>OY728150.1:1567940150-1569238581 GCA_963277665.1 Viscum album | reverse complement strand
ATGGTTGATGTCACTTTTAGATCATGTGATGCCTTACTCATCAAGATGACTAGACAAGAACCAAAACCAAAGAGTCCTCAAAACTATCCAAATCTCTAGAAGTGATGACTTTCCTTTGCTTATTGGAGAACAATGGAAGTGATGAATTCCCACCTGCACAACACCCCCCACCTCACCCCCAGTAGACTCCCCCTACACATCCCCATCCTCCTACACACCCCTTCCCCACCTACACACTTCACACCCCCCACCTTCACACCCCCCTCCCATCCACCCACTGCACAAAACCCCCCCACCTGCACCCCCCACTTGAACAAACCCCCTCCCCTCCACCCCACCTGCACAGCCCCCACCCCCACTTGTACACCCCAACCTCACCCCCAACAGACTCCCCATACACAGCCCCCTCCCCCCGACCTACACATCCATACCTGCACAACCTACCCCCACTACACCCCCTCCCCACCTGCACACTGCACATCCCCCCACCCACCTGCACACCCCCAACTACACACCCTCTCCCCTACCACTACAAAACCCCCCTCCCCCTCCCCCCACCCCACCTGCACAACCCACCCCCACCCCCCACCAGTACAACCCCCACCCCCACCTCTCCCCCAGAAGACTCCCCTGCACAACCCCCTAACCTGCACAACCCCCCACCTACACAACCAACCCCCCCACTGCACACCCACCCTCCCCCACCGACACACTGCACATCACCCCCCACTTGGACACCCCCACCTGCCCCCACCCCACTGCACCCCCACCTACACCCCCCCACTTGCACAACCCCCCACTTTCACAACCCCCTCCCCCCCACTCCACCTACACAACCCACCCCCAACCTGTATCATGCCCCTCCCCCCACCCAGTTTCACACCCCCCCCCCACCTACACCTCCCCTTGCACAACCCCCTCCCCCCCACCCCACCCCACCCCACCTATACAACCCCCACCTCACGCCCAACAGACTCCCCCCTACACACCCCCACCCTCACATCCCCCCTTCACCCACTGCACATCCCCTCCCCACCTGCACACCCCCTACCCCCACCCACTGCACCCCCACCACCTACACCACCCCAGACCACCCACTTTCACAACCCCCCTCCCCCTACCCCCATAAACACATCCCCCCACCTATACATCCCCCCACCTCACCCTAGAAGACTCACCCTACACAACCCCTCCCCGACCTACACACCCCCCACCCGCACAGCCCACCCCCCACCTGCACAGCCCCCCTCCCCACCTCACCTCCACCTGCACAGCCCCCCCCACCGGTGGGAGAAAATATAGTACCCCTACAACACTAATATTGTGTAACACTCCTAGATAAATTAGTGATGGTAGTGGTTAGAGAAGCGAAATTCATTGTCTATGTGTAGGATAAAGTATTTGGAACATGCCAATTTCACATTCAAGAATAACCGAAAACCCTAAATTATGAGAGATTACATCGGATGAGGAAATAAACTAAACCTGGTTTATAAAAAATCCAAAATAAATTTAGGCATAATATGTAACTCCAGATCACCAATTTGAAGTGGAAACAACTAGGATAGATCTTTAGAGGAGGAGGGGTAACCGGATGGGAAGAGAGCACCGCTCTGGTAGGGAAAAAATCAATCGATCAAATCTGGAAAGGGAAGTGGGGGATCGGGCTTATTTGGAGAAAAACGTTCCCAAAGGTTTTAAAAAACCATTGGGAAACATCACTATACCCCAATATATCCCAATAGTTTAGATAAACCGTTGGTAAAAATCCTTATAACACAACAGTTTTCACAAACCATCAAGAAAGACTACACTAAATTAATATATTCTAATAGTTTTCAAAAACTTTTGAAAAAAACTCTCCATCCCAACGTTTTAAACAAATCGTTGGGAAAATGGCCTTGGTATAACTATGATTTCCAGTAGTGGTTCCAGAACCACATCTATATTTAGTATCTACATAGAGATTTACTTCTTATGATATCCACATAATCATTACTTTACCAAAATTCTAAGGGATTCTTCTATACTTATCCTCGAAGTCTATCTTAGGGTTATGATCCCTAATAAAAGTTTTCTAAATATATTTATAAGGTTGTTGATAAACTTATTCTGATACCAAATATAACTCCCCAACCCCAAATGTCTAGATATGATGCATTATTTTAATACATTGGCATGATTACAAGGAATCAAGTCCCAAAGGACCGATCAGTTTAGCAGTCTTGGAAAATAGATTACAGACATGAACTTCACATTATAATTTCTAACAAAAAATAGGGCATACACAATCCTTTGATAATGAAATTATTCCCCTATATTAACCCTTTTTATCAATCATAATTCACTTTTTGGCATCTTGGGAAAATAAAACATAAGAAAGGGGTGAGCTCAGATGCTCATTAAGGGTAAATAATTTAGCAGAAGCTATAATATTTTAATAAATGATGTATAATAAAAACAAAATCCTTTTTAAACATAAAATCAACCATAATATGGAAAAAATAAATCAAACATTACCACATAAATATGCACATGGACATTCTACTAGTATAATAATACCAAGTAATAAATAATTTCACAATGATGGAATGCATAATGTCGAACATAATAACTACTATGTCAAGGCCTTGTGCCAAGACCATTCAAAAATATTCTATAGAGGCCTTGTTTAAAGACACTAGTTTGTCTAATGAGAACTACTGATGCATTGAGGGGTTATAACGATCCCCACCCATCACTTACTAAGTCCAATTCATTCCTCATATGAAAAGGATGAAACATAATATAAACATTCAAATTAAAATTAGTATACGAAATGTCAATACTTTAACCATAAATCATGAATGGTATAAAAATAACACATCCAAAGTCAAACATATCATAAATCATTCAATATAATGCGAAAGATTTTATTATAATATATCAACCTCTATCAAGAATAATATCCAGTAAAGGATGTTGACATAGTTAAAATGATCAGTAAAACTCTTTGAGAGAATTATCCTTTTTCATGAAATCATTTAAAAGTAAAAGAATTTATAAAGGAATTAATTTAAAATAGATTTTTGAATAAAAGTGTCCCATACCACTTTGAAACTTTTGAAAATAATTCTCATTTTATAACAACCCTGTCCATATAAATAAATCCATAAAATCATTTTAAAAACATGGACATTAATTAAATAGATTTAGAAAAATAAATCCTTAAAAAATTTAAAATGATAAACTTGTTAAATATTCCATTACATAAAAATTTAAAATATTACTTTTGATTTTTTATGAAACATGAATATGGATGATTAATATGTCCCAGTAAATACTTACATATAAACAATCTTGTATAATAATGAGATTGAGGAATTAACCCTTACCTTAGATCCGATACTCTCCGTACGTGTCCTAAACTTATGTATAATGCTTTAAACATATTATTAACTTATATAAGAATCGTAATAATATTTAAGATAACATATATGATTCTTTTATGACTTTATATTACCTATTTATTGACAATTCGGAGTTAATACAACATTTCAGATAATGTCACTTTGTTTTATGTATGTGTTTTGACTTGTTATTCTTGATCATATTACATAGATCATGATTTAATTACTTATATATTTTATAATAGGATTTATATATAATATATATTCATAATATAAATATATATAATAATAAAATATATAAAATGGAATACACCATTCACAGAGATGGTAGACCGTATGTACGCATGAACGCTGTTTCTGTTTTCTTATCATATTGAATGGAAGTAAGTGAATGACATATATGCATAGACACACACACACACAACATTAAAGTAGAGTTATTATGTAATATATTTTATAATTATGAAAAAAATATATTTTTTATAATTATTCTTGGATGGTTAAAGTGGAGAATGAATCTCATCGCGTAATGGAGATGGTAGGCCGTATGTATGCACGAGCGATGATATCATTCCTTTAATGATTAAATTATATGGAACTATATAGTGTATTAATTATAAATAATAATAATCATGTCATATTAATTATTTATGTCTATTATACTCAGCATTATACTCATCCAAATAAGTAATGTGGAATAACAAATTACACCATGACGTGGAGATGATAAGCCTTAGGTACGTACACATAGAGTTATTATTATTCATAGTATGGATAAAATAATGAATATAGTTTTGAAATGATTATATTAATATCTCAGTATATGGATGATACTATATTTATTACTTTGGTATGGAAACAATATATAAATAAGAAGTAGAAGAATAAAAGAACTTTGAAAGAAGGGATAAAGCGATTACCTCTTCTTCAGGTGTTTCCTTTTGATTTGCAAAAAAGCACTCCTTAAAGTTGGATTTATGCCAAAATGTTTAACTCTAAGATGAAGTGAGGGAAGTTGGAAGGAGATTTGGGTAGTATTTGGCCAAGCCAAAGGGCTTTGGAGTTTTGAATTAAAGAGAAATGGAGGTGCCCTTTTATAAGAGAGGTGAGGGGCACTTTAGGAAAAGCTTGAAATATCAATTTATTATAAAATTATTTTTGGATTATAATATCTCAAACTTTAATTATTTAGAAAATAAGATGAATATAGATATAAATAATCTCAACCAATTGGTTTTATACATGTTTAGGTCATAAAATTAACCTTATATTTTAGATTTAACCCTTGGTAAAATAAGTTAACTCTTACCATGTCCTCTTGTATTTTTATACTAAATATTTAATATCCCTTATATAGAATACCAAGAGAACCTAAAGTGGATAATTTATGACATTTCCATAACTATAAATGTTATTTGGCCAAATTATAGATTTTTAGAATTTTTATATCATTTAATAAAATAGTTTTTTTGTTAAAAACACATTTATGTTAATTTTGACACTCTTTAGTAATTGATTTTTTTTAAAGTCATAAAAACTTTATTACTTTGATAAAAAAGCATTAAATCACACCTCATATATCAATGTAATCCAAAAAATTCGTGGATGGCATAAAAAACTTTCAAATTATATTTATTTTAATATTTATAATATCATTTATTTGATTCTTTCATTAATAAGGAAAATTCCGCATCATTATTATGTCCTAAATAAATTTACTTATTTAATGTCTAAAAATTAAAAATAAAACACCATGATGTAGAAAATATTTTTATATTTATAATGAATATTTATAACGAAATATATCATTCATATAACCCTAGATTAAAATTGTTTTAGTAAAAGATACATGTTTATATAATATTTATCTTTACTTTAAATTAATTCTTATAACATGTCATTATCACACCCATATGATCCCATGGGGTCCTAAAATCATCCTAAGGATTCCAATGATCAGAAATATCTCATCCAATAATATCAGGACATGTTTTAGGGTAGTTTTATATTATTATAATATTATTTTTTACCCTTATTTACCTGATTTACCTTTTAACCATGGTAAATAAAAATAATTACTGAAGTTACTATTCATAATTTCAAAAAATAAAAGGTAAATATTTAAAAAAATTAAACCATATGATTCAAAATATGGAATAAATTTTTCAAAATTCAAAACATAGAATTTTCATTAATTAATTTAAAATTAATTCTCGTTGTCAAAACCAAAAAGCGGGTTTTTAAGAAGTAAAAACTATCAAAAGATTAACATGTGTTTATGTACAATTAAAATTTGAAATTACATCCAACGACCTAAATTATATTAAATGATAAAAATATAATATAACATTACTTTAAAACCACTCAAATGTATAATTTAACATTGTAAATTAATACAATTAAAAAAGATGTTTTCAATTAAAATTTAGTATTTTTCACTATTCATCAAAATATGAAAGTTATCATAAAAGTAATTTTTTTTATCCAAACTAAATTTTTATTTCCCACTTCTAAATAATAATTTAATTTCATAAAATTTAATTCATAAAAGTGTAAAATATTGAATTTAAAAAGGTTTCTCCATTTAAAGGCAGAAAACCTACATTTGTTTTTTGAAAAAAATTTCTTTTATCTGAAAAATTGAATTTTTCCACATATTATGTCTAAGAAACAAAAAAAAATGAATGTTAAAATTATACGGGGTATATAAAATTCAAAATTCAGTTAATAATATTTATAAACACTTTTTAAATGACTCGTTTGATAGGTCATGGTGCGCTTGAACTCGGTGTTGCGTACATCACACACTATTAAATTATTTCAAAAGGAATCATACCGTGGATGTTTGGGGTGTTACCATATACATGATGTGATCTTTATAGGAAGCCTAAAACCTCTAAAATCAGAATCATAAGAAAACATTTGATCAAAACAGTTCTAATTAGAGAAAAATAAACTAGTATTTATACTTCCTTAAAAGTATATACTTATTATTTTTAAGATACATTAAATAAACTTCCTTATTATTAGATTGACACAAAGAACACATGAAAACTGAGAACATCACATTAGGTCCTGATGTAGTTAAATAAACTAGGCTTCCAATCACTCTTCTATATAGTTTATTATCTCCAAATTTTCTTGATCCATATAAATAGAATATATAATTAATACTCATTGGGGATTTTCATATTCTTATAAGAATAAAGTTTAAGTATTTTAACCAATTCTACAACATATTTCATATTATTAAAGAATATACCATCACTTTGAAAAATTTTCTATCCATGAAAAAATTTAAATTCAACCATTAAAATCATTTCAAACTCACTTTTCATCAAATTAGAAAATTAATTACATAAAAAATAACATCAAAAACCGAATATAATATCATCAAAAAATATTTTCATAATTATAATATCATTAAAAATTTTATATATAGATATATTTGGATCGATTATTTTTTTATTAAACCATTTTACAACAAAAATAATGATAGTATATCATATAAAGATCTATTAGTTTTATTAAGACCAAATAAAGATTTTGATAGTTTAAAAACATTATTTGAAAACATTTCATATTAAAATTTATTTGGTTGATTAATATAAACCTATTTTTAAATTAAACTATTTAAAAATACACTTATCACATCCCTTTAGAAAAATTTTAAACCTTAAAAACAATTAGAAGCCAATAAAATATAGAAAACTTACATTGTAGAAATAAGAGAAAAATAATCTAAAAAATAAATTACTTATTCTTATGAAAATCCCTTAGAAACTAGTATAGCATTATTTTTATCAATATTTTAGATTCATAAATTTTATTATGAAAAAATACACTTAGTTTCAATTGCATGTTTTTCGTTTGGAAGTTCATAGATCTCAAAATATATTTATTTCAAATTGGTTAAGTTCATAATATATATAGAATATATAATTTGAATCATTCAAAGAATCATAAATATTATTAATAATGAAAACAAGAAGAAAAGGAAAACTAAAAAAAAAAATCCAAAACTGATTTTCTGGTTTTAATTTCAATTTCAATATTTCTGGTTGATTTCTTAAGAGGATGAAATTTAAGAGATTTCTAGTTTTTAATATCATATTGAAAAGAGACCATATACCCATAAATGGATACATTATCATTTTGAAGTTCATATTCACCATAATAAAACTCCTTAAATTTTTTAACAAGATTATCTAAATCAAAAAACCCTTTTTCATTATTTTGAATAAATTTTACATGAAAAAATTATTTAATTTCCATAAAAATGTAATTATATACTCTATAAGTTTTACTATTATTATAGAATTCTTGAAAAACACCTTCATAAATTTTAACATCAAATTTTTCTAAGTTATCCTTAGTATTCAAAAAAAGAACCTTACACCCAAAAACTATAAAATGGCCAATATTGGGTTTCTTTTCCTTAAAAAAATCATAAGCATTTTTAATTATCAAAGGTATAATAAAAACTATATTTAAAATATAGTGATATAAATTAAATGATCCAACCTAAAATAATTTTAATAGATTAAATTAATTATGCATGGTTCTTTTGATTTCATGAATTGTTATATTTTTTCCCTTCTACAACATATTTTTGATATGGTCTTTTATGAGAAGAAAAATTATGAAAGTATCCATTATCATCACAATTTTTTTTGAAATTACAGATGATAAAATTCAAATACTTTATCAATTATAATATATATTATTAAATGTCCCATTTTATTTTGAACCAATTTATTAAAATTAGTAATCTTAGTCAAAGTTTCACTCTTATGAGTTAAGAAATAATACCACCTACTAAAATCATCAAAAATTACAATAACATACTTCTTACCTCCTAAAATACCATTTTCATTGGTCTAATTAAATCAAGATGTAACATTTCTAAAATTAAAACTATGGTAATATTTTTAACAGTTCTAAATGTTTCTTTTGTTACAAACTTTTTAAACTAGGATCACACAAAAAATAATTAATTTAATCTCAAGTAGTTCCAAAACCTATCCATGTTTGGCCAGTTTTCATAGTTTCTGGAAAATAATATTTACCAAAATTTTATTCCAATGATCATTTTCTATTTCTATATTATTTAAACACTTTACATTATGCTTGGTTATCTAGAAGAAATCAATAGTATAAATATTTTCATTTCTATTTGAATAAAATAAGAGAGTTTCATTCTTAAAAACTAAATACTTTTCATTTTCTTATTTGATATTCATTCCATCAGCTCAAAGTTGTGATGTACTAGTAGAAATATGGTTTAAATCATTAATATACAAATATTTTAAAATTAAAGTAGTTTTAGAAAAGACTGCTTCACCAAAGACTTTTATCTCACCTTTAGAGACATATGTGGAAGTAACAGAGACTCCATCACATGTATCAAAAGATAAAATGTTAGCTTTTTCACCAATCATGTGTCTTAGACATCCAATTTCCATATACCATGAATCCTTATAGCATTTAACAATTTTTTTATAAAAGGAATATTATACAGAAGATTATTTTAGTACCCATGATTTCTTGGGTCAAGTAGTATTAATAGTATAAATACTATGTATCTAAACCTACTAAAATATTTATTTGTGGGTAGTATATAATTTTTTTTTGCAGAAATAGTTTTTTTTGGTGTGATGAAAATATTGAGTAAATATCAATGATAATTCATTGGAATAATGCCTATGAATTTTAAACTTAAAACATGTAACACTTGAAATACTTCTATTTTATCTTTTAACAAACTAAGTCTTATTAATCTTAGGTAGTTGAAAATTATAACCAAAACCAATTTTATTTTTCTGGATTTATCATTGACATCATCTAATCATATTTTTCCTTAATTTGAACATAAGTAGGTAAATTTTATTTTAAAATTAAAATTAAATATTTAAATTATCTTTCTCTTTTTGAGTATATTGCAAATCATCACATACTTTCCAATTTCAACATGAAACTATATTTATTATTATTTTATTTTCAATCTTGTTAATCTTACATTACTTTTGAATTTGAGTCATTTAATTAAAAAATTTATTAAATTTGATTTCATTACTTTCAATATTTTTAGAAATAATGTCATTTTTTATATAATTCTCATCTTTTAGTTTCTTATTATGTAATCTAAGCACTGATACTTCAGACTAAAAATCCTTTTTATCTTCTTAATAATTTAAAATTGATAATTTTTTCTCTTAATTTTCCACTTTAAAATTATTATTTTATTAAAACATTTTATTATTTTTCATTTTTAACTCTCTATATAATTCAACCATTATTACAAAAACCTTAAAAAATTATTTATTCTATATAGTCAAATCTTTAACATTTGTTTTAGAATCAGATTCATAACCTGAACTAGATTCATAATTAGTTCAAAATTCAATCATAGTTATTTCCATTAAACATAGGTTGATGATTCTATAAAACTTTGAGATTCATCAGTGTTTAAGTTTTACTCATCAGTGCGACTACATCAAGCCAAATATCATCTCTAAACTTTATTATTATACTTATAATCTTTCCCTTATATTTTTAATTTTGGAAAATTGGAATTTATGTCGTCCTTATTTTCTACACTCAAAACATGTTAATTATGATACATTATTGTATTTACTACCTTTACCTTTCTTACTTACCTTTTGGTCATTCTTATGATAATCCATTACTGTTCTCTTATTAAAATACCCTCCCTTTCATATATTTATAAACACCTTTTATAAAATTATAAATTTCATCTTTATCACTTTTTCTAGCTCAAAATTAGAAGTTTTAGTAGAAACATTTACATTATATTTATATATTTTAACTTTTTTCTTTGAAGTTCCTTCCTCAGTACTATTCCTTAACTACAACTCATACCGAATAAATGAGCTTATAATTTCATACAAAGTGTGTTCTTTAAAGTTCATAATATTGATTATTACTACTTTCTTTTCATGCCACTTCTTATATAGGGACCATAACACCCTTTCAACTATATTAATGTTATCTAAATCCTCTCTTAGTGCATTCATACCATTTATTATGCTTGTAAATTAGTGAAAAATTTGGTTCACATAACGATCTTCAGCAATATTAATGTCTTATTAGTCTAAAAATCACATTCCTAGGCTTGTTATATGATACCCTTGACCCATGATCCTAGATCAGGTTCCATACACACATACTTTACATACCTTCATAGACATCAGCTATACAATCCCAAATATAACCAACCTTAATTATAAAATTAACATTGATTAATGAATCACTTATACCATGAGGGTTATTTCAGGTTTATAGATTTAGATAATTGGGACAAAAACAAACTAGTGAAGCACATATTCTTTATATCAAATGGATAAATTTCCCATTATATATGAAAATACTTGATCTATAATGAGTCTTCAAGATCTACCAAAAATTATTTCACACATGTTATACTTATAAACATGTAATGTGTACTAATTTTCTTCATAACCTGGGGAAATAGACACATAATAAGGGGTGAGATCAAATTCTCAGTCAAGGAAAACATACAAATGATGAAATCACAACATAATTATGACATAAATATTATGGAAGTAATAAGTAAACAACATGTATCCATAATCATCAATAAAATGAGAGAATTATATATCCATGACAATAAATGAAAACATGGATATAAATAATACTAATCTTATACTGATGGAATTCATATTGTAATACATCAAAAACCTGTTGTCATGGTCTTGTACCAAGAAACCTATGGGCTTTATATGAGCATCACATGATTATATTGATTTAGAGGAAATTTGGGCCCAATGATTTATCAGGGGGTTGAGTATAGTTAGACTATCCTTTACATTAGGTTCACTATTTTTTGTTTCCATATCCCTTTTCATGTGGTTTCCAATGGCGTTTATTCATGGAACCAGAAACACCCAATGAATCTCATATCCATGATGGCTCATGGAAATTATTTTTAAAGGAAAGTAGTCATTATGGAACTTTACCAACGATACTTAAGAAATCACATTGTTCAAGAGGATGGGTGGTAGAACTCATTAAACCATTTTTGGGGGAATTATTTCCTAATCTAGGACACTCTTATAGGTTTAAGAAATATTCATGAATCCCTTTTTAAATTCCAAATATAGATTTGGTCACCCCTATCTATTAACAATCAATTATAAACATGTGTTTATGGGAAAACAACCATATGTATCCAAGATTCTATATTTTTGGAGCTATCTTCATTTATCCAAGGTTCTACATCTATGGAACTATCTGTATATATCACAATTTCTCTATCTTGGTTACCTTTGTTGTTTTGTGATGCTGGCTTTAAATTACATAGTTAGGAACTCTGGAATTTATCATCATCCAAGGATATGAGGTTTGTTTTGATGATGGGATCATGACAGTAATAAGGTTTCCTATATATAATTATGAATGGAATCAGAACCCACATACTACCTTTTAGTGTCATGAAAGAAAGGCCAAACTAAGAAATTTAATGTCACATAGTAATGACATTTTGGTGAAAGATTAATATTCAAGGATGGTATGTGACTTATGTTGAAGCCAACCCTTTTAGTTGTTCTAGTTGGGAATATGGACCTATTAAGAAAAATTTCATCAAGAATAATAGGCCAATGAGGATGAGATAATGTGGGTCTAGAAAAAACATCTCCCCCCAGGTTGGGGGCATGACATTATTAGAAATATGTCCCAATAAAAGAAATGGAGTATTTCAAATGTTGTGTTTGAACATCATGGAGGCTTCCAATGTATCCCATTAAAACATTAATTAAATACCATATATTTTGTAATTTTAGGGCTTATATCTATAGAGGATTCCCAAGTGGTTTCTTCATCATAAATATATCCCTTTGAATATTTGTCTCATAGGGGATATGGACAACTGAGGGGGTGATATCTTGGTTTGGTATTATACATGTATGAGGCCCATAAAATATTCAATCATGCTGATGACATGATTTCTACTAACCTCTATGCGCACATGAGTCATTATTGGTGTGATAAAAAAGATAAAGTGAAAGATCTAGAAATCCACATGACCGGTTTCATCCACTACTGGATGAGGGTGAGGGTATGTAAGGTTAGGGATTTCCTATAAGAAAGACTTGGGGATTACTGTAGGATGGATTCCCTAGTGGATTCCATTTTGATAGGTGGAAGAGTGAGTGAGGTCAAGGTGACTGATGATAAAGGGACATTTTCATCTGATTCTCTTCACATTTTTGGAAATAGATACCACAACCCGACCTGAGAATCCATCCATCACTATACTTAAGGAAGATATCCTCATTATGATGAGAATTAAAGACTTTAAACATTATGATTATCTCTATTATTAAGTATTTTAAATGCGAGAATTTGATTACGATGGGAATAAACGACTGGATGGGGGACACATAGGGGTGTTCTATCCCTAGGTCGAATGAATCTGGAAGTCATGGTTGAGGTCTTAATGAAGGAATTTACATGTTTTGGTATGAGGGACATGATTACATTTGGATAGTTTGTTAATAGGCCAATATAGGGTTAAAAGCTACATAAAAATAGAAAATAAAGGTTGGAAGGAAAAAAACTAAGGATACCCCATTTCACATACTCACCACTACTATGTGGGGTGGTGGATCATGAATGGTGCTCTTCTATTAAGGGGACTACTTCACAGTGATATTCCTTTATGGGTGGGAAGGTAGGTCATCTTTTTGAAGGACCCATTTTGTGTGTATTCCTCATGGTATGAAGTAGGTGAATTACTTATAGAGGATTCAATAAACTTCTCTATTTCCAGAACATACATATATATCCTCCTTTTTTAAGACTAGGTATTTATAGTCATCCTAAATAACCATTTTACTAAGATAGATAGATGGTTGGATGCATAGTATACCTTGTTCTATGCTGTTGAATAATAAAACTATCATCCACAACGTATTTCTTTATTTATAGGGTGGTAGTGTGACCACATCACATATCAAAATGAAAATTCATTAGTGAGGCTATTAAAATGACACCTCACACTACTAATGAATTAACATAATTTGAGGGGGATTTTGAATTACCTTCTCTTCACATCAATAATTTTCATTTTTAGGGATATAAAAATGATTTATCACATAGAAAGGGAACAAAGAAATAATTTTTCAAGGGGTGTGATTTCATTACCCCCCTATAAAGAAAAGAGTCATTTTATAAGGGGACTCATTTCACCTCATTATCTAAAAAATGGAAGTTTATTTGTGGGATTGGGAGGTTTATCATTATGTCCTCACACCAAAAATGATTTTTCATTTTACCAAGAACCATCTTTCTTACATAGATTTTGAGCTATGATAAAGGGACACACCTCTTTAAATTTTTTGTATCTTAATGATTTTAAATCCATTAATTTCTTAGAAAATTTAAATATAGATTTTTCCAAATTCAAAAGAGATTTATCATATTATTTTTAGACTTGAATGAGCCTAAAAAATTCCCCCCATCAGAATGAGGTTCGATCAACATAAAGAGGAGTCGATACCAAAGAAAAATTTAACCTATTTAAATGCTTTAACAGGTGAATGTTGACCCAAAAGAGAGCCTACACTTATAAAAAGGTGTTAGACCGACTCATCCCTATAGAACTATAGGTTCTTTTCAAGTTGTCATGATCTTATAGATTTCCATCCTTCCCAGCAAAGAAATTTCCCTTTATGAACAAACTCTTTTCATAATGAATTCTTGATGTCAATGAATTGGTATCATCATGAATTAATTACTTTGCTTCATTATAGAGAAATAACGGCATAACAATGGGTATTCTGCATAGGAATGAGATTGATATATGATTTTCGTTGAAACCTGATTGATCTGATATTTTTTTCTTCTAATTTTGTATTCCAGAGGAAAATGAGTAACGAACATAAGAATTCATCAAGTTTGATGACCACGATTTAGGGGAGAATTAATATATTCAAAAATATTAAAGATAACCCCCGATACCATATCATTTCTTAAGAAGGTATTTTGAAGAGTCTTCTTTCAATAGAGCTTCTAGATTATCCACTATAAAAAAAACTACCTCTATATAACTTCATGCTACAATAAGATGTTATAATTCCTTTGGCTAACCAAAACCTTCTATATGGTTGGTTTAAAGTGTCCTTAGACCATGTTCAAGTGAATATCTCTGATATGGGACACATCACTTCTAAATAGATTCAAGTGAAAGTCATTATTCTAAGTGGTTACTTATAGACTCAAAGGAACAAATATAATCATGAAATATCATTTCAGCTCAATATTCAATATCACCCTTCCATTTTTAATCTCTCATGAGGAAATTCCATTGGAGGGTGGATGTTGAAGTGGGATTTGTGGTCAGGAGGGTGTTTATTTAATGAATGGTTCTAGGCATTTTGGGTGCGTTAGAATTTTGTAGAATTTCATGAATAGGTTGAGGACATCAGCTGATACTAAGTGGTATTGATTTCCCAGTTCATAGTGTATTTTTCAACTGGGGTCCTACCTAAATTAATTATTCATTAGTGTTTGAGTACTAACACCTTTTTAACTTCCATATAGTGATGTTGGGATCAATTTGTAGGATATCTACCAATTAAGGGGAATTACCATTCTTGTTAATATGTATTATATGTTCATTTCTACATACAACACATGGGTAGACACCAAACATGTTTCTATATTAGCGAGAGATATACTGATTACAGTTGAGAAATCACTAGGAAATCCCCTTCACATCTATTCACTTATTCAATTAAGTGATTGGATAAAGATATTCCTGCAAGATTGTGGGTTGAGGCTGAAGTTCTAGTGCACTAAGAATCATCCAACTCAATAATATCTTTATGTTCTAGGTTCATATTGATCCATTCTCAATGTATGACAACATACTATGTGGGGATACATGATCTTTCTAGATATATGTCTAGACTTTGGATGGGAAGGATTTTTCACCATGTTTTTGGGTGAATATCTCTTTTCATATCATGATTCTTATAGTAGTGTTAGGGTATACACCTTGAAAATGGAAACCATGATATTAGAGGGAAAACACTTCAAACTAGTTATACCCACCCCTTCTTATATTTATGAGTTGTTGGGTCATTTACAGGAGGGAGGATCCCCACACCGCCTTAGAAGACCATATCCAATTTTTATATGGATGGGAAGAGGAACAATTTTAATGTTATGAGTATCTATATATCATGATTATTACATATTCTGTTTTCACCCCACACTGATCAACATTTCTACTATTCAACTGAAATCCCTAGGTGTTGGAAATATTATTGCGTTTCTAAGGGGTGCTTCCTGCTTTTATTTTATTCCTAATATGGAACCTTCTAGAGTGGTGATAGATAATGGTATAGGAACTTTAGAAGAGTGCTCTTACATAGTCTTATTTTAAGATGAGATTATGACTACTTAGATAGTTGGAGTGACCATTTGAAAACATTACTCTCCCTATAGGTTCACATGATAATTTAGATATCTGTAATAGGTTACTTCCTTACCCCTCACTGAGATTAAAAGAGAGTCACACCCATTCATCGTCCACCAATTTTGGTTGATGTTAATGTGTGGGGACACTAACATAACGGCTATTTTTCCCTCTTATGGTGTTCTAACCAACCTATCATGGGGTTATTCTAGAACATGGTTAGAATATTATCCCAATGACATATTGGGGAAACCATTATAATAAGTGAATAATCCACTGGATTCTCTTATTTCCTTGCCTTGCATGTCTTTATCTCCAGCTTATAATGAAGAAAATCATATATCCAACCATTATAGGAATTTTAGGGGAGTTTTATCTTCAAGTTTTCATCATTATGGGAGTGGTTCAGACCCAATTTTTCTGGATGACACTATTGGCTTCACCACTGACATTGGTCCCAATGAAATGGTGTTAGGAACTTAACTAATAGAAGCTAAACTTACTATCTCACTCCCTAAAATTACATGGGAAGTAGTGATGGAGGAACTTCCCATAACTATGTCACAATTTGGATCAAGGATTTACATAGAGAATTTGATCCCGAATTATATAATAGTATGAGCATGTGAACAGGGTTTGGATCCCAATGATGTCATAAAACATCATACCATGAAAAAGCGGTATTGGTTCCAAGCTTTAACTATCATCACCGTGATACCTTTAGAAAATATAGTTGACAAAGTGGAAAACATTCATTAACTTTTCCTTGTATTGGGTGTAGGTGGGTTTTATTATTGACATTTTCATATCCTTATTCATCAAGTTATCATTTATTAAGAGGATTTGGTTGATTTTGAATGTGATGTTATCTAGTTTGATCTTTCAAACCATCATTATGAATCTTTAAAGGAAGATTCCACAGATCCACATCATTTAGTTGTTGAGGAAGTGAACATTCATGAGGGGATGACTATAAAGACTGTAGATCTATTAGAATATGAGGCTCTCATGGATTTAGTGAAAGAAAAACTATAATTGAAAAATACAAGGTCAAAATTCTTTAGAAAAAAATGTTGAGAGCAAGATTCCTTTATTTGAAAAAAGTATCTATTAGCTATAGTTGAAGCTGGGTAGAGAACCAATCTTGAGAAGTCCCTCAAAACCCCATTTTAGGTGTTATCCTTTTTTTTGAACAAATATTATCAATGTTTATTCTTTTTATTTAATTTTTTTTCTCATTTCTCAATATTATTAAGAAGATACTCCAGGATGTGGACATTCCTCCTTCTAAATTTTTTCTGATGAATAAAAAATTGGTTGTTATAATTTTATTTATTTTCATATCATTTTTTATACCATCTTATAATGTCTCAAAAAGGTAAAGTCAAGATACCCTGAATCATTCAACTATTGTGTAATAACATGATTCATTATTTTAAACATTTTAGTAAAATTACTATGTTTATTTTTCTTTTTTCATAGATCATGGATGGGATATATGCATAATTACTATAATTGTAACACTAGATTTATCTTGATTGATAGAATGAATAATCTTATATAAAACATTTATAATATATTAATTGAAATTTCATTATTTTTTTCCATGCTCTAATTTTTTTACCTTGGCCGAGGGACATAGCGAGTGCAATTTGATTGTTGCTGGGTTTACATGATACCCCCCACAAACTTTATGTTATTTTTGTCACCACCTTAATTTTTTTCCAAAATATGATGTGAAGAAGAATTAATAGGCATGAATAAACTTCTTATTAGTTTTCCATTTGTAGGTTTTCAACATGACGAGTTTTATATCTCCTTCCATTGGTTGTTTAAGGTCTTGCTAGATGGACCAATGCAACTAATGTTTTAGGTCAAACAAAATTTTCCATGAATTACCTGGACAAATATTTCTAGTCAAGAATACTTGAAAATATTTTGGATTTGGGGAGAGGGATCATAAATCATAATCTTGGGGCTCTAAAATATAGATATCATAACATGGGGATGGTATGGAAGGAATGTACACAGACTATGTTAGAAAGGAAGACTCTATTATTATACCATTAAGGCATATGAAAATTAAATAAGTATCTCCTCTGAATAAAGATTCCTCTCGTTGATAGGACACATTTAGGGAACACATTATGAAGATCCACATCTGGCCATATTATGAATAGTAAAAACAAAGGTGTCCTTCAGAGTCAGATATTCTTATCATTGATAACAAAGGGGGATTTGTAAAAATTTTATTTTTCCCAAGTTAATGGTGTGTGGTTTATGAAAAAGGGGATGCATCCAAGAAACCTGAGTGGAGGAATTTTGGTTATCATTTTCCATGGGTGGGAATCTTTCAACACAATTTTTATTTTATATAAGGGATGTATTTTTCACTAATCATGAGTTTTCCAATAATGGGAACCCATACTGGGATTCCTTGGATGGATTGGGACACACATTTTATTCATCATCTGTGCCTATAATAAGGAATCCAGGCATCACTACAAATTTCATCGGTATAAGAATCAAGCCACATGTAGTTCAGTGATAGTGGTTCCCAACACATAATCAAATCATATATATGGAGAAACTACATAGAGGAAGAAAATATGAGTAATATATGTTCATGAAGGATAAACCGCTAATTCAATATATTTGGTCGTCACATTGTGTGATCATGTAAATCAGAACAATTTATCAAAACCACCAAGAACACATGATCCATGCTAAGTGTGAGAAACAAGTGGAGATCAAAAGGTATGTTTGTGTTCTGAGAAAATTCTTGTTTTCAGGTTGGTTTCATTATTTATGATTTCCTTCTTGTTATATTATGGTGAAGACACCATCCCAAAAACCTTGTAGTTTTTGGCCATTGGACAAAATTATTCTAGCATATATCATAAATAAGGGTAAATAAGTGAAGGAAGTCATACATAATAAATGTAGGGGTTCTTGGATTCAAAATGGTGACATAGGACAAGCAAGAAAGGGTTTACCATAGACCAATTTCGAAAAGAATCTTCAACTCATGATGTATTCAAGGTGTGTGGAGATAAAAAGGTTTCATCTTGAGGATAAATATTCCTCTAGTTGATGGGACACATTTGGGGAACACATTATGTAGATCCACATGTGGGAATATTATGCATCGTTAAAAAAGGTTTTCCTTCCGAGTTATATTCTTTTATCACTGATAGCCAAAAGAATCTTATGGGGATCTAATTTTTCCAATACATGAAGGATGATTTGTGAAAAGAAAAATATATTGGTTATAATGAAGGTATTTAGGTTGATTCTAGACATAAATGAGTAGAGGATGTCATACATAGAGTTATATCATATACATGATTAATGTGTTTGTGTTTTGTTCACAACTAGGCCTGGAATGAAGGGCTTAGACATCACTATGTATCTCATTGGAATAAGAATCAGACCACATATATGTCTGACAAAAAAGTGAAATAATAGATCATCACCAAGGTTGATGGTCCTTTCAAGAGAGTAATACGATGATATGTAGTTTTACATCATATGGAAGGGACATGAGCCATGTAGTTTAACATATTACGATAAGGATGTTTCCCTATAGTTTAACATCATGAAATAAGGAAATTTGGTGTGCCTTTTAAACTATTTCATCCTGGTTCATTTTAATACTAACATAAATTGATGTATCTCAATCATATAATGAGAGATCTTTTTAAATTATTTCTATTCCTGGGATTTAGGATTTGGGTGTCACTACATATCTCATTAATATGAGAATAAATCCACACACAGTTATTATATAGAAAATTCCTTACACAGGTCTAACCCATAAATATGGAGAGGGTCATTTTTATATTACAGTTGGTCCCAAAATTTGAGATTTTGTTGTCACTACATATCATATGGTAATAATAATCTAGCCACACATAGTTTTAGATTATTTTACCTAAATAGGTATGATCCATATATTGGGAGGGGCATTTGTTCAAATACGATTCCATGAATGAAATAATAACCCATGATGGACTCTCTTGTGTGGATATGGATCATACATAGAAGAGTCAGGTAATAATTTTTTTGTGGCTGAGGTCTAGTTAGAGAATCCAAGTTTCACTACATATCTCATTGTGATGAGAATCAACCCACATATAGTTCTATCATAGAGGTTTAATAGGAGTCTGACACCCTGAATGATGGTCCTCTCATGTGAGGGACAAAATAACATATAGTTTTTAAGTTATAAGATTGGGAAATGAACCATGTGGTTTAATATCTTATGGAGAGGAAGTTTCTATGAAGTTTAACATCTTATGACAAGGATGTTTGGTCACCTGACATAAAGGAAGGGAATAAGTTCTCACATCATAAAAATGCCTTTTGAAGGAGATAAAAATATCTTAAGGTTTTAGTTTTAGGATCACAAAGTGAACTGAACATGCGAGGATGACTTTTACCAAGATTCATAAGCCCACATGAGCTATAATCGGTGTGAGAAAAAAGTAATGATGAATTTTCCCTTTACTATATGGGAGTGATTCAAAGATAACTAGTGAAGTAGGTGACTAACAATAGTGGGTATAGAATGGATTCATTGGATGGTAAGGATGTATCTAACATGAATTATTATCACTGGGTTATAAACTAGTGAATAAAAACATAATTGAGGTTAGAATTTATGGACGGGCTTGATACATGATGTTTAAGGGTCACTACATATTCTATTTGTATAGGAATCAATCTGTATATAGTTCCAAATAAATATTTATTTCACTTATCTGAGTCATATATAGGGTATGGGGAAACATTTTTTTTGGTTTTTCAAATCTCTAGATAATATATTCCCAGGAGTTTGGGAAATCATCTCATGATAAGAATCCCATTCTTGTCGAATAAGGCTTCCTAAGCTTGTCCCTCAGGGAATACTATGCTTGGTGTATAAGATAAGACTACATTTTAACATCATGCGATGAAAATATTTTCATACAATTTAAAGTCTTATGACTATGAAAATATGGGTCATGCCTTTTAAAGTCACGAAATAAGGACTATTTCATATAGTTTAACATCATGTGATAAGGATGATTGGTTTCTTTTAGTTTTACGTTATATGACTAGGAAAAACTATTATTAATCACATGAAATATTTCTTGAGATATCTTGAATTGGTAGGGGGTGTAATATTCTTGTCGTCCATAGTGATCAATGAATATGGTCTATTGGAATATAATTTATGGATGTAAAGAGGTCCTTCCCATATTAGTTCAAGGTTCATAGGTTTCTTCCTCAGTATCATCAAGTTCCTAAGGACCATAAACTATTCTCTTATGGGAATTAATGAAGTAATAATTTCTTATTGAAAGATCGAGCTATTCAATTTTTGTGAACCTCTAAATGATTCATGGTATGAATTATTTTCTCATATAGTCATTACAATTTATCCAAACACTTCTAGGATAGCTAATTTATAGACAATTGATTGCTGATGGAAATACAGAGCGAAGGAAACTAGAATTACATAGGAAAACCTATTTTTTTCCAATATTCCAATGAATATAGGGTCACTTGTGTAGCAGTTTGATTTATGGTATGGTATAACCACTAGTCATGTAGAATCTTGTTTGGGCAATATTTCTTATCCTTTTCCACCACTTTATGGAGTATGTTTGATAGGATTTTGTTAAAAAACTATATCATTCCATTATCCATTGCATGAAAATGGGATGAATGATTGGATTCAATGTTATACTCCCCATAAGACCTTTTTTATTCACAAGAACATAAGTTGGTGTTGTTTTCCATTAATATTTATGAGTGAAAGAAAAACTATTAATGATGTTGGACTTCATGAAATTGATAATGATTTTTTTCTTGAATTCTTTGTGGGGTATTACTTCAGCCTATTTGGAGAAAACTTTAGTAGCAGTAAAGATATATTTAAATAGATTAGCTATAGAAGGACGTTATGGTCCACAACACCCATTCCCCATATAATGAATATTCATGAGTATTTTATAGTATGAAACAAATTTTAGGGTTGATGGATGAAATTGGCATGCCATTGATAGGGCTGACACTTTATAGTGAATTGGGTAAAATACAGTGTCATCGAAGTTTAGAAATATCCAAGCATCCTAATTTAGTGAGAAATCTTGGCTCCAACTGGTGGGAACCACAAGCATCAACAAAAAGTTCTGGCATAATGTAAATAGTCTCTTCTCTATCAATGAATTTATGGAGAATTACATTAAATCATCATTTTTAGAGGGCCTTCTGATGATCTGGGATGTCATAAATAATGAATTTGGTTACCCATAATTATATTTTCTCTTTATTTAGCTCTAGATGATGGAAGTATCCCACTCTAGAAGTTTTCTAAGAGAGGCACCATCCATCCATTAATTGAATTATCCTATTTAAGGGTATAATTTACCTCATTGACCTCTTCTATGATTTTCTAAACAAACAATGATACCATCATGTGATTTTCAATGCTAAATAATACTTCATCCATATTTGGATCTACCAATGATATAGAAACATTTTCTAATGAATCTTATAGATAATTATATGAATGCGGGATTTGAGACAACATTGGCTCCAAGGGGAATTATTCCATAAACCATAGGACATAATCAAGTAGGGGGATTATCTTTTATTAATATTGTAATCATGATTAATATACTTGATTACTGGCTCCGAGTAAATTTGATATTCAGATGGGTCACTGGTATTTGTAGCATGAGCTCTAATACTATAATGAGGGTTTGATATTCTACCTCATTATTGGTGAAACCTTTTTATGGTAGGAAAGAATAAGGCCAGACATCCCTTGTAGGAGAAACAAGAATGACCCCCCTAATATGACTTTTTCAAGATTAGGGTATTCCATCATCTTTACCATTGAGATTATGGATGTGCGATAAAAATACATATCCCATATTTTGATTGAGTCTTGGATAAAGAATGTTTCTTCATTTAGTAGTTTTATATTCATTAGAATATATTCTAAAGGGTGACCTATGAGTAAATATGGGAAAGTTTTCCATTTTATTTTCTTCCATAATATAAAAAATATTTCAAAATACTACAGGATGGCTTCCCACTATGTCTAATATCTAATCAACATAGCCAAAGAAAATTGAGTGACCAAATTGAGGATGTACTTTATTAGGTCAATTCAAGAGTTGAAATGAACCTCATGATGCTACAAGTAGTGTCGTGATTTTTGAACTAAAAATATTAACACCATACTGTTCTTCTCAATATTTGAATAATGTGTCTCAGTATAGTGTATGGTTATACTGAGATAATAAAGACTGGTTTTATTTTCGACAGCAGTCTTTTGTATGAGGAAAGTACCTAGTGATTGTTCTAAATCTATCAAACATATGATAAGCTTCTTTCCTTCGACAAGTGAAATTAGTACTGGTAGAATTGGTAAATAATTATTGAGTTTGGTGAATGTTTTTTGATAGTCGTTAGTATACTAATATGTGGCCCCCTTTTTTCACCAACATGGTGAACAAAAAGTACTTTCCAACAATATTTTCTATAAAGAATTGAATGTATGAAATTCATACTTATAGTTTACTCAACTCATTGAGGTCTCAAGGAGGTAACATATCAAGGATAACCTTTATCTTCTTAGGATCTTCCTCGATGCTATTATGGAGAACTACAAAGCTGAGAAACATTCCCATGGTAATACTAAATGAAAACTTAAATGGGTTCATTTTTTAGGCTAGTATTTTAAATCTTGTTAAAAATGGTCTCTAGGTCAGTGAGATGGTCAAAACTTTTATGAGATCATACTACCATATTATCAATATAGAAATCGATAGAAATTATTAAAAATGATTTAAATATTTGGTGCATAAATTGTTTCAATAGAGCACTAGGATTCTTTAGGCCGAAGAGAATCACTTGGTAGAAATATACTCACTAGGGAAACCTAAAGGGATTGAATTCTTCATATTTAAGGGCCATTAATATTTAGTTATACCATGAGTTACCACACATGAAGGATATGGATTTATATCTAGCCATCACATCAATTAGAAGTTCTTTAATTGGAACTGGGAATTCATCTTTTGGATAGTTCTAGTTGAGATATCTAAAATAGATGAAAACCCTAATTTTCTAATTTTCTTTTTGACAATGACTATATATTTGTTCCATTTGGTGTACTAAAATTTTTAAATGAAGTTTGATTTGATGAGTTTATCAACTTTGGCTTCAAATCTAGTTGTATGGGTCGAATTCATCCATTTAGATGATTGTATATAGCCATTATGGTTATTTGGAAGACCCAAATGGTGGGTGACCACATTGGGATCATATACTAGAATTTATGTGTAATCCCAGGAAAATTCATCTTGATGATAATTAAGAAGGAATTATATTATATTTTCATTTTGATGAGAATAAATGAACTAATTAGTTTATGTCATGAATCCTCCTATGTGCCCAAATTTATTTATTATACTTCATAAATAGTGGTAGACACACATTCCTTGAATAAAGGAGAAGAATATTTGAGGTCATAATCCTCTTCTAGTTCCTCCTCCTCTTCCCATTACTCTATGTCCACATCAAGGTAGATGAGTGATGAAGGGAGTCTTTTGATTTAGTGGGAGGGTCAAAATTATGGGATAGAGTCATATATATCTCCATTCTCCAACAGTAATATAGTGGTTCCTTAAAATTTATCAAATGTTTTTAGGGTGTACTAATTCCATGGGGATAAAGTGAGGGAATATCCACCTAAAACATCATTACTAATGGGAGGATTATAGAACACTTTCATGCTATTGAGTTTAGTTGACATGACTAAAATCCTAAGGGTTGATCAGTATATTACCAATTCTGAACCCATATTCTCAATTTGACTGATGGGATACACATAATCATCATCAAGATCATTAAATGGGTTGATTTGAGTCATTTTTAGACCATTTAGGGTAGTAACCTAGGAAACATCATTAGTCCTGGGTTTTCCCCTTATCTATGATAAAATCCAAAGTTAATTTATTGATCCTCATAATATTCAAATGAAGATTTATCATCACATAACATCCCACTTTTCCCATTGATGTAATAATTGAGACATTGGTGATATGATGAAGGTATTACTCCTTGTTGGTGAAAACAAAGTCTCCCTAGTAGGATACTAAAAGTTGTATCCTATCAGATGACCAGGAATTAACTGTCAGACTATAATTCCCAAAATTGGGTTATAATCTTGATCCACCTAAGGGGATTTCGATCACATTTTTTCATATCACTAAATCTTCACAGAGGAAAGAGACAAGTTTATTTCACTATATTCTAACCAATAAAATGTTTATATTAGAATAAAATTGAAACTTGATCCATTATTTATGTATTATCAATGTATATTAATTACACCAAGATTTATAGATACATATAATATCTTGAGGTGTCCTTATATGACAACATCATTTTCTTGTTCCATTAATGATATGATTGTATAACATTCCCCAGGGTTTATCTCTACCCAGTATACTTCAGCAGCAGTGACCTTGGCTTCAAATTCCTGATGGTTTAGAAGGGACTTTATAAGTTCTTCTTAGATATCCTTCAACAAGTTAATAGTATCAAATATTTTAAGTTTTTTTGGAACTATGGACAACTACTTTAGAATTCCATATTTTTGAGTTAAAACTACGTGTTTTCCAATAGGGAGCTATCCCCTAGTAGAAACATTAGGGGATAAAGGGATTGGGGTATACAAGTTGAGTAATTTAGCAGATATTGAAGGACTATTTTCGTAACATCCCAACCTATCACACGATCATGATATTGTCCACTTTGGGCCTATCCCACATAGTTTTTCTTTCCCTGGGATCTATCCCTCAATAATCTCCCAGGAAAAGGACTCATGATGGGATAGGTATCAAAACCACATTATAAATGTGTGATTCATGATACTCCTTCTTCGATGTTGGATAGCCACAATTCACCCCTAGAAGGGCCCAACTTCCTCGTTGGAATATCAAATGGACACTTACTCTGATATCATTTCTAATGGCCCAGTCCATCCCACGATCATGATATTTTATTCTTTGGGCCTATCCCACATGGTTTTTCTTTCCCGGGGCTCTTGACCTCAGGCATCCACTAGGAAAAGGCCTCTTTATGGGAGAGTTATCTACACCACCTTATTAAGGGGTGCTTTGTGCTCATCCTCCTTCGATGTGGGATAGACATAATCAGATTATGGCTATCCCACATGGAATGTGGAAAAGCAGGAAGCACCCCTTCATAAGGTGTTGTTAATACCTCTCCCATCACGAGGCCTTTTCCTAGGGGATACGTGAAGGCTAGATCCCCGGAAAAGAAAAACCATGTGGGCTAGGCCCAAAGTGGACAATATCATGATCATGGGATGAATTGAGATGTTAAAAATGGAATTAGAACCAGTGTCAATTTTATGTACCAGTGAGGATGTCAGGCCCTTCTGGGGGGGGGGGTGGATTATGGCTATCCCACATCAAAGGAGGAGGATCCTGAATAAACCCTTTATTAGGTGGTGTGGATACCTCTCACATCATTAGGCCTTTTCTTGGGGAATGCCTGAGGGAAGAGCCCAGGGAAAACAAAACCGTACGGGATATGCCCAAGGTAGAAAATATCATGATCGTGGGATAGACTGGGCCATTACAATTTGTATTTGGATGAGGATGACATGTCATTCCAACATATTTGGACTGAAAAAACTGTGGAATCCATTCCAATCAATATTCCAAAATGATCAGTTCTAGAATAACTTTAGTGAGTTTTGGTGCATTTCCCTTTTCTTTATATGCCCATAGAAGGAATATTACATGAGTCTCAATTGAAAAAATGAAATTTGTAGGGACATGTAGAGAATATTGGTTTCATCCATGACTAAATATTCCCTTTCCTATGAAGACCCTTTTATGTCTACATGTGGTTCCCCAATTTGGCACCGAGGATTTATATTTGTAAGCAATATCATCATCATCAAAAATGGGATCCATTAATGAATGGAATTAATGGAACTAGATATTAGGTCTTAATATGAAGAGAAGTTTTCATGGTGGGATGATTCCCATGGTTTCATTTGGTGAGATGGTTCTCGTTCTACTAGTATTAGAGACATTAACTCTTTTTGAGTCAGTTTTAGCTTTTGAATTTATATAGGTTGATATTTCTATAATTTATTTTTACCCCATAAGGAATGTTTCTTCCTAGAATATAATATATTATAAGACTATGGTGAAAACAATGTTGAATGTTTCATATAAGTAGAGAATTGGGGAATAGTTTGTAGGTTTAACTATACCCAGAGGATATCATGATTCTAATTGATTATTTTCTTATCCATCCAATCATTTAAATTTTTTGTACCCTTACTCATAACTTATTTCTATTTAATTTGTTCTTATAGAATGGTGTGAAAATACAATCCACTTACACTGGTTGTTTTATAAGCTTTACTTACCTAGAATCAACCATCATTTTTAGGATGTATTTAAAGAAAAAAAATATTGGATGGTGTGCCCCAACATTGGGTGAAAGGGGAATTAATTTGGGTAATCACTGAGACTAATTTTTTCAAGACTCTTGGGTTCTGGTATTCTCAATAAATTTTATTCCATGGTTGCTATAAAGTAACTTTGAACTTGTTTTTATTTGAATAAATAAACATTGTTTTTATAGTTTTCAAACAAGGAGCGTTTCTACTCCTTTAACACATCCCGAATGGATAATTTTTGTTAATGTTTCTTTTTTTAGGTTGATGTGTGGTGTGATGAGGCATAAGATTTAGAGCTAGATTAGGAATAAAGGCTAGTTTTTAGTGGGATAACTATGATTTACACTCTTCCCATTCTTTTCCCCTAAGCACCTGGCACTGGTCCAGATTTAGCTCTAGTTTTCAAAATAGAATCCTAAAACCTCTATTAAACAATGGTAAGTCTCTAAATCCACCTGAATAATTTTCCAAGATAAGTGGTGTTCAAAGATTATCATAAAGGTTTTCAAAGAAAATACCCAAAAATTCCCCTTGAGAGAGTTTCAAGTTCAGGGAGTAATTAAAACCGTTAAACCTAGAAAAAAAATCTGGCACCTTCACTTTTTTCACTATTTTTAATTTGAGAGGTTGAGGACTACTTTCTTTTGCAATATACAATGGAATTGATAAATATAATATTTAAAAATATATTCCCACCCTTTGATCGATATGGCTGATAAATTGATATACCAGATGAAGGTTGGTCCCTCTAAGGTTTGAAAATAACACATAATCTTGGATACCTCTTATTACTAAATAGTTCCCATCATGAGGCCACATTAAGACAAAATGTGTGCCATATATTATTCTAGATTCCCCCAAACATTTAATGTAGGAAATGTAGGATTCCAAAAATTTGGAAGGGAAAGAGTTATGTCCTCACATTCAGGGTTATACATCCTCTCAGGTTGTATTAGTTCCTATCAACCTTCCATAACTTATAATCAGGATTCCAATGAATCAATAGTATCGATGAGATTGGGAGTAGTCGACGGTTGAGTGAGAGCTTTAATAGGGGAAAAATCTAGTCCAATTATGGAGACCCTTCTTATAATCACAGCTGATGACCTACATAGGTTGGCTTGTGAGGCTGTGTATGACATAACTCTGGCTGGGTCCCTAATAGAGGGAGATCTTGGTGTCTCACTATCATGTGGTCCAAATATATCATCTTTTGACATCCCACATTGAGTGGAGGTTCTATCTTTACTTTTATTATCATTATGAACTCTCCATGTTGAGGTAGGTTAGTTATGAGAGTGAGAAGAGGACCTTCTTAAAGAACATAACTGATAGGGAGGTTTCCTCTAAAAAAATTCTATATTAAGTTTCCTCATTTGCTTCATCTCTTCCTCACACTGAGAAAATATTTCCTCAAGTGTTTGTGGTTCAAAATATTTGGGTGGTGATTGATAAGTGTCCATGGATTTACACTTATCCTTGGATGATGCTCACTAAGGAGGTGATACTGAATCATTTGAGGGAGTACCCAAATTCTAAGAAAGGCTCTCATTTCTAGTATTCACACCTTCTTCAGTTATTTCGAAGGGTAATATATTTTGGAGGGAAACATCATACTCTGGTTCCCCTGTATTGGATTCATGTTTTGTAGCACTTGTAATGGTGGTACTAATGACATTCATTGATGCATAACGCATTGATGGAGTATCATTAGCACCAGAATAATAGGATGGATGATAGATCCAGGTAAATATTTTATGAGAGGCATGATCTTTTGGATATTTTTTACTCTTGGTAGATCACTTTTTCTTGCGATCACTATGGGGGTTTATCCTTCCGTTCAAGGATTTCCTTAGACCCATTAAATGAAGTGTGATTAAGATGGAATGTCTTGATAGTTTTTTATATGCATTCCTAATATGTAAGATGGGTCATGAGATGGGATGAACTAAGATGGTCCAACTTACAGTGGTCCTCCTAAATGGGAAGATGGAGATATCCATATAGGAGGTGGTTGAGGTCAAAATTCCCCTAGCCTTGTTGGATGAGGTTCCACTAGATCTATTTATGGATCAATTTCAATTAGATTTAGTTGTCTTAGAGGGGGTGTTAGGGTAAAAATACTTCTAGACTTATGGGCTGGGTAGACCCCATATTTTTGTGATTATAACTAATGTGGCATCCATTTTGATTTTTAAAGGCTTCATTCGAACATGATATGGGTTCATTGTATAATTTCACATGAGATATTTTCTTTCAATGGAATTGTTGTTGTTTGAAAATTATCCTTACTTACAAGTGATTCTTTCTCAAACTTCTCAGATTCTTTGTGAAAGATTCTATCAAAGGCCAACTCTCACTAAGGTAAACATTTCTTTGATTTTTATGGCTAATTCCTACTGAACAAACCATCTTTCATGAATGGAACTCACTCCTAAGAGTTGAATTAGAGAAATAAATTATATGATGTTATATTTAGTGTGATATGAATGATCAAAGATAAGGGTTAAGTGAAATAATTCATGCATTACCCATCCCCTGATATGAACACAGGGTGGGGCATTAATGATCTACTGATGTAATCTTTTTAATGAATTAATACATTCATGTTGGTGACCCTCCTTCTGTTTCCCTGATTTCACATGTCATGTAGTTGTATGAGTAGTTTATTTGATTTTATGATGAATTTTCTTGATTTCATTTATATTATTTACATATCCATAATAAGGTGAGAATTTTTCTTTCATACGGTGGAGATTTTTCCATATGTTCAGTCTAATGTTATGAACACACTCGTCTAACAATGCCATTGGAATTCTATATTGAGGGGTGGATAATAGATGAAACCTGATTAGTATATTTTCATTATCCAAATGATTCCTCATGAGAAATTCATCTTCTTTATCTTCAATAGAATATTCATTCACATGATTTGATAAATTTTATGTTTTTAATATGCCTTATAGTAAGTGGCATAATTAGGGGGAATCTATTTAGCTATGTTGAAAGGAAGAAGATCAAGGGTGGTTTAGAGAATGACCATTTTCTTGGGATATATTCCAATTGAGAAAGGATATCACTTACCAATGATAAGGAATTAGGCATGACTAGCCCGTCCTTCGCAAGTGCCTCATGATATGAGGTCTTTATCCTAATTGATTCAGTAGGTATATGACCTTGTTATTGAAATAAAATTTCACTACAGGGAGGGCCTTCATAATAAATTCCATTACAGGGAGAAATACCATTGTGGATTAACATCTACCCATAGAAGGAGTTCTTGAGGTGTATACCATGATTAGGACCTTCATGGAAAATGATGCAAAGGGATGAACTTCTTACCATATGATCTTCAGACCTCAAGGAGGGATTTCATAGCATTCATCAATATATTGTTTCTCATGAACAATCATTTTGAAACCATAAAGGAGGCCTTAATGGTAAATATTTTGGGGAGGACCACCATATTTCATGGAATTTTTTTAAAGGAGGGCCTTTGCAACTAGGATTTATACTTTTGTAATTTTATAAGGAATTAGAGGGATCTTTGTCCATCATTGATATATGTTTGATAGCCTCAAGAACACTAAACTTGATAAGAGAAGGATTGTGGGACTTCTCTTGGATTTTCAATTGCCTTGGTGAGACTTCATTTTAGATGTTATCTATGGGGTGGTCAAGGTCACATGCTATTTGAAATGACATTAATGCATGAGATCTTTCCTAGGTAAGTCTCATGTTGTAGAAAAAATATGTTGACATGCTTCTAGAGTTTTAGAAGGGATATATTATTTCTCTTGAGTGGCTTTTGAAGTGGACCGATAATCTCTAATTAGAATGGGTGTGCATTCCTGATCTTGTTTTCCATTTATAAAAGGATTTTGTCAACAATCATCTTGTATGAGAGAAAGAATTTTCTTCTTCTCCTTAATGACCACAATATCATGTTTACGGAACACTCCAAATGTATATATGAGGTTGTGTATCGATGTGATCATTAAATATTGTAAGGATTGTAGAATGTGGACATGAATATATTAATATCCTTCCATCATTTACAATATGTCAGGGATGGATTATGAAGTTGGAATGGGAATATATGCCTATTTCATGGATGTATCAGGGATTTATTCCGACCCGCATCCTCATTTTCTTGTAAGAAGATACCATAAATGATTATACGAATGGGTAGGGATATAGATCCTCCCCATATTTATTATTGGGACATGTTATAAGGTTTCTTAATTTTCTTCCAAACTATGTTGGCGGGCTTGATGTATACAAGAAGGTATATGATCCTTATTTTAGGTTTTTTCCATGTCTTATTGGTGAGCTCATCTGGAAGGAATAGGGATATGGTCCTGTTCATGGTTATTTGATGTCCACTATAGAAAGGCTACCATGGGAGCTCAGGTGTGAGTGATATGATCTGAATCCTGTAGGAATGTATCCACATCATGATAAGGAATTGGAATCAAGAAACATTAGTGGTAAAAGTTACTAGAAATATCCCTTTGTAGAGACTCCTACATTGTTGAGATAAGGCCACTGGAGACCTCATGATCTGCATCCCTAAGGTAATGTTGGAACACATTGTTGTGTTCTAAGGAAAGGCTCCAGAAATGATTTGATATAGAGATGGGTGATGTTTATTTTTGGATACCGACTATGGTTTAGAGTAACATTGGTGGGGATTCATGTCTTGGAGGTATTCTTATGTAGCCTCCATAGCCAGAACTATACCATTAAGGTGGTACTACCAAACTAGTGCATTCAAAACCCAGTGTTGAAGATGCTAGGTTGGCGATGGGGTCATTTGACTAGATGAGGACTTGACTTGTGTGACAACCAAAAAATATATTCATTTTAGTTGGTAAGTAACAATTTGAATTAAAGAGAGTTCTATCGAATGTTCCTGAATATATATATATATATATATAAAACACAATAAAGAAACATATCAAAGTAGCATCAAAATAAATGAACACATAGAAAATTGATTTTATTAAAGGGTATTTGTTTATCCAATTTAATTTTATGAAATTATGAAATGGCCTGACATGTGGGAAGAACATCAATCATTATTAATAAAATTATTCATGTCAAGTTCAATATTTTTTTCTAAAGAAAACTAGGTCCGAAAATTGATTATGGGGGATTGCGTGTAGTTGCACAATCTTTCACATCGGGTTTACCATTTTTTTGTCTTAGTATACCTTTTTGGATGGATTCCCTATGGGGTTTATTCATGGAACTGAGAAAACACAATGTGTATCATATCTATGATTGCTCATGGGCCTACTTTACAAAGGTAGGTGGTTATTAGGGAACATAACCAATGAATCTTAATAACTATCATTGGTCAATAGGATGGGAGGTTGGGTTATCACACCCTTTGGGGGGGGGGATAATTTCTTAATTCAAGACACTCTTTTAATTTTAATACATATTAATGAATTCCTTTTTAAATTAATAATATGGAACTTTTAACCCCTTTGTATTAATAATAAATTATCTACATGCATTTATGGGAAACCATCTATATATATTTGAGTTTTTCCATCGATGGAACCATATGAATGTATCCAAAGTTATCAATCAAAGGAACCATCTCTATGTATCAGAGGTCCTCCATCTTGGTTTCATTTTTTTCTTATGTTGATGGTTTTAAATCACCCAGATAGATGCTATAGAATTTATCATCATCTAGGGTGACTAAATCTGTTTTGATGTTGGGATTATCCCCATGATAGGGGAGGATTAATATGTATCCTCATGAATGGAATCAAAACCCACATAGTTCAGTGCCTCTTAATGGGACACATCCTACCTTTTAGGGTCATGGGGAAAAGACTAGACTATGAAGTTTAACATCATTCAATAAGGATGTTTAGGCGAAATATGCCTTGTCAAGGATGGTATGGGACTTATACTAAAGAGGGAATTTTTGGTTGGTCTGGTAGAGAATATATCCCTATTAATACAACTCACATAAGGGATCATAGGCCTTTGAGGATGATATAAAGTGGGACTATAAGAAAGATAGATATCTAGGTTGGTTATATGATTTTATTAGGAATATGTTTAAATAAAGGAAATAATTGATTTGTAATGTTGGGTTTAAACCTCATTATAGTGACATGGAACTAGGAATCTAGGAGCCGATGGCTTGCTACCATTACATTGTCATAGATAAGAGATTCATATCCCAAAGGACTAATCAGTTTATTAGTCTTTGTAAACTAGTTATATACACAAGTCTTTTATAACAAATGAATACAAAAATTACAATATAGTAATTTTTTTATAAAATAACTATTATAATAACTTTATTCCATCTAGAATATCCTGGAATATCTTTCTTAGTACACTTTACTGAATCCTATAGAAATAAAAAAATAAGGGTGAGCTCAAATGCTTCATAAGGGATAAGTACAATAGAATCTATCATGAATCAATAATGAATAATCAAATTGGAAAGGTAAATAACTAAATAGACATTACTTATAATGAATAAATTGAGAAGGAAGTGTGTAAAAAATATGGCAAGGTAAATAACTGATCAAAACATTCCATTTAATGTATAAACTAAGAATAAAACGAATATATATTTTTCATTGTGAAAATCTCATGGATAATTAATAAATGAATTCTAAATGAATGAAATTCTTAATTATTGGATGTCATGTCTAAGGAACATGAAAACCTATACCGTCAAGACCTTTGAAATTATGGATTAAAACTATAGGTAGAAACCAATTTAATTTGGATAACTGATTTGTCTAATGATACCAATTAATGCATCGAGTGGATAAATAAATTTGGCCCCCACCTATCACTACCAATATAAATCATTCCATATATATCAAATAATAAATTTAGTATATAAACAACGGTCTTCATCAAATATTCATATTTAGTAAAGAATATAGATTTATCAATATTTCCAAAGATAATTAAACAACTATCAAAGTAAACATCATATGTAAAAATGGTATATGGTTTAGGAAATAATTATATCCATGAGAAATAATGTAGATATTTAGGGTAAATTTAATGTTCAATAGTCACTAGAAATTTAATAGCTTAATGGGAAGTTAATGACTACAAATTATGATTCAAGGAAGTGAATTTTAATACTATATTTGGTCAAAATAATCACAATCCATCTAGAAGAAGAATAAGTATGGTATCAATATAATTTATACCCATTAGAGAAATAATAAAGATTATTATCATTAATGAAATAAAATATATATTTAAAATCACTCTTGAGGAAAATATACTTTTCATTTTGAAAAATATTTTGAAAATCCTTTTTCTTTGAAAATCACTTTGAAAAACATTTTCTTTAAAAATATCTTTTTAAACATGAAAATTAATCTTCAAATAAATGATAGTGGATAATTTTATACATGAAATAAAAGGTAAAAAAATTCCTATTTCATTATAAAATGGTTAAGAATTTTTCTTGTTCGGAAAGAGATACAACGATTAATTTAAAAGATTGTTTCAAACAAATTTGGGTAAAAATGTCTTTGGATAAATTATTTTGAAAATATTAAAGATTTTTTTTGATTTTTTTAATAAAACAAGGTTTTATAAGAAAAATTATTTTCGACCGAATAGAGAAATTAAGTTGGATTTTATTAAAATAATTTATCAAAAAATTTAAGTACCAAAGAGTGTAAAAATGGTACTATCACTTGAAAAATATCATGAATAACCATAGGAGAAAAAAATGTAAGAATTTATTAAGAAATGGTCATGTAATTTCTTTCAACTGATATTCAATAATAAATAATCTCGATTATAATGTGATTTTGAAATAAACACTTAAAATGATTATAATGTTGAAGTGAGAAATAATAAATGAATTGATTATGTGTCTAAACTGTAAATACACATAATTTTTTTTGAAATAAAACAATATGTATTTAAAATTCCGTATACACATAATCATAGAAAATTAATGACAACAAGGTAGTAATATAATCTAATGAAAAGGAATTGAGTTTTGAAATTATTTACCACTTGGTATATTTTAATTTAAATACTCTTATAGGTAATAATTCAAATTGAAATTTAAAATTCAATGAAGAAATAATTATTCATGATATTAAATTTCAATGGGAAGTATGTACCCATATAAAAGAAACTAGGTACATAATAATACAATATGCCTTAATTAAATGAAATTGAGATGAAATCCCTTACATTATGCTCCCTTTTGGTTTCACGCCCCTTAAACTCATGTAAAATGGTTTTAGGTAAGTTATTAACTTATACAAGAACCATATTAATATTTATAATATCATATATGATCATTTTATATCATCTTATCCCCCTTTTGTTAATAATATTTCATTACTTTCATTGTATAGAGTGTTAATTGTCTTGTTTTTCGAGTATGTTTTGACTTGTTATTTTTGGTTCCTCTTACTTAGATCATGATGTCAACATCTACGGAATGTAAAAAATGTTTTAAATAATATATATATATATTATATGTATTTATATTAATCCATAAAATTTGGTGATAGGAAATAAAATACAGCATTCATAGAGATGGTAGGTCGTACATATGTATGAACACTATTTCTATTTTCTCATCATATTGAAAGAAAGAAAAGTAAATTATATATATATATATATTATAATTATTATTTCATATATAAATCACATATGTTTATTAAATCCATCCTTAATACATTCCATGTAAATTGTGAATGAATCACATTGCTTCATGAGGCGGTAGTATGTCATACACACGAATGACATTATCATATTACCACAAATTGGAAATCATAAATGTATATTTTATAAAAAATAATGAAGAAAAATAAATCCTAAATATCCCAAATATTATATATAAATAGTATTCATATCATTATTCAAGACTTTAAAATGTGTTAATGGAAAAAAAATGACATTGGTTTGTGAGACGATAGTTTACTGTGCACACAAACATTGATTTTGTAACCAATTTATAGAAGTTTGGGTGGGTGTTGGTATTAAAATTAAAATAACATTATATATGTGTAATTGGAATACTTATTTTATTATTTATTTATGATATAAAAATAATTCAATGAGGTGGAGAAGGAAATAAAATAAAAATTATTTTTGAAAACGTTAAGTCTTTTTTAGGTATCCTCCTTAAGTTTCACATATTCCTTCCTAAGTCAGATTTATGAAAAATAAAAGGATTATAAGATGAGTGGATTTAATTGTGGAGTGATTTGGGTGGGTATTGGTGAAAAAAATTGGTTTGATAGGTGTGAAAAAGGGGGAGAGGGGGAGGCCTTTTATAAGTGGAGTGAGTGGAAAACTTTTAAATTTTTGAAAGAGAGTATTATAGACATGTTTTTCCTTGTCTATTAGATAAAATAATGAAATAAAATATATTATAAAATATTTAGGTTCTAAATATGTCTATAAAATGGGTTTTTGGAAAAGTTTATAAGTCATTTGGCCCCATAGTATTAATGTTTAGTCCCTTGGTAAACTCTTTTTTCTCCTAATTGTTGTAATTAACTTTAACTTCTTTCACTAATCATTTTGGTAAAAAATTAAGTTTATATTATTATAAATTATAAATTATTATTATTCAAAATATTTGATAATTTTTTCCAAATTAAAATAATTTATTTTTAATAAATTAATTTAAAACTAATCCTATAGACGTGTCAAGAAAATGAGTTTTTTAAGTGAAAATGTTCAAAAGTTTACTAAATTTTTATTTATGAATTAAATATAAAAAATGATTCCAATGAAATATTTTAGATTAATTGATGTATTATGGATCTATTTTTACTTTAAAAATAATTAAAAAATTATTTAACATTATAGATTATTTAGAAAAAAGGTATTTTTCTATTAAAATACAATATTATCATTATTCATAAAAAACTGAAACTTATTAGAAAAATACCAAAAATCCTCCATAATATAATTTTAAAATTAATATTTTAAAATGGAAGTTTATTTTCACAAATAAAATTTATATATGTGTCAAAATTTAGTTTTAAAATAGGTGCGCCATTAAAAGTTGGAAAACTGCCTTTAGAAAAATACAACTTTTATGCATAAAATTAGATATTTTCTTATCTTATGACTATAAAATCTTTTGGATGAATGTAATTGTTTATATAATATATATAATATATAAATTTCATTAAGATCATCCAATAATAGTAATTAATTTAATTTATAAATATAATACACCTTTGGCGTATAGAAATAGTTTTCTATAAAGACATTTCCTTTATATTTATTTGTTTTTTATATAAATTTCTAATTAATTAGTAACCAATGAATTGAACCATATATTTTCATAAGTTAGTTAATACTATTCATAAAATCTAATTTAATATATTAGGGATAATTCTCATTTTAATTAATAATATTAATAGTATATAGTTGTTCAGTAAAATCTGATCTTACATGTAACATAAGATTTCTAAGGAACCGGTTATTGTGTGAAACACAAGATAAATTCGATGTTGTGCGAATTTTAGTAAATATAATGTTTTTATTTAAAATAATAAATATATCATCATGTATCAAGATTTTATATTCCCTTATACATTTAGTGTTTCATGTCACATACGATATTAAATAAAATATTATTCATTTAGAATTTTGGGATGCTACATTCTACCCTGCTTAAATAAATTTAATCCTCACAATTTAAACATGATATTAGTAATAAAGGGTATCAAATTTGGAAATAAAATTGTCTAAAAACCCACATTGTAAAATAGTTAATGAAATATCCTCTTCATAAGGGATAATCATAAGTAAAAAGGTCACATGGAATAACATATATCTAGGTTTATAAGTTGCAGAACATTAGTTGAAAGTGAAGATATGTACATGATGGAAAATCATTAATAATTATAGGGAGTGGTTGAGATCATTGATCACAAGAATGTAAATGATCAATGGAATGTTTTGGGCCTCAAAACCAAAAAACTATTATGATCTAAAAGACCATTTAATTCATCATATATGAATGTAATTGGATAAACTTTTTATTTCACGATCATTTTACTAATGTTGAGTAATTATTTTACTACCTAATAATATAAGGAAATATACTTAAATGTTATATAACTATTTAATAAACATAATTTCATCCTTTTTTTATGCTTCAGTCACTTAATCCAATAAATGAATTTAAAAAATGAATTTTTTAATGATTGAAGAACTAAAATTCACTTTTAACGTGTCATAATATCCATAAAATGGTGAAATTATTCCCAATTATCTCAAACCATTTTACAAACCTAATATGTTTAATACATTAATCAATAAAACTAAAAATTAAAAATACTAGTTCATTATTAATATTTATTCATCAGATTTTTTAACTACTAACATATTAACCAAGACATTAGGTAGGTCAGTGGTAGGCACGAACCCTTATCATCCTTCGGTCATGGGTTCGAGCACTATTTTCATGATGAATGAGATGGTTTTTCACCCAGAATGTGGTTTATACTTTTTTTATAAAACTATATTAATTTAAATCTTATAACATTATCAAAATAAATATGATGGAAATACTTAAAATTTAATCATTAAATATCCTTTTCGGTTAGGTTTTTAATACAACATTTTTCCCATAAATTTTAATAAGATTATTTTTATATCAACCCTAAAGGTTATAAATACCATTAAACTTATTTCAATAAAATATAAAGGTATTATTACACAAATACATTTTCTACTAAAACATGTACTTGCCATAAATTATTCAAAATTTCATTAATCATGGTAGACTCTCATAACATAAAACCCAAAAATATTTGTTTAAGACTTTGAACCTATAATGAATATTAGAATCATATACCCACGGTGGTATCTATAAATTTTAAGTGAATACACACATTCATCTAAATTTAACACCATCATATGATTATTCATTTTTTTATAACCAAAATTCCATTGGTAAAAATACTTCAACAATTTAATTTTGGATTCCCTATAAATAATTCAACCATTTTATTTCAACACAGTCCCTTCATTGTTCTAGGCGTTAACCATAATTTAATTTATAGGATATCAAAATCATGACACTTTATCTTCAATCAAAGACACCTTAGGTTTAAACTAGGTCATTTATTGTCATTGTCTATTCAAATCCTTTATAATGGTTTGTAAAGAAAATGTGGATTATCCTAAGAATATCCCTTGGGAGTGTCAAAGTAGGTGTGCATTAAGGTCCATTTTCAAGTACTAGGTTACACTCAAGTTAAGCCTGACGTGACCTTTTCAGAGTTATTAACCTTAGGTAAGTCTATGTAGCACCACATCCACTTATAATATCCATACAAGGACATATTTACAATAAATACCACATAATCTATACCATACTAAAATATTTAGATGTTATTATATATTTATCCTCAAAATATTTCTTAGGGTTATTTTCTATAATTTATGTATTTCTAAATCAAGTTCCCAAGGTTTACACAAAACTTGATCTGATACCAACTATAGAGACCCATACCCTAGAAGCTTGGAGCCAGTGCCTTACTACTATTACATTGGAATAGATAAAATATTCAGATCCCAAAGGACCGATCAGCTAAGTAGTCTTGGTAAACTAGATTCATACATGAGTGTTGTTTTGAAAATTAATACAATAATTACAACATCATAATTTTATTTTTAAATAAATTCATGAATAAATTTATTCATTCTAGGATATACTTGCATATATTTCTCAGTAGACATCATGGAATCCTAGGCAAAGGAAACAAAATAAGGGTGATCTTAAATTTTCAAAAAAGGGTTAAGTAAAATGTAATCTATCATGAATCAATAATGAATAATCAATATGAAAAGATTAATAACTGAACACACATGAAATGTAATGAATAAAAAGATAAGGAAGTGTGTAAATAATATGTCAAGGTAAATAAGGTGACACACATACCATTTAATTTATAAACTAATAATTAAATGAATCTATATATTTTTTCATAGTGAAAATATAATGGATAATTTATAACTATATTCTTAATTAATGAAATGATTAATTATTGGATGTCAAGTCCGAGACCCATAAAAAATTATACAGTCATGGCCTTTTACAAGATAGTTTAAAACTATAGTTAGAAACCAATTTAATATGGTTAACTGATTTGTATCATAAGACCTATCAATGCATAGAGGGGATATATAAATTCCAAGCCCCACCTGTCATTTCTAATGCAAATCATTCCTCATATATTAAATAATCAATTTAGTCTATAAACAATGTGCGTGGTCAAATATCCCTGTTGAGTAAATAATAATGATTTAGCAATATTTACCCAAATAATAAAATAACTATCAATATAAACACCTTATGTAAAATGGTATATGTTTTATCAAATAATCATATCTATGATAAATAATTTGGATATTTAGAAGAAATTTAATGTTCAATGTTTGCTAGAAACTGAATAACTCAAGGAGAGTTAATGAATACAAATTATGATTCAAGTAAGTGAATTTAAATACTATATTTGGTCAAAATAATAATAAGCCATCCAGGGGAAGAATAAGGATGGTATCAATATGATGTATACCCATTAAAGTAATAATAAGGTTTTTTAAATAAAAAATATTTTTTATATTCTTGAGAAAAATATTTGTTTTAGTTTTATTTTTTTAAAAATCCTTTTATTTGAAAATCAATTTTAAAAACAATTTATTTAAAAATAACTTCACAAAATTAAAAAGTAAGCTTTAAAGAAATTATTTTGGTTAATTTTTTACATGAATTATAGGGTAAAAAGAAAATTCCTTTTACATTGTAAAAAGGTTAGAAAAGTTCCTTATTCAGAAGGTGATAAAAAGATTACTTTGAAAATATTGTTTAAAAAGAAAAAATAGGTAAACATGAATTTTTATAAATAATTTGGAAAAGTAAGAAGAAAACATCTTTCAAAGCATTTTTATAAAACATGGTTTTGTAGGAAAACTAATTTCTATTTGGAGAGATAAATGAAGTAAAATTTTATTAAAACAATTTCTCAATACTTTTAAGTACTAAAGAGTATAAAAATAAAACTATCACTTTGAAAAGATAATTAATAATTATAAGAGAATAAAATTAAAGGTTCTATTATGAAATGATCATGTAATTTCATTCAACTAATATTTAATAATAAACAATCTCTATTAGAATGAGATTGTGATATAAACACTTAAAATGATCATAATATTGAAGTGAGAATTAATGAGTGAATCAATTTTGTGTAACAACTATAAATAAAACTAAAAATAGTTTAAATAAAAAATTATTTAGTCATAATTAATTATACACATAATCATAGAATATTAATGACAATAATGAATTAATATAACCCAATGAAAAAGAATTGTGTTACAAAATTATTTACTACTTATTTACTTTTAATACAAATCCCATTAGCATAAATAATTAAAATTTAAACTTTAAATACCCCGAATAATTAATTATTCATGATATCACATGTCAAGGGGAAGTATATACACCATATAAAATAAACTAGTTGTATAAAAATACAATATGTCTCGATGAAATTAAAATGAAATGAAATCCATTACCTTACATTCCCTTTTGGTTAAATGCTATTTAAACTCAAGTATAAAGGTTTTAAGAATATTATTAACTTATAAAATTACCATATTAATATTTATAATATCATATATGATCTTTTAATAACATATTATCACCCATTTGTTAATAATCTTTCATTATTTTCATTGTTTTGGGTGTTAATTGCTTTGTTTTTTGATTGTGTTTTGACTTGTTATTTTATATTAATCTTAACTATATGATGATTTAAAAATATAAAAAAATTTATTCATGATTTAAATATCATATATTTTTATTTTATATGTATTTACGGTAATCCATAATTTTTTTGATAGGAAATGAAATACACCGTTCATGGAGATGGTAGACCATATGTAATCATGAATGTTGTTTCCATTTTCTTATTGTATTGAAAGTAATAAAATTAAATGATAAATATATATATATTATAATTACAATATAATTATTATTTCATCTATATCAAACATTTTTATTAAAATAATCCTTAATACATTCTATGTTAAGTGTGAATGAATCATATTGTTTCGCAAGGCGGTAGTCCGCTGTATTCATGAATGATATTATCATATTCCCAAAAATGGAAATCCCAAAGGTATTTTTGATATAATAATTATAGAATCATAAATACATAATAAATATCATAAATATAATATATAAATAGTATTTCCATCACTATTGACAACCATAAAATGTGGCAATGTAAAAAAATGACATCGATTCACGAGGTGGTAGTCCCCCGTACGCACAAATGATGATTCTGTAAACCATTTTAGGAAAGTGTGTGTGGGTGTAGGTTATAAAATTAAAATAAAAAAATCTCAAAATATTTATTATACAAAGGTTATTATATAACCTAGATATAAAATGAATTTAAGGAGGTGGAGAAGGAAATAAAATAAATCACATTTAAAAAAAATACATTTTATTCGTGTATACTCCTTAGGTTTTCAATATCTCCCTCCTATGTTAAATTTACTCCAAATATAATGCTTCTAGGATTATGGGAGGTAATTATATGAGTTATTTTGGTATTTATTTTTCTGAAAAATGTGGTTTAAGATGTATGAACAAGGGGGAGAGGGGTAGGCCCTTTTGTAAGTGGGTTGAGCGGAAAACTTGCAATTATTTAAAGCGGGAATTATACCTGCATTTTTTCCAAGTCACGTAGATACATTAATTCAAAAAACTTGATAATATTAGGGATAATGTCGAAATATTTCCATAAAATGGGTCTTCTTCAAGTTTTCTAGTTTATTTGGTCCCTTAAGTTTAATGTTTAGTCTCTTAGTAGACTCATTTTTCTCTTAATCATTGTAATTAATTTTAACTACTTTTACTAATAATTTTGGTCAAAAATTAAGTTAAAATTATTAAAAATTAAAAATTATTATGATTCCATATTATGTTTTCTATTTTTTGAAATTAAAATTACAGAAATAATATAAATTAATTTAAAATTAATCCTATAGATGTGTCTAGAAAAAAAGTTTTTAAAGTAAAAATGGTCCAAAGTTTACTAAATTATTATATCTAAATTAAATATAAAATGATTAAAATGACCTAAATTTCATTAATATATGTATTAATGGTATATTATGACTTTAAAACCAATTAAAAATATAATTTATCACTATAAATTATTTAGACAAAAAAGGTAGTTTCTTTTAAAATCAAGTATTTCATTATTCATCAAATAAATAAATATTCTAAGAAAAAATAAAAAACCCAACCAAATATATTTTTTATAATCTAATTTAAAAATCAATTTATTTTTTTCCAAAAAAATTTATAAAATTTACAAAATTTAGTTTAAAAAAAGTGATCCATTAAAAGGTTGAAAAACTGTATTTAAAAAAATATAACTTTTTTAGTGTAAAGTTGGATTTATTATTATATTATGACTATAAATATATTATATGAATATAAAATTTTTATTGAATATATATAATATGTAAATTTCATTAATATCATCCAAAAATATTAATTAATTTAATTTATTAATATAATATTCCTTTGAATCATAGAAATAGTTTTTTTATAAAAACATTTCCTTTATATTCAATAGGTTTTTATATTAATTTATAATTAATTGGTAACTAATGACTTAAAACATATATTTTCTTAAGTTATTTTATGAAATTAATAACCAATAATTTAATTTCTAGGAGATAATTTTCATTTTAAATAATAATATTAGTAGTATATAGTTGTTCAGTAAAACCCGATCTTGCGTATAACACAGGCTTTAGAAGGAACTCATTGTTGCATGTAATGCAAGATAAACCCTGTGTTTCATTCATTTAAAGATATAGAATGGTTTTATTTAAAATAATAAATATATAATATGGTCTTTGGATGTTTTATTTCCTTCGACATATGGTGTTCTATGTCACATACGTTATTAAATAGATTGTTTTTTGATTAGAGTTTTAGGGTGTTACAGTGTATCCAGATTAAATAAATTGCATACTCAAAACATAAACACAATCTTGGTAATAAATGGTTTTAAATTTATAAATAACATTTTTTAAATAACCAAATCTTAAATGATTTAATAAAATATCCTCTTCATAAGAGAGAATCAGAAGGATAAAGGTTACATCGAATAGCGTATAAATAGGTTTCTATATAGGATAATGTTAGTGGAAGGTAAAGATATATACATAGAGAAAAAGATTAAATGACTACAGGGAGCAATTGAGGTCATTTATCACAATAAAGTGAATTATCAGTGAAATTTTTGGGGTGTCAAAGACATAAATCTACGATGATATAAAAGACCATTTGATTCATCAGATATGAATGTAATAGGATAATTTTTTTCTTATTTCATGATCATTTTAATAATGTTGAGTATTTATTTTACTACCTAATAATGTAATGAAATATAATTACTTGATGTATTTTTATTTTATAAACAAAATTTCATCCTTTAGTTGGGATTCCATATCTTAATCCAATAAATGAATGTCAAAAAATGAATTTTTTATGCATAAAGCACTAAAATTCACTTTTAACGGGTAATAAGATCCATAAAGTAATGAAAGTACTTCCATAAATCTCTAATCATTTTCCAAAACCAATATGTTTAATATATTAATATCTAAACCTAAAAAGTAACACTACTAGTTTATCATTAATATTTATCCGTTAGATTGTTAAAGTAAGGTCATATTAACAGGGACATTATGTAGGTTAGTTGTAGGCATGAAATATTTATCTTTCATCAATCATGGGTTTAAGACCCACCACATTTTCGGATGCAATGATTTGTCACCCTGCATGTGGGTTGTCATTTTTTCTGAAACCATATTAATATAATTCATATAACATTCCTAAAAAATATGGTGTACGTCCTTTAAATTTAATCACTAAATATCCTTTTTGATATGGTTTTTAGTACAACTTTTTCCCTCAAAAATTATAATAATATTATTTATATATCAATGATAAAGTTTATAAATACCTTTAAAATAATTTCTATAAAATTTAAAGGTATTGTTCCTCAAATAAAATTTCTACTAAAACATGTAATTTCCATAAATTCTTTATAATTTCATTAATCATGGTATACTCTCCTCACATAAAAACTAAACAGTTGTGTTTAAGACTTTGAACTTATAATAAATCTTAAACTCATATACCAAAGATGGTATCCATAACTCCCATGTGAATAAACATATGATTCTAAAATCTAAAACCATCCTACTATGCTTCATGATTATTATAACCAAAATACCATTGGTAAAAGTTTTTTAAAAAATAATTTTTGAATCCAAATAAATACTTCAACCGTTTTATTTAAACATAGGTCCTTCCTTGGTCAACATTTTAACCATAATGTCATTTATATAATGTTTAAATCATGACATCTTATCTTCAATCTAATTCAACTTAGTTTTAACCTAGGTCATTCATTGTCATTATCCATTCAAATTTTTAATAATTTTTTATAAATAAAATGTGGATTGTCTTAAGCATATACCTTAAAAGTGTCAAACCAGGTGTGTGGTAAGGCCCATTTTTATGTACCTTGTTACACTTGAGTTAATCCAGACTCACACTTTTTTGGATTTATTACTACTAGGTACATCTATTCCAGAACCACATCCACTTTTAGTATCCATACATGGATGTATTTCTAGGAAGGACCACATAATCTCTACTTTAGAAAATCTTTAGGATGTTACTATACACTTATCCTCAAAATATATATTAGGCTTATGTTACAAAATCTATATCTTCCTACATCTAGTTACTAAGGTTTCTACTAAACTTTATCTAATACCAATTATAGTGACATTGACCTAGAAGCCCAAAGCCAGTGCCTTACTACCATTAAATTAGTATAGATATGATATTAAGATCCCAAAGGACTGATCAGTTTAGTACTCTTGGTAAACTAGATACATACACGATTTTAATATTAAAAATTAATACATAAATTATAATATAATAATTTTTTTAAATAATTTTGAGAATAACTTTATTCCCTCTAGAACATCCTCACAATATTTCTTAGTACACTTTATGGAATCTTAGGTAAAAGAAACAAAATAAGGGAGAGCTTAAACGATTAGTAAGGGTTATGTAAAATAGATTTTATCATGAATGAATAATGGATAATAAATATGGTAAGGTAAATAATTGAACACACATTCCATGTAATCAATAAAATTATAAGGAAGTGTGTAAATAATATGGAAAGGTAAATAACGGAACACAAATTCCATTTAATTAGTAAAATGATAATGAAATGAATCTATTGATTTTTTCATAGAAAAAATATCATGGATAATTAATAACTAAATTCCAAATAAAGGAAATGATTATTTATTGTATGTCATGTTTGAGGCACATGAAAACCTATATCGTCAAGACCTTTCCAAATAAATTTTGAAAATACTGGTAAAAACCCATTTAATTTTTCCAACTAATTTGTATCACATGACTTGTTCATGCACTGAGGGGCTATATAAAGTTTAGGATCCACCTATCAGTATAGGTTTAAATCATTTCTCATATATTGAATAGTTAATTTAGTTTATAAAAAATGTGCCTTATCAAATATCTGTATTGAGTAAAGAATTTGGATTTGTCAATATTTCCCCAGATAATCAAATAACTTTCAAATTAAACACCATATGAAAAAATGGTATATGTATTAGGAAATAATCATATCAGTGATAAATAATGTGGATATTTAGGGGAAATTTAGCGGTCAATGGTCACTGAAAAGTGAATAACTCAAAGGTAAGTTATTGAATACAAATTATGATTAAAGGTAGTGAATTTAAATATTATACTTATTAAAATAAACATAATCCATCCAAAGGAAGAATAATGATGGTATCAATATGATGTATACCCATTAGAGTAAGAATAAGTGTATTTAGTGTTTATGACATAAATAAGAACTTTAAAAAAATTCTTTGATGAAGATATCCTTTTTATTTTATTTTTTTGAAAATAATTTTATTTGAAAATAAATTTATAAAAAAATTTCTTTAAAAATTTCTTTATAAACATTCAAAGTATGTTTCCCAAAAATGATGGTGGGTAATTCTATACATGCAGTATAAGGTAAAAACAATATTTATTTTTCATTGTAAAAATATTGAAAAATTTATTGTTCAGAAAGAAAGAAGAATATTACTTTGAAAACATTTTGTAAAAAGATAAAATGGGTAAAATTGTATTTTATTAATTTTTTTAAAAATTTTAAAGAGTTGTTTTTGAATTTTTTTTAAAAAACATTATTTTGTAAGAAAACAGATTTCCGACTGAAGAGATAAATGATGTCAGATTTTATTAAACTAATTTATCAATAAATTTTAAGTACTAAATAGTGAAAAAACATACTATCACTTGAAAAACATCACAAATAAATATAGGAGAATAAAATGGAATGGTTTTTAGGTAATGTTCATGTAATTTCCTTTAATTTATATTCAATAATAAACAATCTCATTTGTAATGAGAATGTGAAATAAATACTTAAAATTATCATAATGTTGAAGTGAGAATTTATAAATAAATTAATTATGTGTATTAAATGTAAATATACATGAAAAAGTGGAAATAAAATAATATATAGTCAAAAGTTATTATACACATAATCATAGAATATTAATGATAATGAGGAGGCAATATAACCCAATGAAAAGGAATTGAGTTATGAAAATATTTTCCATTTGGTAACTTTTAATTAAAATCCCCTTGTATGAAATAATTAAAATTGAAAATTAAAATACCATTAATAATGAATTATTCTTGATATTAAATTTCAAGGGGTATTATATGCACCATGTAAAATACATTAGGTGTATAACAAGGCACTATGCCTCAATGAAATGAAATTGAGATGAAATCCCTTACCTTACACTCCCTTTTGGTTGAATGAACTTTAAATTCATGTATAATAGTTTTAATAATTTTATTAACTTATAAAATCACCGTATTAATATTTATAACATCATATATGATCTTTTTATAACATCTTATCACCCATTTGTTAATAATATTTTATTATTTTTATTATTTCAGGTGTTAATTTCCATTTTTTTCGAGTGTGTTTTGACTTGTTATTTTTTTATTCCTATACTTAGATCATGATTTAATAATATAAATAATTTAAAACGTGATGTAAATATAATATATATTTATTATATATTTATTTAGAGTAATCTATAATATTTTGTGATAGGAAATGAAATACACCGTTCATATAGACAGTAGGTTGTACACTTGCATGAATGTTGTTTCCATTTTCTTATCATATTAAAAGAAAGATAAGTAAATGATATATATATATATTATCATTATGGTATAATCATTATATCATATATATCACATAATTTTATTCAAAAAATCCTTAATATATTCCATGTAAATCGTGAATTATTCACATCACTTTGTGAGACGGTAGTTCATCGTATACTAGAACGACATTATCAAATTCCCACAAAAATAGAAAGCATAAAGGTAAGCATGATATAATAATTAAAGAAGAATAAAGATATCATAAATATCATAAATATCATAAATATTATATATAAATAGTATTTCTATCATTATTCCCAACTTTAAAAGGTGTTAATGGAAAAATAAATGATGTCGGTTCATGAGGCAGTAGTCCTCCATACACACGAATGTTGATTTCACAAACCATTTGAAGGAAGTGTGTGTAGGTGATGGAAGTACCATTAAAATAATAAAATATAAGAATATTTATGATACTAAGTTTGTTATATCATAATTATATAAAAATAATAGAATGATGTGAAGAAGAAAATAAAACAAAATTGATTTTAGAAAAACATTACCTCTTTTCAGGTATCCTCCTTAGGTTTGGACTAATGCCTTACTTAGTTGAATTTATGACCAAGGTAAGGCTTCTAGGGTGAGGGAAGGGAATATTGGGAGTTATTTTTTTAGGTATTTTCTGAAACAAATTTGTTAGATAGGTGTGAAGAAGGGGTATAGGGGGATGCGTTTTATAAGTTGGGTGAGTGGAAAACTTGTAAATTTTTGAAAGAGGAAATTATACCAATGTTTTTTTACATGTCAAGTAGCTCCAATAATTAAAAAAAATAGATCAAATGAGTTAAATTTATATGTATTTATATAAAATGAATGTTTTACAAGTTTCTATGTCATTTTCCCATTAAGTTTAAAGTTTAGTCCCTTAGAAAACTCATTTTTCTCTTAATCATTATAATTATTTTAAATAATTTCACTAATATTTTCGGTAAAAAATTAAGTTGAAATTATAATAAATTTTAAATTATTATGATTTAAAATTTGATTTTTTTATAAATTCGAATCATAGAAGTGACAGAAATTAATTTAAAATTAATCTCGTAGATGAACCAATTTTTTTAATCAAAATGTTCAAATGTTTACTAAGTTTTATAGCTAAATTCTATATAAAAACGATTCAAATGATATAAATTGAATTAATAGATATATTATTGCAATATATTGACTTTAAAACTAATTAACAACTCAATTTAACATTATAAATTATCGAGACGAAAAGGTAGTTTTCTATTAAAATCCAATATTTTCCACTATTCATCAAAAAGGAAACTTTTTAGAAAAATATAAAAAATAAAACCTATGATAATTTTAAAATTATGCTTATAAAAATATATTTTTTTCAAATAAAATTTATAAAATCTCCAAAATTTAGTTTTAAAACAAGTGTTTTATTAAAAGGTGGCAAAACTACCTTTAAAAAAATACAACTTTTTTTTATAAAATTACATTTATTCTTATATTATGACTATAAAATCTATTGGATGAATGTAGTTTTTTATTGAATATATATAATATTTAAATTTCAATTATATCATCCAATAATAGTAATTAATTAAATTTATGAAGATAACATGCCTTTGGTACATAGAAATAGTTTTTTTATAAAAACATTTCCTTTACATTTACTTTGTTTTTATATTCATTTATAATTAATTGGTATCTAATGAATTCAACCACATATTTTTGTAAATTAGTTAATTATATTCATAACCACCAATTTTTCATCTAGGAGATGATTTTATTTTTCAATAATAAATTAATAGTATATAGTTGCTCAGTAAAACCCAATCTTGTGTGTAACACAAGATTTCAAAGGAAATAATTACCGCGTGTAATGCAAGAAGAACTTAGTGTTTCATGAATTTAAAGCTATAGAATGTTTTTATTTGAAATAGAAAATATATCTCAAGGTATCATGATGTTATATTCCCTTCTATTCTTGGCGTTTCATTACACATATACTACTAAATGAAATGTTATTCATTTAGAATCTAGGGGTTTAACAATCATTGGGGCTTCTATATATTACATTAGAATGAGAATAAAAGCGTATGTAGTTCAGAATTTCTGGGACTTACACCTACATAGTAGGACTATGTAGTTTATTAATTGGGAATATGACAATTTGAATATTTCTATAGTAGGTCATGTGAGCTAGAGTTTTCAACATTTACTCTCTTTTATTCATTGAAAATACCCCACATTGTTGTTCAATTCCAAGATTAATAGAATTTTCGATAACTTTATGAAATTAGAACTTAATTATAAATTAGATTTTGATATCGAGTTTATTGATGTGTATATGTTTTTATATAAATCATGGATCCATTATTTGAGGGAAATTGTTTCTTTTTGAATTATTAGGGTGAAATTTAATTGTAGAGAAATACTTCACTAAGAAAAAATGTGAACTTTTGATGGATGAAAAATTAAAAAGTCCAGGAGTAACCATAACATTCATGGTAACCATTATTACCACAAGTATTACCATGTGGTGTCCCTACATGAACTAACTGTCATACTGTAGGCATGGTGACCATTCCTTAAACTTACCGTGTAAACTATTTATGGTCACCTACCCACCTTACCACACCACATAATCATGGTAGGTCTACCTGATGTGAGTTACAATAGTTGACTGATTGTTAAAAAATTATTTAAAGGAAAAAATAGTTGACCGTATGTAGAAATTTTATTTTTCATGCCACCACTCTCATGGTAGGTATGCCTACCATGATACCTTCATTTTTCAACCATAACTCACGATCAACATGCTATCTATGATTTTCATGATAGGCTTGCTTAGTGTAACCTTTACCCACTTCCTATTACTATGCATCTACCTTTGAACATACCATCTAAGATGCCAAGCCTCCACTTACCTTGAAGAAAATACCCCTCTTTATTGATTCTTGAAAGTGATTCAGAGGCTGGGTGCTGCTCCAAAAGTTTCAAACACCATTTATTTTCCTCCCTGAGGAAAAACACGACACCACCTAACCTGCTAGGGCCACCTTATACTTCCACCCACAAGTTTTCGAAAACAGAGTGAATCCACTTTATTAGGGGAGTCACAATGGTACTTTGATCCAATATAGTCTTTGATTTTACTAAGGTTAAGATCTAGCCAAGCACACCATGATAAAAACCACAGTGCAACCTTTTAGGCATCTCTGGCATTCCACTCTTTCAAAAAGGAGATTGTTCCTTATTGAAACCAGAGACTGTAACTAAGGACTATAATCCCATACGAATAAAATAATGGAGAAGTTTCAATCTGAGTTTTTTAGATTCCATTCATCATTAAATAGAACCAATAGTAGCTTTATGTTTTGAGTTTGAAGTAAGAAACAACATTATTATTCCAATAATATGTAGCACTATTTAAAAAGAAACTGTTGACATTCATCGGAAAATAATAAGAGAATATGAGTTGCAGATACTAGCATATTATGAAATATTGTGGGGATAAAACTATTATGCTAGGGTTATTTTAAAAATAATAAGGCCCAAAACTTAAATCATAAGCCCATTTTCCTTACCCAATATTCTATGAAGCATAAGATGTAACAACCCAATGTTTTTCAATGGAAATTACATTCTAATAAGTATGTCATAAAATCACATGAAAACACATCATAATGAACTACTAAGTGAAAATTGTCCTTTAAAAGTAATTTTGTCACTTCTGTGTTTGGAATTTTGAAAATCCGGCATACACGATTGTAATCAGTAAGTTATTTGGAGTTTGATAAGGAAAACATAATTTTTGTGTGAATAGTAACATACCCTAATGAATAGTAACATACCCTTATGAATAGGGATATACCCTAATGAATAGTAACCTCACCTATGATAGTATATAAATAATATTCAAGTTGGATGTACGATATACCTATATTTTAGAATGAGTTAATGAGTGTTTTAAAACCGATTTTTGATAATAAATTATGATTTTAATTAAATATTAAAATAGTTATATTTAGAAAATTATTTTGAAAAATGGACTTCATTTTTGGATTCTACAAATCGAAAAATGGTCAGGGTAAAATTTTGGGATTTTTCAGAAATACTAGAAATTTTGATGAATAGTAAAATATGGTAATTTACCATATATATATATATATATTATAAGCCAAATAGACTATTCTTAGCTTCATGGATGATGTCACCACTAATGGTTTGAATTCACATGACCCATTTACAATTCTTGGTCACGGAATACTTACTATTCTTTGTCTTGTGTAGAAATAATAAATTAAAGATCACAATATCATGAAATCCCTCCTCTCCTCCACTATAAACCCCCCCTTCACTCCCTCTTCTCTCCACTCCTCTAAAGCCTTGTGCCTTGACATTATTCTACCCAAATATCTCCCCAATATCCTCCCCCACTTTCAAAAGCTCCCATCCTTCTCAAAATACCAAAACCTCTCCTCTTAAGAGGTTCTCAAAGGAGGAAGTCTCAAGAGGTAAATTCCTCTTCCCAATTTGTTCTTTTCTTTTAAGTTCTTTTCTTTTTATTTCTTTCCCCACATACCTTAACAATAATAGTATGATAAATCCACTAACATACATTTACTGTAATTTTTTCATTCTAATGGTATATTTCATTATCTTATCTCCTTTCCCCACCCTTTTATTTGAAAGAAATGAAAACACTGTTTGAGATATGCTAATTTAGCACATTCAAGGACAACTGTTTATCGATTTCTATTATTATCTTTAATTATGGTCATGAAACCATTTTTGTTATGTTTTAAACAGATTATTATATATAATATATCCTATATTTGGTTCTGAAATCCTTTGGTGCAAATGGAATTAAGTTATAAAGAAAAACACATTCTTTGTAATCAAATCCACCGATTAACAAAAACGGTTATCACTATGGTTATACATAGAGTAATTCGATTTCACTCTAAGTAACCTAATTAAAATTAAAACCATGTAATCTCTTGGATATTAAATAAAGAATATAACTTCAATTCTGGACAACCACATTCATCTTGCATATAATCCAAACTTGAATATAAGTGAACCGATCTTTTAAAACCAAGTAAACAAACGAGCCTGAATAATGAAGTTGAACCTTATAACTAATCAAAAAGGATTATAATGATCTAAAAACGGTTATAATAAATAAATTAAATATATAAGGGGTTATGGAATTATTAATTAATAATCCTAAATTTATTTATTTAGGTCTTTAATAATAAGTGGAGAACAACAATAGATTTAAGCTAAGGGATTCTCCCCTTTTTACTCTTAATCAAGATTGTTCTCTATGCTATGCCTTTTTGTGTAATACCAAGTGATGAGGTACCTTTACACACCTTAACCATACTTCCATAATGTTTAATAATTTATGAGAAACCCATTATTTCTCTCATCAATCCCTCTTAGTTACACCTGATACCATGCCAATAAACCAGGATAGATTCTACCCAAACTTCCTTTATTCCTTCGGGTTGGTGTATCATTATTTTTACCAAAATGTAGTTGTCTTTTATTTTTAGGTAGAACTTCAAAATTCTGTTTATATGCTCAAAATTCTTGTTCCAAGATCCATCTCTCTTTCTCTTTCAGGGACATACATGCTTTTAAGTGAATCTCTCCTCGATACTTCCCAATAAGCACACCCGTTTTAAAGGAACTTCCAAATTTTTTTTGAATTTCAAGTGAAATATATCTTCTATTTTAAGACACCATTGTCATTTTAAATTCAGTATTTTTATTAGGAAAACCTTCTTGGTTCAATTCTGTTTTGATATAAAATAATTACTTCTTTACTATTTTAAAAGCTTTATAGTATTTTCCTTAAAACCGAACAAAAATGTTTTAATGCTAATGTCACTCAAATAAATATCTTATATGATGTCACTTATATTTGTTACCACCTACCATGATATATGCCTATATTACCTTATGAACTTCCATGTATGTTCTAATCCCTTTGTTTCATGGACACTTTCATGATACACTCATTGGTTATGCATTATGTCATGATTGTGGTACCCAATTATCTCCATGGGTAACCTTATGCTTATGAACAATTGATTATGTATGATTATTCATGTGGAAAGAAGATTTATGTGGTAAGAATATTTATCTGGAAAGAATATTCAGGAAAATTTTGAGATGGGTTCACCCAGATAGCGCTCCAATGCATTGGGTAAGGTTAAGTCACATGCGATGTGATGTGAAACGGGATTGGTGGTTAGCCTTGACCTTTACTAAAATGGGAAAGAGGATTGGAGGTTAGCCTTGACCCATACTAAAGATGTGATTTATGATTCTACCACATTTATATGATTTCATGTTTATATGTTCCCATTTTTAGATTAAATGATTTTATAAGTTTCATGCTTGGGATATTATTATGTCATGCCTCCTAACTCATGTGCCTGAGATGTATCCTTATGTTCATTCCCTTACTAGGCTTTTTAGCTCATCCATTTGTTCATGTGTTCCCCAGGGTACACTATGCAGATGTAAGGGCTCAAAGGAAGTTAGAATCACTTTATGGAGATTAAGTAAATTGTTTTTTAGCCCCTTGTTTTAGGTTTTATGTACCTAGTCTTCCAGGACACTAGAATTAACGATCCTTGGCTTGTACTATGATGAATAATTATGCTTAAAATCATGAAATGTTTTATGTAAAAGGATATGGTCACTATAGTTGGTATCAGAGGATGGTATAGTTATTTTTGGAGATTAGGAATAGAGAACCTTAGTGAGAACCTTAAGTATGGGACTATGTATAAGAAAACAGTCCTAAATTTTGGTGAGTATAGAGTAAGTGGGTTATCAAGAAAATACATCCCTATCTGGATACGAGTAGGTAGACGTGGATCTGGCACAAATGTATCTAGGGGTAAAACCCGAAAACACCGCTTTGAGTTAGACTTGAATGGGAACTGGTGCACGATAACGGGCCTTGCTGCACTCTTGGTTATGACACTCCCAGGGGATATGATTCGGTAGATTAATGACCTTAATACAAACCATTATTAAGGGAAAGAAAGAAGCCCATAAGAATATAAGTTAAGAAACATATTGAGGATAACCTAGATATAAAACTAAGGAATAACAAGTTAGTATATACCTCTTCTTTATAAGTTCATACTTTTATGTTCAAAGATTCTTTTTATTCTCAATATCTAAGTATTAAAGACCTCTAATTATACGTTCTTTTTCTTAGTTAATGGCAGGAAATAGAAGAACACATTCCAAAAACTAATGTGATAGGAAATGTGATGATTGCCCTAATGACATGCTTGATGTGACAGAAGTGGGTGCTCAAAACTTCATGGCAGTACTTTCTCGGCTAGCTCGAGTTATGAATAATAAATTAAATCAGGTGGAACATCTCCATCCTCTAAGGAAATAGAAAGTTGTCGTAAAATCCTTTATGCAGCCAAGGCCTCCCATGTTTAGCGGGTCTTCCGATCCCCTCCTCACAGAACAATGGTTTAACTCCATCGATAAGATTTTATCTGTCCTCCAGTTCTCAGAAGAAGAGAAATTTGTACTAGAAGTTAATCATTTTGATGGGGAGGATGATCAGTGGTGGACACTGATTAAGAATACAATGTCCCAAGATGAAATTGATTCCATTGAATGGGAGGAATTCAAGAGGATGTTTTTCAACAAATATTTTCCTCGAACCCTCCATCTCAAGATGGAAAGAGAGTTCCTTGGATTCAAGTAGAAGGAAGATGAGTCCATCAAGGTGTATGAAGCTAACTTTAAAAGGCTTGAAGGTATGCCTCTGGCTTTGTTATGAACACCGACAGTAAGGTGAACCACTTCTTTGACGGACTAAAGCCAATTCTACGAAAAGTGTTGGCGATTCGAGACTTCGACAAATATGAGGAGATTTTCCATTGTGCCCTCAAGGTTAAAATGGATATTTGTGACTCTCAGTGGTCTCATGGGCATAGTGACATGAAGTGGAAAATGAATAACAACATGGGCGGTTCATCAAAAAAATCCAATGAGGGAAAGAAGCCTCACATTCCCCTTTGCAAAAGTTGTGGGAAGAAGCATCTTGGTGACCATCTCAAGGGAACCAATAATTTCTTAAAATGATGAAAGTTTTTTCATATGGCCAAGAACTACCGAAGGGATATGAAAAATCACACTAATTTTGTAGAAGAAAGGAAGGTTCAGATCAACACTCATCCTGCAGTGCAGTGTTATAACTGCAAGGAGCTTGGGCATTATGAGAACAATTTCCCTAAGACAAGGGTTGGCAGAGGCAATCAGCAATAACTTCAAAGGAAACAAGGAAGGGATTATGATATCACTACTACTGAGGTGGAGCCGGAAAACGATGTGGTGATAAGTATGCTTGTTATTTATTAAAGAATATCAAACTCACTATTTGATGCTGGTTCTATGCATTCTTTCGTATCTTTCAAGTTTAGTAGAACTATTCAAACACCAACTCAAAATTTGGAGGAAAAGTTATCTGTGAGAATAGAGAATGGAGAAATTATTTCATCCATGATTTATAACTCCCCCCGGTTATTGTTTGTGAACTGAAACACCCATCAAATCTTGTCATACTTCCTTTAGTGGAGTTCGACGCTATCTTGGGCATGGATTGGCTATCTCCGTACAAGGTCAACAATAATTTTCAGGAAAGGGAGATCACTTTTCACATCCCGAAGCATCCTCCGATTATTTAAAAGTGTAAGGAGGAAAATGAGTCTCCTTTAGAATCTTCGTCTCAAGTTTGGATACTGCTTCCTTGTGATAAATAATATCTAGCTCGAATTATTGGAAAAAATGATATAATCATTCTTGAAGACATGCCCATCATGAGGGATTACATTGATGTATTTCCCAAAGAGTTGCCCGGACTTCCTCCTAACCGAGAGGTTGATTTAACAATTGAACTTATCCTTGGATCTCTGCCAATATCAAAGACACCTTAGAGAATGGCTACCGTAGAGCTAGAAGAGCTGAAGAAGCAGTTACAGTAGAATATGGAGAAGGGTTTTATACGCCCGAGTGCTTCACCGTGGGGTTCTCCAGTCCTCTTCGTCCAGAAGAAGGATGGATCAATGTGCCTCTGCATTGATTATTGTGAGCTCAATAAAATCACTATAAAGAACAAGTATCCCCTTCCACAGATCGATGACTTGTTCGATCAGCTTCGTGGGGCTAGTTATTTCTCTAAGGTGGAACTTTGGTCAGGATATCACCAACTAAAGGTGAGGAAGGAAGATATTCCACAGACTGAATTTCGAACGAGGTATGAAGACTATGAGTTCATAGTGATGCCCTTCGGACTCACTAATTATCTAGCAATTTCCATGGATTTAATGAATAGAGTCTTTAGATATTACCTTGACAAATTTGTGGTGGTATTTATTGACTTATATTCTGATATACTCCAAGAGTAAGGAGGAACATGAAGAGCATTTGGAAACAGTGTTAATGACTTTGAGAAGAGAGAAGTTGTATGAAAAGTATAGAAAATGTGAGTTCTGGATGGATGGATTATCATTCTTAGGGCATGTTATAACCAGAAAAGGGATATCTGTGGACCCTTACAAGATGAAGTCAATTGAAGAGTGGCCGACGCCAACTTCTATAACGGAGATCCACAGCTTTTTAGGTCTAGCTGGGTATTATCGACGATTCATGAAGAACTATTCACGATTGTCAAACCCAAGGACCAAGCTGACATAGAAGGGAGTAAAGTTGGTCTGGATATAAGAATGTGAAGACTGTTTCAAGGATCTTAAAAAGAGGCTTATCACTACGCCGGTACTCACACTCCCTTCAAGTGGAGAACTATTTGTGGTGTATAGTGATGCTTCTAAGAAAGGCTTAGGTTGTGTGTTAATGAAAAATTATAAAGTGATAACCTATGCCTTAAGGTAGCTGAAAATCCATGAGCAAAACTATCCCACGCATGATCTGGAGTTGGCGGCTGTGATCTTTGCGTTGAAAATCTGGCGACATTATCTCTATGGAAAAAATGTGAGATATATACTGACCACAAGAGTCTCAAATATATATTCACACAGAAAGAGCTTAATATGTGCCAGCGAAGATGGATAGAGCTCGTCAAGGACTATGACTGCTCAATCCACTACCATCCCGGTAAGGCGAATAAGGTGGCAGATGCTCTAAGTTGAAAGGATCCTACATTTTTATCAATGATGAGAATTGAAAAGTATCTAATCTTCTTAGATTTACAAAGGATGGACATGGGAATCATTAATGGAAGAACATCATCAATCCTTTCTCAAATTATTTCTCAACCATCCCTCCTTGAGAAAATAAAGGATGATCAAAGAAAGGATGTGGAAATTCAAAAAAGGGTGGAAACTATTAAAAATGGGAAATCCTCTGATTTCAAAATTGATGAGGAAGGAGTTGTAAGATTTGGGACAATGATTATGTGTACCATCTGATCCAGAGATAAAGAAGGAGCTATTGAATGATGCACATAGCTCGACCTTCTCTATCCACCCAGGGAGCACAAAGATGTATAGAGATATCCAAGAAAACTTTTGGTGGGATAGAATGAAAAGGGAGATTGCCGAATATACATCAAAGTGCCTCGTATGTCAGCAAGTGAAGGCTTAGTGACAAATGTCTAAGGGGATAATGCAACCACTACCCATACCAGCATAGAAGTGGGAGAACATTACCATGGACTTTGTCACTGGACTTCCAAAGACATCTAGAGCAAACAATGCTATATGGGTCGTTGTGGATCGTCTTACAAAGACAACTCACTTTATCGCGGTTTGAGAGGAATTCTCATTGGATAAACATTCAAGGATTTACAACAAAGAAGTGGTAAGGATACATGGAGTACCACTATATATTGTATTCGATCGTGATCTGAGATTCTCCTTGAAGTTCTAGAAAACTCTCTAGCATGCTCTGAGCACTGAACTGAACATCAGTACAGCCTATTATCCACAAACTAATGGCCAATCTGAATGCACTATTCAGACATAGGAATACATGTTGAGAGCGTGTTCAATGGAATTCAAAGAAGGATGGGACCAACATATTCCATTGGTTGAATTCTCCTACAACAATAGTTTCCACTTGAGCATCCGAATGGAACCATATGAATACCTTTATAGGAAAAGGTGAAAAACACCAACATGTTGGGATGAAGTTCGTGAGCGTAAGCTGCTAGGACCTGAAATGGTAGAAGAAATGGTGGAGAAGGTGAAAACCATTTAGTAGCATATCAAGGCAGTGCAAAGTTGACAAAAGAGTTATGCAGATAACCATTGACGATACCTTGAGTTCAAAGTTGGAGACATGGTATTTCTACATATATCCCCATGGAAGAAGGTCATGAGGTTTGGGAAGAAAGGGAAGTTAAGTCCCAGGTACATCGGCCCCTTCGAGATACTTGATCGATTCAGAGCTGTGGCCTATTGACTGGAACTTCCAGCTACCATGTCGGAAGTACATGATGTATTTCATGTATCCCTCTTAAGGAAGTACATACCAAACCCTTCACGTGTACTATCTTCAGAGGTGGTATAATTGGAGGATGATCTCTCTTACGAGGAGTATCCAGTGAAGATCTTGGATGATAGAGACAATGTTCTATGAAAAAAGACTACTCATCTGGTCAAGGTACCATGGAGAAACCATAAGTACAAAGAGGCAACATGGGAATTTGAGGAAGCAATGTAGGAAAATTACCCACACCTGTTTTTGGATTAAAATGTAAAACGAAATTTCGAGGGAGAAATTTCATAAGGGGGGAAGAATGTAATGACCCAATGTCTTTCAATGGAAATTCCCTTCTCATAAGTATGTCATAAAATCACATGAAAACACAACATAATGAACTAATAAGTGCAAGGTGACCTTTAAAATAATGTTTTTCACTTCTGTGTTTGAAATTTCTGAAATCCATCATACACAGTTGTAATCAGTAAGTTATTTGGTGTCCAATAAGGAAAACATAATTTTTGGTGAATAGTAACCTACCCAAATGAATAGTAACATACCCATATGAATAGTGATATACCCTAATGAATAGTAACCTCACCTATGATATTATAAAAATAATATTCAAGTTGGATGTACGATATACCTATATTTTAGAATGAGTTGATGAGTGTTTTAAAACCGATTTTTGATAATAAATTATGATTTTAATTAAATATTTAAATAATCATATTAAGAAAATTATTTTTGAAAAATTGAATTCATTTTTGGATTCTACACATTGAAAAATTGTTAGGGTGAAATTTTGGTATTTTTCTGAAATACTTGAAATTTTGATGAATAGTAAAATACGGTAATTTACCGTATATATACATTATAAGCTAAATAGACTATTCCTAGCATCATGTGTGATGTCACCACCCATGTTTTGAATTCACATGACCCATTTACTATTCATGGTCATGGAATACTTACTTTTATTTTTCTTTTGTAGAAATAATAAATTAAGGATTATAATATCATGAAATCCCTCCTCTCCTCCACTATAAAACCCCCCTTCACTCCCTCTTCTCTCCACTCCTCTCAAGACTTGTTACTTGCCATTATTCTGCCCAAATCTCTCCCCAATATCCTCCCCCACGTAAAAAAGCTCTCATCCTCCTTAAAATACCAAAACCTCTCCCCTTAAGAGGTTCTCAAAGGAGGAAGTCTCAAGAGGTAAATTCCTCTTCCCAATTTCTTCTTTTCTTTTAAGTTATTTTCTTTTTATTTCTTCCCTCATCTCCCTTCACCATAATAGTATGATAAATCTATTAACATACATTTACTGTAATTTTTTCATTCTAATGGTATATTTCATTATCTTCTCTCCTTTCCCCACCCTGTTATTTGAATGAAATTCAAGCACCATTTGAGATGTGCTAATTTAGCACATTCAAGGACACAGTTTATCAATTTCTATTATTATCTTTAATTTTGGTCATGAAAACATTTTTTTTATGGTTGAACCAGATTATTATATATAATATATCCTATTTTTGGTTCTGTTATCCTTTGGTTCAAATGTAATTAAGTTATAAAGCAAAACACATTCTTTGTAATCAAATCCACGAATTAACAAAAACGATTATCACTATGGTTATACATATAATAATTTGACTTCACTCTAAGTAAACTAATTAAGATTATAACAATGTAATATCCTGGATATGAACTAAAGAATATAACTTCAATTCTGGAAAACCACCTTCATCTTTCATATAATCCAAACTGGAATATAAGGGAACAGATCTTTTAAAGCCATGTAAACAAACAAGCCCGAATAATGAAATTGAACCTTGTAACAAATCAAAAAGGACTTGAATGCACTAAAAAGGGTTCTAATAAAAAAATTAAATATGGAAGAGGTTATGGAATTATTAATTAATAAGCCTAAATTTGTTTATTCAGGTCTTTAATAACAAGTGTAGAACACCAACTGATTTAAGGTAAGGGATTCTTCCCTTTTTACTCTTAATCAAGATTGTTCTCTATGCTATGACTTTTTGTGTAATAACAAGTGATGGGTTACCTTTATACAAATTCCCCATACTACCCAAATGTTTTATAAGTTATGAGAAACTCCTTATCTCTCTCATCAAGCACTCTTAGTTACACCCGATACCATGCCAATAAACCATGATGGATTCTACCCGAACTTCCTTTATTCCATTGGGTTGCTCTATCTTTCTTTTTACCAAAATGTAGTTGTCTTATATTTTTATGTAGAACACAAAAAATTATGTTTATATTCTCCAAAATCATTTTACAAGATCCTTATCTCATTATCTTTTGGGGATATACATGCTTTTAATTTAATCTCTCCTTGATACATCCCAATAAGCACACTGGTTTTAATGGAACTTCCCGAACTTTTACCCAATTTCAAGTGCACTCTATCTTCTATTTTAAGACACCAATGTCATTATAAATACATTATTTTTATTATAAAAACCTTATTGGTTCAATTCTTGTTTGATATAAAATAATTACTTCTTTACTACTTTAAAAGGTCTATAGTATTTTTCTTAAAACCGCACAAAAATGTTTTAATGCTAATGTCTCTCAAATACATTTATTATGTAATGTGACTTATATTTGTTACCAACTACCATGTTATTTGCCTATATTACCTTATGAACTTCCATGTATGTTATAATACTTTTGTTTCATGGATACTTTCATGATACACTCATTGGTTATGCTTTATGTCATGATTGTGGTACCCAATTCTCTCCATGGGTAACCTTATGTTTACGAACAATTGATTATGTATGATTACTCATGTGGCAAGAAGATTTATGTGGTAAGAATATATATGAGGCAAGAATATTCATGAAAATTTTGAGATGGAAGCACCCATATAGCGCTCTAATGCATTGGGTAAGGTAAGTCTCATGAGATCCGATGTGAAACGGGATTGACGATTAGACTTGACCAATACTAAAATGGGAAACAGGATTGGTGGTTAGCCTTGACCCGTACTAAAAATGTAATTTATTATTCTTCTACATTTATATGATTCCATGTTTGTATGATCCCATGCTTATATTAAATGATTTTATATGTTTCATTCTTTGGTTATTATTATGCCATGCCTCCTAACTCATGTGCTTGAGATGTATCCTTATGGTCATTCCCTTACTGGGATTTTTAGCTCATCCCTTTATTCAAGTGTTCCCCAGGGTACCCTATGCATATATAAGGGCTTAAAGGAAGTTAGAAGCTCGTTATGGAGATTAAATAAAGAAGTTTTTAGCCCCATTTTTTATTTTTTATGTACTTAATCTTCCAAGACACTAGACTTAACAATCCTTGTCTTGTACTATGATGATTAATTATGCTTAAAATCATGAAATGTTTTATGTAAAAGGCTCTGGTCGCTATATAATATCCCTCCACACTAAAAATGATATTGGGCTAGATTTTAGAAGAGAACTGTTACCTTAGATAATTAATTGAGAACCTTCCTTCTAGATACATGTCAACCATCTATTTAAAAGTAAGCCTCCCCCCTAATCAAAGAAGGAATTCCAAAATTCAATAAATAATCACATTCCCCTCACATGAAGAGTACCCAAAAAACCAAGCATTAATCTATATAAAGAGAGAGACTCTTGGACTCAAAATAAGTGGGGGAAAACTCACCATGGGCCATGAATATTTTATTTTCATTTTTTGTAAAACTCTAATGATGGAATACTAGAACTTCTATGTTTTAGCCAAGGTGAATTCCCTCACCTCCCATATTGATGGATTTTTATCTTTCAATACAATTAAAAAAATCCTATATATAATTAACGGTTTTTTAGTAGTGATTTGTTATGATTTTATCTTTTAATTTGTTCTGATTATTTTTATAATTTCACAAACAAGACACTTGGATTAAGTCCACTACATGTGATAGAAAATAGTGGGGGTATGGGAGGATTATTAGAAACTAATAGAATAATTATTAAACATGTGAATCGAGGAATAATGTAAGGCTATACCACCACTTATTTAATTTATTTTAAAACCAACCATGTTTACTTGTCATCTCTTTAAAATTAAACCCACAAAACAAGATTTCAACACACACACACACAAATTTATTCTCTGGAGACAATTTGAGTCCCAATTTTACTTCATATTTCTCAAGTTATTTTTTTTGAGTACCCCATATTTGGAACACATCAAACCTAGTGCCACTCTTGGGGATTCCAGTGTTTTTTATAAACATTATTTTAAAAAATGATTTCAAATGACTAGATTCAGTTCTTTCAACCTCACTAGTTTTGATTTAGAGGATGAAAAAATTATGTTAATAAGTATCAGAACTTAAAGAAACATATAACAAGATGAAATAGAGTTTGTTACCATTTCATGGGATGATTATACCTTTTCAATTTCTTCCTCTTGAAAAGATACAATATGAAGTGAAAATATGGAATGTAATCTAGATCAAGTTAATAGGAATCTAAGATAAATGTATGCACCAAATTTCAATATTAAGAAAAAATGATTACAATTAAATGATCAATAATACTATGAAATAAAAAATATAATTATTGGGAAACTACCTAAGTTTCATGGGATATCTGGTGAAGACCCTGATAGGAATTACGTGCATTTAAAGAAGTTTACTACATATTTAGAACTAGAGGAGTCCCTAAGGATCAAATATACTAGAAGGATTTACCCTCCTCACTTAAAGGATCAGATAAGAAGTCACTATAGAATCTATATCTTTTATAAGTAAACTATTGAGAGGAGCTAAAGAAGAGATTCTTCTAGAAATTATTTCCTACTTTAAGAAGTAATCAACTTTGAAAAGAAATTTATGGAATTAAATAAGAAACTAGAGAAAATATCCATGTGTTCTAGGAGGGATTAAATAAACTAATCACATCCTACCCACACCATCCATATTAATAACACCACATCTTTGTATTATTATACCAAGAGTTGAAGAAGCATGAATAGAATCTACTTGATGCTTCTTCAAGAGGAGCACTGATTGATAAGTCACTAGCTCAGAAAAGAGAACTAATTGAAATGATCTCACAAAATTCCCAATAGTTTGGTGCCAAAACTATATCTAGAGGAGTACATGAGGTAAAAGACACCAACTCAAATTTTTTATAAAATAAAATTGAAGAATTAAATTCCCTTTTGAGACAATTATCTATGAAAAAAAGTAAAAAAATCACTCTCCACTACACCCATAAGGACCTACTAACTATGTTACTCCCATGATCATTTTACTGATGGTTTCCCTCATGTTCAAGGAACTAAATTTTTTGATGACATATTCTAGGGGCATATCCTGAACTAACTGAGTATAAACCAAGGATTTAGAGAGATTCCCAATAAACAATTTAGAGATGGGAGCCAATAGAATCAAAAACCACCATCAGAAAAGGTTTCTAAAAATCTATTTCAACCCACTCTATTCTATAGATATAATTTTATACCATATAAAAGCTACCAAAAATAAAAAAACAAGAACCTTCTATGAAATTAATGTTGATACATGTAATAGAATCTAAAAATAATCAACACACCACCCTAAAAAATCTTGGGTTATAATTGAAATAATTAATAGGAAAATTCAGCCAACTCATGACCACCATAAATAATATAAAAAATCACGGATCAAGTAAGCTTACTAATTATAAAATTACAAATCCCAAGGAAAATTTTAATGTTATTACTTTAAGGGGTGTAAAAGGACTACAAAATAGTAAAGGTTTACCTATAAAAATTTAATAAATATGTAAACAACATAAAGTATCTAAAGAATATACCCAAGATAAAGAAGTTGTGGTGGAGAAATAGAAGGTACCATAAAAATACAAAATAAAAAACTGTGTAATATCCATAGTAACCCCTAACTCCCTTACATATAATAATTCAATAACGAATAATAACCACGGAGGAATTATTGTATCAAGATCTGCTAAAAGTATTAAAAAAGTGGAGATAAATATCCCCCTACTAGAAGGAATTCACTAGATTACGAGGTTTGAAAAAGTAATTAAGGACATGTGAGTTGGTAGAAGAATAATAAAAGGATATGAATTGGTACAACTGGGTAAGAATGTTTCTTCTCTTATCACCCCTCAAATCCCACAAAAATTCCAATATCTGGGTTCTTTTTCTATTACTGTACAATTGGTATGCTCACTTTTTCTAAAGCACCATGTTACTTGGGAGATTCAATTATTATAATGTCTTATTACATTTATTATTCTTTATATATAGAGAACTTAAACCCACCCATTTGGTTGTATAAATTACCAATAGATCCATTACATATCTGGTAGGTGTCCTTGAGGATGTCCTAGTAAGTGTATAAGGTTACTCATTCTTTGATGAAATCTATTTTCTCAATATAGAAGAAGGAAATGGTAAAGATCAATCTCCCATTATTATAGGTATACCCTTCCTAAAGACTGATAAAACCATCATAAATGTAAATTAATAAACACTTTCCATGAAATCTGGGGAGGAAATAGTAGATTTCAACATCTTTTATTCAATGAAACATCCACATGAAGAGAATTCAATTTTCACATTAAAAAATTTTGAACTACCATATTCCTCTAGGGAAGAAAATGAATTTTTTGATTACATAATTGGACTAGGTGAAGCTTTGGAATCAACCAACGCATTGGAAAAATAGGTTATTGAAAATGAATTTAATATGGAAATAATTTCAATTGGTGAAAAATGTGATGAAATTGATAAAAATTACTTTTATGAGATAATAAAATATGATACTAATAATTCTTAATTACATTTGTAGGTAACTACTATTAATATAAATGAAATAAAAACCTCTCTAGAAAACCCTCTAAATTATAATTTAAGTTTCTTCCCTCAACTTTAAAATATGAATGTTTAAAAGAGGATAAGAAACTTCTAGTTATAATTTATAATATATTAGAACCTGAACATGCAAACCAACCATTAAAAATCCTGAAAAATACTTTTAAGGCCATTGTATGGACACTGGGCAATATTACAAGAATTGAACCTACCAATTGCATGCATATATTATTATTTTCAATAAGGATCCAAGTCAGTAGTTCAACCTCGGAGAAGGATGAACCCAACCCTCTTGAAGGTAGTAAAAAAGAATGTAGTGAGACTTTTAAAATCTTAAATAATCTATCAGATCTCATATCCCTAATGGATGGGACCTATTCAAATTTCCCCCCAAAAAACTAGCTAAATAATTGTGAATAATGAAAAAATTGAATTGGTACCCAAAAAAATCCATAATAGTTGGAGAGTTTGTATTAACTACAAGAGAATAAACTATGAGAGGAGGAAAGAACACTTCCTCATACCCTTTATAGATCAAATAATATAAAGAATAGCTTGGAAATTAAATTATTGTTTCCTTGAATATTTTTATGGATATTTTCAAGTTCCAATATCTTACTGTGACCAAGATAAAACCACATTCACATGTCCCTTCAATACATTTTCCTACCAAAGGATTCATTTTGGACTTTACAGTACCATAGGTACCTTTCAATGATTTATGGTAAGTATCCTACTTGGCATGATTGAGGGTTTATTATAGGTATTCCATGATTATTTCACTATGTTTGGGGATAACTATAATTTTTTTTGGAGAGTCTAGAAGTTTTTTGTTGGGACCACTTTGTGTATAAAGATTGTATTTGTTTTCAAAAGTTATCAATACTCGTCAAAATGAATAAGGAGATGAAGAAGGACTAAAAAGTTAATGGATATTGGTTGAATTGAGGTTTCTTGGAAAATTGTTATGGAATCGAAGCATTGGATTTCATACTTGAGCAATTCTCTAAGAAGATTAATTCAGATAATTTTTGAACTGATCCTAAGTTCAAAGAACTTGTGTCAAAGGTGACATGTTGTTTACAACAATGAATAATGGAGAATTATCATCCATTTGAGGATGATTGGAGTAGAATGGTGAATTATCATCTATCTAAGGATTGTTGAAGAAGAATGAGTATTTAAAAAATACAATGTAATGCTTCATGATTGCATGAGAACCAAGCAAGATTTTACTTGAAGAAAAGAATCATACAATTTGAATGAAGTAGAGAATGATGGATGAAGATGAAGAGAGAGTGTGGAAGGACTTGGAATTCTAATAAGGTCATGAATTACACATTACCTTGAAATCAGATGATTGTTTCACTATTCTTTAAAGTTCCGAATACATGTATCAAAGGCGTTACATTGTCTGCAATATTGAAGGTGTTTGAATAATCCTTAAGACTCCACTTTTTGAAGAAGATAGATAAATGGAGTTCTTTGGAATTAACACTCCAAAAGGAATTGAGTATTTTAAGTGAGGATGAAAGAATTACTTTAAAATTCATATTCCAAAAAGAATGGATGAAACCAGACGATGCATTGCTAATATGTATTTCAAAAATATCATAAGTTAGGAGAACTTGTTATGCAAGCCTTATGAAGGAATGGGGGAAAATGATGATGACAATATTATACAGTTTTGATTGGAAGGAATGATATTGTTAGAAGATAAGGAAGTTTTAGTACTTCCCATTGTAACTCTGATGATGCTAATGATGATCTATCAAAGGATATATATCACGATAACAGAGTTCATGATGAAAGCTGAAGAATGGTTATGGGAAGCAGTGAAGAGAGAAATGAAAAAGGAACAGACCATCAAGTAGTGACACAAAAGAAGAGTTTAACATGGCACCGTTTTCCAGTGTTTGCCAAATTTGTGGGCCTGGAAATCGGAAAATGTAAAGAAGTGATTTTGGAAAAGGGAAGAAAGGGGCGTTCAAGTCAAGAGTGGCATGCAATTTTTGGTGCACAAGTATTGGAGTTCAAGTATACGTGGCATGCAATTCATATTTTAATGATCTTCTAATCAAAATATGACCAAGGAAATAAAGTGGCGCGCAAGTTAGAAAGTGTCTCTCAAGTAAAGAATGTCGCGCATGTGTTGGCGTGAAATTCTTGACGCACAAGTTCATGTTGCATGCAAGTCATATTCCAACATCATCATATCAAAATATGAAAAAGGAAAGAAAGTGTTGCACTAGTAATGGATGGGCATGCAAGTGATGAAGTGGCGCACAAGTGGTGGAGCAGCGTGAAATTATTGGCATGAAAGTGTATTTGGCACGCAAGTCATCAAAATTCCTATAAATAGATGACTAACCTTCTCATTTTTTAATGCAAAACACTTAAGAGAAAATTTGAGCTCTAATCGCACAAGTGTAGAAGGTGGCGTGCAAGATGAAGTGGCATGCAAGCTGAGGGTTTTTGATAAGGTGTGAAAGTGGTGCCGCACAAGTTGTGTCGCACAATTTGTGTCACACAAGTTGTGTCAAAAAAGTTTTGGCGTGCATGTTTTTGGCACGCAAGTTGTTAGAGGTGCTTTTAAGAAGTGTGTTGTGTATAAACCAAGAGTGTCATGCAAGTTGTGATCTATGCACAATAGTGGCGTGCAAGTACTTAGTGGAACACAAGCAGGTGGCATTCAAGAAAGTTGCGTGCAAGCTAAGAGGCACGCAAGCATGGAGGCGCGCAAGTAGGGAGACACTCAAGTAAGGATTGGCGTGCAAGCTGTGAGTTGTTAAATAAGTTATCACCAGATTCTGTTCAACTGTTATGTTGCTAAGTTGATCTAGACTTCATTATTTTTACAATGAAAAAGAGAAATTTTGATTATAAAAAGAAGAATAATAAGAAGAGCTCTGTGTAGAAGGTTTTTCACTGAGGGAGAACGTGTGAAGACGAGTTGTTTTCAGTGCAACTGGTTTTGCATTGAAGAATCAGAAGAAGAAGAAAAAGAGTGTACAACTTATAGGTTTGCTACATAAAAAGAAGAAAAGAGGAAGAAGAAGAATAGGGTATGCCCAATTGAAGTCTACAATTATTAAGGGAAGTTTTATTCAGATGATTCCATGTGAACTAATCTTAATTGCCTAAATAATCATATTGGTATATGTGATTCTTTCTAATAAATAAGAAGAAGTGTTAGTGAATTCTGTTATTTCACTAAAGAAGAATTATAAGTCCTAGTATAGCTGGTTTTGTACTAGTGAAGAAGAAAAGAAGAAGACAAGAAGAATTGATTGCCTACTACTTTGAAAGTAATCAAGTGAAGAGAACTGAAGAAGATCATGAGAAGAACCTACCTTTTGAAGAAGGAAGAAGACTATCTCCATAGGGAGTATAAATAATCAGTTAGACGCTGCAAGTTGGGCTAGGTCATCACCAGTCCAGGGAAGAGGATTGTTTCCCACCCCCCTCTAAAGTGTAGGGACTCACACTGGCTAGAGGATTGTTTTCCTAGCCACTCCATTCTAACAACATATCACATTATATTGGATAATCCATGAACTGGTCATCCCTATGCATGGCAAGGACGTAGCTACTCATATTGAGTGGTGAACCTTGTAAAAATATCCTGTGCATATTTTTACTAATTTCTATTATTGCACGCGACAGGGAAAAGAGGATAAGAGAATCAAGATCCTAATAGGTCAAGAGGTACATGGATAAAAGTTGAAATTGGTTTTAAAAGTCCCCAAAAATGATTCACCCCCCCTCTCAGTGTTAGGTATATCCCAAACTAGTCCTCTCAATTGGTATCAAAGGGACATTTTCACCTATCTTGGATTATCTAAAATAAATATATTCTCTTTTGAAAACTTGAGTTCCTTTTATGAGTCAACAATGAAGAGCAGTGTTTATAAAGATTCATCTATCTCTGAGCAGAAAGATATATCTACCAAGACCATGATGAATAGGAAAAAGAAAGAGAAGAGAAAATTGAAGAAGAATTCCCTATTATTTAAAGAAGAGGAAGCATCTAGGTCTCCATATCTGGCTGACATTGAAGAAACACCAGACTTGGAAAGTAATGAGAAGGAAGCTCAAGTCTCCACCAAGAAGATAGACAACCTTCCTACCTCAACTGATCAAGAGGTATGTTTTAGTACATTTTGAAATTATCCTCATGATAAAATACTAGCACAAGTGGTGATGGACAATCAACAACATCTCAAGAAATATCAGTTGACAAATTAAGAATGATTCTACATGGTATTCTTGAAAAGAGTACATCCCTGGTTTGTGGAGTATTTCAATGCATGCAGGAAAATATCACTTAGCTAGAAGAAGAAACTGATGTTTTGGAGAAAGGCTTACAAGCAAAAATTATTGAATGTCTAAATATATCTAGACAGTTTGGATCCTTTGAAGCAACAAAGATGTAATTTGAAGTTAGTTCTTCAAAGTGGCTCAAAGATGTTAAAGATAAAGAGGGAGTCAATAAGACTCTATAAGAGAGGATCCATGCACTTTAAGATGAGATGAAAAGGAGCAATAATGTCAAGGAGTTATATTTGGATGAAGACTCCAAGAAGATCAATCAACTTGAATCTTTGTTTCAAAACAAAGTAAGGTTGCATGAAGATTAATTTGAAAGACTAAAGAAAGCTTGTGAAGAGAAGATAACTATGATTGAAGACCAGGAAGTCATCCTCAAAATGAGAAGTCTTGAATTTGAAGTTCAGTTGATCAATCTTGTGAAGACACATATTGAGTATCCACAAAAGAAGGATACATTTGATGCCATTACTCAATGCTCACTGGAGGATTATATTTTCAAAAGACCTCCAACATGTGATAATAAGATCATGGATTCACTCATTGATCCATCACAAGAAGATAAGAAAGTAAAGGTATCATCCATACCAACTTGTATTAAGGTTTCTAAAATTGTTTCTAAAAAAAGTGCATGTTGGAAGAAAAATTCTAAACAAGTTTGGATGATAAAAAGTGAGAATAAACCTACCACCATGTCTTGGGTGGATACGGGAATGAGTGTGGAAGACAACTCCCCACATAAAGCGCAACATACCAAGAAGAAGATTTAGCAACCTTATAAAGAAGTTGGGAATAAACCACGGTTTTTTGGTCAATGATGGTGTTGTAATATATTTGGTCATTGTGCACTAGATTTTTGGTAAAACCCCTTAAATGTAAAAGCACAGAGAAATCCTATATCAAGGGGGGAGAAATCCAGAAGAAGAACCAATATCCACAGATCCAAAAACATCTGTATACTGCAAACATATTTGGAATATTAGATAACAATTGTGATGTATTCAATAAGAGTGGTCACATGAATGGTTCATGTTCACCTCAACAGGTACCCAAAGCTGATAAGAAAATAAGATCACAACAGCTGGCTAAGAATGAATAATCATCCTTGGGAAGAAATTAGAACAATGTTGTAAAATAAATTCTCCCAAGAAGATCCCATGAAGAAAATATGAGAAACCCTTGGATTCTATGTCCAAGGAGGTTAAGGGTGGTGCATCCAAAAGAATCACTAAGAAGGATGCTACTCAGAAGAATCCATATAGAAGATCCAATCTTGATGCCTCAGTTCCTAGTGACTTATTGGTGGTTTGGCCAAAAGATTTGGAAAGAATGAGGAAAATGGAAGATGCATCAGATAAAGCTAGTGCTAAAAAAAAAGGAATATTCTACACGTAGGCAAAGAAATCCTATGTGTGAGGTGAAACAAGGCTGGTCACACTGTTAGAAGATTCTTTGAATTTACTCCATCCCAACAAGAATTCCTCAAGAAGATGAAAGTTGCACCAGGAGATTCTAGTGCTTGTAAATCTCTTGAAGAAAGGAGATTCACACACAATGAAGTATTTAGATCCACATAGCCACATTCAAAATTAAATATCAAATGTAAAAGTGTGAGGAGTGGAGGAAATGGAGCATCTTGGATGAGAAAATCATCTCTGCCTTCCAGCTCACATTGGAGAAGCATGGAAGATCCACCTTATTCACTGAAATCATTGTGTATTGTATTTGTTCTATAAATAAAGAGAATTGAAGGTGAAGAAAAATCTCAGGGGAAGAACCTGAGATTTACTGATGAGAAGTGTTCCCTTGAGAGGGAGGCACATGAAGAAACTTCCAGATTCATTATCACAATAAGTATCAACTTCAGTTTGTAATAAATTCAACTACTCTGAAGATTGTATGAGGACTATGTCATTGGAAAAGGTATTCCATTTTTTAATCTCTCATCCCTGGTTACTCAAAATAAATATTTTTTTACAAATGGGGAGTAACTAAGTCAATCAGTTACTTAAGAATAATAAAAGTGTCCCAAGGCCACTTATCCTGCTGATTGCACTTGAATGTTTTTGATCCATTTTTTGAAGTGGGTGCTGGAATTTCAGGATTGATTATTTCCTATCACATTCAATATGTTTGTCCTAGAATTAAAGTGTAAAACACTTGAAGACAAGTGTATGAGTTCTCATCTCATGAGATATCATGATTTAGTGGATAATGGACAACTCTTATGTCTAAATCAAATCCTCTTATTTTCTACACTGAGCATTGCTCAAGTAGACTTAGAGTGAAATGATTGATGGCAAACTACTTAAGTATGGATTGATACCCTCTCAACCATGAACTTTGTATTTCTTCTCAATAAGGGGGAGAGAAAGTGAAATGAAAGTTTTAAATGAAAGGGGAAGAGAAACAAGTAAAGGGGAGATAAAAGATTCTTATTTTGACATTGACCCATTCATTTGAGGAGACTTTGTGGTATTGAAAAAAATACAATGGGGGAGATTGTTGGGACCAATTTGTGTATAAAGATTTTATTTGTTGTCAAAAGTTGTCAATACTCGTCAAAATGAAGAAGGAGATGAAGAAGGACTAAAAAGTTAGTGGAGATTGGCTGAAGTGAGGTTTCGTAGAGAATTGTTATGGAATCATTCCATTGGATTTCATACTTGATCAATTCTCTAAGAAGATTAATTCAGACGATTATTAAACTGTTCCTAAGTTCAAATAACTTGTGTCAAAGGTGACACATTGTTTACAACAATGAATAATGGAGAAGTATCATCCATTTGAGAATGATTGGACTAGAATGGTGAAGTATCATCTATCTAAGTATGGTTGAAGAAGAATGAGGATTTGAAGAAGACAATGCAATGCTTAATGATTGCATGAGAACCATTAAAGAGTTTACTTGATGAAAAGAATCATACAATTTGAATGAAGTAGAGAATGATGGCTGAAGATGAAGAGAGAGTGTGGAAGGACTTGGCGTTCTAAGAAGGTCATGAATTACACATTACCTTGAAATCAGATGATTGTTGCACTGTTCTTTAGTGTTCCAAATACATGTATCAAAGGTGATACATTGTCTGCAAGATTGAAGGTGTTTGAAGAATCCTTGATCCTCTAATTTTGGAAGAAGAGATATAAATGGAGTTCTTTTGAATTAACACTCCAAAAAGAATTGAGGATTTGAATTGAGGATGGAAGAAGTACTTTGGAATTCATATTCCAAAAAGAATGGATGAAACTAGACGATGCTTTATTGATATGTATTTTACAAATATCATAATTTAGGAGAACATGTGATGCAAGCCTTATGAAGGAAAGTGGGAGAAATGATGATGACAATCATATACAATTTTAATTGGAAGGAATGATGTTGTTGGAAGATAAGGAAGTTTTAGTACTTCCCATTGTAACTCTGACGATGCTAATGTTGATCTATCAAAGGATATATATCTTGATAGCAGAGTTCATGATGAAAGATGAAGATTGGTTATGGGAAGCAGTGAAGAGAGAAATGACAAATGAACAAACTATCTGGAGGTGACACAAAAGAACAGTTTAACGTGGCACCGTTTTCCACTGTTTTCCAAATTTTTGGGCCTGAAAATCAGAAAATGTAAAGAAGCGATTTTGAAAAAGGGAAGAAAGTGGCATGCAAGTCAAGAGTGGCATGCAAGTATTAGTGCACAAGTATTGCAGCGCAAGTATAAGTGGAATGCAAGTCATATTTCAATGATCTTCTAATAAAAATATGACAAAGGAAATAAAATGGCGCACAAGTTAGAAAGTGTCACTGAAGTCAAGAATGTCGTGCAAGTATTGGCACGCAAGTCTTGGCACGTAAGTGCATGTTGTGTGCAAGTCATATTCCAACATCATCATATCAAAATATGTACATGGAATAAACATTTCATGCTAGTGATGGAAGGGCACACAAGTGATGAAGCGGCGTACAAGTGATGGAGTGGCATGCAAGTATTGGTACACAAGTGTATGTGGTGCGCAAGTCACTAATATGGATATAAATAGATGACTAGCCTCCTAATTTTTTTAATGATCAACAATTAAGAGAAAATTTGAGCTCTTATCGCGCAAGTTTTGAAGGTGGCGCACAAGCTGCAGTGGTGCACAAGGTGAGGGTTATTGATAAGGTGTGTAAGTGGTGTCGTGCAAGTTGTGTCGCACAAGTTGTGTTACGCAAGTTGTGTCGCGCAAGTTTTGGCGTGAAAGTTTTTGGCACGCAAGTTGTTAGAGGTGCTTTTAAGAAGTGTGTTGTGTATAAACCAAGAGTGTCATGCAAGTTGTGATCTATGAACAATACTGTCATGCTAGTGAAGGAAGGGAACACAAGTGATGAAGCAGCACCCAAGTGATGGAGTGGCGTGAAAGTATTGGCGCTCAAGTGTATGTGGCGCGCAAGTCACCAAAATTCCTATAAATAGACAACTAACCTCATCATTTTTTAAGGCTCAACACTTAAGAGAAAATTTGAGCTCTTATCACACAAGTGTAGAAGGTGGTGCACAAGCTGAAGTGGCACACAAAACAAGGGTTATTAATAAGGCACACAAGTGGTGTCACACAAGTGGTGTCGCGCAAGTTGTGTCGCACAAGTTTTGGTGCACAAGTTTTTGGTGCACAAGTTGTTAGAGGTGATTTTAAGAAGTGTGTTGTGTATAAAACAAGAGTGTCGCACAAGTTGTGAGCTGTGCACAATAGTGGATCACACGTACTTAGTGGCGCACAAGTAGGTGGTGTGCAAGAAGGTGGCGCACAAGCAAGTTGCGCACAAGATGAGAGGCGCGCAAGCTGAGAGGAGCGCATGCAGGGAGGCACAAAAGTAGGGTAGCATGCAAGTAAGGATTGTCATGAAAGCTGTGAGTTGTTATATAAGTTCTTACCAGCTTATTTTCAACTGTGATGATGCTAAGTTTATGTAGACTTCATTGTTTTTACAATCACAAAGAGAACTTGTGATTCTAGAAAGAAGAAGAAGAAGAAGAGCTCTGTGCAGATGGTTTTGCATTGAGAGAGAACGTGTGAAGAAGAGTTGGTTTCTGTGAAGCTGGTTTTTCATTTAAGAATCAGAAGAAGAAGAAGAGTGTGCAACTTATAGGTTTGCTACATAGAAAGAAGAAAAGAGGAAGAAGAAGAATAGGGTATGACTAATTGAAGCCTACAATTATTAGGGGTATTTTGATTCAGATGATGCCAAGTGAACCAATATTCATTGCCTAAATAATCACATTGGTATATGTGATTATTGATAAGAAATAAGTAGAAGTGTTATTGAATTATGTTATTGCACTAAAGAAAAAGAAGAAGTCCTAGTGTAGCTGGTTTTGAAATAGTGAAGAAGAAATGAAGAAGAAAGAAGAATTTATTGCCTAATGATTTGCAAGTAATCATGTGAATATCACTGAATAATATCAAGAGCAGAACCTACCTTTTTAAGAAGGAAGAAGACTATCTCTATAGGCAGTATAAAGAACCATCTAGATGCTACAAGTTGGTTTAGGTCATCACCAGTCCAGGGAAGAGGATTGTTTTCCACCCCCTCTAAAGTGTAGGGACTCACACTGGCTAGAGGATTGTTTTCCTAGCCACTCCATTGTAACAACATATCACATTATAGTGGAGAAGCCATGAACTGGTCATCCCCATGCATGGAAAGGACGTAGTTACTCTTATTGAGTGGTGAACCCTGTAAAAATATCGTGTGCATATTTTTAATGCTTTCTATTATTGCATGTGACAGGGAAAAGAGAATAAGAGAATCAAGATCCTAACAGGTCAAGAGGTACAAGGATAAAAGTTGAAATTGGTTTTAAAAGTCCCCAACACTGATTCACCCCCCCTCTTAGTGTTAGGTATATCCCAAACTGGTCCTCCCATTACTTTTAGGAATGTTAGATCATTCCTAAGACATGTTGGATTTTATTTAAGGTTTATTAGGGACTTTAGAAAATTTGTTTTCCCCTAACTAACTTACTCTAGAAAGAAATTGATTTTCTATTTGATGATTCATCCTTGACAACCTTTGAAAAATTGAAGTAATGTTTGACCACTTCTCCCATCATCTTCCCATAATACTAGAGTCACCCCTTTGATATATTATGTGATGATTCTAATAAGGATATAAGTGACATACTATCCTAAAATATTTATAAGATTATACGAATGATTACTTATATTTCAAAAACTCTATACACTGCCTAGATTAACCACACAACAAAAAAGAATGATTTTTGGGCTATTATTGTATATTTAGAAAACTTTCATTCTTATCTCTTAGTAATTAAGTTAATTGTTTATTTTATTCTTGAAATATTAAGATATTTGATCAAGAAGATGGATATTAATCCCATATTGGTAACATAGATATTATTATTAAATGAGTTTGACCGTGAGATTAAGGAAAGGAAGGGTTGTGGAAATATAGTGGTTGACCACATGAGCAGGTTGCCTCACACTGAGGACATAGAACCAATCTCAAAGACTTGTCTAGTTGATTCGTTCTCTGGTGGGAAATTATACAACCTAACCCAAGTACCCTAGTATTCTAATATAATAAATTTTCTATTCACAGTAAAGGTTCCTTCCTTATTCTCTAAGCATCAAACTACTAAATTAAAATCTTAATCTAAACACTATGTTTGGGAAGAACCTTATTTAAGGAAAATGTGAAATGACCAAGTCATTATAATATGCATTATTGAGGAAGAAATAAATTACGTTCTTTTTTATTTTTCATGAAATTTCATGTGGATTTCATTTTGGACCTCAAAGAACCAATAGAAAATTTTTAGAATCTGGATTATTTTTTACCTCCATTTTTAAATATTCTCATGTTTTTTAAAAAAATTCCAACAATTCTAGTTTACTAGTGGAATTTACAAAAGATAAGAAATTCCTCAATTTTTTTTTATTTTTTGTCATATATTTTATTTTTGTGGAATTAAATTCATGTGTACCTTACCTATATCATTTGGATTTTATTATATATTGTTAGTAGTAGACTATGTTTCTAAATGGATTGAGTCCAATGCCACTCATGATGATGACTAAAAAACTATAATTGAATTTCTAAAATCAATAATATCTTATTGGTTTGGAATACCTAAAGATATAATCAGTGAATAAGGAAACAATCTCTAGAATAAGAACATGGGGGCCCTCATGAGAAAATATTCATTTCACTGTAAAGCCTATACTTTATACCACCCACATACAAGTGGATTGGCAGAGGTTTCCAAAAGAGAAGTCAAAAGGACCTTGGAGAAGATAGTATAGGAAAATTGTAAGGACTAAAGAAAAAAATAGAACATTCACTGTGGTGATACATAAATACTTTCAACTACTTACAAGACCCCATTAGGTATGTATCCTTACCAAATTCTTTATGTTAAACATTTACAATTTCTTTCTAAGATACAACAGAATGAATACTATGCTTTCATATGAGTAAACCTTGATTTTAGAAAGTCTAAAGAACAAATGAAACTATAAATAATGGTTCTTTGGTAATTTAGGAGAGACAAATATGTGAACTCTCCACCATACAAAGAGAAAACAAAATATTTCAAGGACAAGTTGATCTAGAAAAGTGAAATTCATGTTGGAGATAAAGTACTACTATTATATTCAAGGATGAAACATTTTCTAGGAAACCTTCATTCCAAAGGGACTGGACCATGTGCAGTAACTAATAATTTTCCTTTTGGTTAATTTTACATTGAAGGAGAAGGTTAAATGTGACCATTAAAGGTGAGAAAACAAAAAATAATAAATTACTATGAGGAATTTTGGATAGAACCTATGAGGGAGTCTAAACTCCACCTTGTTACTGAAAAAATAATTGTTACTAGGTTATCTCATTCCTTTATTTATGTCTAGATATTTATTTTATTTTGAAATTTTTTTCATAAAAAATGCATAAAAAAATTTAATTGGGAGAGTATTAGAACCATGTGTTAGGGAAGAGGTCAACTAGAATCCATATATAAATAAATATCATTTTTCTTAAAAATACAGTTTTGAAAATTATACTTTTTATACAGTCTCGTGTTTTGATTTTTAGCCTTTTCATGAACCTAATTTATTACTTTCTGAGTTTATAAGTAATACTTTTAGAGTTGAGTAATTCATGGTTTTTGGAACTATGATATTAATATGATTTTTGAGTTGGTTGGAATTATATTTATGGAAGATTGGTCTTAAAATTAAGAGATGGGGTATGAGTATTAAGGTTTTTGTGGAATCAATTTTATAACTTTAAGTCACTAGAATTTTGAACTTAATCTGAGTTAACCTAACCTCTACGATAAAAAACCCCATAGGTTTCCAACTTAAATTCAAATGATACTTTTATTTTGAACCTAGAATAAAAATAGGCAATTAAGAACCCATAATAGATCTCTAAGACAATGAAACTGGGTGTGTTTCTATAATTGAATAAATCCATTTCAATATGTTCTATTCATACCTCATTACACAAAATAATGATTTGGAAAAAACAAATAAAGGTCCTTTTAAAAACTGAATCCATTTAGGTGAAGGTAATACTGAACCCAGAAAAATATGGGCAACTGACTCATAACACATTCATTTAAGTTGTTTCAATAACATGGAAACCAAACTTTGATTTGAGGAAACTTAATAAATAGGGTTAATTAGAGTTTTTTTAATTTTTATTCCACTTAAATACAATTTGATCCTCTCTTAAAATTAATCTTTTATTGAATTAAATTAAATCACTCGCTTGATTTATATATAAGGCATAACATTTCTAACTTTTAAAGAATCTATGTTTTTATTGAACTTTGACTGTTAACATTAAATTTTATCCAGATGATCTTTATTTGTTTTTATATTTTAAAAAATTGAATTCAATAATAATATTACTTACAATTATAGTAATTTATGTGTGGGTCAGTGAAGGGAGATATAATCTTAAACAATTAATATCTTTTATTCTTTGAAAATAACCCACATTGTAGTTTAATTCCCATGTTAATGGATTTTTTGTCAACTTTATAAAATTGGAACTTAATTAGTAATTGGATTTAAATGTGGTGATTATTGATGTGTAAATATTTTGATATAAATTATGGAGATATTATTTGAAATAAATTTTTTAATTTTTAATTATTAGTATGAAAATTATTTTAAATAAATACTAAAATAATTAGGAATATAAAATATTCTAGTTGTAAAATTATAAAGGACATGAGTGACCATGGAATATATAGTCACTATGATTACTGACAGTAACAACCGTGTGCTACCCCAACATGAACCTACCTTCATATGGTAGGCATGGTGTCCATGCCTTCAACTTACCATAGGCACTTGTCACGGTCACCTTCCCACCTTACTACACCACATACTCACGGTAGATGTACCTACCATGAGTGTCATCAGCTAATCGTGTGTTCAAAAATTCCAAAAATAAAAAAATAAATGACGGTATAAAGAAATTGTATTGAATGTTAAACAACTTTCATGGTAGGAATACATATCGTGAGACCATCCTTTTCAACTAAAACTCACAGTTAGCGCATTGATCATGAACCTCATGCTAGGTGTGCTTACCACAAGCTTTACCCTTCTCTGTATACCATGAATCTACCTTCCAAGAAGCACCCATAGACCCCAAACTTCCACCTCCCCTGAAGTGAAATATCTCTCTTGACTGATTCTTGAATGAGATCCATAGGTTGGGTGTTATTCCAGAATCTTCTGCCACTATTTATTTTCCACCCTGAGGAAATACAAAATGCCACCTACCCTACTGGTGCCACCTTCTCCTGGAACCTATAAGTTTGAGATAAAGATGGAGTGAAGAAATTTTATTAGGGGATTCACAATAGTAATCTACTCTAATATAGGATCCACCTTTACTAAGGATGAGATCTGTCCAAGCATGCTACAAGAAAAGCCACCCTACCTGCAAAACCTTTGTGGGATATATAGAATTGCACTATATTGAAAAGGACATTTCTTATAGTCAGAACCAAACCTATACAAAAAACTAATAGTCTTTCATATAGAAGAAATAATAGAGAAACATCAAACTAAGTTTTTGAGAACCCCCTTACCATTAAATAGAACTATTCATAGGTGTATGTTTTGTGCATGAATTAAGAAATAAAATCCATTCTTCCTAGAATATGTAGAACGACTTATAAGGCCCCAACTTGAAACATTAAATAATCTTGAATTAAGTTTATAATTCAAATTATGGATCTTTTCAGGTATATAACTTCATAGAATTGGGTCAAATTATACATAACAACTTGAATATTACATGTATACACTTCTACTCAGTATCCATTTTTTTCATAAAATAAAAACTTTTAAAATAAAAGAAACATGTTTCATCCCATTTTTTAAACATCATGACTTTTACTTGATCATATCCTTGAACCTAATCCACTTTATGTCCTATGAAAAACATTTCAAAAACTTGGGATTAGCATTAATAGCTCAGTAATGGATACAAAAAGAAGGAAAACAATTAGTTTCTCAAAACAACATGTAAACCATGAATACTTTATCATAAGTTATAATTTTCACCTTTATGAAGTAGTAAATAATATTAAATAAATAAAAGATTACTTCCCACCCTTTTGTAACCAAAATATTACCATAAAACCCATTGAAAGCACACATAACATATAAAAGGTAAACTTGTGACATAATCATACTTAAATGGAATAACCATACGGTTGACTTCCAGAAATCATTCTTACAAATAGAATAGCCATACAACCGAATTCCATACCCAATGCATTGGGGGTTATAACATAACCACCTATCCTTGGTTTATCACATAACCACCCATCATTTGGTTTATCACATAACCACCCATAAAATTTCCAAGTACCATTATATAATCATCACACATAAAAGATTACAAGTATCAACATTTCAAACATAAATTTCATTTGCAATCACAAGAAATAATTTCAATCTATTGAAATAGAAAATACAATTTCAAAACGATTTTCATTACCAAAATATTTAAAAAGGGTATATGGTATTTATTTTCCTTTTAAAAACATCACGACTTGTTAAGGAATCCAAATATCAAATAATGCACACGACAATAGAACGGTCATTGTCACCGCGTATGTTAAAAAGAAACATTCCCCTTTTCATTTTGAAAAATGATACGTAGAAAAACATTACCTTTTAATGAAATTAATAGTCAAAGGTATTTATACACCGTATAAAATCAAGTCGTGTATAAATAAAAATATTCCTCCAAGAAAGGAGATTGTGATGAAGTCCCTTACCTCGTATCTGCCTTGACTCGTTAGTTATTTAATTTACTCAATAATAAAATTAAGTCGATTTATACTTTCTTCAGAACCCTTTTCAATTTGATTATTCCTTTTATATAAATTATTACCTTTATATAAAAATTATTTAATTATTTGAGTTCATATCAGACATTTTGTCGATGTTTGGAACTTGAGTCAAAAATGAACTTGTTATAACTACAAATTGTCCATATGGTAAAAATTCCATTATATCCAGAATGTTATTCATGATTTAGATATCATATATATCATATATATCCAGTATATATGTATTTATAATATTTCATAGCATTTGGATATAATAAATGAATTGTACCATTCATGGAGACGGTAAGCCGTACGTACGCATGAACGCTACTTTCATTTATTTTTCATATTTAAAGAAAGGGAAAATAATCCATAAATAGGTATATTATAATTAAAGTATAATATATATGTTTTATATGTTACATAAGTCCTTTAATTCCATCCTTTATATGCTCCATGTATAGCATGAACGAGTCATATCACTTTGAGGGGGCGGTAGTTCGCACTTCCTCAAATTAAATTATTGTATTTACACAACATGAAAATCATAAAGGTAAGTTCTAAATGAGAATTATAGAAGCATAGAGATAAAATAAATATCATATATATCATATATAATTACAGCACTTTCAAAATGTAAACCATAAGAGGTGGTAGGATAAGATTGAACAATCATCGTTTTGTGAGGAAGTAGTTCACTATCCACAAAAATAGTATGTTCTATGCCCATTAGATGGAGGTGTATGTAAGTGTAGTAATAATCCATATAAAAGAAACTAGTATATTTAGAATACTTTTTTTTATAAAATAAATGAATAAAGAGATTTTTGGGGGTTGGAGAAGGAAAATAAATGAAATAATATTGAGAGAAGACATTACCTAAAATCGGGTAACTCCTTTAGATTTAAGCTAAAAGACATTATTTAATTGACTTATTCCTAAGAGAAGGATTATATGAGGAAGTTTGGGATGTTGGGATATTATTTGGGGCGAGTTTGGATGATCCAAGGAATCTTTAGAGGCATGAGTAAGGGTTAGAGGTGGTGTCCTTTTATAAGAGGGGGAGGGTCACTTAAGGAATATCTTGAATTATTATTTTATTATAAATTGATATTGGAATTATAATAACAAAAAAGTGAAATATTTCAAAGATCAGATGATTATGGATTAAAATAATCCCAGACAATGGGTTTTAGACAAGTTTAGATCATAAAATTAATATTATCTTTTATCTTTAACCCTTAGTTAAATAAATTAACTCTTAACATGTCTTCTTGTATTTTCATAATATATGGTTACTATAGTTACTATAAAATTCAAAGAGACCCAAAATTGATCATTAATGACATTGGTAACATCATATATTTCATTTTTCAAAATAATGGATTTTTAGGACTATTAAATCATTTAATAAAATATGAATTTATTTAAATACTCATTTTTGTCAATTTTTTTACTACTCATATCATCACTTTTTAAAAATCCATAAAAACTTGATTAATTAGAAAATAATTCATTAATTCAAAGATAAAAGGTCATAATAATCCATAGAATTCTTATATGGCATACAAAGTTTCAAAATAAATTTATTTTAATATTTATAATCTCATTTATTTAAATCATTCATTAATAAGGTAATCACTACATCACCATTGTGTCATAAATAAATTTATTTATTAGATATCTAAAAATTATAAATAAAATACCATGATGTAAGAAATATTTTAATATTTCTAATGAATATTATTATTCAAAGAGATAACCTATATAACCCCATATAAAAATTGTTTTATTAAAAGATACATGTTGATGTTATATTTTCCTTAACTTTAAATTAAAAGTAATTAAATGTCATTTTCACACACAAGTAGCTCCATGGGGTCCTAAAATCGACCCACATATTCCCATGGTTAGTAATATCATATAAAATGAGGTTAGGACATGTTTTAGGGTAATTTAATATTACTATAATATAATTTTTTTACCTTTATTTACCAGATTTACCCTTTATCCATGGTAAAACAATATTTACTGAAGTTACTATTCATAATTTCTAAAAATAAAAGTTACCTATTTACACAATTTAAAAATTATGATTCCAAATATGGAATCAATTTTTCCAAATTCAAAACAAAAAAGTTTTTTAAATTCAATTAAAATTAATTCCCATTGTCAAAACCAAAAAGCGTGTCTTTAAGAAGTTAAAACTACCAAAAGATCGACATGTGTTTATGTCCAATTTCAAAGTAAAATTTCTTCCAATGAACCAAATTGGATTAACTGATAAAAATATAACATAATTAAAATTTAATACCAATTAAAAAGATAATATAATAATATAAATAAATTAGATAAAAATACAATTTATTCTTAAAATGCAGTATTTTTTACTATTCATTAAAAAAATGAACTTTATCAGAAAAATACCAAAACTATACCAAAAGTAAATTTTGATGTGCCACATATATATAAGAAGTTTATTTTGTAAAATGGAACATATAAAACTTAAGAAAAATATATTTAAAAAGGGTTCACCCTCAAAAGGTGGTAAATTGACCATTTAATGAATATTAGAGTATTTCATGATTAAAATTAGATTCATTATTATTTTAAATCTCTAAAATTTATTGGATAAATGTAAAGAAATTTAAAAAACTTGTATAATAATAATTTATTTATTTATGTTCATTCCCATCAATAAAATAGTTATGTGTTAACTACCATTTAAAATAATAATAATAATATATTATTTTTTGGTATAACTCAAAGTTGTGTGAAACATAAGATTTCAAAGAAACCTATTGTTGTTTATTGAGTACGCTATCTAAAAAAGTGTCATATTTAAATTAAAATTAATATATTATTCATAAATATTAATAGATATGAAAAAATATTGTTCTATAAATACCTGGGTCATTACATCCTCCCCCCCTTTTGGAAATTTCATCCTTGCAATTTTAAAATTAGGCTTGGAAACTTCATTTAAAGTCCCACATCAGAAAAAGAGTCAATAAAACTACCACTTTAAAAGAAATAAAGGGATCTAAAAAGTTTACCTAAGATAACCCATATTAGGATTCCATCTAGGAAAACATGGATATGAAAGAGAAACTATTCACCAAGTTCTGATGGAGAGTGATAGAAAATATGATTAATAGAAAGTTAACCACCAAAAAATCACAAACTTGTAATGGGTTAAACAATATTTGATTCCCCAATAGGAAACGTTAATGGACAAAGTTTTTGTTTTAATTTCTTTTTCATAAAGTTTAGGAATTTATTTATGATCTTTTCCAAGAACATAAGGAAACTTACTTACTTGTAATGTAGACTTTCATCCTTTACTAAATTTCTACCACAAACCCATCTTTTCTACAAACGATGCATTTTCAAGCTGACTTGGTCAATTAAAAAGCACTAGAATCAACTTCTAAAGAATCACATAATCTAGAAAAGATAAACTATATATTAACCAAAACCAAAATGGTTAGTACAAGATCAAATAATACCAAAAATAATAATCCTTTATAAAAATAAATTCTATTATTAATCTCCAAAATTAAAAAAATAGTACCCAAAAGTTATACAAAGACCATTCAATACATAATTGTCCTTGAAATAATTCAATGTAATCCAAACTAAAATTGAAATCCAAAACTCATAAGGATTTAATCACATAGACTTCTATAGTAAATCTTAACATTTATCTGCAAATGTCAACGACTACTCTTAAAGTCCCATATAGAAGTGTAATTAACATAATAACATATTCTCTATGATCAGTTATGTTGGTCGGAGTGGTTTACTCAAGAGGGGGGTGAATTGAGTACCAATTAAAATTTCTGTAATTTAAAAAAAGTGTCTTAAAGACCCCCAAATAAAATAATAAATTAAACTGTAGTGAATTTATATTAAAGTAGAGGTTCTGTCAGATTCTCAAGGGATTGATTAATTCCTAGTTAATCAACACAGGAGTGTGTGATTATCTTTTGAAACTAACTTACTAATCTACACTTAACATAAACACTTGCTAATTTAATTATCAAAGTAACTTTAAAAACAGTATTGGTTTTAAAGTGATTAGCAGCGGAATAAAACTTTGAAAGAGATGGCACAACAGATGTAACCAAGAGGTTCAGTCTCAAGCCGAGACTTAGTCCTCTCAAAAGTTTATATAAGAATGATCCACACCCTGGATCGGGGTTCAACAGTTTACAACTATCCAGGTCCAAGACCTCTACCACTGTTCTTCGTGGGAAACAGTACAACAACAACCAGCTGTCCAGGTCACACACGACCTCTACCACTGTTATTCGTGGGAAAGAAAGAATGGAAGAGTTTGGTAAGGATTTAAAAATCCTTCAGTTTGAGTACAGGAGACAGTGTATGTGTTAGATACAGCAGATAACACACACTGCTCGAAAATAATGGTAATAAATCACAGAACAAGAGATGTAGAGTTTAGAGATGGTTCTGGTGATTGCAGTATAGCTCTGGACTCCTTCAGACTCGATCGCAAGTGAGTTTGAGTCCTCTTCTCGTTTCTGTTTGAGAAACAGAGTGTCGTATGCTCCAGGTTCACAGGTAGTGAGAATGTAGTCGATGAAGTTCTTCTTGTATGCACAGAACACTTCTCGAGTATGCTTGATTGTCTATGAGCTTCTCTGTGTTCTTCTCGTGCTTGTGTCGTTTTTGGTATATTGGATGCACCTCACTTTTCTGGTTCGCTTCTTGTTGTTGTTTTTTTCCTTCACACGTTCGTATGTTTCTGGTATGTAGTCTTCTCGTATTTATCTCCCATCAGGGGACATAAAAGATTTCTTTTCAGCAGGTACGAGGTACGGGTTCCTGACATCCGACAACCTTTATCAGATATTTGACAAATCATGAAAATGTACATGATATGACCGTTAGATAGATTAAATATAGGAAATAAAGAAATTCAAACAGTGAGTCGAGTGATCGGTAGGTAATCAGCATCGGTAGCTTGAACATCGGTAGCTTGAACATCGGTAGCTCGAACATCGGTAGCTCAAACATCGGTAGCTCGAAAATCAGTAGCTCAACGTCATTAGTTGCTTTGACTCTATCGGTGGCTCTATGCGTCGGTTGGTACATGCTTGTATCAGTGACTTTGTTTATCGGTAGCTCCATGCGTCGGTAGGTACATGCATCGGTAACTCCTATGCATCGGTAGCTCCATGCGTCGGTAGCTTCATGTATCAGTAGCTCCTATGCATCGGTAGCTCCATGCGTCGGTAGCTGTGAGTCTGTATCGGTAGCTTCGTCCATCGGTGACTCTTATTCCATCGGTAGCTATTTATACTTACACCGGTAGCTCTACGTTTGTATCGGTAGCTGTCTGTAAGTCAGTAGCTTATATTTATAAGTACATCGGTAGCTCTGTGTTAAGTCTATCGGTAGCTGTCTGTCGGTAGACTAAGTCTATCGGTAGACTGGTTACCGGTAGCTCTTTATCAGTAGCTATAGGCAGATTACTTATGTTTTATGCAGAACACATCCGATTGTGTTAGAATCAATTTATAACTTGTATGAACATGGATAAATGATGATTAACATATTCCAAAGACTATTTTAAAAATTATTATTGGTTTGATCACATATTTGAAAGAATTAAAGTATAGATCAATGATACTCAAACAATATCATAGAGAATGAAAACATAATTGGGATTTTCAACACATATGAATACATGATTGAGATTATCAAAACAGGTGAGGTCAACAATCTCCCCCTTTTTGATAATCACAATTTATGATATTGGCATTTAACATAGTGAAAATATAACAGTAAAGAGTATAATATTGAATTCAATTTTCTCAGAGAAAACAGCCTCAGAGATAATAGAAATAGTATGATATAGACATAAGTTATCAGAGGAAAAAAAAATTCATAAGGTACTATATATACATAAGATATCAAAGGTAAAAATGAAAACAAAACAAAGGGTAATGTGTCTCCCCTTATTCCTTATTTTTCTCCATTGAAAATATTTCTCATTCTCTCATTTTGTTCTCCCCCTTATTCTCCCAGTTTGTTCTCCCCCTCTTATTGTTCTCCCCCTTTGTGATAATCAAAAAGTGGGAAAGCATATATATATATATATATAGGAGACAAATAAAACAAGAGAAGTAAAAAGAGTTCTGTATTAGAGTAGTCAAAAAGTACAACGACAGATTACAAAGGAATTCCTATCAAAAATCCTGGCCACTGGTTCAATCCTCATCTGCAACGTGATATTTTCCTTTAGGATCAGAAGGATGCTCGGGTGGTGAGGATTCAGGTGAAGGTTTGGGAATGCCAGAAAAGATCAAAGGAGGCTGGGCCACTGACACAGAGTCAGGCTTGTAGGTTGAAGATTTTTGGGTGATCATTGGTGTGAGGCTTCGAGTGGCTTGAACAGGAGTCAGCTGGACTGTGGAAGCAGCTGAAGCAGAAGCAGGCAAAGCAGGAGGGATGATGACTGGTCTGGCATCAACATGCAAGAAGGGCAGCAGCAGATTTCTAAAATCCATAATAATTCCTCCTCCTCTTTCCATAGCAGAGATGAAATCATCTTTGTTCTCCATGAATTTCTCTAAGACAGGAGTCAGTTCTCGTAGCTTGCTCACTTGTTCTCTGAAAGCTTGAGTGACTGGAGGGAGCTTCATGTGTTCCAACATTAGCTTGAAGTGGTGTTCGAGTTGATGCTTGGTGAAAATTTTGGAGAAGTAGTAGTCCACTTTGCTTTTTATGGCTTCCTAAGAGGCAGAGGCTTCTCTCATAAAGTCTTGAACAATCTTCATGATTTCTCTGGCAGAATCTCTTGTAGAAAGCACCACTCGGCTCAACTCTGATGAGTCCACAGAGCCACCGGTAGAAATAGAGACAATCTCCTCCTTCAACATTGCACGAACTTGATTCAGGTCAACTGATAGTTTGGATGTGAGAGGGCCAAGAGAGAAGGAAACAGTTTCTTTAAAACTCTTAGACAAACCACTGATTAGACTTTGAAATTGAGAGTCTTGCAATTGAACATGATCCTTCACTGAGGTTTTGATACTTTCAAACACTGAGACAAACTGGCTTACTACACTCTTCACATAAGCTAAGTCCTTGTCAGCTTGAGACTTGGAGCTCATATAGGAATCCAAAGCAACAACTAATGTCTTGAGAGCTTCCAGATCTGATTCGATTCTTGAAGACTGAGTCTGGCACTCTTTTACTTCTTCCATAAGCTCAGACATAAAGGAAGATAAATTACAAGCCAGAGATAGCTCGAAGGATCTCTCTAACATTTTCATTTCTTCATAAAAGCTTTCCTTCATCGCAGCAACTGATGCACTGAATGATTCTTTCAGCTCATTCTTCATGGATTCAAGATCTGATTTGGAGACAAAATCAATTGGGATAACTGCAGCAGATCCCCTTGCTGAGGCCAAAGTAACTACAGAAGTAGTCATTATCGAATTAATTGAGGATGCAAGAGAGGTTTCCATTAGCTTCACTTCTTCAACAAAACTGGATTTGAGGTCCTCTTTCAGCTTATTCAGATCATGAAATCTGACCACATCATCTGGCAACAACTCAGCAGCAAGATCATAATTGGTCTTCGGTCTATTCACAGACATCTCATTGTCAGAATCTGGATAATCCAATCCACAGACTATAAACCCTGGGTCTTCTACCCAGTCTCTAATCTCAACAGCTACTGTAACATTTCCAAGCACATACTGATGCTCCCCCTCAATGGGTTCATTCTCATGTATCACAACAGCTTTTTCTGCTGGCCTTTCTTCATCAGAATCTTCCACAACAACTTCCATCTTAGCAGCAGTAAGGAGGTTTTCTGAAACAGGTACAGCTTCTTCTCTATCTTTTTCTACTTCAGCAGCAGGCATAGCTGAGCTTCCAATCAAGGGACTCATACTTAAACTACCAGAAGCAGGAGATTCAGATACATTCTCCTTTTCCTCTTCTTCTTGGTGAGGTACAGACTGGTCTTCCTCATGAGTAGACACAATTTCCTCTACTTTTCCTTTCCTAGAATAAACCAATTCTGCAACAGGACTTGGGGGCAAGTCTGGATCTCCTCCAACTTCCATAGGAGTTTCTTCTTCTTCTTTTTCTGTTTCTTCTTCTGTTTCACTACTATAAACAGGTTCCTCTTCATCAGGTCTCAGACTCGGATCTCTCATATCCTTTGGTCTTGAGGGATGATCCACAGGGTTAAACCTATCATATATCTTCTGATCATCACTGACCCATTCTCCCTTCCATTGGTTCCAGTTAATTTTCATATACTTACAAACAGTCGAGGTGATATAGAAATTGTTCTTGACTACAACTGTCTCATCCTGAGACTCAGCTATTTCTTTCACTTTTATCATCACTGAAATCAGCTTGGCAAAGAACAAAGCATTGGTCTTTGACTTTGGTCTAATCATGTCTTCCATTTGAAGCATCAACAATCTGCACAGATTGATTTTTACACCATGTCTTAGCAAATGAAGAAGATAGATATCTTGATATCTCAGATTTGCAAAATCTCCTCTCCTCGGTATCAACACATGCTGAACAAACTTGAAAAGCAGTCGATTCTCTCCATCCATTTCAGCAGCAACCACTTTCCTTTGATTTCCATTTCCAGTCAGTTCTTGTAAAGCGGTCTCATAATCAAAGATATCACTACTAGTTGGTATTGCTCTTGATACATACCCAGAGACACCTTCATGTGGTACTTTCAAACTCTCATCCCACTCTACTGAAGAAAAAGACATCTCTTTTCCATTTACAAAAGATCTAACCCGATTCTCATTCTCAGACTTCTCGAAGGTTACAAACTCGTAGAATTGCTTCACCAACTTTGGGTAGTATGGGCCATTGTTATTAGAGAAACAATCCACCCATTTCTGGTCTTCCAGAATCTCGAGTACTAAGGATTTGCTAGGCAGTAGCCATTCCACGCACAGTTCCTTCTCGATTACTATGTCTCTATTCTGCAAGTGAGGATTCACTGGTCGCCTTCCCGATCTAGTTTTGACTTCACTAACACTGGATTTATGCTGTGTCTTCTGCTTCTTAGCATTTGGTTCTACACTTTCATCTCTGACAATAGGAAGCTTGGTTTTTACCATCGTGGGTTTAGGGTTCTTGGCCGATTTGGGAGGTAAGGTTCGAAGGTGAGAGGTTTTGAGCTCGGTGAGGTAAGAAGTGGCTTAGACTTAGTTTTATCATTTAGGAATTCCAAATAAACGACTAAAATAGAGTAATAAAATAAAATAAAACGATTCGTATTCTTGGCGGCAGACAGAAGTTTTAAAACTTTGCATCGGTGTGAGTTAATCATCGGTGAGAAAAACAAATCGGTGAGAGTTGTACATCGGTGAGAATTTCTACGTCGGTGAGAATTTTACATCGGTGACAATTTTCACGTCGGTGAGAATTTTACATCGGTGACAATTTTCACGTCGGTGAGAATTTCACATCAGTGAGAATCTTCACACCGGTTGTGATTAAACATTCCCAGTTTGTGTCTTATGTAACTTAGCCTATCCGAACTTAAAGGTTTAGTGAAAATATCAGCCAATTGATGTTCAGTGCCAATAAATTCAAGAGAAATATCACCTTTTTGATAGTGATCTCTTAGGAAATGGTGTCTTACATCTATGTGTTTGGTTCTAGAGTGAGATACAGGATTCTTAGAGATGTTTATTGCACTGGTGTTATCACAGTTGATTGAAACATGTTTAAAAACATATCCATAGTCCAAAAGAGTGTGTTTCATCCACAGAATTTGTGCACAGCAACTACCAGTAGCTATATATTCTGCTTCGACAGTAGATAATGAAACTGAGTTCTTTTTCTTACTACACCAAGAAACTAAGGATTTTCCAAGTAAATGACATGTTCCTGATGTGCTTTTTCTATCTAACTTACAACCAGCAAAGTCAGCATCTGAATAACTCATTAACTCAAAGGATTTTCCTTTTGGGTAAAACGAACCTAAGTTAACCGTGTGTTTGAGATATTTAAAAATTCTTTTAACAGCAAGCAAATGAGATTCTTTTGGATTAGCTTGAAATCTAGCACACATACACACACTAAACATAATATCAGGTCGACTAGAAGTAAGATAAAGTAAACTACCAATCATACCTCTGTAATTTGTTTGATCAACTGGTTTCCCAGTTTCATCTGCATCCAATTTACAGGTAGTACTCATAGGAGTTTCACTTTCCTTGATACTATCCAGACCAAAACGTTTTAAAAGATCCTTTGTATATTTACTTTGATTCAAAACAATACCATTTTCATTTTGAAATACTTGAAATCCAAGAAAGTACTTAAGCTCTCCCATTAAGCTCATCTCAAATTCATTTTGCATAATTTTTGAAAAATCAGTACATAAAGAGTGTTTAGAAGATCCAAAAATAATATCATAAACATATATTTGTACAACTAAAACATCTTTAGAAATTCTTTTAATGAAAATAGTTGGATCAACAATCCCTTTAGTAAAACCTTTTGAAATAAGGAAATTGCTAAGTCTATCATACCAAGCTCTTGGAGCTTGTTTTAAACCATACAAAGCTTTAGAAAGTTTAAAAACATGATTTGGAAAATGGGGGTTAGTAAATCCAGGTGGTTGTTCTACAAAAACTTCTTCAATTATAAAACCATTTAGAAATGCACTTTTCACATCCATTTGATATAACTTGAAATCCAGATGTGCAGCATATGCAAGTAAGATCCTAATGGATTCTAGTCTAGCTACAGGTGCAAAAGTTTCCTCATAGTCTATGCCTTCTTCTTGACTGTATCCTTGTGCAACTAGTCTAGCTTTGTTTCTAACTATATTTCCAGATTCATCTACTTTATTTCTAAAAACCCATTTTGTGCCTATTGTCAAAGTGTCCTTAGGTCTGTCAACTAATTCCCAGACTTTGTTTCTTTCAAACTGATTTAATTCTTCCTGCATAGCTATTACCCAGAATTCATCATTGATAGCATCATTGATATTTTTGGGTTCCAGCTGTGAAAGAAAGGCTTGATGTTCAACCTGGTTTCTTAGAGAAGCTCTAGTTTGTGTTCCTCTATCAAGATTACCGACAACAGCTTCTAAAGGATGATTCTTTAGAATCCTTGTTGATATGGTAAAGGTTGGACTAGAAATTTCAGGTTCATCTATAGGTTCGGGTTCAACAGAAGCAGATTCTGGAGAAAGTCCAGAACTGGATACTTTTATAACAGGTTCTTTAGATTTATCATTAAGGTCCAGAATAGAAAAATCTTCTTCAAGATTCTCAAGAGAGGTTTTAGGCTCATGTGGATCAGTTTCATCAAACTTGATGTGAACAGATTCTTCCACACATTTGGTTTTCTTATTGAATACTCTATAGGCTTTACTTGAAATAGAGTAACCCAGAAAAATTCCTTCATCACTTTTGGAAGCAAACTTATCCAGATTATCTTTAGTATTCAGAATAAATACTTTGCAACCAAAAACTTTAAAGTAATTAACCTTAGGCTTTCTATTGTTCCACAATTCATAAGGGGTTTTCTTAAGAACAGGTCTTATTAAGACTCTATTAATGACATAACAAGCTTTATTTACAGCTTCAGCCCAAAAATAAATAGGCAGATCATATTCATTGAGCATGGTTCTAGCAATTTCTTGAAGGGTTCAGTTTCTTCTTTCTACTACACCATTCTGTTGGGGTGTTCTAGGGGCAGAGAAGTTATGAGTATAACCATTGTGTGAGCAATAAGATTCAAAATCTTGATTTTCAAACTCACGACCATGATCACTCCTCAGGGTTTTAATCTTAAGTCCACTAAGGTTCTCTACAGACTTGGAGTATTTGACAAAGTAAGAACAAGCTTCACTTTTGTGAGCTAGAAAATATACCCAAGTATATCTAGAAAAGTCATCTACAAGAACATAAACATAGTGCTTCCCATTTAAACTAGAAACTCTTGATGGTCCAAACAAATCCATGTGAACCAATTCAAGTGGTTGAGAAGTTGAAACTTCTTTCTTTGATTTAAAAGAAACTTTGTGTTGTTTTCCCTTTTGATAGGGGTTACACACTCTATCATTTGGGAATTCTAATTTAGGTAGGTCCCTAACTAGGTTTTTCCTAGAAAGTTTTCTAAGTGAGTGAATGTTGCAATGTCCTAATCTTCTGTGCCATAGCCAATATTCTTTATGAAAAGCATTCAAACAAGTAATATTCTGCTTAGCTAAAGAATTCAGATTAACAGCATAAACATTTTCATTTCTTAAGGCAGAAAATACCAAAACATTCTTAGAATTAAAAACTTTGCAAGAATCATTTTCAAATTTAACATGAAAACCATCATCACATAACTGAGAAATACTTAATAGATTGTATTTAAGGCCATCAACAAATAAAACTTTAGAAATCAAAATTGAATCAGTGTTACCAATCTGGCCTAGGCCGATGATTTTCCCTTTTGAATTATCACCAAAGGTGACAAAGCCTCCATCAACTTTTATTAAACTCTTGAAACAAGAGAAGTCTCCTGACATATGTCTTGAACATCCACTTTCCAAATACCACGTCTCTTTACAGGAGCTCTTCAAGAAAGTTCCCTACAAAACAGATTTAGATGGGAGATGATTTTGGTACCCAGATTTTCTTGGGTCCAGACAGGTTATCCAATAACACTTTAGGTACCCATATTTGTCTAATGGGTCTCATATAATTTGTAGAATTGACATGCTTTGAAAGATAAACTTTATTAGATCCATTGCTATGTATATAACTGGTTGAAGCATATGAAGTTCCAGAATTACCTTCATTCTGTCCAGATTTAGAAATAAATCTTGTTTTGGAAATTTTCCTTTGTCCAGGTTGGTATCCTATACCAGTAGTATATTTAGGTGCTACTTGCTTTCCTAGCATCTGTGTTAGTGTATTTTTGCCATTGGTGAACTTCTCTAAGTCTTTCTTGAGTTTCTCATTAGATAGTTTCAGTTCAGTATTCTCTTTTAACAGTTGAGCAGTTTTCTCTTTTTCAATAGTGAGTTCGGTTTTAACTGTAGTGGTGAGAGCATGCTGTTTCTTTAATGACTTGTATTTATCCTTAAGTTCATTACATGTCTCTTCCAGCATATCACAGTATTCAAATAGTTCAGATTTAGACATGTTATCACCTTCATAATCATCTCCAGAATAATATGAATTTGAAGCAGGAGTTTCAGCAGTTACCTCAGAAGTGTTTGTCATAAAACACATGTTGGCTCGATTCCTTTCAGAGTCTGAAGATTCAGCTCCACTTGTGCTGTCTTCTGAAGCACTCCAAGTAGCCTTCATGGCTTTCTTAAACTTATTGTCCTTATATTCATATTTCTTTTTATATTTCAGCTTTGGGCAGTCGGCTTTGATGTGTCCTTTTCTCTTGCACTCATAGCAGACAACATCATCTGACTTGTCATTCTTCTTCCAATCCATTTTCCATTTTCCTTGGTGATCATACTTACCCTTATAGTTTGTTTTTCTGAAGAGCTTATTTTTCCTATAAAATTTCTTAAATATTCTAGAAATGTGAGACATCTCAGCATCACTGTCAGAATCACTTTCACTGTCTTCACAGCTTGAACTTTCAACTACAGCTTGAATCTTTTCTTTGTCCTTATTCTTTGAAGTTGAGGATTTGAAAGCGACAGACTTTCTTGCAGGTTCATTTTCTTCCTCTTTGTTCACTTTAAGCTCTTCTTCATACATCATCAGCTTGCCAATTAGTTCCTTGACAGGTAGAGCAGCTATGTCACATGATTCTCTGATTGAGACAGATGTGCCTCTCCATCTATCAGGTAGACATCTCAAAATTCTCATAATTTGTTCCTTCGATGAGACATCCTTTCCCAGCGAGATCATTGTATTGAAAATTTCATTGAACCTGAGATACATGTCATAAATGGGTTCGTCAGGCTTCATTTTAAAATTATCATACTTGATAGTATAAGTGTTCAATCTCATTTCTTTAACATTAGTTGTTCCTTCATGAGAAACAGCTAAGGTATCCCAAATTTCATATGCAGTTTTACATGCAGAAATTCTATTAAACTCTTCATCTCCTAGAGCACAGTACAAGGCATTCATAGATTTACAGTTGTTATTGTAAGCAGTCTTTGTAGGTTCATCCCAAGTAGATCTAGCAGTAGTAGGAATTTTGTATTCTGATTCAATAGCAGTCCAAATATCAAAACCTATGCTTTCTAGATGAATTTTCATTTTCAGTTTCCACTGAGCAGAATTAGTTCCATTAAAGAAAGGTGGCCGGTTATTAGCAGCACCCTCAAGTCTATTGTCCATGATGAGAAAAAATTTTAAAGAGATAAAAATTTAGAAATAACAGAAATTTTAAGAACTTTAAAATACAACTAAAATCACAGTTCAAAAGCAGAGTACTTTTAGAAAGTATTTTCAACCTCTGATACCAAGTGTTGGTCGGAGTGGTTTACTCAAGAGGGGGGTGAATTGAGTACCAATTAAAATTTCTGTAATTTAAAAACAGTGTCTTAAAGACCCCCAAATAAAATAATAAATTAAACTGTAGTGAATTTATATTAAAGTAGAGGTTCTGTCAGATTCTCAAGGGATTGATTAATTCCCAGTTAATCAACACAGGAGTGTGTGATTATCTTTTGAAACTAACTTACTAATCTACACTTAACATAAACACTGGCTAATTTAATTATCAAAGTAACTTTAAAAACAGTATTGGTTTTAAAGTGATTAGCAGCGGAATAAAACTTTGAAAGAGATGGCACAACAGATGTAACCAAGAGGTTCAGTCTCAAGCCAATACTTAGTCCTCTCAAAAGTTTATATAAGAATGATCCACACCCTGAATCGGGGTTCAACAGTTTACAACTGTCCAGGTCCAAGACCTCTACCACTGTTCTTCGTGGGAAACAGTACAACAGCAACCAGCTGTCCAGGTCACACACGACCTCTACCACTGTTATTCGTGGGAAATAAAGAATGGAAGAGTTTGGTAAGGATTTACAAATCCTTCAGTTTGAGTACAGGAGACAGTGTATGTGTTAGATACAGCAGATAACACACACTGCTCGAAAAGAATGGTAATAAATCACAGAACAAGAGATGTAGAGTTTAGAGATGGTTCTGGTGATTGCAGTATAGCTCTGGACTCCTTCAGACTCGATCGCAAGTGAGTTTGAGTCCTCTTCTCGTTTCTATTTGAGAAACAGAGTGTCGTATGCTCCAGGTTCACAGGTAGTGAGAATGTAGTCGATGAAGTTCTTCTTGTATGCACAGAACACTTCTCGAGTATGCTTGATTGTCTATGAGCTTCTCTGTGTTCTTCTCGTGCTTGTGTCGTTTTTGGTATATTGGATGCACCCCACTTTTCTGGTTCGCTTCTTGTTGTTGTTTTTTTTCCTTCACACATTCGTATGTTTCTGGTATGTAGTCTTCTCGTATTTATCTCCCATCCGGGGACAGAAAAGATTTCTTTTCAGCAGGTACGAGGTATGGGTTCCTGACATCCGACAACCTTTATCAGATATTTGAAAAATCATTAAAATGTACATGATATGACCGTTAGATAGATTAAATATAGGAAATAAAGAAATTCAAACAGTGAGTCGAGTGATCGGTAGGTAATCAGCATCGGTAGCTTGAACATCGGTAGCTTGAACATCAGTAGCTCGAACATCGGTAGCTCAAACATCAGTAGCTCGAACATCAGTAGCTCAATGTCATTAGTTGCTTTGACTCTATCGGTGGCTCTATGCGTCAGTTGGTACATGCTTGTATCAGTGACTTTGTTTATCGGTAGCTCCATGCGTCGGTAGGTACATGCATCGGTAGATCCTATGCATCGGTAGCTCCATGCGTCGGTAGCTTCATGTATCGGTAGCTCCTATTCATCGGTAGCTCCATGCGTCGGTAGCTGTGAGTCTGTATTGGTAGCTTCGTCCATCAGTGACTCTTATTCCATCGGTAGCTATTTATACTTACATCGGTAGCTCTACGTTTGTATCAGTAGCTGTCTGTAAGTCAGTAGCTTATATTTATAAGTACATCGGTAGCTCTGTGTTAAGTCTATCGGTAGCTGTCTGTCGGTAGACTAAGTCTATCGGTAGACTGGTTACCGATATCTCTTTATCAGTAGCTATAGGCAGATTACTTATGTTTTATGCAGAACACATCCGATTGTGTTAGAATCAATTTATAACTTGTATGAACATGGATAAATGATGATTAACATATTCCAAAGACTATTTTAAAAATTATTATTGGTTTGATCACATATTTGAAAGAATTAATGTATAGATCAATGATACTCAAACAATATCATAGAGAATGAAAACATAATTGGGATTTTCAACACATATGAATACATGATTGAGATTATCAAAACAGGTGAGGTCAACAAGTTAATCATTTCCATGAATAAAAAAAATCACCATATTTCAACAATAAAAACATAGATTATTGAAAAATTAAATTTCAACCATTACTCAACAAATGACATCCCATAGTATTCTATTTTTATTAAGCATATAGTGTTCCCAAAATAGAGAATGCCTTCAAAAATAACCTTTATCACTTAATCCCCAAATCATTTTTCTATATTAAGGATATCCATTTGATAAAAATAATTTCAAAGAAAAACTTATTATTGATCCATAAAATCATTAAAATTAAAATAATCAGTCATACTAACCAGGGACTTCATGTAGTCCAGTGGGAGGTGATAAATCCCAATATTACTTTGGTTTTGGTTTCGATTCCCATAGCTTTGTCTGACGTGATGGGTTGTCACACAGTATGCATTTTGTCCTATTTCAAAAACTATATAATTTTATAATATTCCCAAAAATGAGATAAATTCCTCAAAAATAATTATAATATATTTTAACCCCAAATGTTATCTCAAACTTTTCATTTTCATCCCAAAAAGTAATAACCTATAATTGCCTCAAATTCAAAGATCATATAAACCCAAATGGTTGTTTATAACTATATCTACAAAATAAAAGATAATTCTTCCTCGAATAACATTTTCATATATAAAACATTAAGGTTACACATACTAGAAAAAATCTTCCAAAGTAATCTAATTATTAATACATTTACACATTTAATCATCCCTAGATCCAACCTAACTCTTCAATTTATAAAATATAGACATCCTAATAATCAAACATTCATCATGATCCTTTATCAATATTTTTCAATATTATTATTTTATACTTCATTCCTACAAAATAATCAGGGATGATGTCCTAATATTTTAGTAACGTCAAAACTTAAGCTAATACTTAATCCATACCTTTCATATTTCATTTTCAGTTTCCTTATATTAAATAGGAAAGACATTAGGAATTTGTAAACATAAATTTCTATGATCCTTATAATCCCACTCCTAATCATTCTTTTTAAGACATCTATTTATATAATGACCAAGCACACCACATTATAAAAATTCAATTGATCCTTGGAAAAGAACTTCTTTCCCATTCCTCGAGTCAACTGGAAGCTTCCTTTTTCCAAGGAAGGTTATTGATTTATGACATTTATTACCATATCAGAAACAACTTCCTGTCCCTTTGAATCATTTTACTTGGTGTTTCTTTCCGCATCCTTGAAAAATATGTTTTTGAATATACTTACCTTTATGATTATCACCTGAACTTTCATTGGGTTTCGTTTCTCGCATATATGATGCCTTAAAAAAATAACCAAGGTGAAAGTGGTCAATCGTGAATCCAAATAGTTGTTTAAGAATAACCATGAGAGTTCTCATTGGAACTCCCATTTTATTCAGTTTCTCAATTAGAAAACCACCATAGTTTCTTTTACATCCATTGTTACTTTGGTTTCTGCTAGATCCATCCATTTACTAATTCCAAAAAAGTCAGTGTGAGTATATTAATAAAATAATCCTATACTATATTATAAGGAGGGTAAACACTAAGATATAATTCTTCATGTTATATTAAACTCATTCGATTTATCTAAAATAACTAAGACTCTTTCTAATATGCTAACCATTATGGTTATGTCACTTATGCTTAAATTACACCCTAACCTCTAAAGTTATCTAAACCGACCTCTGATACCAACTATAAAGCCCCAGCCATAAACATTACATAATCTTGAATTAAGTTAATAAATCACATTGATAATCATTTCAGGTTTGGATCTTTAGAGAATTATTTCATAACTTATACATAACAACTTGAATATTACATGTAGACACTTCTACTCAATATCCATTTTTTTCATAAAATAAAAACTCTTAAAAGAAAATAATCATGTTTAGTTCAATGTTTTAAACAACATTAATTTTCCTTGAGCCCATCCTTGACCCTATTACACTTTAAGTCCCATGAAATAAATCCCAAAAACTTGTGATGAGCATAAAATTCACTGTAAGGGGTACACAAAGAAGGAAAAATGTTAGTTTTTCAGAAAAACATGTAAACCATGAATACTTTATCATATGTAATAATTTAAACTTTTATAAAGTATTAAATACTCTTCACTGAATAAAAGCTCATTTATTACCATTTTTAAACCAAAATATTACCATAAAACACATAGAAAGCACTCATGACATATAAAATGTAAACTTGGGAAATAATCATACTTAAATGGAATAACCATATGGTCAACTTCCATAATTAATTATTACAAATGGAATAACCATACATCTGAATTTCATTACCAATGAATTGGAGGTTATAACATAACCACATGTCCTTGTTTTATCATAGAACCACCCGTCATTTGGTTAATCACGTAACCACCCATCAAATGTTCAAGTACCATTATAAAATCGTCACATATAAAAGATTGAAAAAAATCTACATTTCAAACATAAATTTCATTTTCAATCACATGAAATAATTTCAAGATATTGAAATAGTAAATCCACTTTAAAAACCATTTTAAACAAAAAAATATGTAACAAGGTTATATGGAATTTATTTTATAGTTAAAAACATCACATCTTGTTAATGAAGGAAAATATCAAATAATGCTCACGATAGAGGAAAGGTCATTGTCACTACGTACGTTAAAAAGAAACATTCCCTTTATTGTTTAGTATAAAAATATGTCTAAAAGGATTCCATTTCAATTAAATTAAAATTAAAAGGGGCTTATACACCATATAAAATCAAGTCCCGTATAAATAAAAATATGCCTCAAAAAAAGAGATTGAGACGAAGTCCCTTACCTCATGTCTGAATTGACTCATTCGTTATTTAATATCCTAAATAATTACCTTAAGTTAATTTATACTTTATTAAAAAACTTTTTAAATTTTATTATTACTTTTATATCACTTATTACATTTTTATAATGATTAGTTAATTATTTCAGTTCATACCATTCATTTTTTCGATGTTCGAAACTTGAGTAAAAAATGAACTTGCTATAATTACAAATTGTCCATGTGGTCAAAATTAATTTATCTTAAGAATGATATTAATGATTTAGATATCATATATATCATATATATCTGTTATATATGCATTTATAATTTTCTATATCATTTGGATATAAGAAATGAAATGCACCGTTCACAGATACAGTAAGCCATATGTACGCATGAACACTACTTTCATTTATTTTTCATATTTAAAGGAAGGAAAAATATATGATACATAGATATATTATAATTAAAGCATAATATATATTTTATATATGTTAAATAAGTCCATTAATTCTATCATTTATACATTCTTTGTATATCATGACCGACTCATATCACTTTGAGGAGGCGATAGTTTGCACTTCCTCAAATGAAATTATCGTATTTATACAGCATGAAAAGCATAAAGGTATGTTCTAAATGAGAATTACAGAAGCATATAGATAAAATAAATATAATATATATCATATAAAATTGAATTTCCATCATAACAGCCACCCTAATAGGTGGTAGGAGAATATTGAACAGTCATCATTTCCTGAGGTAGTAGTTCGCCGTCCATAGAAACAATATGTTCTATACCCATTAGATGGAAGTGTGTGTTAGTGTAGTTAGAATAATCCTCATAAAACAACCTATTATATTGAAGATACTGGTGTTTTTATAAAATAAATGAATAAATATAGTTTAGGAGGTTGGAGAAGTAAAATAAATGAAAGAATAATGAGAGAAGACATTACCTCAAATTAGGTAACTCCTTTTGATTTAAGCTAAAAGGCCTTATTTAATTTCCTTATTAATAGGGAAAGGCTTCTAGGAGTAAGGGAGGGATGTTGGGATATTATTTGGGTAGATTTTAGATGATCCAATGGGGATTTATAGGGGGGAGTAAGGGTTAGAGGTGGTGTCCTTTTATAAGAGGGGGGAGGGGCACTTAAGAAATATCTGGAATTATTATTTTATTATAAATTGATATTCGAATTATAATAACACCCAAGTGATATATTTAGAATATCAGATGAGGATGGGTCAAAATAATCTCATAAAATTTGTTTTAGACAAGTTTATTTCGTAAATGTAACCTTATATTTTAGCTTTAACCATTATTTAAATAAATTAACTCTTACCATGCATTCTTGTATTTTCATAGTATATGGGTAATATAGTTACTATAAAATTCCAAATGACCAAAAATGGATAATTAATGGAATTAGTAACATCATATATGTCTTTTGGAATAATATAAGATATTTAGGACTATTATATCATTTAATAAAATATTAATTGATTTAAAAAACCATTTATGTTAATTTTTATACTATTTATATCATGAATTTTTAAAAATCCATAACAACTTGATTAATTCAAAAAGAATTAATTAAATCAAATATAAATAGTAATAATAATCCATAAAATTAGTGTATGGAATAAAAAGTTTCAAAATAAATTTATTTATATATTTATATTCTCATTTATTTAAATATTTCATTAATAAGGTAATCATTATATCACCATTATGTCATAAAAAATTTTATTTATTTGATGTCTAAAAATTATAAACAAAATACCATGATGTAGGATATATTTTTAGATTTATAATTAATATTTATAGTTAAACATATACCTTATATAATCCTATATAATTTTTTTTAGGAAAAGATAAATGTTTATGTTATATTTTCTTTAACTTTAGGTTAAAAGTAATTATAAGCCATTTTCACACACAAGTGGCTCCATGGGGTCCAAAAATCGACCCAAAGATTCCCATGGTTGGAAATATCTCATAAAATAGGGTTAAGAAATGTGTTACGGTAATTTAATGTTATTATAATATTTTTTTACCCTTATTTACCAGATTTTCCCTTTAACCATGGTAAAAAAATATTTTCTGAAGTTACTATTCATAATCTTTAAAAATAAATGTTACCTATTTAAACACTTTAAACCTCATGATTCTATATATGGAATCCATTTTTTTAAATTCAAAACTTATATGTTTCAGAAATTAATATAAAATTAATTCTCATTGTCATAACCAAAAAGCGTGTTTTTAAGAAGTAAAAACTACCAAAATATTAACATGTATTTATGTCCAATTTCAATGAGAAATTACTTATAATAACCAAAATTGGAATAAATGATAAATATATATTCTAATTATACTTTAAAACCAATTAATAGTACAATATAATAATATAAATAAATTAGATGAAAAGATAATTTTGGCTTAAATTGCAATATTTTTCACTATTCATTAAAAAATGAACTTTATCAGAAAAATACCAAAAAATTACCAAAAGTAAATTTTGATGTCCTGATTCTAAATAATAAGTTTATTTTTTCAAATGTAATATATAAAAGTGACAAAATATATATTTAAAAATTATTCTCTATCAAAAGGTGGTAAATTGACCTTTTAAAGAATATTAGAGTATTTGATGCTTAAAATTAGGTTCATTCTTATTTTAATCCTATAAAATTTATTGGATAAATGTAAAGACATTTAAAAAAATGTGTAAATATATTGTAGTTATTTATTTTCATTCACAGCAATACAAAGACTATGCGTTAACTACCATTTAAAATAATAATATTATTATATTATTTTTCGGTATAACTCAAAGTTGCGTGCAACATAAGATTTCAAAGAAACCTGTTATTGTCTGTTGAGTATGTTATGAAAAAAAAGTGTTCTCATTAACATAAAATCAATATCTTATTCATAAATATTAATATATATTAAAAATTATTATTCTATAAAAACCCAGGTCATTACATCCTTCCCCCTTTTGGAAATTGCATCCACATAATTTTAAAATTGGGCTAAAAAACATTATTTAATGCCCCAAATAAAAAAATGAGTCAATAAAAATATCACTTTAAAATAAATAAAGATAAGTAAAAAGGTCTCTATTATAACCCATATGAGGATTAAATGTAGGAAAACATGGATATAAAGAGAAACTAACCATCAAGTTCTAATAGAGAGTGATAGAAAACATGATTAGGAGAAAGTTAACCACTAGAAAATAACAAACTTGTGATGGGTTAATCGGTCTTTGATTCCCCAATATGAAAATTAAACGAATAAATTTTTTGCTTTATGTTCAATTTCATAAAGTTAAGGAATTTTTTTATGATATTGTATATGAACATAAGGAAACTTACTTACTCGTCATGTAGACTTTCATCCTTTAAAAAATTTCTACCACAAACTCTTCTTTTCTCCAAAGGATGAGTATTCAAGCTGACTTGGTCACATCAAAAGTGCTATAATCAACTTCTAGATAATCACATAATCTAAAAAATATTAACTATATATTAACCAAAACCAAAATAAACAGTACAAGATTAGATAATCCCAAAAGGATAATCCTTTATAAAAATAAATTCTACTCTTAATCTCCAAAATTAAATAAATAGTGATCAAAGTTCAACAAATACCATTAAATACACAATTTTCCTTAAAATTATTCAATGTAATCCAAACTTATATTGAAACCCAAAACATAGAAGGATTTAATCACATAGTCTTCCAAAGTAAATCTTAACATTTATCTCCAAATAACATCGACTATTATTAAGGTCTCATACGGAAGTGTAATTAACCTAATCACATATTTTATATGATAGTTTAATCATTTCCATGAATAACCCAAATCACCAAATGTACACAATAAAAACATATATTCTTCCAAAATAAAATTTCAACCATCACTCAACAAATGATATCCCATAGTATTCTATTTTCCTTAAGCATATAGTGTTCCCAAAAGAAAGAATGCCTTCCAAAATAACCTTTATCACATAATCACCAAATCATTTTCCTATACTAAGGATATCTATTTGATAAAACATATGTTTCCAAATCAACTTATTCCTAATCCATAAAATAATTAAACTGAAAAAAATAATTCATACTAACCATGGACTTCACTTAGCCCTGTGCTAGGCGATAAATCCCAATCACACTTTGGTTGTGGGTTCGATTCTCGTAGCTTTGTCCGACATGATGGGTTGTCAAATACTCTGCGTGTTGTCCTTTTTCAAAAAATATATAATTTTATAACATTCCCAAAAATGAGATAAATTCATCAATAATAACCATAACATATTTTAACCACAAATGGTATCTCACACTTTGCATTTTCATCCCAAAAAGTAATAACTTATAATTGCCTAAAATTCAAGGATCATATAAAACCAAATGGTTCCTTATAACTATATCCAAAAAAGAAAAGATAGTTATTCCTTGACTAACATTTTCACATATCAAACTTCAGGTTTACATATACTATAAAAGGTCTTCCGAAGTAATCCTATCATTTATAAATTTAAACATATCATCATCCCTAGATCCAACATAACTATTCAATTCATAAAATATAGAAATATTAATAATTGAACATTATTCAAGGTTATTTATCCATGTTTTTACATCTTATTATTTTATACTTAATTCCTACAAACAAAATAATACAAAATGTACTAATATTTTAGTAATGTCAAAACATGTGCTAGGAAATAATCCATACCTTTCATAGGTCATTTTCAGTTTCCTCATCTTTAATTGGAAAGGAATTAGGAATTGGTAAACATACATTTGTACTATCCTAATGATCCCAGTCCCTAAACTTTTTCATTGGAAATAAATTTGTATAATTACCATGCACACGACATTTAAGACATTCAATTGATCCTTCAGAAAGAACTTCTTCCCCTTTTCTAGAGTTAACTATATGATTCCTTTTTCCATGGAAGGTTATTGATTTATGACCTTCATTACCATATTTGAATCGTCTTACCATCCCATTGAATCATTTTCCTTGGTGTTTCTTTCCAAATCCTTGAAACATCTATTTTTGAATATACTTACTTTTATGATTACTACCTGAACATCCATTAGGATTCATTTCTCACATATGTGATGCCTTTGAAAAATCACCAAGGTTCAAGTGGTCAATCATGACTCCATATAGTTGTTTAAGAGAAACCATAAGATTTCTCATTGTATATCCCATTTCATTCAGTTTCTTATTCATTGAACCACCATAGTTTCCTTCAAATCCATTGTTACTTTGGTGCCTGCTAGATCCAACAATTTACTAAAACCCAAAATGGTCAGTGTGAGTACATCAGTAAAATCATCAAATACTATATTATAAGGAGGGTAAACACTAAGATATACTTATTAATTTTATCTTAAATTAATTATACTTATCTAAAATATATATGACTCTTTATAATATGCTAACCATTATAGTTATGTAACTTATGCTTAAATAACACCCTAACCTCTAAAGTTATCTAAACCAACCTCAGATACCATCTGTAAGGCCCCATACTTAAACATTAAATAATCTTTAATTAGGTTTATAATTCACATTTTAGGATCTTTTTAGGTTAAGAGATTTATATAATAAGGTTATTAATTAAACATTACAACTTGAATATTACATGTAGTCATTTATACTCAGTATCTATTTTTTTTTCATAAAATAAAAACTCTTAAAAGAAAATAAACATGTTTAGTTCCCTGTAAAAAAAATAATTTTCAGTGATCATATCCATAACCCTATTCGACTTTAATTCCCGCGAAAAACATTTCAAAAACTTGGGATAAACATAAAAAGATTAGTAAGGGATACACAAATAAGGAAAATTGTTAGTTTTTGGAAACAACAGGTAAACCTTGAATAATTTATCATAAGTAATAATTTTCAACTTTATGAAGTAGTAAATACAGTTCAATGAATAAAAGCTCATTGATTAACCTTTTGTAACCAAAATATTACCATAAAACCCATAGAAAGCACAGATAACATATAAAAGGTAAACTTGGGACATAATCATAATTAAATGGAATAACCATATGATCGACTTCCACAAATCATTCTTACAAATGGAATTTCTATACGACTAACTACCATACCCAATGCACTAGAGGTTATAACGTAACCACACATCCTTGGTTTATCACATGACCACCTGTCAAATGTTCAAGTACCATTATATAATTATCACACATAAAATATTTAAAATATCACCATTTCAAACCTAAATTTCATTTTAAATCATAAGAAATAATTTCAAGATATTGAAATAATAAATCCACTTTCAAAACCATTATCAATACCAAAATATGTAAAAAGGGTATATGATATTTATTTTCCATTTAAAAACATCACATCTTCTTAAGCAAGCCAACTATCAAATAATGCTCGCGACAACGGAAAGGTCATTTTCACTGCATAAGTTAAAAAGAAAAATTCCCTTTGTCATTTAGTAAAATGCTACGTAGAAAAAAATTACCTTTAAATTACATTAAATGTTAAAGGGGTTTGTACACCATATAAAAGTAAGTCATGTATAAATCAAAATATACCTCAAAGAAAGGAGATTATGACGAAGTCCCTTACCTCATGTCTAACTTGACTCGTTCATTATTTAATTTACTGAATAATAAACTTAAGTTAATTTATAATTGATTAAGAATTTTTTTAAAGTTTATTATTCCTTTTATATCACTTATTACCTTTCTATAGGAATTAGTTAATTATTTGAATTCATATCGGACATTTTGTCGATGTTCGGAACTTGAGTAAAAAATTATGTTGATATAATTACAAATTATCCATGTGGCCAAATGTCCATTATCTCCATAATTACATTATTGATTTATATATCATATAAATTATATATATCCTGTATATATGTATTTATAATTGTCTATATCATTTGGTTATAAGAAATTAAATGCACTGTTAAGGGAGACGGTAAGCCGTACATACGCATGAACACTACATTAATTTATTTTTAATATTTAAAGGAATGAAAAATAAATAATACATAGGGATATTATAATTAAAGTATAATATATATGTTATATATGTTACATAAGTTCATTAATTCCATCCTTTATATGTTCCATTTATAGCATGAACGAATCATATCACTTTGAGGGGGTGGTAGTCCGCACTTCCTCAAATGAAATTATTGTATTTATACAACATGAAAAGCATAAATTTATTTTATAAATGATAATTAAAGAAGAATAGAGATAAAATAAATATCATTAATATCATATATAATTACAGTGCCATCATAATGGCCACCATAAGAGGTAGTAGGATGTGATTGAACAATCATCATTTCGTGAGGCAGTAGTTCGCCATCCACAGAACCATTATGTTCTATACCCATTCGATGAAGGTGTGTGTATGTAAAGTTAGAATAATTATAATAAAAACAACCATGTATTTTTAATATAGTGTGTTTTTATAAATTAAATGAATAAAGAGATTTTATGAGGTTGTAGAAGGAAAATAAATGAAGGAATCTTGAGAGAAGACATTACCTCAAATCGGGTAACTCCTTTTGATTTATGCTAAAAGGACTTAGTTAATTGCCTTATTCATTGGTGAAGGATTCTAAGAGGAAGGTAGGTATGTTGTGAGATTCTTTGGGAAGATTTTGGATGAGCCAAGAGGGATTTATATGTGTGAGTAAGTGTTAGAGGTGGTGTCCTTTTATAAGAGGGAGGATGAGAACTTAAGGAATATCTTGAATTATTATTTTATTATAAATTGATATTAGAATTAAAATAAAACAAAAGTGATTTATTTATAATATAAGTTGATTAATGTTCGAAATAATCTCATAAAATGGGTTTTAGAGAAATTTAGTTCCTAAAAGTAACCTTATCTTTTAGCTTTAACCCTTAGTTAAATAAATTAACTTTTACCATGTTTTCTTGTGTTTTCATAATATTTTGTAACTGTGGTTACTATAAAATTCCAAAATACCAAAAATTGATCATTAATTAAATTGGTAACATCTTAAATGTATTTGTTTCTAATATTAAATTTTTAGGACTATTATATAATTTAATAAAATATTAATTTATTTAAAAACTCATTTATGTAAATTTTTATACTATTCATATCAAGACTTTTAAAAATCCATAAAAACTTGATTAATTCGAAAGAACTTTACTACTTCAAATATATAAAGTCATAAACATCTATAAAATTCGTTTATGGCATAAAAAGTATCAAAATAAATTTATTTTAATATTTATAATATCATTTATTTAAATCTTTCATTAAAAAGGTAATCACTACATCACCATTGTGTCCTAAATAAATTTATTTATTTGATGTATAAAAATTATAAATAAAATTCCATGATGTAGAAAATATTTTTATATTTATAATGAATATTTATAGTCGAATATATCCCTTATACAACCCCATATAAAAATTGTTTTAGTAAAATATACATGTTTAGGTTATATTTTCCCGAACTTTAAATTAAAAGTAACTAAATTTTATTTTCACACACAAGTGGTTCCACGTGGCCCTAAAATTAACCCAAGGATACCCATGGTATGAAATATCTAATAAAATAGTTTTAGTACTTGTTTTAGGATAATTTATTATTATTCTAATATTATTTTTTTCCATTATTCACCAGATTTACCCATTAACCATGATAAAAAAATATTTACTGAAGTTACTATTAAAAATCTATAAAAATAAAAGTTACCTATTTACACAATTTAAACCAACTAATTAAAAATATGGAATCCAATTTTCTTAATTCAAGGCATATAATTTTCATAAATTAATTTAAAATTGATTCCCGTTGTTAAAACTAAAAAGCATATTTTTAAGAAGTAAAATCTACCAAAAGATTGACATGTGTTTATGTCCAATATAAAAGTAAAATTACTTAAAATGACTAAAATGGGATTAATTTATAAAAATATAATATAATTACACTTTGAAACCAATTAAAAAGATAATCTAGTCATATAAATAAATTAGAGGAAAAGATGGTTTTAACATAAAATGCAGTATTTGTCAATATTCATTAAAAATGACCTTTATCAGAAAAATAAAAAATATTTACCCAAAGTAAATTTTTATTTCCCTATTATAAAAATAAGTTTATTTTTTCAAATGGAACATATAAAAGTGACAAAAACTATATTTAAAAAGGATTCTCCATCAAAAGGCGGTAAATTGACCTTTTAAAGAATATTAGAGTATTTCATGGTTAAAATCAGATTCATTCTTATTTTAAGCCTCTAAAATTTACTGGATAAATGTACAGACATTTAAAAAACATGATTAATCATAATTTATTTATTTATTTTCATTCCCAATAATACAACATCTATGCATTAAATACCATTTAAAATAATAATAATATTATATTATTTTTTGGTGTAACTCAAAGTTGTGTGCAACATAAGATTTCAAAGAAGCCCATTATTTTCTATTGAGTACACTATGGAAAAAGTGTCCTATTTAACATAAAATTAATATCTTATTCATAAATATTAATAGATATGAAAAATTATTACTGTATAAATACCTGGGTAATTACACCACTTACAAGGAAATGGTTGGCATTCACTGGACAATGATGAAAGAATTTGAGTTTGTGATACAAGATGATTATGAAGTCTCACAGGAATACAAAAATTATATCCAGGAAATTTAAGAAATATCAAGGCTCATAATTTAAATCTGAAGATAATTTTTCCTTACCCACTATACTGAGAAGCACATGATCACTCCACCCTCAAAAAGATACTGGGCTTGATCATGGAAGATCATCGATGCCTTAATAAATTCATCTAGACCCTTCCTTATATACATGATTCAACCATCGAGATGAAATTAAACTTGATCCCTAATCAAAGAAGAAATTCCCAAATTTAATTAATAAAGATATTCCCCTCACATGAAGAGTACCTAGAAAACCAATCATTCCTCTATATTAGGAGAGAGACTCTCGGACTCAGAAGAAGGGGAGAATAATAACCATCATCCAAAACTCTTTTATTTTCATTTACTTTTGTAAAAATACAATTATTTTACACTATACCCTCTATGGTTTAGCCATGAATAGTCCCCTTACATCCCCCATTGATTAATTATAATATTTCAATACTATTAATAAATCCTTTTTAAAATTTAATGTTATTTTAGTAGAGGTTTCTTCTGATTTTAGATTTTAATTTATTATAATTATTTTCAACATCACATACACAAGGCACTTGGACTAAATCCACTTCATGTCATAGAAAAGAGTGGGGTAATTCAAGTTTGAATGGATGTATCCAAACAATATGTTATGAAAGGGAAGGAAATATAGTGATCAATGTATTTATATACCTGAATCGAAATTTCATGATACAAGTAATTTGTTGGATTTAATTGATGGGGGGGGGGGTGATTAAAACTAATTTAATAACGATTTAATAGGTGAATAAGGTAATAATCCATTAATGGACCATTGTTTCTTTAATTGATTTCAAAACTAACCATGTTTTTTACTGTATCTTCAAAAGTGAACCTAGAAAACAAGATTTTAACACACACATAACACTATCTTCTCTGGATACAATCCGAGTCCCACTTTTATTGAATATTTCTTAGGATAAAAAATTGTTTTATTGAGATCCCCATAAAATGTTCAAATTAGTAGGGAATATTATCTCTTGATGGGGTGATAACATGATGGGGGATTATACCGAGTTGGAGGCCCAAATAATATTCGGTCGTACAGATGACACAATCACTACTAACATCTAAGACCACATAAATCATGCTCAGTGCAAGAAATTATTAGAAGTGAATAATATAGAAAATAATATGATGTCAAACTAGTGGATGAGGGTTAGGGTAGGGATGGTGGTGGACATCCAACAAGGAATACTTGGGTATTTCTCTAAGATGGATTCCCTAGCAGTTTCCCTTCTGACAAGTAGAAGAGAGAGTCGAGGTGAGGAAACATATGATAAGGGGAGTTTTTCATCTGATCATATTCACATTTCAAGTTTCAGATGTCGTATCCCAAACCAAGAATCCATCCATCACCATTTCTAATGATGATATCCTAATTACTATATAAATTCAATACTGTAAACATTCTAAGGATCTCACACATGAGGGAGGTTAAATAAGAGACTTCAATTTCTATAAGAATGTAAGAAAGGATGGGGGACACGTTGGTGTGTCCTATCCCTAGGCTGAATGAATTTGATTGTCTTGGTGGAGGTCATAATGATGGAATTCCTAGGTTTTGGTATGTGGTATATGAAGACAAATGGATAGTTTGTGAAGGGTCCCATATAGGGATGAACACTATACAAAATGGGGGCAGCAAGTACAGAAAGGAAAACACATAAAGAAGATGCCGTTCTATATATTGGAATTTTCTATGTAGGGTGGGGGATCATGAAGGGTATTATTCCATTAAGGGGACTAATTTATGGTGATATTCCATTGTAGGTGCAAGGTAACTCTTTTTAGCTAGCCAAGTGGGTCTTGTTTATAAAGGAACCCTTTTCCAGGTATCCCTCATGGTATGTGGTAGGGGAATTACTTATAGAATAATCTTTATTACTCTCTGCTATCCATACATACATAATTATTATCCTTTTATTTAAAGACAAGGTATTTATAGACATAGTAAATAAACATTTTTCAAGGATGGATGGTTGGCCAGATAGTGTACATAGTGCCATATAGTTTAATAATAAAACTTTTATTAGAAAAGTATTTTATTATTTGTTGAGTGTTAGGGTTACCACCTCATATCATAAAATGAGAAGTCATTTATGGGTATGTGAATAAGATTCATCATAACAAAAAAAAATTAAAATCATATACATGGGGTTTTAAATGAACAACACACCCAAAAAGTGGTTTTCATTTGTAGGTCTATGAAAAGGATTCCTCACATCAAAATAATAATAAAGAATCATTTTGTAATGGTCATGATTTTTACACCTTCCCCCACAAATGAAATTTTTTAGGGGGACTCATTTTACCTCCTTATATTGAAAAACAGAAATTCATTTGTGTGTGTGTGGGGGGGGGGTTGTATCATTACCACTTAATCGCACAAATGATTTTTTTTGGTTTTTAGAAGCACCATGTAAATAAGAAGTCCCACATAGTGCGTGTGATATGTGGAAGGGATGACCCATTTTTGGTTCTAGGAATTTTACTAGGTTTAAATCTAGTAATAGCTTAGCCAATTTGATTTTGTATTTTTCCAAATTTATTAGATCTTTCTTATATTATTTGAATAATTTGCAGATCCCACCATATATATAGTGTAAGACAACCCAAAAACAGATAGATACATCTTCAACAATCAACGTGAAAATAAAAATATAAAAATAGAGTACGTAGAAAACACCAATAGAAGAAGTATTATTCTTCCTTGATGAATTATAATAATTGATAAATATCATTAAATAGTGAACAAAATCACCCTGTCTCTGAGGGGGAGGGGGAAAATGACCAATAGATACATGATTGTATCATGAGGATACCCAAAAGTTGAATGGGTTATAACACCTTTATCAAAGATAATTAACAATATTATAGGATGAATAGATACTTGAGATACTTATAGATAATAATTTATATTAAATATGAGAGATCACATCCCTTTATATAGCCATAAATTCTATATTTCATTAAATTGAAATGTGTCAGCCATATTTATGTATCTATATACTTTTATTCCTATTTTCATTAATTCATTGAATCCCATTCAAGGAACAGTCAATGCATTTAATACATTCATAATGAATAGTAATTTAATGAAACCTCATGGAAGATAAATTCACCTAAATTAAATATCCCATTTAATTATTTTAGTGCATATTAAAAAATATCACACTTTAATTAAAATCCTTAAGGACCCTTTACAAAATTTCATAACTCTTTTTGAATCCATCCAAAATGGTTTGAATATAGTTTTTTATCAGTCTATCTTCATTTTGAACACATAATTTGTTAAAAAATTTATACTTATCTAAGGGACTAATCATGTTAACCTACCAGCCTTAGCAGTGTTGAAAAAAACTATGAAATATCTATTTCATAGATGTAAGAAATGAGTGGCCTCTAGTAAAACATCAGAACTACTCCAGATACTAATGGGTATAGTGTGATTTCCATAAAACATAATCATATCTCTATATAAACATGTGGAACATAATATGCATCATATAAATCATATATATCTTATGTAATCCCTTTCTACATGACATCAATAAACCACTAGACAGGAAACATGTCAATATAGTATAGGTCTGTAATTATTTTTCTTAATTCTCTAGAAAGGATTTACCAATTGGATGAATATATCACATGCCATTTATCTATTTAATAATCACATTACATGCCAATTATCTAATTATTCGAACACATTATATGTGAAATAACTAAGCATGACCAAGAATTTACTCAATCTAATTAAATAAAGGGACAAATGTTTTTTTGTGACACAAGTGGGAAAATTATGTCTTTTTTGCACTCCAACTGACAACTAGATCGGCAACATACCCAACCACTCCATACTATTTAAGAACACATGTTGAATTACATAGATATGGTATAAAATTATGATGGTTATCATGAAAGTTATCTAACCAGCCTTAGGTAATAAAGAATAATAATAAGAATACACCCCTAAGTATATCCATTACCATATAAGATTCCATCAAAATATAATTTAGCATATCAGTACAAGTAATATGACTATAATTATTACTTTAAGAATCTATTATTCAATATCTCATATAAAACCCTTTAAAATACATAAAATAATCTATTCAATCCAACCTTTACAAATCATCACACCCATTAAACTCTATGATTATCATCAGTTAGGGACAACTCAAAGTTTATACTTTGATATGATATTTATTATTTGACCATTCATGTAAAATATTGTGTTTCACACATGGATGAATGATAAATGGAGATTTCCTTTATTATAATACATGCTATGATTAAAACATTTATAACCAATCTCATATATAGATATAACATGAACCCCATGCAGTTGCAATGGTAGTGGATTCATTTTTTAAAAATTACATCAATATATAATTTCCACCACATACCTATGCGCTCAGTTGATAAAATACTCCCACTAACATCTTAGTGAGAAACATTTATGAAGAAATCAATTTTGAATAATAGTGATACATAGGAATAAAATCCCTTAATTTCGTCTCTTGGAAATTATATTCAAAATTCATAACTTTATGATATAAAATTTTATAATATTATTTTCTATTTTCCTATTAAAACCCTCTTTAATTATATCACCATCATAATTGGAACCTTTTTCATGAAATATTTTTCCCTAAATATTTTTTAAATGATTTATCTATTTAGATTATCACTACACCAACACAACCTAAAATAATTGTTATCCATTTTGGTATGGAAACTAATGAAACTCTTTTAATTTCTCTTTACCATCATACCCTAAACTCTTTTAGGACACCAAGCGATACACTATATTTCTTGGCTGGTATGAGTCTATTGGAAATAATGATGTTCACTTGTTATGATGAACAAATGTAATTCTTTATATTTCTATCCAGTAAATCCTAAACTATTTTATGATAATGTGGTAGTCACCTCATCATGGTAAACACTTGAAACCATTTATATTTCTCTTTTACCAATATTTCCTAAAACTTTTAGGAAATCAAGTGAAGTTCACTCTATAACTAATTTGTCATAAAATTGATAACACTTTATCACAATAACTAAATTTAACTATTTACATTTTTCATTACTGTCTCATATCCTAAATCTTTAGGATATACACTAAAAAAAGACTTAAACTTAAACTATAAAAATATTTTATTTGTTAACTTTTAACTTCTCTAAGTTAAAACATACAACCACTAGCCTCTTAGACACTGTATTTTCTTCAGAATATATTTCTAATACAATACACAAACTACGTTGTGTTTTTGAAAAAAATATTTATTTGATTTTATTAGGAATATCTAACAAATACACTATTATTTCCATATCATATATTGTATTCTATGTATTTGTATCATTTTTCATTTGAAATGAAAACCTCATTAAAACATTTCACTCAATAGTAACATGAAAAAATTATTTATATTTTTATTAATTGAATAAATGTTTTATCCAACTTAAAAAACTTTTTCCTAATTATTTTCTCAAAATCAGGTCATAGAAACTGATGTATAATAATCCACGTGTTAACATTTAATATTCTCATAAAAACCCTTTGTTATCAAAAATCCTATCTTATCATATAAAAGATGTGAGATGAAGATACACATATTTTACTTAGATTCATATGATCTTGACACATCACATTCAAATTATAAATTTAGTAACTACTTACTTTATATCATTAAATAAACTATAATCTTAACTAATTATTCCTTTATTTTTAACTACTATATATTTTCAAAACATGTAAAACATACACTAAGTACCACATACTCTTTAAAATCAAAGAATTAATTCTTATAAAATCTATACCTGATAGTGAAATTATATAGAGTTAACAAACCCCTTTAAGTATTTTATATTATCCCATATAATGTAATTGTCACTTCTTAATGATAATACCCTCAAGTTTCAAATAAACTTAACTTGATTTATGAAGAAATATTATTGGAATTTCAAATATTTTAACTTTTTATATTGATTTTTTTCTCCTTCTACTATATGTATAGTATCCAAAATTAGAAATCATATACCTAGTTGATCAATTATATACACTTTGGGAGTGTTTGGTAAAATTATTTTGAATTCATCTATCATACCAGAATATTTCCATTGATGAAAATAGGATAAATTACCTAACTAGAAGAATACTTATATGAATTATTTAGTGTTTCAAAATACATTTAGTGATGACATGGACAATCATATTGAGTATATGAGACTAGAATTCCTTAGGTTAATTATGCAGTAAATTCCTTTGAAACCCTGAATGAATTATTCCATGATTCTATAAGAATATAGATTCACTTGTTAAAAAAATTTAAACTATAAGTTACACAGGAAGGAAATTTTCTAATACAATGAATAGTTCACTTTCTCAAGAAAATTTATTTATGTACCGGTATTATGAGTTTCTTACTTTAATATTCTCATTTCAAGGATTAATATAAATTTTATTTTAATGATAATGATGAATATATCTTGAACATAATATTTTATCATATGAATGTATTTTCTTATATAACTTATTAAAAGAATTTTAATGAAATTGATACCATTAAAAATGAAAACCCCATACATCATAGCAATTTAGTGATCCGAGATACATATTTCACTAATTAATGAGTCCTCTTCAGAATTCATATCACAACGTAGTTATTTAGGTAAGAAATCTTCCCAACCACAAATGCTGTGACTCTTGGATATTTGAGTGAATAACCCTTTTTCTAAATCCATAATATAGATATACTCAACTCTATTCCTCTAATATAATAAGTATTAGAGATTCCCAACAAGTGAAACCCAAATCAAACACGAAAAACAATATAATTAAGGAAAATCTTGAGGAACCTAGTGTAAGCACAAAACTACCCAACAAGACAATCCAGGGTCACTAATTACTTGCTTTCCATACAGAAAATAATCCAAGGGAACATGATATAGGCATGAAACTACCTTATTTGATGATCAAGGTATTGACCAGTGTTTCTTTACAAACAATATCACACATATTATTTGATGGGTTTTTAGTATCATTAGTTTAATATACTTCATATGAATATTAAATTCATAACCATTAAATATTATTTAATCATTATCTTCTCATGTTTTATTTCCTTTGAGTATTAATTCTTCTAATAATTTAGTTTTGGAATACCTATTCCAACCAAAAAATTAATTTTAACACACCACATTAATGTCTAAATCATTACACAACCCATAAGTCTATGTTAACAATCCGAAAAAATAAGTCATGTATACTCATACATATCCAAATTCATCATATTCACAACGTACATAAAAAATTAAGGTAAATTCATAGAGTTATATGAGACTGAAAAACTCCACAAGAGTAAGCATGAAGTGGAAGATAGCCAAACCCATTTACTTTCCTAGACAAGTCAAGCCTCTAGGAAAGTAGGTGGTCAGACCCCAAGTCCTTCAACCTGATGTGGCATTACAAAAGAGATAATTCAATTCAATAAAACTCTAACACCAAATATACACAAGCCATTCCAAACAACTATTCTCAATCTTATAACCCCAATTATAAAATGAGGTCATGGTAGATGAAAACTAACTTTTATGATATGAAACATAACATGATATGTAATGCTCTATCCTATAAGTATTTTAGAATATAAAATTTGGCATATAGTCATTCATAATATAAAAAATGTATAAATATGAATAAAATAGTGAATAATATTTAAATAAATGACCAATTAAAATATTTAACCCTAGGATAAATATTTATAAAAAATTTCATAAATAAATTTTTATTATAAAACCATTTATAATTTCATTTTAACATTATGAAAATTCCATAATTTTAAATATAAAATCATTATATTCATTCCAATATGAACTATTTCATAATAATAATTATATGAAATTTCTATTTATATGAATTATAAACTATTTATAATTTATTTTCTATTATATAAATACTTTACATAATCTAAATAACATATAATTGATTTTTATTTAAATCATGATCATATCAATTATCATTTTTTTGGATATAGCTTAAATAATTTTCAAAATAAATCCCATTTAATTGGAATAATTTCAACTTAAATCATCATTAAAATAAAAATGAATATCATGAAAATATGACACATAAATAAAAAAATTATTTATATTCCAAAAACATGATACATTAATGAAATAAACATAAATGAATAAAAATTATAAAAAAATCTAAAAATTAGAAAAGAATATAAATAACTTATATTCATTTCATAAGGATCCCCTTCATATTTTATATTAAATAGAATTTATATGACATTTCATAAATAAATAAAATTTTATAATTCAATATCTATTATATAATCATTTTTATATAATAAAAATATTGTATATGTTTTAATTTATAAACAATTTATAAATCAAATTTTATGATATTTAAATAAACCATTTATTTACATATCATAAAGAATTCAATTTAATTTATGAAAAGGTATTTTAAAATATTTATCAATTAAACATAAACATTTTATAGATAATTAATTTTGAAACTAATTATCTAAATTTCAATAATTATTTCAAAATATATTTTTACTATTTAATTTTTTTTATAAATAATATAATTCAATTCATAATTGATTTCTCTTGATTAAAATAAATATTTTATTTATTTTTCATAAATATGAGTAATAAATATGAACAATTCAGATTTGATAGGTTTAATAAAACAAATTTTATTAGGCCTAAATTATTAGCATTGTAATTATTTTAAAAACAATTTTATAAATTTGAATAAAATAAAAAATAAAATGAACCTTTTTATTTAAAAGCTATACATAAATTGTTGTTTTTATTTTTAGGATTGAAAAATATCATTTCAAAATTAAATCATGTTTTTCACAAAATAATAAACACCTTGATTCATTAAATAAGACCATCCCTCAGATACTATTAATGGGTTTTATACGATCATTATATAATAATATGCTGCAGAAGACAATACAAACACACTTAAATCTATCTTCAAGAATCAATGTGTCTATAAAACTATTAAAAATCGAGTACCTGGAAAATGCTAAAAGTAGCATTCTTATTCTTCCTAGGTGAAGGAGAATCCTTGATGATGATCATGAATCATTAGACAAAATCACATTACCTCCGAGGGGGGAACACCAACTGATATATCCAATATCGTATAATGAGGATTCCAAAATTAAGAATGGGTGTTAGTGCCTTCACCTCAGATAATGAAAATTAGTGTGGGAGGAAGAAATAATTGAGAGACTTGTATATAATTCGTTATTAACAAAATAAGTGATCACATCCCTTTATATATCCATCCATGACGTGTTTCATTATTTTGAAATGCATAAGCCATATTTTGGTATCTATATATATTTATTCCCATTGTAATTAATTCATTGAATTATATTCAATGAATATTTAATCTATTTAATCCATTCATAATAATTAATAATTTAATGAAACCATGTTTAAGATAAATGCACTTAAATTAAATATTCTATTTAATAATTTTAGTACATATTTAACTGACACTATGATATTATCGGAAGATTCATATACCAATACCCAACCTATTTTGTTTCATGTGATATATTGATGCATCTAGGAGCAATATAATTATGGGCCCCACCCATCACTAGATTATGCCTCATGCATTCATCATAAGAGTAATGTCAAATTTTCATATAATTACCTAATGAACCCCTTATTGAATAAAACATTGTTATCTATATAATGATAAATATGGAAATCAAATACACAATCCACCTATGTTAGTATTAAATAATTCTAAAACATTCCAATAATTTTACCATGTCAATAAAAGGGATAATAATATTATAACCCATCGATGGAAACAATTTGGATGGTCAAATAATAAATAATAATCTTACTAATAATTTTCTGCATTAGAATAACAATATACATAACAACAATACATTTCCCCATGATAATAAAATTGATAACATGATTATAACCTATCTATAAGAAGAATTTTGTTGGTTAAACATTACATATTAAACTTTACAATAATCATCCATTTTTAAATAACAAAATAAGTAACAAAAATACATTTCCCCATGTCAATAGAATAACTTATTTTCTAGGGGAACATTATCAGATATAAATTATTTAAAATGTGATGTTCACAATGTATAACGTAATGAGTATACCTCTAAGTAAATTCTGGAATAACGTGATCATAAGAAATATAGAGAAATAAGGTGGATGTTTTAAAGAGAATATTACCCCAGTGCAACAAGGAAGCATATAAGGGTCTTTATAAAAATGAAAATTAGCCGTGTAAAAGAATGCATCAAATAATTTCACAAGAATTGAATATTTTGATACCATAAGTTTAATTACACAATTAATAACATCTATATATATCATGAAACATAATCTACATTATGTTAGATCCTTTTGAAAATGATAAGGTAAACGGAAGTGATAACATAAAATATCTTTTACAAATCAGTGTTATCATTGACATAAAATACAAATTTACATGATGATTTAAAGGTATCTTTTAAGAATGTGATGTGAAAGACTTTGAAAAACTTTAATTTTAAAAAATATCCAATAATGGAGTCTTTAAAATATATAATGTATATTGTGGAGAAATGAGGATATGAATGAAAAACAAGTGAAAGTGAAAGGAAAAAAAACTTTTTTATTTTTTTAAATACCATTATTTAAAACTCACATTATAAGAAGAGTAACAACACATTAATTTATATAAAAATTACTTAAACTTAATATGATCATAAAATACTATAATAGTAGGTTTTGATAACCCAATATTGTAAGGAAGAAGTACATGATGAAATAATATATCTCAAGGAAATGAAACCTGAGTTATAAATATCCCTTACAGACCACATATTCCATGAATCATGAATCATATTAAAAGGGATTTATGTGGTAAAAATTTAAACAATGATAGAAAAAAACCTAATAAAATCAAAGGTAATAATTTACCTAAATCATATGACATAATTTAAGTGAACAATTATATCTTAATGAACAAAAAATGAGTTACTAAATACTCCTACGACTGTAGTAACACTTGAGTTAAAATAAATTTTGTAGAAAAGAACTTGATATGGATTAGTTTATACCACTAATTAAAAGTAATTTATGCATATAACACTCATGGGATATTAAATTAATAGAACACCATATGAAAGAAAAATGATGCATAACATGTATCATTTCTCAAAGAATCAGAATTGAATCCAACCTTTGCCGTTTGAGTAAGACTTTTACCAAAATCCCTTGAAATGGAGGTATTAATATTGAACATATAATATAATTATTAAAATATTATTTATGATATAATATTTTAAAATTGGAGTATATACACCATATAAATGAAATTAGGTTTATATATACCAAACATGTCTCAGAGAGAGGAATTTGAGATGAGAACACAAACCTTAGCCTTGATTCATTCAACACTTTCCCCAAATGTACTGAATAATTATATTAAGTCATTAAATATAGAATAGATAACCTTATTGAAAACTATTACCATTTATAATACGTATTTATAATATATATATATATATATATATAAGTTATTTTTTATCTATTTTCAACACTAGATGTAAGTAATGTTTATAACTTTTAACTAGTTTCATAAAATAGGTGTTAATTTATTAATTTTCTAAAAAAATCACTATTAGATAATATAAGTTATTATAATATACTTTAAAAGTTATTTTATAAATATAAAATCCAATTTCATTGTAGTTTTGATAATGATCCATGAGGTTGAAATCAACAACGATCATGTTTTAGTGTTTCTTAACAAACATAAAGAGTCTTCTTAATTAATGAGTTAAATTTTAAAATAGCCTCACTAGAACAAAATTAATAAAATTATTTAATTATTTATATCATATTATACCAGTAAATAATTCATAATATTCATCCATGATATAAATGTATATTATTTTTCAAGTATGCGGTTAAACTGACCCAAACATGAAAGTATCAGGATTAATGAGTGATTATGAGGTGGTTTTGTTGCAATATCAATATAATAGATGCATAATGATATTATTTAGTGATTATCAATGTAATATATCATAAATTCAAATAATTATAATGTGAATATAATTTATATTAAGTAATTACTTAGAAAGAGATATCATTCGCCTCTTAGTTTGTTTGTTTTAAATGATTGCATTAATGATAATCATGTCTCGATCACATAATTAATAGGTTATAAAATTTATCACAAAATAACCTTAAAAATACCATAATACCAAATTTTTCTTTTAATCCCATCCTCAGGACCATACTTGTAAGGGATTGATGGAAAGGAAAATAAAAATTAATCATTCCATGGAGGCGGTAGTCCACACGTACGCATAGATGACAATTTCATTTCCCATTGAATGAGAGAAAGGATTAATATGGTTTAGTGACTCATAATCATAAAAATGATATAAATATAATCATTATTTATTAAATTTACCTTTTATACTATATTTTTATGGTGGTTAAGTAAAATAAAACATGTTGTGTTGTGGAGGCGGCAGTCTGCTCCCTGTACAAATTTTAGTTTCATTTTTCTTAATAGAATAGGGAAAACATAATTAATTATTATTAAAATAGTATAATAAAAACTATTTTATAACCAATAGTTATTTAATTACTCAGTAATTTGAAATTTATAATTGTAAAATAAAAATAGAAAAGAAATAATTTAAGTAAAAATAATTACTAACATTGAGAACTTTCAGATTTCCTTAGAAGATACCTTAGAAATTGATGGCATTGGATAATATATTATAAAAATACTAATAGAGTGAAATATTATTATATGGAAAGGAAAAAGGGTAGGTTTTGAGGATGAAACTGAATTTTTATGAATGCCTTTAAGGGGTGGTTAGAGTCCATTTTTATATGTGTTGAGAATGATATTTTTTGTAAATATTTCAACTATATATAAATGGAGAACATGTTAAAAATGTCACGTGGATCCAAAATTAAAAAATAATTGAGTAGGGAAGGACATAAGGTCGATATAGACCACATATACTCAATTATAGAAAAGATATTTTTTCATGTTTCAATCCCTTTACCACTTGAATTATTACTTTCACCATTTTAGTATTTACCACGATATCTAGTTTTTACCTAAGATTACTTAATATTTATTCCTAAAAATAAATTGGACCTTATTAGATAATTTTTAACAAATTATTAAAATTTTAAATCCATTTATTTTAATTTAATTTATAAAATTTATAGAAATTAATTTCAAAATAAAAATGTACAATGTATTAAAAACAATTTTTGAGAAAATATTACTTATGTTATAAAATAGAAAATATGGCTTTGTAAGTTATTTTTTTAAAATTATAAATTCTTATATAAAATAAATATTTGATCTTATAAAAAGGTTTCATGAATTTAGAATTTATACATATATACTAATAATGTCATAAAAGACATGTTATTTGTAAAAATTGTATTTTGAGTTATTAACAAAAAAATTAATTATTTTAGAAAAATCCCAAAAATTCATCTTAAGATTATATAACTAATATTAATAAAAAATGATGCTAATTTTCTAAAATTAAAATTTTCAATTTTTGAATTAAATATTTAAATAAATTAAAAAATATTGTAGAAAAAAATTTATTGAGGAAAATAGATTTTTTAAATGTCAACAATTATTTATTATGATTTATTATCGATTAGTAGTTAATTTTTTGAAAATATATTATTCATATTTTCAATATATTTTATTATTATCTAGTCATAATATAATGAGTTTCTTACAATAAAAAATCAGTCTTAGAAAGTACATTTTTAAGCATTAAATGATTTTCTTTATTGTTTTAATTGTACTAATTTAATTTCATTCATATTAAAAGTAGCATTTATTTTTATTTAATAAATATTTTATGAATTAGTTACTCATATTCATTCCAATTAATTGAAGAAATATTTTTTAATTTTTGTACTTAATAATTATATTTTATTAAAATATATCATGGTTTTGTTTTAGTTTAGGGTTTTGTGTAGAGAAAACTATCGAACACATTATCTTTATTATTGGTCCTCAAATTTTAAAATTTGGGGTTTTATATTCCCCCATTAAATAATTATTATCCACACAATTTGACACATAAGATCAAAATAATTAGTCATACATCACTAGATGATCATGGGTTTATTTAGGATGTGGAATGATAATTATTTTAAAAAATTATTATAAGAACTTTATAAAGAGAGACAAACAATTTAAAAATTCATATAGAATTCTTATAAGTGATGGGGATCCAGACTCACAAAGAATATCTCCCTAAAAACCTTGAAAATAATTTATCTGATAATGAACCCACTAGGTATTTTTATTTATAACTCAACATCCAACAGTTGGTGAAAACCTACATAATATAAGATACTTGAAAATCTAGAGTGAAAACTCACAATATGATATATTAGTAGTAGTTTAATTAGATTTTTATTGTTCGAATGATTGATGGTGACTATTTATCTTACCAACCCTTGGATTTGGACATTGAATCATATAAGTACTAAATCTCTTACAATTGATGCAACAAATTTTTGTAGCTTCTCTCTTTCCCACTTGTGAGTTTGATGACCTTCATCTCCTCACATATATAATTTACTTATCACTTTAAGGACATTTCATTCATTCTTCTTCCTATATTATTGACATATAAAAAATTGAAATTTATTTCTTTTATCATATTTGTGACTTGATCTTTCATGAGACTCTATATTTCTCTTATTTGGTGTTTTTGGGACTTTGAATATGTTCACTTTTTTAATCATATTTCATGATAACTAGTTTGGTATAATCACAAGTTCCCAATTTAGTTCCCATTTCAATGGGTTTTTTCATTAAGGTAATCTCCGCATTATCCATCACACCCGTGATTCCTTATAGTTCCATCGATTACTAAAACCAAAAGGTTTGACATAAGTGGTCAAAATTATCAAATATGGGTGAATTATCATAATAAATAACATAAAATAGAATCAATCATCAAACCTTTTAACCTTATAATTATGTTATCCTATAATTTATTTAGTTCAAGCTACACCAATCTTAATTTAACTTATATCATTCTTGGTTCAACCCAGGTTACTTGGAGTTGGGTTCTCTCATACTTCTTATGATAATCCTAATAACAGAGATTCCAAACTACAATAAAATTTCTTAAAATATTATAAAATAAAAAATCATTAAAATCTATGATCTCAAAATCAAATTTACCAATTATCTATGAAATAACATATATATTAATATGTATCATAATTTATGAATATATACATTTCAATATATTTTTTTCCATGATAAATTTAAAATTAAGTTTTCCAACCTAAACATATTAAAAAACATTATAATAGTTCATAAATAGGATTTTATTGTCTAAATAATATCCCTTGTGAGTGTCAAACCAGGTGTGAAGTTAGACCTCTTATTCATGCACCTAATGTCGATTGAGTTAATACCCTATCCACCCTTTTTGGGATTATTACCACTAGGTACATCTGTGTTAGAGATTTCATCCATTTATAGTATCCATAATGTGATGTAATTTTGTGGAAAACCATGTAATCAATAATTTAACCAAAATCTAGGATGTCATCCAATACTTATAATCATCTATAGATTTTTTACTAATGTTCTCTAAACATAATACCCAAATAAAATTTGAATTATTAATTTAAAATTAAATCATATAATTATCCTAAAGGGTTATATATTCCTTTTAAATTACAATAAACCATAAATTATCAACCCTTAAATTACAAAAAACATTATAATATTAAATATTATATAAAAGTTTACTTTGATACTAACTGTGAAACTCCAGACCTGCGCTCCTAGATTTGGTTCCCTAAACATGTACTTTACATACATTCTTAGATACCGACTATAAAAGTTAGGATATAACCATACAAAATTAAAAAAACAATAATTATTAACGCATCACTTACATATCTAGGAACTTTTCTTGTTTAGAGATTTAGAGAAATTGGGAAAAACATAATTTAATAAAACCCCTATATTTTGTATCAATGGAAAAATTTCCCATTATATACAAAACTACTTTGTCTATAATTTCTATTTTATATATCCTACAAATTATTTCCCATGTATTATCCTTCTAAACATGAAACATGTATTACTTTTTTTTTGTAAACTAGTGAAATGGAAACATAAGAAGGGGTGAGCATAAACACTCTGTAAGGGATAACATAAAACTGTGGAAATCGTGGAATAAAAATGGAATAAATATTATGTCTAGAATATGCAAAAAACATAAAGCCATAATCAAATTGAAACCGAGATCATTATACATCCATTAAAATAAATTAAAACATTTATTTCAATAATACTGATCACATACTATTGGAAGGAATAATATGAGACATCAAGAACCTATTGTCAAGGCCTTATGCCAAGAAACTATACTAGTATGGGAAGAAATATACACTAAAACCCAACATGTTTTGACTCATGAGACCTATTGATGCATTGAGGGACTATATAATTTTTGGCCCCACCCATCACATGATTTTTCCTAATTCACTCACCTTAAGGGTCATTAATACCTTTTATACCATTCCCTGATGAATAACTTATTGAATAAAACCTAGTTATCTGTATAATGAGAAATTTGGAAATCAAATACATAATCAACCTCAATTAGTAGTCAATAATCATCAATAATTCCAATAATCTTTGTCACATCAATTATAGAGATAACATGATTATAAATTATCCAGAGAAAGAAGTTGGACATTCAAACAATACACAATCAAATTGCTATTAATCATCCACATGGGAATAAAAATATACAGAATACCAATATTTTTCCCATGTTAATAAATGAGATAAAATTATCATAACCCATGTGAAGGAAAAATGTGGATACATAATCAATATATAGTCAAATTTAAAATAATCATATATATTGAAATAACAACATACGAGACACAAATACATCTACCCATGCTAATAGAATAACAAAATTTGTTGGTGAACATCATCCAATAGAAATTAAGTAAAATGTGATGTTAATACTATATAGATTAATTATTATATAGAAAATTAAATACTATAATAACATGATCATATGACATCTAGTTATAAAAGGTGGATGGTTTCAATATAACATAACCATAGTGCAATAAGGAAACATAGTTGGGTGTTGATATATATATAAACAAACCTAACAAAATAATTCTTCGGATGATATCACAAGAATAAAATGGTTTGATACCCCATGTTCAATCCCCAAAATGATAACATGCACACACACACACAAATATATATATATATATATATATATATATATATATATATATATATCATGAAACAAAAACCCCATTATGGTAAATCCTCTTAAAAATGATAAGGTAAAAGTAAGATAAAACATAAAATAAGTTTTAGAAATCAATTTTATCATTGACGTAACATAAAAATTTACATTTAAATTTCAAAGGTAACTTTTTAAAAGTTGATGTAAAATCCATTAAAAAAATTTAATTTTAAAAATAATATCCAATAAAGTATCCTTAAAAATATATAATATTTATCTTGGATAAATGAGAAGAGGGAGAAAAAATATGTAAAAGTGAAATGAAAACCACATTTAATTATTTTCAAAATATATTTGTTTAAAATTAAAATTGATTGAAGGGAAACTAAACATTAATTTTTATTAAATTTTTTTTTGATAAATAAGATCATGATATATCATATAATAAAATATCCGGGTGGTAGAACCTGACTATTGGAGGAATAAGTTCATGATGAAATAGTATAACTCAAAGAAATGAGACTTGAGTTTTCAATATCCATTACGACCAATATACTCCATCAAGAATGAATCATTTGAAAATTAGTTTATATAGTAAAAATGTATACAATTAGAGAATACCACATAATAAAATCAAATGGAATAATTTACCCAACTGATATGAAACAAGATCAAGTGAATGATAGTGCCCCAATGAATGGAAATTGAGTTACCAAAAACCCTTATAACTGGGATAACACTTAAGTTAAAATAAATTTTATGAAATAAATATGGTATGTATTAGTTTATAATATTAATTTAAAGGAAGTAAATTATAGAAAATTCTTGGTATAGTAAATCAATAAAACACCATCCAAAGAAAACGTGGTCGATAATAAATATCTTGTCTCAAAGAATCAAAACAAAGGCTAATAAAAACCCTTTCATCTTGTGTAACACTTTAATAAAAACCCCAAGAAAGAGAGGGATTGTAATTAAAAATAACACAAAAAGATTAAAAAATAATTCATGATTTAATATCTAAAATTGTATATATATACAACAAATAATGTAAATTATATGCATAATCCCAAACATGTCTAATTGATAGGAATTTGAGATGAAAACCCTTACCTTATTTATGATTTGTTATAAACTTGATCAAAATGTATTGAATAATAAAATTAAGTCATGAAATAAATAATAAAGAAAATTATTCATGACTATAACTATTTGGAATACTCATCTACAACAATTATATATAAATATATATTATTTAGTTTTTACATATTTTCAACTTTGGGTGTAAATAATATTTATCACTTTCAACTAGTTTCAAAAAAGAGGTGTTTGTATCAATTATTTTTTCCAATTAAAAAACTATTAGATAATATAAGACATTTTGATAGATTTTAAATGATAGTTTATGAGTCTCTAATTTCATTTCATGGATGTTTTGGTGATAATAAATAAGGTTGAAATAAGTGACAAGCATGTTTTAGTGTTTCTTAATGAATTAAATGTGTTTTATATATTAATGAGTTAAATTTTGATATAAAATTACTACAACTAAAAAAATATAACATTATTTTAATATTTATACCATATTATAATTGTAAATATGTTTTCATATTAACCTATGATACAAATTTATAGGATTGTTCAAGTTGGTGGTTAGACCAACCCAAAGATAAACCTACCATGATTAATTGGTGATTATGAAGTAGTTCAGTTGTAATGTCATTATAATATAACAATAATGATATTTTTTTATTTGGGTGATATATGATAATTTTAAATAATTACAAAGAAGTATAATTTATATTAAGTCATTTCTTTAAATGAATAGATCATTTTCCTCTTAGTTCACCAATTTAAAACGATTGAATTAACGATAATATTGTTATGATAATATCATTAATAGGTTGTAAAATATATAAAAATAATACTAATAAAACTATAAATATAAAATCTATCCTTTAATACCATCATTGTGACCAATCATGTACGGTGTTAACGAAAAAAATCAGTCATTTAATGGTTGGAATAGTTTCAATAGACGCATGGTTGACGATTTCATTTTACCTTGATCAGGAATTAATATTATTTAATAATATAGAATCATAAAAATGATATAAATATAATAATTATTTATTAAATTACACCTTTTATCCAATAATTGTATGGTGGTGAGGGAAAACAAAACATGTTGCGTTGTGGATGTGGTAGTATGCACAACACACAAATTACAGTTTCATTTTTTAATAGAAATAAGAAAAGGTGATTAAAGATTATTCCCAAAACATAATATAATTAAATATATTACTCATGATTATTTAATTAAATAGTTATCTGAAAATTATAATTGTAAAATATAAATAGAAAAAAACAAGTTAAGTAAAAATAATTACTCACATTGAGCACTTTCAGATTTCCTTGGAAGATCCAACAGGAATGTATGGAATATGATAATATATTGTGACCAAAATCTCAATAGAGTTAAATATTATTATATGGGAAGGAATAATGGTAGGGTTTCAAGGTGAAAACTAATTTCTAGGAGTGTCTTGAAGGTGTGGTGAGAAATCACTTTTATAAGTGGTGAGAGTGTCATTTTTGTAAATATTAACTTTTTATAAAGAGAGAACATGTTAAACATATAAAGTGCTTATAAAATTGAGAAATAATTGAGTGAGGAAGATATGAGGTTGGGAAACACCTCATACACTCAACTATAGAGACATTTTTATCATTTTTCATGCCCTTTACCACTTTAATTAATACTCTTACCATTTTTACTTTTACCTTGGTAACTAGTTTTTACATAAGGTATCTTATATTTTTTACTAAAAAAAGTGGTCCATATTAGATAATTAAGACCCAATAATTATAAATTTGAAATCAATTTAATTCCATTCATTTTATAAAAATAAAAAAAATTATTTTTTAAATAAAAATGTACAATATATTAATTTTTTTTGAGAAATATTACTTATGATCTAAAAAATAAAATATGGGATTTTAAATTAATTTTTTTTTAAATTATAAATTCACATAGAAGATAAATATTTTATTTTAGAAAAATATTTTATTAATTTAAAAATCATACTTATGTACTAATAATGTTATAATATTCATGTTATTTGTAAAAAACTATATTTTTCATTATTCACTTAAAAAAATTTTATTTTAGAAAAAAATAAAAACAAAATTGAAATTATATTACTAATATTAATGAAAAAATTATTTTAATTTTTTCAATTTAATTTTTCATCATTTGAGTATTCAATATTTAAATAAAATTAAAAAATATACTAGAGAATTATTCAAACTGGGAAACTATTTTTTAAAATGTTCATTATTATTTATTCTAATATCCTATAAATTTCTAATTAATTTATTGGTAATATATTATTAATAATTTAAATATATTTTATTATTATATGACCAAAAAATATATATTTTCTTAAAATGGAAAATCAATTTTAGAAAAATATATTTGCATGTATAAAATAATTTTTTTAGTTTTTTAGATATAATAATTGAATTTAATTCATATTAAATGTATCTTTTTTTATTTATATAAACATTTCATAAAGAGGTTGATCCTATTGATTCTATCTAATTTAGTGAATAGTTCTTAATGCTCATACTTAATATTAATATTTTTATTAATATATTATGTAGTTTCATTTTAGTCCGGTATTGTTTGCAGTTCAAGATATAAAACAAATTGAAGTAATTAATCATTGTAAAGTTTTAAAATTTGTGGTGTTACATGGTATTTTAATCTTTTTATAATATATTATATGTGACTTATATAATCCTATGAATTCCTTGAGCTATCTTACAAGATGATGCATGGAAAAAATAATTTGACTTAAAGAATAATATAATATATGCATTACCTTAAAATTCAAAACGTACTTTACTATATCATTACTTACAAGTGCATATGGATCAATATCTTAAAACTTATATGGTTTCAATGTTATTTTCAACTGATAAATATTCTAATGCTTTAAGTATACCTCTATTCAAGAAAGATAGAAATTATAGCCATTTCTATCAAAATATGGAGGTTTTTTTGGATTCTAACCATAATTTTCATTATTTCATACTATATTTAAGAAATAGTTTTCCTTAGACAGTATATCTAGGATAAATAAGTTAACACAAATTATATGATTATAAAAAACAGTGTCCAAAAGGAAATATCTTTGATTAAAATTATTATCCCAGTTGATATGGCAAATATATTGCAGATGGGGGTTAATAGACTAGTGATTTTTTTTAAAAAAACTAAATAAATAATTAAATAAATTTATTAGTTAGAGTGTATTATTTCATGTTGGAACAATTTAATGCAGTGCAGTGTTCAAAGATAAAATTTTGGAGAAATAAAAAGAATATGAACATCAAGTTTTAATAGTAGTTTGGATCAATTTTTGTCATAAATATACACTTGAATTTACTATATCTTAGAGTGAGTTTTGGTAGTCACTATAATGCAACTCAATTTTAAATGGAGTGATTTTTTTTAAATTTGTACCATTTTATCACCTAGAGGTACAAACTAGAAAATAGATGTCTTTCTTCGGACAAAGGCACAACCTAGGAAAACTTGACTTTCTATAAGAGTCACAACTCAAGAGGACCTCTCTTTTCTTCAGGTGGTATTAAAAATAATATTGATATTATTTAAGAATTATAAATGCATAAAAATATTTTTACCAAATAAATATAATATAAAATTTTACTACATTGAAATCTAGAAAGAAATAATGAACATAAGATCTATGATGTTGTAGCTTGATTTATCTTTGACCAATTTAATAGAAATGAATTAAATGTTAAAATTTATTAATGAATGTAGTAATATTAGAATTCAAAAATGCACTTTCAATATTTTATATCTCTCATATAGATGTTATGTGTATTTTTTTCTGGAATGATATGTATTTAGATTTTTAATCAAGTTCTTACAATCATATTCTAATTGCTAATCCATTGTCATTTCTTCCAAGATATTTTTATCATGTATGAGTTTCTTGTGAAAAAATCACATATTTCCATTGTAAGATAATAATATGAAGAAAAAAATAGTTTACCTATAATTAAAATATCCTATGTTCTTTCTTCTTTAAAATAACTTAAAAACACTATGAAAAACATCATTAGTATAAATATATAATTTATAAATTAATAAAATTATTAAAACTAATCATATAAACTTACAATAAATTGAAATATCTCTATGTTCGAAAAATAGAGTAAAAAATGATATTAAAATGAAAAAGAAAATTATGTGTAAACATCATTTTTAGTTTAGTTCAAAAGAATCATTTTGTGTTCTGTGTACCAATAATTTTATGTTCTATGTAACCATTAACTAAACCTATGTAACCATGAAACTGATCTTCCATAAACATCATTTAAATATTATTAGCAAGAATATATTTTTACATAAATAGAAAAAATTTCTATGTAACCATAGCATATGTCTATGCAATCAAGAAACATGTATATGTAACTATGAAATATGTCTATATAGATTTTATTTATATTGGAAAATAAATTCACATGAAATTAGAAATTCATAAAAACATTGATAGTACAAAAATAAAACTAATGACTACAAAATACTTTATAAATGTTTACAAATTATATACACGAAAATTTTAAAAACACTGTATCTTAACAATGTCGTGGAAATAATAGTTTTCTATTTAAACAAGTGATCTATTTTTAAACAATGTGAAGTATTTTTAATATTAAAAACAAACATAAATTATAAATATATCCACACTAATCGAACTTAACACTAAAATGTATGACATTTAGTGTGCTCGGAGTGAATAAATAATATGTTTTTAAATAATTGAAAAACTTTAAAAACATGTGATAGGGATTAAAAACCAAGAAAACTACTCCATATTAGAATGAAAATTACAAGATAATAACTGTATATTTATTTGTGAAATGTAGGAACTAACGATGAAAAAAATACAAGTGATTGTTTTTTTCAGATGATTAAAAATTCATATTTTGTGTTTTAAATTACTAAAAAATTCTTGTAATGGTAAAAAAAAATAAAAAAATATTATTGATTTTAAGTAGTAGTAAAACTATATTGGGATTATTTTTAACCTTTATCGGTAGAAGGCACATCAATATAATGTGTGGTGAAATCAAAATGATTAAATACATAGTTTTTAAAGAATTGGAAGTCTTTAAAAACATGCATTAGGGGGGTCAAAACCAAAAAAAAAACAAACTTTTGTTGCTTTGAAATCATAATAAAATAACAATATATTTATTTTTGAAATGTTTTAATTAACAGTGTGTTAATATGAGTTGTGGTTTAACTAATTTGATCTAAAATGAATTTATAGTATCTTAATACACTAAAATGTTTTATTAATGGTGAAAACTAGAAAATAACCTCATATTATTGTGAAATCATTGGAAAATTTTCTTTCAATTATTTTTGATGTGTTTGAGCAGATGTCATGCCAATCCAATTTGTAGTATAATCAAATCTGCTGAATGAGCATTTTTTAAAGAATTAACAGTCTTTAGAATCATTCATCATGGGGAGGTAAAAACCAAAAAATGGCCTCAAATTATTTTGAAATCATTATTTAACAACCTTATATTTATTTATTAAATGTAGGAACTCACAAAACATCAGTATAAGTTTTCATTTACGTATGATGGTTTGAAAAATATTTTTAGTGTTTTAAAACACTAAAATGTTCATTTAACCATAAAAACTAAATAAATTGATCTTATATTGAAGTTAAATCACTGGGAAACTATAATTGAATTACTTTGTATATTTATGTGTAGAAGAAACTAAAATATGATGTATGGTGTTTTTAAATTGATTGAATAATTATTTTTTAAAGAATGGGCTGTCTTTAAAAATGTGCACCAGGGCATCAAAAATAGGAAAATGGACTCCAATTATTGTGAAATTAAATAAAAACAAATATATATTGATTTTTAAAATATAGAATCTCTCAAAACACAAATCCACATTACTATTTTACATGAATGACTAAAAACCCATTTTTAGTGTTTTAAAACATTAAAACATGCATGTAATGGTGAAAACCATATAAAAAAACCTCTAATTGATGGAAAATCATTGAAACAATGTATTTTAATTATTTATGACATATACGAGTAGATAGAACATCAATTTATAATGTGGTAATTTCAAACTAATTGAATGAGAATCTTTCAAAATATTGAAAGTCTTTAAAAGTGTGTGTTAGGGAGTCAAAACCAGAAAAAAAATATTTGATTTCCACAAAATTATAGAAAAATGACCATACATTTATTTTTTGGTGGTAGGAACCAAATCCATATAGATCCAGGTTTTCATTTGTGCGGGATGACAAAAAATTTCACTTTATCATATTAAAACACTAAAACGTGCATGTAATAGTCAAAACCATAAAAATGACTTCAGATTGATTTGAAATTATAAGAAAATTTTATGTTCATTAGTTTTAATGTGTAAGAGTAGATAAAATATCAATACGATATGTGTGTTGCTTAGATTGAGTGAATAAATTGTTTTTAAAGAATTACCAGTCTATAAAAATATGTGCTAGGGTGTCGAAACAAATCAAAAGAACTATTATTTGGGTGAAATATTAGGAATATAACTATAGGTTGATTTTTAAAATGTAAGAACTGATGTTTCGTCAATCTACGTTACTGTTATCATAGGATGAAAAAAAATGCTTTTTTCATTTTTTAAACACAAAAACATTTGTGTAATAGTGAAAAATAAAGAAAACAACCTCATATATCCATAAAATCATAGAAAAAATTTACTTTAATTGTTTTTGATGTTTATGGGAAAATAACATATCAATCCTACATGAAGTGTACTTGGATTAACTAAATAATTAGTTTTTTAATGAATTAACGGGCCCATAAAATGTGCGCCTTGGTATTAAAACCAAGAAAAAACCAACTGATTACTGTGAAATCATTGGAAAATAAATGTAATTTATTTTGATATGCAGGAACTGAAAGTTTTTCAATCCAATTCATTGTTCCCCTTGGATGACCTAAAACACTAAAATGTGCATTTAATTGTCAAAAACATAGAAAATAAATCTTTATTTGATGTGAAATATTAGGATAACTACAATTTAATTAATTTTTTTATGTTCAATCATACACTCCTAAAATCCAACATATAGTGTACTAAGAATCATTTTTAATGAATTGAAAGTATTAAAAAACATGCGCCAGGGGGTCAAAACCATGAAAATGGCCATATATTATTGTAAAATTATAGGAAAATAACCGTATATTTATTAACAAAAAGTAAGAACTAAAATCATTCTAATATGTATTTTTGTTTCCTTTGGATGACTAAGAATTCCTTTTTAGTGTTTTAAAACACTAAAATGTGCATGTAGTTGTCATAACCATAGTAAATGACATCATATTGACATGAAATTATTAAAACATTGTCTTTGAATTATTTATGACATGTAAAAGTAGACTACATGTTAATCAGATGTGTGGTGTGCTCATAATGACTAAATAAGGAATTTTAATTAAATTTAGAGTTTTAAAAACACACATTATGTGTCAAAAAACAAGAAATAAAGATCAGATTGTTATGAAATCACCAGAAAAAAAACCTATATTAATTTATGAAATATAGGAATTGATGAGGTGTAAATATAATTTTTCATTTTAATGAGTTGAAAAAAATAATTTTATTGATATAAAACACTAATAGGCGCATGTATTAGTAAAACCTTTAGAAAAAACCTCATATTGATGTGATATAATCAAAAAACTATATTTGAATTATTTTTCATGTGTAAGAGTATAAGAAACATAAATATGATGATCGATGGGCTCAGATTGATTGGATAAGATGTTTTTAAAGAATTCATAGTCTTTAAAAACATGCTCTAAGGTTGAAAAAGCCAATAAAACTACCTCTAATTTCCATGAAATTATAGGAAAAAACAATAGATTTATATTTGGAATATAGGAATTGACATCATATGATTCTTAGTTATCATTTTTCATAATGATTGGAAATGTATTTTTAGTATTTTAAAACACTAAAAAATTCATGTTATAGTTAAACCCATAGAAAAAAACTCATATTAATATAAAATCATTGTAAAAGTATCTATGAATTATTTTTTATGATTATTATTAGAAAACACATCAATATGGATTTCTACGTGCTCAAACTGATTGAATAAGAAGTTTTAAAGAATTAATAATCATTAAAAATGTGCTGTTGGGGGTTAAAATCAACCGATTGACCAAAAAGTTTCATGAAATCATAGGAGAATAACTATTGATTGATCTATGAAAAATTGGAACTGATGATGTGTCAATCTGAGTTTTCATTTTGTTAGGATGATTGAAAAAGCATTTTAGGGCTTTAAAATAGTAAAATATTCATATTATGATCAAAACCATAATAAAATACCTCAGATTGACAAGAAATCATAGGAAAAATATCTTTAAACAATTTTATACATGTAAAAGTAGACTTCACATAATTTCATCATGTAGTGTTCTTAGACTGACGAGATTGTTAGTTTTTACAGAATTGTTAGTATTAAAAGACACACATTAGGGGTAAAAACTAAGAAAAAAAACTCAAATTACCTTTAAATCATAATAAAGCCATCAAAGATTTATTTTTAAAGATAATTAAATCATGGTATACTAATCTATGTTTTTGATTTCCATGAATGTTTCAAAATGGTTTTTAGAGTTTTAAAACACTAAAACGTGTGCGTAATGAACAAAAAATTTAAAAATGACCTTAAATTGAATTTAAATAACAGGAAATACACATTAGAATTATTTTTGATTTTTATTTGTATTCAACATGAGAATCCAATATGTGATGTGCTCAAACTGAATAAATAAGTAGTTTTGAAATAATTTACCATCTTTGAAAACATATATTAGGGTGTCTTAACCAAGAAAATATACCTGGATTGACAAGAAATCATAATATAATAATTTATATTTATTTTAGATATTTTAGAGCATCCAAATCATCAATCTGAGTTATCAGTTTCTTGAGATGATTGAAATTTTTTTTTTAGTTTTTTCAAAAACCAAAACATGTTTGTGATGGTTGAAACTATCACAAACTAGGCCGGGATGTCATCCAACTCAATATCAAACCCGATCCAAGACTTGACCTATAGGGACTTGCCGATCCCCATGGGCTAGAAACTAGTGTGTGGAATCGAAATAAAAAATGGGAATGAGTTATCCCAATGAATAACCAAGATCAAAATAAACAAACTAAAATATGAAACAAAACTAAAAATAACTAAATATTTTAAATATTCAAATAGATCCATATACACATACAACTAAACAATGTTGAAGATGAAAAAAAAACAAAACCACCACCAATGTAATCTCCATGTGACCTCATGGTCACCACCATCCACCAACAAACCCACTATAAAGAAAATTTTAACTAGAAAACTGAACCTGAAAAATATCTTGGGTCTACCGAAACCAAATGGCACAAATAACGTGTGATATTAATAGCTCATTAGGTAACTAACATAGAGTCTATACCATTCCCTTACTGAAATAGTACAAAAACACTAGTTTGAATCACACACACACACACACATTTAAATAGGATTTTCTCATTTTGATAAACAAACACAACTTTCCCTTTTTAAAAACAATGCACACCACATTTCCATTTTCAAAAAATATTACCATTTTAAAACCGAAACCCAATCCCAAGTTCAACCAAAGAAATTCCAAGCTATACGATAAATAAACAAGTAGTGTAAATAAGAATCCAAGTGAAACAGAATATATGCAGGAACATACAGATTGTAAGCCATGTGAATTTACTAAACATCCCTATAGCGATCCCTATATATACTCAAACCGGACTCACCTACCAGCCTATGGCGAGGCTCCATAGTCAATAACCAACCAACCACCCTAAACTAGGAAATACAGGGGAATATCCCACCTAGAATTATACATTCTATGGGGTGGGGGGGGGGATGTTAAACCATCTAATCGAGGTTGAAAAGAAACCATCACTGGACCCTCTAAAAGGTGCCTATAAAATCCATGGTAATAGTACATTGTGTAAGTAGGAGGCCCTATCAGGCATAACACACCTTACCTACAGCTACTGCACTTGCCTACCCCAAACACTGAAACCAACCACGTGACAACCCACATGGGGAGATCCCTTATAGGGTTTCCCATTATATAAAAAACCATTCATAATTTCCAACTTAGATGTCATATTAGACAAGCTTTCAAACCATTTTTAAAACATTATAAAATTCCAATCGGCTTCACATCATACAAGTTTGGAAACAAAAATACCAATGCATCTCAAGTGAAAAACATGAATTATATTTCCATAACCAAGAGTACATTTGAAAATACATTTTCACATCATTTCCAAAAATCAATATAAAACACTAATTTCACAGTCACAATTCCAAAAAAGGCTTTAAACTATTTATAAATTGAGCTACATCACAAAATTCCATACAAGCCCCTATATTGTTTTAGTTACTAAGAGTATTTTTAGTGCCAAGTGGGCCTTTATGTTAAACATTAATCAAGACATACCTTTAAGATTCCAAATGGGATAAGTTTAAAAGTTAACATTTTAACTCTCTTTTGTGTCATTTGAAACCTAGGGACCATTTTTAAATGGAAAAGTGTTTGAAATAAGAAACAAGGAGGAGGGATAAGTGTTTTGGAATCTAGGTTTTTGAATTGAAAAATTGTGTCTAAGGCCATTTTCATTTGTTTTCCCATCAATTTGTGCACTACGAGAATATATGGATTCGCCGACAACCAATGGAAGAGAAGAAATTTCCATGAATTTACCCAAAACAATTTTTAAAGGAACACCACATGTTTTCAAACCATCAGAATAAACCACTTGCATGAGTCATTCCATAAAAATCACCAATCCACAGCCACAAAGTCAAATTCATAATCCCACAATGACATCATAACATAAAAAAGGTTAAACACTACAAAAAAATCATTTTAAAAGAAAAATTTACATTTTAATTAACACCACATGTGCATAACTATGTAACATAATTAAATAACCCTTTTAAAAAAAATACTTCCACTAATTTTTGGAATCATGAAAAAAACTGACCAAAAAAGTAAATCATAACAAAAGCACGAAAAAAACATTTTTATATTATTTAAAAATCCGCAAGCATAAATAGAATGAGTCAAAAAGGAAATTAATGGAAACACCTACTTCAATAAAGTGTGAATTCGATGAAATTTCAAGGGAAGTAAGAATATACCCCAAAGAACAATCCACACTCCCTAAATCCAAATAAAAACAAACCAATGAATCACCTATATCCTCTAGGGTTTGACCAAACAAGAAATTACCAAGGAAGAACCAATAAATTGAGAGAGGATAAGAGGAAGAAAATATAAAGAGGCTAAAACCAAAAGAAAATCACCTTGGTAATTGTAAAATAATTTGTGGAGGAGGAGGAGGTAAGAGAATATGGGTTTTGGAACCCCTTAATGTGTAAAAATAAACCAAGAGGGAGGGGGACTCGAGTTAGGGTAAAATAAGAGGTGGGTAGATTATGTTTTTTCAAATTTTAAAAACCTGGGTAGCTCGCACAGTTTGTATGTATGGTTTACCAAACACTTAACCAGCTGTGTGATAGCTACTATCCAAGTGGGAATTGACTATACAACCAACCCACATGTTTTAAACTACCTTGTGAGAAATTTTCTCTAGATTCAATCACAAATCCAACACCTACCACATCATTACATGGGTTGATTCGTACGACTTCATAAACTATGTTCCCAAATCATGCATAGGTCAAAATACCACCTGAAAACTCAAAACCAGTAAAATTTCAAACCAAGAATAAACTTGAATCTCCTCTAAAACATACAAATACAAGAAAATAATAAAATAAAGGAATTTTTTAAGGTCAGGGTGTGATAATTCTCCTCACCACAAACACTTTCTTCCTTTATAAAGTCACACAGTAAAAAGTTACCCAAAACTTAGTTCCATGCCTAATCAGAAACCAAATGCAATACGATCCTTGGGGTGACCTTTTAATCCACAAGTCACACCCAACTTCCTGTAAAGGAAACTATATCATAAAATCAACTGTGGAACATGAGAGGTTTATCCCCACCACATGAACTCAACTAACATGATTAGTATTTAAACCCCAACACAATGACACCTAAATGGGAACTCCAACACTCAACCTTGGGCCATCTAATGTGGTAACTCTTAAAATGAACTTTATCCAACTTCCCCACACCAGCTAAACAACAACACCGCTGACAGTAATATTTTTTCACACAATCCAAAAACCTCAACACAAGGGGATAAACCCATGAAATAAAATAATCTAAATAATGTACACAAACACAAACTACAAACATCGATTTCCCCAAGAATGGGTGTCTACAAACAAGCACTGCTGAAACTGAGACCAACCCACATAAGGGATAACCATACTCAAATAAAAACAAATGATTCAATGATACACATTAAGAAAAAAATATCAATCAATCTTCTTACAAAAATGGAAAATTCAAAATAGTATCAATAAATACAACATGAAAGTTCAAACATCTCCACCCCAACACTAGTGATAGAAACAAGGCCAAGGCCTTCCGCACCCCTGATAATTTCTAAAATAGATTGGGATTCCCTATGGGACCTATGGAGAGAGCCCCGATGACAGAATAATTTCTTACCTCATAGTTAAAGACTAGAATCCACCGATTGCAACATTTTCTTTAGGTGAAACTTCCTAATTTTTTTTGGATAACCCAGATAGCTGAAATGATGTCTTGTTTTTGGAAGATTGCAACAAGATGAATTCAAATGCCTGAACTAGATACAGTGGTGGAATTCAATTGAATGGTTTGAAGAACTAGAAATCAAACACAATTAAGGATACCTTTTGAGAAATAGGTTCCTCTAGCACACAACTCTCACTAGATGGGGAACCCTCTTTTGTGACAAGAGATACCAGATCACCAACCACTTGCACTTGGGAAACCACTTGAGTTAAGAATATTTTTTCCACCAACTTCTCACAATGGATACCCTTATAGGATAGGAACCAGTCCTTTATCTCTAGATGAAGACCCAAAATAAAAAATGAGGATTTCACCAGACTCTACAATGCTATATCCAATGAGAAGGAAACTATCTCCTTGAAATATTCAACTTAAGACTTCACTATCCACTGGACTTGATGAATCTTCATAATCTCTTTTATTTTTTTGTCTTTATCTACTCTACTACAAACCATTAGAAAAATATGAACATAAACACCTCCCATATCATCCTTTCTTGCATCAATGGTGTGGAAAACAAATCCCATTCCTCAAAAGATGTGCCCTCAAATAAACCTAGAACAAAATAAACTATAACAACTTTGGGAATTAAAAATGATATAAAGACACTATCAACTTCATCATGACACTCCGTTACCTCTAATAGACCTCGATCACCACGATAGACCGAAAATAATCAAGAAGAATCACGAACTGGGCATGTCTCACTAGAAACATTGGGGACCTTTCTCAGTAGTATATTATCAATAATATAAGAACCAAAAAACAAAAATAAAAATCAACCATAAAAACAAATGATAAGGATAACTCAAGAAAAAACAACAGACTCACAAAGAAATCACATACAAACACAACCAAAATACTCTTTTCAAAAACCCCATTTCCCTTTCTGTTTTAAAAACATCCTTTTTTTGGTGCCACTTTCCATATACTAAAACCTACTCTTTAAACCAGAAATAGCTTCCAAAATCATGTGAAATAAATCCTTTATATTTAAAAAAAAATTCATTTCAAAATCTTACTAACATCAACTGAGAATGAGACAAGACATAACTCATTCCAAACTACTAAAATGAGAAACTAGTAGTCATGCCAGGCCCAATTACATGGTATCAGACCATGCCCCAAGTAAGAATAAACAACTAGAAGGAGCTTGAACCACATACTCAGACTCCACATGGGTCACTACTCCATGTCAAATCATGACAGTACACCAGATCACCTCCATTTCCATCCCTAAATAAAACAAATCTCAAATCATAGACTACCCTTGGTAACTCAAGTACTAGAATGAGAAAGAGTTTGTGATTCTCTTCCTGTACCTACCTCTAGAGTCCCGATAGTCTTAATCCCCAATATATCTAACACCCAAAATAATAAGGGCCTACATTGATAACATTTTGTTATAAAACGGGTTGGGATTTCATCCAACTTGACACCCAATCTGATCTGAGACATGGCCCGATGGGTATTCCAGATCCCTTTGGGAAGGAAACTAGTGTCAAGAATCAAAATAAAAAAATGGGATAAATTTAGCCCAAAGAATAACTAGGGTCAAAATAACCAAACTAAAATATGAAAAATACTAACAATGATTGACTATTAATAAATATACAAAACAGATCCAAATAAAAATACAACTAAACAAAGATTAAGCTCAAACAAAACAAAACCAAAGAACTACCAACATGATCTCCATGTGATCTCATGGTCACCACCACCCACCAATCAACCTAATACAAATAGAACTTGAACTGGAAACCCGAGCCTACAAAATAGATCATGTCTACCAACAATGAATGACACAAGTAGTGTGTGATATTAATATCTTAGTAGGTTACCACCACAAAATCCATACCATTCATTTCGAAAATTAGTCTAAAAACACTAGTTTGAAATACATATACAAATATATATATTGGTTATTCTCATTTTTATAAAAAAATAGATTTCACTTTTTGAAAACAAAGAACACCACATTTCTATTTTCAAAATGGATTACCATTTTAAAAACAAAAACCCGAACCCAAATATAAAAAAATCAATTCCAAGATATACAAAAAACAAACAAACAATGTAAACAAGAAACCAAGTAAAATAGAATATAAAAAAGAACATACATATAATAAACCTTGGGAATTTTCTAAACATACCTATAGAGATCCGTGTACGTACTTGAATCAAACTCACCTTCCAGCATATAGTGTATCTCCATAGTAAATAACCAACTAGCTCCCTAAACTAACCAACCCATTGGAACGTCCTACAAAACCCTAAAAAATCTAGGGGATTTTAACCCATCTAATAGGGGTCAAAAAGAAACCATAACTCAAACCTCTAAAATATTCCTAGGAAATCCATGGTAATAATACATAGTATAAGTAGGAGGCCCTCACATGCGTGACTCAACTTACATATTGCCACTGAACTTTCCTACCCCAAAAAATGCACGACCTATTCAATAATCACATTAGGAGATCCTCAATAGGGGTTCCAATCATATAAAAAACATTCATAAGTGCTAACCAGAATGTTATATCATACAATATTTCAAACCAATTATTAAAATATTTTAGAATGACAACCAACTTCACATCATACAAGTTTTGAAACAAAAATCCCAATGCATTCAAGTTACAAACATTACTTAAATTTCTAAAACCAAGAATAAATTTACAAAGAAATTTTCACATCATTTTAAAAAATCAAAATAAAATAATAATTTCACATGGGAAATTCCAAATGATCCATTAAACATTTTAAAAATTGAGTTACATAACCAAATTCCATATGGACCCCTATATCATTTTAATTACTAAGATTATTTAAAGATCCAAGCAGGCCTTTGCATCAAAAATTCATCAAGAAATACATTTAAGATTAAAAATGGGATTAGTTTTAAAGAGAACATTTAAAATCACATTGCATTCATTTGAAACCAAGGAAACATTTTTAGAGTGAAAAGTGTTTGAAGGATGAAAGGAGGAGGATGGATAAGAGTTTTGAAATCTAGTTTTTTGAATTGAACAAGTTTATCAAAGGATATTATCATTTGTATGCCCATATATTTGTATACTAGGGGCACACATGGATATTACCACATCTAATGGAACAAAAAAAATATCCATGAATTTACCAAAAACCATTTTTAAAGAAACACCACATGTTTTCAAACCAACACAACTAACCATATGCATAGTCATTCCATAAAAATCACCAATCCACTCGCACATTGTCAAATTAATAATCCCATAATGATATCACAACATAAAAAAGTTTAAACACTACCCAAAATAAATAATTTAATTTTAAAAGAATAATTGAAATTTTAACGAACACCTTGTGTGCATAACTATGTAGCATAATATAACAACCATTTTAGAAACTACTTAGACTAATTTTTGGAAACATGAAAACATCATACCAAGATAATAAAATCCTACCACAAGCATGTGAAACAATTTTTTATATTATTTATAAATAATAAATAATCAATGGAATTAGTCAAAAATGAAAATAATGGAAAAACCTACCTTATTGATGCGCGAATGTGTAAAAAATTCAAGGGAAGAAATAATAGTCCCCAAGGAACAATCCACACACTCTATATAAAAAAACACGAATGTATCATATTTATCCTATAGGGTTCTGGAAAACCAGAACCCACCGAGGAAGAACAAAGAAATCAAGGCAGGATAAAAGGAAGAGAAGAAAACGAAGCGAAAACCCTAAGAAACTCACTTTGGGAACTTGGAGGAGTATCCATGGAGGATGAAGATCCAAGGGAAGTGGGTTTTTTGACCCCCTTAATTTGCCAAAATCAACCAAGAAGGAGGTGGATTGACTTAGGGTAAAATTAGATGAGGGTAGAGTATAAATTTTAAGATTTTAAAAAATTAGACAACTTATATGTTTTGGCTGCACAATTTACCGAACCTTGCGCTAATTGTATAGTAGTTACTGTCCAATGGGGAATTGACTGCACTACCTGCCCACATGTTTTGACCTATCTTGTGGAAGATGTATGGTAGCTTCTATCCCAAATCCGGAACCTACTTCATGATTACCTAGGTTGGGCCGCACATTTTCACAAATTGAGTTACAAGAGTATGTGCAGAAAACAAATGCCACTCAAAAACTCTAAAACATAAAATTTCAAACTGGGAATCAACTCGACCCTCCGAAAAATCATCCAAATCAAGAAAAATCATATAATAAAGGATTTTCCATGGCTGGAGTGTAAAAAAACCATAAAAAACACTTATAATTAATGTTTAATCATAGAAAAACAATCTATAAATTATATTTGATGTGTATGAGAAGACGTAACATCAAACCAAAGTGTAGTGTACTCAAAATAACTAAATAAACAATTTAAAAATAATTAAAAAACATTAAAAATGTACCCCAAGGGGGTGAAAACTAATAATATGACCTCCAATTACTATGAAATCATAGGAAAAAACCCAGAGATTTATTTTTTAAAATTTAGTAACTAACGTCACTTTAATCTGATTTTTTTTCAAGATGACTGAAAAATCATATTTTGTATTTCAGAACACTAAAATGTGCATTTAGTTGTAAAAAACATAAAAAATAACCTCAAATTGATTTAAAATCATAAAAAAATTTTCAATGAATTATTTTTAATGTTTATGAGTTTAGGATACCTCAATTTGATGTGTCGTGTCCTAAAAATTTTCAGATAAGCTATTTTTAATCAATTGAAAGTCTTTAAAACCATGTTTTAGGAGGTCAAAACCAAGAAAAATACCTAGTATTGTTATGAAATCATAATACAAGAACCCTATATTTATTTTTAAATAGTAGGAACTAATGACATGTAAATATGAGTTTTTGATTGCATTAGATGACCAAAAACACGTTTTTAGTCTTTAAAAACACTAAAATGTGAATGCCATTGTCAAAACCATAGAAAAAATATTCAGGATAATATGAAATCACATGTAATATATCTTTGAATTATTTTTATACAGATGATAATATTTCGAATTTATTTGATATAGAGTGTGCTTGTTTTTACTAAATAATTAGTTTTTAAATAACCGATCATCTTCAAAAATGCATGTCAGTTGGTAAAATCCATGAATATGATCTCAAATTACCATGGAGTCATAGGAAAATTACTATATATTTTTTTCCAAAAAAATATCATCTTACGGAATGTCAATTTGAGTTATTGTTTTCTTGGGATGAACAAAAACATCTTTTTATTTTTGGAATGTGTGAGTTAAGAGAACATCAATATGATCCACAATGACCTTATATTGACTGTATAAGTAGTTTTAAAAGAATTTAAAGTCTTTAAAAACCTGCACTGGGTGGGTTAAAAAAATAAAAAACTTCATATTTCCATGAAATTTTATGAGAATGAACTTAGATTGATTTGTAAAATATTTGAACAAAAAATATGTATATTTGAGTTTTCATTTTCTTTGGATGTTTGCAAATTCGTTTTTAGTGTTAAAATACTAAAATGTTCATGTAATAGTTAAAAGAAAATAAAATAACCTTGAATTAAAAATAACTAATTTGAAAACTATATTTGAATTATTTATGAAGTGTATGAGAAGATGATATGATGTGTAGTGTGATCAGAATGACTAAATATGTTACTTTTCAAGAATTGAAAGTCTTTTAAAACATTAACCATGGGTTAAAAGCAAAAAAATGACCTATGATTATTGCGAAATCATAGGAAAACAATAATATATTGATTTTTAAAATTTAGGAATTGTAGTTAATATAATATCATCTTATAATTGAAAAATTAAATTCTTGAAAAACTATTTTTTGACACAATTGGCATATTTTTAAACTAATTATTTTAAATTATGTGAATTTAATTTTATAAAATGGATTCTCTATTTTTAATCACAATATTTAATATTAATTAGTATGTTAAACTTAATTTTAATTCATAATTATTAGTAAAGACATTATAAATTAATTACTGTGGTTAAGGTTAAAACAATATTTCCTTTCCACATGCGCTTGTTTTAATGTTAACATTTCAAATAGATGAAATTTTTATTTAATAAATTCAATTTCATATTTATAGTTAGTGGGTACAAAGTATCTAATAATTATAATTTTATTTTAGGCATAATGGATTAATTAACGAGGTTATAAAACAAGTTTTCGTGAAAACTAAAATGGTAAATGTAAGTAAACGTAGAATATAAGGGAGTTACATGTTTAAAGAATGTGTATTTTTATGATTTTTATGAATATTTATAATTTAAAGTCTATAAAATTTATTATTTATCAATTTTTTATGTACTTGGTTTGAGAGTGACTTCCCATTACTGTATTGTTAAGAGTATTTACAAAAAATCTACTCCCCCTCAATTATAAAAGGGAACTCGCTCCCCTCACTCATTCACACCTCTACATACATTTAGAACAAAACAACCTACCAAAATCTCTCTCTAACATCCTTATCCACATTATAGAGGTTTTTGCATTATAAAAATACCACCCCTAGTTTCCTTAGGTGGATATCCAATGAAAGTTTCTCTAAGAGAAGGTAATTCTCTTAATGATGCTATTTATTTTTATCTATTTTTTACCACCTTGAATTATGTATTAAAAAAAATATAATAACACCATTAAATAAAATATAATAATATTTTATTATTTTTATTGGATAGTATTTATCCTTGTCTTTATCTATCAAATGGGAAACAAATCCATCATTCATCTATACAACATATTACAACCATGCGAGCCGATGCAATTTGTTTTCCATCACCGAATCACATGGATAGTAATAATGATTGAAATAGAGGATTTATATGATAATTTTTACATGATATTAATTATATAAAATTAATATACCACCCAATTATTACCGTTTCACCCATTAATGGATTGATACTGTCAATCGTGCATATATACAGATTACCATCTCCAAAAAGTGATGCGATTTATTTTCCATTTAAAAATCAAAAGAATGGTTTTAAAAATTGATATAATAATTAAATTTTATATATATAACATTAATATAATTATGGATATGATGTAACTATATCCTATACACAAGAACTAGAACCTTCATGACAAAACATACATGAGAAAACAAGACAATTAACACCTAGAACATCAGTAATAATAAATGATAATTAACGATCATGTGGTAAGGTGTTATAATAGGATCATATGAGATCTTATAAATATGAATATGGTTATATTGTAAATTAATAAAATAAATAATACCATTATATAGTAGGTTAAGGAACATTAAAATAAAATTAAACATGGGGTAATAGATTTCATTTCATTTTCAATTTCTTGAGACATATTTGTTAATATGAACCTATTTAATTTTACGTGGTGTATATACTTCCAATTTGTTATATTTAACATGAATAACTATTTATTCATGATTTTTAATGATTCAATTCAATTCTATTATTTCAAATTGTTACAATTTAATGTTACCAAAGATGTAATAATCTATTTTAAAATATCACTTTCTTTTAGTATTTCTTTTAATTTTTTTTGAAGAAATCATATAGTTTATCATTCATAAGATATAATAATTTTATTACCCACTATATATTTAAGGATTTTATATATTTTATTCCAAATTTTCTTCTCTTTGGTACTTTAATCATGAAAATTTATATTTAAAACAAAAACCAATTTTATTTATCTTGAAATTGAATATATTTTTCTTCTATGTCCATGTTGCCAAAATTATTTTACAAAAGTAGTATTATTTTCTCAAATTTATTACTAAGGAAATTTTAATTTATCATTGAGTCTTAAATTTACTTGAAAGGAATATTTCTACCTTTTTTTTTCAAAAGATACGTTTTTGAGAAAAAGTCAAAAGGAATGTTTTCATAACATATATGGTGTAATAAACTTCCCTAGCACCATAATTATTTTAAAAAATATATATTATTCTATATATTTTAAATGGTTTTACCAATAAATATTTTTATGAAATATTATTTTAAAATCTCACTTCCATTCTATTTATTCTTCCAAAGGACATGATTTTATGAAAAAATGACCCATATTCCCAATGAACTTATATTAAGTTATCATTTATTGATTAATTTTATGATAGTTAACTTTCTCTTTAGACAATAAATTTCTCATGATAATTTTTCAGTAGGCATTAAATTTACTTGAAATATCCAAATTCTTTGTATCATGGATATTATTATTACCTAAAACATATACCATTTGTATATATGTTTTTTAGTTTGAAATTTATTTGATCAACTAGGGAAATATTAATAAATTTGCATTCTTTACTAAATGAAGATATTTTTTGAAAAGGATATTGATTAATGACTTTAATATATCATTCAATATACAAGTAATGATTTAGATATGTAGTGATCGGTGGGTTATAGAATTATATATCCCCACAATGCATTGGTATGTCTCACGATACAAATAGGTTTCCAAAGTAAATGGGTTTTTACCCACAATTTTAAACTATCTTATTAAAGGTACTGAGAGTGTGGATATCATGATATCTAAGATCACGATTTCAAATATTAAGAATTTTCATTAATTAATAATTCAATTATTATTATCCATCATATTATTTTATTGATATTATCCAGGGATTCATTTTTTGATGTAGTTATTGATTAAATGGAATGCGTGTTTAGTTATTTACCATTCATAATTAATTATGCCTTATCTAATAATGATACTCATTTTATTGACTAAATGTAATGTTTTATTAGTTATTTACCTTTACATATTTATTATTCCTTATTGAATTATAATATATTTCATATTACTTAACCCTTGATGGGAATTTAAGATCACCTTTATTTTGTATCCTTTACCTAGGATACAATGAAGATTTCTTTGAATGAATTCAAGGATGTAAAATGTTTTCCATTACTATGTTATTTATTTTATCCCATATATAAATTGGGTATTATGTATGAATTTGTCTCTCTAGGACTTTTAAACTGATCATTGATTTAGGATTTAACCCCTTGTATCTATTCCAATGTAATAAATTAGACTTTAGATTTGGGCTATTGGGTTTGGGGTCATTACAATTCGTATCAGAGCAAGTTTAGTAGAAACATTGTAAACTAGATTAAGGAAAACAAAGATTAGGGAACATAACCCTATGGTAGAATTTTAGGATAAACATTGAATAACATCCTAAATTTTTTTGTAAGGAAGGGATTATGTTGTTTTTCTTAGAAATAAATCCTTGTATGGATATTCTAAGTGGACATGGTTCTAGAACAATTTTACCTATTGGTAATAACTATAAAAAAGGGTTTATTGGTTTTTGACTTGATCATCACCTGATGCCTAAAAGAAGTCCTTAATTTTCACCTAGTTTGACACCCTGAGAGATATACTTAGGATAATTAACATTTTAGTTATAGAAAATTAATATGGATTTGAATATAAATATGTCCCCTAATAAACCTTGTTTAAGATTCTGAGATTAAAAATGCATAAAGTTTTATTTATGTTAAGTATTAAACTAGATTTAGAATTATAAATTATGATTAAAAATTCATAATTTTATAAGATAATATATTATTTTATTTTATTTAAAAAGGGAAAGTTGCCAATGTCTAGATTTCCATGCTAATAAAGACAATATAGATAGTATTGGAACTGAGTAGATCATGGCTATATTAAGGTAGCTTAATTTGAGTTTGATAAAAAAAACTTCCCTAATGGAGAAACCTATTATTACATAGTGGCATTCTACTATGTTTTATCATTCCCTATACTAGAATTCCCCATTATTTAATGGAAGTACTAATCTTGTGGTAGCTGATCAATTGATTAAGTCCAGTGAAAAGTTATTTTTTAGCCTTGAGATGAAATGGAAGGAAAAGGTTACAATTGCAGTGCATTTTCTCAAAAAAATGATGATAAATGGTGGTTGTGATCCAAAATACTAGAGAGGAAGAAGAAATAAAACACATGGAATGTATAAATTTAAAAGTAAAATTATTCAAAAAAATGTTTCCCTCATGAGCAGTGAACTAAAATGAGTATAAAGAGCCTTTGTTTAAAGAAATAGGAAGAATAATGTGTTTATAAGTATATTGTTATATTGATACGATGATATTGTAATTATATGGATTACATAAGTAGTAAGGAATGAAATATTGACCATTTATTTTAATATATTAATCCATGTCTCCAAAATGTGTTGTTTTCTCAAACATTTTCATCATATGATGAGATAAATTTATGCACCATAAAAATAGAGAAAAAATTATCTAGATCCTACATTCAATGGGAATCAATATAGTAACTAGTTATATAAAAACATATAAAAAGTGAATGCATCAAAGAAGAATAATAAGATGAATTAATTTCCATCATTTGAAAATTATGGAAAGAAACATCTTTAAAAATGCTTGAAGGGAATAGGGTTTTGTTACAAGTATAGTGATATGGGTCATTTAGATCATGATTTTGAGGGAAAGAATGAAATAAATGAAGTTTTATTCTTTAGATATAAATAAATGGGAAATTAGTCACACTAATTCCCCAAGAGTCAAACATAACATATTAGAGGTTGAGGGGGGAAGCAAAAGCTTATGTAATCACTGCAAATGAGGTGTAAGTACCCAATGATACGGTGGAAGCTACATTAATCATAGACTCAAATATAGATATTAATTTTGTTTGATTTTATATCCTCATATTATTTTTATATATTCGATATTTTCCAAGAAAATTAGATATTTTCCCAGCACTTTAAGAAGGGAATTTTCCGTCAAAATACCCAGTGGAAGTCTCACTACAATAAATATGTGTTAATAAATCCCTATCTTGATACATAAGCATTCTCTATTTGTGTAATTTATTATGATACCTATGGTTTAATATTATATAATAATTGATATAGACTTTATTTCAAAACATTCTTAAATAATTTATTGCAATGAGAAGAAAATTAAAATTCATGATGAAGATGTTGAATTTCTTATCATTAGAGTGGAGACCTCATCATCAGATTATTGTATAAATCCACCCTTTGTAGATATTTTTAATGAGATTCATGGAGAAGAAGATAACAAAAATCTATTTATTAAAAAGGAACTCTCTATATTGAGGATGTTTCTATTGTATAAAAATACATCGATTTATTTCTCACATAATTACCTATACATCCATGAGAGTGTGAATTTTTGTTTTACATTTGTTAAATAAAATATGAAATAGCTATATCAAAGAATCCCTATATAATTTATAATTTGGAATTAGTGGAGTTAAAGAGACAAATATGGGAGTTGTGGAATAAGGTATTTATATGACCAAGTGTTTCACTATAGGGAGCTCATGTTCTCTTCATTTAGAAGAAATATGGATCCATGAGGCTGGGCATTGATTACAAGGAAATTAATTATACTACGATAAAGAACAAGTATCCTCTTCCAAAAATTGATGAATTATTTGTTCAACTTTTTTTAAATCAATATTTTTCAAAGAGTATACTTCATTTTGGGAATCATCAATTGTGTGTATAAGACCACAAATTTAAAAATTACATAATCTTGATTTTTAGTCAATAATTTAATTTATTTCACATTACAGATATTTTTTGGTTTATTTTTTTATATAATTAGGCCATAATTAATACATAACCTCCCACATAAAAATTTTATACTAGTAAAACAATATTCAATTTTTTCTAAAATATGAAACATTTAAAATAAAACATGACTTCTTTTTTAGGAAAAAATCATTATAACTTCCAAATTGACTTCCAATTTTCTCTTACACATCCTTATACCCAATGAAAAACATTTTAAATCTTGGGATGATAACAAAAATATTTTAAAGGAACATAAAATAAGGAAATAAATTGTTAGTCCATATATATTTTAAACCCACTAAAACATTTTCAAAAAGATATACATTTCACCCATAAAACATATGATCTTTAGCTTACCTCATGAAATAATAATTTTCTTGTGAAAAACCATATAAAACATAAATAATATAGGTAACTTATGGCATTGATATCACTCTTACATTTATTGTATCTTTCACGACTACATAGGGAGAAACCTTGATGGTTACATTTGGAATACCCACCACAATATATTCCCTTAATCTCTTAGAAAAAACCCAACCGGTTAACTATATCTAATTACCTAACGAATTAAAGAGAAATAAAATGATTACACACACTTGTTTTATCCGGTAACCACCCTTATTTATAAAATACTCCAAATAATCATAACATAATCATAACACATAAAAAAAGAATAAAGGAAAAAAATAACTTTTCCAACTTGGAATCACATTTCATTTTATAAAATCCGCTCAATCATGAATAAAAACAAATTATTTGAAAATTAAATAATAAACTTGTAATGAAAGCATAAAAATATTAAATTAACATAAAATTACTAAAATATGGTCATCCCATATAAGTTAAAAAACATTCCTTTTGGATTTTGTAAAAATAGTTGAAAATGGTAAATTTTAAAGAATATTTTAAAATAAAGTCCCTTACCTGGAGTCAAAGTCCCCACATACAATATTTATATCCTTAAATAATAAACATAAGTTAATTATTTACTTTCTTTAATTCCTTTTTAAATTTTATTATTACATTAATATCTCTTCTAATAATGTAAAATAAATTACTTAATTCATGTCGGACATTTTGTCGATATTCAATACTTGAGTCCAAAATGAATTTGGTATGATTTAAATAGTAAAAATGATCATTAGTGCATCATATAAATAATAATATTCAAGAAATAATAATAAATATTATAAATAAATTATAATTTTAAATCAAACCATTTATGTATGGTTATGAAAAACGAACAATGTTATAATCATGGTGGTGGTAGGCCATACGTACGCATGAGTAACATTTTCAATTTTCAATGATCATTATGGAAAGAAGGTAAATATTATTTTATCATTAAATAATCATAATAATATAATTAATATAAAATTAATAATTTAAATATACTTATATCTATTATCCATGTGATGTGGTGATTAAAAACAAATCACATCGCTTCATAGAGGTGAAAATTTAGACGCACACACGAATGAGATTATTATTTTTATGTGAATGGAAAGAAAGAACATAATTGATATATTATTCCCTTATAATTATAATTATATCATGAATATCGTATATAAATATTACTTCTATAATTATAAACAATATTTTGAGTCGAATATGGAAAATGAATTATATTGGTTCGTGGAGGTGATAATTCATATGTATGCACAAACGATTAATTATTTCATATTTTATGGAATTGGAGATGCATTTAGGTTATTATATTAACATAATAACATATATTTATATTTATAAGACTATATTTATTATTTTATCATGTATGAATAAGATTTGAAGGAAGTCGAAGAAGAAATAAAATAGAAACACTTACTTAAAAATGATACCTCTTATTCGGATGGTCTCCTTTGATTATCATCTTAACACCTCTTAAGAGGGTGTTCTACCTAAATAAGTACTTTATAATATGGGTAGGGATTATATGAAGGTATTTAGATAGATATTTTCTGAACCAAATAGGTTTTAGGTGTGAATAATAGAGAATAATTAGTGCCCTTTTATAGGAGAGGGGATGGACACTCTTAGAATTCTTCAAAATATTAAATTAATATAAAGTAATATTGTAACAACAATTGTCCAAAAAAGATTTATTTAGAATATAAGATGATTATGGGTCTAAATAAATTTATAAAATTAAAATTATACAAGTTTTAATATTTTTTAATCCTTATCTTTTTGTTTTAACCCTTATTAATTCTTACCATGATATCTTGTAATTTACACCTTGTTCGTTAATATAATTACTATAAAATGTAAAATTAAAAATAAATGAGTCATTGATAAAATTTGTTTAATTATAAAAATAATATGGATAAATATTATTTTTTTATAGTTTTTTATCATTTAATAAAATATCTTATATTTTAAAATTCCATTAGTGTCAATTTTGAAACTATTAATTTCTTGACTTTTCAAAAATATAATCACAACATAATATATTAAAAAAAAATTAATTAAAAAATAAAATGTGAAATACATCCATAAAATTCTAAGACGACATTACTTTTATCATATTATATTTATTTTAATATTTATAATATCATTTATTTGATTCCTTCATCAATTAAGAAATTACTGTATCACCATTGTGTTACTATTTAATTAAATGATATATTTTCTAAAAATTATAAATAAATTACCTGGAAGTAGGTAAATTTTTTTTGTTTCTAAATAATATTTATATTATAATAGATCTAATGTATAACCCCATATTAAAAATAATTTACTTGTTAAAAACAATAGTGTTACAAAATTTTCTTCTCTCTGAATATAATATTATAAATGTCTTAAAGTCACCCAAGTGGAACTAAGTGGAGATAAAATCAACTAAAGGAATATTTTTGTCGAAAAACACTCATTCAATGGAATTAGGGCATGTTTAGGGTAATTTTTTATTATTTATAATATTATTTTCATCTTTAATTAATCCCATTTACGTAACAATAAAATGAGTTTCTAAAGTAAAAAATGTTTAAAAGTTCACAAAGTTTTTATATCCAATTTTAATGTGAAAAATATTTCAATTACCAAAATGGGATTAAATAATAAAAAATTGACCTATTTATTCTTTAAAACTATCCAAATATATAATTTATCACTATAAATAAATTTTATTAAAAAAGTTTTTTTTCAATTAAAATGTTGTATTTTTTCACTATTCATAAAAAAATGAATCTTACTAAAAAATACCAAAAAATAGACAAAATTTAATTATGATACTCAAATTTTAAATAAGTAGTTTATTTTTTAAAATAAATCTTATAAAATTGTCAAAAATTAGATTTAAAATATGTGTTCAATCAAAAGGTGGAAAAGTTATCTTTCTTGGAAAATACTTAATTTATGGGTAAAATTGTATTTGTCCACATATAATGTATAGAAAACACATAAGATGAATTTTAAAAATGAATATGTATATCATTAATATAGTCCAAAAATTGTGATTTATTAATTTATTGGTATAAAACAAACTTATTCACATTTAAATAGATTTTTAGAAAAATATTTCTTTTTATTTTAAAAACGGGTTTAAATTCATTTATATTTAATTTTCCACAAATTAATTAATTATATATACATGTGTAAACCATACCTTTATAATTCAGTTAATATTGTTCATTTCCACCATTCAAACAACTAGGTTTTATTGGTTACCTTTAAATAATTATATTTAGTTTTTCATTTAAGCTGGAATTGATGTTTCATGTATAATATTGTACATAGTTTTTCACCTTAAAAAATACTTGGGATGTTACATTCACCCCCCTTTAATTAATTTCATCCTCGAAATTTGAACTTGGGATCGAAAACTAAGGTTTTGTGTAACATCCCAGGTAAATAAAGAATATGAAATTTTCATATTTATTAATATTTGTTAATTAAATATTAATTTTAATTTCAAGGGTATACTATTTTCGATAGCATACTCAACACTCAACAACCAGTTTTTTTGAAATCCTATGTTGCACAATACTTTGAGTTGTACTGAAAAATAATATAATAATATTATTTTTTCAAATTATAGTTAAAGCCTAGACATTTTATTGGCGGGAGTGAACAAAACTAACTAAAATATGATTACAAATGTTTTTATAAATGTTTTTTCTTTTATCCAATAAATTTTAGAGGCCTAAAATAAGAATGAATCATATTTTAAGAATGAAAATCTCTAATATTTTTTAAAATGTCGATTTACCACCTTTTAATGGAGAAACATTTTAAAATATAGTTTTTTTTCACTATTATATTTTACATTTGAAAAAATAAACTTTATCTTTAGAACTGGTACATCAAAAATTTCTTAGGGTAAAATTTTGGTATTTTTCTAATAAAGTTCATTTTTGGATGAATAGTGAAAAATACTGCGTTTTAATTCAAAACTACCTTTTAATCTAAATTATTTATATAATTATAGTATCATATTAAATTGATTTAAAGTGTAATTAGATTATAGTTTTATCATTTAATCCAATTATGGTCATTTAAAGTAATTTCACTTTGAAATTGGACATAAACACATGTCAATATTTTGGTAGTTTTTACTTCTTAAAAACATGTTTTTTGGTTTTAAAAATGAGGTTTAATTTTATATTCATTTATGAAACTTTTGTGTTTTGAATTTGGGAAAATTAATTCCATATTTGGAATCATGAGCTCCAAATTGGGTTAATAGGTAACTTTTATTTTTAGACACTGTGAATAGTAACCTTAGTAAATATTTATTTTACCATGGTTAAATGGAATTTTTTTAAATAAAGGTAAAAAATAATAATATAATAATATTAAATTACCTTAATACATGTCCTAAACCTATTGGATGATAAAATATTGACCATGGGGATCCTTATGTCGATTTTGGGGTCCCATGGGGCCACTAGTAAGAGAAAATGACATTTTATAAAATTAATTCAAAGTTAAGGAAAATGTAACATAAACATATATCTTTTTGTAAAATAATTTTTACATGGGGTTATATAAGTTATAATTTTGAATATAAATATTTATTAGAAATATGAAAATATTTCCTACATCATGGTATTTTATTTATAAATTTTGGACACTAAATAAATTTAATTATGACACAATGGTGATGGAGTGATTGCTTCACTAATAAAGGATTCAAATAAATGATATTAAAAATGCTAAAATAAATGTAATTTAGTTATTTTTATTTCATAAACGAATTTTATGGATTATATTTACAAGTTATCTTTGTATTCATGAAGTTTTTTTGAATCAATCAAGTTTTTATGAATTTTTAAAAAATTCATGATATGATTAGTGTCAAAATTGACATTATTAATATCTTAAAATATAAAATACTCTATTAAATATTATAAAATTAAAAAAATATAGTATTCAGCCAAATAGTGATCATAAGTCTAAAATTGTATTATAGACTCTTTAATTGGATATTTTTCATGTTTTAGTAAATGTTTTGATTCTCAAAGTGTTAAATGCTTGATAAAACTGTAAGAGTAAAAAAGGGTTAAATAAAAAGGATTTGGATTAAAAAATATCCAAAAGCTATACAATTCTTATTCGATAATTTTATTTCAAATTATATTCATATTATATTATAATTTAATGAGTTGTGGAAATTTTTTAACAAAATATGATTTTATAATAAAATAATTCTTTCAAACTTTTCTAAAGATTCCCTCCTCCCTCTTATAAAACGCCCCCAACTCTAACCCATTACACACACCTCTCAATCCCCTTTGCTCATCCAAACAAAACTAAAATAATTTTCCAACATCCCCTATTCGTCCTAGAATATTTCTCTTAGGCACAAGTAAATTCAAGAAATCCTTTTGTCTCAAATCAAAGAGAGTTACACGTTTTAAGAGGTATCATCTTCACAAAAATTCATTTTCATTATTCTATTTCTCCACTACCTATTCTATTATTTTTCATTGATTACATAAAACCACCAGTATATTTAAAATACTAGGTTTTTTATGAAAAGGATTAAAACTACACTAACACACACCTCCATCTAATGGGTATAGACGACACTGATTTTGTGGATGACGAACTACTACCTCACGAAACAATGATTGTTCGATTTTTCCATACCACCTCTCATGGTAGCCATTATGACTGCACTGTAGTTATATGTGATATATATTATATTTATATTATCTCAATGTTTTTGTATTTTTTATTTATATCATACCTTTTTGGTTTCCATAATGGGTAAATACGATAATTTCATTTAAGGAAATGCGGACAACCGCCCCCTCAAAGTGATTTGACTCTTTCAAACCATACATGGAACGCATAAAGTATTGGGTTAATTATATTATGTAACATATATAAAAAATTATATTATACTCTAATAATAAAATACCTATGTATCATTGGGTTTTCATTCCATTAAAAAATAAAAAAAAATGAATGTAGCGATAATGCGTACGTACGGCTTACCGTCTCCATAAACGATGCTTTTAATTTTCATGTATCCAACTGATATGGAATATTATAAATAAATATATAATAGTTATATATGATATATATGATATATAATTCATTAATATCATTTCGGAGATAATTTAATTTTGACCACATGGAAAATTTGTAATTATAACAAGTTTATTTTGACTCAAGTACCGAACATCGACAAAAAGACTAATATGAACATAAATAATTAAAAGATTATTATAGAAAGGTAATAAGTGATATAAAATTAATAATAAAATTAAAAATGTTATGAATCAAGTATAAATTAACCTAGGTTTATTATTTATCAAGAACAAGGAATATACGAGACAAGTCCGACTCGAGGTAAGGGAACTTGTTAACCCAATTTTAATTATTTGAATTAATCATCTACTTATTGATTATTTAATGACATTATTATGTGATAAATAGCATTTTATGTCCTATAATTTATTTATTCTGGATTTATGTGTATTTAATGTGAATACACATAATTTATCTATTTTAATTACAAAATGATCTTTGTAAGGGAACCTTTAACCCTCCTCTTTTAGTCAAACAATTATTTATGTTATGTACTTTAATTTACATTTTATTATGTTTAGATATGTTCTTATATATCCTTGTTTCTTTACATTTTATATTTAAGTTATTAGAGACCATTTTCTCTCCCACACACTCATTTTTTAATTTTAAAGTGATGTCGTTAGGCTGCCGAATTTTCATAAGGTACTTCTTCTCTATCTACTTTCATTGAGGCATACTTTGATTTATACACAACTTTATTTTATACACTTTATAATAAACCCCTTTGAATTTTAATTTTATTCAAAAGGAATATTTTTTATTAAGTATTTTATTAAATGACAAAAATAATGATTCTTTTAAATGTACGTGATGAAAACGACCTTTCCGCCGCTGTGAGGATTTTTTGATATTTGAATTCCTTAACAAGCCATAATGTTTTTAAAAGGAAAATAAATACCCTATACTCTTTTTACGTATTTTGGTATTGAAATTGGTTTTTAGAAAGCATTGATTTTGTCAATATTCATTAAATTTTATATTTTGATTGGAATGTGCAAAATGTTATCTTTCTATTATGCTTGTTCAAGAGTTATGATTATGTTATGGTTCTTTGGAATTTTTTATGTATATGGGTGGTTCCATGATACACCTAGGGTGGTTGATCCTGAGATAGAGCTCCAATTAATTGGGTAACATGACAGAGCTAATTGTTAATGTTTCTTCTAAGAGATTTATGGAATATACTATGATGGGTATTCTAAACGTAACTCCCCTTATAGCATTGAAAACTATAATGTAAGTATGATATGGATACCATAATTTACCATTATGATTTATGATTACTATGTGTTATTCACAAAATCTTATGTTTTCAATAGGTATGTTAAAGGGCTTATGTTTTGTATGTATTGATAGACTAATATTTTATTTCTTTATTTTAAAACCCTTATTCATCTTTTTGTTCTTATCCCAAGTTTTTAAAATATTTTTCACTGGGTATAAGGAAGGGTAAGAGAAATGAATAATTCAAGAAGATTATATCAATAAAATAATAACTTTTTCTTTTATGAGTATTTATTTTATGAAAAAATGGATACTGAGTAGAAGTGTCTACTTTGTAATATTTGAGGTATAATGTAATAATTATGACAATATTCTCTAAAACACTAAACCAAAAAATTTCCTCAATGTTATTTCTTTATTTAACTCAAAATTAAGTAATGTTTTAAGGCTGGACCTTACAGTTGGTATTAGAGGTCAGTTTAGAAAACTTTAGGGATTATGTGTTTTGTTAGACACATGGTTAGTCTCTATGTCTACTATTTAAGTTAAATCCTCTTTTTAACTTTTGTAGATGAAGGATAGTCTGTTAAAAATGGAAGGAGGAGGATCTCAAATGACATTCCTTTCTCTTCCTAATGATGTGCTTACAATATTTTTTGCAATGTCATGTCTAGAAGACTTAAAAACATTTTCAAACATACAACTCACTTGCAATAAATTGTTTGAGATATCAAACACCTCCAATATACCTCGATACCATCATGGATCATGGGTTGTATTTATTCAAATGATATTTTCTCAATATTCTCATATCTTCATGAAATATAAATATTATCAAGGTATTTTCAAATATTTAACCTTATTGCAAGATTTTGAAGCACATTATGATTTTTGAAAAGGTGCTGAAGAAGGATAACCTTGCACAACCTATTTATATTTTCTTTTAAATTACAGTCTTTCAGAACATACTTATGGCATCTTTAATGGACCATTGATTGAATGTCTCAACTCAATATCGGTCCGACTGTTTTATAAAAATAAATTTTTATTAGATGTTTTGAAATTATATGTTATACATGATTATTTTCCAAAACTATTTTCCTATGAACACCCATATTACCCAAGTTGTACGATATGTATTTGGATAAAGGTATTAAATGATTTTTAAATGTATCTAAATAATTTTTTCAATACATGGACTATCTTTCTACATGAACAAGATAATGATGATACTAGGTGGACACCATGATCAAGGAACGATATTATTTCTTTCGGAATAGTGTTATTTTATGGAGGTATAAAATGTCAATATATATAAGACTTCATGAATTAAGATATTGAGGCCATTATGAGTTGGGATGAAAATGAGAGTTATAAGGAAAACATTGAGGTTAAATCAAGTTAAGGTTATTTTTGAGTTTTTTAAAAATGACAAACCATAAGATGGGGAAAAACCATCACTAGAGACAAAGATGAAGGAATCAAACCCACAACCAAAGTGCGATTTGGATTTATCGCCTACCACTAGCCTACGTGAAGTCGCTGGTTAGTAGGACATATTATTTTTAGTTAAATGACTCTATTGATAAATAATAAGTTTATTTGAGATATTTTTTTTATCAAATTGATATCTATAGTATAAGAAAATTATTTGGTGATTAAGTAATAAGGTTATTTTGGAAGATGTTTTCTCTTTTGGGAACACTATATACCTAAGGAAAATTGAATACTATGAGATTTAATTTGAGGAGTAACAGTAGAATTTTAAATTGGAAGAATCTATTTTTTTATTGTGGACATATAGAAATTCAGGTTATTAATGGAAATGATTGGCCTATCTTAGAGAATATGTGATTAGGTTAATTACTTTACAGTATGATACTTTAAGAGTAGCTGATGTTATTTTGAGATAAATGTTAAGATTTTTGTGGAAGACAATGTGATCAAATCATTCTGAATTTTGGGTTCCAAACTTAGTTTATACTTGTTTGAATAAATTTAAGGAAAATTGTGTATTGAATGGTCTTTCTTGAACTTTGGGTATTATTTGTTCAATTTGGGAGATTAAGGGTAGTATTTATTTTTATAAAAGATTATCCTTTTTGGGGATTATCTGATCTTGTATTAACCATTTTGGTTTTTGTTAATGTCTAAAGACAGGTGAAATATATGGTTTATCTTTTTTGGATCATGTTATTCTATATATGTTAACACTAGTCCTTCAATTGTGAAAAATTCATCTTGAATACTAATCGTTTAGAGAAAAGATGATTTTTTGGTAGAAACTTATTAAAGGATGAAACTATACTTGAAAAGTAAGAATATTTTCTTATGTCCTTAGTCAATCTCATAAATAAATTCTCTATCTTTATGAAAGGGAAACTAAAACAAAAAACTTTTTCTATTTACTTTTCCTATAGGGGAATCAAATACCGTTTAACCTATCATAAGTTTGTGGTTTTCTGGTGGTTAACATTCACCTAATCAAGTTTTCTATCACTCTCTATCAGAACTTGATGGTTATTTTTCTCTTCCAAATCCAATTTTTCATGGAATCCTAGTATGTGTTATCTCGGGTGACCTTTATACTTCTCTTTATTTCTTTTAAAGTTATAGTTTTATTAACACTTTTTTCGATGCATGGCTTTTAATGAAGTTTTTGAGCCCAATTTTAAAATTGCCAGGACACAATTCCCAAAAGGGGGGAAGAATGTTACATCCTAGGTAAATAAAGAATATGACATTCGAATATTAATTAATATTTTTGAATTAAATATTAACTTTAATTTTAAAGGGATACTATGTCCTACTGCATACTCAACATGCAACAATGGGTTTCTTTGAAATCTTACATTGCACACAACATTGAGTTCTAGTGAAAAATAATATAATAATATTATTAATTTAAATTGTAGTTAATGCCTAGCCATTTTATTAGTGATAATGAATATAACTAACTAAAATATGATTACACATGTTTGTTAAATGTTTTTAATTTTATCCAATAAAATTAGAGGCTTAAAATAAGAATGAATCTGATTTTAAACCTGATATACTCTAATATTCTTTAAAAGGTCAATTTTCCACCTTTTGATGGAGAACCATTTTTAAATCTTAGTTTTTTTACCTTTTATATATTCCATTTTAAAAAATAAACTTCTTCATTAGAAGCGGTATATCCAAATTTTCTTTGGGAAAATTTTTGATATTTTTCTGATAAATTTCACTTTTTGATAAATAGTAAAAAATACTGTATTTTAATTCAAAACTGCTTTTTAATATAATTTATTTATATGATTAGATTTTTCTTTTAATTGTTTTAAAGTGTAATTATATTATTTTTTATCATTTAATCCATTTTTTTCATTGAATTTATTTTATATTTGAAATTGTACATAAACACATGTTAATCTTTGGGTAGTTTTTACTTCTTAAAAACATGCCTTTTGGTTTTGATAACGAGAATTAATTTTAAATTTATTTATGAAACTTCTGTGTTTTGAATTAGGAAAAATGGATGCCATATTTGGAACCAGGAGGTCCATATTGTGTAAATAGGCAACATTTATTTTTTGACATTATGAATAGTAACCTCTGTAAATATTTTATTTACCGTAGTTAAAGGGTAAATCTTTTAAATAAGGGCAAAAAATAATATCATAATAAAATTAAATTATCCTGATATGTTTCCTAACCATATTTTATGATACATTTCTGACAATGATAATCCTTTTTTCAATTTTGGGGCCCCATGGAGCCACTTGTAATTAAAAATGACATTTTAAAAAATTAATTTAAAGTTAAGGAAAATGTAACATAAATATATATCTTTTAGTAAAATAATTTTTATATGGGGTTATATAAGTTATCATTTCAACTATAAATATTAATTGGAAATATAATAATATTTCCTACATCATTATATTTTATTTATAAATTTTTGACATTAAATATATAAATTTACTTATGAAACAATGGTGATTCACTGATTTATTCATTAATGAAGGATTCAGATACATGATATTAAAAATGTTAAAATAAATGTAATTTGGATATTTTGATGTCATCAACGAATTTTATGGATTATTCTTACATGTTAACTTTGTATTAATGATTTTTTTTCAAATCAATCAAGTTTTTATGTATTTTTAAAAAAGTCACGATATGAATAGTGTCAAAAGTGACAGAATTCATATTTTAAAATATAATATACTATATTAAATATTATATAATTAAAAAAATATGATTCAGAAAAATAGTGATTATAAGTCTAAATTTGTATTATTGACTCTTTAATTTGATATTTTTCATGTTTTGGTAACTATTTTTTTTCTCAAAGTGTTAAATGCTTGATAAAATAGTAAGAGTAAAACAAGGTTAAATAAAAAGGATATGGATTAAAAAATATCCAAAAACCATCCAATTCTTCTTGGATGATTTTATTTCTACTTATATTCATCTTATATTTTAATTTAATATGTTTTGGAGCTTTTTAAACTGAAAATAATTTTATAATAAAATAATACATTCAAACTTTCCAAAAGATCCCCTCCTCCATCTTATAATAGGACACCACCTATAACCCATTACACACACCTCTCAAACCCCTTGGATTGTCCAAAATCTACTTCAAGAATTTCCCAACATCCCCATATTCCTCCTATAATATTTTTCCTAGGAAAAATAAAATTGAAGAAATTATTTTTTATCAAATCAAAGAGAGTGACACATTTTAAGAGGTAGCATCTTCTATAAAATTCCTTTCCATTATTCTACTTCTCCACTACCTATTCTTTTATTTTTCTTTGATTGCAAAAAAACATCTATATACTCAATATAAAAGGTTGTTTTTGTGATAAGTATTAAAACTAATCTTACACACACCTCCATCTAATGCGTATAGAATATACTGTTTGTCTAGATGACGAACTATTGCCTTACGAAACGACGATTGTTTGATTTTTCCGTACGACCTATCATGGTTACCATTATGATTCACTATATATATATATCTGAAATATATTATATTTATATTTTATCTATGATTCTATATTATTCATTTGTATCATACCTTTATGGTTTCTATAATGGGTAAATACGATAATTTCATTTGAGGAAGAGCAGACTACCACCCTCTCAAAGTGATATGACTCATTCATACCATACATGAAATGTATAAAAGATGTTGTTAAAGAACATATGTAACATATATAAAATATGATATTATACTGGAATTATAATATACCTATGTATCATTTGATTTTCATTCCTTTAAAAAATGTATAAAAGAAACGAATGTAGAGTTCATGCGTACGTATGGATTACCATCTCGACAGACGGTGCATTTAATTTTCATATATCCAAATGATATAGACTATTATAAATACATATAAACTGAATATATATGATATATATGATATTTAAATCATTAATATCATCATGGAGAAAATGTAATTGTGACCACATGGGAAATTATTAATTATAACAAGTTCATTTTGACTCATGTACTGAACATCGACAAAAAGGCCGATATGAACTTAAATAATTAAATGATTGTTATAGCAAGGTGATAAGTGATATAAAAGAAATAGTAAACTTTAAAATTTCTTTGAATCAATTAAGAATTAACTTAGGTTTATTTTTGAAGAAAAACTAGGAACATATGAGACAAGTCCAACTCGAGTTAAGGGAACTTCTTAACCCAATTTCAATTCATTAGGTTAAACTTCTACTTCTAGATTATGTCATTATATGATTATGTGATCAATATATTTTTATGTAATATATTGTATTTATACGTGATTTTTATGTATTTATATTGAATACACACAATCTATCTATTTTATTTACAAAATGACATTTGTAAGGGAACCTTTCACCCTCCTCTTTTAGTCAAATAATTATTTATGTTATCACTTTTAATTTATATTTTCTTATGTTTGGATATGTTCTTATATATTTTTATTTCTTTATATTTTATATCCAATTCATGAGATACCCTTTTCTCTCCCATCAAATCATTTTCTGAATTTTAATGTGACGTTATTAGGCTGCTAAATTTTCGTAAGGGACTTCGTCTCAACCTCCTTTCATTGAGGCACACTTTGATTTATACATGACTTTATTTTATACACTTTATAAGAAACCCCCCTTACTTTTACTTTTATTCAAAAGGAATATTTTTTTTACAAATAATTTTACTAAATGACAAAAATAATGTATCTTTTTAACGTACACAATGAAAATGACCTTTCTTCTACTGTGAGCATTATTTGATATTTGGATTTCTTAACATGACATAATGTTTTTAAAAGAAAAATTAATACCATATACTCATTTTAGGTATTTTGTTATTGAAAATGGGTTTTATAAATAATTTATTATGTAAATATTCTTGAAATGTTATATTATGATTGGAACGTGGAAATGCTATCTTTCATTTATGCTTGTCCATGTGTTATGATTATGTTGTGGTTATTGGGAATTATTTATGTATACAGCTGGTTCCATGATAAACCCCGGGTAGGTGAGCTCGAAATACCTCTCCAATGCATTGGGTAATGTGATGGATGTAAACATTAATGTTTCTATTAATTGTTTTAGGGAATATACTGTGATGGGTATTCCAAACATAACTACCTATATAGCTGTAAAAGCTATAATGTAAGTATGATATGGATACCACAAGTTAGCTTTATTATTTTTGATTACTATGTGTTATTCATAAAATCTTATTATTTCATGAGGTACGTTAAAGAGCTTATGTTTTGTATGTATTTATGGACTAATGTTTTATTTATTTATTTTATAACCCTTAATGAGCATTTTATTCTCATCCCACGTTTTTGAAATGTTTTTCACAGGGTATGAGGAAGGGTAAGAGAAATGAATAATTCCAGAATATTTACATCAAGAAAATAATTACTTTTTTCTTTTAAGAGTTTATATTATTTGAAAAAATGGATAATGAGTAGAAGTTTCTACTTTGTAATATTTGAGATGTAATGTAGTTTTTATGGCCTAATTCTATAGAACTCTATACCTGAAAAGATCCTTAATGTTAATTCATGATTTTACTTGGGATTAAGTAATGTTTTATGGATAGGGCCTTATATTTTGACCTTTAATTTTTTTAAATCTAACATCGGGAAAAAGGATTAATAAAACATCTACTTTAAAATAAAGGAAAGTATAAAGGTCACCCGAGATAACACATTGTAGGTTTCCATGAAGGAAAAAATGGATCTGAAAGTGAAAAATAAATATCAGGTTTTTATGGAGAGTGATAGAAAACATGATCAATAAAAAGTTAAAAATCATAAAACCATAAGTCTGTTATGGGTTAAAATGTCATTGATTTATTAGTAAGAAAAGTAAACAGATATAATTTTTGTTTTTAGAACCTTTTCATATATTTTTAGAATTATTTTATTATATGGAATAAGAACTTATTGAAATATACTTACTTGAAATGTTGAGTTTCATATTTTAATAAATTTATATGCCAAACTCATATTTTTCTCAAAATAATGTGAATTCAAAATGAATTTTTCATGCTTGAAGCTCTAGAATCAACTTTTATAGAATCACATAATCCAAAAAATATTAACAATCTATTTATCCTATCTTTATACATTAACCAAAACCAAAATGGTTTGTACAAGAAAGGATAATTCCCTAAAAATAAGAAACCTTATAAGATGAAAAACTACTTCAATATCCAAAATTCAACAGTAATACCCAATGTTCAACATAGACCATTTTCCAAATAAAAATTCAAAAATATTCTAGGCTAAGATTAAAACCCAAAAATCAGGAGGATTTAATTACATAGTCCTCCTAGATTAATTTAAAAAAATTTCTCCAAATAAAATCAATTCCTCTAGAAGTATCACACCAAGAATTAATCACCCTAAAAATATTCAAGATACACTATTCATTTCCATAAACAACCTGAATAAATATAAGTCCACAATAAAATTATATATTCTTGAAAAACATAATTCAAAATTTATTACTCATAAAAAATTCCATAGTATATATTTACCTTAAACACATAGGATTCCCAAAATAGTGAACGTCTCTCGAAATAACATTACTCACATAATCACTAAATCATTTCCAATCCCATGGTTATATATTAAATAAAACATATGTTCCCAAAGTAAAATTATTATTAATAAATAAAATCATTTAACTAAAAAAATGAAAACTAACCAATACATCCTATAGGCCAATGGTTGGCAATGCAGCCTTTCCGCCCTTCGGTTGTGGGTTCGATTCCCATAGCCTAACCAGATGAGATGAGTTTTCAACCATCCTGTGGGTTGTCCCTTTGTGTAAAACTACAAAATTTGTATAATAATCACATAATATGAAAAAATACCCTTAATTATCCATAACATGCTTTAACATCAATGGTTATCTTATACCTTTCATTTTTTATCCCAAAATGCATTAACCTATAATTACCTCAACAAGAAAGGTTATATAAACCCTAAAGGTTATCCCCACCTTTATAATTATTTCCACATAATAAAAATAATTCCTACACAAATAAAATTTTTACATAAAAAACCTAAAGGTTACACATAAAAAAATTAATATAAGTCTTCCAAATTACTCCCACAATCAAAATAGTATGAATAATTTTTAATATTTCATCATCCTACAATCTACCATAACTCTTGAATCAAATATATGTAGACTTCTTATTCATTAAGAGTTATTTATGATCCCATAACAATGATTTTACATCTTATTCCTTAATATTTATTCCCTACAAAATGAAACATGAATTATGTACTAAGATTAAAAATGTCAAAACATGAGCCAAGAAGTCATCCATACCATTCATATTTTATTTTCAATTTCCTCATATTCAATTATAATGGAATTATGTATTTTTGAACAAATATTTTTTATAGTCCTCCTGATCCCATTAATTAACATTCTTTATGGGATATCTATTTTTGTAATGACCATACTCAATATATTTAAAAGATTCAATTGATAACTCTGAAATAAATTCTTTTCCTTTCATGGAGTCAACTTAATGATTTCTTTTTTCCTTGGCAGATTATTTCTTTACGATCCCCATTACCACATATAAAACAACTTCACATCCCTTTAATAAAATTTACTACATTTTTTTCCCACATCCTTGACACATATGATATTGAATATATTTATCTTTATGATCATTATTACCTTAACTTCCACAAGGATTCATTTTATCATATATGATGCTTTATAAAACTCACCAACGTTCAAGTGGTTAATCATGACTCTTGATAGTTGGTTTATAATCACCGTAAGAGTTCTAATTGCCACTCCCATATCATCTAGTTGCCTATTCATAGAACCCATTCATTTTCATTCACATCTATTGTTACTTTGGTTCCTCTTGGATCCGACCATTTACTAAAACTAAAATGGTTAGAGAGAGTATACCAATAAAATCATCATATAATATCTCAAGGGGAAGATAAACACTGAGATATACTTATTCATGTTATCTAAAACCCAGTCAATTTATCTAAAATAACTTTAAATATTCCTACTTTTCTAACCATTGTGGTTATATAAAACTTGTCACTTATGATTAAATAATACACTAATATCTAAATTTATTTAAACCGACCGTTGATTCCAACTATAATGCCTCAACCTCAAACATTATATAATATTGAGTTTTTGTCAAGAATTTACTTTATTTCATATTGAGGATATTTTTAGGTTTATATTTTCAGAGAATTAGGACATCATTAATACATAACACGCTATATATAAAGTTTATACTACTAAAATAACATATAAATTTTCAAAAATATAAGTTTTTTAAAATAAAACATGATTTTATTTTTAGGGAAAAAAAATTCCTAACTTCCAAATTGACATAATATTTTATCTTAACATTCATTATACCCTGTGAAAAAATTTTAAAATGTTATATTACCACAAAAATATCAATAATTTAAAAAAATAAAAAAATATATCATTAGTCCATGTATACTTTAAACCCATGAAAACATTTTCACAAAGTTAAACTTTCACCCATAAAATATAATCTCTTTATCTTACCTCATTAAATCAAAAGATTCTTATAAAACCCCATATAAAATATAAATCATATCAGTAAATTATGGAATTCATATCACTTTTATATTTATTTTATATTTCAAGGATATATAGGGAGTAACCATCATGGTTACATTTGGAATACCCACCGCAGTATACTCCCTTAATCTCTTTGGAGAAACCCAACTATTTAACTTCGTCTCATTACCCAAGGAGTTGGATAGATATCACAAGCTCACCTAACATTGGTTTATCATGTAACTACTCATATTCATAAATTATTCCCATGAACCACAACATAATCATAAAACATAAAATAATCATAAAGGAAAAATAACATTTCCACCTTAAAATCACATTTCATTTTTACAAAGTCACACTCTTATAAATGAAAACATATTATTTGAAAATAAAATGGAAAACTTATAAAGGAAGAATAAAATAGTAAATCAACAAAAAATCATGAAAATCTAATCACGGTGTATAAGTTAAAAACATTCCTTTTATATTTTGTAAAAATAGTTGAAAAATGGTAACTTTTAAAGAAGTTTTTAAAAGAATGTCCCTTACTTGGAGTCTGAATCAACATATTCAATATTTATATTCCAGAATAATAAAAATAAGTTAATTATTTACTTAATTTATATCCTTTTTAACGTTTATAATTAATTTTATTTCTCTTATTATCATGTTATTTTAATTACTTAATTCATATCAGACATTTTTTTGATATTCAGTACTTGAGTACAAAATGACTTTGGTATGATGCCAATAGTCAAAGTGGACATTAGAACATAATATAAAGAATAATATACAATTTTATACATCAATTATAATTTTAAATCAAACCATTTATGTATGGTTATGATAAATGAACAACGTTATAATCATAGAGACGGTAGGATGTACATACGCATAAGTAAAGTTTTCATTTTTCAAAGATCATTACAGAAAGAAGGTAAATTTTATTTTATCCTTCCATAATGATAATAATATAATTAATATAAAATTAATATTTTAAAAATACTTATATATATTATCGATGTGATGTGGTGATTATAAATGAATCACGTCGCCTCGTGGGGGTGATAGTTCACACGTACTCCGAAATAACATTATCATTTTTATGTGGATGGAAAGTAAGAACATAATTGATATATTGTTATATTAAAATTATAAATATATAATTAATATAATATATAAATATTAATTACATAATTATAAATAATATTTAGACGGTGATGGAAAATGAATTATATCAGTTCGTGGAGGTGATAATTAACTCGTACACATGAACAATTAATTCATTCCCATTTGATGGAAGTAGAGACACATTTAAGTGATGATATTAACATAATAAAATCTAAATATATTGTGGATACTATATTTATTATTTAATCATGTTTTAAGGTGGTTTTAAGTAAGTGGAAGAAGAAATACAATATAAATACTTAATTTAAAATGATACCTCTTCTTCAGAGAGTCTCATTTGATTAGCACCCTAACACCTCTAAGGAGGGTGTTCATCCTAAAATAAGGCCTCTAGAATATGGGAAGAGATTATAGGAATGTATTTTGGTAGATATTGGAATAAACAAATAGACTTTATGTCTTGAAGAATAGATACGAATGGGTTCCCTTTTATATGAGTGGGGAGGGACACTCTTGGAATTATTCAAAATATTAAATTAATATAAATTAATTTTGTAAAAAAAATGGTCCAAAAATGATTTATTTATAATATAGTATTATCATGGGTCTAAATTCATTCGTACAATTAAAATTATACATGTTTTACTATTTTTTCATCCTTATCTTTTTTGTTTTAACCCTTACTAATCTTTAGGGTGATATCATGTAATTTACACTTTGTTGATTAATATAATTAATATAAAATTACAAAATACCAATAAATGAGTCATTTTTGAAATATTAATAATTATCCCAATCAGTTTTATAAATCTTATAATTTTAATGTTTTATATCATTTAATAAAATATTTGATATTTTAAAATACCATTAGTGTCAATTTTGACACTATTCATTTCTTGACTTTTTAAATATATAATCATAACATGATGTATTCAAAAAAAATAGTTTAAAGAAATAATAAAATGTAAAATCCATCCATAATTTTTTATGACATAAATAATGTCAAATTATATTTATTTTAATATTTATAATATCATTTATCTGATTCCTTCATTAATTAAGCAATTATTTCATCATCATTGTGTCACCATTTAATTTATTAATTTATTAAAAAAAAATTATAAATAAATTAACATTATGTAGGTAAAAATTTTAGATTTATAAAGAATATTTATAGTCAAATATATCCCCTGTATAACCCCATGTTAAAAATATTATACTTGTTAAAAACTTGAGTGTGAAAAACTTGTATTCTATTTGAATATAATATTATAAATATCATAAAGTCACTAAATTGGCTCCAAGTGGACATAAAATCATAAAAAGGATTATTTTGGTAGAACAAACTCATCCAATGAAATTAGGACAAGTGGTAGAGTAATTTTATATTAGTTATAATATTATTTTTACCTTTAATTACCTGATTTACCCTTAACTATGTTAATAAAAAATATTACAAAAGTTACTATTCATAATGCTTGAAAATAAAAGGGAAATATTAGCATAATTTGTATCTTTTGATTCAAAATATGTAATCAATTTTTCAAAATTCAAAATATATAATTGGTATAAATAAATTAAAAATTAATCTGGTAGACGAAATGAGAAAACTTATTTTTAAAGTAAAAATGTTCAAAAGTACATAATGTTTTTATATCCGATTTAAATGTGAAAAATATTAAAATAAACTAAATTATATTAAATGATTAAAAAATTATTTAATTATACATTTATACCCTTGAAATATATAATTTAACAATATAAATAAATTTGATGAAAAATTAGTTTTCAATTGAAATGCAGTATTTTTTCACTATTCATAAAAAATGAATCTTATCAGAGAAATACCAAAAAATCAACCAAAGTAAATTTTGACACAAAAATTTAAAATAAGAAGTTTATTTTATCAAATATATGTTACAAAATTGTAAAAAACTATATTTAAAATATGTGTGCCATCAAAAGGCAGCAAAACTGATATTTTTTTGAAAAATACTTATTTTCTGTGTATAATTGAATTTATCCAAATATCATGTTTAGAAAATGGAAAAAAGGAATTTTAAATATTGAATTAAATATTATATATATATATCTTATTAATATAATCCAATAATAGATATTTATTAATTTATTGGTATAAAACAAACTTGTTCACATTTAATTTTTTAGAAAAACATTTCCTTATATTTTAAAAAGGGTTCTACATTCATTTATATTTAACTATTCACTAAATAATTAATTATATATAAATATTTAAACCATATTTTCATAATTCAATTAATATGATTCATTATCACCATTCTAATGGCTAGGTTTCAATAGTAACCTTTAAATAATAATATTCAGTTGTTCCTTTAATCTGGACATGGAATATCATGTATGCTATCGTACATAGAGTTTCCCTTAAGAAAACTTAGGATGTTATAGTGAGTAAATAAGGAAGGAATTTAGAATATAATATTCCAAACTATGAATGAACATTACGATTTTACATTAATTATATTTGGATTGACTAACACACCAATAGTTTTTATGGATCAAATAAACAGAGTATTCAAGGAATATCTTGATGATTTTTTTATTGAATTCATTGATAATATCTTAGTGTATTCTAAGATATATGAGGGAAATGTGAATTAATTACATATTATTAATTATAATCTCAAATTATAATTGTTTTATGGGAAAATTAAAGAGTGTGAATTTTGGATTTAGAAAGTTTCTTTTCTTGGATACATTATCTCTAAAGATGGAATCTAAGTTGATCTTATGAAGAAAAGGATGATAGATAATGGACTACACCAAAAAATATAACTAAGGTATATAGTTTCAATAGTTTGACATGTTACTATCGATTATTCATTTATAATTTTTCCTGATTACCTAACCCATTAATCAAGATTACACATAGGGAGGTTAATTTTTTTTTGGAAAAAGGAATGCGAATAATCTTTTGAATAATTAATTAAGAGATCAATCAGTTCTCCAATTTTGAAACTATCTTCTGAAAATGAATGGTTTTTGATATATTGTGATGCATTGGATAATGTACTTAGTTGTTTAATAATTAAAAATTATAAAGTAATTTAATATTCATAAATGAAGTTAAGGGTGTACTGATTGAACTATACAACCCATGATCTTGAGTTATAAACCATAATCGTTTCTTTAAAGATATGGTTATATTATCTGTATGGTGAAATATATGAGATTTAAATAGACTATAAAATCCTAACATACATATTTTCATAGAAAGTGTTCAATACGAAGTAAAGTATATTGATTGGGATACTCAAGGATTATGATTTATCGATACATTTCCACCTAGGGAATAAAAATAAGGTAGCAGAAGCATTAAGATAGAAAGATTGTGGATTTCCAACCGAAATTAGGATATAGAGAGATCTGATTGACATGGATCTAGTAAATATGGATATGAAAATTATTAAGGGTAGAAATCAATAATTTTTTAAATTGTAAAAAAACTATATTTATTGGAAAAGAAAAAAAATTATTAATCTAATGATAATAATTTTAAGATTAAAATTAATGCTATGAATGATGGGAAATTAGTATAATTTGTTTATAGAGATAAAGTTATAAAATTTTCAAAGAAATTATGTGTTACATATATACTTGAGATAAAAAGGGAATTATTTGATGACACTTATATCTTGAATTTCTCGACACACCATGGCTGCACAAATACGTATTTGTATTTGAAGGAATATTTTTGGTGGGATAACATGAAGTAGGAAAATGATAATTATGTATCTAGATGCTTGTTTTTTCAAATAGTGAAGGAATAAAGACATAATACAATAGGATTTATGAAACCTCTTCCTATTACTATGTCGAAATGGGAGGATAACACTATAGACTTTGTCACATAACTACCCAATACTCCTATAAGGGATGATGTAATATGGGTTATTCTTGACCGCCTAGCCGAATCGGTACATTTTCTCACTATAAAAGAAGATTTACCTCTTGAGTTATTTTAAATAATTATATTAATGACATTTCAAGACTTCATAGTGCAGAATTTTCAATTATGTATGATTATGATACCCATTTTACATAAAAATCATCGAAGAGTCTTCAGAAGGATTTTGATACTCATCTTCATTTGAACACCGCCTACCATCCTCAAACTAATGGAAAATCTAAAATAACTATTAAAATATTGGAAGACGTGTTGTTTACATTATCACTTGACTATAAAGGTATATGGTATCATTATTTAACTTTTTTATAATTTTCCTATAACAATAGTTTCCATTAAAGTATTCAAATGGCATCATATAATGCATTATATGGAAAGATACCTTATACTCCAACATGTTCGGATGAAGTTGGTGAAGGGAAAATTGTAGGAACATAACATGTGGAAGATAAAATGAAAAAGTTAAAGACTACTCAAGAAAATATTAAATAATATAAAAATAGAAAAGCTGGTTATGATGAAAATCAAAGGGAAGATTTAGAATTTCAAGTGGGACATCACGTTTTCATGAATGTGTCTTCATTGACGGGTGTCATAATGTTTGGTAAGAAGGAAAAACTGGACTCGAGGTACATCAAACCATTTTAAATTAAATGAAGGATTAGATCCATGTATTATAGATTATAAGTTCCAAGAATCCTCTCAAAGGTACATGATGTGTTCCATATATCATTGTTGAGGATGTACATGCTAGACCTAAAAAATGTTCTCAAATCTAAAGAAATATAACTAGAACCTGATCTATCTTATTGTGAGGAGGCCATCCAGATTTATGAAAATACGGAGAAATTGTTAAGGAATTGGATGAATCAAATGGAAAATTTACTTTAGGGAAATCAAATAATTGTGGAATCAATATGGTAACCATAGTAAGTTATGAAGAAGAACCACCCAAATTTGTTTTGAAAGTAATATCCATGAAAATTTCAAGGATTAAATTTTTATAGGAGGAAATATTGTAAAACCCAAGCCTCAATTATATTATGTGAACATTATATTTTTATAAAAATATAATAAAATGATTTTTTTTATTTCATGACACAAATAATAATTTTTATAGGATGAATATAAATTTTCATCTTACTTGGTCAAAATAAGTATAGTACAAATTTTAAAAATTTCTCAAAGAAATAACATTTTTTGAATAATTTGTTTTTTAAATTTACATATTTTATTTATAATAGATTTTACTAATATGTATAATTTAAAATTTATTAGTTTTAAATTTTATATAAATAAATATAATAAAATTCAAAGATAAAAATAAATAGTTTTCAAAAAATTATAATTTTTTCACAAAACTATTTTTTTAAAAAGGAATAATGTCTATGCATTAGTTAATTAAAATTATATTTGATAATGAATAATTTAAATAAAAATTATATATTATATATATAACTATATGAATTTAATTACATATAATGATGGTAAATATTCATATAGTTAATATAATCTCATTTTATGCTTGAAAAATTAATTTCTTGAAAAATCGTTTTTCGACACAATTTGTGGGTTTGTTTTTAAAATAATATCTTTCAATTTTGTAAATTTAATTTTATAAAATGGATTCATATTTTTAATAATAATAATTTATATTGGGTAATAAGGTTAACTTAATTTTTGTTTATAAGTAAATACATTATAAATTAATTACTGCAGATAAGGTTAAAATGTGGTTTTGCACGTCGCATGCTCTTTTTTTAAATTAGTATTTCCAAAAAATAGTTTTTTTATTTTATAAATTTCATTTTATATTTATAATAATATTTTTGAAAATTATATATTAAGGAAAATTTTATTTTAGGATTAGTAGATTAATTACATAAGTTAAAAAACTTGTTAATGTGATGAAAACTAAAATGGTAAAAGTAAGTAAACTAAAGGATAAGTGAGTAAAATGTTTAAAAAATGTTTATTTTTATATTTTTTAGGTTTGCATTAACATTAAAATCACTAAAATCTATTATATATTATTTCTATATTTACTTGGGGTGATAGTGAATTCCCATTATTGAACTGTTTTGGGTATCTACCAAAAATCCAATCCTCCTCAATTATAAAATAGAACTCCCTCCCCTCACATGTTCACACACATCAAGATAGTTGGATCCACCAAAATCTTAAAAAATATATCCTCAAAATCCTTATTCACATTATATAGATTATTTTCTTCTCAAAAGACCATCCCTAGTTTCCATAAGAAAAGATATAAAGGAGGTTTCTCTAAGAAAAGGTAATCATCTTAAAAAATATCTTTCTTTTTTATTTATTGATTTTCAACCTTGAATTACATATTAACAATTAAAAAATACTAAAAAATATATCCCATATAATAAGATGTTATTATTTTTATGTCATAATACTTATCCATCTATTTTTTATCAAGTGGGAAGAAAATCTGTCGCTTGTGTGTTTGGTGGACTACCACCTCACGAACCGATATAATTTATTTTATATCACTGAATCACATGGATATTAATAGTTATATAAATAATGGATATATATGATACATATTAAATGATACTAATTTTTTAAAGTTAATATACCATCCACTATCTTACCCTTTCACCCATTAATAGAATTATATCGTTGCTCATATTACGTAAGACCTACCCTCTCCACAAAGAAATGTGATTCAATTTCCTTGTACTACATAAAATAATGGTTATAAAAATGTATTTAATGATTTAATATAATATTAATAACATTATTATTATTATTTATATGATTTAACTATTTCTTATATATAAGAATTGTAACTTTCATGAAAAACACACTTGATAAAACAAGGCAATCAACACCTGAAAAAATAGTAATAATAAAATATTATTATTGAAAAAATTGTTTGTTTTTATAATAGTATAATATTTGATATTATAAATATTAATATAGTTCTAGTATAAATTAATAACATGATTAAATACAATATAGTGGAGGTTAAGGTGAACTCAATGAAATGGAAGCTTAATGTAAGGGATTTCGTCTCATTTTTCATTCCTTTGGGTAATATTTTTTAATATCCACCTATTTAATTTTATGTGATCTATATAGATACCCTTTGATATATTTTAAATTAATAAATATATATTAATTATTTATAATTTTTAAATTCATATTTATTCTTTCAATGGGTAACAATTTGAATGTTACCAAAGTGGTAAGAATATATTTTACAATATCACTTTATTTTGGGATTTATAATACTCTTGATGAAGGAATATTATAATTTATCATCAATATTCACCAACAACAATATTATATACTTGATATTTTTGGAGTTTTTATATTTTATTCCAAATTTTCCTCTCTTTTTTAATTGAATCAAGTGGATACATTTTTAAAATAAAAACCCATTATATTTCTATTTAAATCAGCTATATTTTTATTCCATATCCATGTTTTCAAAAATTGTTTTACAAAAGTCCTATTATTTACTCAATTGATTTATTATGGAAAATTTAAGTTATCCTTTATTTTCAAAAAATGGGTTTAAATAAATATATATAGTTCTTTTTCAAAAGAGTTGTTTTAAAAAAAAAGAAAAAAAGAATGTTTTCTAATGTATACAGTGATACCAAAATTCTCTACTGCCATAACCGCTAAAAAACATTTAGCCTCATATACATGTTTTAAATTTTTTTACAACACAAAGTTTTTTATGAATGATTATTTTAATATTTGACTTCCATTGTATTTATTTTCAAAATAAAATGATTTTATGAAAAAACAACTATATTCTCAATGAGACGACGAGCACCTCTAATTTCTTGATTAATATCGTTATTGTTAATTTAATTTTGAGATAATCAATTTATTATGATTATTTTTAACTGGAAATTAACTTTTTCTTAAATGTTCATATTTTTTGTATTATGGATATTATTTTTTTAAACCATATACAATTTTTACATATAGTGTTTTATTCAAAATTTGTTTGATTAATTAGGATATATTGATACATTTGTATTATTCTCTTAGTACTAATATTTATCGATAAGGAATATTGATTCATGAATAAAATCTATAATTCAATATATGTGTAATGATTTGGTTATATAGTGACCGGTGAGGACCAAAATTATACAGCCCTTGTTACATTGGTAGATCTGATGAGAAAAATCTATTGTCAAAATTTATTGGGTTTTTACCCATTGTTTCAAATTATCTCGTGAAATGTCTTGACAGTAAAGATATTATGATATATGAGATCATAAAGTCCAAAATTAATCCTTTTACTTCATTAATAATTCAGTTATTATTATCTATGATATTATTTCACTAATAGTATCAATGGTTGAATTTTGTGATCAAATTATATATTAAATAGACTATATGTTTAGTTATTTACCATTATATAAAGATTATTCGTTATCTAATCATGATCTATAAGTTATCGATTAAATGAAATTTATGTTCAGTTATTTACCTTGTTATATTTATTATTTATTATTGATTCATGATATCTTCCAATATACATAACCCTTACTAATAATTTAATCTCATCCTTATTTTTCCCTTTTCTCATGATATGAAGAAGAGTTATTTGAATGAGTTCTAGGATGTTGATTGTTTTCCAGTACTATTTTTTGTATTTTACCCCTAATGTAAAATGGGTTTCATGTATGTCTCTATCTCTAAAAGACTACAAAACTTATTATACCTTTTATATTTTACCCCTTGAATCTTTTCCAACTTCACAAAGTTTATAATTTATTCAAGTTACTGGGGAGTCGAGGTCATTACACGTCACAATAATCCAACTTGTGCTTTTCTCGGGATGACCCAAAATGTATTTTTAGTGTTTTGAATCACTAAAATGTGAACGTAACTATAAAAAATATTGAAAAGGACATTAAATTGAAATTAAATAACATGGAAAAAATATTTGAATTATTTTTTATATGTATGGGAAGAAAAAAAATCAATCCTATGTGTGGTGAACTTAGACTAACTAGATAAGTTGTTTTTAGAGAATAAAAATTATTTAAAGATGTGCGGTAGAAGGAAAAATCAATAAAATGACGATAAATTTCCATGAAATAATAGGGAAATAATTATATATTGGTCAATGATATATAGAAACAATAAACATGTCAATATGAGATATCAATTGGTTGAGAAGAATTAAATTCATTCTAATGTTTTAAAACTCTAAATGATGCAAGAAATGATTAAATACATAAAAAAACCTTTATTGATGTGAAATAATTAGAAATATATATTTGAATTATTTTTTACAAGTACAAGTATAATTTACATCAATATGACATATAGTGTGCTCAGAATAACTGAATAAGTAGTATTTAAAAATATCTTAGTCTCTAAAAACATGCTTCAGGGGGTCAAAACTGGTAAAACAACCTTGAATTTTCTTGAACTCATAGAAAAATAAGGATATATTTATTTTTAAAATTTATTAACTGGAAACGCATCAATATGGGTTGTCAATTTTTGGGGATGACCAAAAATGAATTTTCAGTGTTCTGAAAGGCTAAAACGTGCATATAATGGGAAACACCTAAAAAAAACATTAGATTAAATTAAAATCATATGAAAAATGTATTTGATTCATTTGTGATGTGTATAAGTAAAATACTGGAAAACCTGACATACATTATTATTATAATGACTAAATGAGTAGTTTTTATAGAATTACCAATCTTTAAAAACATGCATTTGGGGGCCAAAACCAAGAAAACGACCATAGATTATTATTAAATCATAGGAAAATAATTATAAATTGATTATATAAATTTTAGAACTTCCAAAAAATCAATATAAGTTTTCATTTTATCAAGATCATATAAAAAATAATTTTAATGTTTTAAAACACTAAAATATGTGTGTTCTAATAGAAATCATACTAAAAAAAACTCATATTAATGTGAAATCATAGAAAAACTATCAATAAATTATTTTTTATGTTTATGTGAAGACATAACATCAATGAAACATGTGATGTGATATGAATAACTAAACAAGAAGTTTATAAACAACAAATAGTAATTAAAAATGTGATCTAGGGGGGGTCAAGTCCAAGGAAACTGTAACACCATGAGATTTAAAAGAACACTATGTTTGGTATTGTATACAACCAGAAACATCGAGCTTAAATGAACCTAAAAATATTATTATTTAAACAAGACTGTTATAAATTAGTCATTCAGTTAGTGGTTATGAATATTATCAACCAAATTATGAAATATATAGAGGACTTACTCCATAAAAATGCATTGATTACTACTTATAAATTAGTACTCAATTTTCAGAATGCTAATTTTACGCTTCAGAAATAAGTTTTCATAAAAAATGTTTTTTATAAATATTTTTGATAAAAAATTATAAGTAAATAGTATAACTTCTATAAATTTCAATTTATAACAATAAAATAATTTTTTAAATCATCATATCAAATTTTTATTAGGTTTAAATTTATGGATTTTTCATAATATTTCCATTTTCTAGTCAATAGTGATAAATAATGATTTTTATTTAACACTGTATTATTGTTTCAACCATTTTAAATATTAAATTTTACTTTAAAATGGGTTTAAAGTAAAATTAGTTTTATTATATTATTATTATTTCAATTAAGATCATTGGAATAAATTATATATTTAAATTTTGTATAAAAACATTTTTATACATAAAATTCATTTGTTTGAAAAACTATTTTTTATCCATGAAACATGTATTTAAATTAATAAATTAATTATACCATTACATTTGAATTATTTAAATGAAACTTTTATACTATATGTTAAATAAAATATTTTTATATTCAAATAATATTTTAATTATGTATGGGATATGGATAAATCATCTTTTTACTAAAAAACAACATTTTTATAGAAAAGAGATTTTTGTCGCGTTTTGAAAACATATTTTAATATTAATTTAATCCAATTATTTTATTTAATTTTATAAAATAAATAATATATTTTTAAGAATGATATAATAATTTTTTAAATAGTCCCCTTTTATTTTTCTTCAGCATAATTAGTAATCGTGGTTAATATATCACCACAGTAAAGGGTAAATTTCTTTAATAAAAGTTAAAATTAAGTGATAAAGATATATTTGTTCATATTAATTCTTTTTGTATGAATATAATTCAACTATTATCATGTTATGTTCAAAATTTACCTATTTAATAGAAAATGTTCCTTGAAAACGACCCTTAAAATATTTAAATCAAAGAAAGGTAAAAAATTTCACTCTCTTTGTTTTTAATATCTATCATCTGTTTTTATAGGGAAAAAATTAAGATATAAATGAACCTAAATTTCTTTTTTTAGATATATTAAATTATTTTAATTATATAACTTTTTTCCCATATTTTAAAAATTATATAATTACCTTAAATGCTTGTACAACACTAAAAACATATATATTTAATTAGAAGAAAAATAAAATAAATAATTTGAAAAATATAAAATATGATATAATTTGAATGAGATTATATGTCCCAAAAATTCTGAAGATCTATATGTCATTTTAATATTGTTATAAAGGATTATATTTGAACTAAACTTCTGTCTGGATGTATTGAAAGTAAAATTTAATGACTAGTGTCAAAATTTTCATTTATGATATTTTATCAGACTAATATATTATTATGTTATTTAAAATTCATAAAAAATATATATGGACATTTAAATGGAAAATGGTTTTGAAAATAATCCACGGTCTCTTTATTAGTCCCTTGGGCATTCATAAAAACACAATTAAACCTTTGTGATTAAAATATTGGTTACCACAGATATGGTAAAAAATAATTTACCATGGAGTTAATAAAAAAGATAAGGAATAAAATGACATCAAAACTTATAGAAATTTAATTTGATTATGTTATTTTAACCTTTTACAACATTTCTTTGAATTCAGGATCATTTTGAAACATTTTCCTCTATAATAGTCATATTATATTATATATTTTTTTTAAAAATTGTAAAAGTACCCCTAACTTCGATTATAAAAGGGAAATCCTAACTTATTTTACTTACAGCACGTTGAGAAATATAGATTGAAAAAACCATGCCAATTAATTTTATAAAAATTATGATCGAAATTCTTGATGTGATGGTCTGCCCAAAATTCCTACCCTAGTTCTCTTAGGAAGTGATCAAGAGGACTTCTATCGAAGAGGAGGTAATCGTCTTTTTTGTGTACTTTAAGTATATTTTGTCTTGTAATTACTCTTAAAGTGTTTTAACCATCATAAAATAATAAATCTAGAATAATAAATATACTTATATGTTATTATAAATATGTAATAACAATATTACATCTCTTTTCCATCCTACAAAAAATAAAAACACCACTTGTTCATACGTATGACTTACCTTCTCTATATAATGGTGTAATCCATTTTTCATCACCAACTTACTTGGATACTTATAAATATATAAATATAAATATATAAAATATTTATTCCATAAATATTAATGTTTAAATATAATATCATGTATTCATATTTACCATCCAATCCATTGGAAAACAATAACGTCACCTATGTGTATGTGTGGAATGCCACATCCAAGTAGCGATGCGATCTGTTTTTCCTTTTCATTTAATTGGATGGTAATAAATATAGATTTAATGAATATATATAATATAATAATTATTTTACAAATTTTAATTATTATATACCTTACTTTCATTCCGTCTATATAAAAGTAAAAACAACATTCATGCACACACACAACTTACCATCTCCATGAATGGTGTAATTCATTTTTATATCTTTATCTATATAGATTATTATAAATATATATATATTGGATATATTTTATATTTATATCTTAAATAAAATAATATATATTATAGAGTCATGACAAATACACAAGGACAAAGACTTCCGAATCCAAACATATATGAAAAACAAAGTAGTTAACACTTGAAATAATGACAATAGTAAATCTATCATTAAAAAATAGGTGATAAAATGTTATAAATATACCATATATGACATTATAGATATGTTTTTGTTACTTTTATATAATGATAACAAAAAAAATATTTTATAGGAGGATAAAATCGCCTATGAGGAATGTTGAACGTGAGTTATGAGATTTCTTCTCAATTTCCACTCCATTGATACCTATTTAGTATTGTGAACCTTTTTAATATTATGTTTTCTATATAATGACTCTATTATATAATTAATATGAACATTTATTTATTTATGATTGTTAATGTCAATTTTAAATTTACTCTCTTATAGGTGTTCCATATTTTCTTCAAACTTTTCCTCTCTTTGAAACTTGAAGGATTTTTTTATCTTTTTCCAAACGTGGTACTTTGTGACTTTTCTAAAAAATGAATTGAATAAATAATTTTTAACTTATAAAAAATTAGTTTATTTTCCCACAATCATGACTTATATTTTCTTTTAATCTCCCTTTATAAGTTTATATGGTTATTTTCATATAATATTTTTACTTTATAATTGTATAATTTTTCAAAATAAGTGATTTAAAAATATAGAAAGGTTATTTTTTTCAAGAATGGTTTAATAATATTTTAATGTAATTTATATTCATCTATGAAAAAAAATCATTATTTTACTTAATTTTAATTAGGGATATATTGTTATGATACAATCCTTTAAAACATTCACTTACTTATGATCATTATATATTAACTTTATATTAAATATCCATATTATTTGTGTCTTGTAATTGATTATTTTTAGAAATATGTACCATTTCTATATACATTGTTATAATTTTAATTTATACGATTTAACGTGAAATTATTGATAAATCCATAGTATTTATTCAGTATGGATATTTTTTTGAAAATGCATATTGTTCATGAATTAAACCGATCATTCAATATATAAGGAATGCATTGGACATGTAGGGATGGGTGGATACTAGAATTATATCAACCCTTGATGCATCTATAAATATCATGAGATGAATTTGTAATATTTCATTAAATGTATTTTTACTGTATGCCTAACCATAGTTTTAAATTGTCTTAGTATAAGACCTTCATGGTATTAATACCATGATTTCTGAGATCAAGGCATCCAATATTAAGTATTTCCTTCATTGATAATTTATTTATTATTATCCATGATATTTAAACCTTGATAATATCCATGGATGCATTTTATGCTGATTTTATTGATTTAAATGCATGTGTTTGTATTTATTTACCTTGCCATATTATTTTTTCCTTATTTACTCATGATCACTTCAACTGTATATAACCCTTAGTAATAATCTGAGCTCACCATCTAATTTGTTTCTTTCTTAGGACATAAATATGGGTATTATGAATAATATCATGGATACAATACTGTTTTTTATGTTATGTACTTTATTTTCCCAATATAATATGGGAATCATGCATGTATCTAGATCTCCAATACCGAAAAAGTGATTAATCATTCATGGTGGGATCCTTTGTATTTATACCAATGTACTAAAGCAACTACTAACTATGGGATACTAGGGTTGGGGATGTTACAGTTGGCATCAAGGAAGGTTTAGAAGAAACCTTCAATACTGGATTTTAAATAAACATTGCTATCTTGTGAATTAAAATAATCCCTTATAGTGTTTGAGAACTTTTATTATAAGAGGATTAATTATTTTATGGATAAATATTAATTATGATTATTATCTTACTTAGCATGTTCCATTATTTTGTGATTCCCCTAATAGATAAAGGGAGTCAAAACCTCTAGAAAATGTGGGGATTTCCCTATCGAGAAATCCAATGCAACTAGTGTTGTAATTCATAAGACATTAGTTATATAGGGAAATTGTCTCAGGTTATGACAAATAATATTTCCAATTTCGAATAACCGATTATTCCACATCATGATTTGTCTATACTTGATCACTTAATGTGACAAAATCCCCCATCTTTTATTAGAGATACTAATTCATTAATATCTAAGAAATGTATTTAATCTCATGAAAAGTCATTGCTAGATTTAGGATATAATGAATGTTAAAAGGTTTTTCTGGAAGTTTGTTTTTTAAAATGAGATTCCAATCAATTGTGGTCATTAATTCATAATGCTAAAGAGGCAAAAGAAATAGAATGTACAAAATGAAAAAAAAATAAAGTGACTTTTTTTGAGAAATAGTTCCCTGAAGAACAACGTGATAAAATGTAGAGGATGTTCCTCCCTTTAAAATAGAAGGAAGAATAAAATGCGGAAGAGTATTGGGAAAAATTTATAAAATTATCTAGGAATTTCATAGACTATATATTTTATCCAGAAATCAAGATTAAACATTTCATTGATGGGATTAAGTTGACTCTATAAAGAGAAATATTTTCTCAAACATTATAATCTTACGATGATATAGTATCAAGTGAAATTTAAGTAGAGAAGCAATTTACTAGATCCTATATATTCAAGTGAATAATATTTTGAATGAGAGCCATGAAAGTGGAAAAGAATCAAAGGATAAGAGTAAAATGAATAAATTTCCATCATGTGAATGTTTTAGAGAGAAACATCCTGGAAAATGTTATAAGGGTATGGGAGTTAATTAAAAGTACAGAGAAAAGGGTCTTTAGATAATTACTATAAGAAAAAGAAAGAATACACTAATATATAGTACTTCAACTATGAAGAGATGAGGAATTATTCAATCCTATTCCAAAATTATCAAGGGAACATACCATAGAAGAATCCATGGGGAGATGGTTAGGCCTATACTATTTCTATAGGAAAAGTGAAATGAATAAATTTCTTGTGTATTTGGATTAAATAATTAAATAAAATTATTTGTTCAATGATATTTTGGTTATAAAAATCATGGAACATATAAGGATTATGATACATTAGTTTTATTAAAGGATTTTAAAGTATATATTGAATGATACTAACAACTAAGAAATGTGATTTAATGGTAAAGTAAAATTTTTGGTGGATACATAAAGAAGGGAAATATATCCCAAAATATATTCCCAATGTGGAGTTAATAATGGTTATCTAGTATAATGAATACATTTACATTGATGAAGTAAATATGATAGTATTGGGGACATTGAAAATGGTTAGTTATTTGATGAAAAATTAATTTATGATGGTGTTTACTACATTTTTTGGATTTTCAAGATATATGGAATAAGGATAAATTTAATGGTGATTTAGTTTATTATTCAATATGATCAAGATATTCACATTTTTAGAATGTGATGTTATGAAATGTTTTTTGGTCTTGGGATAAATGTTTGATCAAAATTATGGGGTTTGAATATGATCACAAATACTTTGGAGGAGTACTAAGTTTAAAGACATTGGAAATGTATTACGCTAAAGTTTTTATATTATTGTTTGATGTTAAATTTTGATTTATTATATTATATAACCTATTATAATAATTTTGTATTTTTAAATTTTCAGATGATTATGTAATGACTTATGGATCTTATGATTTATCAAAAAGTGCTTCAAGCATAATAAAAAATTCATATTTAATATCCATTTCATGTATTAAGAGATGATGTGGAAATGGGTCGAAGAACAACCAAAGAATGAGATTGTTCTTAAAAAATTTAATGTAATTATTTTTATTTTCACAAGTGCCTTGAGGGTCTAGATGGTCTGTTCGGTCTAGACATATGTCTGAGGATAGAAGGTCGTGCTCAGATATAGCTGCATCCGGAAAGCCTCCTGCAACCCATTCCATAGCTAGGAAGTAAACCTTGTGTCACGATCGAAGACAATAGAATAAGGTACTCCATGTAGCAGCACAATCTCCTTCATGTAGAGGCATCCTAAGATCTCTACTAAACCCTGCTCTTTGATCGGTAGGAAGTTGGATGACTTGGTGAGTCGGTTGACGATAACCCAAATCAAGTCATGGACCATTGATGTACGTGGAAGACCCATCACGAAGTCCATGGATATCCCATCCCAATTCAACTCTAGGACCTCTAAAGGCTGTACTTGGTCTGCTAGTACCTGGTGCTGCTCCTTCACTTGCTGACAAGTGAGGCATCGAGAGACAAACTCCACCATATTCCTCTTCATACTAGGCCACCAGTGATACCATTTAAAGTCATGAAACATCTTCCCCACACCTGGATGTACCTCTAGAGGGTATGTGTCGAACACCATACAAAATTCCTTCTGGAGTGATACTGGTACCAAGATACGTCCTCTGAAGGGGATGACTTTCTCCCTAACTTCAGAAAATCCATCATGTGCCTGCCCTGTGGATATCTGACCACGTCATGTCTCACAGTTAGCATCTCCACGCTGCGCATCCATGACTCGCTGAAGAAGTGGGGGAGTGACTATAAGAGACTATAGAAAGGTTGCTCCGTTTCTATCCAAAATGGATATCTGTAAGGTAGCAAGCTGCTCTCTCACCTCTCTTAATAGCTGTATACTAGACCTACTGCTGAGTGCATCTACAACAATGTTCCACTTTCCAAGATTATAGACTATCTCGAAGTCATAGTCCTGGAGGAACTCAAACCATCGTCACTGTCTCTAGTTCAAGTCCTTCTGAGAGAAGGTATACATGAGAATCTTGTGATCAGAGTAAACGGTAAATTTTTTTCCCATTATATTGTTTCACCACATCGTCAAGGTGAATACCACTACTGCTAACTCCAAGTCATGGGTAGCGATGTTCTGCTCATGTTGTCTCAGCCGATGAGAACCATATGTGATCACTGCTCTCTCCTGCATTGGGAAACACCCGAGTTCGGTCCTTGACGTTTCGCAATAAACTACGTACCCTACGCCTTCCTTTGGAAGCCTCAAGATTGGGGCACTAGTCATCATGTGCCTCAGATCCTGAATGCCTTGATGGCATCTCTCTGACCACAAAAAGGGTTTCCCCTTCTTCACCAAAGATGATTGTGGTGACACAACTCTAGAGAAGCCAGACACAAAGGTAAGTATGACCGACTCACGTGTGATCGACTGTACACTCTTATGCATGAGTCCATCCTGTACTTCCTCAGTTTTCCATTTCACCGACCAAGGATAACCCCCTTTTAATGTTGTAGATAATCCACACACACATTTCCTAATACAGTCAAACTGAGTGTGAACTAAGGATGTCAAGTCCAAACCCAAAATAACATCGTAAGGCCTTGATGTTGCCACAAAGAGCTAAAACTCTCGCCTAAAGGGTTAGATCACATTGTTGGTGTATGTGTGATTATTGAGTCTCCACCCAAAGGTATCTCCAGATGTCAGGTTCAATTCATTGGTTTGACTAGAATATCATGGTCTTAGACAAGATTCATGGAAGGAAGGAACAATTGGGGCCTATGTCTATTGTTACAACAGATAGTAGGTGACACAGACCATACCTAGAATAATTTAGAGATCCTTTTGGTCACACTCTTTGACCGCATGAATCTATTCTCTTCCCATGTCCTCAAGATCCATGACCCTGGTGGGTTCCACTTAAGTGGGAGGTTAAAACAAGTAGAAATGTACACCACTTCATACTGCTCTCCTAGATCTCCTTCTACTTTTGCTGCCCTGAAGATTCATCTATCCTTAACAATTCTTCTTCCCAAAAACATTTTTACATGCTCAAGTCTTAGATACTGGTGCTAGTTTCCTGCATTCCCACTGCGAACATTCACTGGATTTATCTTCTCAGCCAAAGAACATTCAATCTATAAAGGTTCTCTCTAGAATATAGAGAAATGGTGCTGGCTTGGATGTCCTAAAACACACGTCGCTCGATAGTTCGATCCCCAAAGAACTGATCTTAATATATTCATTGAGTACCAGGAATGATTAGTACACCTTGATTAATTCTCAACTACTGGCATGTCGTCCTGACGATGTTGTACAAGCTCTAGATAACCCTCAGCCACCTCTTTAGGCTAGTCCTTAGCTGCCTGTGAGTCAGGCTCTCCTCGGAACATGAGGGGTATCTGATGATAAAACACGTGTAAGGAACTAAGACTACATGTGTCATCTACCGGTACCACCAGTTGTAACTTCTGACCAACAGGCAGTGATACAACACACACACTACCTGAAGGTACAATCTCAGGCAACTGTCCACATACCAAAACCTCATGACTATGTGGACTAACCTCATGGTCACTCACTGAAAAACACTAGTAGCTAAGATCACTATCTGCTCTATAGGTGTTTCAACTAGGTAGATAAGTCTAGCAATTGCCTCTATCCTGTCCTCTATTACCTGGGAATCTGACTCGCTTTGTATCCTCAGAGGCCTCTGCCGCTGGAACTCATGGAATAAGCTCTATCAGCATGCACCGTTCGCTAGTGTGGCTGGTGGCATATGATGCCCAATGGGTTGTGGATATGCTGGAACACCACCCGAAGGTGCCAACATAGTAAGAGGGCCCTATACCGGAGCCTCGTCTCTCAGTGGGATGTCATCGAGTACCCTCTTAGAACTCTAACTGGCAGTTTGCATGGAGGCATCCTAAAAAGATGCAACACGGTCAAAAGTTACACCTGGTGAGCTTTCCTGGTTGAGCAACCATAAGGAACACTTTTGAAAAACCACACACAATTAGTGTTTTTGTGAACTAAGTTGGAGATCAGTAGTCAGGGTGTTGGTGTATGGATACGTCCGCGGCCGCATCAACACTAGACTCTCTAAACTGATAACCACACTAAGTACCCATAACTCTATTGCGTTATAGAAAATAAGGATTAGATTCCCATGTTCTACGGTAGAACTGACTCCTCTAATACCAATTTATCATGACTCATCCCCCGAGGCCCGTATCATGACTACCCCTAGCCTGTCATCCATAGGCCAGGGGCTAGAGACTAGAACCAAAGGCGTAAATCCATAAACTGGGAATGCATTTCCATTATAACTATAAAAAAACACATCAAAGTACACCACTGGAAGAAAAACACTATTTGAAAATGTGTACAAAGGAAGTGATGGAAAGTAAAAGGGGCCGGAAACTCAAGACAAACAGGAAAGTACTGGTACTACTAAAAGAAAGTACAAATGAAGAAAAGTGAAGCAGCTACTGGGTCGTCCTCTGGGGTTCCTTCTTGAAGGGTAAGTACAGATGTCCCCCTCAGCACTCTCGTTCGTCCGCCTCCTCCATGTACCATCCCACTGAGTGGTCCACCTCTGGGTACAGTCCATACCTGCTACTCTCTACCCCAGTCAGTATTTTCCATCATCTGCAACCAACACAACGTGGTGCGAGCATAGCCCGTGCAGGGGTGAGTATAACGATACTCAATAGGGACCCCGAGACCCTCAAGGTCTCACAAAATCCAACAACAATAAACCAAAAAGTATTAAATCAATAAATAATCATTACGTAGTTATATTCCCATACATATACCGATGTTATCTAGTAACCCATCACAATCATGTGGGAAACACCAAAGTCATTGACTCAGCTTTACCAAGATATTATTCTAGGGGTAGTATTAATCTAAACCCTCTGCTTCTGAAGAACTCATTCTCTATCGAGTATAGTGGGCCTTCCGCATCACACAGTGTCATTTCCCACTATCATGGACTGCTGAGGTACTCCTCATATCGACTATTGTGGGTCTGTCAGACTCACACAAAGGCACTCCCCACCGTGGGTCTACTGCGCTCACACAAAGGCGCTCCCCCTGGTATCATGCTAATGTACTCCATGTGTTGCGTACCGTGGGTCTGCTGTGATCACACAGAGACGCTCCCCACCATGGGTCTACTGCGCTCACATAGAGGCGCTCCCCACATGGCTAGTCGAATCACTCTGAGTTGAATCGATCAGCAGTCATGAAGTCACATCCAGCTGCTATGTTTCCACACAAATGTCTACTCGTCTCTAGAATATCCACACCAAAAGCTATTGTTCGATTCTCCAACTGTCATGAAGTCCCCACGTAGTAGTATCTCAAAAGCCCCCCACGTCATAGGGGTATCAACACAACAAACCATGCATCAATTGGACGCATGCTCTATTAGTTTTTAGCGTTTTTTGTCATAGGGGCCTGGTTGGATTCGTGTACGATCCAACCAGACTGTACCTCAAATATACACCGAAATCCAGTGGGGTATTCTGAAAGGATGGATTTGCTCCAAGAAATCCAACAACACTGATGGTTCTTCAAACAGGCATCTGATATGGCCCAAGAAGTTAATGGGGTCAGTAGTGGGCCCAGGTCCTGTCCGACCAGGTCAGATTGACTCATCCCAACCCAGTTTGGACCAACCTGATCTGGGTTAACCCAGTCAAACTCGCTGGGTCTGACCCGCCCCGTTGGGTGGGTCAGCTTGCTATATTTTTCCCGGACCTCTGGCCCACGCCAGCGGACTACGAGTGTGGTTCGGCCTGCATGTCACCATGTTGGCGGATCGACCTAAAGGTTGGGGCCGGTTCAGCTAGAGCCGCGAGGGGCTCAGCTCGGTTGACTCGTCTCGGGAGGCCGGCAGGAAGAACGCGTGGGGCGCGGGTAGGCCGACTGGACACCGGGCAGGCCAAAGTTGCACTAGGTAGGGCGCGGAAGGGGCCGGGCCGGCCACGGGGGCGCCGAATGAGTGCCAAGAAGGCCGCAGGGGAACCATTCGGGGGCCGTGTAGGGCGCGGCTATGTCCGGGCAGGCCGCAGGGGAGCCAAAAGGGCGCCGGGGAGGCAGCGGGGGCCCCAGAAGGGCACTGCGCATGGTGCGGGGGTGTCAGGCAGGGCCCGGGGGAGTCGGGCAGGGCGCAGGGGTGCCAGGTAGGGCACGGGGGCACCAGTCAGGGCGCGGCAGTGGCCGGGTAGGCCATGGGGGCGCCAGGTAGGGTGCGACATCATCCACGGGAAGTCGGGCCGCGTGTTGGGAAGGCCACTGGGAGGACGTGGGCAGGCGGGCCACGTATCGGGCAGGGCGCTGGGAGGCCGTGAGTAGGCGGGTCGGGCGTCACTCTGGCCAAAGGTGTTCGGCCTGTAGTTTCGGTGTGCCGTGGGGGTGGTGCTTTTCATGGAGGCTGCGGGTAGCGCGACCTTTTTCGCTGCCGCCTTCGTCATTTTTGCCTCATCACCATGACGAGTTTCATCATAAAAAAGATCGGCGGATGGGTCTGGCTATGTTGGTTTAGCCCGTACCCTCCGCATTTAGGTTGGTACCAATAGGCTCATCATGAAGTAAGAAGATGATTTTCAATTGTTATTTTCAATCTCCACAACATTTCCATTCCAACCGATGGTGAATCAAAAAGAATATTCCACGAAGTAAACCCCCTAACTTTTGATTCTCCATTTGTCGTTCATCGACAGAGTTGCGGATGGTAGACGAATGAGCTCATCATTCATCATTTCCACCACATACCCCCAATACTGAGCTGGGTCGGCTCGCCAAAGGTGTTCTATGTAGGTTGGATTTGAGGATGTGAAAGAATAAATCATCGGTGGTGGTCTTCGCATTCTTCATTTGGAGAAGCATTCTTCATTGGAAGAATATTAATCCTCCCAAGCATTCCTCTTGTTAAGTTCAACAAAAATTCCAAGTGAAATAATATTATATTGGGTCGTCTAATATTATGTTGGAACAAATATACAAATTAGAGAGTTAAATTAAGTGGCTCCATCTAATTAATGCATGAGAGTTGTCATGGATTAATTAGGATAGGTCAAGGGGTTTCTCCCCATTTAATGGGGGGTTGGGGAATTAATGTTTCTCTCCCTCATTAATGAGTGATCGTTGAGAAGTTTTATCCTCCACCATCAATAGGGGTCAGGTGGTCCCCAACTCTATTATTTAAAAGGAATTAATGTTTCTCTCCTTCAAGGCACTTGTGAAAATAAACATAATTACATTAATTTTGTATTTTTAAATTTTTATATTGATTTTTGGGGTAAAAATAATATATCAGATAAAGAACTTGTTAAAATAAACATAATTACTTTAAATTTATTAAGAACAATCTCATCCTTTGGTTGTGCATCGATCCATTTCCACATCATCTCTTAATCCACGAAATCGATATTAAAGATGAATTGTTTATTATGCTTGAATAACTTTTTGATGAATCAAAATATCCATAAGTCATTACATAATCATCGAAAAATTTTAAAATACAAAATTATTATAATAGGTTATATAATATAATAAATCATAATTTAACATCAAACAATAATATAAAAAGTTTAGAATAATACATTTCCAAAGTCTTTAACCTTAATACTCCTCCAAAGTATTTGTGACCATATTCAAACCCCAAAATTTTGATCAAACATTTATCCCAAGACGGAAAAACTTTTCATAACATCACATTCTAAACATGTGAATATCTTGATCATATATAATAACAAACTAAATCACCATTAAATTTATCCTTATTCCATATATCTTGAAAATCCAAAAAATGTAGTAAAAACTATCATAAATCAATTTTTCATCAAATCACTAATCATTTGCAATGTCCCCAATACTATCATATTTACTTCATCAATGTAAATGTATTCATTATACTAGATAAACATTATTTACTCAACATTGGGAACATATTTTGGGATATATTTCCCTTCTTTATGTATCCACCAAAAATTTCACTTTACCATTAAATCACATTTCTTAGTTGTTGGTATCATTCAATATATACTTTAAAATCCTATAATAAAACTAATGTATCATAATCCTTATATGTTCCATGATTTTTATAACCAAACTATCATTGAAAAAATAATTTTATTTAATTATTTAATCCAAATACACAAGAAATTTATTCATTTCACTTTGCCTATAGAAATAGTATAGGCTTAACATTCTCTCCATGGATTCTTCTATGGTATGTTCCCTTGATACTTTTGGAACAGGATTGAATAATTCCTCATCTATTCATAGTTAAAGTACTATATATTAGTGTATTATTTCTTTTTCTTATAGTAATTATCTAAAGACCCTTTTTTCTGTACTTTTAATTAACTCCTATACCCTTATAACATTTTCCAGAATTTTTCTCTCTAAAACATTCACATGATGGAAATTTATTCATTTTACTCTTATCCTTTGATTCTTTTCCACTTTCATGGCTCTCATTCAAAATCTTATTCACTTGAATATATAGGATCTAGTAAATTGCTTCTCTACATAAATGTCACGTGATATTATATCATCATAAGATTATAATGTATGAGAAAATAGTTCCCTTTATAGACTCAACTTAATCCCATCAATGAAATGTTTAATCTTGACTTCTGGATATGATATATAGTTTACGCAATTCCTAGATAATTTTATAAATCTGTCCTCATAGTATTCTACATTTTCTTCTTCCTTTTGTTTTAAAGTGAGGAACATCCTCTACATTTTATCACATTTTTCTTTAGGGAACTATTTCTAAAAATAAGTCACTTTCAAATTTTTTCATTTTGGACTTTCTATTTCTTTGGCCTCTTTAGCATTATGAATTAATGACCACAATTGATTGGAATCTCATTTTAAAAAATGAACTTTCAGAACAACCTTTTAACATTCATTATATCCTAAATCTAGTAATGACTTGTCATGAGATTAAATACATTGCTTAGATATCAATGAATTAGTATCTCAAATAAAAGATGGAGGATTTTGTCACATTAAGTGATAAAGTATAGACAAATCATGGTGTGGAACAATCGGTTATTAGAAATAGGAAAGATTATTTTTCATAACCTGAGACAATTTCCCTATATAGCTACAATCTTATGAATTACAACACTAGTTGTATTGGATTTCTCGATAGGGAAATTCCTACATTTTTTAGAGGTTTTGACTCCCTTTTTCTATTAGGGGAATCACTAAATAATGGAAAACACAAGTAAGATAATAATCATAATTAGTATTTATCCATAAAATAATTAATCCTCTTATAATAAAAGTTCTCAAATACTATAAGGGATTATTTTAATTCACAAGTTAGCAATGTTTATTTAAAATCTAATTTCGAAGGCTTCTTCTAAACCTAACCTGATTCCAACTATAACATCCCCAACCCTAGTATCCCATAGTTAGTGGTTTCTTTAGTACATTAGTATAGATACAAAGGATCCCACCATGCAAGATTAATCACTTTCTCAGTATTGGAGATCTAGATAGATGCATGATTCCCATATTATATTGGGAAAATAAAGTACATATCATAAAAAACAATAGTGTATCCTTGATATTATTCATAAAACACATATTTATGTCCTAAGAAAGAAACAAATTAAATGGTGAGCTCGGATTCTTACTAAGGGTTATATACAGTTGAAGTGATCATGAGTAAATAAGGAAAAAATAATATGACAAGGTTAATAAATACAAACACATGAATTTAAATCAATAAAATCAGCATAAAATGCATCCATGGATATTATCAAGGTTTAAATATCATTGATAATAATAAATAAATTATCAATGAAGGAAATACTTAATATTGGATGCCTTGATCTCAGAAATCATGGTATTAATACCGTGAAGGCCTTATACTAAGACAATTTAAAACTATGGTTAGGCATACACTAAAAATACTTTTAATGAAATCTTACAAATTCACCTCACGATACATATCGATGCATCAAGGGTTGATATAATTCTAGTATCCACCCATCACTACATGTCCAATGCATTCCTTATATATTGAATGATCAGTTTAATTCATGAACAATATGACTTTTCAAAAAAATATCCATTCTGAATAAATACTATGGATTTATCAATAATATCACGTTAAATTGTATAATTTAAAATTATAACACTTTATATAGAAATGGTACATATTTCTGGAAATAATCAATTACAAGATACAAATAATATGGATATTTAATATAAAGGTAATATATAATTATCTTAAGTAAGTGAATGTTTTAAAGGATTGTATCATTACAATATATCCCTAATAAAGATTTAGTAAAATAATGATTTTTTTTCATTGATGAATATAAATTCTATTAAAATATGTTTAAACCATTCTTGAAAAAATAACCTTTCTATATTTTTAAATCACTTATTTTGAAAAAATATACAATTATAAAGTAAAACTATTATATGAAAATAACCACATAAACATATAAAGGGACATTAAAAGAAAATATAAGTCATGATTGTGGGAAAATAAACTCATTCTGTATAAGTTAAAAATTATTTCCTCAATTCATTTTTTAGAAAAGTCACAAAGTACCACGTTTGGAAAAAGAAAAAAAATCCTTCAAGTTTCAAAGAGTGGAAAAGTTTAAAGAAAATATGGAACACCTATAAGAGATTAAATTTAAAATTGACGTTAACAATCATTAATAAATAGATATTCATGTTAATTATTTCAAAGTTTCATTATATACAAAACATAATATTAAAAAGGTTCACAATACTAAATAGGTATCAATGGAGTGGAAATTGAGAAGAAATCTCATACTTAACGTTCAACATGCCTCATATGCGATTTTATCCTCCTATATAATATTTTTTTTATTATAATTATATAATAGTAACAAAAAAATATCTATAATGTCATATATGATATATTTATAACATTTTATCACCTATTTGTTAATGATAGTTTTACTATTCACATTATTTCATGTGTTAACTACTTTATTTTTCATATATTTTTTGATTCAGAAGTCTTTGTCCTTGTGTATTTGTCATGGCTCCATAATATATATTATTTTATTTAAGATTTAAATATAAAATATATCCAATATATATATATTTATAATCATCTATATAGATAAAGATATAAAAATGAATTACACCGTTCATGGAGATGGTAAGTTGTGTGTGCACATGAATGTTGTTTTTACTTTTATATAGACAGAATGAAAGTAAGGTATATAATAATTATAATTTGTAAAATAATTATTATATTATATATATTCATTAAATATATATTTATTACCATCCAATTAAATACATTTTTTACCTTTATTTGATTTAAATATTATAAGGGCCGTTTTCAAGTAAAATTTATATTAAATTGGTAAATTTTGAACTTAACATGATTAAAGTTGAATTATATTGATAAAAAAGGAATTAATATGAACAAATATATCCTTATCACTTAATTGTAACTTATATTAAAGAAATTTACCCTTTACTGAGGTGATATATTAACCACGATTACTAATTATGCAGAAGAAAAATAAAAGGGACCTATTTAAAAAATTATAATCTCATTATAAAAAATATAGTATTTATTTTATCAAATTAAATAAAATAAGTGGATTAAATTTATATTAAAATATGTTTTCAGAATGCAATGAAAATTTCTTTTTTTTAAAAATGTTGTTTTTATATAAAAAGTTTTTTTATCCATATCCCATATATAATTAAAATATTATTTGAATATAAAAATATTTTATTCAATATATAGAATAAAATGTTCATTTAAATAATTCAAATGTAATGATATAATTAATTTATTAATTTAAAAACATGTTTCATGGATAAAAAATAGTTTTTCATACAAATGCCTTTTATGTATAAAAATGTTTTTATAAAAAATTTAAATATATAGATTATTCCAATGAGATTAATTAAAATATTAACAATATAATAAAACTAATTTTACTTTAAACCCATTTTAATGTAAAATTTAAAATTTAAAATGGTTGAAACAATAATACAGTGTTAAATAAAAATCATTATTCTTCACTATTGACTTGAAAATGAAAATATTATGAAAAATCCATAAATTTAAACCTAATAAAAATTTGATATGATGATTTAAAAAATTATTTTATTTTTATAAATTGAAATTTATAGAAGTTCTACAATTTACTTATAATTTTTTCTCCTAAAAATTTATAAAAAACATTTTTGATGAAAACTTATTTCTGAAGCATAAAATTAGCATTCTGAAAATGGTGTACTAATTTCTAAGTAGTAATCAATGCATTTTTATGGAGTAAGTCCTATATATATTTCATAATTTTGTTGATACTATTCATAACCACTAATTGAATGACTAATTTATTACAGTCTTGTTTGAATAATAATATTTTTAGGTTCATTTAAGCTCGATGTTTCTGGTTGTATACAATACTGAACATAGTGTTCTTTTAAATCTCATGGTGTTATAGTTTCCTAGGATTTGACCCCCATAGAGCACATTTTTAATGACTATTAGTTCATTATAAACATCTTATTCAGTTCTTTATGTCTTCAAATAAACATAAAAAATAATTTATTGATAGTTTTTCTATGATTTCACATTAATATGAGGTTTTTTACTATGATTTCTATTATTACACACATATTTTAGTGTTTTAAAACATTAAAATTATTTTTTCTATGATCTTGAGAAAATGAAAACTTATATTGATTTTTTGGAAGTTATAAAATTTATATAATCAATTTATAATTATTTTCTTTTGATTTAATAATAATCCATGGTCATTTTCTTGGTTTTGGCCCCCTAATGCATGTTTTTAAAGATTGGTAATTCTTTAAAAACTACTCATTTAGTCATTCTAATAAAACCGTATGTCAGGTATTCATGTATTTTACTTATACACATCACAAATGAATGAAATACAGTTTTTATATGATTTTAATTTAATCTAATGTTGTTTTTTGTGGTGTTTCCCCGTTATATGCACGTTTTAGCATTGCAGAACACTAAAAATTCATTTTTGGTCATCCCAAAAAATTGAAATCCATATTTATGCGTTGACAGTTAATAAATTTTAAAAATAAATATATCTTTATTTTTCTATGAGTTCAAGAAAATTTAAGGTTGTTTTACCAGTTTTGACCCCCTCAAGCATGTTTTTATAGACTAAGATATTTTTAAATACTACTTATTCAGTTATTTTGAGAACACTATATGTCATACTGATGTAAATTATACTTTTACTTTTAAAAAATAATTCAAATATTTATTTCCAATGAATTAACATCAATACAAGTTTTTTGTTATTTATTTAATCATTTCTTGCATCATTTAGAGTTTTAAAACATTAGAATGAATTTTAATACTTCTCAACCAATTGATATCTCATATTGACATGTTGATTGTTTCTATATATCATTGACCAATATAAAATTATTTTACTATTATTTCATGGAAATTTATCATCATTTAATTGATTTTTCCTTCTACCGCACATTTTTAAATATTTTTTATTCTTTAAAAACAACTTATCTAGTTAGTCTAAGTGCACCACACATAGGATTGATCTTTTTTCATCCCATACATATAAAAAATAATTCAAATATTTTTTCCATGTTATTTAATGTCAATTTAATGTCCTTTTCAATTGTTTTTATAGTTACGTTCACATTTTAGTGATTCAAAACACTAAAAATACATTTTGGGTCATCCCAAGAAAAGCACAAGATGGATTGTTGTGTCGTGTAATGACCTCGACCCCCCAGTAGCTTGAATCGATTATATACTTTGTTAAGTTGGAAAATAAACAAGGGGTAAAATATAAAAGGAATTATAAGTTTTGTAGTCTTTTAGAGATAGAGACATACATGAAACCCATTTTACATTAGGGATAAAATACAAAACATAGTACTGGAAAATATTCAACATCCCCGAACTCATTCAAATAACTCTTCTTCATATCCTGAGTAAAGGGAAAAAGTTAGGATGAGATCAAATGCTTATTAAGGGTTATGTATATTGGAAGCTATCATGAATCAATAATGAATAATAAATATAATAAGGTAAATAACTGAATAATAATTTCATTTAATCAATAACTTAACCATCATGATTAGATAAGGCATAATCAATATAGAAAGGTAAATAACTAAACATATAGTCTATTTAATCTATAATTTGAGCACAAAATGCAACCGTGGATACTATTAGTGAAGTAATATCATGGATAATAATAACTGAATTATTAATGAAGTAAAAGGATAAATTTTGGACTTTTTGATCTCATACATCATAATATCTATACTGTCAAGACTTTTCACGAGATAATTTAAAACAATGGGTAAAAACCCAATAAATTTGGACAATAGATTTTTCTAATCAGATCTACCAATGTAACAAGGGCTATATAATTTTGGTCCTCACCGGTCACTATATAACCAAATCATTACACATATATTGAATTATATATTTTATTCATGAATCAATATTCCTTATCAATAAATATTAGTACTAAGAGAAGAATACAAATTTATCAATATTTCCTAATTAATCAAAATTTTTTGAATAAAACACTATATGTACAAATTGTATATGGTTTAGTAAAAAATAATATTCATAATACAAAAAATATGAAAATTTAAGAGAAAGTTAATGTCTAGTTAAAAATAATAATAATAAATTGATTGTATCAAAATTAAATTAACAATAACAAAATTAATCAAGAAATTAGCGGTGCCCATCGTCTCATTGAGAATATAGTTTTTTTCATAAAATAATTTTATTTGGAAAATAAATACAATGGAAGTAAAATATTAAAATAATCTTTCATAAAAGACTTTGTGTTGTAAAATAATTTAAAACATGCATATGACGCTAAATGTTTTTAAGCGGTTGTGGCGGTAGGGAAGTTTGGTATCACCGTATACATTAGAAAACATTCTTTTTTTCTTTTTTTTAAAACAACTCTTTTGAGAAAAAGTATATATATTTATTTAAACCCGTTTTTTAAAAATAAAGGATAACTTAAATTTTCCATAATAAATCTTTTGAGTAAATAATAGGACTTTTGTAAAACAATTTTTTAAAACATGGATATGGAATAAAAATATATCTAATTTAAATAGAAATATAATGTGTTTTTATTTTAAAAATGTATCTGCTTGATTCAAGTAAAAAAGAGAGGAAAATTTGGAATAATGTATAAAAACTCCAAAAATATCAAGTAGATAATAATGTTATCGGTGAATATTGATAATAAAAATGTATTTGTTTTCCATTTTACTATCGATTATTCATTTATACTTTTTCCTGATTACTTAACCCATTAATGATGATTACACATAAGGGGGTTAATTTTTTTTGGAAAAAGGAATGTGAATAATCTTTTGAATAATTAAATAAGAGATCAATCTGTTCTCCAATTTTGAAACTATATTCAGGAGATGAATGGTTTTTGATATATTGTGATGCATTGGATAAGGTACTTAGTTTTTTAATAATTCTAAATTATAAAGTAATTTAATATTCATAAAGGAAGTTAAGGGCGCACTGATTGAAATATACAACCCATGATCTTGAGTTAGAAACCATAATAGTTTCATTAAAGATATGGTTATATTATATGTATGGTGAAATATATGAGATTTACATAGACCATAAAATCCTAAAATACATATTTTCATAGAAAGTGTTCAATATGAAGTAATGTATATTGATTTGGATACTCAAGGATTATGATTTATCAATACATTTCCACCGAGGGAATGAAAATAAGGTAGCAGAATCATTGAGATAGAAAGATTATGCATTTCCAACTGAAATTAGGATATAGAGAGATCTGATTCTCATGGATCTAGTACAAATGGATAAGAAAATTATTAAGGAAGGGTAGAAATCAATAATTTTTCAAATGGTAAAAAAACTATATTTATTGGAAAAGATAAAAAGTTATTAATCTAATGATGATAATTTTCAGATAAAAATTAAATCTATGAATGATGGGAAATTAGTATAATTTGTTTATAGAGATAGAGTTATAAAATTTGGAAAGAAATTATGTGTTACATTTATACTTGAGATAAAAAGGGAATTATTTGATGACACTTATAGCTTGAATTTATCTACACACCATGGTTGCACAAATATGTATTTGTTTTTGAATTAATATTTTTGGTGGGATAACATGAAGTGGAAAAATGCTAATTATGTATCTAGTGTCTTGTTTTTTCAAATAGTGAAGGAATAAAGACATAATACAATAGGATTTATGAAACCTCTTCCTATTACTATGTGGAAATGGGAGGACATCAATCTAGACTTTGTCACATGAATACCCAATAATCTTATAAGGAATGATGTAATATGGGTTATTCTGGACCGCCTAACCAAATCTGTACATTTTCTCACTATAAGAGAAGATTTACCTCTTGATTTATTTTAAATATTTATATTAATGATATTTCAAGACTTCATAGTGAAAAATTTTCAATTATGTATGATTATGATACCCATTTTACATAAAAATCATGGAAGAGTCTTCAGAAGGATTTTGATACTCATCTTCATTTGAACACCGCCTACCATCCTCAAACTAATGGAAAATATAAAATAACAATTAAAATATTGGAAGACATGTTGATGTCATTATCACTTGACTATAAAGGTATATGGTATCATTATTTACCTTTTTATAATTTTCATATAATAATAGTTTCCATTAAAGTATTCAAATGGAATCGTATAATGCATTATATGGAAAGATACCTTATACTCCATCTTTTTGGGATGAAATTGGTGAAGGGAAAATTGTAGGACCATAACATGTAGAAGATAAAAAGACAAAGTTAAAAACTACTCAAGAAAATATTAAATAATATAAAAGTAGAAAAACTCGTTATGATAAAAATCAAAGGAAATATTTATAATTTCAAGTGGGATATCACGTTTTCATGATAATATCTTCATTGAAGGGTGTCATAATGTTTGGTAAGAAGGGAAAACTGAGCTCGATGTACATCGAACCATTTTAAATTCAATTAAGGTTTAGATCCATGTATTATAGATTATAAGTTCCAAGAATACTCTCAAAGGTACATTATGTCTTCCATATATCATTGTTGAGGATGTACAAGCTAGACCTAAAAAATGTTCTCACCTCTAAAGAAATATAACTAGAACCTGATCTATCTTATTGTGACGAGGCCATCCAGATTTATGAAACTACAGAGAAATTGTTGAGGAATTGGATGAATGAAATGGAAAATGTACTTTGGGGAAATGAAATAATTGTGGAATCAATATGGTAACCATAGGATGTTATGAAGAATAACCACCCACATTTGTTTTGAAAGTAATATCCATGAAAATTTCAAGGATTAAATTTTTATAGGAGGAAAGAATGTAAAACCCAAGCCTCAATTATATTATGTGAACATTATATTTTTATAAAAAGAAAATAAAATGTTTTTTTTTGTATTTCATGACACAAAGAATAATTATTATAGGATGAATATCAATTTTCATTTTACTTGGTCAAAATAAGCATAGTACAAATTTTAAAAATTTCTCAAAGAAATAATTTTTTTTGAATAATTTAAAATATTGTTTTTAAAATATACATATTTTATTTATAATAGATTTTACTAATATATATAATTAAAAATTTATTAATTTTAAATTTTATATAAATAAATATAATAACATTAAGAGATAAAAATAAATATTTTTCAAAAAATTATTATTTTTTCACAAAACTATTTTTTTTAAAAAAGGAATAATGTCTATGCATTAGTTAATTAAAATGATATTTAATTATGAATGATATAAATAAAAATTATATATTATATATATAACTATATGAATTTAAATACATATAATGATGATTACTATTCATATAGTTAATATAATATCATTTTATTCTTGAAAAATTAATTTCTTGAAAAATCGTTTTTCGACACAATTTGTGGTTTTGTTTTTAAAACAATATTTTTCAATTTTGTAAATTTAATTTTCTAAAATTTATTACATATCATTAATAATAATTATTTATATTGGGTTATAAGGTCAACTTAATTTTTGTTTATAAGTAAATAAATTAAAAATTAATTACTACAGATATGGTTAAAATGTGGTTTTGCACGTCGCATGCTCTTTTTTTTAAATTAGTATTTCTGACAAATAGTTTTTTTATTTTATAAATTTTATTTTATATTTATAATAATATTTTTTGAAATTATATATTACGGAAAATTTTATTTTAGGATTAGTATGTTAATTACATAATTTAAAAAACTTGTTAATGTGATGAAAACTAAAATGGTAAAAGTAAGTAAACCAAGAGGATAAGTGAGTAAAATGTTTAAAACATGTTTATTTTTATATTTTTTAGGTTTGGATTAAAATTAAAATAACTAAAATCCATTATATATTAATTCTATATTTACTTGGGGTGATAGTGACTTCCCATTATTGAACTATTTTGGGTATCTACCAAAAATCCACTCCTCCTCAATTATAAAATATAACTCCCCCCCCTCACTTCTTCACACATATCAAGATAGTTGGATCCACAAAAATCTTAAAAAATATATCCTAAAAATCCTTATTCACATTATATAGATTATTTTCATCACAAAAGTCCATCCCTAGGTTACATTAGAAGAGATATAAAGGAGGTTTCTTTATGAAAAGGTAATCATCTTAACAAATATCTTTCTTTTTTATTTATTTATTTTCAACCTTAAATTACATATTAACACTTAAAAAATACATGAAAATATATCCCATATAATAAGATGTTATTATGTTTATATCATAATATTTATCCATCTATTTTTTATCAAGTGGGAAGAAAATCCGTCACTTGTGTGTTTGGTGGACTACCACCACAAGAACCGATGTAATTTATTTTATATCACTCAATCGCATGGATATTAATAGTTATATAACTAATGGATATATATGATACATATGAAATGATATTAATTTTTTAAAGTTAATATACCATCCACTGTCTTACCCTTTCACCCATTAATAGAATTATATCATTGCTCGTATTTCGTAATACCAACCCTCTCCACAAAGAAATGTGATTCAATTTCCTTGCACTACCTAAAATAATGGTCATAAAAAGGTATTTAATGATTTAATATAATATTAATAACATTATTATTATTATTTATATGATGTAACTATTTATTATATATAAGAATTGTAAATTTCATGAAAAACACACTTGATAAAACAAGGCAATCAACACCAGAAACAATAGTAATAATAAAATATTATTATTGAAAAACTTGTTTGTTTTTATAATAGTATAATATTTGATATTATAAATATTAATATGGTTCTAGTATAAATTAATAACATGATTAAATACAATATAGTTTAGGTTAAGGTGAACTCAATGAAATGGAAGCTTAATGTAAGGGATTTCATCTCAATATGAATTCCTTTGAGTAATATTTTTTAATATCCACCTATTCAATTTTATGTGATATATATAGATGCCATTTGATATATCTTACATTAATAAATATATATTAATTATTTATAATTTTTAAATTCATCTTTATTCTTTCAATGGGTAACAATTTGAATGTTACCAAAGTGGTAAGAATATATTTTACAATATCACTTTATTTTGGGATTTATACTACTCTTGTTGAAGGAATATTATAATTTATCATCAAAGTTCACCAATAACATTATTATCTACTTGATATTTTTGGAGTTTTTATAGTTTATTCCAAATTTTCCTCTCTTTTTTACTTGAATCAAGCTAATACATTTTTAAAATAAAAACACATTATATTTCTATTTAAATCAGATATATTTTTATTCCATATCAATGTTTTCAAAAATTGTTTTACAAAAGTCTAATTATTTACTCAAATGATTTATTATGGAAAATTTAAGTTATCCTTTATTTTTAAAAAACAGGTTTAAATAAATATATATACCTTTTTTTCAAAATAGTTGTTTAAAAAAAAGAAAAAATAATGTTTTATAATGTATATGGTGATACCATTCTTCCTTACCACCACAACCGCTTAAAAACATTTATCCTCATATACATGTTTTAAATTATTTTACAACACAAAGTCTTTTATGAAATATTATTTTAATATTTGACTTCCATTGTATTTATTTTCCAAATAAAATGATTTTATAAAAAAAAACTATATTCTCAATGAGACGATGGGAACCTCTAATTTCTTGATTAATTTTGATATTGTTAATTTAATTTTGAGACAATCAATTTATTGTGATTGTTTTTTACTAGACATTAACTTTCTCTTAAATGTTTATATTTTTTGTATTATGGATATTATTTTTTACTAAACCATATACAATTTGAACACATAGTTTTTTATTCAAAATTTGTTTGATTAATTAGTAAATATTGATAAATTTGTATTCTTCTCTTAGTACTAATGATTATCGATAAAGAATATTGATTCATGAATAAAATCTATAATTAAATATATGTGTAATGATTTGGTTATATAGTGACTGGTGAGGACCAAAATTATATATCCCTTGTTACATTGTTAGATCTGATGAGAAAAATCTATTTTCCAAATTTGTTGGGTTTTTACCCATTGTTTTAAATTATCTCGTGAAATGTCTCAATAGTACAGATATTATGATGTATGAGATCATGGAGTCCAAAATTAATCCTTTTACTTCATTAATAATTTAGTTATTATTATCCATGATATTACTTCACTAATAGTATCCATGGTTGCATTTTGTGCTCAAATTATAGATTAAATTGACTATATGTTTAGTTATTTACCTTTCTATATAGATTATGTCTTATCTAATCTTGATGGTTAAGTTTTTGATTAAATGAATTTTTTTAGTTATTTACCTTGTTATATTTATTATTAACTATTGATTCATGATATCTTCCAATATACATAACCCTTACTAAGAATTTGATCTCATCCTTATTTTTTTCTCTTTCCTTAGGATATGAAGAAGAGTTATCTGAATGAGTTCTGGGATGTTGAATGTTTTCCAGTACTATGTTTTGTATTTTATCCCTAATGTAAACTAAGTTTCATGTATGTCTCTATCTCTAAAAGACTATAAAACTTATTATTCATTTTATATTTTACCCCTTGTATCTTTTCCAACTTAACAAAGTATATAATTGATTCAAGCTACTGGGGGGTAGAGGTCATTACACGACACAACAATCGAACTTGTTCTTTTCTTGGGATGACCCAAAATGTATTTTTAGTGTTTTGAATCACTAAAATGTGAAAGTAAATATAAAAATGATTGAAAAGGACATGAAATTGAAATTAAATCACATGGAAAAAATAATTGAATTATTTTTTATATGTATAGGAAGAAAAAAAAATCAATCCTATGTGTAGTGCACTTAGACTAACTAGATAAGTTGTTTTTAAAGAATAAAAAATCATTAAAAATACGATGTAGAAGGAAAAATAAATAAAATGATGATAAATTTCCATGAAATAATAGGAAAATAAATTTATATTGGTCAATGATATATAGAAACAACCAACATTTCAATATGAGATATCAATTGGTTAAGAAGAATTAAAATTCCTTATAATGTTTTAAAACTCTAAATGATGCAAGAAATGATTAAATACATAAAAAAAACCTTGTATTGATGTGAAATCATTGGAAATATATATTTTAATTATTTTTTACAAGTAAAAGTAAAATTTACATCAATATGACATATAGTGTGCTCAGAATAACAGAATAAGTAGTATTTAAAAATATCTTAGTCTCTAAAAACATGTTTTAGGGGGTCAGAACTGGTAAAACAACCTTGAATTTTCTTGAACTCATAGAAAAATAAGGATATATTTATTTTTAAAATTTATTAACTAGAAACGCATCAATATGGGTTGTCAATTTTTAGGGATGACAAAAAATTAATTTTTAGTGTTTTGAAAGGCTAAAACGTGCATATAACGGGAAACACCACATAAAAAAACATTAGATTAAATTAAAATCATATGAAAACTGTATTTGATTCATTTATGATGTGTATAAGTAAAATACATGAAAACCTGACATACGGTGTTATTAGAATGACAAAATAAGTAGTTTTTAAAGAATTACCAATCCTTAAAAACATGCATTAGGGGGCCAAAACCAAGAAAACGACAATGGATTATTATTAAATCATAAGAAAATAATTATAAATTGATTATATAAATTTTATAACTTCCACAAATTCAATATAAGTTTTCATTTCTCAAGATCATAGAAAAAATAATTTTAATGTTTTAAAACACTAAAATATGTGTGTAATAATATAAATCATAGTAAAAAACCTCATATTAATGTGAAATCATTAAAAAACTATCAATAAATTATTTTTTATGTTTATGTGAAGACATAACCTCAATACAACATGTGATGTGCTATGAATAACTGAATAAGATGTTTATAAAGAACTAATAGTCATTAAAAATGTGCTCTGGGGGGGGGGTCAAATCCTAGGAAACTGTAACACCATGAGATTTAAAAGAACACTATGATCGGTATTGTATACAACCAAAAACATCGAGATTAAATGAACCTAAAAATATTATTATTTAAACAAGACTGTTATAAATTAGTCATTCAATTAGTGGTTATGAATAGTATCAACCAAATTATGAGATATATATAGGATTTACTCCATAAAAATGCATTGATTACTACTTAGAAATTAGTACTCAATTTTCAGAATGCTAATTTTATTCTTCAGAAATAAGTTTTCATCAAAAATGTTTTTTATAAATTTTTATAAGAAAAAATTATAATTAAATTGTATAAATTCTATAAATTTCAATTTATAAAAATAAAATAATTTTTTAAATCATCATATCAAATTTTTATTAGGTTTAAATTTATGGATTTTTCATAATATTTTCATTTTCTAGTGAATAGTGAAGTATAATGATTTTTATTTAACACTGTATTATTATTTCAACCATTTTAAATTTTAAATTTTACATTAAATGGGTTTAAAGTATAATTAGTTTTATTATATTTTTAATATTTCAATTAATCTCACTAGAATAAATTATATATTAAAATTTTGTATAAAAACATTTTTATACATAAAAGGAATTTGTATGAAAAACTATTTTTTATCCACCAAACATGTTTTTAAATGAATAAATTAATTATATCATAACATTTAAATTATTTAAATGAAAATTTTATACTATATATTAAATAAAGTATTTTTATATTCAAATAATATTTTAATTATGTATGGGATATGGAAAAACCAACTTTTTACTTAAAAACAACATTTTTATAAAAAAGCGATTTTCGTCGCGTTTTGAAAACATTTTTTAATATTAATTTAATCCACTTATTTTATTTAATTTTATAAAATAAATACTATATTTTTAAAAATGAGATTATAATTTTTTAAATAGGCCCCTTTTATTTTTCTTCAGCATAATTAGTAATCTTGGTTAATATATCACCTCAGTAAAGGGTAAATTTCCTTAATATAAGTTAAAATTAAGTGATAAGGATATATTTGTTCATATTAATTATATTTGTATGAATATAATTCAACTATTATCATGTTAAGTTCAAAATTTACCTATTTAATAGAAAATTTTCCTTGAAAACGACCCTTATAATATTTAAATCAAAGAAAGGTAAAAAATGTCACTCTCTTTGTTTTTAATATCTATCATATATCTATATATGGAACAAATTAAGATATAAATGAACATAAATTTATATTTTCAGATATATTAAATTATTTTAATGATATATCTTTTTTCCCATCTTTTAAAAATTATATAATTACCTTAAATGCTTGTACAACACGAAAACAATATATATTTAATTAGAAGAAAAAAAATAAATAATTTGAAAAATATAAAATATAATATAATTTGAATGAGATCATATGTCCCAAAAATTCTGAAGATCTATATGTCATTTTAATATTATTATAAAGTATTATATTTGAACTAAACATCTGTCTGGATGTATTTAAAGTAAATTTAAATGCCTAGTGTCAAAAATGACATTAATGATATTTTATCAAACTAATATTTTTTTATGTTATTTAAAATTAATAAAAAAATATATTTGGACATTTAAATAGAAAATGGTTTTGGAAAGAATCCATGGTCCCTTTATTAGTCCCTCATACATTTATAAAAACACAATTAACCCTTTTTTATTAAAATAGCGGTTACCACAATTAAGGTAAAAAATAAATTTCCATGGAGTTAATAAAAAAGATAAGGAATAAAATGACGTCAAAACTTAAATAAATTTAATTCTATTATGTTATTTTAACCCTCTACCACTTTTCTTTGAATTCATGATCATTTTGAAACATTTTCCTTTATTATAGTCATATTATATTATATTTTTTTACAAAATTGTAAAAGTGCCCCTAACTTTGATTATAAAAGGGAAATCCTCACTTAATTTCCTTACAGAACATTGAGAAATATAGATTTAGAAAACCATACCCATTAATTTCATAAAAATTATGATTGAAAATCTTGATGTGATGGTCAGCCCGAAATTCCTACCCTAGTTCTCTTAAGAAGAAATCAAGAGGACTTCTATCGAAGAAGAGGTAATCGTCTTTTTTGTGTACTTTATATTTTGTCTTCTACTTACTCTTAAAGTGTTATAACCATCGTAAAAGAATAAATCAAGTATCATAAATATACTTATATTTTATTATAAATATGTAATAAAAATATTACGTCTCTTTTCCATCCTACAAAAAATAAAAACACCACTTGTTAATACGTATGACTTACCTTCTCTATGTAATGGTGTAATCCATTTTTCATCACCAAATTACTTGTATGCTTATAAATATATAACTAATGAGTATATATTATATTTATTCCATAAATATTAATGTTTAAATATAATATCTTGTATACCTATTTATGATCCAATCCATTGGAAAACAATAACATCACCCATGTGTATATGTGGACTACCACATCTATGTAGCGATGCGATCTATTTTTTACTTTGTATTTAATTGGATGGTAATAAATATATATTTAATGAATATATATAATATAATAATTATTTTACAAATTTTAATTCTTATATACCTTACTTTCATTCCGTCTATATAAAAGTAAAAACAACGTTCATGCACACACACAACTTACCATCTCCATGAACAGTGTAATTCATTTTTATATCTTTATCTATATAGATGATTATAAATATATATTGGATATATTTTATATTTATATCTTAAATAAAATAATATATATTATGAATCCATGACAAATACGCAAGGACAAAGACTTTCGAATAAATACATATATGAAAAACAAAGTAGTTAACACTTGAAATAATGATAATAGTAAAACCATCATTAACAAATAGGTGATAAAATGTTATAAATATACCATATATGACATTATAGATATATTTTTGATACTTTTATATAATGATAATAAAAAAATATTATATAGGAGGATAAAATCGCCTTTGAGGCATGTTGAACGTAAGGTATGAGGTTTCTTCTCAATTTACACTCCATTGAAACCTATTTAGTATTGTAAACCTTTTTAATATTATGTTTTGTATATAATGACCCTTTTATATAATTAACATGAATATCTATTTATTCATGATTTTTAATTTCAATTTTAAATTTACTCTCTTATATGTGTTCCATATTTTCTTCAAACTTTTCCTCTCTTTGAAACTTGAAGGGTTTTTTTTATCTTTTTTTCAAATGTGGTACTTTGTGAACTTTCTAAAAAATGAGTGGAAGAAATAATTTTTAACTTATACAAAATGAGTTTACTTTCCCACAATCATGACTTATATTTTCTTTTAATCTCCCTTTATATGTTTATATGGTTATTTTCATATGATATTTTTACTTTATAATTGTATTATTTTTCAAAATAAGTGATTTAAAAAAATAGAAAGGTTATGTTTTTCAAGAAAGGTTTTATAATATTTTAATGGAATATATATTTATATATGAAAACAAATCATTATTTTACTAAATCTCTATTAGGGATATATTGTAATGATATAATCCTTTAAAACTTTCACTTACTTATGATCATTAGATATTACCTTTATATTAAATTTCCATATTATTTGTATCTTGTAATTGATTATTACCAGGAATATGTACCATTTCTATATACAGTGTTATAATTTTAAATTATACGATTTAACGTGAAATTATTGATAAATCCATTGTATTTATTCAGTATGGATATTTTTTTTGAAAATGCATATTGTTCATGAATTAAACCGATAATTAAATATATAAGGAATGCATTGGACATGTAGTGATGGGTGGATACTAGAATTATATCAAACCTTGATGCATCGATATGTATCATGAGATGAATTTGTAAGATTTCATTAAATGTATTTTTACTGTATGCCTAACCATAGTTTTAAATTGTCTTAGTATAATGATTTCATGGTATTAATACCATGATGTCTGAGATCAAGGCATCCAATATTAAGTATTTCCTTCATTGATAATTTATTTATTATTATCCATGATATATAAACCTTGATAATATCCATGGATGCATTTTATGCTGATTTTATTGATTTAAATGCATATGTTTGTATTTATTAACCTTGCCATATTATTTTTTCCTTATTTACTCATGATCACTTCAACTGTATATAACCCTTAGTAAGAATCTGAGCTCACCATTTAATATTTTTCTTTCTTAGGACATAAATATGGGTATTATGAATAATATCAAGGATACACTACTGTTTTTTATGATATGTACTTCATTTTCCCAATATAATATGAGAATCATGCATGTATCTATATCTCCAATACTGAAAAAGTGATTAATCTTGCAAGGTGGGATCATTTGTATCTATAACAATGTACTAAAGTAACCACTAACTATGGGATACTAGGGATGGGGATGTTACAGTTGGCATCGGGGCAGGTTTAGAAGAAACCTTCGAAACTGGATTTTAAATAAATATTGCTAACTTTTGAATTAAAATAATCCATTATAGTATTTGGGAACTTTTATTATAAGAGGGTTAATTATTTTATGGATAAATATGAATTATGATTATTATCTTACTTAGTGTGATCCATTATTAATTGATTCCCCTAATAGAAAAAGGGAGTCAAAACCTCTAGAAAATGTAGGGATTTCCCTATCGATAAATCCAATAAAACTAGTGTTTTAATTCATAAGATCATAGCTATATTAGAGAAATTGTCTCAGGTTATGACAAATAATATTTCCCATTTTGAATAACCAATTGTTCTACATCATGAGTTTTCTATACTTTATTACTTAATGTGACAAAATCCTCCATCTTTTATTAGAGATACTAATTCATTGATATCTAAGCAACATATTTAATCTCATGAAAAGTCAATACTAGATTTAGGGTATAATGAAAGTTAAAAGGTTGTTCTGGAAGTTTGTTTTTTAAAATGAGATTCCAATCAATTGTGGTCATTAATTCATATTTCTAAAGAGGCAGAAGAAATAGAAAGTAAAAAATAAAAAACTTTTAAAGTGAATTTTTTGAGAAATAGTTCCCTAAAGAACAATGTGATAAAATGTAGAGGATATTCCTCACTTTAAAACAGAAGGAAGAATAAAATGTGGAAGAGTATGAGGAAAGATTCAAAAAATTATCTAGGAATTGGGTAGACTATATATGTTATCCAGAAATCAATATTAAACATTTCAATGATGGGATTAAGTTGAGTTTATAAAGGGAACTATTTTCTAAAACATTATATTCTTATGATGATATAGTATCAAGTGACATTTAAGTAGAGAAGTAATTTACTAGATCCTATATATTCAAGTGAATAATAATTTGAATGAGAGCCATGAATGTGGAAAAGAATCAAAGGATAAGATTAAAATGAATAAATTTCCATCATGTGAATGTTTTAGAGAGAAACATACTGGAAAATGTTATAAGGGTATGAGAGATAATTAAAAGTACAGAGAAAAGGGTCTTTAGATAATTACTATAAGACAAAGAAAGAATACACTAATATATAGTAATTTAACTCAGAAGAGATGAGGAATTATTCAATACTGTTCCAAAAGTATCAAGGGAACATACCATAGAAGAATTCATAGGGATAAGGTTAAGCCTATACTATTTCTATAGGCAAAGTGAAATGAATAAATTTCTTGTGTATTTGGATTCAATAATTAAATAAAATTATTTTTTTCAATGATATTTTGGTTATAAAAATCATGTAACATAGAAGGATTATGATACATTAGTTTTATTATAGGATTTTAAAGTATATACTGAATGATACCAACAACTATGAAATGTGATTTAATGGTAAAGTGAAATTTTTGGTGGATACATAAAGAAGGGAAATATATCCCAAAATATGTTCCAAATGTTGAGTTAATAATGTTTATCTAGTATAATGAATACATTTACATTGATGAAGTAAATATGATAATATTGGGGACATTGAAAATGGTTAGTGATTTGATGAAAAATTAATTTATGATGGTGTTTACTACATTTTTTGGATTTTCAAGATATATGGAATAAGGATAAATTTAATGGTGATTTAGTTTATTATCATATATGATCAAGATATTCAAATATTTATAATGTGATGTTATGAAATGTTTTTTGGTCTTGGGATAAAGTTTGATCAAAATTATGGGGTTTGAATATGGTCACAAATACTTTGGAGGAGTATTAAGGTTAAAGACTTTTGAAATGTATTATGCTAAACTTTTTATATTATTGTTTGATATTAAATTATGATTTATTATATTATATAACCTATTATAATAATTTTGTATTTTTAAATTTTTAGATGATTATGTAATGACTTATGGATATTATGATTCATCAAAAAGTGCTTCACGCATAATAAAAAATTCATCTTTAATATCCATTTCATGGATTAAGAGATGATGTGGAAATGGGTCGAAGCAAAACCAAAGGATGAGATTGTTCTTAAAAAATTTAAAGTAATTATGTTTATTTTCACAAGTGCTTTATCTAAAAATATACATTTTATTTTAAAATAATTTGGAAGTAAAAATATTTATATTATATTATTATTAATCCAATTAATTTCATTTTAATCAATTACATGATTAAATTTGGTATAAAAATATTTTTATACATATAAGATATTTTTATGAAAAACCATTTTTATGCATGCAAATAAAATTTTTATTAATAAATTAAACTTATCTTTATTGATTAATTATTATAAATAAATTCATATAAGATATATTCAATGAAATATTTTAACATTCAATTAATATTTTTACTATGCATGAGGTAAGAATAAGTATAGTTTATAATTCAAAATGATGTTTTTCTAACAAGTTAATTTCATCTAATTTTGATTTTTTTAAATTAATATATTATAATTATTGGTATTGAATTTAATAAAATATATTCCATATTTTTAATTATTATTTTAAAATTTCGAAAATATTCCATTTTTATTTTAGGACAATATGAATAGAAAATGTGGTAAAATTTTCACCTAGGTAAAAGGTAAATTCGGAAAATAAATATTATAACTAAGTGACAAGGCCATACTTTTTCATATTAATTATTATTGGATGAATATAATTTTAACTTTATCATATTAGGTTATAAATTAAATTTTTTAATGGAAACATTTACATGAAAATGATCGTTATAATTTTTAAATAAAGGAAAGTTACAAAATTTCACTCTCTAAGTATTAAATATTTATTATGTGTATATATAGAATCAAAATCAAGATAGAAATGAACCAAATTATCGATTTTGAGAATAAATAAATTATTAGCATGAGAAGAATTTTTTTATATTTCTTATAAATTATATAATCACCTTAACTTATTGTGAAACACTAATATAACATATATTTAATTTAAAAATGTATAATAATTGATTTTAAAATATAAAAAATGATATAATTTTAATTAGATAATGTTTCCCATGAATTTTAAAGATCTATATATTATTTTAGGATAGTTTTAAATACATATATTCAAATTATACTTTTGTCTTCATGTATTTAATTTAAAATTAAATGAGTAGTGTAAAAATTGACAATAATGATATTTTATCAAAATATTATTTTATTAAATTATTTAAATCCATAAAAATATTTTCTTAGGCCATGTGAATATAAAATGGTTTAAAACATCATAAATGGTATTTTTATGTGTCAATTGTATATTTATAATAATATATTTTACCCTTTGTGATTAAAATAGTTGTTACTAGAGTTAAGGTAAAAAATAATTAACCAAGGAGTTAATAAAAATGATTAGTATTAAAACAATATCTAAACTTGTCCAAATTTAATTATATGATTTTATTTCAACCCTAGATACTTTTTATTCGAATTAATGACCATTTGGAAGCATTTGTATCCAGAATAGTCTTATTATATATTAAATTATTAATGAAATTCCAAAAGTGACCCTCACCGAAATTATTTAAGGGAACCCATTCATTTACTTCTTTATACCCCATTGAGAAATAATGATCAAAGAAAACTACCCATTCGTCTTCTCAACAACCTTATCCAAGTTCCTTTGGTTCTGGATTCTTAAAAATACCTACACTAGGCCTCTTAAAGAGAGATCTTGAGGACTTCTATCGAAGGAGAGGAAATCATAGTTATCAAGTCCTTCAAGTTTAATAACTTAAATTTGATAAATATTCGAAAAATTAATTATGATTATGTCACAACAATTTTCTAACTCTATTATATCCTAAAAAAGTAAAAAAATTCCTATGTATACATATGGTTTACCATCTCCACGTAGAGGTGAAATTCATTATTAATAACCACTTTACTTAGATGGTTATAAAGATGGAACTAATGAGTATTTATGATATTTATTCCATAAATATGATTATAGGACTATAATATAATATATAACTACTTACCTCATAATCTATTGAAAAAAAATAATGTCGATCATGTACTACCTCCACAAAGAGATGAGATCCGTTTTCATTATGTGGATTATAATAAGGATAGATTTAATGAATATATATGATATATACTATATAATAAAAATTATTAAATATTATTTATTCTTTGACTTTTCTTTTTTTTCATCCATAAAAAAGTAAAAACAACTTTCATACATATATATGACATACTGTCTCCATAAATAGTGTAATTAATTTTAATATATTTATCTATATAGAAGATTATAAATATCTATATATAAGATATATATTATATCTATATCTTAAATTAAATTATAGATATTATGGAATCATGATAAAGGCATATTTTTTGAGACTACTGAACCAAAATAATGATGAAAAGTAGAGTAGTTAAAACCTGAAAAAATGATAATAGTAAAAAGATTATTAATAAGTGGGTGATAAAATGATATAAATATATCATAAATGTCATTGTATATTTGTTTATGTTTCAATTATATAGTTATAATGAATCTAAATTTATTATAAAATAGGTTAAAATAACTTATGATGAAATTCAAATACGAGGTAAGAGATTTCATATAATTTCCACTTTATTGAGGCATATTTTCTATTATGCACCTATTTATTTTTATGTGGTTTATATACTGCCCATTTGAGGTAATAAACATGAATATATTTTTATTTATAATCAATAAATTTTATTTAAAGTTTACTCTCTTAAATGGTTACCATATTTTCTTCTTACTTTTCCTCTCTTTGAAAATTGTATAAAGTAAAGAAATGTTTTCAAGATAAAAATATTTTTTATCTTTTGTTCGGATATATTTTTCTTCCATATAAATATTTTTTATGCAATTTTTAATTTTTTTTAAACTTCTAGCATTATTTAGCAAAATTAATCTTTAATTTTTTTTACTTTTTACAAAATGGTTTGGTTGGAATCTTTTTATCATTTTCCAAATGAGATACCTTGTAACTTTTTCGACTCAATTATAGAAGGTTTGTTTCCAGATTATATGAAATGAGTTGATTTTTAGGATATCATGAGTAATATTTTATTTGAAGCTTTATTTATAATTTTACAAGGTTATTTTCAAATAAATTGCTTTACTTTATAATTTCACGGTTTTTTTAAATAATTGATTTGAAGAAATGGAGATATTATTTTTCATAAGAATGTTTTAAAAATATCTTATTATAATTTATATTAATCAAGGTCAAAAAAATTTATTTTAATTTTTCACCACTTTTGATATGTCTTAATGATACCATTCTTTATAACATTTACTTACTAATGGTATTTGGATATTACATTTCTCTTAAATATCAACATTAATTATATCATATATATGATTATTAATTAAACCATATAAATATTCAAAATATAATGTTATACTTTGAATATATTTAATTTACTTGGTAATTATTAATAAATATATAGTATTTATTCAATACACATATATTTTGGTAAGTAAAATTGTTCATGAATTAAATTGATCATTCAATATACGAGAAATGCATTGAACATACAATGATTGGTGGGGCATATAATTATATAGACCCTCGATGCATCAACGAGTTTCATGATACAAATATGTTATCTAGAAAAAAAATATTTTTGGTGTATTAATAACCATAGTTTTAAAATTTCTAAGCATAAGGGTTTGATAGAATAAATACCATGATGTTTGAGATAATGGGGTTCAATATTAGGAATTTCCTTCATTTAGAATTTATAAATTATTATCCATGACATTAATGAATTGATAAAATGCATGGATGGATTTTGCAATCAATTTATTTATTAAATGTCTTGTTTTTATAGTTATTATCCTTGAAATATTTTTCATTCCTTTTTCACTCATGATAGATTCAACTATATGTAACCCCTACTAAGCATCTGATATCACTCTTTTATTTGTTTTACCTAGGATATGAAGAAGTGTATTGTGAATAATATCTTGGATGAAAGAATTTTTTATGCAATATATTTTATATTTATAATTTAATATGGGAATCATGCATGCATGTAGTTCTCCAAGACTCCTAAAATGATAGATCCTACAATGTGAGATCCCTTGTATCTATGCTTATTTAATAATATAACCATTGACTCTGGGAAATTAGGGTTAGGGTTGTAATAGAAAATACTATTGATTGCTATGAAATCATAAAAACTATAGATTTATATTTTAAAATGTAAGAGCTGACATCACATAAATATGAGTTTCTATTTTCTCTGGATGACTAAGAATGCGTTTTTTGTGTTTTAAAACACTAAAATGTGAATGTAATGGTTAGAACCATAGAAAATTACTTCATATTGATGTGAAATCATATTAAAAATATTATTGAATAATTTTTTTGTGTTCTTGAAATGAACTAATAAACTGTTGTTAAAGAATTGACAATCTTTAAAAATGTGCTGTTGGGTGTCAAATCCTTGAAAAAGGATTCAATTTTTCTTTTGTAAAATAGTAATAGACAACCATAGATTTACTTTTAAAATATAAGAACTAATAACATGTAAGTATTATTTTTTGATTTCATGAGATAACAAAAAACACATTGTAGTGTTTTAATATACTAAAACATGAATATAATAGTCAAAACCACATAAAATGACCTCAAATTGACATGAAATCATAGTTAGAATTTATTATAATTATTTTTCATCTGTATGAGTTTAGTGAACATCAAAATGACCCACAATGTACATAGATTTGTTGAATAAGTTATTTTTGAATAATTGATCATCTTTAAAAACATGCATTAGTGGGTAAAAACTAAGAAAATAATTTTTTTATTATCATAAAATCTTACGAAAACAACCATAGATTTATTTGTACCATATAAGAATATAATGAATATCAATTAAAGTTTTCATTTTCCTTTTAAAACATGTATATAATTATGAAAACAATTGAGATGCTGACCTCATGTTTATTTAAAAATCAAAGTAAAAATATCTTTTAACTTTTTGGGGTGTGTATGAGAAGAGCGAACATCAATCTAATGTGCTGCATGCTTAGAATGACTGAGTGAGTAGTTTTAAAAAAATTTATAGTATTTAAAAACATGAATCAGAGGGTTAAAACCATGAAAAATACCTTATAATGTTTTTAAATAATATGAATATAGCCTTAGATTTTTTTTGAAAATATTTGAATAGAAAACATCTCAATTTGAGTTGGTGTTTTATTAGGATGAAAAAAAGTTCCATTTTAGAGCTAAAATAACAAAAAAAATCTTATAATGGATAACATAATAGAAAACAAAATTTTATTAACATGAAATCATAGGAAAAATATCTTGTAATTATTTATGATGTGTATGAATTGAAGATATGATAATCCAATGTGTAGTGGTCTTAGACTGACTAAATGATCAAATTTTAAATATTTTACAGGTTTTAGAAATGTGTGACATGGGTTCAAATCCTAAATAATGACCTAGTATTGATATAAAATCATAGAAGAAAAAAAGTATATTTATTTTAAAAAATTTTGTGATGGATGATGTGTTAATCCAAATTATCGTTTGCCCCGGATGATTGGAAATTCATTTTTTTTTGTTTTAAAACACTAAAATATGTATATAATGGTTAAAACCATATAAAATGACCTTATATTTATAAAATATCACAGAAAAAATCATTGAATTATTTTTTACTTGTATATGTATTCTACGTGTAAATCTGAGGTGTATTATCCTCAAACTGACATAATAAGTCATTTTTAAAGAATTGATAGTCTTTTAGAATTTTTTACTAAGGGTTTAAAATAAATCAAAATAACTTTAATTTACATTATATTATTTTATGAAATTTTAGATTCATTTTTTAAATTTAGTTGTTGAAGACGGGTATATCTCAGTTGTAATTATTAGGGGATGATCAAAAAAACTTTTTATTATTTTAAAACAATAAAATGTGTATGTAATGGTCAAAATTATAGAATATAATCTCAAATTTATGTAAAAACACAAGAGAAATGTGATTTAATTATTTGTGATTAGTATAAGTAGAGGAAACATTAATATGACTTACGGTGTGCTCACACTGACTGAATAAGCATTTTTTTAAATAACTATAAGTCTTAAAAAACATGATATAAGTGGAATAGCCACGAAAATGACATCTGATTTGTATTAAATCATAGGAAAAAAATTGCAGATTTATTTTTGAAATTTATGAACAGAAGGTGAACCAATACAAGTTGTTTTTGGCTTGGGATGGAAAAAAGTGCCTTTTTTAAAACTCTAAAATGTGAATGTCCTGGTAAAAACCATAAAAAATTAACTCTAATTGAATTTTAATAATATTAAAACTATTATTGAATTATTTTTGACATGTAAAATAAAAAACATGTTAATATTATGTGAAGTATGCTAATAATGACTAAATATATTGTTTTTAAATAATTGATATTCTTTTAAAAAGTGCGTTAAGGGATCAAAAATCAATAAAATGGATTTAAGATTACTACCAATTCACAGGAATAATAACTTAGGCTTATTTATAATATTTAGGAACTAATGATGTGTTAATTTTTGTTGTTTGTTCTTAGAATGATTAAAAACAACTTTTTAAACACTAAAACATGCATGTAATGGTCAAAACCATAAAAATGACATTAGATTATTTTTTTTCATGTATGAGTAGTAGAAAAATCAATATGACATGTGGTGTTCTTGGACTATTTGAATAAAAAGTTTTTAAAGAATTGATATTCTTTAAAAGCACAAATCAGTGGATAAAAACTAATAAATTGAACTTTGATTATCATGAAATTATAATAATACAATCACAGATTGTTTTTTGAAATGCAAGAATAGACAATGCTTCAATTTGAGTTTTCATTTTCATTGGATAATTTAAAACACAATTTTAGTGTTTTGAAATAGTGAAACATGTGTGTAGTGGTCAAAACCAAATAAAATGACCTTATATTGACATAAAATCATATAAAAACTATATCTAAATTATTTTTGATGTATATGAGGCAAGGTAACACAAACTTGATTTGTGGTGTGATCAAACTAACTAAATAATACATTTTAGTTTTAATAAATGATTAAAAACTAGTGACATATTGAAAAAACAAACTATAGAATATATATTAAACTAAATTTTAATTGAAATAATCTAGTGGGTTCTAATTCTTATATTTTTATTTTATTTTGTTAATTTATTAATTTTTTTAATTTTTTTTTTTTTGTTTCATGAAATGATGGGTATGAAGCTTGAAAAATGATTGGATATGGTTATTTATGAGATTATAAAATTATATATGAAACATACATATACTATAGGTCCTTGCTGCATGTATTATAGTGACCTCCAAATGAAGGTCACTATATCTTATAGTGACTGAAAAAGTGATCACTATTTTGTAGTCACTAGGTGATCATTATAGGGCATACAATATAAGATATCACATGCATGAATTTGGATACCTCTTCGAACATGTTTTCTTTGGTTATTATTCAATGATATTGAATCATTTATGGACATAAATGTGAATTAAAGTCTTTAAAGGGTTACATTAGTATTAGAAATCGATGAAAACAACACAATGAGATGGTATCCACGCCCTAAGTCTCTTTAATAAATAGGGAGAGTCTATAAAAGGGATGTGATCCATCATGTTGGTGTAATTTGGTTGGCTACAAGCATAATTGAGCCTCTCTTCTTCCTGGTTCTTCACTCATCATATATGATGAAAGTGTTATTACACCTTTCCAAAACACATGATTCTCTTAATATAATTGAGGATCAACTTGCCAGTGTAATCTCCCAGAGGCAGGAGGTATATTGATGTTGTTATAGTGACCTACATCAATCATACTCTATCCAAGAGTAAAATTCATAGGTTTTTGTGTTTTAGGTACCTTGGATTTATATATTTTTTTCCATTACATGTTGCATCTGTTGAAGATAGATTGATTATATAATGGATTTTTACCTTTCTTAAGGTTATTAGATGATCCCCCTAAACCCATCAGTTGTATTATTATAACATCCCAACTCGAACCACTTAGTCCAATCTGAAATGATACATGACCTCATTCGCACTTCCCTATACACAATAGGTTTTTGGTCAGTTGTGATGGTATAAATCAGATAGTGGGGAGACTATACTCTTATTATAATGTTATAAGATTAGTAAATATCATTAAACCAAATAATAAATAGTCAGCATAAATATAAAAAATTGTATAAATGACATACATATAATAAAAAATATCCCAATATGGAAATACTATTTATAAATTAAGTAGTAGATGCATAGATAAATAAATAAACATATATGGGTCCTCCAAATTCCATCATGGCCTATACTTGCACCATGTTCCACTACTAAACCATCCACCATCATGTCCTTTCCCTTTTCCAGATCCCAGGTAATGAAATCTATAAGTGCACTAAAATTCCAAAGTAGGGTGTGAGTAAAAAGACCTACTAGAACAACTCCAATACTTTTTAATAGGTTTACAGATGCATTAGAGTGTATAACCTTATAATAAATTAACACGCACATAAGAAAAAAATCATGCTGATAGTTTTTGCGCAAACCAAGTTGCTGCAAACCATGATTACACTTCATTCGACACATTGCTAGAAAACAATGGAACAATCATTTAAATTTCTTAATGTCAAAGCTAGCCTAAAGCTACTAAATAGTCATATAGGCCTCATTCCTTCAAGTCAAACCACATAGGGTTATCTTATTCCAGTGCTTTATCTAGGTCAGGCCATATAAACCATCATGCCCCACTATTTCATTGCATTTCTAATCACTCATAATCGTCTTAACCCACAGTCATCACATATATGTATGGCTTTAATTCCCTCAAGTCAAGACACACTAGGCTATCACATCCCATTGTCCTATAAGTCTCTTCACTAGTCACATTCAACATATGAACACACTCCCCCTCTAGGGCTACCGAGTCACGATGGGACTTCCTATCACTTTGGTACCATGAATAACACAAAAAAATATCCTATACCTAGAATATCAATGTAAAATAATTAAAACATAAATAAAATATCACTAGTGTGAGAAAATATATACATTAATATATGTGATAAACTCAACATGGTCTAAAGAAAATCAATACGCATAATCATAATATGTCAATCAAGCAAGACTTATGGCTACACATTCACCCCCATGCATCACATAACAACCATCGGTTAGTCCAACACAAATAAAATTTCAAGTTATTTTCATATAAATAGTCTGAAATGGTAAGGAAATTCCTAATTCAAAGTCATCATCGTCATTGGTAGAATAAACCACTATGTGTGGTTTGAAATCTATAGTGGAAACCTCAATAGTTAAGAACACCTACTTGTGTCCTCATTATCATAATTTTTGACATGTAAAAATCCAAGGTTCTTCAAGGGTTCTTAAAACCAAAACCCTATATTTTATTTCAAAAAGAAATAACATATCACTTGTGATAATAATATCTCTCTCATGAATAATTTCCAAATTATCATTTTAGATCAACACTCGCAATCGTAATATTCCCCTCAAGAATGATTATATTTTTATTATTTCTAATAAATTATACTTTTATAATTATATCTTGGTAATTTATTATAAATTATAATTTAATAATTATCTCATGATAATTTCTCATAAATTATATTTTTATAATTATTATAAATTTAAATAAAATTATAAAACCTATGTTACAATGATAATTCCAAAATTATCAAAGGATAATTTCTTAAATAGGCTACCCAAGGATTGTTACACAAATTTTTTATATAAAAGGATAATATATAAATTAATTATAGAATGGTAGATATTTCAAATTATCCAATTATAATATTAAATGGGAAAATCACATTGATTTATCACATAAAAACCTGTTAAATTATTAAAAGATAATTCTTAGAATATCAAATAACATTTATTAAAATTATTAAATGATAATTGCATAATTTTAAAAAATTATACTAGTGAAAATTTATCAAAGGATAATTGTGCACTTTTAAACAATGATAGTTGTGGAAAATTATCAAAGTACAATTGCGCAATTTCATAAAAATATGATCGTCAACAATTATCAAATTCTAATGAAAATGAATGATCAAAGGATAATTGTACAGGATTATTAAAGATAATATTATACAATTATAAAAGGATAATTTAAAAAAATTATCATAAGAGAATTATATATAGATAATTTCCTTGGAATTAAAAATTATAATTATAAATTATTATCAAAATATAATTACATTAAATTATCTAGGGACATTTATATAAAAATTATCAAAAGATACTTTTTTTGAAGTTTCCATATGATAATTAAAAATAACTATCAAATGATAATTAAACTAAATTATCATGGGTAATTTATGATAAATTATTAATAGATAATTATAATAGGATAATTTATGAGAAATTATCAAAAGATAATTAAAAAAGAATAGTTTATGATATATTATCAAAAACAGAATTATAAAAGGATAATTTCTTAAAAATTAAAAAAATTATAATAGAATAATTTATGAGAAATTATCAAAAGATAATTATAAAAGTATTATTTATGATAAATCATCAAAATATAATTATAAAAGGATAATTTATGATAAATGATCAAAAGGTAATTATAATTTAATAATTATAAAAGTATAATTTATGAGAAATTAAAAATAGGTAATTATAAAAGGATAATTTTTATGAAATTATCAAGTGATAATTATAAAAGGATAATTTATGAGAAATTATAAAATACTAATTATTTTTTAGGACAATATTATGAGGGCAATCATTGATCTAAATTGATAATTTGAAAATTATCCCTAGGAGGGAAAGTAGTATGGCATGTTATATTTTATTTCTCTTTGAAATAAAATAGATGGTTTTAGTTCTAGGAAAACATTACGAACCTCAAGCATTGATGTGTAAACATTTATAATAATAAGTCCATAAATAAGTGTTCTTAACTTTTGAGGTTTTTACTCCATTTTTCGAACCATAGAGAATGGTTTATTCTTCCAGTGACGATGATGAACTTGAGGTAGGAAATTAGATACCATTTTGGGCCTTGTATGTGATGTTAAAAAGATATGTTATTTATGTTAGACTCACAAAATCTTATTATGTGATGCATGGTAGTGCATGTGTAACCATGAGTCTTGCTAGACTGACATATTATGATTATGCATGTTGATATGATTTAATCCTTCCAGAGTTGATCAAATGTTTTAATGTATAGATTTTACCAAACTCTTGGTACGTTGTACATGATGCCACTATTTCATTGTGGTATCTTGGTATATATTTTGGTGTTGTGTTATGCATGGTAACAAAGTGATAGTTAGGACCATCATGGATTTATAGACTCATAGGGGAAGTGTGTTCAGATAATGCATGTGACTTAATAATGAGTTCGATTTTAACAATGGGGAATTATGTCATAGTATTGCCTGAACTAGGGGCATGATAAACTTGAGTGATCAGAACCATATGTGATGATCACCGGGGCATGATGATTATGTGTGATCAGAACTGTGTAGAAATGGTGGGACATGATGGTCTGAGTGACCTGAACTAGAGATTACGCTAGGGCATGATGAACTGGTGTGGTTGGACCTGAATGTCTAGGGCATGTGTGCTTATTGAGTAGCTTGAGGATATATCTGACATTGATATGTTCCCATGATTTTCCTGATGTTTTCTAGAATGGCATTGAAGTAGTTATAAATAAGGTTTTTGGTGTCATGGTTAGCATACGAATGTTCAATATGATAATTTATTATGTTCACATTTATCTATTATTATGTCATAAAATCTTATGCATGTGAAAACTTGTTATGGATGCATTAATGGTGTCTTACTGAGTCCTTGTAGTCACACTATGCTCAGGAATTTCAGTGCACTTTTAGATATCATGACCCAAGATCTAGTGAAGGGAAAGGGACCTATAATGGACAACTTAGAAGTGTAACATGGAGAGGGAGAGGTCTGGGATAGACTCCAAAGGACCTATATATGTTTATTTATTTATATATCTCATTTTTTATCTTTTACTTACTTCATAGACATGCATTCTATATTAGGAGATATTTTCTTATACGTATTACATTTATTCAATTTCCAAATTTACTCTATTTTTTTTGATTTGTATTGATCCTATGACATGATTATGAGGGTATAGTGTCCCCACAATCAGATTTTGACCCTAAATTCTAGTCATCAACCTATTACATATAATGAAGTTTTCATGAGGTTGTGTAGAATTCCGGCTTGGACCCGAGGGTTTGGGTTGGGATGTTAAAATTTGATCCTTATTCTTTAATAGATCAACAAGTGACTGTACTTTATTTTTTAATATCATGTATATCATAAAGTATCTATTCCAATATCGTAATATATGTTATGAATAAATTATTATTTTTATTTATATTTCATGATAATCATACATCGAAATGTAGGATATATAAACAAACTAAGGATTTAAACCATTTCATAACATATGATATACAATATCTTAAAATATAATGCAATCATGAACTTTTAAAAAATATAGCATTGGGTCAACTTGATGATTTATGAGAGGTTTTAAAATAGGATATGATAATTAAAACTAAACCAATCATAAGTGAAATTATCAATAAAGGATTATGATTAGTTATATATATATATATATATATCAAAATATATGTTTGACATATCAGAATCTGAGCATTATCAAAAATAGTTTATGACTTATAATACCCATTACCATTTGTAAAAAAATATATAGAGAAAGAATGTTAAAAAATTAACACTTTTTTTAATTTTTATTTTAGTTTATAGATATTTTTAAATTATATGTGTTAGGACATATAAAATCATATTTTTCATTCCTAAATTAAATATAAAAATTTCAAATTTTTATCTCATCTTTTAGAAAATATGTAATGAGATATTTATTTTCTTATTTATCTAGAATAAAATTTTTTATAAATTATTAATATTTTGTATGATAAATCTATTTTAGAAATTTCTTCTAGTTAATTTTTAAGACCTTTATTACGTACTAGAAGAAAATGTGTATGATTTAATTTTCATCTACGATGACCTCAATTTGTGATTGAAGTTATGAAAATGAATATAGTTATTAAATATAGTATGGGCATATTAGGATTTGGAAATTTTATGTTGTTAGGACCACTAGTCTAGATACCCTGAGAGGGGGGGGGGGGTGGTGAATCAGGGTATGAAAGATTAAAACAACTTCCCCTTTGATCTTGTTTCGTTTGTCCAAAAAAACCCTCCTCTCTCACCTTCCTATTATAGAGTATGAACAAATCTTAAAGCATGCACAAGACACAAAAATTTTACGTGGTTCACCCTCACTGGGTTATGTCCAAAGATCATACACTAACAATGTGCCGATGCACCAAATCCACTAAAAGAACACAATTATTTACAATGTTTTAAGCAGACTCACTTTCCCTCCTGGTTTACATCTAATCACAATATGGAAGCTCACTACTCTCTCAACTGAAGTGTTCTCACTACTTCTTCAGAAGATCCACTTATAGTTAATAAACATGTAGGTAGCTTCATTATCTAAAATGAATTCATCCTTTACTTTTTTTATATTCTCTATTTATATACCAATTTCATCCACTGATGAATATAACATTACCACAATATTACTAGGAAATTATAAATCATTCTCACAACACTTACTACGTATTGCATGAAATGTTATTTCCTTATGCACATGTTTCCACATTTGTCATGAAAATCCCCTTACGCATAACGTTAATCTTACGTGAAACTCAAATCTCATGTGCAACTTTCTTATCTAACACGAAACTCAAAATATTTCATGAAACTCCATTTTCTTAAACATTTTACACGATCAAGAGATCATATTCTCTCTTATGTGTTGATCTCTTTCGAATGAGGGAGATCACCTATTATTTATAGGCATCGTTGACCCTAGCACGAAAGATTCACCATGTTGCGCAAGATCCTTTTTGAGCATGCAAAACCCCATTTGACATCACATTGGGTGGGAAACTTTCAATTGCATAACCTCATATTTCATGCACATTTCCAGATCTTTTGTGCTCTTCATTCCTTTTCCATTTTTAAACATTTTGATCTCAAAAGATTCCTTTCACAATGTTTCCAAACCACCTTCAATCTTGCGTGCAACTTCATATTTTACATTACGTTGTCATTATTCTTTGTCAAAATATTTTTTCAACAATATATTTGGAACTCAATAACTACCATGGAAACCATCTTTGTCAACAAACTAACCCGCCTTGTCAACAAAAACAATCACCTCAAAAATTCTTCAATGTTACCTTTCGAGATTTTTTCCCAACAATATTCCTCTTTGGGTTTGTTGAAATCTATTCTCATAACAACTCTCTTCACTTTGATACCTCATTGAAGCTCCTTCCATCATCTAATATCATTCGACTCTTGCGATTCAAATCGTGACCATAGATTCACTCACCACATACTCTAAGCCCACACGAGAAATGATAGGTGTGATAAACAAGAGTAAATGAAATATTCATCAATGAATCAATTTATTTCAAACACCAATTATCAATACCAATCTGATACCAATTGTTGGAAACATTATGAAACCATTATAACACCCCTCTTCTACTTTTATAATGATCCTCAACTATCTTGATATCTATTCTTTGATCAATCACTTCTAGCATATTCATATTTAATGATCCTCCTTTTTTACTAAGTTCTTGTGTTGTCGAAGCTAAGGTCTGGATGATCACTTTGAACACCATATACTCTCATCATAATTCTCCCCCTATTAGCTTCTTCACCTATCTTGCTAAACTCCCCCTATATTGCTGCTCCACCTATCAGCTTCTCCTAATGTCTTTAAAAACAACATTGTATCCATTCCTTAGCCATAGTTTCTCCCCCTATATAAGTCACTCTTTATCCCCCTTTGTCAATGTAGCCAAATGTCACACCTTTTTGGTCTGCAACAGAGTATAGAATATAGATCATCACATTAGGGGAAACACACCACACCTTGGGGGGGGGGGGGTCATGAAAACACAATTTTTCATGTGAGGGGAGTCGACTAAAATACCCGAGCCATTCAAAGCCTCTCAAAAGCTTTCTTAGGTAAGGATTTTGTCAGAATGTCTGCAATCTGTAGTTCTATTGGCACATAATCCAACTTCATAATTATTTACTAAACCTTCTCCATAATTAAATGATACTTTATCTCAATGTGATTTTTCCTTGAATGATGGATGGGTTTTTTGTTGATATTTATAGAACTTGAGCTATCACACTCCATTATGATTTGAGTCTTCACTTCAACTACCGTATCATCAAGCCGCTGCTTCATCCACAATAACTGTGTGCATGCTTGAGTGGTGGAAATATACTAAGATTCTACAATGATCAATGACATGAAATATTTCTTCTTGTTTATCTAAGAAATACACAAGCCACCAAGATAGAAATAACTTCCTGATGTTGATTTCTTGTCATCTGCTAAACCAAACCAATCTCCATATGTATATCTCAGCAGCTCTGGATAAAATTTTTCATTATACATAAAACTAAAATCCACTATTCCTTTGATATACCGAAGTTTCATTTTTACTGAAATTATGTGGATTTCAGTGGGATTACTTTGATATCGCACCGTTTGGCATGTATAGAAAACAATATCAGGTTTCATTGCTGTTATGTATAGTAAAATTCCAATAATATACCTATATTATGTGACATTAACTACCTTTCTATCATTATCTTTTGATAATTTCATCTGGGTAGCAAACATTTTCTTCATCTCCTTCAAATTTTCCATTCTAAATCTCCCCATAACCCCCTTGGTATATTTGGATTGAGAAAATAATGATCCATTCCTACCTTGTGACACTTATACACCAAGGAAAAATTCCAGATCACCTATCATTGACATTTCAAACTCACTTTTCATGAATTCAAAAAACTATATTGACCGAGCTTCATCTGATTTTCCAAATATTTTGTCATCAACATAAACCAACAACAAAATCCTTTGATTACTATCATTGTTGAAATAGAGATTGTAATCCACACCACCACACTAAAAACCAAGCTTCTTCAAATACTGATCAAGCCTCAAGTACCATGCTCTTAGTGCTTATTTCATTCTATATAGCACTTTCCTCAACCGATACACTTTTTTCTCATATTCAGGAATGAGGAAACCATTTTTCTACTCGATATAAAATTCTACTTCTAGATCTCCATTCATAAATACAGAATTGATATCCACTTTGTACTTCTGTTACACTACAATGTCTAGTTATAATATGATTGTATCCAGCCATGCAACCGGTAAATATTTCTCATCAACATATATTCCCTCTATCTGGGAGTACAATTTTTACACTAGTAATGATTTGTTTCAAATTACTGTTCCATATTCACTCATCTTGTTGTGATAGCCCCATTTAGTCCCAATGAAATTCTTATCTGCTGGGCTTAAAACAATCTCCCACGTCTGATTCTTCTCAATCTGATCTATCTATTAATTTATATCCTGAAACCAGTATTCATCTTCAGCTGCATCATCAAAGCATTTAGGCTCTACCTGTGATAGGAAAGATGTCTGCTATAATTATTTTATTCTTCTTGTATGAATTGGAGATGACTGATCACCATTGATATTCTTCCTATCAATTTCTGCTCGACTCCTTGGCTTCTTTGCTAACATAGACTTGAATTCCTCTTGTTCATCATATGTATCTTCTTCTAAATTAGCATCTCCCACTTCTTCACCCCCTGTTTTTCTTGGCTCATCATTACTTTCATCAAAATATTGTTCATTATGTTGATGAATATTCTCTTCATTCTCTACTACTTTGACACAATTTCTCTCAAATACTTTTCCCAGCCTCTTATTAAAGTATTTATATGCTTTTCTTTTTCTGTAGTATCCAAGTAATATCCACTCATCTCCATGTGATTCAAATTTCTTGTGTTTTTCTTTGTTGAAAATAAAGCACATACATCCAATGATTCAAAAGTACTTCATTGTTGGATTCTTTTAGCAACACATCTTATTCAGAGTCCTTCCTTCCTTTAGACATAATAGGGACCTATTAGAAATGTAGATCAATGTCAAAACCATTTCCTTCTAAAATTTTTATTGTAAGTACTTTTCAATGTGTATCATTATGGCCATTTTTTTGATGCAATGATTCCTCCTTTCAACCACTCCCTTCTACTGGGGAGTTATCACTTAAGAAACTTGATACCTTATCCCCTGTGTAACATCCCGGTTCCAGAATCTGCCTAGAGGTTCCTCGTACCCGGTTGGTCACATGCCCTCAAGTGCATTTCCCCAAATTCCAGAGGCTTCCAACTAGAAGCGAGGTCCTTGGGTGTGATAGTGGGGAAAATATTCCCTCATTGGAAGAGTAACACAATAGAAGAGAATCAAATAACAATAGCAGAAGTAGTAAACAAGCCAAACAATAGTAACAACAAAAGATAGGAATAATAAATAACTGGAGTACATATATAAATTATGAATGATACATATGTCTAGGAAAACAACCAAAAAAGTCACAATGATGAATACAGAAATAATATAAATTATAAAGAAAAAGCAATAAACATCTCCACAGCATCGCAAGCCTATGCTTGGTCCCATGCTCCCTAGATCCAACGCAGTCAAGTACCTGAAGTAGAAGGGCACTTTCCCTTATCTATACCTGCAGCAATATAATCAGTTTAGTCTCAAAATAATTTTCAAACAGGGTGTAAGAATAAATCCTAGTAGGCAACCACCACGAGATCTGTGCCTAATAGTCAGTGAATATATATGGTAGGCAATAAAATGATAGAAGTAGTGAACAATGAAGTACTCAACAGTAAAAAATTCCACAGTTTCAAAGCATTGAGATTCATATATCGAGTAATTAGCTAATCAAAAGCAACAGATAACACAATAGGTAACCCTATGGGAAGTACTCACAACATATCCCCTCTGGTCCAATCTAGCAACACAAGAATCCCTCTAGGTAGTACACTCAGTGTAACCCCTCTGGTTCAGCTTATGTATATACTCTCTGAGGAAGCACTCCCCGTCAATTCCTCCCATAGTCTCATATTTGCAATGAAAGGTGCTCCGGGGAATCACTTACGTTACATTCCTCATATGGACCACATCGAGGAACTACATACACTCTGAGGAAGCACTTACGTTAACTCCCCCTATGGTCTCGCATCGTAAGAAGAAAAGACACTTTGGAGAAGCCCTTACATCCATTCTACCTATTGTCTGTACACCAGGTTCTCACGGCCCTCTGTAAGTCAAGAAAGTACATCGAAGCATATCAGCTAAATTAAACATCAATAAATACTTGGCTAAATAGTCTACAACATATAATCATGTCAGAACAATAGTCAGTCCATCCTACAATACTAGTCATGGGAAAAACAAGGCAACCGAACATGCTAAGAAGAACCAAATGGTCATAAACAAAACATGCATGGGAAATAGTTCCAAGGCTTAGAAATTCACCCTATTTACAATCAATTAACCATTACTACATAATACAAGCCTAACAGGAAAACAATAAGGCTAAAATAGTAAACACACAATACCCCATTTATGGGTATTGGGCACTTTTGCACATAAACTCAAAGACATTCTATGAAAAGGCACAAACCACCTAACTCGGTGTTAGGAGATAGTTATATTTAAACCTCATGCCTTGAATAACCCAAGAACACCGTAGATCTACAAAAATGTCCAAAACATTCAACCCACGATAACTCTTGAAAGAGGAGAATTTAGAAGAATGTGTTCAAGAAGAAGAGAGAAATCACTGATGTGATTCCAATGTAATGAACAGAGTTCGATTTGGAGAACGGATGCTCAATTGGGGGATCAGTGAAGGATCGCGGTCATATGGGTGCTCTCAGACGAACTAGACCTAGAAGGAGACAGTTCTGTCCATCAGGTGCAACCCCCGTGCATTTAATGGAAAAAAATAAAGTACCCGACATTTACTTTTCAAGTATATGGCGTGTAATTTGGAAGTACATGGTGTGTACTTGCCTTTACTAGCCCCTGCATTAAGCGGTCTCTAGGTCACCACACATGGCCGTGTGAATGGCCGTTACATGGACATCACTCTACATATCTGAAAAGAAGATCTGGGTTCTTACAAACTCCCCCTTAAAAAAATTCGTCCCCAAATTTCCCTAGTAAGGAAGTGTATAAGAAGAATCCCCGAACAGCTCTGGCCACTGTGATCGTACATCGGCCTCCCTCCCCCAAATCTCATCCTCTACTCACCCGTGATGCTATAGCACTCATACTAGAGGAACAAACTGGCCATGGAGAACCTTCATACTACAATTAGTAATCTGGATGGGATACTCCTTGAATGAGGCATTCACCTCTAACTCAACCTCCTCAGGTTGAAAGATATGAGACGGGTATGAGAAGTAGCATCGAAGCTGAGAAACCTGGAAAACATCATGCATATCTCGGTACCTACGAGGTAACTGCAACCGATAGGCAACTAACTCAACTCTCTCCAAAACCTCAAACGGCCCGACATACCTTGGTGAAAGATTACCCGGTCTCCTAATCCTTATGTGTCCCAACTTCGGTGTGACATGTTGGAAAACAAAATCCCCAACCTTGAACTCTAGAGGTCTTCTCCACTGATTAGTATAAGACTTATCTCGTGACAGTGTCGTATCCATCCTATTCCCAATCAACTCTATCTAATTTGTGGTCTCCTAGACAAGATGAGGTCCCAGAATATCTACCTCCATTGCCTCCAGCTAACATAAGGGTGATCGATATGGCGTACCATAAAAATCCTCATAATGTTCCATCTGAATAGTTTCTTGAATACTATTATTGTAGGAAAACTCCACAAGAGGTATGTGATTCTCCCAAGAACCCCTAAAATCCATGATGCATGCTTGAAGCATGTCCTCAAGCAGCTGAATCATATACAAGGACTGGCCATCTGTTTGGGAGTGGTAAGCTGTACTCAAAACGTACTTGTGTACCCAAATCCTTCTATAGCCCCTTCCAGACTCAAGAAATAAAACAAGCATCCCTGTCTAAAACAATGGAGTGTGGAACTCCATGATGATTTATAATATCATGGATGTACAACCGTCCCATATCATCAACACTGAAGGTCTCCTTGATCGACAAGAAGTGAGAAACCTTCCTGAGTCTATCAATGATAACCCATACAACATCATTTCCTCGAGGAGACCTCGGTAAAACTGTCATGAAATCCATCATGACATCATTCCACTTCCACTAGGGAATGGGTAACTACTGTAAAAGCCTTGCTGGTCACTAATGTTCTGCCTTCACATGCTGACAGTTGGAACACCTCATGAAGAACCTATCATCATCTTTCTTCATACGTGGCCACCAATACTGATGGTGTAGATCACTATACATCTTGGTGACCCCAGGATGAACTTCCCAAAATGAGTTATGAAAGTCCCACTTCAACTCCTCGCGTAAGTCTACTGGCACCCATACGTGCCCCTGGAAATGCAATATCTCATCCCCGCCTGTGGTCCATCTAGGAATAGGTTCCTCTCCTAATACACCTTCCCAAAGGACCAGTCCTTCATAATCTAGTAGATTCCTCATTCACACTCAATCAATAAGAGTATAGGTAACAAATATAGAAGAAAGAAACATCTTCCCCACTCTTTTGTGCACCTCCAAATGCATCTTAGAGAACAGAACCATTAGCTGCCACTCACTGCTGGCCTCTTGAACTGCCTGTATTTGAGTCCTCTTACTTAGTGCATCGGCCACCGGGTTGTGTTTCCCAGGTGTATAGGCAAGCTCAAAGTCAAAATACTAAAGATACTCAACCCACCTTTACTGTCTCAAATTCAAGTCACATTGAGTGAAAATATACTTGAGACTTTTGTGATCTGTGAAAACCACAAAATTCTCTCCTAGAAGTTAGTGTCTCCAACAGCATAAGGCATGGAAAACTACTTCAAACTCAAGATCATGCGTTGTGTAATTCCTCTCATGTGGCCTCAGCTACCAAGACCTATACGCAACGAATCCTTATGCTTGCAAAAGCACAACTCCCTGCCCGATACCTGAAGCATCATAGTAAATAGTATAACTCTTTCCCAGCTCTGGAAATACTAAAATCAGTGCTGATGTCAACCTACCTTTCAGCTTCTGAAAGGTTGTATCACAAGAATCTGACCACAGGAACCTTGAATCCTTATTAGTCAGTCCTATCAGTGGCACTACTTAGTGTGAAAATTTTTGTATGAAACATCTGTAGTATCCAACCAGCCCTAGAAAACTTTGTACCTCAAATAAGTTCTTCAGATTCTTCCAGGAAACTGCTCCTATCACTTTACCTAGGTCTACTAATACTCTTGTCCTTGAGATAACATGACCCAATAAGTAAATTTGGTCCATCCAAAAGTGGAGTTTTGAGAGATTATCATATAACGATTCTCTCTTAGTGCACTGAAAACGATCTCCAGATGTGTGGCATGGTCGTATCATGTGTGAGAGTACACTAAGATATCATCTATGAAAACCAGCAAAAAATAATCCAAGTATGGATGGAAAAATTGGTTCATCAGTGTCATGAAAACTTCAGGTGTGTTCGTGAGACCGAACGGCATAACTACATACTCGTATTGACCATACATACTCTAAAAGGCTATAATGGGGATATCATTTGGTCTAACACGCAGCTGATGGTAACATGACATCAATTCAATCTTCGAAACACTCAGGCTCCTCGATGCTGATCAAAGGGATCATCAACCCTCAGTAAGGGATATCGGTTCTTCACTGTCAACTGGTTCAGTTTTTGATAATCCACACATAGTATAAGGATACCGTCTGCCTTCATCACAAATAGGAAAGGTGGACCCCAAGGAGAAGTACTGGGTCAGATGAAACTATTTTCCTAAAACTCCTCCAACAGATTCTTGAGCTCTTGTAACTCTGGTGTAGCCATCCTATAAGGAGGAATGGACACTGGTACCACTACTGAAAAAAGATAGAAAGAATATTCCACCTCTCTCTCTAGAGGAAAACATAAACATTCCTCTGGAAAGACATCTCTGGAATAATCCACCACTGGAGGAAAGTCAATCTGTGAAGTCCCTTTGTCATCTAGATATACAGTAGAAAACTGGTCTATAACTCCCCCCGACCCATGTTGCTCGGGTCCCACTCTGCTCGCCTCGATATCCCATTTACCCTTATTAAGAAACAATCCACCCACTAATGAAGTGAAACTCACCCTACAGTGATAAAATTCGATGACTACCTGGAAGGAAACTAACCAGTCCATTCCGAGAATGACATCATAACATGTCATCTCTAGGACATAAAAGTTACATAAGAAGTGACACGCACCAACCTCTAGAGGGAAATCCGTGCACTGACACAGACTAGCCGTTCTAGTCCCCAACAGAGTGTCTAACTTCATGATATTAGCAGAATAAAAGATATAGAGCCCAAGAATTTCCACAAAAAAATAGATATAAAGCTATGGGAAGCCCTTGTATCGAAAAGAGGAGATGCTAAAACTGAGGCAACTAAGATTGTACCTTGAACTGTAGAGGTTCTGGGATCCTGCTCCTACTGGGTCTAATTCACTACAAAAGTTTGACCTATACTCCATCCCTGTGACCCTGCCTGACCACTCTGTGCTGATCCACCCTGTTGTCACTGAAAGCCTGGTGACTGGATACCACGACAATGAACTCCACATCAGACTGAATGGCCGAAAGAACTCTAGTTCCCATAATGATGAGAAACTGATAGTGTTTCTCCTGAATGAGGAGTCATAGAAGAACCCTAGTCACCAGTTTCCAGTGATAAAAATTGGCAGAAATACTGAAGATGTCCCATCTTGCCACATGATCGACACTCCACTGGGTCTATCAGGAAATGTAGCCTCATATGCTAGCTCTTCCCACACTGGTAGCACACCACTTAGCTACCAAAGGAAGTGTCTTGAATCCTTGGATCACCACGTGAAGAACCCATGTGGTGTTTTTTTTCTGTCTGTAGGAGGGATACACACTCTGGATATCGAACCGCACTGGCTCAAAACTCCAAAATCCATCAGATTGCGCTTCGTGATCAATGACTAGTTGACTATAGAAGTGATGGAAGTCAACATGAAGATGTTCATATGAGATCAAATGTCATACCTCATACCATCCTCAAACTTTCTTTCCTGGAATAACTCATCACATCCTGAAATAGGCGTGAAGCACTGCAGCTCGGTGAAGTGAGAGGAATACTCCATAACTGAAAGAGTACCCTAATCCAAACTCATCAACTATAGGGCTCGATTGGCCCTCAAATTCTACAGTTAGAGGAAGTCATATAAAGAACTCTAGAATTCATTCCATGCCATAACCTACTAGCATCCTGCATGTGAGATCACATCCCCCCATCTCTTGGCGGAATCCCGAATCATATATGTAGAAAGCCTGAACCTCCTCTCTGGAGGTGTATCCAGATGCCCAAAGATAGAAATAATGGATTCTAACCATAACTCTTCAGCATGAGGTCATCCTTCCCTTGTGAAGGTGGGAGGATTCTACTGCTAGAAAACCTGCGTTAGCTCTTCCATAGAAGGGGCATGATGCAATACTCCACGGAAGGTCTGCATGAGCCTCATGAAGCCCTCCCGGAACTGTGCATTAGAACCTGTGTCCAGAATGACATATGGTGCAAGGACTGGAACAATTGGTGGATCTGCTAGAATTCCTTGACCATCCATGTCTGGTGTCAGATCATCGCCATGTAACTATCATATAACCGGAGGACATCTCAGTGGCATGACTCTGCATGGTCAAACGCACACCTTAGATCAAGATTACCATGGACTGAAAACTAGAATAGTAAGAAGGGAATAGGAGAATGAAATCATTCATTTTTTTCAAAATATGGATACAAAATGTGTATAATGACTACATGACGTGTTCCTTTAAGACTTTCACATGGGCATGTACTCTTGTGAAAACTGGTCATGTAACACCCCATACACAGTGTGTTGTCCTAACACACAATGTGTACTAGAATTTTCTTTCCCTTCCAATGTTCTTCTACACGGCTAACCCACATGGTTCTCAAAGAACAATACTGCATGGCGTGTTTATGCTAGACACTTCTTGTACTAGATGAGATTCACCGACCCGTGTTGTTAGTGACACGGCCGAATACACGGCTCACAGTACACAACGTGTTCCAACATGACACGACATGTATAACATAAGATTTCATTTATCCGTGTCATTAATCACATGGGTGGACACATGGTCTACCCCACACGATGTGTACATCCACCACACTATGTGTTCTACCAATATTTATCAAGCCCGTGTCTTTTCCCACATAGCCAATGACACGGTTATAGACAACACGACATGTATATATGGTACCCAGAGTGTACTTGCGAAAAATAGTTCCTTCCCAAACAGAGGAACACATGACGTGTATTTATCAATACACACTGTGTATTCTAGTTTTCCTGGACAATAATCCCCAAAAACTACTCCAAAACCCATAAAAACACTAAAATAAGCATTAGAGTTACAAATTCCAATCCGTGAGGGCCCATACTCCCTGAAAATCAAATCTTGGCATTTGATACATGTCATAAACAAAGATAACAGTGAAATAATCCACCAAATTATGATCTATGAGGGCCCATAACACATCAAGAACCAATTTTTGGTGTTCATTCAAACAAAACCTTACACAATCAATACCATATCAAACAGCATGTAATTTATCATGTCATCCATCACAACAACATGCATATCTGTTTCAACATCTATCACAACGACATGCAATTGCTAATGCACCCTCAATGGCATGACAATAATGCATGACATGTGATTTATAGTAAGTTCCTATATGATCAATGGGATTTCATACCCTCATCTAATTGGGTTGAAACAAAAATAAAACCTTAATAACATCAATGGTAACAACACAAAACATGTGAGTCACCCAACAGTGAAAATCAAATCAACCGTAAAATTGAAAAACCATAAAAAATTGCAACAACGAGGTAAATTGGCTTTTACCTATACACGAGTTAGCTACTCCTGAGAACAACTTATTACCAAGTAACTATTCCATCATATCCCTAACTATAGGCTCCAATAAGAAAGTCAAGACGAAAAGAACCACTCTAATACAACTTTGTAACATTCGGTTTCAGAAGCCGCCCCGAGGTGTCCCATACCCAGTTGGTCACATGGCCTCAAGCACATTTCCACAAATACTATAGGCTGATGACTAGAAGCAAGGGCCTTTGGTGGGATAGTGGGGAAACTATTCCCTAATTAGCAGAGTAACACAATGAAAGAGAATCAAATAACAATAGCGGAAGTAGTAATCATGCCAAACAATAGTGACATCGGAAGACTGAAATAATAAATAACTGGAGTCATATATAAATGATGCATGATACAAATGTGTAGGAAAACATCCAAATAGGTCACAATGATGAATACAAAAATAATCCATAGTACAAAAGAAAATGAATAAACAGTTTCACATCATCACAAACCTATGATTGGTCACATGCTCTCCATCTCCAATGCAGTAAAGTACCTAAAGTAGAAGGGCGCTTTACCTTATCTATACCTGCAACAATATAATCTGTTTTGGGGCGATAAGTATGACCTAAACAGGGTGTGAGACTAAATCCTAGTAGGCAACCGCCACAAGATCTGTTCCTAACAGTCAGTGAATATATATGGTAGGAAATAAGAAGATAGAAGTAGTGAACAAGGAAGTACTCAATAGTAAACAATTCCACAGTTTCAAAGCATTCACTTTCATATATCAAGTAAGAAGCTAATCACAAGAAAGAAGATAACTCAACAGGAAACTCTATGGGAAGTACTCACAACCTAACCCCTTTGGTTCTACCTAGAATCACAAGAAACCCTATGGGTAGTACACTCAGTCTAACCCCTCTAGTTCAGCTTAAGTATAGACTCTCTGAAGAATAACCCACCATCAATTCCTCCTATTGTCTCGTATCAGTAACTAAAGGTGCTCTGGGGAAGCACTTACATCACATTCCCCCTACAGTCCACTTCGAGGAACTAAAGACACTATGAGGAATCACTTACGTCAATTCCTTCTATGGTATCACATCGTAAGTAGAAAAGATACTCAGGAGAATCCCTTACATCCATTATCTCTATGGTCTGTACACCATGTTCTCATGGCCCTGTGTAAGTCAATAATGTATAGAGAAGTGAATCAGCCAAAGTAAACCTCAAGAACTAATTTTATAAATAGTCTATATCATATTAGCATGTCAGAACAACAGTCACACCATCCTACAATACTAGGCATAGGAAAAACAAGGCATCCTAACTGGCTAACCAGAACCAAATGATCAAAAAAAAAAACATGCAAGTGTAAGAATTCAAAAGCATAGAAATTCACCCTATTGAAAATCAATTAACCTCTAATCACACATAAAAGAAAAACAAGCACACAATAGGGCTAAAATAGTAAACACGCAATACCCCGCTCATGGGTATTGGGCACTTTTTCACATAAACTCAAAGACATTCTACGAAAAGTAACAAACTACATACCTCGGTGTTGGGAGATCATTATATGTGTACCTCAAGCCTTTAATCACCCAAGAACACCGTAGATCTAAAAAAATTTCCAAAGCATTCAACACATGATAACTCTTGAAAGAAGAGACATTAGAAGAAGGTGTTTAAGAAGAACAGAGAACTCACCGATGCGATTACAATGCAACCGATAGAGTTTGATTCAGAGAACAGACGCTCGATCGGGGGATTTGGGAGAGTTCATGGATAAACAAGTGCTCTCAGATGAACTAGACCTAGAATGAAATAGTTCTGTACGTCATACGTGACCCCGGTGCGTTTAATAAAAAAATAAAGTACACCGCGTGTGCTTTGGAAGTACACGGTGTGTACTTTCCTTTATCGTCCCCTGCATTTGGCTGTCTTTAGGTCACCACACATGTCCGTGTGTATGACTATTACATAGACAACATATGGATACCCGTGGTAATTGAGTACATGGTTTGTACTTATAAAGTACACGATGTGTACTTAAAAATTCCCAGAAACTCCTCTTTTCCCCAAAAACATCAGAAAAGAAATACATACCCGAAAAGAAGATCCAGGTTCTTACACCCTGTTTCTCAAAATACTCTTCCACTTGTATGTTTTAAATTTTTTTACTATTATTAGTATGAAACTTTAGATTTTTTTATCTGGTCATCCTTTTAGATTCCCTCCAATACTTTTTTAGGAAACTAAACACATCAGAATTATAATAAATGATGAATACCCATTCCATTTTGCAATAATCATCAATTAAAAGAATGTAATAACCATTTTTGTTAGTGGATCTTGGTGAGATGGGTCCACAATCATCTTCATGCACCAATTAAAGCACTCTTGTTGACTTCATTTCCTTTTCCTTATATGTCTTTGTAATGATCTTCCCTTGTTGACCTGAATCGCATGTATGCATACAATCACATGATAGCTTAGGAAGGTCTCTTTTTGTATCATACTTACCAGATCTTGTAGGGATGGTTGGCATAGATGTCCAAGTCATTTATGCCACATATTGTTTTCTTCCCCTCATAACATAAAACACATATCTTCTAATAAACTTACTAGGTAGATATGTACCTTTTTTCTTTTTCCTTGTAGTACCATTACACCATATTTTCCATTGACGATACACATATTCTTAATAAACCTTATAGAATTCCCTAAGTTACATAATTGGTCGATTCTTAACAAATTGTGACTAAAACCTTATACTACTAAGACATCAGTACATCTCACCTATTTTCTTCTAAACATAGACTTTCTTGAGCCAATAATCTTTAGGACTTCATTATTTCAGAACTTGACAACTCATTCTTTGTCATACTTTATGTATGTGACTAGATCTTTACTTCCATATATGTGAGATATGAAAAATCTATCAATAATCCATACACCAGAATGGTATGATGATTAAAGAACTATTTTTTTCCAGCACTTCCTTCTCAACCTTTTTCTTTTTTATCCATGTGTTTGACCTCACATTCTGTGTAGTTTTAAAATCATGATCTTCCTTGGAGTTTGATGGCCCAAAATCATCCTGTAGAATTAAAAATTGATTTTTCATTTTCAACTCATCTGTTGGTTTGTTGTTTTGCTACTTGGGACTACATTTATTCTACCTTGTCACATTCCTTTTCATGGTTAATGTAAAATAAATACCTATGTGACCAAGTTTTCCGTACCAAAAACAATGTACCTCCAATGATATTCTATAATATAGATCTCTCTTAGGATTCCAATTTTGTTCTTATTCCCTTCAGTATCTCTTGGATATGAAACACACATATTGTGAATGTCCCATGTTTCCACAAAAATAAGACCTGATGTAGGGTGCATTCTTGTGCGTCATTTCTACACCACTATATATCCACTGGGTTATATAAATATTCAAATTCAACTTCATACCCAAATCTATATTCAATCTCTGAATGGGTGCTTGCAGCCAGAAATCAATTTTCACACCTTTTTTCAGACAAGCCCTACATTAGCCTCGACATATAAACAAAATTGATTCTTCCTTTATGAGGAACCACCATTATCCAATTTTATCTTCTCGATCTTCTGAGTGATCTTCTTTCCTGATGTTTTATAAGGAGTCAAGAGTTTTGCTTGATCCTTAACATTTTCCAAAAATCATCAACTTCTCCTTCAATATCTTTGATATGATTGATTTTATATTTCATTGTGTTATTCAAGCCGTAGATCCCCCTTTTCTGTTCTTCAATCTTGATTTTATACTCACTAACTAATTCTAAGTCCTCTGGTGTTGATTTCTTGAGTTTCCCAATTTCTTCCATCAAATCAGATGTCTCTTCGTTTTGTTGCTACATATAGATTTTTCTATCATGAACTAATTTGTTAGATTTCTTTGTTTTGGATTTCCTATCATATATATCTTCAAGAGAAGCCTCTAACCCATCTTTCATATAAACTTTTCCTTCAACTTATTATTCATCATTGTTGGTTTCTTTCTTTTTCTAAGTACTACTGGGAACTGCCACCATATAATTTTCTCCATGATATTTTTAGTTATCTATATCTTCATCCTCCCCAACCTCAGACTCATATGACCTATCATATTCTTGTAAAAGAAGATTCTTCTTCTTAAAGAAATTTTTCTTGAACTATTTATTTCCTTTCACATTGGCTGAAGAATTATTCTTGGGAATTTCAACTTCATCGACATCATCATCCTCTTGTAACTTTTTGGGTCACCTTGCTGCAAGATGGCCAACCTTTCCACATCTAAATTAGGAAAGTGAAAGTTTCCATTTAAACATTGATTTTACTCATTAAAGAGTTAATGAAAGTAATGAAATCTCATCATCTGTCTCTTCTTCTTCCTGATAATTTGAAATGGTGAACTTCTTCATTGACTTGAATGACACCTATTTACATTTCCCCTTTTCTATAGCATCATTTTCATAATTTCTCATTTCATATGCAACAAGGGTGTTGTGCAAGTTTTATAATGTCATCTCTTTCAGGTCTTTATCTTCCAAAACTGAAACTTTAGGATTGAACATAGATAGAAGCTTTCTCAAGATGCACTTCACAATCTTTATGACTTCAATAAACTCTCCAAGACCTCGCATGTCTTCCACAACAATATTTACCCTAGGAAGTAATTCATCGACATACTCATTCAAGTTTATTCTCAGATCTTCATACTTGTTCCGTATAACTTGCAGCTTTACCTCTATGACATTCAAATCTCTTTCATATATTTTTAATAGCTTTTCCCAGAAGTAATGTGATTTTTTTCATGACATCACCTTTGTATATATATCATTGGATAAGGCTACCCTTAAGGCATTGATTCCCTTGGCATCAACATCCAATTATGTTCACTCAGCTTCTGATAATGAACAGCTATTAATATCAGTTGTTATACCATGCATTTCTTCTTTAAACACATCCATTCCCAAATACCTAAAGGAGTGATGCATCCGATTCTTCCATATCTAAAAATTGTTACTATCAAAGATCAGAATCCCTTTCTGATTGGTGATGTCCATTTGATATAGAAATACTGATATCAACATTTCTCTTTGATACCAATTGTTAGGTCCACCAGGATAGATACCCTAAGAGTGGGGATTAATCAGGGTATGATATATTAAAATAAATTTCCCTTTGATCTTGTTTTGTTGTTGGAAGAAACTATCTTCTCTATCATTCCCATTGCAGAGTAGAAAAAAACATAAATCATGCACATGACACAACAATTTTAATTGGTTCACCCTCACTGGGTTATGTTCAAGGAGAATACATCGACAACATGTTGATGCATCAAATTCACTAAAAGTGCATTACTATTTACAATGTTTGAAGTAGACTCACTGTCCCTCCTGGTTTACAACCAATCATAGTATGAAATCTCACCGCTCTCCCAAAAGAAGTGTGTTGACTGCTTCTTCAGAAGATCCACTCATAGTTTAGAGATTTGTAGGTACCTTTATTATCTCAAAATGAATTCATCCTACACTATATGTAGATTCTTTATTGATTTCCCACTTTAATCCAATGATGAATATAACATTACCAAAATACTACTAAGAAACTCCAAATCTTTCATGAAACACTTTCTACATCTTTTGTGACACTTTATTATCTTGAACACAATATTCTACCTTTGTTACGAAACACCATTGCTCCTAAATTCAATCTTATGTGGAACTACAATCTTATATGAAACGTTTTTAGCTTGCACTATATTCAAAATATTTCACACAACTCCCTTTTCTTAAAAATGTCACATGATCCAAAGCTCGGATTCTCTATAAATGTTGATTTCATTTGAATGAGGTGGGTCCCATATTATTTATAGGCATCGTCGACCCCTATGAAAAAGATTCACTATGTCGTGCAAGATCATATTTGAGCACGTAAAACCCCATTTGACATCGCATTGGGTGCACAAGTTTCATTCGCACAACCTCATCTTTCACAAATATTTCCAGATCTTTTGTGCACTTCATGCCTATTCCATTTTTTAAATTTTTTATCTCAAAACATGCCTTTCATGTATGTTTCAAAACCACCTTCAAGGTTGTGCACAAATTCCTTTTCAAAAAACACATTTATCCATTTTCTGATTTTGAGGCCCAAAATTTGAGAAACAATGGAAAACGACACCACCTTATATCTATTATTTTATACTTCCTCTAGATCGTATGTTCCTTTTTCATTGTTCTTTGTCAACATAGGTTGTCAAAAACTTTTATCGAACTCGACAACTCACCATGGAAACCGTCTTTGTTAACAAACTAACCCTCCTTGTCAACAAACACAATCACCTAAAATATTATTCAATGTTACTTTGACTGATTTTTTACCAACAGATAAATTTGACTCTACCTTGAGTAAATTATCCCTGCATAAAATGAATTTGGGTTAGAATTGTCACTATCCTAGATTATTATGCCCTTTTCTAGAAAGTTGGGGGTTGTCTATTTATGTGTTCATGCTTACTAATGTACATATTTTCAATGTTATATTATTATATGTCTTTACAAGAATTGTTCTTATACCATACTAATGAGATGAATTTGTATTTGTATAAATATGTTTTGGTTCTAGTTTTGGGTCAGCAGAAAAAACTTGTGGGATTTATAAGTAGTTAAACATTAATATATTGTGAACATATTAATCTAATAGATTAAATTGGGATTCGAAAACTAAATCATCAAAATACTAAATACAAAATGAAATAAAGAATATTTTGCAATATTAATGAATTTAACATTCCATTGATATATATTAGTTTTGTGTGAATTTTAAAGAAAACCTGTCAAATACTAAGTGTGTTATTCTTTCCAAATTTTACTTTTCAAGACCTTGATCACTAAGTGCAGGTGACCCTAATGTGATAAAGGAATGTCTTATGTATTTCATGGATGTTATGAGGAAACAATAACCATTAGTTTTCTTATTCTTAGTGTTTGTGTTTGGGTTACACTTGACATCGAAACCCAACCATATTGATACCAAAGGAATATATTTGAGTGAATCTATATGATGGACTTGGTTTTATCCAGTGAAGCATCCAAGAGTCATATATGATATGATTAAAAAGTGTTGTCTTCTAGATATAGTCATGGATTATTTACATGGTAACCAATTTAAGTCATGACGAAATATGACTCCTAGATCACTAAATAAAAATTATGTATGGGATCATTATTTTTTGTGGGAGTAATTTTTATTAAAAGTACATTATAAAAAGATATAAAACATGATAATCACCCATAGATTTATATTTTTTTGTATATTAAAAATAAAATCATCCAAATCATTTGATATATCTTATTTGTATGTCCTATAAAACAATTCCAAGCTTGTATCTAATGTTGAGGAATGTTCTCAAAGAAAATAATTTTGAACATCTAAATGTGAATTCTATAGATGTGATAGCGGTTATGTAATTGGGCAGTTTATTTAATATTATTTAATATTATTTCGAGTTATTTTATGTTTCAGTAATATTTGGGATATAATTTTTAAAAATTTATATTTTTAAGGGTTTCATGGTTAGTAAACCATATATAAATAGTGTGTTTAGGTCTATCATTAGATAAATATTCATTACACATTTATCCCATGAAACGTTATACCATGTGGAGTCCTAGGAGAAACAATTTGGGAATTTTTTCTAGGAAGTTCAAGCCACATGGTAACCTCATGGTTTGAAAATACATGGTGGTAATCCCTAAATTATGCTTGGAGTTTTTATTTTTGGAGATTTAAAAATTTCCCTTAGTGTTTTTTAATCCTAAAAATACCATTATCCTTTTACGTGGTTGTTTGGAACACCTTGGCCGACCCCCCTTGTGTATGTTCCACCCTCCTTCAGATTACCCTCTCTCATGGCCTTTTCTTTATGGTTTCGTCACAATTATTGGCTAAATATTCAAGTTAGAGACTCCTCACCCATCTCTTTTCCTTTTACTCGCATTATCTTTCTTCCCATTAGCTTCACCTTGTTCTAAAAATTGTAGGGGTGTTGGGTTGACTGATTCTTTAGATACTATCAATACAATGGAACAAAATATCTTCCTCATGTCTTTTTTATTATAACATCAATGCATTGGACTATCCGCCAAAGATTCTAGGTAGGTTCTCCCAATGGAAAAACTGTTAAATTTAGAACCATCAATTTCATAGGATTTTAATATGTGTGGTGGTTTTACAATGATGTTATTAAATATATCAAAAAAATATTTGAAAGGAAAATCAAGTTTTAAAAGATTTTTATTTGAATATAGAACAGTTATATATTTTAGAAGATGTTTAAAATATATTTTATTAAACCATGCACAATAAGTTTTTGTAAAATTATCCAAAATGGATATTTAAATATTATGTTGAATTTGATAATGGTGTTTTAGGATTTCAAATTAATTTTTTAAGGTTTTACTTGGCATCTCAAGTGGCTCTTGAAATTCTAAGTGTTGATTAATTATTTAAATATTTTCATTAAATAAAATAAAAGGTTTAAAAGTGTTTTAACCATGTTTGGGTCACATTATCAATTTAAGAATGATGTTTTAGGTTAAGGGACTTGGTAAAAAGGGTATTAATTTCATAAATTGTTTTCTGAGGATGATTTCAATTGAAATGTTTGAGAAAATTCTTTTATAAATGGTTTTGAACTATTTAAAAAAAGTCTCAACATACTGAGTGAATTTTGATAAGGAATATTTATATATTTTAATGGAATCTAAAATGTGTGGTTGTGTGAAACTCCCTTGACATCCTTTGATTGTTTTCGCCTTTGATTATGCTATTTGATGTGTGTGGTTTTTTGTGATATTTCCTCTATCTATTTATGAATTTGTTCGAGAAACATTATCATATTCTTAATTTCTTGAGTGTTGGCCATGGGAATTATCGATCACTAAGTATATTATTGGAAAATTATAAACTATAGTTTAACTTATGTTTCAATTTTGAGAGGGACTAAGTTTTTGACTGTTCCCAAATGGTTCCCTATGTCATTACCACGTTTTTGGTTTAATGAGTCAGGGATTTACTAGTTCGATGGGACTATTAGGATAGCTATGTTCTTTTATGTCAACCTAAAGTGCATGTTGATAGTTTAGGATTGTATTACTTGGGTTCATAGGTTATATCCCATGGAACTTACACTTTTATAGGTGGTTGATGTTGGTAATTATCATCTTATTCTTGATTTTTCTCCCATATTTGTGTTGTTTAAGACACCTATATTCTATTTAAATTTATTATATACTTATTATCATGTATTGACTACTTTTTTTCATGTTATATAACTTTTTTTTTGAATTTTTATCTTTTATAATATTTTCAATGATATTTGTAATTTTTTTTATTAATGGCTTTCAAACTGCTATTTTTAAAAGATATCAAAATTAGAATCTTGGAGAAAATGACTTCTTTTGAGGTAATTTTATTAAATATATTATTTTAATTTAATAAAAATAAAAAAAGTTTATAAAATGAATTTATACTTAGTATTGGTATTTCCTAAATTATTCATAAAAAACATATTTTCTAAATTTATTTTAAACTAGCTTGAAAATAGTTTTGTAATTAAAATTTTGGAATGTGGAAAGGTGGTTAGAGGCCTAATGGTTATTTTTATTCTCATTACTATATTAAATTTCAGTTACTATGACTTGGTTTAGATTTTGAATGCTCTTAGGGAATTTATTTATTAAGGGTTTTGTGGTTAGTGATTATACAATTTTATTTATCACATAAATCAACTACACCGGTTACTTTATTTGGTAGGACATTAAACCAATTTCTTCATTTAATTTCCAATAAAATTTGACAGTTTTTTTTATTTAAAAGATTTCACTACTACTTTTAGTTGTGGTGATTGGTGGATGGAATTATACTTGTGGAATTTATAGTGGGACTTGGAGAAGCAGTATATAGAGGTCATTAGAGGGTGAGAAGTGATTTTACTTTTCATATTTTTATTTTTGTCTTTTTTATTTTTGATTATTTTATTTGGAAAGGGCATCCAAAATATGAAGAATTCATGTTGTATTTTCGAAAAGAAATTGGTGTTCATTAACATTGATTTAATTAAGATATCATTTCAACTGATTTATTTTGATTCCCCACCACTTATCCATAGCATATGGTGATTGGGAACTCCCCTTTGACTAGTGGTGAGCTTGGTCAAGTGCTAGTTCAGTTTTCACACCAGGATAGGTTTGTAAAAATGGTATCGAAGTCCAGTTCTATGGTGGTATCCTAGGTTTTTGAGAAACATTTTTTCTATTTGGAGGTTCATACTAAGCTCGAGTAAGAATTTGTGATTAGGGATCAAGTGGTTGTTTTAAGAGAGCGTCATGTTTGTAACATCCCAGGTAAATAAAGAATAAGATATATTTCATATTTATTAATATTTGTGAATTAAATATTAATTTTACTTTAAAGGGGTTGCTATGTTCGATAGTGTACCCGATACGCAACAACGAGTTTCTTTGAAATCTTACGTTGCACAGTAATAAAATTATATTATTATTTTAAATGGTAGTTAACTCCTAGCCCTTGTATTGGTGGGAATGGAAAAAACTAACTAAAATATGATTATAAAAGTTTGTTAAACGTATTTACTTTTATCCAATACAATTTAGAGGCTTAAAATATGAATGAATCTAATTTTAAGCATAATTTACATTAAAAAGTCGATTTACAGCCTTTTAATAGAGAACCCTATTTAAATATAGTTTTGGTCATTTCTATATGTTCTATTTGACCAAATAAAGTTCTTATTTATATTTGGGATATCAAATTTTACTTTGGGTAATTTTTTTGGTATTTTTTCGATAAAGTTCATTTTTAATGAATAATGGAAAATATTGAATTTTAATTCAAAAGTGTCTTTTAATATAAAATATTAATATAGTTAGATTATATTTTTAATTGGTTTTAAAGTTTAATTAGAATATATTTTTACAATTTAATTCAATTTTGGTCATTGAAATTAATTTCACTTTGAAATTGGACATAAACAAGTCTCTATCTTTTGATAGTTATAGTTTCTTAAAAACATGCAATTTGTTTTAACAACGAGAATTAATTTTAGATTAATTAATTACACCTATATGTTTTTAATTTGATAAAATAGACATCATTTTTTAATTCGGAATATCAAATAAATTATAGGATGAATTTTTGGTATTTTTCTGAAAAACTTCAATTTTTGATGAATAGTAAGACCACTTAGTAGTAGTTAAAAAAACTGACTTTTTCATTTAAATGAACTTTTACCACTTTTGTGAATTAAATTTTAAAAATTTGACATGCTTGGTTGTTATCAATAAGTAAAATGTGGTTCAATAAGATGAAAATAATTTTTAGTGAATAATATCTTTTGACTTTTATTTACCGCCATTAAAGGTAAATAGGGTAATTCAAGGTTAAATGAATATTATAATACTTCAAAATTTACCTTAACACTTATCCTAACCTTATTGTATGAGTAATGGATGACCATGGGAATATTTGGGTCTATTTTGGGACCCCATGGATCCTTTTATGAAAGATAATGACAGTTTAGATTAATTAATTAAATGTAAAGGCAAAAATGACAGAAACAAAAATATTTTAGTAAATTAATTTTTATAAAGTGTTATATAAATTATATTTTAGACTATAAATATTATCATTGGAAAGATAAAAATATTTCCCTACATCATGGTATTTTTTTTATAATTTTTATACAACAAATAAATTAAATTATTCATGACATAATAATGATGCAGTGTTTACCTCATTAATAAAGGATTTAAATAAATAAGATTATAAATATTAAAATAACATCAAAAATCTATCCAATTTCTATTGGATGATATTATTTCGACTATGAGTCATCTTATATTTGAATTTAATTATTTTTGGACCTTTATAAACCGAATATCATTATATAATAAAATAATATTATCACACTTTCTTAAAGAGCCCCTCCTCCCCCTTATAAAAAGAGACCACTTCTAAGAAATTCTTCACACCTCTCAAGCCTTTTGGCTCATCCAAACCTTTCTTATTTAAGCTCCCTACATCCCTCTCCTCCTCCTAGAGCCTTACTTTAAGCATAAGGCACTTTAATAAGTCCTTTTGGTTCAAACGAAAAGAAGTTACCCAAATTGAAGGAGATTAAAGAATGATCAAGTGAAGTCAGACACGAGGTAAGGGACTTCATCACAATCTCCTTTCATTGAGGCACATTTCTATAATATATATACCTTCTTCTTTTACATGGTTTATATTAAAACCCTATGACTTTTACTTTAATTCAAAGGTAATCTTTTCCTACAAAGAATTTTACTAAATGACAAATAGAATGTTTTCAATGTTTGTGGTGACAATGACCTCTCTGCCACCGTAATCGTTATTTGGATTACTCTATATGCCTTAATGTTTTCTAAAATAAAAAAGAAATCCCTTATTTTGTTTTTGGGTGTTTTGGTATTGAAAATGGTTTTTTGAAATGGATTTATTATTTCAATATCTTGAAATTATTTATTGTGATTGAAAATTCAGTGTTATTAGTGAAATGTTTATATTTGGAATATTCTATGTGTGATGATTTTATAATGGCACTTGGACATTTGATTTGTGGTTACGTGATAAACCATATGACGGGTGGTGCCTTGATAAACTAGGATGGGTGGTAACGTTATGACTTTCAATGCATTGGGTATGGATGTCGGCCATATGGCTATTCCATTTAGTGATATGTGTGGAAGTTGACCGTATGATTATTCCATTTAAGTATGTTTATGTCTCAAGTTACCTTTATATGTTATGTGTTCTTTATATGGGTTTTATGGTAATATTTTGGTTACAAAAGGGTATGTAGTGAACTTTTATTCAGTGAAGAGAATTTACTACTTCCTAAAGTTGAAAATTATTACTTATGTTAATGTATTCATGGTTTACTTGTTGTTTTGAAAAACTAACAATTTTCCTTCGTTATGTATCCCTTACTGAGCTTTTTATGCTCATCCCAAGTTTTTGAAATGTTTTTCATAGGATATAATGTATAATAGGTTCAAGGAAAAGTCATGATGTCTTAAACATAGAACTAGACATGACTCTTTTTTTCAAGAGTTTTTATTTTACAAAAAATGGAAACTGAGTAGAAGTGTCTACTTTGTAATCTTTTGAGATGTAATAGTTATGTCATAATTCTCTAAAACTATAAACTTGAAAAGATCCTCAATGTGAATTATTCATTTAATTCAATATTATGTAATGTTTTAAGGATGGGTCCTTATAGTTTGTATCAGAGGTCAGTATAGATAACTTTAAGAGTTAGGGTATCATTAAATAAATGTCCATAAATTAGTTTATGGTAATATTGAAATGATATAGCATTTACATATTACCATGTTGCTTCACTTAAGATATTTCTGTGTTCAGAATGGTTTTCCATATAGGAAACAAGGAAGCTATATTGGGACGACATCAGGAAGAAGAAAACCTTCCAAATCAGAAACCTGAGATGGTTGGAATCAGAACTGTACAGTTTGTTGCAGTGATGACACAATTGACTCAAGCTATAAATGATGGTGGTATCCATGCACGAGATCAGCCAGATCAACCGCAAAGGAACATGTCAGTATTGGATCATTTCATGAGGCAACATCCCCCATAATTTAGAGGAACATTTGACCATGTTCTAGATGAAGGGTGGATTAAAGAACTGGAGAATATTTTCGATGTCTTGGGTTGTTCAGAACATCAAAAGGTTAGTCTCACTATTTACCGTTTCGAAGGTGAAGCTGATCTGTGGTGGTCGATGGTGAAAAATATCAGGGGTAGTGAGGAGATTTATGATCTTGATTGGGATGAATTCAAAGGTATGTTTCTTGAGAAATATTTTCCTAAGGTGGTTCGTCTTAGGATGCAAAAACTATTCCTAGAATTGATGCAGGAGGATGAATCAGTGGATGCTTATGAAGCAAAGTTCACTCGACTGGCAAGGTATACCCCAAATTTCATCTGAGATCTTGATAGTAAGATAAATAGATTTTAATCAGGACTGAAGCCACAATATCTAAGAGTGTTAGCCTCTTGTGAGTTCAAAAGTTATGAAAAACCTGTTCAATGTTTGGAGAAAGTGGAAATGGAGTTTGCCGATGATCAACTGTTCTTTGACAAACAATAGAATAAGAGGTCCAGTTGGCAGGAAAAGTGGAAGAATTCATCAAAGAATCCCAGAGGTAAGAAAATTAAATATCCAACTTGTGAGAAGTGTGGTAAAAATCATCCTGAAGAAGATTTATCAATGTCTAGAAAGTGCTTCAGGTGTGGTAAGTCTGGTCATATTTCCCATAAATTTAAAGAAGATAATAAATAAGGCAATGAAAAGCCATCAGTAAGATTTTTTATGTTTAATGAAATTGGTCATTATGAAAATTAGTGTCCAGAGAAGAAATAAACTATGGCAAAGCAGCCAAACTTCAAGCCAAAAGGGGTGGTGAAATCCTTTGCAACTACTTCAGCAGATGTTGGGCCATCGAACGAAGTTATATCAGGTACACTGTTTGTTTGTTCAGATTATGCCAATGTGGTGCTTGATTCATGGTGTAAATGCTATTTTATTTCGGAGAAGTTTTCTAGTAAATTGGGAAATCCATCTCTTGATATGAATACTAATCTTATGGTAAAAACACCAGGAGGAAATGTTGAGACAAAAAGAAATTATAAGAACCTTCCTGTCCTTATGTACGAAAAGAACCTACCTGCAAACCTTACTGTTTTGCCTCTAGTAGAGATTGATGTTATTTTGGGAATGGATTGGATTTCTATTAATCATGCTAAGATTGATTTCAGAGCTAAAGAGGTTTCTTTTCAGAAAGATTTATAGTTTGTGTACAATGATGAACACTTTCTTTTGATAACATATTAGGAATTTGAGAAACTAGTAAAATATGGAAATGAATATCACCTTGCACATATTGTTGAAAATAAAGGAACTTTTTATATTAATGATGTTCCAGTGGTAAATGAGTACCTAGATGTCTCTATTTATGAGTTTCCTAGTATAATACATGATCGAGAAGTTGAATTTACTATTGATTTAATTCCTGATACTAAGCCATTTTCAAAACCCCCTTATCAAAGGGCCCAAATTGAACTTTTAGAGTTAAATAAGAAATAGCAGGAGTTATTAGATAATGGTTTCATTCGACCTATCAAATCACCATGGGGTTCTCCTGTATTTTTTGTTAAAAAGAAAGATGGTTCAATGAGACTTTGCATTGATTATAGAGCATTGAATAACATAACTGTTAAGAAAAAATATCATTTGCCTCATATCAATTATTTGTTTGATTAGCTCCAGGGATCTCAGTATTTTTCGAAGATTGATTTGAGGTCAGGGTACCATCAGTTGAAAGTAAAGGAAGCAGATTTTCTTAATACCGTATTTCATACTAGATATGGCCATTATGAATTTGTAGTTATGACTTTTTTGTTAACCAATGCACCTGCTATATTCATGATCTTACGAATAGAATTTTCCTTGAGTTCTTGGATAAGTTTGTGGTTGTGTTCATTGATGATATTTTGGTTTATTCAAAAAGTAAGGAGGAACATGAAAGTCATTTAAGGGTTATCTTTCAAACCTTAAAAGAAAAGAAACTATTTGGTAAATTCAATAAGTGTGAGTTTTGGTTACAAAAAATTTCTTTCCTTGGTCACATTGTTTCAAAAAACGACATAACAATTGATCCTACAAAAACAAAAGTTGTTGAAGAATGGACAAGACCCACAAATATAGCTGAGATTTATAGTTTTTTTGGTTTGGAAAGTTATTACCAGAGGTTTGTTGAAAATTTTCACGGTTATCTAGTCCAATGACTAAGTTAACTCGAAAAGGTGTTAAGTTCATTTGGACAAAAGAATGTGATGATTGTTTTCAAGAATTTAAAATAAGATTGGTGAATTCTCCAGTTTTAGCACTACCTTCCTGAAATGGTGAGTTTTTTATCTATAGTGATTCTTCATTGGAAGGAATCAGTTGTGTCTTTATGCAGAATGATCAGGTAATTGCTTAAGCTTCACGTCAGTTGAAACCCTATGAGTTAAATCACCCTACACATGATTTGGAATTAGATGCTGTTGCTTTTGCTTTAAAAAATTGGAGGCATAATTTATATGGAGTTAAGTGTGAAATATATATTGATCACAAAAGATTAAAGTATATATTCACAAAAAAAGAATTGAACATGAGATAGATGAGATGGTTGGAATTAATCAAGGATTATGATTGCACGATCCATTTCCATTAAGGAAAAGGAAATAAATTAGCTGATGCTTTGAGTTGAAAAGGTAATGCTTCATTAACTATGTTAAGTTTGGAACAAGATCCTTTGGTTTTTGATTTGATGAGATTTGGCATAATAGTTGTTTGTGCAGCAAATTCTTCTGTTTTGTATCAGGTTTCAGTGAGATCATCTCTATTAGATAGAGTAAAGAAAGCGTAAAAAGAAGATAGTGAGTTGTAGAAAAAAGGAAGAGTTGGATCAGAAAGGTGATTTTCCTTATTTTAACGTTGATAATGATTGTGTTTTGAGGTTTGAGAATAGATTATGTGTGACTTGTGATTCATAGTTGAATAATGAGTTGTTATTTGAAGCTCATAGTTCCCCGTTTTCAGTTTATCCTGGTATTATTAAGATGTACCGAGATCTTTGGAAGTATTACAGGTGAGATGGAATGAAAAGAGATATTTCTAATTTTACTGTGAAGTGTTTGACTTATCAGCAGGTTAAATCAGAGTGGAAATTACCGAAAGGAATGCTTCAACCATTACTAGTTCTATAGTGGAAATGGTAAAATATATCCATGGAATTTTTTGTTGGATTACCGAAGACATCTCGAGGTAATAATGCAATCTGGGTTATTGTTGATCGATTGACTAAATCTGCTCATTTCCTTCCAATTTGAGATACTTTGTCTCTAGATCAACTTGCTCAGTTGTATGTTAAAGAGATAGTCAGGTTGCATGGATTTCCCCTCTCTAATGTATCTGATCATGATCCCAGGTTTACTTCTATCTTTTTGAAAGGCCTTCAGAAGTCGTTGGGTACTGAATTAAATTCTAGTACAACTTTTCATCCGCAATCAGATGGGCAGCCAGAACGAACAATTCAGACCTTGGGAGATATGCTACGTGCTTGTTCACTGGATTACCAGGGATGTTGGGATCAACATCTCTCTATGGTTGATTTTTTATATAATAACAGTTTTCATTCTAGTATACAGATGGCTCCACTTGAGGCATTATATGGAAAGAATTTTTGAAGTCTAGCTTTTTGGGATGATGTAGGTGGAAGGAAGCTGATGGGACCATAATTGGTAGAAGTGACGGCAGATAAAGTTCAGTTGATTCAGAAGCACATGAGAATATCTTAGAGCAGACAGAAAAGTTATGAATATAACTGAAGGAAGGATATTTCTTTTGATGTAGGTGATCATGTCTTTCTCAAAGTTTCTCCATGGAAATGTGTCACACGTTTTGGTATGAAGGGAAAGTTGAGTTCGAGGTTCATTGAAACATATGAAATTCTGGAGAATGTTTGATCAGTGGAATGCAGAGTGGATTTACCTCCAAATTTGTCCCAGGTACACATTGTTTTTCATGTTTTGATTTTGAGAAAGTATATACCAGATCCATCTCAAGTTTTGAGCCCAGAGGTAGTTCAGTTGGAAGAGAATCTCTCTTATAAAGAATAACCAGTTCATATTCTTGACTGTAGAGAGAAAGTGTTGTGTAATAAGTTAATTCACTAGGTAAAGGTTTTGTAGAAAAACCATATTATTGAAGAGGCAACATGGGAATCCGAAAATGCTACGAGGGATAATACCCACACTTATTTTGTTAAGTGAATAAAAATTACGATGATGCAATTTGCAAAAGGGGGGAAGGATGTAACATCCCAGGTAAATAAAAAATAAGATATATTTAATATTAATTAATATTTGCGAGTTAAATATTAATTTTACTTTAAAGGGGTTTCTATGTTCAATAGCGTACCCGATACACAACAACGAGTTTCTTTGAAATCTTACGTTGCACACTAATAATATAGAATTATTATTTTAAATGGTAGTTAAATCCTAGCTATTATATTGGCGAGAATGAAAAAAACTAACTACAATATGATTATATATGTTTGTTAAATGTCTTTAATCTTATCCAACAAAAGTTAGAGGCATAAAATTTGAATAAATCTAATTTTAAGCATAATTTACATTAAAAAGACAATTTTCCACCTTTTAATGGAGAACCCTCTTTAAATATAGTTTTGGTCATTTTCATATGTTCTAGTTCACCAAATAAATTTATTCTTTAGATTTGGGACATCAAATTTTACTTTGGGTAATTGTTTTTGGTATTTTTCAGATAAAGTTCATTTTTAATGAATAGTGGAAAATATTGAATTTCAATTCAAAAGTTCCTTTTAATCTAGTTTATTTATATGGTTTTATTATCTTTTTAATTGGTTTTAAAGTTTAATGATAAGATATTTTTACCATTTAATCCAATTTTGGTCATTGGAATTAATTTCACTTTGAAATTGGACAAAAACAAGTGTCAATCTTTTGATAAATGTTGTTTCGTAAAAACATGCTATTTGTTTCAACAACGGGAATTAATTTTAGATTAATTAATGCCACTTCTATGTTTTTAATTTGTAAAAGTAGACATCATTTTTGAATTTGGAATATCAAGTAAGGCTTAGGCTGATTTTTTGGTATTTTTCTGAAAAACATAAATTTTTGATGAATAGTGAAACCACTTAGTAGTAGTTAAAAAAACTAACTTTTTCATTTACATGAAATTTAACCTCTTTTGTGAATTTAATTTCAAAAATACAACATACATTGTTGTTATCAAGAAGTAAAACGTGGTTCAATAAGATGAAAATAATTTTGGTGAATAGCAACTTTTGACTTCTATTTACCACGGTTAAAGGTAAATAGGGTAATTCAAGTTTAAAAGAATATTATAATAATTCAAAATTTACCTTAACATGTGTCTTAAACTTATTATATGAGTAATGTCCGACCATTGAAATCTTTGGTTCTATTTTGGGACTCCAAAGAGCCACTTATGAAAGATAATGGCACTTTAGATTAATTAATTTAATGTAAAGGCAAAAATGACATAAACAAAAATCTTTTAGTAAATTAATTTTTATATGGTGTTATATAAATTATATTTTAAACTATAAAAATTCATTAGAAAGATAAAAATATTTCCTACATCATGGTATTTTTTTATAATTTGTATACAAAAAATAAATTAAATTATTTATGACATAATAATGATGCAGTGTTTACCTCATTAATAAAAGATTTAAATAAATAAGATTATAAATATTATAATAACATCCAACACCTATCCAATTCGTATTGGATGATATTTTTTCAACTTAAGAAATATTATCTTATAATTTAATGTATTTTGGACCTTTTGAAACCTAATATCATTATATATTAAAATAATATTTTCACACTTTCCTAAAGATCCCCTCCCCACTTATAAAAAGAGACCACTTCTAACCAATTCCTCACACCTCTAAAGCCTTTTGGATCCTCCAACCTCTGACCAATTAAGATACCTACATCCTTATCCTCCTCCTAAAAGCATTACATTAAGCATAAGGCACTTCAAGAAGTCCTTTTGGTTCAAACCAAAAGACATTACCCAAATTAAAGTAGATTAAAGAACGATCGAGTATAGTCTGACACGAGGTAAGGGACTTCGTCTCAATCTCCTTTCATTGAGACATATTTCAATAATATATATACCTTCTTCTTTTACATGGTGTATAGTAAAACCCTTTGACTTTTACTTTCATTCAAATGGAATCTTTTTCTACAAAGTGTTTTATTATACAAAAAACGGAATGTTTTTAATGTTTGCAGTGACAATGAACTCTCCACCACCATAATCGTTATTTGGATTCCTCTATAAGCCTTAATGTTGCCTAAAATGAAAAAGAAATATCTTATTCTATTTTTGGGTGTTTTGGTATTGAGAATGGTTTTTGAAATGGATTGATTATTTCAATATCTTGAAATTATTTCTTGTGATTGCAAATTAAATGTTATTAGTGAATTGTTTATATTTGAAATATTTTATGTGTTATGATTTTATAATGGTACTTGGACAATTTATGGGTGGTTATATGATAAAACAAATGACGGGTGGTTCTATGATAAACCAGGATGGATGATTTCGTTATAACCTCCAATGCATTGGGTATGGACGTCGGCCGTATGGCTATTCCATTTAGTGATATGTGTGGAAGTTGTCCGTATGGTTATTCCATTTTAGTATGTTTATATACCAAATTACCTTTATATGTTAGGTGTTATTTATATGGGTTTTATGGTAATCTTTTTGTTACAAAAATTTAAGTAGTGATCTTTTATTTAGTGAAGAGTATTTACTACATCATAAAGGTGAAAAGTATTACTTATGTTAATGTATTCATGGTTTACTTGTTGTTTTGAAAAACTAACAGTTTTCCTTCTTTGTGTATCCCTTACTAAGCTTTTTATGCTCATCCCAAGTTTTTGAAATTTATTTCACAATACATAATGTGGAATAGGGTCAAGGATGGGATCAAGGAAAAGTCATGCTATCTTAAACATGGAAGTAGACATGACTCCTTTTTTTAAGAGTTTTTATTTTACAAAAAATGGAAACTGAGTAGAAGTGTCTACTTTGTAATCTTTTGAGATGTAATAGTTATGTCCTAATTCTCTAAAACTATAAACCTGAAAATATCCTCATGGTGAATTATTCGTTTAATTCAATATTATTTAATATTTTAAGGCCGCATCCTTATAATATTTGCTCTTTTCTATTCAGATAATATTGATCTTACTTTGTGTTTGTCTTGTATTTTTTGTTAACAATTTATTAAGTTATGAATCACATGATTTAAATATAATTTTAGTGAAGAAAAATATCATGGAAGTTCATTGGTGTTCCCAATTATGTTTTTTGAATATTGAAGTAAAGTTCAAAATTAACTCTCTGAATTAAGTTTATAATAAATTTGGGAATATCAATGGGTGATTAAATAAGATTGTATGTGTTTTTTGGTACTTCCAAAACCTTTGAAGTTGAGATCTATCTATGAGAAATTAAAAAGGTTATATATGATAGATGAAGTGGTTTCCTAAATCTGATGATTATCAAAAATTCCTTTAACAACAAACACATTTTTTATTGATGTTTATATTGGCATAATGTTTTTACACAAGTAAAGATATCCCTTAAATGGGTGATTTATTTTATTTACAAAAGGAAATTTAAATATTCTTTATTTTCATTAAGGAAAACATGAGGACATTAAATTATTTTAAGTCCATGAAAATATGTATTTTCAATAATAAATGTTTTAAAAGAAATGAAAATATCTATATGAATGAAGAATTTGTTAAATACCATGAAAAAATGATTAATGTTTTCATGAGGGGAAGTGAATAATTCTCTATGGATTTTTAAATAGGTATTAAAATAAGAATATAGGCTACATAAAAATATTTATATTTTTTATTGAATAAGTTTTGAGATGACCCTAGATAATATTAATTTATATTGGATACCTATATAATGGTAAATTAGGAATTACATTTCATATGTAATGGTAAAAATTACTTTACAATACCTATACAAGGGTTAAAAAGATTATTCTATGTTACACAAGGGTATCCATTCCATTTGTAAAGGAACCATTGAGGCTAGACAAGTGTCTTTGTGTGATCTGTAAAGGTAACCAATGCTATGTATAACTGTATAAGGGTAACCCAAGAATATCCTAACTTATGTAAGGGTACATAAAATCTCATGTAAGGGTATTTGAAACATTTCAAAAAGGAATTAAAAAAATGTGAAAAAGAACATAGAGGCTTGTATAAAGGTACCTATAGAATTATGAATGATATATAAGGGAAGTCAGGATACCTATGTAAGGGTATATATTCATTATAAAGGTAAGGGTTGACCTAAATCAGGGTAATGGAATATTTTATAAATTTATCTAGAAGCTCATGTTTGGGTAAGTATTAGAAAAACCACCCTGAAAAAAGAAGATAATGCCCCATAAGAATAAAATGTAAAAAATCCATGAAAATATTTATGCCACGATAGAAACTTCCTCACCGCAGACAAGATTTGATCATTATTATATTTCATATTAAATATCATGGTTCTAATGACACAAGAGAAATATTTTACCACAAAAGTAAAAATGAAGCTTTGTGAAGAATGATCTATACTATAATGAAGAAATTTTCACTATAGAGCTTCTTTATACACTGAAAAGGCGAGTATGGATTATATTTTTAGTTTATTCAATTTAAGATATGAATAAACCATAGGTAATAATATAAATCATAAGTAGTATGAGGTCTTGAATATTTGGAGGGCACTACACCGTGGAGGTAATGGATATGCTACAAAAACCACACATGAATACATGAGAGATACTTTAAGAGTTGTTGAGATCGCATACACATAAATATCATATGAAATATAAAATAACAACTAATTATTTAAAATATTAAATTTAATATATTTACAAGGAATATCAAATGAGTTTTAATGATAAATAAATTATAAAATACTGTTAATCAATTTAAAATGAGAATAACCTACTAAATATCTTTGGGTTTTCATAATTCATATATGGAAATATTTAATTTGATATTCTAATAATGTTAATTATCATATTTTTGTGAATATAAATTTTAGGATAATGAGAATGAATTTTAGAGTTTTGATATTGTGATTTTTGTAGGGAAAATTATTATTTCAATAGAGAGATTTGGTACAACATGTGTTGAAAATTATTTATATATCAAAGTGAGAGAATGTAAATAACTAATGCTACCCATCATGAAAATTTATTATAAATTCGAATAGATAAAAGGAATAATATATAGAGAGTGTAATAATAAAATTGATCAAGAATATGATAAATTTTTGAGTATCCGACCTAAAATATATTCCTATATTATTGAATTTTGAAGGAAATTGAGGTATCCAATATTATTTCTACAATAGGAAGAACATAAATTTCTATAGTTTAGGAGGGTCTCATGCCAATTCATGGGATTTTGATTTAAGGAAAATAATCCCAATATTGATTTATGTTGGGTTGGTTTCGGGATAACGAGTTCAAGGACATACCCTTGCTCAATATTTATTTGATAATAAAAAGGAATCTATATGTTAGTGGGCTAAAAACCACTATACATCTGGGATGTAGTCATCCAAACTATAGGTGAAACTCATTCACAAACCCTGGTTTCCATTTGATTTACACTTTCATGTGAATGATTTCTAGTTGTAAGTGAATACAAAAAGAGATCAATTTACATAATATGTAACAAAGGTAAATAAAGTGATTAAAGTTAGAAGTGATAAAATTCACCCAGCATTGGTTCACCTCTCTCTTTTTTTGGTAATACCAAATTGATACTTTTAAATGATATCAGAGGTAGGTTTCACTTGAGGGGGTGAATCTAACTAGTGGTTATTCCTTTGGGCTTCATCACTATAAACCACCTTAAATGTAACTTCTTGTGTCCTTCTGTTTTTTTCCTTTTTCTTTTTGTTATTGTCCTTGTAATATTTTTTCCTTTAAATAAATAAATTATGATGATCATGAGATAGAGGTTTCACCTATGATTGGATTATTTTATTTGGAACTACTAAATATTTTATTTCTCTTCTAAATAAAAAATGGGGTGAAAACTTGTAAGAGTTTCGTCTACTATATAGCAGGATTATATCTCAATGAAGACCTTGACGAACAGAATGAAGAAATAATTAAGAAATATTAATAATAGATCCCTCTTATTCAAATATGGCTATGATTCAATGTACCAATGTTGTAATTATCAAAGCGACAAGTCTGAATTAGAAGTCAATGATCTGATACATCAATCTTTTACTGAGAATACAGAAAAAAGTTATACCTTAGATGATGATAAATATATATCAGATATGTTTTGTAAACAAGGTCTAAAATAATTTCCAAGAATGAGTGGGAGTGATCAAATGTTAGAAGAATTCATTGCTGAATCTAGAAGTACTTCGAATGATATAATTCATAGCTGTCCTAAATAAATTTCCACTTTTATCTGTAGAGAATTCAAAGTAATTTAGGAAGTGATAATTGATATTTAATGAAATCAATAAAACATTGATAATTATTTTAAAAAAATAATGCAAGTTAATATTATAATGTCTATAAGAATTAGAGAAAAATAAGAAGCGATTGTTGAACTAGATTAGTGGATAAAAAAATTTCATGAAAAATAACACCCCCTTAAGAAATTTAAAGAAAATATCAACACATTCAGTGAAAAACATAAGGTCGTCATTAATGTTAATAATTCTCGACTTGAGATAAAATCAAATAATATAAAGGGTAATGTCACTAGGATACAAGATAAAGTGTATGGTGATGTGATTGAGAAGATCGAGAAATAATGTGAGGATAGAAAAAAATAAATTTCGTATGATAAATTCATCCCAGATATTAAATGTCTTAAACTTGGATTAAATATAGAAAATATTGAAATTGTTTAAGACAAGTCTTCATAACATGCTAAAAGAAGAGATGTCACTATAAGAGATACAACCAAACAATATTATAAGGAGTAATATTATCATAAATGACATTTGTCTTAGTGGAAATAATAGTTTGAAATAATCTAATGACCAATCAAAAATAGTCTCAAATAAAAATGTATCATCCATCTCGGTAAATATTTATTGTACTAATTTTGATTCTATTCACAGTGTATGTTCAAAATAAAAACCTATAAAAACATGGATTCAAAAACTTAATGAATTTATCACCAGTATATCTATTGTAAAGTAAGATAAGTCCATAAGGAACTATTCCCCTATAAAATCATATAATAAGAGTGAAATGAATGAGATACAATAATCATATCAATATCATTATATTGTTATTCTAAATAAGAGATCAATATTTTTTTCCTATTAATCATACTATATAAGATTAGGGGACATGGAATATAATTTTAGATTTAACATATCTATAACTAAAAATAAAAGTAAGCCTATATCAATGGGGAGAAAATTAGTGGCGAATAAAAGTTCATAGAAGGAAAGAATGAATCTAGTAGTTATTAACATATTTTATTGTTTGAAGAATCATTGTGGGATTTGAAATGGTAGTGGTCACAATGAAGAGGTATGAAAGTATAAATCATTCAATAATTACAATAAAATTACTCAAAATAAAATACCATTGGTTCTCGATAAACTTTATAATTTAACCTCAATAAATAACTAGATGTAATCAATTCCCAAGAAATCAACAAATATGATAGAAATATTTAACTTGGATAAAATTAATAAGAAAAATGACACTCACAACAAACCCAAAAATTTAAAAAGTAGTGATATCTTAAAAAGAACTACATGTTTGTTTTTTTGGAAAAATTGGTCACACCATGGATCACCCTAAGTAGGTCATTAACATCACAATGTACCAAAACACGATTAAAAAAGAAATAGATAAACTAGTCCTAGAGGAAAAATAAATGGTTTGAAGTTGTAAAGACTACACATAATGATTCACATGGATCTACCATGAATTATATTAATATTATAAATGTCATACTAGTAATTTTAATGGATGATATTAAAAGAGAAATAACATTGGAGTAAACATAAATGAAATAAAATGCTGAAGAAAAGGAAAGATTTCACATGAATAAGAAGTTAAATTTCTTGAGAATTTGTCAAGTAATGACAACCTAGGACTTGAATAAGTACTATATGGATTGTGAAAAAGTGTTAGGAAATATATTTTATGATAATATCTTCATAACACTAGCTCAAGAAGAAATACTAACAAATAATCAGAAATCACCAGGTGGTGAATGTGCCTTGACGACCAGTGTGAAAATGAAAATTCCAGACAATGTTATTCTAAAATAAATCCAAGATTCCATGTTTCCCAATTTTTATAGTAATGGTATTAAAGTCAAGATAAATAGTTCACCTTCACATAGAGGGTTAAATAATGGAGTTTCTTGGTTGAGAAGTAATTCTCTTCCTTGTTTCCCTTACTGTAAAGAAAATAAGATCCACCTTATTCCCATATACTTTGTGGTTATTAATTACTTTCATGGGATTGAATGTGATATACATACAATATTTATTATTAATTCCATGATTTATTGAGTTAACAATCCATGTTCTTTCTCTCTAATCTTATCGTGAAGATAATTTATTGCAAAAGATAAAAGTTAAACCTTTATAAAGATGAACAAGCTAGCATACTGGATCAATAAATTTGAATTATACATCATGGATACGATCAAATTAATTTTTATTTATATTAATTATCATTCATAAGGAAAAATAATGAAAATATATTTCTTTATGAAGCAGTATTTTAGATTATCCCTTAATAGGGGTAACTAAAGAAATTCCTAGAGCATTATATTTCATGAGAAAATTATATCTCTCATTGGAACTCACTAAAAAATTCACTAGTAAGGTATGTGTTTTTACTATCTTATCAATATTTAAAAAATGAAATGAATAGAATAACTTAATGGTGATAATTTGAATAAATCAATGATATTGAAAAAAATGTAAAATTACTAAAAATGGTCCAAAACTAAAATCAAGAATATAACCTACTAAGTATACATGAATTTTTATAATATGTGTGTTGAGATAAGTGCACAAATTCTAAATTTAATTAATCTTTAGAATTATCCATACAAGTGGTATTAGAATATTTCCACTATAATTCTATCAACTAGAATTAGTAATTTAATTTCATTCTAAAAATTTGTTGAATATTCATTGATAAAGGATAAATGTTGTTCTATATTTGTTGGAATCATATTATAAATTAATAATGGATAACATTATTATGTAAATTAGACCCACTAGTTTTCTAAATTAGGTTTACCCAAATAGAATTAGATTGGAATAATTTTTGGAAAATTTGTTTAGAAATAAATAATACCATCATCCCACAGGTACTTTTAATTTGTTATCAATAAGGTGGGGAGAATAAAATAAAAAATTGGAGTGAATAATTAAAGATAACATATTGACATATCATTTTCTATATTTTTATTGAATAAAATACAAAGGGGATATTGATGACCCTAATTTGTTTTTATTTCTAATTTTTTTCAATAAGTTATTTAGTGGTGAATCACATGATGTCAATATGAATTTAGTAAATTAGAATATCTTTTAAGTTCATTGGTACTCCCAACCATGTTTTTTGAATATTGAATTGATTTTCCTAATAAATTAAGTGAATTAAATTTAGAATTACTTTGTGAATCCAAATGGGTTATTAAAAAATATTGTATGTGTTTTTTGGTACTTATAAAAGCTTCATAGATGAGATCAATCAATAAGAAAGATCAAAGGTCATATATTTTGGATGAAGTTGTTTCTTAAATATAATTATTTTCGAATTGGTATTTAATGATAATGACATGTTTTTTTGATTTTTGGATTATTATAAAGTTTTTCCATAATTGAATCCATACCTTAAATTGGTTATGATTTTTTTATATAAGGATATATAAATATTATTTATTTTCATAAAGGAAAACATGAGGCTATGAAATTATTTAAAGATCATATAAATATGTATTTGTAGGGAGAAATGTTTTTAATCACATGGAAATATCAATGTGCATATGGAATTGATTGAATACAATGAAAATATTATTTATTTATGCCTGAGGAAAGGTGATGAATTATCTTATGATTTTTGAAGAAGTATTCATGAAGATTGAAGGCTATGAGAAAAAGTTTTTATTTTTTCATGAAAAAGTTTTGATAAGGGCATATATAATTTGGAGTTAAATTGGATACCTATGTAGAAGAAATTTTGGAATTACATATCACAAATAAGGGTAAAAATTGATTTAAACTACCAAATTAAGGGTAAATTTTCCTATGTAAGAATATAGTTGACTAGATTATATTCTACATAAGGCTATATATTCTCTACACAAATGTACAGTTGATACTATGTAAGTGTCACTAGGTGCTGCATAAAGGAAACTATGTCTGTGTGGTATTGTGTAAGGGTAACCCAAACATATCCCAAATCATGTAAGTATACATTGGAGCTATTTCAGGGTAGTCTAAAACCTATGTAAGGGTATCCAACACTTGTGAAAGGGTACATAGTGGCTCATGTAAAGGTATAAGAAAAAATATGAAAGATGATTACAGGTAGCTAGGTGACTTGTGAAAGAGTATTTATGCTATGTAAAGGTAAGGGTTGGCAAATATAAGGAAAATAAATGCTTTTTAAGGGCTTGTGGGTGATCTCATAATGGTAAGTATTAATATAACCACACTTCAGAAGAAGATAACGCACCGAAATCTTGATAATAATAAAATACATGAAAGGAATTACATCATGAAGGAAGCTTCCACATTATAATAAATATTTTAGTAGAATTTATATCACTGGAAATATTGATATCCTTATCCCACAAGAGATATGTTACTCCAGAAAAGAGAATATGAATCTTGGTGAAGAATGATCCATACTAAAATGATGAAGTTTTCATCCTGGATTTTATATCTACACCACAAATGTGTGTATGTATTATATTTTTTTTGTTCATAAATTCAAGATTTTACAATGTAATTGGGAAGAAGGTACACCATAAGTAGTATTAATTCCTCAAAATTTGGATACTTTTGCACTGTGGAGGTAATGGATATGCTACGACAACCAAGCATAAATACAAGAGTGATCTTTGAGGAGTTGCTGAGTTTAAAAAACATTAAATACCTCATGAAATATGGAATAAAAACCAAGTATTTAGAAGATTAAAATGAATATTTGGATTGGAATTCTAATGATTTTTAATTATAAATAAATATATAAAAACCATTTATATATTTAAAATGTGAATATCTTTCTGAATATCATGGTTTTATATAATTTTGATGTGGAAATATCTAATGAGATATTCTAAGAATATTATTCATGATAATTCAGTGAATCTAAATTCAATGATAATATAAATTGTTAAAGTGGTTTGAAACTATGATTTACAAGTGAAAAATTATTGTGTTAAGAGAGAGATCTAATACAAATTCAATTTAAAATTATTGATGTATTACAGAGAGAGAAATTTAATAAAAAATGCTACATATCAAGAAAATTTATTGTACACTAAAGAAGAAGAACAAAAGAATATATAAAGAGTGTCATATAATAATTGATCAAGAAAAAGTTAATGTTCTAAGTTTTCAACCAAAAATATATTATTATCCTGTAGAAGTCTAAAGAACACTAATGTAGCTTATCAAATTACTATAAGTGGAATAATATCAATTCTTATTTCAAAAAGGGACTCAAGTTAACACATGTAATCTTACATCCAGATGTTATAATAAAATATATTTTACAAAGGGAAAATAAGACCACTCTTTCTTTGTACTTTGTTGGTTCATAGATAACATGGTCAAGTTCATACCAGTTATGATGCTTTATTCAATAATTAAAATGAATTTATTTATGAGTGGGATAATAACCATTGTGCACCAAGAACATGGTCATCTGGACTACATGCTAACCTCATTAACAAACCTTGGAGTCCATTTTCTTTATTATTATATGAACAAGCTTGATAATTATATGTGAAGAAAACAAGATACCTACTTACTAAATAATTAATATAGGTAATGAATGGGATAAAAGTATAAAGTGATAAAATTAATTCCACACTGATTCACTCCCCCATTATTTTGGGCATCCCAAAGTGATCCTTTTAGAGATTCATGTTTCTAGGGGTATTCTGGAATCAAGTCATGAATTTGGATTCTTGTTTTGACTATTTTGTTGGGTATTGATGTGAAAAATGGTATTTTGGACCCTGATTATGCTTTTTAGTGATTTTTAGGATCCTATTGGACTCATGGTGGAGGTATATGAAGGATTAAGATTTCCTAACTAGTTCATTTGGTTCGGATAATTGTATATGGCTCATTGGATGGAAATAGTGGCTCCAATAAAACTTTGAGTAGTTTTGTGTTTCATTCGAGTTATTTGTTTACCCCTATATTTATTCTTGGTTCCCTCTAAAGTGATCCTTTACTTATTAGGTATGGATTTAAAATAGTTTTGAGTGATGAATAGAATTTCTTTGATAAGTTTGATATGATGTTCAATGTTACATCTTAGTTTTGAAGTGGGAATTTTAAATGTATATATTGGATACAAATTAGAATTTATTATTTTATAAGAAATATTGGGTTTCAAAAATGGGTTTTATTTGGTTTTCAAATTGGTTTCAAATAATGTATTATAAAATGGGTTTTGGGACAAGGAAGAAAAATTTATGTGGGCGAGTTCTTTGAAATGTTTTTTAAAGTATCTATAGAGGAACAAATTTTTGAAATAGGACGCTTCATATAATTTAATTAAGTATTTTATAATTCAATTTATTTCAAAATAATAATTTTAAATTTATCTCAGAATGAATTTGAAATTGATTTTTTAGTTTCTGTTTATAATTTTGACATAATGTAAAAGAGTTTTTTATGGTGTGCCTACGATGAGTTTTGTTTTTATTTAGGTAAGTTATGTTTCAAAAATTGTTTGATTTACAAGTAATTGTTTGATTTGATTTTTGAAAAATGTAATTTTTGGGGTTCATCTTTTGTGTTAGTTTCTATATGCCTCCTATAAATAACTTATGGTATGATATAGTGGTTTTTTTAGAAGTGGTCATTCGATCATCAATTCTATTCCTTGGAATTAACCCTTCACTTTCTTTGATTCTTATTAGAATCCAAGTAGAGTGGTGAATCCAAAAATATTATTCTATAGTACTTATTAGAATTTTTTCTTCCTCTATGTAGTGATAAATGTTCTGATGGAAGAGTGAATAAATTGATAGATGTTGGAGTTTTCTCTTTTCACGTTTGGACATGATTAATACTCTAGTTGTCATGTATTGTGTCATGTTTTATTATTTTGATTATTTTAATTCTTGGTAAGTATATTATAGTTTCTTGAGGTTATTATGGTTATGGTTTTTTTTGGTGTTCCTCATTGTATATGTGTATCAATTTTGAGTTTTTGGGGGTTTTATGGTTTTTTATGATAAGTTTTTTATGTTATTACTGGTTGGGCTTGAGGAAAGCCCTTGAGTGATTATTTAGGAAACTTGGGTGTGTGATTCATTAGTTTTGATTATTTAATAGAAATTATTTGGATTGGGTGTTTTTTGATAGATCATGGGTTAATGATTCAATGTGTGAAAATGGGCAATCCTAGGGTGACAAAGCTTGAGGTTACAACTCTTAATGTTCATTGAGATAGATTGTGGGTTATTCAATTTTATTTTGTGTTGGATGTGTTAATGGGTGTGGATATGTTCTTATTGTGGTTTTCTTGATATTCAAGCATGTGTTTCTTTTTGGTTTTCTTGGGTTCCACCATGTTATTTGAATTGTAAATAGTGGGGAGGCTATGATAGGACTCCCTTTTCTTGTTGAGGTACTTATTTAAGGGTTGTGATATAGTTATTCTTTGAGGGTTTAGGAATATTTTGGATGATTAGTTTGATCATTTAATGTTTTTTAGAAGTGGTTTTGAGGAAAATTAATGTTTTGTGGTTATTTTTTGTTTGGTTTCTTCTTGATTTTTCCCTAAAGCACCCTCTCCATGTTTCAATGTGGGGCTCTACCTTAAATTGTTTCCTTTTGTTTTCAACCTAAAAGCTTATAATGTTTAAAGGTGGAATACTGTGTAGAATTTTTACAATTTTCATTCCAATATGTATTATATTTATTATTAATTGATATTAATTTTTTTTATTTTTTTCTTCGATAATTTTTGGACTAAAAATTTTAAAATTTTGAAAATTTTAAGGGCTGAAAATTTATCCTCAAGGGATTGTTAACCTAGAGGAAACTGTGAATTTATGTCTATATTTGGATTGTTTTGTTTAGTACAGTTAATGCATAACAAGTTAGACCATGTATAGTCTTAGGAAAAATAATATGAAGCCTTTTTTATAAGTGCTGTAGGTTTCATTATTAACACACAACTTTTAAAAACATGTGGGTAAACCATATGTCATTCCCAAATTTTTAATTTTTTAATATTTTCATTTTTTACATTAATGATTTTACACCATATAATCCACTCCTACTTTTTATAGCGTGACTACACCCAATGCGGAGGATCCCTTTGAGGGTGCACATCCCTTTTCTATATTCCCCTCTCCCATGATGATTTATTTGTTGTCTTGTGTATATTATTATAAGAATATTCATGGTATAAAATCCCCTCCCCTTCATTTTCATTTTTATAAAATTCGCTTCCTTCCCCATCATTAGTCCTTATTCATACAAACCCTATGGTTTTTAGGTTGATAATTTTTTGGTTTATATTGATATTTGGGCATAGAATGTCATCCTTGGATCTCTTTCATCCCTTATTCAATGATTTGGACCATTCACCATTGATTCTTGGTAGGTTTTCCCCATGTGTGAACTTTTAAATTTACAACTATTGATTTCTTGGGGTTTTAATTTATGTTGTAATTTTATAGTGACGACATGAAATACTTTTAAGCATAATTTGAAAGGAAAATCATGTTTTACTTGATTTTTGTTTAAATTTAGATGTTTTATAAATTTTAATACATCTTTAAAGTATATTTTACTAAATTATACAAGTCACTTGTTTAGAAAATTTCCCAAATTTCTATTTAAAAAATTATATTGAAGTTTCTAAAGGTGTTTTCATTTTCAAATTAATTTTCAAATGGTTTCACTAGGAAGTTAAGGTGGTACTTAAAATTACATTTATTTAATTATTATTAAAAAGAATTATTTTAGATAAAATGAAAGGTTTAAAAGTGTTTTTCCCACATTTAGTTCATGTGATCCATTAAAGAATAACATTTTGGGTTTTTAAGAGATTTGTTAAAAATAAGAGTGGATTCCTAACATGATTTTAAAATATTATTAAAACTGTAATATGTTAATAAATTGTTTTATAAATGATTTGGAACTACAAAAAAAATAATTTTCATCCTGATTAAGACTTGGAAAGTCTCTGTAACACCCGAGACTTTTATGTTATATAAATCATCAAAGGAATCTTTTTCTACACAACACTTGCTTGGCTTGGTTTACACGCAATCACGACCTTCCTCGATAGCTTGCGTCGTACGCAATACCGAGTTTCACTAAACAACAATATGCTATTAAAACTAGCCGTTATGAATAGTAATAACCACTTTTTGAAATTTTAAAAATTTTATTTTTCAAAATGGACTTCATTTTTGGACTCAGAATATCGAAATTAGCCTAGGGTGAAATTTTGGTATTTTTCTGAAAACTTTCAATTTTTGAAGAATAGTGAAACCACTAAGTGGTAGGTTAAAAACTGAATTTTGCATAAAACTTAATTTTACCGCTTCTGTGAATGGAATTTCACAAATCCGACAGACACGGTTGATATCAGTAAGTAAAATGTGGTTCAATGAGGTAAAAATAATTTTTTGGTGAATAGTAACTTTTTACTTTTTTTACCACGGTTAATAGTAAATAGGGTAACTAAGGGTAAATATGATATTAATATTATCCTAACACATGTCCTAATTCTATTGGACAAGTGTAATTCGACCAAAAACAAACTTAGGAATAAAATATGACCATTTAGGCCCACTTGGATTAGATTAGGACATTTATTATTAATTTATTTAAAGAAGGGTAAAAATAGTTAAAATCAAAGTTTAATAAGTAAATCATTTTTAATATGGGGTTATACATAAGATAAATTCGGCTATAAATATTCATTAGAAAGCTAGAAAAATTTCCTACATAATGGTATTTTATTTGTAATTTTTAGACATTAAATAGTTTAATTTATTTATGACACAATGATGATGCAGTAATTATCTTATTAATGAAATATTGACATAATTGATGTTATAAACACCAAAATAAATGTAATTTAAGACTTTTTATGAATTCCACTAATTTTATAGGTTACTATGATATATTAGTGTTGATTTAATCAACTTTTGGCGAACATATAATTCTGTTATGACTTTCAAAAAAATCATATATCAAATAGTGTCAAAATTGACACAAAATAGTTTTTAAATCAAATATTATATTATTAATTGTTATTTTATTCCTAAAAATCTAAGGATCGGCCAAATAACTTAGATAAGGATATATATATTAATAATAAACAATTTAGGGTTCGTTTGGCATGTTATAGTAAGTGTATTAACCATATAGTGAAAGAAAACAAAAAGACATGGTAAAAGTTAAATTATTTAACTTAGAGTTAAATCTAATTGATAAGGTTGAAATAATATCCTAAACTTGTCTAAATCCTATTGGATGATATTATTTCGACCCATCCCCACTTTATCTTCGAAATAAGACCCTTTGGAACCATTATAAACCTATTTTGACTTTAATATAAAATAATATTTTGAGATATTCCTAAGGTGCCCCTCTCCTCCCTTATAAAAGGGCACCTCCTCCCCCTCCTCCTCACACCAAATTGAGAACTCAAGCTCGACCAACCCCTACCATTTTCTCCTCTCCACTTCCCTAGAATAATCCTAGAGGTCTTGGTCTTCTTCAAAGACCAATATTAGTTCCCTAAGTGGAGGATTCAAAGAAGCGTTCCAAAGAAGAGGTAATATCCATTACCGATATTTTTAATTTCTTTCTTCTTAAACTTATTCTTCTTTATTTGTTTCATGATAAAGTAATAACATCAGTATTACTTACATACTGATATGTTATTATAATTATGAAACAACCCTAATTCACCTTCTATCCATCCTACGGAAAAATGAAATCACCGCGCGTGCGTACGTACGGAATACCGTCTCCACGCCGCAGTGTAATCTATTTTCCACCATCACTTTACAAGGATGGGTATAATGGTGTAATGAGTAACTATTTATGACTATTATAAAGTAATATTGATACTGAAATAATATATATATACTCCAATACAGTTCCACGATCATAGGAACGATATCATCACACGTGCGTACGTACGGAATACCGTCTCCACGATGTGATGCGACTCGTTCTACATGATCATCATTATATAGTAATTATATAAATGAATTGAATGAATAAATATGATATATGTTACACTAATAGCATTCTGGATATAAGGTATCTATAACCTTAAAAGAATAATAAGAATGTATTCGGCAAAACATGCATAAGAACAAAAGGCAATAAAGACCCGAGTAACAAGTAACAATGAAATATTACTATCAAGAAGCTAAGAATATGACCATATATGATATCATATCAATATGTATGACTCTGGAATAAGTCAATAACATTATTTAAACCATTATACAGGAGCTTCGGACACGTACAAAGCAAATCGGACATAAGGTAAGGGGAAATATCACAATCTCACCTTTATCCGAGATTGTTTTTACTTTGGTAATTACTGGGGTGTATTTTATCATCCACATCCATGTTCCCTCAATATGTAATATTATTTCTATCCTTCTACAATAGTTTATATCCAATTTTACCCTTCGGTGAGTTTTTAGTAAAAGATACGAAAGGAATCTTTTGTCGTTTTTCGTACGAGGTACTTTTTGACTTTTCCGACAAAAGTACGAAGAATGTTTTTTTTAACTTATACGGCATGAATGGATTCTTAAAATATTATTTCCAAGAAACTTCCTTTACAAGTTTTCAAGTTTATTTTTAATCAACTTCTTTTATTTTAAAGTCATATGACATGTTATGAAAGGAAAAATGTTTTTGAAGTAGAAAGGATATTTTCCTCAAGAATGGAGTTCAAGTATTTTATCAAAATTATTTTCCATCTAAGATAATAAAAGGGTTCTGTTTTTATCCCTATTATTACATTGGTTTGATTATGTTGTGATGGAAATATTTTTATGAATTCTTTTATGAATTGTTTTATGATGTCATGTTGTTTAAGAATCCCATTTTTATTACATGGGTTACGCTATGATGTATGGTTTATGATTATGTGGAACACATAAGAAAGGATTCATTATAAGATGGGTGGGACCTATATCTCCCTCCAATGCATTGGGTAAAGATTTCATATCTCATGAGATAGACATGGTTGGAACGGAAGGTTATTTCGGTTCAGTGATACAGGACTGAAACGAGGAATGAACTCGGTTCAGAAAGGGACTTTGTCCACTAAGATAGTCTTGGCAATGAGTCATGACTAACAAGAAATGATTTTCCATGATTATGTGTGCATGCCACAAAGTTTCAAGTTTCATGTTATGATTATGGGGATCTCATTTTCACTTCTATGATTTATTCCATGTTAAGATTTTATGATCTCTTTTACAGGTTATTATTTTCAAAAAGATATGATATGATTTTTATTTCCTTTATTTGCCCTTGCTGAGCATTTGAGCTCACCCTTTTATGTTTTCTTTTCCCCAGGTCAGGAAGATGGATATTAAGTAGAATATGCTAAAAGGGACCCTAGATATTATGAAATAAATGTGAGACACTGTAGAAGATTTACGAACCAGTTGTTTATGTTTCCCAGTTTCTAAAGAAACTATACCTATACGGTCCTTTGTGGTTTTGTCATATGTTGTAATAAGTGTGCTTCAATTTTGAAGTATTAACAATGTATGTAAAGTATGGGTCGTTATAGTTGGTATCAGAGGAAAGGTATAGTCAACCTTTGGAAACTAGGATGTGAAAGCCTTAGTAAGAACCCTAAGGATAAGTCTAAGCATAGAAAAAAATCTTAATGTATTAGAAATGGCCATGAATACCCTAGGATAAAACCTTAAGTGTGAAATTTTATCCTTGATTATGTGGTTTTCCTATTATAATTAGTGTTGCTCACACTATTCTTCTTGGTTTTAGTCAATGGCTGGAACCCGAAGGAACCGTGTTAATGCGGAATGCGATGGGCAATGCAATGATTGTCCCCCTGAGCAACTAAACGATATGGGAGCTGGAATGAAAAATCTTGTAGCCATGCTCACACAACTTTCTCAAGCTATGAATCATGCAGGACTTCCAAACGAGCAAAGGAAGGAGCAACATTCTGTTGAATCCTTCATGAGGCAGCGTCCACCTTCTTTCAGCGGGTCTACTGATCCATTAGTTGCTGAACAATGGATTAGTACTACTGAAAAGATATTTTCAGTTCTTCAATGTTCTGATCATGATAAAGTCATCCTAGTAGTGTATCGTTTGGAAGGAAATGCTGATCAATGGTGGAATCTTATTAAGAATACGAGGCAAAGGGATGAAATTGAGTCTATGGAATGGGACGAGTTCAAGAACTTATTTTTCAATAAGTACTTCCCTCGTATTCTCTGAACAATGATGGAGAAAGAGTTCCTTGAACTGAAGCAAAGGGATGATGAATCTGTTGGTACCTATGAAGCAAATTTTACAAGACTTGCAAGGTACGCTTCTGGTATTATTATCCAACCTGAGAGTAAGATCAATAGATTCTTTAGTGGCTTAAAACCAAGTCTTCGAAGGGCGTTATCCATAAGGGACTTCAATAGCTACGAGGAAATCGTTCTATGTGCTCTCAAAGTCGAGATGAAGATTGGAGTAACCCATCAGTCACATGGGTTTTATAAGAAGAGGAATATGGAATTCAAAGAAAAATCTAAAGAGCACAAAGAAAAGAAGATGAGATTTTCCTTATGCTCAAAGTGTGGAAAGAAACATGGAGGGAGTTGTCTTAAAGGGACAAGTAAATGTTTTAAATGTGGAAAAGAAGGTCATCAGGCATTTGAATGCCGTGATAATGGGAAGAAGATGTCTAATAACGCAAACAAAGGAAGGGATACACAGAATGAACCTACTACACTTCAATGTTTCAAGTGCAAGGAGATGGGGCATTATGCCAATCAATGCCCAAACCCAAGGGTTGATGATGATGGTCGACGTCAACAAAATCTTAAGGCTAAAGACAAAGGAAAGTCACATGCAATTTCTATCAGCGATGTGGAGTACGATAACGAAGTGGTGAAAGGTACACTTACCATCCACTCTAAAGTAGCAAATGTTTTATTTGATTCTGGATCCACCCACTCTTTTATTTCTAAAGAATTTTCTAAGGGTATCACCGTATTACCTCAACAATTAGATGTCGAGTTAGCTGTGACAACACCTAATGGCACAACAGTCGCATCAAAAGTTTATAATTCTTCTCCGATCGAAGTTTGTGGGAAAGTGCTTCCTGCAAATCTTGTGATCCTTCCTTTAGTGGAATTTGATGTGATTCTTGGCATGGATTGGCTTTCTCTACATGGAGCTCATATCGATTGCCAAAGAAGGGAAGTCACATTTCATATTCCAGATCAATCTATGATTGTATACCAATGCAAGGATGAACGTAACCTTCCAGTGGAAATTTCTTCCATCTTATGGGTATTGATTCCACTAAATGAAGGTTATTTATCTCAAATGGTTGGTGAGAAACTCACGATTAAGAATATGCCCATTGTACGGGAGTTTGATGATGTCTTTCCGGAGGAATTACCGGGTCTTCCACCAAATCGTGAAGTTGAGTTTTCAATAGAACTCGTACCGGGTGCTTTGCCTATTTCAAAGACACCTTATAGAATGGCCCCAATTGAGTTGCAGGAATTGCAGAAGCAACTCCAAGAGAATCTTGATAACGGATTCATACGCCCTAGTGCGTCACCTTGGGGAGCACCTGTTCTATTTGTTAAGAAGAAAGATGGATCAATGAGACTCTGCATTGATTATCGAGAACTTAACAAGATCACTATCAAGAACAAATATCCTCTCCCACGCATTGATGACTTATTTGACCAACTACGCGTAGCTCAATACTTTTCCAAGATTGATCTTCGTTCAGGGTATCATCAATTAAGGGTCAAAAGGGATGATATACCAAAGACGGCTTTCCGTACAAGGTATGGACACTATGAATTTATAGTGATGCCATTTGGTCTTACTAATGCCCCTGCTATCTTCATGGATCTAATGAATAGAGTCTTTAGAGACTATCTTGATCAATTTGTGGTAGTCTTTATAGACGATATTCTTGTCTATTCAAAGTTCAAGGAAGATCATGAAGATCACTTGAGAATTATATTGAAGACCCTGAGAAAGGAGAAGCTTTATGCCAAATTTACCAAGTGTGAATTTTGGCTTCAAAAAGTTGCATTTTTGGGTCACATAATCTCAAAAGAGGGGATATCTGTGGATCCAGAAAAAACAGAGGTTATCGAAAGATGGTCGAGACCAACAACAGTAACTGAGATTCTAATTTTTCTTGGATTGGATGGATATTATCGACGTTTTGTAAAGGATTTTTCACGATTATCTAATCCACTCACCAAGTTGACTCGGAAAGGAGTTAAGTTTGTCTGGACAGAGGAATGTGAAGAAAATTTCAAGGAGTTGAAAAGAAGGTTATCCAGTGCACCTGTGCTCACACTGCCTTGTAGTGGAGAAAGGTTTGTGATCTACAGTGATGCATCCAAGAACGGATTGGGGTGTGTTCTTATGCAAAATGATATGGTGATAGATTATGCCTCACGACAGTTGAAAATCCATGAGCAAAATTACCCAACACATGATTTGGAGTTGGCTGCGGTAATCTTTGCATTAAAGATTTGGAGGCATTACCTTTATGGTGAAAGGTGTGATATTTATACTGATCATAAAAGTTTAAAGTATATTTTCACACAAAAGGAGCTGAATATGCGCCAAAGAAGATGGTTGTAGCTGATTAAGGATTATGACTGCTCAATCCATTACCACCCTGGGAAAGCAAACAAGGTGGCAGATGCATTAAGTCGACAAGACCATGCAAGTTTATCCATGATGAGGATCACAAAAGATCCAATATTTATGGATTTACAAAGGATGGATCTTGGAATTATAATGGAAGGGGAGAAATCTTATCTTTCTCAAATGAATGTTCAACCATCTATACATGCGAAGATTAAAGAGGCACAGAAAGAAGATGTCAAGTTACAAAAGAAGGTGAGAAATGTTCCTGAATTCAACCTTGATTGTGATGGGATAATAAAGTTCAGGAATCGGGTTTGTGTTCCTCCCATCCCCGAATTAAAGAAGGAGCTGCTGGATGAGGCTCATAGTTCATCATTCTCTATTCATCCTGGAAGCACGAAGATGTATAGGGACCTGAAAGAGTACTTCTGGTGGGATGGGATGAAAAGAGAAGTTGCTGAATATGTCTCTCGATGCTTGGTTTGTCAACAAGTTAAAGCTAAGAGACAGAATTCTAAGGGGATGTTACAACCATTACCCATACCCGAATGGAAATGGGAAAACATCACTATGGACTTTGTCACAGGACTTCCTAAAACATCCAAAGGCAATAATGCTATTTGGGTCATAGTTGATCGTCTTACAAAGTCTGCACACTTCATTGCTATTAGAGAGGATTTCTCTCTAGATCAGCTTGCCAGGATATATGTAAAGGAAGTGGTAAGATTTCATGGAGTACCACTTTCTATTATATCTAATCAGGATCCGAGATTTACCTCTAAGTTCTGGCGAAGTCTTCAGCATACTCTGGATACAGAGTTGAGTTTCAGTACTGCTTATCATCCCCAGACAGACAGTCAGTCTGAGAGAACAATTCAAACCCTAGAAGATATGTTGAGAGCTTGCTCTATGGATTTCCAAGGAGTTTGGGATCAACACCTACCTTTGGTGGAATTTTCTTATAATAATAGCTTTCACTCCAGTATTCAGATGGCTCCTTATGAAGCTCTCTATGGAAAGAAATGCAGGACTCCAACTTGCTGGGATGAAGTTGGGGAAAGAAATCTATTAGGACCTGATCTCGTTGATGAAATGGCAGAAAAGGTCAGATCTATTCAACAACACATAAGAGAAGCTCAGAGTCGACAGAAAAGTTATGCCGACAGCCGAAGAAAAGACCTAGAGTTTGAAGTGGGTGATAAAGTGTTCTTATGAATATCTCCCTGGAAGAGGGTTATGAGATTTGGAAAGAAGGGGAAGTTGAGCCCTAGATATATCGGTCCTTTCGAAATACTAGATCGTGTTGGGAAGGTAGCTTACCGATTGGCGCTTCCACCGAATCTCTCTCAAGTTCACGATGTGTTCCATGTATCTCTCCTGAGAAAGTACATACCAGATCCTTCACATGTACTCAGCTCAAAAGTTGTACTGCTGGAGCAAGATCTTTCTTATGAAGAACAACCGATAGAGATTCTGGATCGTAGTGAAAAAGTCCTACGAAACAAGACCACTAGCTTGGTGAAAGTTGTATGGAGGAACCACCAACATGAAGAAGCTACATGGGAGCTTGAGGATATGATGAGGGAGAAGTATCCTCATCTGTTTGTTACAAAGTGACGAATTTCGAGGGTGAAATTCTTTTTAAGGGGGGTAGAATGTAACACCCGAGACTTTTATGTTATATAAATCATCAAAGGAATATTTTTCTACACAACACTTGCTTGGCTTGCTTTACACGCAATCACGACCTTCCTCGATAGCTTGCGTCGTACGCAATACCGAGTTTCACTAAACAACAATATGCTATTAAAACTAGCCGTTATGAATAGTAATAACCACTTTTTGAAATTTTATAAATTTTATTTTTCAAAATGGACTTCATTTTTGGACTCAGAATATCGAAATTATCCTAGGGTGAAATTTTGGAATTTTTCTGAAAACTTTCAATTTTTGATGAATAGTGAAACCACTAAGTGGTAGGTTAAAAACTGAATTTTGCGTAAAACTTAATTTTACCGCTTATGTGAATGGAATTTCAAAAATCCGACAGACACGGTTGATATCAGTAAGTAAAATGTGGTTCAATGAGATAAAAATAATTTTTTGGTGAATAGTAACTTTTTACTTTTTTTACCACGGTTAATAGTAAATAGGGTAAATAAGGGTAAATATGATATTAATATTACCCTAACACATGTCCTAATTCTATTGGACAAGTGTAATTTGACCAAAAACAAACTTAGGAATAAAATATGACCATTTAGGCCCACTTGGATTAGATTAGGACATTTATTATTAATTTATTTAAAGAAGGGTAAAAATAGTTAAAATCAAAGTTTAATAAGTAAATAATTTTTAATATGGGGTTATACATAAGATAAATTCGGCTATAAATATTCATTAGAAAGATAAAAAGATTTACTACATAATGGTATTTTATTTGTAATTTTTAGACATTAAATAGTTTAATTTATTTATGACACAATGATGATGCAGTAATTATCTTATTAATGAAATATTGACATAATTGATGTTATAAACACCAAAACAAATGTAATTTGAGACTTTTTATGAATTCCACTAATTTTCTAGGTTACTATGATATATTAGTGTTGATTTAATCAACTTGGTTCGAACATATAATTCTGTTATGCCTTTCAAAAAAATCATATATCAAATAGTGTCAAAATTGACACAAAATAGTTTTTAAATAAAATATTATATTATTAATTGTTATTTTATTCCTAAAAATCTAAGGTTCGGACAAATAACTTAGATAAGGATATATATATTAATAATAAACAATTTAGGGTTCGTTTGGCATGTTATAGTAAGTGTATTAACCATATAGTGAAAGAAAACAAAAAGACATGGTAAAAGTTAAATTATTTAACTTAGAGTTAAATCTAATTGATAAGGTTGAAATAATATCCTAAACTTGTCTAAATCCTATTGGTTGATAGGATTTCGACCCATCCCCACTTTAGCTTCGAAATAAGACCCTTTGGAACCATTATAAACCGATTTTGACTTTAATATAAAATAATATTTTGAGATATTCCTAAGGTGCCCCTCTCCTCCCATATAAAAGGGCACCTCCTCCCCTTCCTCCTCACACCAAATTGAGCACTCAAGATCGGCCAACCCCTGCCATTTTCTCCTCTCCACTTCCCTAGAATAATCCTAGAGGTCCTGGTCTTCTTCAAAGACCAATATTAGTTCCCTAAGTGGAGGATTCAAAGAAGCGTTCCAAAGAAGAGGTAATATCCATTACCAATCTTTTCAATTTCTTTCTTCTTCAACTTCTTCTTCTTTATTTGTTTCATGATAAAGTAATAACATCAGTATTACTTACATACGGATATGTTATTATAATTATGAAACAACCCTAATTCACCTTCTATCCATCCTACGGAAAAATGAAATCACTGCGCGTGCGTACGTACGGAATACCGTCTCCACGCCGTGGTGTAATCTATTTTCCACCATCACTTTACAAGGATGGGTATAATGGTGCAATGAGTAACTATTTATGATTATTATAAAGTAATATTGATACTGAAATAATATATATATACTCCAATACAGTTCCACGATCAAAGGAACGATATCATCACACGTGCGTACGTACGGAATACCGTCTCCACGATGTGATGCGACTCGTTCTACATGATCATCATTACATAGTAATTATATAAATGAATTGAATGGATAAATATGATATATGTTACACTAATACCATTCTGGATATAAGGTATCTATAACCTTAAAAGAAGAATAAGAATGTATTCGGCAAAACACGCATAAGAACAAAAGGCAATAAAGACCCGAGTAACAAGTAACAATGAAATATTACTATCAAGAAGCTAAGAATATGACCATATATGATATCATATCAATATGTATGACTCTGTAATAAGTCAATAACATTATTTAAACCATTATACAGGAGCTTCAGACACGTACAAGGAAAATCGGACCTAAGGTAAGGGGAAATATCACAATCTCACTTTTATCCGAGATTGTTTTTACTTTGGTAATTACTGGGGTGTATTTTATCATCCACATCCATGTTCCCTCAATATGTAATATTATTTCCATCCTTATAAAATATTTTATATCCAATTTTACCCTTCGGTGAGTTTTTAGTAAAAGATACGAAAGGAATCTTTTTTCGTTTTTCGTACGAGGTACTTTTTGACTTTTTCGACAAAAGTACGAAGAATGTTTTTTTAACTTATACGGCATGAATGGATTCTTAAAACATTATTTCCAAGAAACTTCCTTTACAAGTTTTAAAGTTTATTTTTAATCAACTTCTTTTATTTTAAAGTCGTATGACATGTTATGAAAGGAAAAATGTTTTTGAAGTAGAAAGGATATTTTCCTCAAGAATGGAGTTCAAGTATTTTATCAAAATTATTTTCCATCTAAGATAATAAAAGGGTTCTGTTTTTATCCCTATTATTACATTGGTTTGATTATGTTGTGATGGAAATATTTTTATGAATTCCTTTATGAATTGTTTTATGATGTCATGTTGTTTAAGAATCCCATTTTTATTACATGGGTTACGCTATGATGTATGGTTTATGATTATGTGGCACACATAAGAAAGGATTCATTATAAGATGGGTGGGACCTATATCTCACTCCAATGCATTGGGTAAAGATTTCATATCTCATGAGATAGACATGGCTGGAACGGAAGGTTATTTCGGTTCAGTGATACAGGACTGAAACGAGGAATGAACTCGGTTCAGAAAGGGACTTTGTCCACTAAGATAGTCTTGGAAATGAGTCATGACTAACAAGAAATGATTTTCCATGATTATGTGTGCATGCCACAAAGTTTCAAGTTTCATGTTATGATTATGGGGATCTCATTTTCACTTCTATGATTTATTCCATGTTAAGATTTTATGATCTCTTTTGCAGGTTATGATTTTCAAAAAGATATGATATGATTTTTATTTCCTTTATTTGCCCTTGCTGAGCATTTGAGCTCACCCTTTTATGTTTTCTTTTCCCCAGGTCAGGAAGATGGATATTAAGTAGAATATGCTAAAAGGGACCCTAGATATGATGAAATAAATGGGAGACACTGTAGAAGATTTATGAATCAGTTGTTTATGTTTCCTAGTTTCTAAAGACACTATACCTATACGGTCCTTTGTGGTTTTGTCATATGTTGTAATAAGTGTGCTTCAATTTTGAAGTATTAACAATGTATGTAAAGTATGGGTCGTTATATTCTCACTTTGAAATTTTTAGGGTTTCTCAAACATGTGGGTTTGTGAGACCCTCATTGTAAAATATTGATCATTTTACCCTTTCTGGTTGGAATTTCATGTACGTAGGGAAGTGGGATATTTATTTTTTCAATTTATATATATTTTTGGATGGTTTCTCATATCTTATCATTCTTGGATGCTTTTCATGGGAATTATAGAATAGAAAGTAAATTCCTAGCTGATTCCAAACTCTAGCTTAGAGTTTTTGTCCAAATAGAGAGTGAATAGGTTTCTAAGTGTACTAGGATGCTTCCCCATGGTAGCTTTATACTCCCTATTTGATGGGTTATGTCTTGGATATTTATATGGGACTATAGAGATGAAAAATTTCTTATAGGTCAAAATTATGTTCTTTTTGATAGTTTGGGATTTTATTACATGATTACCTAGGTTAGTTCCCATAACATTTAAAATTTGATTGGTGGTTGATATTGGGGAAATTTATTTTGTTCTGTATTTTCTCCCATAATATTATTGTTTACGAAACCTATATTATATTATATATCATTATCCACTTATTGAATTGCGATGTCAATTTTTTTACACTATATCTCTTATAGAGATTTTTTTCCTTTTAGATGGTTTTAAATGTAAAATCCCACATCCCAAAGGATGAATAATTTCTAAAGGAATTAGAAATTTTTTATTAGATGGGTTGAATATTGAATTATGGATCAAAATGAGTTTATGAGGGTTTGAGTGCCTAAATGTGGTGTTTTGAGATTTGGAATTATGCTTGGGAGGTATCATGGGTTTTTAGATGAGATTCAAATACTTTAGGTTATTTTCTGAGAGTTTTTGAATCTTCTACTGAGGGTGTATAGTTTGGTGTGTACTGTTTAAAAGAAACCATGTGACACCTTGATGCTCAAGAGGTTTTTCGTTCATTTTGAATTGGGCCTGATTGGGTTTAATGGTTACTCCAAGGTTATGGAAAAAGCATATTTGGTGTAAGGATGTATCTTATGAGGGTGATATGGTTCTAATACATGGCTCACATACTATTCATGATTTCAGATAGACTATGAGCCTTCATTAAGGTGAGTGGTAGAGTTGAAAACATGGTTGGTACATGGGTTTTCAGAGCATGTGGCCTAACAATGTAGGACATGGAGTGTTGGATTGTAGGGATTCACATGGTTTGGATAACTGTGGAGACAAGCCATGTGAGGTGTGACTTTGGATAGAACTATCCATAATTTTGGTATATAATTTGGAAAAACGTGAAACCAAATGTTCCATTGACCCTAATTTCATTAAAATAGTGTTTTACTATTTTTACCACCTGGATTTTTAGTCACCCCTCACCTTTATCTCCCTCTCGCACACATGAACTAGTGGTGGGTTATCCTCCCTTACTACCTTCTTAATGTCTCATCATGTAGGATGTTTGGTGGTGGTTCCTTAGCAATTTGAGGTAAGATTAAACCTCGAGTAGATTACTTGATTCATCTTATCAATTTATTATAATTTTGGAGTTATTTGGTTAGGGTTTCATTGATGATTCCACGTGAGCATAGCGGAGTCATTTGTTTCTCAGGGGGATTTTATTCAACTTCTATAGAAGAGATCCCATGATGGATTTCACACTTTTTTATTAGGAATTTCATAAAGATATGTGACCATGGTTAATTTTATTCAATTTTTTTCAAATGATTTAATTTAATTTTTTGTCTATTTTGTATCACCTATTTGGGATTTGGGATAGAATGTGGTTGTGGTTGTGGTGCAGGTCATTGATGAGTGGTTGGCATTGGTTTCAATGTATGATGGTGACATGTTGAGTTTTATAGCATTATTCAATGTTGGGATTTAATTATTTAATTAATTATAATTGTTGCATTAATTAATTATGGTTTCTGGGTGTGATACTAGATCTTTGGTGGTGGTGACGATCTTAGACGGGTTATGAAAGGTTTGAAAAATGCGTTGAAGAGCCTTTAGCATGATCGTTGTGCTTAAGAAACATAATAGGGAAACTTCTCTAATGAGGTAAGTGTTCTAAGAGCTTTATCCATAGTCATAATATTTTTTTACATGTTCATTGTGTTATATGATGTATAATATCATCCGTGTTATACCTAATCCCATGTTTTATGAAATTGGTTTGGACCTTAAATTTATGCCTTGGAACTTCCACTGATCCCATTGGATCTATGGTGGTGTGAGACTAGATTTAGGTCCACCCATGGGGTGTTCTAACCATTGGAATTGGAATGATTTATATGTAAAGTTTTTATGAAAATTCCTATGCGGCTTTAAAATAGTTATCAATGTGTGATTTTATTTTGACCCCATTTTAAAGTGTCAAATGGGAAGGTCCATGTTTTAAAATTATTATTGTTTTGAAATCAGGTGCAGACCTCAGGGTGGTTTAAAATGGGTTTAAAATACATTTCAAATGTTTTTCTTTAAAAAGGGAGTGAGTTGAATGTTTAAATGGTTTTCATGGAATGTATAGCCTTGGTCCTCATTTGGTTTTCAAAGGGAAATACCTATGTTTAAATGATGGGTTTGAAATGTGTAATGTTGATGTGTGATTTTGGTATTTTAATGATATTTGAAAAATTATTGCATTATTTGTGGAAAATATATTTTTTAAAGGTCCTTTGGGACCAAGAAAATTTTTTGGAGACTAGAAATTAAATTGAAATGGGTAAAAAGGAGTGTTTGATTATTAAATGTTTTAAGGAAAATTTGATGAATATACATCTGATTAAAGGATGAAATAGTATAAATTGTGGATTTTTGTTTGTTGTGATAAATATAATGGATAACGAGAATGATAAAAAATTGGAATAAATGATAATGGAATTATTGGGGATGTTCAAACATGGAATTTTGAGTCTTAGTTGGATTCATGGACTGAAGATTCATGTTTTCTGACATGTGATTAATGGTTTTGTGATATTAAACTAATTCTACACTCCCTAGATTTGTGCGGACTATACCGATGCTCCATGTTCCCCAATACATCAGTGTTATTATAGGGAAGGACTGACACCCCTGAACCCCATGGCATGGACATCGAATTCCATATTAAGGTTGGAATGGTTGGACATGGAGTTCTGAGTTCCAGTTTGGTTCGTGGAATAGTGCTCTATGTTTTATGACCTATGAACTAAATGTTGGGATGGTCGAACATGGAGGTATGTGTCATGGTTGGATTCATGGAACGATTATTTGTGTTTTACGACATATGAACTAGTGGTTGGGAGGGATGGAAATAAAGTAGAATATCCCAGTTGGATTCATAGACTAGGCTCCTGGATTACTGACCAGTGACCTCTATGATATTTGTATTAAATGACTATCTTTGGCCATAATGATTTGAAAAAAATGGTTAATACTTGGAATAAAAAATAAAAGTAATTAATTAAATACTTTTAAATAATGAAACTTGTTTTATTTAAATTATTTTTTACTATTATTCCATTTTCTTAATACACTTTTTTCATAGACAAGTATATAATTTAGACACCATTGGTGGTGGCCTACAAAGTTTAACTCACACCCTACTGGGACCTCCATTGCACTTGGGTACCCAAACTACTCTCACATGTTTACTGCAGGCACATGTTTTGGGTTAAGGACTATGTTGAGCATTAGTCAATTGAGATGTATTTATTGAGTGGTATTTGGTGATTGGATGGGTTTGGATTAGTTATATTGTGGATCATTTTTTTAGTTTCTTTAATTTTTGGAATGTTATGTAACCAGCCAAGTGGGTGGAGGGATGTATGTATGACATGGCTGTTCAAGCCATAATTACTTTTCATTTTATTGTAACATGTTTGGGATAATTTATTCATTCCTATTTCTTTGATGAATATGATATATTTTTTTGTTTTCTTCTAGATTTTCACTTTGATACGGGGGTATAGTCTCCTCACTATTCCATTTTAGACCCTCGCTGCTCGTCAGCAACCTCTATCGTATGGTGATTCATTCTTGAGGTAATATAAAAAACTGTCTTGGGTAAATTTTTTAGTGGAACCCAACCATGGATGTTACAAATTGGTATTTATGTAGTTTACTTTCCTATTATTTTACTATTTGGGATTTATTAGACATGAGATACAAGGATTTGTTCGAGCTTGTGATGTATACCAGGCTGGTGAATTTTGAACACCTATTCTGGTGGAAATTTCACGTCACTTAGGTCTGGGTTTAATGTTTTGGTTTGTGATGTTGTGGTTGTATACGATTTTTTCTTTGAGTGATGCACATTTGGTTTATATTTGATGATTTATGATGGATTTTAGTCTCTTGGACCAATACGAAGAGACCTATGATTTGGTTTTCAATCTTGGACTCTAAAGGAGAGAGGCATATCGTGCATCATTATAGGCATGTAGGATCTATATGTTATAGGCATTCTTGTTGGTGATTTTATATATTTTCTTCTGATGGAAGGTTATGTGGGTCTACAATCGGAAGCTCGACGTTGAGGTCCATGGTTTGGACCTTATGAAAATTGGGTACAGTTACCCTAGTGGGTTAGCTTGATACGAGTATGTGATCATTGTACCCTTGGTGGGATTTTTTTAAGATTGGTATTATATTCGAGTCCTCCTAGGAGTGCTCTGATATAAAAATGCTCAGATAGAATGATCACCCTAGTTGTGAGATGATGGTTAGTATATAGAACTTTTTGGTATGATGCTGTAAATGAGGGTTTTCTGAAATGGCATTGTCATGTGATGATGAGACAAGATTACATTTTGTAAGACCCCTTGATTTTTAGGAAATATATTTTGTTTAAATAATCTGGTTTCTTTAATGTCTTGTGTTACACACAATACTGACTTAGCTTGCGTTTCATGCAACATTTACTTTCTACGAAATATAATTTTATTATTATAATTATTTAAACAAGAAAATTAAAACATATACATTGGAATGGAGGGTATGAATAGAATTTATTGAATTATGAAATATGTTTTACACATTTATATATAATTATTTGACAAATTATATATAAATTAATTTAAAAACCATTTTAAAATAAAATAAAATGTTTGTTTAATAAAAATATTTAAATGTGCACAAGTGTGTTTTATACCAATAAATAGAAAATAAATATTATCATATTATATTAATGAATTTTTAAATTTATTCAATCTAATGTTTAACAATATTATTATGTGTTTTCTATACATGATATAAAAATAAATCCAATTTAATGAATAAATGATTTATTTTTATACAAACACAAATTTACCACCTTTTGATGACACAATAATTTTAGATTTAGTTTTTGAGACTTTTAAAAAGTTTATTTTGAAAAATAAATTTCTTATTTTAAATCATGATTAAACATTTAATTTTCTTTAATTTTTGGTATTTTTCTGTTAATTTTCAGGTTTTGATGAATAATTAAAAATATTTCATTTTAATTGAAAAATCTTTTTCATATAAATATGTTATCGTGTTAAATTATATTTTTTAATTACTTTTAAATTATATTTTTTTTAATTGTTTTAAAATTATAATTATATTATTTTTATCAATTAACCAAATTTATGTTATTTGAACCAATTTCAATATGAAATTGGATATAAAAACATTTCAAATTTTTTGGATCATTTCAATTTAAAAACATGTTTCTCATTTCGTCAACATGATTAATTTTAAAATGATTTTATTAAATTATGTGATTTGAATTATAAAAAATGGATTCCATAATTATAATAAGAAGGTCAAATTTGTTTAAGTATGTCCCTTTTATTTTTGGACAAATTGAATAGTAATAATAATAATTTTTATTACCACAGTTATGTGTAAAACTTGTAATTATGGGTAAAAATAATATTATAAATATTAGATAATTTCCATAAAACTTCCCAAAATGTTATTCTATGTATTAAATTTTACACTTAACACATATAATTCTAAATTGAATAATTTAATAGACACTTTTCCATGAAAATGACTTGGATATTATTAAAATCAAAGAGAGTGACAAAAGGTTACTCTCTTACTTTTAATAAGTATACTTTTTTTATTATGGGGTAAAATAGAAGATATAGTTGACTATATATATTATTATTAAATCAACAATTCATATCTATATCATGTAAATTTAATTTTAGTTTTTATAAGATAAATAATTATCATAAATAATTAAACAATGATGATGTAATAATTATTTAATTAATTAAAAACTCATTTATGTGATATTAAATATATTAAAATAAATATAATTTGAATTAATTAAGGTGATAGACCGATTTTATAGGTGAATATCACATATTATGTGTATTTTGGATGATTTTTTTTGCAAATTTATCTTGGTATATTGATTTTCATAAATTCAATGTAATGAATAGTGTCAAAATTGATAGTAATGATGTTTTAAGAAAATAATATTTTAGTAAATTAGTTAATAATCATAAAAATATTTAATAAAGACAAATGGGATAAATTATGATAAAAAATATCATAAATTTACCATTTATGGTTCAATTTACACCTTATAAGTAAAACACTCAATCTTTTAATATTGAAAATGTGGATAACGTAGTTAAAATTAAAATCTGTTAGAAAATGGTTAATAAAAACTATATGTTAAAAAGAAAACATATCTAAAACATATTATTTGATTATATTGAAACCTATGAAAAAGTATATTTGAATCCCCTTCCATTAGGATGTATTTGGATTGATATTTAATTTATCATAAATTAATCTTTTGGGAAATTCCAAAAGTGCCCCACCTTCATTATAAAAGGAAACCTACTTTATAATATAATTAACCTATTTAAATATTATTTATCAATAAAAATATGATATATTCTCTTATAAAATTCTCTATTCACATTCTAGAGCTTTTTTTTATTCCTAAAGGACAAACTCTAGATTCCTTTATAGGAGATCTAAAAGATCTGTTTTGAGGAAGAGGTAATCACTCTAACCGATCAATATCTTTTTATACTCTTCTATAACATCTCTAAATCTATAATATATTCATATAAAATAATAAATTCATAATCCTAAATATTCTTAAATTTAATTATGATATTGAACACACAGTTTTACAACCCCTTTCCCATTAAACAAGAAGCGAAAGTATCACTCATGTATGCGTACGACTTACCATCTCCACATAGCGATACAATTCATTTTCCATCACCATATTTTATGAGTCAGAATTATAATGGGTATAATTATTATATATGATATTTATGGTATAATTATAATTCTATAAAGATATTATAATATATTCCTTTTTACCATTTTTTGGAAATGATAACGTCCCTTATGCATAAATATGACTTGCCATCTCCATGATGTGATGTGATTCGTTTTTCATCTACATTTCACCTTGATTGTAGTAAAGATGACTTTTATGAATATATATAATATATATAACATAAAAATTATTCTTTAATGTTAATATATCACATACATTTATTTCTTCTAATATGACAAGAAAATGAAAATAACGTTAATGCGTCTGTATGGCCTACCGTCTCCATGAATGGTGTATTTTATTTTCCACCTCTAAATTTTGTGAATCACCATGAATAAACATATAATATATATATATATATATATATATATATATTATATTCACATAATATTTGTCATTATTAAGATTATGAAATTATTATCTTTGTAAGAGGACCAATGATAACAAATCAAAACACAAGAAAAAAAGCAGTTATTTCTCGAAATGTAACTTTAACATGTAATTGTTAATAAACAGTTAAAAAAGGGACATTAGAAAATAATTTATTTTATTATATAATTGAATAAGTTTCTATAAAAATTTATATTAAACTTATATTTATTATACTGGAGGTTTGAATGAGTATGATGTGATTCAAGACCTATGGTAAGGGTTTTATAATCTCACATTTATTTCTGAGAGATATATAATCTATTCGCCACTTATTCTTATTGCATGGTGTATATTTTGAATTATGAAATTTTATATCATTAGATTCATTAATTTCATGAAATTAAATATTTTAATTTACGTTATGCTTTCTGGGATCTCATGATACAAAATTCACTACAGTAGTAACCGATTTTTTCCTCACTTATATTTCTATTGTACACTTCCTTTATACACTAGTTGTTTCTTTTATGTGGTGTACATACTACCCCAAAATGTATTTTATGAGTATAATTATGAATATTATGGTATTATAATATCCTTATAATTTTATTTCTTTCATGGGTTATATCATTTTACTATTTATAAAGTGGAAAATGATTATTTCATAATCTCATCAATAATCAGGATTATTTCATTTAAAAAAAAGTTAGAATATTTATCTTCCACAAACATGTTTACTAAAAAAATTTATACTATTATAATATGAATATTTAAATTAATTTTAAACCATGTTTTAAATATTTATTACTGGTTTGAAAAGAATATTTTTGTCATTGTCAAAACAATGCTCTATGGGACTTTACCAATAAAAATATATGGAAGGAAGGTTTTCTAACTTATACGACATGAATGGAATCTTAATATATCATTAGTACATAATTCATTTAATATTACCTTACAATATTAGAATTTTATTTTTAAAGAAATATTTATATTGTAAAATTTTGAGACATTATTAGAATAAAATAACATTTTCAAAGATGAAAGGGTATTTTCCTAAAGAATTAGTTCAAGCAATCTATTAAAATTATTTTACATGAATAAAAAAACTATTTGATGTAAATTATGTTATAATGGGGATATTTTTTTCACGTATAATATCTTTATTATTCCTATAGTTGGTTTATTTTTATTATGGAATGATATTTATGTACCCCATTTCTTTCCCTAGGTTATTTTATGATTGAATAATGTTTATAAAGACCATTTAGTTTCACGAGTTCTATTATGATTAATGATTTATATTCTTGTGGAACACATTTTTATGTTTTTCATTATATTATTGGTGGTAACTATATCTCCCTCAAATAAATTGGGTAAATATTTATATCACTTGAGATAATGGTGAGAAATAAGTCAAAAGTCTTGATCCACTATAGGAAGATTGGGAAACCCAATCCACTATGGGAATACAAGGAAACCCAATCCAATATTGGAATATGGGGGAACCCAATACCTTATAAGGAAATTAATATTACTGGGGATGGTGGTGTGTCCCACCCAATATGTTTAGTCTCTAGGAATTTCCCTGATAAGTTTAGGAAATGCTCATTTACTTATAGGGAATGGTATTACATGTTTATGTTTCTACCAAAATTCCAGGTATTTTTTCAATATTATAATTTCATGGTTTATGATTTTTAGTCCCATATGATTCATTTATTATGAACTACCAAATATTTATTCCACAAATCATGTATATTATCTTTGATATGCAGGGTATGATCTTCTAATGTTATTCTTTTTTACTCATACCCTTATGTTCATGTTATGCGTACATATATCCCTATTTTACCATTACTGAACATCTAAGATCACACTTTTTATATTTCCTTTTACCATGTTATCAATAAAGGTTATAAGTAGGATTACTAAAGGGGAAGATATTTATGGTTTATGTTGAAGATCATTCAACATATTAGAAGATTATTTTATAAAATTACAAGGTCACTAAACAATTAAAGTCCTTTGGAATGTGTTTGTGAAATGTAATGAATATTCATCTAAAATGATGTAATTTGAATGAATGAAAATCATGGGTTTCTATAGTTGGTATCAAAGGAAAATAGTTATTCAACCTTTAAAATCCAGGATGATAAAACTTTAGTGATATATTTAGATATATTTTTATGGATATTTATAAGGATGTCTCTAATGATAATTCTAAGTATAGGCTACAATACTATAAATTTGGTAACAAACATGAATAAAATATGATTAAACCAATTATTCCATAGATTGAAATTTTATAAGTAATTTCACTATATTTTTTTTACAACCATGATTTGTGCTTCTCACATTATTCTTTTGGTTTTAGTTACTGGATAAAACCTAAAAGAACTGTGTTAATGTAAAACCAAATAGACCATGTAATGATGTCCCTCCTGAGAGACCAAATGTTGTTGAATAAGTAATGAATAACCTTGATTATATGACCAAAAAGCCTTATCAAACATCAAATCATTCTGAACATCCAAATTACCAAATTAAGAAAAAACGTTTTATTTAATCCTTCTTAAGGCAACATCTGCCTTATTTCAGTGGAACAATAAATCAACTTGTTACAAAGAAATGGAACTGTACCATTGAAATGTTTTTTTAATTATATGTTGTTTAAAATGTGTAAATTTTATGTTGGGAACTTATCTCTTGGATGGTGAGGCGAATCAAAGGTTAAAGTTTATAAATAATATGAGGTAATAAGATAAAATTGACTCCATGGATTGAGATGAGCTGAAGAACTTAATTTTTAATAAGTATATTTTCCTATATTCTTCTTACAAAAATGGAAATTTAATTTACAATCTATATCACGGTCATGATAAGAAAACAAGGATATAGTTCAAAGGAAATACTAAAAATTATGGAGATAAGAATATTATATTTACTTTATGCTTTAAGCATAAAGGTAACATTGAGAAGATAGTATTAATAGGACTGGTAAATTTTTTAATTATTTGACATGAGGTCATTGAGCATCTGACTGCTAAAGTAATGGGAATAAAAATAACATTCCAAAGAGTGTACCTCCCATAAATGACTGTTTCAATTTTAAAAGGTTTGGGAATTACAATAACAAGTTCCATAATTTGATGACTATTGTGGATAGTAAGGCATAAAAACCTTTAAGGAAAAATGAAAAAGGGAATGTTTATACTATCATATTGGATGAAGTGAACCAAGATAATTCGTGAATAATTTTATTACTCTCACTTTTTGGGAATTTCATGTTTAATTTTAAATGCACAAGACCTATGAAATACTTATTGATAATATATTAGTGAAATTTAATGTGATTTTCTACTTAGATTAAGAAATAATGAAATCACATATTCTATCGGTTCAAGAATAAACCCAAGAATCCAATTAAAATGCTTTTGTATAAGACAAGAGATTATATATGTTAATAAAGAATCATGTGTGTATTTAATATTTTTTTACATTAATTTTGGTTATTACCATATTTCAATAGAATACATGACAATGATCTTCACATGTTTGATATGTGAAAATTAAGATCTAGATTATGTTTTTTATAGGAATAATGATGAATTAATTTTTGGACGTTATTTAACTTGTTTTGAATTTTTTGGATTTTAATCTCTTAGAAGGTTTAGAGGTGTAACAATTTATGAAATTTTTTATGTTGAAATTTTTGATATAGTTTTAGAGATTAATTTTTCTAAATATAAAGATTCAATCATATTGAATAACTTGGGATTAACTATTTTTGAGATAAAGATAGATGAAATGAACTGTCATACTATTTATGGATCTCATTATCGAGTAATGCTTCTGGAATGAAAAAATCACCTTCATTTCCTGGAATAATATATGAATCATAAATTGATCAAGACACACTGAAAAGATGATATTGTGCTTGTTAAATGCAATAAAATCTAGTGAGTATTCGTTCTAATGAAAAATGTTCAACTCTTGGGAAAGAATATTGAAATTAAAAATTTTATCCTAATACCTTATTTTTTGAAGAATAAAATGGTCCCTTATATTATCATTTATTTATGGATTTGTGATTGTTAACTTTATATTAATCATGTTCTCTATCACACTCTATCAGAACTTGAATGTAATATTTATCTTCCACGTCCATTTTTTCACTTTATACCTATTTTATTCTATAAGGAAACCTATTTTTGAGATATATTGAATTACCATTATGTTCCTAACTTTCCATTTTTAAAAGGGAGTATTATTATTCATTATTACGATGTATTATTTTATGAAATGAACTTTAAAGTATAAAACCTTGGATAACCTAGGTGAATTTTAAAAGAGTAATTAATTTTAAGGGGGTTAAAATGGAACACCCAAATATTTTTAGGAAATATATTTTGATTAAATAATTTTATTTCTTTGATATCTTATGTTACATGAAATACTTAATTCCCTTATGTTACATGAAACTTTTATTTTCTACAAAATAACATTTTATTATATTTAATTTTTCAAAAAATATAATCTATACCTCACAATTAAAATAATGGGTTTGAATTAGAGTAATTGAATTATGAAATATGGTTTACAAATTAATATATACTTCTTTGATCAATTAATTATAAATTAATGTTAAACCCTTTTTAAAATAAAAAGAAATGTTTTAAAAAAAAACTATTTTAAATGTGAACAAGTATGTTTTTTCAAATAACTAAAAAAATAACTATTATCGGATTATATTGATGAAATATATTTTTAATATATTCAATCTAATATTTAACATTCTTCATATGTTTTTTCTAGACATTATATAAGAAAAAATACCATTTTACATATAAAAGATGCATTTTTACAAAAAGATAGTTTTACAACTTTTTGATGGCGAACTTGTTTTAGATATAGTTTTTGAAACATTTATAAAATATATTTGAAAAAAATCAACTTCTTATTTTATATTAGTTTATCAAAATTTACTTTGGTTTAATTTTAGAATTTTTCTGTTAGGTTTCATGTTTTGATAAATAGGGGAAAATAATGCTTTTTAATTGAAGATTTTTTTTTCATATTAATAATTTATGGTGTTAAATTATATTTTCAATTGGTTTTATAGTATAATTAAATAAATTTTTTATCAGTTATTTTTATTTTGGTCATATGATCCAATTTCACATTGAAATTGAATATAAAAACATTTCAAACATTTGCATCTTTTCACATTAAAAACACGTTTTCTCATTCCGTCAATGTGATTAGTTTTAAATTAATTTATCTATTTATATGTTTTGGATTTTGAAAAATATTATCTACAATTTTAATCATAAGGTAAAATTTTAAAAAATATCTCCCTTTTATTTTTGGACAATAAGTTTGGTAACTCTTGTAGTTTTTATTACTATGGTTAAGGGTAAAATAGGTAATTAAGGGTAAAAATAATATTATAAATATTATATAATTAATATAAAACGTACCAATATATTATTGGATTAATTTATTTATAACCTTAACATATAATTTTCTATATTTAATAATTTATTGGACACTTTCCCATAAATATTACTTGGATATTTTAAAAATCATTGAGAGTGAACAAATGTCACACTTTTACTTTTAATAAGTATAATATTTTTTTAAATAGTTAAACAGAATATATATTATACCATATATATTATTATGAAACATAAAAGGGTTTTCTACATAACTAAAATTTATTTTTAATTTTTAAGGAAGAAATTTGTTTCATAAATAATTACATAATGATGTTGTAGTAATTATTCACTAAATGAAAAACTAAATTTAGTGATAACAAAAATATTAAAATAAATATAACATGAATTAATTAGTATGATACAAAGATTTTATAAGCTAATATGAAATATTTGGGGTGTATTAAATTATTTTTTGGAAGTTATATTTATTTATTTATTTTATTAATGTTAATGTAATGATTTATAAAAAAATAGTTACAAATTATATTTTATGAAAATAATATTTTATGAAATTTGTTAAAAATATAAAAATCCTAAATAAGAAAAAAAGGGAGATATTATGATATAAAATATCTTAAATGGACCCTTTATGTTTCAATTTACACCTTATAAGTAAAACTCTCAACCTTCTAATATTGAAAATGTTGTTACCATAGTTAATATTAAAATAGGTCAACAAAGGTTCTATAAAATAGATAAGGTTTATAAATACAAATAAAACTTATATACAATATATTTTTTGATGGTATTAAACCCTATGACACATTAAGTTATAATACATTTCCATTTAGATATATTTATATTGATATTTAATTTATTATAAATTAGTCTTTTGATAAATTCCAAAAGAGATCCTCACCTTCATTATTAAAGGACACCTCCAAAATCATTTCATTTCACCTATTTTACTCTCATATATCTTACCGAATCTTCAAAATTATCTTATAAAAATATATAATAACATTATAGAGGTACTGGTCTTTCCAAATGACCAACTCTAGAGTATTTTATAGGAGAAATAAAGGATCTGTTTCGAAGAAGAGGTAATTTCTCTGACCAGTCACTCTGTTTTTTTCTCTAATATACCTCCTATAAATCTTTGATATATGTCATGAAATAATAAATTAACAATACTAAGTATGATTAAATTTTATTTTGATTTTTAACACACCATTATACAACCCATTTCCCATAAAACAATAAGTAAAAGTATCACGCATGCGTACACCCAACTTACCGTTTCCACGTAGCAATACAATTTATTTTCCATCACCATCTTTTACGGGAAATAATTATGTTGATTTTAACATTAATCTATGATATTTATTAAATAATTATACTTATTTAAGGATAATATCATATCTACCTTTTCACCATCTATTTTTTTTGGTAAATGACAACATCGCTCATGCATACGTTTTGATTACCATCTCCACGATACGATGTGATTTGTTTTTCATTTATATTTCACATGGATTGTAATAAAGATGAATTTTATGAATATATAAGATATATATAAAATAATTATTATTTATTAATGATAATATATCATATAAATTTCTTTCATTTAATATTAAAAGAAAATGAAAACAACGTTCATACGTACATATGACTTACTGTCGCCATGAATGGTTTATTTTATTTCGTAAATCTACCTTTTATGAATCACCATGAATATATAAATAATGAAAATATATATATATGATATTTATATCTGTTTTATCATTATTTAGTTTATTAAATCATGATATACGTAACTGGACCATGGAAAACAAATCAAAACACATGCGAAAAAACAATCGGTTATTACCTGAAACGTAATATAAATATAGAATTATTAATAACCGACTGTCAAAAGGTAATAATAAATCATATATGGTATAATATAATTGAATATTGTTCTATAATATATGTATAATAAACTTATATTTATTATTATGGAGGTTTTTACAAGTACGAACTGAGTCAATACATAAGTTTTGGGTTTTCTCATCTCACTTTTATTTCGGTGAGATATATTCTATATTCACTACTTATTTTTATTATGTGAACGAAATTATAAAATGTTATATAATTAATTTAATTTATTTAATAATGTTAAATGTTTCAATTGATGTTACTCTTTCATAGGGATCATGATACAAAAGTTACTAAAGTAGTAACAGATTTTTGTCTCACTTTTATTTATATGGGACACATGACTTATACACTACTTGTTTCTTTTGAAAGGTTTATATATTACCGATGAATGTATATTATGATTACTATTATGAATATTATAGTATTTTCATATCAATATAATTTTATTTTTCTGCGGGTCATTTGATTCTATTGATACATAACTGATAAGTGATTATTTCACAACCTCATCAATAATAAAGATTATTTCATTTTAAATCACTGATGTAAACTATTTATCTTCCAAGTTCATGTTTTATAAAAATTGTATAATTTTTTTCTATTATATTATTAATATTAAAATTTATGTTTATCAATGTTTCACTAATTATGAAATGGTTTGAAAATAATGTTTTTTCATTTTCTAAACAATTCCCTTTAGGACTTTGCCGAAAAATATATGGAATGTTTTTCACCTAATATGGAATTAATGATATTTTACATTAAAATTAAGTCTTATTGAACTGAAGACTACCTTATAATATTACAAGGTTATTTTCAAATAAAAATTTTTACTTTAGAATTATCTTGTAATTTTATGAAAAGAAAATGTTTTCAAAGAAGAAATGATATTTTACCCAAGAATTATTTTCATGTGATCTCTAAAACATATTTTCCATCTACGAAAAAATAATTTGATGTTAATTATGTTTTAATAGGGATATTTATTTCAAGGATAATATCCCTATTATTCCTATGGTAGGTTTATGTTTATAATGGAATGATATTTATGAAACTGATTTCTTTTAATGGGTTATATTATGATTGATTAGTGTTTATGAAACACCCATTTAATTTTATGGGTTATGATATGATGAATGGTTTATGTTTTTATGATACACATTTTTATGGTTTTAATTTGTGATGGTTGGGGCCTTTATATCCCATTAATTAATTGGGTAAATATTTATATCTCCTGAGATAATGATGGGAATCAATTTGAAGGGGTTGATCCACTATGTGAAGATAGTGAATCCCGACCCACTATGAGAAGTTGGGAAAACTTAACCCACTATGGGAAGATGGGGAGATATGATACATTAGAAGTAAAGGATTATAAATATTGATAGTTGTGTGTCCTATCCAATAGGTATAGTCCCCATTAATGTCCCTGATATGTTTTGGAAAAGCAGCTTGACTTATAGGGAATGCTATCACATTTTTTTGAGTCTACCACAATTACATATCTTATTTCTATGTTATGATTTCATGATTTATGATTTTCAATACCTTATGATTCATTTATTATGAACTAATAAATCACTATTCCATGAATCATGTATATGATCTTCAATATGTAGGGTATGATCTTCAAATGTTATGATTAAGTACCCATACCCTTGTGTGCATGTTATTCTTATGTATCAAACTTATTTACCCTTACTAATCATTTGAGCCCACACTTTCTAATGTTTCCTTTCCCCATGTTATGAAGAAAGGTTTTAAGTTAGAGTACTAAAGGGAAGATATTTATGGTATATTTTTAATATCTTTCACCAGATTAGAATTTTATTTTTTGTGTTTCTAAAGGCTCTAAAATATTACGATCCTCAGAAATGTGTTTTTAAAATATAATGATTATTAGTCTAATAATATGTATTATATATGTATGAAAAATATTATTTCATTATATTTTTGGTGCCCCATGATTTTTGGGCATCTATGTGATGGCATAGACCATGAATGATTGAACCTAGTAACCCTCAGATGGGATTCAAGTTTTGGGAGTCAATGTCACGTGGCATTCAAAGGTGACCCCTAAGAGGGTTCAACCAAGTTAAGTGTGATTTTGGATATGTAAGATAAGGATGTTTGTAATATAATTTTTAGAACAATGAACAATGTGTGAAACCTAGAATTTGGTTTTGGAATTTTGATGTCTTGGTTGGGAAAAAGCACATAGATGATAGTGTTTTGGACCTATGGTTGGTTTCTAAAAGAGAAGACTAATTTAGGTTCCTTGTTTGGGAAATGATTTTGAGGAAACGATATTACTGGTTGTTTTTTGATAGATTATAAGTGAATTTTTTTCCTAGGTTATAGACTGCACATTTCAGTTTTTTGGTATAAGGATTATAGAGGTGTCAATTTTTTTTAAGATGTGAAGTACTTGGAGTGCTAGTGTGATGGTGGAATGTGTGGTTTTCGAGGGTAGGACTACTTTGGTTTCTTTCTTGGTTATCCATGGATGAATCTTTAGGGTAGTGTCTTTGGATATTGAGTCATGTTTTTTTTGGAAAGCGGAAATGGTGATCGATGATGAGTAAGATAGGCATGCTGGTTAGGCATGGTCGATGGATATGTCTTATGAACTAATTATTTATGAGATGTGACCTGATAAGGTTTTAAGGATATTCTAAGGTTGGGTTACATAAGTATGTGTGATTATTAAGTATTTATGGGATCTTGTAATCATAATACATTGATGACGTTCTATGTCATTTGGATTTGTGGAAAACACATTATGAGAGTGTACACATGAAGTACTTGAGTAGTGAAGGAAACATTGTGTAGGATACGAACTGAAGTAAATGTGATGAGATGCTTATGGGAAGGGTGGACTTGGAAATTTAAATGGGATGATGTGTCCCCAAAGGAAAAGGTTACATCAGAAATGGCTGAGTTATTTTCTTATTCATTAATTTCATCTTATAGTATGCTTGGTTACTGATGACAAGGCCCAATATCTTGAATTAATCTTAGGTATGATGACAGAGAAATGGATATATGCTTCTCTACTCTTTGGTCTTCTTGTAAGATATAGGACCTCATGGAGGTTACGTACATGGAGTGGTGTATGTGGGGTTGTATGGTGGAAATAGAACTATTGATTGTTCTTGGGTAAGGTCTTCATGATAGAATGGATGTTGACAAATACCATGATTACCATTATCTGATGATGGGAATGAGTGATGGTTGATGTTGTGTTTGGTTACTGAGGCGAGGGAACAATGGAAATTCATGATTTTTGGGTTAAAACCGATTGGAGAGTGGGTAAAAGTTCTTAAGGTTGTTTGGGAAAGTCAGTGATGATGAAACTTCTGGTTGGGAGTGATGTATTGGGTGTAGCGCTAAGACCCTTGTACTAGATGGATCACATGTCGGTAGAATTGAACATGGATCAGTTGTGGTTGAATTGAGATTCTAGTGAAGAAAAACTGAGCTACAAGCACAAATTCTATATGGAATGCTATAAAGGGAGATCTGTTGTGACTGAAAAGAAAACTAAGTATTAGATTTGGGATCAAGGTGGTAATGGGAGGTAGTTGGGTATGAACTCATGTGGATATGTTTAAGAGGTTTTGAAATGAACCTATTTTTAATGTAATCTTGATTATATGTGGTGGAAATATACCAACAATTGGTAACCATACATTTGTGGGATGAGTTTTTTTAGGGAATTCTAACTCGGTTTAACACACAATTTGGGTGCCGAAGGTTCGAAGTATGTCCAATGTGTTGTTTTAAGAACTAAAAGTGTGTTTTAGGTTTTAGTTGGGATTTTGTGGGAAAATAGAGCATGTTCTTAATTTTTACTTAGATTATAGCTATGTGTCTACTACAAATTGAGTAATATTAGGTGTTGGGGTAGAGTATGTTGATAACCATGTTGAGTGCTTGGCAGAATCAGAAGTTTATGTTTCACAGGCCTTCCTAATGGAAAGAGTGTTAAGCATTAGTAGTGGGTATTTATAAGCCAAAGGTTATAGTGGGGATAATCATAGCTTGATGATTGATTGGGTAATGCTGTAATTAATTGTTCTATTTAATGGGATCAATTATGCACCTCCTGTTGTTTTTTTGGTTTGGGAATGGAAGTTTGCTTGGGTTTTTAGTTTGTCAAGGGGCTTGAGTTGGGGGTTGTGTCTCGATATCATTCCAGCCTATGAAAAGCTGGAAATGGATGTCAGCTAAAAATTTAGCGACTGATATAGGTCGGGTGGTTCCAGTGTATGACCACTAAGGCTTCTTGAGCATGAGAGTTGATATAGTGTGGAGGTTGTAAGATCCCACCAATGTATGGATCAAAAAATTCCGAAGGAATTTGAATTTTTTATTATTGGATGGTTTGAATCTTGAATTGAGACTTAGAATGAGACTCCAAGGGTTGGAATGCCTCAATATGCTGTTTTTAAATAATGAATTATTCATGCGAGTTAGCTCAAGAGTTTTCATGAGAATAAGTGGGTTCAAGTTATGTTTTAGGAGTTTTTGGGGTCAATTGGAAAGGTTTCATAATTTTGTGTGTACTGTTTAAGAGAAACCATGGACACCGTGATGCTCAGTAGGATTTCAATTAATTTTGAACCAAGCATGGTTAGGATTCATGGTAACCACATAGTTAAAGACAAAATCTATGTGTTCTAATGGGGGAATTTATAAGGATGAAGAGGATCTCTGACATGGAACATGGGCTGTTCATGATTTTAGAAAAACTGTGTTTCTTACTGTAGGTAGGAGGTAGTGCGAACTGCATGGTTGGTGCACAATTTTCCAACCCATAAATCCTAACTATGTAGTACATGGGGTGTTGGAAATTGTGTTTTTTCATAGATGGAATACATTTTTACCAACTGTGTAGCCAAAATTTGTGATGGATGGATTTGGATAAAACCGACTGAATGGTTGGAGCACCATTTGAAAAACCATATGGACATACCATGTGATTGAATAGAATTCAATTAAAATTGTGTTTTTACCATTTTCCACCTCTAGAATTTCTATTCACCCCTCCTCTTTCTCTCTGTATGGAATGGAAAAACCAACGTATGGTTCACCTCCCTTCATTTTTTATTCAAGCCTCACTTATAAGAAGATTTGGTGGTGGTTCTTTTGAAATTTTATGTAATATTTAACCTAAGTCGATTCATTTCTTCATATTATAACTTTTTTATAATTTTAGAGTTAATTGGTTTGGGTTTTATTGAATATTTTTGAAGTTCATACTATTTTCTTCTATCAATAATTCAATGGTTTGATTTTATTCTAATGTGTATAGAAGAACTCATGTCGAATCCCCAGAGATGGTACAAATTTTAGAGTTGATTGTTTTTAATTTATTATCTTTTGATTAGGGGGGGTTTGTTTTCTGAACTTAGGTAAAATGACAGATTAATGAAGAATGATATAAAAATTTAATAAACATTGGGGTGAGTTCATTATTTGGCATTTAATAGTATGATATCGTTGATCATTGATTTATATTATATTAAATTGACACCCACTTCACATGATGATTCTGATCATAATTCCCAAGTGTTGAGGCTTTAATCAAAGATACAACATAAATAGGGTCCTAATCTCAACCAATAATTGTTTATAGTAGTGTATTTATGGATCCAATAATCCATATAATACATCTGTTAAATATAATATATCATTAATCCATGACATTTTATGTTTAACATACACAATGATAACCTAAATAATATTGAACGAGAAAAAGATCTCAATCACTTAACATCCCAAAATTATGACTCACCCCAATAGATGATTAAATCATCCATTAATATGGTCATTAATATGGTTTAATATTTTTATGGTGAAGAGTTATAAAGTAGATGAAAATAACGGGTTAAGAAAATAGTTTTGGGCCGAACACACACATGAACAATGGAGAGAGTTAAAAACACACATTTGATTTAATGAGAAATAGAAAAAAGAATTGGATTATAAATTGATTTAAACTATTTTAAGACCATTAATATTTAACAAAAGAACATGTATTATAATGATATATTAATATTAATAATCATTCATTAAGATATAATTTAAATAAAAACGAACTTATATGTTTATAATTGAAAACAGGAAAAAACAAACAAGAAATAGAATATATAGGAGAAGTATATTTTGTTGAAACAACAATAAGGAAAATGGTATTAATAACTTGAAAAGTATATATTCATGAAAAATATTCTCTTTTATTATTTAAATTCCAACTGCTTTCATGGTGTGAATTGGTATTTATAGCCGAAGGGAATGTACTATTTTCCATCCAATGCTATCCCTCATGTTTTATTGAAAATTTAACAATTCAAACTATTTAATATAGAGGAATCATCTTATTTAAAGATGTATATATGGATGTCTATAGTTCACTATCCAAATATGGTGTCTATTAGATTTTTTATCCTATGTTATGGATTTTTTTATAGACAATGATCTTCTATCAGGTTTTATGTTGATATTTTTATTAGTCTAAATGTGAATTCATTTTAATATAGGAAGATGAACTCAAATATGAACCATTTATTCTAAAAACTGGGTATTCTAAACATTATATTTCTCTCCAAAAAATATCAAATCAATGTTATGTCTATATGGGGATAAAATTCAAGGATTGTTTGTTATTTTTGAATCCCAGACAAAATTTCTGGTCGGACACTAAAGAAACATTTGGGCATCTTTTTGGTGGATTTGGGGATTAAATTTTTTATCTAAGATGTTTCTAGATATGAATGAATACATTAAGTAGTTTCAAAATATTTGGGATTCTTTATTGATTTCAGTAATTATATCTTCATGGATGGTTCAGTTTTTATCACAGATTTGGCAAGCCATATTTTGTGGTCCATATGATGCTTTAGATGGATGAATTTTCGCAGGATCTAGTTGAATGATTTGTAGGAAATAGAATAATTCTAATTTTAAAAAAATAAATCAGAAAATTTTTATTACTATATAGAGTGTTATGATTAAAATAATAAATATACGCAAATATAGATTAATAAAAATAATGTTAAAATATTATATTTAATGTTAAATCATGAGTATTTTACACCAATTATGCACTTTTCATTGAGAATCAGTACAGGAAGTAAATAATATGTTATGAATAAATGAATAACATGAAATTCTACGTAATTAGGATTGTTCATGTACTCATATATATTAAATATGAAAACATAACTAAATCATTTACACTCACTAACAAATACTAAAATTTCGTTTCCACCAATCAGGGGGTCTAGAATAGTTTAATAATGCATAAATAATTCTACCATATTTTTTTTATAAAAAATGTGTCAAAAATATTTCATTTTTCATTTTCAAAATTTTAATTGGAAAATTTGTGCACTCAAAACTTGCTCTCAAAAAGTTAAAAATTTATTTATGGAGGTTCTCTCATTCACCAACCAAAAGTGAAATAATAATGTTTTTAAGAATTATTATTTTCCATTACCTATCCTAAAGTGGAAAAAATCAATTTTTATTTTTAGGTATTTTTCAGTGGCTATGGTATTGTAGGAATATAATGGCCAAAATATAAGAAAAGAGGGGTAAAAAACCAACATGGAAAAGGGAATACACAATTATTGTGAAATGAAACATAGAAGGAAATGTAAACACATATTTAAAAGGGAATGAATTTGTAAAGGAATATAAAAGAAGGAAGAATTTTTAAGGAGATGAACTATGAAAAAAGAAAAGAATTATCCCAAAAACACCCAAAAAGATGATGTAAGTGTTCCCTTTTTATATATTATTTTAAAAGTTTATCTTGAAAAAATATCATAATCACCTCCCAAAGTGGGTTTTATCTCCTCGTGACACTAATTTTAATAGTTATAATAAGACCGATGGTTCATGAAGAATTATTATTCACATTCTAAAGACAAAACCCATACTTTTCTTATTTTTTTATTTTTTATTTTGATTTTTTATCAATTTCTTTCAAAAAATTTCAGTATAATTTTTAAAACATTTCATAAATATATATAAATTACCAAAAAACACCAAATGAAAACAAATCCCCCAAATTTAAATAGATTCATTCCTTCAAAAATTTGATGACATATTGTAAATCAAGGAAATAATACCCAAAATGAAATCCATTCCCCCCACACATAAATTTCAATAAATTATGCAATGAAAATCCCTGAAGATTTTGGGTGGAATAATAATTTGGTATTTAGACATGGATATAAAAAAGGGTTTTCATAGGCTCTAAAGGGATTTGAAAACGAGGATCAATGTAAGGTTAATGGGTGACTATTTTGATACAATGAATCTCTTGTGGTTTAGAAAATTACTCTATCATATTAATATACCGTAAATTTGTAAATTCATCTCTAAGGTCCACAAACTCAAGAATCTTAATTGGGGGTAAAAAACACACAGTATGAAACGATGGCCTTAGGTGACCTTAACATGAAATGTAATTTTGTTCCTCACGGTTGGGGAAAAATAATTTTTCAAATTAAAAATTTATCATTAAAAATTTATTATTCTTATCATAAGATTATTTATCAAAATTTATATATATTATAAAAACATTGAGATGGAAAAAATTATTTTTACTCTCTAAAATTGTTGTAAAAAAATCAAAATTTATTGGTGAGTAATTATGAAACTATTTTTTATTTTAAATTTTTAGACTTTTTTAGTTTTTAAAATACACACCCATAGAAAAGGGAAAGATAAAAATTGTGGTCTGATGAATAAAGTGGTAAAAAAATGAACGGGAGAGGAGGAATAAGAAGATAGATAGAGGGAGAAAGAAAGACATAGAAGGATGAAGATAGGGAGAGGGAGTTAATGTCAAAGAGTGTCCCCTTGGTTTGGATTTGGTTAGTCATCATCTCCATACAATAGTGGGTTGGTGGAAGTTTATGTGATTCCTTGGGAATTTTTCTACTATAATGATGCACCATAAAATTTTTATTACCTACATGAGACAAAAATCATTAATCGTTTAATGAAACTCTTAAAAGAAATAATTTTTAATAAAAGTAAAATAAAACTTCTGTTGCCTCCCAAGAAGAGCTGTATTTATTTTTCCTACAGTTAGAAAGTTGTAGTAGACTACCCATAGTCCGATGGTGGCCACCATATTTTCCCATATCTAGTTCATTTTAGGAAAAGAATGTTTTTTGGGATACTATATTGTTTGTTGGAAAATTTATTTGTTTCCTTGTTGTTCTGCATATAATTCAATGGGCGTGGAAATAGAATGTCGGTATCCTTCCGTTGGTCTTCAAATTGAAGAGTAATGCAATCCATTAGGGGTTGTTTTTATAATCTTTGAATTCCATGAAGATACTTTAATTCCAATGGTATATTTATGTGTGGTTTAGAAAATATGAAATCAGAGTTTGAGATACTAGTTGTTTTAAATTAATTTTTTAAATCACATTCCAATGTGAAGTAATGAAGATCAAAGGGGATATGATAATCAATAGATTTTTCTAAATCGTTAATATTAATTTTTTTTGACAAATAACGGTCAATTTCAATGTCACTAGTAATCAGTTAATTAATTCAGTAAAAAATATCATAATATTCAATGCCATTGGGACAAGATAATAAAATCAGATTAGGGTTCACCTCACATATAAGAGAATTTTCAGAATCATGGTTGGGAAAGGATGAATGTTAGATATTATAATTTTTATTAACAAATGATTTTGTAAGTTCATCTAACTCATTACCATCCATATGGAGATCATATGGGGGATGAGATTCAAAATAGTTTTCAAGATCATTTATATAGATGAATTTTACATTTTAAAGGACAACATCAACTTCTCCATTTATGAATTTGTTAATGTGGATGAAATATTCAAAAACACAAATATCATTAGAATAGGAATAACATTATGGATTAGGGTTCAAAACACTCTCAGAGAGACTGTTAGAATCATGGATAGAGAATAAATAGTGATTCTATGATGTGTATTTAATGGCTTGAAAAACATTGAACTTGAACTATTTTTCATGAATTCCCATTGATAATATGACATCATGGAAAAATAATTAGTTCTAGATGTCCTTAAAAAAGGTCTCCCTAGAATCAAAGGATATTTTATAGAAGTTATACCACCTCCTTGTCTGGGATATTAAAATCTGCTCGGAAGATAAGAAAATTGACACAGACATGGAAATCCTCAATTATTACCTTAGTACTAGTTGTGTTTCGATTGTCTAACTAGATGACAATACTTTTTGGGTGAAAGGGACCTAGACCATGCATGGAGAAGATATATTTGGTTATGAAATTTATTGAGGCTCTTAAGTCTATTAGTGAATCATCAAAGTTGGAACACCCTATTTGGCATATAACTATAAAGGTACCATAATCTTTCCACCTCGTTGGTATATATTAATGGGTTAAAACATTACCAATGGTCCTAAGTTGTAACTTCTTTGTGAGAATTTATTTAATAAACTTCATACACATAGGAATTTATTTTATAACATCTAATAGGGGGATGTTCACTTAAATACTTTTAAATATGTCAATAATTTTATAATCAGGCTCAAATGGATTCATTATCTTAAAGATAGCTTAAGGAAAAGGAATTACATTTTAGAAGGATATAAGGAGTTGAGGGAGCTTATTTAGGTTCGTTTTCTCGATTTTTTTTCTTTTTCTAGCTTAAAATTTAAATGGGATTTTGTGGATACATCAAGAAGAATATCAATTTTATTTTCTAATATAAGTGAAATTTCAATTACATTACCCTTAGGGTTGGGAAATGGTTAATATAAGAGTTGGGAAGAATTGGATTTGTGTTTCTAGATGAGGTTGGAGAAAATATAGCCAATTTTAGTTTAAATGTTTTTGAGGCTAGAAAAGGTGAAGGAAGAAATATATTACACATCACTTTCCCATGGGTTCTTAGAAGAAGAAGCAAGTACCACATTGGGATTTCCTTGATTTGGGTTCTTAGAAAAGGTATTGTATTATGTTGGAAATTTAGAAGGCTCACTAGGGTGGTGGAAACTAGGAAGTATAGGAAGAGGATTAATCCTCTAAGGGTATGTTCTTGGAAGTTACCATATCCTTGACCATATTGGAATTTGTTTGTATTTTGATGAGGGGACTAAGAGGGATGAGAGAAAGGATTACCATACCTCAAGACAATGTTATAGGTAGAAGAGATGGTATTGGAGTGGGGTTGGATTGATATTCGAATGAAATTTCCCGATTTTCAAGGGATTATGATTTTATAAACATATTATTCATTGAGATCCATTAGAATAGATTAATTTGAGGGATCATCTTATAGCTATGTAAAATTTTCAGTTGGATAAGATGGTGTTCTATATATTCCCCAATTTTTTATATTTCTAGGAAATAGATATTATAGATATGATGAGATTGTGTCTCTATTAGCCACTTCATGTTGTGACTCATGGCTTGTAAGTTCACTCATCTACTCGATCATTTGGTTGGGATCTATGGATTTATTTTCTTGCACTTGCCGAACTTGAGTGTGTGCTTGAGTATTGAATTTTTGTGTGTTTGCAGCCATGTTTCTTATGAGACCTATGTAGCTGTAGGTATTTTTTTTCAACATTATAACCACCACTTGTGACATCAATTATAGTTAACTTCTTATAAAATAACCCCTCAAAAAATTATTGGATCGAGAGTTGGTCATTGATTTGGGCGTCTGGGCTAGTTTACACAATATTTTTGAAGATTTCCATGTACTTTTAGAGTGATTCATTGGGGAATTGATGGATACCACTTATTTAATTTTGGGTAGAAGTGGTTTTATAAGTTGGGAATAGTTTATCTAAGAATAATTTCTTCATTTCATTATATGTGGTTTTGAAATTAGGAGAGAGGTAGTATAAGCATGAATTTGTAGAGTCGGCTAGGGTAAAGGGGAATGCTTGAAGTTTGATTTGTTCTCCAAAAACCCCTTGAGGATTCATGGTAGAGATCACCACTTGGAAAAATTTTAGGTAAATATGTGGATCCTCACTGTATATCACATGGAAATGTGGTAGAATATTAATCAAAATATATTGGAGCTTGAAATAAACATTAATGTTTTGATATAGAATGTCAATGGGTTAGTAATTCACATCAGGGGAAACGATTTATTTTAAGTTTTTCCCTATTATTTTACATATCTAGAATAATTGGATAGGAAATTAATGGGTATTGATTGATTTTATTATCCCTAATGTTCCTTGAAAGTCGGGGAAGACTTCACTCAATTTTTGGGACAAAAAAATCTGATGGATTGTTTAGGATACCAAGGTGAATTTAGAGATTTTTTTGAAAGGATGAGGAAGAACGTTTTTATTTGTGTTTTTTATTTATTATTTTTATGGGAATGTGGGGTTTTATTTGTGTTTCTTGTTTAATATTTTTTTAGTTAATTTTTTTTTGATATTTTGTTTAAAAAAATATTAAAAAACTATCTCCTACCAGTTGCACCATTCCTGTAAATGGTTCCATTTTAAGTGAGGAATATTTTCACCAATCAACCATTGAATGTTCTGGTGCTCTGCTAATGTCTATAGTGGAACTCTGGTCGAATCCTCTATGATGCTACAAATTTTATATTCAATTGTTTTTAATTGTCTGTCTTTTGATTGGGGGTTTGTTTGAAAAGATTAGATTAAATGATTGTTAATAAATATTTATTTAAAAATTTATTAAATATTGGGGTGAGTTTATTATTAGGGATTTTATAACATGACATCTTTGAGATTTTCCTTATATTTCTATAAATTAACACCCATTATAGACGATTATTTTGATCAAAATTTCCATGTGTTGAGGAATTAATTTAAGACAGAACATAACTAGGGTTATAATATCAATCAATAAATGATAATGTTATTACATTTATGGTTCTAATAATCTATATAATCCAAACATAAAATAAAACATGTCATTAATTCAAAACATTTTTTGTTTAACAAACACAATTTTAACCTAAAGAATACTCTACAAGAATGAGATCTCAATCCCTTAACATGAAAAAATTATAACTCACCTGAATGGATGACTTATTAATCTATTAATATTGTTATTAATATGGTTTTATATTTCTATAGTGATGATTTATAAACTTAATCAAAATAACAGTATAATAAAAGAGTTGTGCATCAGACACCCATAGGAATAATGGAGAGAGTTAAAAATGCAATTTTGGTTGAATGAGAATGAGAAGGAAGAAATGGATTATAACTTGATTTAAACTATTTTAAGACAATAACTATTTAAAAATATAATGTGGATAATAATTTTAGATTAATATTAAGAAAAATTCATTAATATTTTATAAAAATAAAAACAAACTTAAAATATTACAATTGAAAACATGCAAAAATAAATAAGAATTGGAAAGTTGGGGAGTGGTCTCTCTAGTTGAAACAAGATTAAGTAAAGTCATCCCATGACCTTGTAAAGGATCTATTTATTCCAACTATAATTCTTAAGAGCTGAAATTATTACTCCTTTCAAGGTGAGAATGTGGGTCTAATTATAGCAAAAAGGACTCAAATATTTGTATTCCAAACTTCCCCTCATGATGGATAAATAATTTGACAATTTAGAAAGCCAAATATGGATAAATTGTATTCTTAAATTATGTATATGTTTATTTTTACAGTTTTCCCTAAAAATTTGGTGACCATTGTACTTTTTTATTCAATGTTATTGTTGTTTTCATAAACAATGTTCTTCTATCCAGTTTTCTATCATGTTTTCCCTTGGTCTAAATGTGTAAGAATTTTAATCCAAAAAGATGACCTAAATTTTGAACCATTTATTCTAAAAACATGGGAATATAAATCTTGTATTATCATCACAAAATCTCAGATCTATCTAATGTCTATATGGGTAGAAAAGTCAAGCAGTTTGTGCTTCTTTTGAATCCCAGACAGAATTTTGGGCTAGTCTTAAAAGAAACATTTGAACCCAGTTTTTTTTGGATTTGGGACATAAATTTTTCTTAGATTATATTTTTAGATATTCAAGGACATATTCTAGAGTTTTATAAAATTTAGGATTCTGTATTGATCCCAAAATTTATATCTTCATAGAAGGTACAATTTTCATCACAGATTTGGTGGGTCTTCTTGTGTGGTCCTTATGAACCTTTAGATGGTCTAATTGGCCAAATATACAGTTTAATGATTTTCATTAAATTTAATAATAACCCTAAAAAATTTTCTTCATACTATATTTATCATTATGGATTGATTTATGTTTAAAATAGTAAATATACTTGACTCCGGGTTAATAAAAATAATGCTAACAAATTATCTTAAATATTAAAACATGAGTATTTCACACCAATTAACCACTTTACAATGATAATATGTAAAGTAAGTAAATATAAAGTTATTAATAAATTAATAACATCAATTTCATCAAATCATGAGGGAATCATTTGTTTCTAATGTATATTTTGGTTGGCCTACATAATGGATTTCCCGAGACAGATTCTACACTTCATTTTAATAAGTTTTATTAAGGCGTTTGATCATAGTGAGTTTTATAAGGTTTTTTTAAAAAATTTAATTTAAATAGTTGTTGATTTTGTTTTACCGCTTAGGTATTTGTCCTGGAATGTGGTTGGGGTTCTACCCCAGATCATTTATGAGTGGTTGGATTCAGTTTTACTGTAAGATGATGACCCGGTGAGTTTTTCAGCTTTATTCCAAGTTTGGTTTTGGTTAAATAATTAATTATAATTGTTATAATTAAATAATTTTGGTTTCTTAGTGAAATATTAGATATTATTTTGTGTTTATGTTCTCATATGGGTGTCGAGAGGTTTGAATGATACTTGGACGGGCCTTAGCAAGGTCATTGTGTTTAGGAAACTTAATACAAATATTATCTAATGAGGTAAGGAGTCTACGATATTTACCAATAGTCTTAATATTTTATTTAAATGTGAATTTAGGAATATGAATTATAATCCCATTTTTGTTTTTATTTTTCCAATGTTTTAATAAAAAAAATTGGACCTTAGATTTACACTTTAGACATTCCGCAGATCCTATCAGATATGTGGTGGCGTTTGACCAGATTTAGGGAACCTGTGGGGTGTGCTAACCTTTAGAAGTTGAATTATTTATGTGTTAAGTTTTTATGATAATTACTATGAGGATTTATAATGGTTTTCAATGTTTTCTTAGGGTTTTTATCAGGTTTTGGGATGTAAATGGGGAATAGAAATTCTTTTAAATGATACATGTTTTGAAATGAGGTGTCGAAGCCAAGGTGATTTATAAAAGAAATAAAATTTATTTGAAATGTTGATTTGAAATTGGTGTGTGGTGATTCATTAAATGGTTTTCATGGAATATTGAGGAATTAGAAATCATTTGGTTTTCAATTAGAGAAACCGATGTATAAAGAGTTTTTTTTCAAATTTTTAATGATGATGTTTGGTTTTGGTATTCTTATGACATGTGAAAAATAATTGGGTTTATAGTGGCATGTTTTGGTTTTAATGGTCCATTAGGACTCAGATAAGTACTGGGAAATTAGAAAGCAAATGGGAATGGTTAAAAAGGATGTGTATTATTGTTAAATGGTTTGAAAAACATTTAAAAAATTTATATTTTAGTAAAGGATGAAATTATTTAAATTTTGAATTTGGTTTAACGTGATAAAAGTAATGTCTTATGAAAATGATGAAAAAATGGAGGAATATTATTATAGAATGATTGCAGATGGTCATACGTGGAGTTGTGCACCCGTGTTGGATTCATGGACTGATGATACATGTATTTAGCATGCAATTATTGGTTTTGGTTTTCTAGAAATATGCTCCACTCATAAGTTTTGGGTAAGCCAGACTGATGCCCCTGGTGCCTTGGTGCACCGTAGTTATTTTTTGGAATGACCGATGCTCCTGAACCCAATTGTATGGTCATGGAATTGCATATCAAGGTTGGGATGTTCAAACATGTAGTTATATGTCCAAGTTGAATTCATGGATTAATGCTCCATGTTTTTTAACTTGTGACCTAATGGTTGGGATGGTTGACATGGAATTCCAAGTCTCGGTTGTATTCATGAACTGATGCTCCTGGTTTTCTGACCTATGACCTAATGGTTTGGATGGATAAACAAGACTTACCAGATCCCAATTAGATTTTTGGACTGAGGCTTCTTGATTGCTGAATAGTGGCCTCTATGATATATGGCTCAAATGACTGACTTTAGCTGTGGTGATTTGATGGTAATGGTTAACACTTGGAATAATAAAAGTGATTAATTGAACATTATAAAATAATGGAACCTATTTTATTTTCTTTCTTGTCTACTTTTATTCCCTTTTCAGCTTGCACTGTTTCACTAACTAGTATACTCTTTTAGTCACCGTTAGTGTTGGCCTACTAATTTTTCTCACACACTGCTTGGGACACTATTGAACTTGGGTACCAGATCATCTCACACATGTTTACTACTATAATTGGTTTTAGGATAAATACCATGTTGTTCATTGGTTGATTGAGCATGATTTATTTAGTGTTATCATGTGACTTGATGGGTTAAAATTATTGATGTTGTGTAACCATTCTGTAATTTATTTTATTTTTGGTATATTCTATGACATGCCTAGTGGGCAGTGGGTTGTACATATGACATGGAATTTTGGTCACTTATTGAATTTCATTTTATTATAGCATGTCTTAGCTTAATTATTCATTTTCGCATTATATCATGAGTAAGATGTTGTTTTTTCTAGTTGTGGACTCTAATATGAGGGTATAGTCTCTTCAAAGTTCCATTTTAGATCATGGATGCTAATTGATAGCCTCTAGTATTTGAGGAAGTGTGCTTAAGGTCATCTGGTGAACTAGCTCAGGGCACCGATTTAGTGGATCCCAGGATAGAACATTAAAAATGGTATCATAGCTATTTACTATAATTCAATTTTACTATTTGGGATTTGGAAGAAAAAGGATATAGGAATGTGTCAGAACATGTGATGGATTCCACGATGGTACATCACAAACACCTATTTTGGTGGGAATTCATGGTTATTGGGGGCTACGATTGATGTTTTTTTGTGATGTTATGGTTGTATATGATTTTAACTTTGAGCGACACACATTTTATTTGGAATTGGGGATTTATGAAGGATTTATGGATTTTGGATCTTTTGAAAGGGGGCTTGGATTTGGTTTTTGATATTGGCCTATAAAGGCATAAGGAATATGGGGCATCTTGATATGTATGTAGGATCCATAGGTTCTGGGCCATCTAGTGTGTGATTTTATGTATTTTCTTCTGGTGATAGGTTTTGTGGATCTATGGTTGGACATTCAACTTTGAGGACGATGGTGTTTTCCTTTTTCACTGTGGGTTTGGTGACCCTGGTGGGTCAATGTGATATGATTATGTGATCTTTGGTACCCTAGTGATTTTTTTTGTTTTTGATTTGTAGTACGTTCAGGTCCTCCCGGGTGAGGTCTGATGTGTAAATGTTCAGAGAGGGATGCACCCTAGTTGTGGGCTACTGGTTGGTACATGAACCCTTCTGGTATGAGGCCCTATAGGAGGGTGTTATGACTTGGTAATGTTGTGTGATTATGAGAAATGATCATGTTTAGTGCACCATTAATTGATTCCTTCAATGAGGTTTCATAGACCATGGATGAGTGGACCCAGTGACCCTTGGACGTGACTCCAGTTTTGGGAGTCAATGTCGCATGGGTTTAAAGGGTGGCCCATGATAGGGGTCGACCGAGTTATGTGATATTTTAGATATTTGTGGTTAGGATTAATGTTTTGTAATTTTGAAATTATTGAATGATGGGTGATACCCAACATGCAGTTTTGGCATGTAGGATGTCTGGGTTGGGAAAAATCACTTGGGTTCCAGTGTTTTAGGCTCGTGGTTGGTTTCTAAAGGGAAAATCTCATATGGGTTTTTTGTTAGGATGAAAAATATGCTGGTAAGATGTTCCTAGTGGTTTCTAAATAGACCAAAATTAAAAATTTTCATTTCATGTTGGCCACATATGCGAGTTATTTTTGCTATGAGGAACAAGGATGTGTTTAGTTTTTTTGTGATGGGAAATGCCTTGAGTGCTCATGTAGTGGTGGCATGTGTGGTTTTTGTTGGAAGGAACAGTTTGGTTCCTCCGCCAGTTATCTAAAGATGTGTCATTTCGAGAGTTTATTCTTCTCATGAGTTGATTTTTTATTTGAAAAGCATCAAGGGTCCTCTCTGATTGGTGAGACATGAACGAGCAATAGGCATGGCCAGTGGATTGATCTAGGGAACCGAGTTTTCATGAGATGCAACTCAAAAAGGATATAAATTGATTTTGTGGTTGGGTTACACAATGATGCATGATGGTTAAGTGTTTATGTAATCTTAGAGTCATTATTGGATGATTATTCACTGTGTCATTTGGGTTTGTGGATCGGGCATTACGAGAGAATATTCTCAAGGTGCTTTTGTAGATCAGGAGTCTATGAGTAAGATGAAAATCAAAGTGAATTTGATGATATTCTTATGATATGGGAGGCCCAAGGCCTTTGGATGAGTTGATATATCACCAACGTAATATGTGACATCAGAAATAGATGAGTGGTGGTGGTATTCATTGATGGCATCTTAACATACTCTTGGTTTCTGACAGTCATACCCAAAATATTGACATTATCTTTGGTATGTTAAAAGAGAAATGAATATACTCCATTCCAATCTCAGGTTTTCTATTTAGATATGGGACCTCCTGGATTTTATGCTCATGGAGTAGTGTTTTTGGGACCGTATGTTTGAAAGAGAACCATTGACTAATTTTGGTCACGGTCCTCCAGATGGACTAGATATTGGAGAATCTCATGTGTGTCATTATTGTATGCTGAAAACAAGTGACGATTGGTGTTTATTTTGGTATGTTAAGTAATGAAATATGATCACATATGGTTCTTGTGTTTTTATTAGTTAGAGATGGGGAAGAAGTGGTTGAGGTATTTTGGGTAAGTCTGTGATAATGACACTCCCAGTGGGGAGTGATGTGTTGGGTGTAGGGTTTCAAACCTTGTGCTGAATAGATCGCAAGTGTGTGGAATTAGTTGTGGATCATTCATAGGGGAATTTTTATAATATTAAGGAACTGTTTTGGTGTGCTATTACATTATATAGGAAATTCAATAGGGGGATATTCATTATGATAGGAAATCAGAGTGAGCGTTGGCTCCAAGATCACGGTTGTTCTGGGAGGTAGTTGGGAATGGAATCCTATGGATATGTTTTATTGCTTTTAAAATTCCTATGGGTGTGAGGGAATTATTATTTGGTGTGTCACAAACCAGCCCGTGTACCTTGGTAACCTGATAACCGAGCTGGACTTGACATAGCCCGAAGGGCATTTCCCATCCCCATGGGTCGGTGACTAGAATTTGGCATCGTACAACATACAAGTGGGAATGATTTTTTCCACAAGAATGCAAAAGAAAAAGGAACAAGACAACATTCATAACAAAAAGAAACTCCACTGGGAGCAATTTACCAGAAAAAAGAGGCATAAAAAGCACAAAGTACTAAAAACCAAGTATTAAAAAGGGAAAAATAATCCCAAAGTCCCTAATGACACAACTCACCAAGACCAGAGATCAACAAATGGATCCACCTCAAAGAGATCCCTTGCCTTTTCTCAATCCTTGAAGAAGAAAGTTGACAAAAACTAGAAGGAAGAATTAGTGTGTGAGCCTAAGCCCAATATGATACCACCAAAGATTCTGTAACAGATGACAAATATAGATTATCCAAAGAAAAGCTTTCAATTTTCAAAATAAACAGGTTTGATAATTCAAAGAATATTCTAACAAAATATTCTATACATTTTCAAATGATAGAAATAAATATAATAAGCAAAGGAATTACAAATGATGGAATATTTCTAAAACAATGGCTTAAGTAAAAAATTTATTTAAAAATTTTTATATAAATTTAGTAGGCATGTAAGCAGTTTAAAGGTGTTAGAATACATTTATATCTTAAATATAAATAAAGAAGAGAGTAACATGGTCATTTGCCAAAAGGTACGATATAATTAACCAGTTATAGGATTCTGCACTCTCTATGTGAAGTCAGAAAAATGTTTATACACATGTCCCTATGAAACTGGCCAAAGGAGACTCAACCCCAGCCCTTCAGGGATTGGAACCTCTGTAAGAATGTTTTAGAATGTTGTCGTAGTATAGAGTGTATCCAAATAACTCACTAACTACCTGTGGTTTGCATGTGCTCTTACATAATGGGTGAACTATTTTAAGAATTCTTATAATACGATCAATCCCATTATTCCATTTCAAAAGTTACATTTTCATTCCATCTAAATCCAGAACACATTTTATTCAAAACATGCCTTTTTCACATGATAAATTCACTGGTTTTTTATCAAATTAGTTTAATCCATTTTCACCAGTTTGAAATCTATTCAAAACCAATTCCATCATCACAAATTTTTTTCACAATTAAATTCAACAATTTAATTGAAATAATTTCCATCAAATCCCTAATTTAAATTGAACAGTTTAAATTAGAAAATTTCCATAAACCCACCCAATTAAATGGAATTGGGGTTTTCTAAATTTTCATGCCAAAACCATTTCAAATATCTTGATTCACTAGAATCGATTTTTTATCAATTTAATTGAAAGTATATTTTAGAAATTGAATTTAAATCAACAATTGAAATAAATAAAAGAAATACAATTATAATCAATTTGGTAAGTCGGGACGGAACCACCTACCTCAATGGTTTTGACCAAAACCACAATGGTCGAGAACGCTCAAGAAATCTGAGTTGCTTCTTCAAGAACCCGCCTTAGATCTCTTATCCTAGAAAGATCAAGACCAAATCTCATCATATTTGGAATCCACACACTTAGATCTACCCATAACAGGCGTAGATCTAAGAAACCAAGAGAAGAGGAGATGTGGATCAAAGTAGATCTAAGAAACCGATAGATAATGATGAATAACGATAACATACATCAAGAATACAGTTTTGATTAACCAAGAGAAGCCTTTGGATTGCCTCCGAAATGGTGGGATAACCTTATCTGACCTTAAGAGAAGAAAAATCTCGAGTTAGGGCCACTAAGGAGGAAAAATGAGGCCCTTAGAAGAAAAAACGAGTGAGATCCACTTTTATAGGATCTAATTTAAGTGGTCGCATGGTTTGCTGGCATGGTTAGATAAATCATGTGCTAATAGTGCATTAGCCACTACCTCGACATACACTCCATGCACAGTTTGGCCACACGGTTAGACAAACCGTGCGACGCTCGTGCGGAAGCCACTGCCTCCAAGACCAACCACGCACGGTTTGGCCGCCTGGTTTAAAAAACCCATGCGCCACCCATGCGACTTCCCCTTTTCCTCAAAACATCATTTAAGGTTCTCCAGGCTCTCCCAAGTCACTACTCTAAAACAGAGGTACTTAGAAACATCAGAAGTACCTGAAAACTAAATGTGATGTTACAACCTCCCCACCATAAGATCCTTCTGTCCGTAGAAAGCCTATGAAGGAACCTCCACGTCAAAAAGATGAGGCAAATGATCTCTTATTAGTGCCTCCCTTTCCCACGTATCATGAGAATCAGAACCATGCTATCAAGGTACATGGAACAGAGGTATTGTTCTCCCATGAAGTACCTTGGTCTCAGAATCAACAACCATGACTGGTCATTCAGTCACAGATAAATCTCGTTCAATCTTAAGAACACTCCATCTCACAACATGAGATGGATTAGAGAGATAATTTCACAGCTGTGATACATGGAACACGTTATGTATCGATGCTAGCTATGGTGGTGGAGCTAGATGGTAAGAAACATTCCCTAGAAGACCAACAACCTCGAAAGGTCCCAAAAAACGAGGAGAAAGCTTCCCTTCACTCACAAGCCATCGATTACCTAATCAGGGTGAAACTTTCAAGAACACCTGGTCACCAACTGAGAACTCTGAAGGTTTACGGTGACGATCAACATAAGAATTTTACCAATTCGGTGCTGTCAACATTCTCTAATGAATCAACTGGATCTTAGCTGTCGTCTCTTGGACCAAACTCGGTCCTACCAAGGAACTTTCACCAATCTCCAACCAACATAAATGATATTTACAAGGATGACCATACAATTCCTCAAAAGGATCCATTTTGATCATAGACCTGTAACTGTTGTTATAAGAAAACTCAACTAGCACCAGATGATCATCCCAAAACCCACCAAAGTCGAGAACACATGTGCGGAGCATATACTCAAGGATCTGCATAGATCTATCTATCTGGCCATCTGACTGTGGATGGTAGGCCGCACTTAAATGGACCTGAGATCGCAGTGCCTCCTGAAGGGGTCTCCAAAAGTGCTAAGTGAACCGAGGATCCCTATCAGAGACTATAGCGGACGGAACTCCGTGCAAATGAATAATTTCTTTCACATAGATATTTCCCAACTCCTCAACATTGGTTGTATCTCGAATAGGTATAAACTGAGTTGACTTGGTCAGCCTGTCGATCACAACCCATATCGCGTTCTTCTTCCTCTCGGTTTGAGGTAACCCAACCAAAAAGTCCATAAAGATTTCATCCCACTTCCATGTAGGGACTAGAAGTGGTTGAAGCAAACCCGAAGGTTTCTGGTGCACGATTTTCACCTACTGGTACGTATAGCAATGAGATACAAACTCAATAATGCATCACCTCATACCTGGCCACCAGAACTATCACCACAAGTTATAAAACATCTTCGTGGTTCCTGGGTCTACATCCCACTGAGAGTTATGGAAATCCCCCATCACATCCTTCCTTGCCTATAACAACACAAAATAACGGTTTCGATAACACATAACACCCTCTTTTAAGAATGACCACTGAGTGTCGATCTCCCCACTATAAAAATAGTCCCTAATTCGATGAAATTAATCATCTAGTTACTGTTCTTGATGAATTAACTTGAGAAGAGGAGATGTCAATTGGACACTGGCTAAAGAAGCTTCCTTCCCCTTCCACTGAATTCTAATATGCAACTGAGCCAAAAGATCCATCAAACTCCACTCTTCTGAAGATTCATTCAAAGCCTATGATGGAAGTTTCCTACTTAATGCATCTGCAACTACATTCCCTTTCCCCGGGGTATAGGCAATGTCAATGTCTAAAGATTTTTGGTACTCCACCCAATGCCTTTGGCGGAGATTCAAATCTTTTTGAGAGAAGATATAACTCAAGATCTTGTGCTTTGAATACACAATAAACCATTCTTCGTAAAGGTAATGTCTCCAACACATAAGTGCGTGCATTACATCTGCAAGTTCAAGGTCATGGGTAGGATAGTTCTTCTCATTTGGCTTAAGCTGACGAGGCCCATAGGCAACAACAAGATTACCCTGCATGAGGACACATCCAAAAATTGAAACCGATGCATCACATAAGACCACATAACCTATCCCAACCTCAGGAAGAGCTAAAAATGGTGCAGTAGTCAAAAGAAACTTTATCTCAACAAAAGAACTCTGTCATTTATCATTCCAGGAAAACTTCACTCCCTTTAAAGTCAGAGTAGTCATTGGAGAATCTAACCTTGAGAAGTCTATAACAAACCAGTGATAATATCCTGCTAATCTAAAAAAGATCTGAATATTGAAAACATTTCGTGGTTGCTTCCAAGTCATAACAACCTCCACCTTCTCAAGATCAACTGATATTTCTTGTTCTGACACAAAACGTCCCAATAATTTCACTACCTGAATCCAAAAATTGTACTTTGAAAGCTTGGCATAAAGTCGGTGATTCCTTAGAAGAATCAAAAATATTCTCAGATAATGGAAATGTTCCTCCTCAGACATGGAGTAGACAAGAAATTCATCCACAAAGACTACCACAAAAGTATATATATACTCATGGAAAACCTTGTTCATCAAAGCCATGAAAACTACAGGAGAATTTGTAAGGCCGATGGGCATAACAAGGTACTCATAATGGCTACACCTACTCCAAAAATGAGTCTTCTGAATGTTAGATTCTTTTATCCTCAACTGATGGTAACCTGATCAAAGATCATTTTCTGAAATCCACTTGTCCTCTTTCAATTGATCAAAAAAATCATAAATTCATGGTAACAGATATTTGTTCTTTATCGTAACATGATTGAGATTTTGATAATCAACAAATAAGACGAAGAGAACCATCAGCCTTCTGGGTGAAGAGAACTGGTGCTGCCCAAGGTGACACACTGAGGTGTATAAATCCTTTCTCAAGAAGATCATCTAATTGAGACTTTATATCTTTTAGTTCAACTGGAGCCATTCAGTAAGAGGGAATAGAAACCAGTTGAGTACCAGGAATTAAGTCAATAGAAAAATCAACCTCCCCTACTAGTGGAAAAACCAAGAAGTTATAAGGAAACACGTCAGGAGACTCTGCGACGACTGAAGGAAGATCACTACACATTGAATCTCTCTCTAGATCAAAAGAAAACACCAATACAACTTTCCCCAACTTTGGATAAGAGGGTCTGGCTCTGCCTGACCTTGGGTCCCATTTTCTTTGAAAAACAACAGGCACACCCCTGGGTGTAGTAAGGTAGACCCGCCAAAGATAGCAATCGATCTGGGCTTTATTGAAAATGAGCCAATCCATCCCAAATATGACGTCAAAATATCTCATGTTGAGAACAAAAAAACTTCAAGCATGATCAACATCTGATAGAGATAAGACACAAGAAGGACTATAAAGACCCTTCTATCTCATTGTACCATGGGGTGTAGTAATATCCATCGCACAAGATAAATGTTCCATAGGTAGATTAATCAGATTAACAATACAGGTTGAAATAAAAGACTGATATGCACCAGTATAAAAATGATCTATCACTAAAGATGATGTTATAGTAATGATACCTCTCACAATTGTAGGACCTGTATCAGCTACCTCTCGTGACTCTTCCACTACGTGAAGAAGCATCCTTCCGGATACCTATGGCTGGAACCCTTTTTTACATGAAGCATTATATTTCCCCATAGCTTCTAGAGGGGATGATGATCCTATTCCACCACATGAAGTAGATATGTAATGGCATAATCTCTGTAAGTTCCCTAAACATCCACATGAGCTACAGTTCTTGGGTGACTTAGTGAAAACCCTCTTAGAATTTCCTGGCTTTCCGCACCGATAGTAAGTCAAATAATCCCCTCCCTTTCCTACCAGAGGTCTGGAATGACTCTATTGTTGAGAACTGCCATGAGAAACGTCACACTTCCGTTTTCCTTTAAAGGAACCAACACTGCCTCTAGTAGGGAAATAAACCTCCTTCAACCCTGACTTTCCTGCCAGGTCTATCTCAACCATCATGGCCCTATCCATCACATCATCATAAGTAGGTAGCTTCAGTAAGAAAACATGGTAATAGATATCTAATCGAAGTCCCACCATCTCCTACTTGGACCCTCCAGAACGAAGGTGGCACACTTCACCTTGATCACATCAGGTGTATCCAAGAACCCAAACAGACATTTAATCTTACTCAACCATTCCTCAGCACGTTGAGGGTCAGTAGAGCATTTGAAAACTGGTGGCTTTTGGCATAGGAACTATTGAGAACGACTTTGGAGAATATCACTATGAGGATATATATAGCTGGAGTTTGAACAGGAACTAGAGGTGGCACCTGTCCTAGAGGTTGGACAGTGCGAACAATCACCTCAACTAGACTCGGATCTATAATAGGACTTGCTTGATGAGATTTACCAACAACCTTTTTATGGATCCTATTGTCACATATTCTTGGTGGCATGTTTCTACACAACATAAAAAGACATTTTATTAACACTCAAACAGAGTAACAAGGAAAACTATTCTTAATAGAAGGTAATAACAAGATTTGTATTCCACTCTATCCAAATCAAAATAATGTAAATACTAGAACGAATACACAAGTCGTATTTCCCTAACTAACCCTGGTGACATAATGTTCATTGCGGTGAGAGCTAGCTAAGCAATCAATCACAACTACCTCTTAAGTCCCGACAAGAATACTGAATTGCATACCGTCATCAAGGCCAGATGATTAACCTTCCCTCTGATACCATTTTGTCACGAACCATCCCTGGTACCCTGGTAAACCGATAACTGAACCGACCCAGACATAGCCCTAAGGGCATTACCGATCCCCATGGGTCGACGACTAGCACCAGGCATCATAAAACATACAAGTGGGAATGATTTTTGCAACAAGAATGTAGAAGCCAGAGAAACAAGACAGTATGCATAACAAAAAGAAACTCCTCTTGGAGTAATGTACTAGAAACAAAAGAGGCATAAAAAGCCCAAAGTACTATAACCCAACTACTAAAAAGTGAAAAATAGTCCCAAAGTCCCTAAGGACACAACTCACCAAGACCATAGATCACCAACTGGATCCACCTCAAAGAGATCCCTTTCCTTTTCTCGATCCTGGAAGAAGAAAGTCTAAAAACACCGGAAGGTAAAAGTAGGGTGTAAGCCTAATCCTAGTAGGATACTACCAAAGATTCCATAACAGATTCCAAATATAGATTATCCAAATAAAATGTTTCAATTTTCAAATAAATAGGTTTGGAAATTCAAAGAATATTCTAACAAAATATGCTATACATTTTCAAATGATGGAAGTAAATATTTTAATCAATGGATTTAAAAATGATGGAATATTTCTAAAACAATGACTTAAGTAAAAAATTTATATGAAACAGTTCATATAAATTCTGTAGGCATGTAAGAAGTTCAAAATCATTAGAATACATTTATATCTCAAAAATAAATAAACAAGCGAGCAACATGGTCATTTTACAAAATGTACGATAGTATTAACCAGTTATATGATTCTTCACTTTCTACGTGAACTCAGAAAAATGTGTATACACACGTCCCTATGACACTGGACAAAGGAGACTCGTCACCAACCTATCAGGGATGTGACCCACCACAATTATGTTTTAGAATGTTGTCGTAGCGTAGAGTGTATCCAAATAACTCACTAACTACCTAAGGCTTGCATGCGCTCTTAAATAATGAGCGAACTATTTTAAGAATTCTTGAAATACAATCAATCCTATTATTCTGTTTCAAAAGTACCAATTTCATTCTATCTAAAACCAAAACAGGTTTTATTCAAAACAATCATTTTTCACAAGATAAAACCATTGGAATTCTATCAAATCATTTTAAACCATTTTCACTAGTTTGAAATCCATTCAAAAACAATTCCATCATTACAAAATTTATTTTCACAATTAAATTAAAAAAATTAATTGAAATCATTTCCATAAAATCCATAATTTAAATCAAACAATTTAAATCAACAAATTTCCACAAACACACCCAATTCAATGGAATTGGGGTTTTCCAAATTTCCATGCCAAAACCATTTCAAATATCTCGATTCACTAGAATCAAGTTTTTATCAATTTAATTGAAAGAAAATTTGAGCAATTGAATTTAAATCAACAATTGAAATAAATCAATCAAATAGCATTATAATCAATTTGGTATGTCAGGATGTAACCACCAACCTTAATGTTTTTGACCAAAACCACACCAGTCGAGAACGCTCAAGAAAACCGGGTTGCTCTTTCAAGAACCCGCCTTAGATCTCTTCCACTAGAAAGATCAAGAACAAATATCATCATATTTGGAATCAACACACTTATATCTACCCATAATAAGCATCTATTTAAGAAACCAAGAGAAGAGGAGAAGTAGATCAAAGTAGATATAAGAAACCATTCAAGAACGATGAAGAAGGATCGCATACCTCAAGAATCCGGCTTCGATTCACCAAGAGAAGCCTTTGGATCGCCTCCGAAATGATGGGGGAACCTTCTATGACCTTAAGAGAAGGAAAATATTGAGTTAGGGATGATAAGGAGGAAAAAGAGTCACTTAGAGGAAAAAATGAGTGAGATCCACTTTTAAAGGATCTCATTTAAGAGGTCACACGGTTTTCCCGCATGGTTAGATAAACCATGCATTAGCCACTACTTCGATAGACACTCCATACATGATTTGGCCACATGGTTAGGAAAAGAATGCACCACCAGTGTGGAATCCACTACCTCCAAGACCAACCACGCATGGTTTGGCCACACGGTTTAGACAACCCGTGTGCCGCCCGTGCGATTTCTCCTTTGCCTCAAAACATAATTTAAAGTTCTGATGACTCTCCCAAGTCCCTACTCCAAAATAGAGGTACTTAGAAACATCAAAAGTACCTGAAAAAGTAACGTGATGTTTCATGGTGTGGTATAAATAGATAAGAAGTTGGATTTGGTTGATTTTGGGATGAGTCAGCTAAGGGTAGTCTAACTGGGGTTAGCACACAATGTGAGTGTGGAAGGTTTCAAGTATGTTCGTTGAATCATTTCAGGAATGATGGGTGTGTTTTTGGTTTGAGTTTTCCCTCTAAGGAAAGCCTGATATGTTATTAATTCTTATATGGATGGTGGGTATCTATCTACTATGGTTGTATTTCTAGTGGGGGTTGGGGAATGGTAAGTTGAGAACTGTGTGTGGTGCTTGATGGGAGTGCATGTTCAGGATCTTCGGGCCTTTCAAAGAGAAAAAAGGTTAAGCATCATATGTGGTTGTTTATAACCTGAAACATATGGTGGACAGAACCATAGCCTGATGGTTTATTAGGTGATTTTTTAATAAATTTTTCTATTGTATGGGTTGGGTTAAGCTTCTTCATATAGTTTTGGATTTGTAAAAGAGTGTTAGCTCCAGTTCTCGTCTAGTTTAGGGGATTGAGTTGGGGTTTTTGTCTTGGTATCATTCCAGGATATCAGATGCTAGATGAGGATGTTGTCTAAACATCATGATAAAAACATAGGTTAGGTGGTGAATGTGGATGGCCACTAAGGCTTCTTGATGAAGAGAAGTATTATGGTGAGAAGGTTGTAAGATCATGGATATGGATGAATAATTTTTTTGAAGGAATTTAAATTTTCATTAACAGATGGGTCAAATTTATAATTAAGACCCAGAATGAGATTCTAAGACTTGAAATTAATCAAAATAGTTTTTTGTGACTAGGATGATTCTTGGGAGATATATTGAGTGTTTGGATGAGCTTCACTGGCTTTAGGTTATGTTACAAGAGTTTTGTGGGTCCTCTAGAAAGGGTGCATGGTTTGGTGTGCACAATTTAAGAAAAAACACGCAACACCTTGATCTTTAAGTGATTTTCAGTTCATTTTGAACTGGTAAAGGTTTGGTTACATGGTTATTTCATGGTTATAGACAAACCATACACATTATAAGGAGGATCTGTGTGAGGATAAGGAGGTAATGAGACATGGCTCAGGGACTTCTCATGGTTTTAGACAAATTATGAACCTAGCTATAGGTGGGAGGTAGGGGTGATAGAATGGTTGGTGCACAAATTTCCAAATCATGCATTCAAACTATGCAGGACACGAGGTGTTGGAAATTAGGGGTGTGCAAGGTTGGCACATGGTTTGACCATCCATGTAACAAAACAGTGTGATGGGTGAACTGTTGAGAACCAACAACACAATTGGTGCATTTTTCAAAATACCATGCGTCCAAACCAAAATCTAACCAAAATTTCATTGAAATGGGGTTTTAGCATTTTCCTCTATGTGTTCTAGTCACCCCTCCCCCTTCTCTCTCTTACACAAAAGAATCTGAGGAGGATTCTCCTCCCTTTCTCCATTCTACAAGCCCACAAAGGAGGAGATTTGGTGGTGGTTCTTCAACAATTTGAGGTAATATTCGGACTTAAGTTTATTCCTTAATTTCTCTTTATCCTATTCTCAAATTTTAGAGTTCTCTATCTTGTGTTTTATTGTTTATTCCATCATATCATGGTGGAATCGTCCATTTCTCATGGGAATTTTGGTCTTCTTGCATATAATACATCCCAAGATGGATTCCACACTTCTTTAAAAGGAATTTTGTTATCGAATGTAACCAAGATTAATTTATTTAGGTTTTTAGAAAAAAAATTCATTTAAATAATTATTGATTTTGAATTTCATATTAGGTATTGGCCAAAAATGTGGTCCGAATTGTGCTGTGGGTCATTGATGAGTGGTTGGATTCAGTTTCAGTGGATGATGATGAATCAGAGAAGTTTTTAATATTATATGAAGTTTTTTTTGGGTTAATTAATTAATTATAATTGTTATAATTAAAAAATTGTGGTTTCATGGTGTTATACTAAATATCAATGGTGGTGAAGAGATCATATTTTTTCCAAGAGGATGGGATGATGCTTGGATGGGATATAGGAAGGCCTTTGTGTTTGGGAAATATAATGGGAAGCTTCTCTAATGAGGTTAGTGGTCTAAGATATTTACCCATTGTCTTAATATTTATTTTAAATGTACATTGTGCTATATTACACAGAACACCCTATGTTTTATAATTTCTTCCTTATTTTCAGAAATTGGTATTGAACTTCTATTTATACCTTGAACTATCAATAGAAATTGGTGGATACATGGTGTATATAGGTCATATTTTGGGCCAACCACATTGTATGCCAACTATTAGTAGTGGAATGTTTTATGTATTAAGTTTTTATGAAAATTAGTATGATTTTTTGAAATGATTTTAAATGTTTTCTTTGGGTTTTGACCTTGTTATGTGATATCAAAGGGAAAGGACTATTTTTTGAAATGAATCTTATTTCAAAATGAGTTATTTTCCTCAAGGTGATTTAAAGTGTATTTAAAATGGAATTCAAATACTAATTTGAAAAGGGAGTTTGGTGAATCATTAAATAGACTTTATGGAATTTGAATGCATTGAGCCTCATTTGGTTTTCATATGAAAACACCAGTATTTATGTGGGGTTTTTAAATATGTAATGATGATGTGTGGTTTAGGTACTTTTAGGACATTTGAAGAAAGATTGGGTTTTTGGTTGAACATTTTGCTTTTTTTGGTCCTTTTAGACCGTGATAAATGTTGGGAAATGGTAAAGAAAATAGAAATGGTTATAAGGGTGTGTTTTATTGTTAAATGATTTGAATAACATTTAATGAATATTTATTTGAGTAAATGATGAAATGGTTTAAATTTTGATCTTACTTTAATGTGATAAAAGTAATAGATTATGGGAATGTTGAAAAAATAGAAATAAATGATAATTAAATTATTGGGGATGGTTTGAAATGGTGTTTCAAGTCCCAATTGGGTTCATGGAATGACAATCCCTATTTTATCGACTTGTGATTAATGGTTTTGGATTTTTGACTAATTATCTACTCCTTGGTTTAGGTTGGGCCAGACTGATGTCTAAGAGCCCTAGTGCACTATATTTATTTAGGGGGGATGAGTGATGCTCTTGAACCAAAGGGTATGTACATGCCATTCTGTGTCCCAATTGGATTCAAGGAATAATGAAGAATGTTTTCCAACCTATGACCAAATGTTTGGGATGGTCATACATGGAATTACGAGTCCAAGTTGGATTCATGGATTGATGTTTCATGTTTTCATACCTGTGACCCAGTGGTTGGGATGGATGAACCTAATGTATTGGATTCTAGTTATATTCTTGGATTAAGGTTCTTTGATTTATAACCAGTGATCTCTATTATATATGGCTGAGATGGCCAACGTTAGTTGAGGTGATTTGATTGAAATTGTTAACAAACTAAATAAATATTAAAAATTATTAATTTAACATTGTTAAATAATGAAACCTATTTTATTTACTTTATTTTCTACTTGTATTAAATTTTCTATATAAAATATCTCACTGAATGATATATGATTTAGAAACCATTTGTGGTGGCCTAATATGTCTTAATCTCACCGTACTTGGGTAGGAATTTCACTAGGGTACCCGAGCATCTCTCTCTTGTTTATTACATGAACATGTTTGGGGATGAGGCCCTTGTAAAGAATTGGTTGAACAAGATAGATTTATTGAGTGGTATCATGTGACTGGATGGGTTTAGATTAGTGATAATGTGAAGCCTTTTTGTAGTTTTTTTAGTATGTACTATAACTGGCCTAATGGTTGGTGGGTTATATGCATGACATGTACATTACCAACATTACCAACATTATCACATTTTAATTTATTATTTCATGTTTAATCTTTTTTATTCTTTATTATTTATCTAATGTGTATGATATTTGGTTTTTTTCTTTTTTTTTTCACTCTAATATTGACGTATATCCACCTCACAGTTCCATTTTATACCCATGCTACTAGTTTTTAACCTTAGGCATATGAGGAGGCATGATTGAGGTCAAGTGGTGAGCTGGCTCGGGGAACCAGTTCAGTGGAACCTAGGAAAGGATGTTACAATGTGGTATTAAATCTATTTAATTTCATATTTTTTACTATTTGGGATTTTGTAGAAATGATATATAATTATGTGTTGGAGCTTGTGATGGATAACAAACTATTTCATCATGAACAACTTTTCTGATAGGACGTTTAGGTTAATAGTGGCTAGGATTGATGTTTTGGTTTGTGATGTTACTATTGTAAAATATTTTCACTTCAAGAGACCCACACGTTGTTTGGACTTGATGGTTTATGATATATTTATTTCTCTTGGACCCTTGGAAAGAGGATAGTGATTTGGTTTGGGCTATTGTCTAGTAAATGTGAGAGGAATATCATGCATTATAATAGGTACTTAGGAATAACATGTTATAGGCCTACTAGTGTAAGATTTGTTTTGGATTTTATTTTGATGGTAGGTTATGTGGATCTACGGGATGATGGATGATGTTGAAGAAGATGGTGTAGTACTTATACACAATGGGTTTCGTTACTTTGGTGGGTTAGTGTGATATGATTATGTTATCATTGAGCCCTTGGTGGGTTGTTTTTTGTATAATGTTGGTAGTATGTTTGGGTCCTCTAGGGAGAGGTTTGATGAGCAGATTCTTGGAGAGGAAAAACACCCTAGTTGTGGGAAGCTGTTAGTCATATGACCCTTTTTTGGTATAAGGACCTATAGAAGAGTGTTTTGAATTTGTAATGTTGTGTGATGATGGGATGAGATCGTGTTTGGTATCCAATGAGTTGTGGCCATAAGTGAAGGGTGTAGACCATGGATGAGTAGACCAAGTGACCCTTAAATATGAGTGCAGTTTTGGGATCTGATGTTGTGTGGATTTTGAGGGTGACCAATGTGAGGGGTCAACTGAGTTATGGGTGCTGCTGGACATGTAAGGTAAGGATGAATGTTTGGGACTTTGGATAGCAGTTCATAAAGGGTTCATCTAGGCATGTATTTTTTGCATGTAGGATTCTTTGGTTGGGAAAAATATCATGTGAGCTACTGTTTAAGACTTGTAGTTATTTTATAAAGGAGAAGGATTGTTTGGGTACCATATTTAGGTAATTATTGTGTATGAAAGATATACCTAGTGATTTTTGGTTATAAAAGATGTGCATGTTTTTTGGGGTGGGGGAGACAATGCATGTGAGTTTGTTTTTGGCATGAGGAACATGGAGGTGTCGAGTTTTCTTGAGAGTTAAAATTATTGGAGTGCTGGTTTTGCAGTGTATTATTACATTTTTTATGGAAGGAATGATTTAGGGTCTAGTTTAGTTATCCCAAGATGCATATCCAGGATATTGTATATAGATCACGAGTTTCTTTTGGTTTTGGAAAGCTCCAAGGGTGTTCTAGAATGAAGGTTAGGAATTTCCAGTAGATTGGGATTATAAAATTAGTTTTTGTGATACATGAATCATTTTATTTGTAAAAGTATTCTACGGTTGAGTTATATAGAAATGTTTTACGGTTAAGTGTTGATAGGATCTTGGAGGCAAGAGTTGATTAAGATGTGATTTGTTATTTGAGTTTGTGGATTGGGAGTTACGATATCATATACCTGAGGTTCTTGAGTATAGAAAGAAGTCGTGAGTAGGATGAGAACAAAATTAAATTAATGATACACTTATGGGTAGAGTGTCCTAATACATTTGAATATGTTTATATGTCTATGCAGACAGAGGAGACATCCGAAATGGATGGGTGGTGATGGTATTCGTCAATAATATCTTCACATACTATAAGTTAGTGATGATTATGCTGAATATCTTCATATCATCTTAGGTAAACTGAAAGAGAAATAGATGTACACATAACTACCATTAGGTACTCTATTTGGATATGCTACTTGTTAGAGTTTAGGCCCATGAAGCGATGCATGTGGGGTCGTATGGTGGAAAGAGAACCATTGTATAGTTGGGAGTGATGTGTTTTGAATATAGATATGGTCATTGTGTTGGATGGGTCATAGGTTTCTGGAATTGGTCATGGATTGGTCATGGGGGATTTTTTATTCCAGTGAAAAACCTTTGAGGTTTGTGATTAAATTCCATAGGGAATTCTATAAAGGTATATCTGTTGTGACAAATGATCTAATCAAACATTGGCTTTGGGATAAAGGTAGTTTTGGGACTTCGTTGGGTATGGACTCCTATGGATATGTTTGTGTGGTTTTGAAATGACTTTGGGTGTGAGGGTAACATGATAAGGTGTCTTAAAAATAGATTTTCATATGGAGCCAGATGAATTTTGGATGGGTCATCCAAGGGTAGTCCGACTGGTGTTAGCATAAATTGTATGATGCAGAAGGATTATAGTATGTCTGGCATGCTGCTTCGTGAATGAAAGGTATGTTTTGGGTTTGAATTTATCTTTGAGGGAAAATATGGTATGTTTTTAATTCATTCTTGGATGGTGGGTATGAGTCCGTTGCGGTTGGAGTTCTGGTGGGTGTTGGAGAATGGTATGCTAAAAACCATGGTAGGCACTTTGTGGGGGAACAAGTTTAGGTTCATTGGGCCATCCTAAGGTCATGTGTGTTAAGAATTAGAAGTGGGTGTCTATATGGAAAATATTATGGTGGGGAGAACCATATATTTATGGTTGATTGGGTGATGTTGTAATTACTATTTCTATTTTATGGGATTAGTTAACTGACATCCAAGTGTTTTTATTTTGGCAATGTGTGTTAACTCAGGTTTTCAGCTGGTTAAGGGATTTGAGTATGGGGTTGTGTTTAGGTATTCTTACAAGCTATCAGAGCCAGGAGAGGATGTCATATGAGTGTCTAGAGATTGGCGTAGGTTGGGTAGTGCAAATGGATGACCACCTTAGATTATTTAGAATGAAAATTCTTATGGTGGGGAGGTTATAAGATCTCATTTATGAAAAGATCTAAAATTTCTTAAGGAATTTGAATTTTCATGACCATAAGGGTCGAATCATGAATTAAGACCCTTAATGAGATTTTGAGTGTTTGAATGACTTAACATGGTCCTTGAGATGAATAATGATACATGGGAGGTATCTTGGGCGTTTTAATGAGCTTTAGAGGCTACTGATTATGTTTTGGGAGTTTTAGGGTTTTTTGGTGAGGGTGTATAGTTTGGTGTGAACAACATAAGAGAAACCATGTGACACCTTAATATCCAGAAGTTTTTCAGTTCATTTGGATCCTAAAATGATTGGGATGCATGGTTATCACATGGTTAATGACAATCTTTCTGAGGATTAAGAGGTTTTGAGAAATGGTGCATGAGCTGCATAATGTTTCAGATAAACCATGTGCCTTGATGAAGGTGGGAGATGGTGTTGAAAACATATTAGCTGCATAGTTTTACAAACCAAAAATCCTAAAAATAAAGGAAATGGGGTGTTTAATAGTAGTGGTGTTCACAGTTGGCACATGGTTTGGAAAACCATCCACCCAAACCATGACACTACCCAAATTTTTAGAAAAAATGTTGTTTTTACCATTTTCCCCATTTGGGATTCCAAGTCACCACTCCATTATCTATCTCTCTCGCACACAAAAAAAGGAGGGTTCTAATCCCTTCCTCCGTTCTTCAAGAAACACCATGGAGGATATTTGGTGGTGGTTATATTGAAATTTCAATTAAGATTCAACCTCTAGTGGCTTCCCTTATTCAGATTCTTCCTTTATTCTAGTTTTGGAGTTCTCTAGTTAGTGTTCCATTGAAACTTCCATGAGATCATGGTGTAATAATCTGATTCTTAAGGTTCTTTTGGTTATATTTCATAGAGGATATCCTCATATGGATTCCACACACCATTTCAAGGTGTTTCGTTAAAGTGTGTGACCATAGTGAATATTCATTTTTTTCGGAAATTTTTAATATAATTAATTATATATTTGGTGTCACCTCTTGGGGATATGGCCTGAAAAGTGGTTGGGGATGTTCCCTGAGTCCTTGATGAGTGGTTGTATTTATTTTCAATATGGTACAATGATTCAATGATTTTTTTGAAATAATTCTAAGTTGGTTTTTGGTTAATTAATTAATTATAATTAATAATTTTTTTGGGTGTATGAATAGAGTCTGGGTGGTGATGAAAATCTCAGATGGGTGCCAATAGGTTTGAAATATTCTTTTAGGGGCCTTTGAAGGGCCTCTATTTTTGGGAAACATAATAGGAATATTATCTAATTAGTTAGGTAGTCTAATTTCATTACCCATAGTCATAATAATTGTTTTATATATTCATTGTGATATATTCCTTAGAAAACCATGTGTTTTACTCTTGATCCCTTTTTTTGAAATTGTGTTTGACTATAGTTTTACAATTTGGAGCCTCAAAAGATACCGTAGGATCTATGGTGGTGTGAGACTAGATTTAGGGCCTCCTATGGGGTGTGATATCCTTTTATGGTGGAATATTTTAGGTGTTATATTTTTAGAATAATTCCTCTGAGGATTTCAAATGGATTTCAATTTTTTTTGTCTTGAAATAGTTTTGGGATTTTAAATTGGAATGGCCATATTTTGAAATGAATATTTGTTTTAAAGTAGGTGCTGACCAAAAGGTGATTTAAAATGGGTTTAAACTTGATTTGAAATGTTGATTTGAAATGGGATTGTGGTGGATCTTAAAATGTTTTTTGTAGAATATAGAGTCCTTGGGCCTCGTTGGGTTTTCAAAGGGATATTCCAATAATTAATGGGAGGTTTACAAAAGTAATGCCAATGAATTATTTTGGTATTTTTATGACTTGTGAAAAAGGATTGGGTTTTTTGTGGAATGTTTTGATTTTAATGGTCATTTGGGGCCAATATATATATTCGAAATTTGAAAATTTAATCTAAATGGTAAAAAAATGGTGTGCTTGATTATTAAATGGTTTAAAGAACATTAAAAAAATATTTATTAGAGTAATGGATTATATTTTTTAAATTATGAATTTGGTTTAATTTGATAAAGGTAATGGATTATGGGAATGGTGAAAAAATGAAAACAAATGATAACAGAATGATTGGGGATGGTCAGACATGGAGATTTAAGTCTTACATGGATTCAGGGACTGGTGTTCCATGATTTATAACCTATGAATAATGGATTTTAGATGTTGAACTGATGCTCCACCCGTAGTTTTGGTCAGGCCAGATAGATGTGCCATGCACCCTGGAGCATTATAATTATTCAAGGGGAGGAATTATTCTTCTAAACACAATGGTATAGACAAGGAATACCATATATAATTTGGGATAGTCAGCCATGGAATTTCGAGTCCTGGATGGATTCATGGGTTGATGATCTATGTTATCTGACCTATGAAAAATAGGTTGGGATAGTCACCAATGGAGTTTCGAGTCTTGGTTGGATTTATAGATTGATTCTCTATGTTTTTCAACCTATGAGCTTGTGGTTGGGATGATTGGACATGATGTATGATATGTAACTTATATTCATGGACTGAGACTCCCTGATTGATTATGAGTGACCTCTGATATATATGGTTCAAATGACCATATATGGATGAGTTTGTTTAATTTAAATAGACAATAATTGGAATAAATAATAAAATTTATTAATGGTTCATTGTAAAATAATTAATATTGTTTTATTTACCTTCTTGCATATTATTATTCCCTTTTCATCAAGCACTCTTTCACTAACTGGTATATGATATAGACACTGTTTATGGTGTAAAATTGATTTTTAATCACACCCTTCTCAGGATGCCATTGCACCGGGGTTCCCAAGCAGCTCTCACATGTAAATTATAGGCAAAAGATAGTTTTTGAGGCCTATATTGAACATTTTTTGATCAAGAGGGGATGTTCGAGTTCTATCAATTGACTATATGGGTTCATCTTGATGATTATGTGAGTCATTTTGTATTTTATTTTATCATACTATGTTCTATAACTAGACCATTGGGCAATTGGTTGTATGCATGACATGTCCTTTCAAGCCTTTATTTCCTTTAATTTTAATATTTATTGTTTTAGCTTATTTATTATTTCCAATTTCTATGATATATATCATATATTTTTATTTTATTCTAGTTGTTCACACTGATATAGTGGTATATTCTCCCCACAATTTCATTTTATACCCTTGCTTCTAGTCGATAGCCTCTGATATATGATGAGGCATGCTTGAGGTCATCTAGTAAACTAGCTCGGTGCACTGATTTAATGGCACCCGGTCTATGATGAAACATTCAAAGATGCTTCGAATTTGTTTTTTAGTTAAAGGATTTCAGATTTTGATTTTGAAAATATTTAAAAATAAGTGTTTTTTATAAAACATCTTCAACTAAAGAAACATTGATAAAGTCATTTTTTCATTTAAGGAAAATAAAAATTGTAAATAAAATAGTAGTGGACTCGATATTTGTTTTTCATAAATTAGGTTTAAAAACCCTATTTTCATACTATATTTCAAACTAGGTTGATTTTTTTTATAATTAGAATTTTTACATGTGAAAAAAAGGGTGGTGTCCTAATGAGTATTTTTATGCTCATGCCTATATTACATTTCAGTTCTAGAAACTGTTTTCTACTTGTGACACCTCTTTGAGCGTTGATTGATTTGAGTATTTGAGGTTAGTGGTTATTCAGTTTTATTTATCATATTGACTATCTATGCCTATTACATGATTTAGTAGTATATATAACCACTTATGTGTTTTAAATTTATAGAATTTATAGAATTTTTTTCCATTTAAATGAGTTATTTACTTCTTTTATTTATTTTTATTAGTGGATTACATTATATATTTGGAGATATTAATGGGGCTCAGAGTTTTAGCATGTATAGGGTGTTGGAAGGTGAGTGGAAATTTTATTTTGTATTTCTTTATCTATTACCTTTATTTTATTTTTTATTATTTTATTTGGAATTGATATCCAATATACTAATAGTTCATGCCAAATTTTAAAAAGGAAATATATGTGCATTAACTATGATTTTGAGGAGAAATAATTCCCAATTATTATTTCTAGTGGACTATTTCTTTTTTCCTAACACATGGTGATTATGAATTCCCTTGGGGCCATTAATGAGTTGGGTTAGCTTCCAGTTTAGATGAAATCTTGGATCAGGTCATTACAATAATGGTTAATTTCACAAAATTTGACTATTAGGAATTCAATATTTGGTATTAACTACACATTTTTGTTGATAAAAACTTACTTAGGGATAAATGGGGATTAAAAAATGGTTCAGTAGATCTTCATGTCAGTAATGGTAGAAGATTTTATATATTGGAAGTTAGTAATTATGATCATAATTTACCAAGTGGAGTAGTTATATAATTGGAATATTATTATCACATCCCCACTATAAATCGAAAGTTGAACAATGTATTTTATTTAGACAAGATGTGGTTTTCCATTCATTATGAAGAATGTGATTTTTTCTATATATTTTAATGAAATGTTTTATTACATCAGGAATGTGGTAAATGGTTTATAGATTCTAGAAATGGATAATTTTATTTAAAACTTTATATATAAGAAGGTCATGTTTAATTCTAATCCCACTTCACTTTATCATTGTTTCCTCATACAAATAAATGATATACATACCCAAATACCCAATTCAAACCATTATATTATGAATAATTTGATACATACAAATATTTTTTTATTAATCAAGATGAACAAAGAACCTTTTAGTGGAAAAGTTGAAATAGATAACGAGATATTATATCCTATAAGGAGTGGTGTATTTTGACGAATGATTACATAATAATGTGGTGATTTTAGGTGATTTTTAAATTTTTATAATGATTTTTGTGTGTATTGTTATTTTTTTATCATGATATATATTTATGAATCTTTTCAAATGATTAAATAATTTCAAAATTAAGTATAAATTCTAATTGTTAAAAATTATTAAGATTATTCAATAAGATCAAGGGGTTGAATACCTGATCCATGGATTCATTGATAATCTGAGTGATTTTGTAATTTTTATGTAAAAAAATTCTCTTAGAACAAAATAGTGTAATGATTAGTCCTATAAGATAAGTTCTACCTTTTTGACATAATTTGATTGATGATGAGTCATTGAGTCCTTCCTAATATATTCCAGGGTTATTATCCGCAGGCTATTTCATTCCCACATAATTTCATTCTTTTTAATTTAGCAAAAAGTACACTATATGAGATATGGAATGGGAAGTGTCAAAAAACAAGTTTTATGATTAATTGGTGTTTTTAATCATATGTATGAAATTTGGATTCCAATAAACTCATCCTTAAATTAAAAATTTATTATTTATTAGTTATCCTAAAGAGAAGGTGGAATATTACTTTTATAATCCTACTAAGAATAAAACGTTTGTGTCCTATCATGTAATTTTCCATGTCAAGGAACACCTGAGTAATGTTGTTGGTGGGAGAGAAATTAGACATAGACAATTCCAAGACTAATAAATAATAATTTTTTTTGAGATAGAGGTTGGGATGATAATATAAAGAGTAGTGAATGAATAACTAACACAAGATATATAAGAATATAAAAGGTTTGGAAGTATTCATTAAGAACCTAATAGATATGTATTTCTCATGGATAATTATGATGAATTAACATTCAGAAAATATAAACCTACTACCTACATGGAGGGAATTGTTGAGAGGTTTGATTATGAGAAATGGTTAAAATCCATGGAATCTAAAATGGACTCTATGTATAGTATCAAAGTTTGTAACATGGTGGATGTGCCTAATAAGTTAAGAAAAATATGGTGAAAGTTGGTTTTCTATAAGAATAACAATATGGTTGGAAGTGTGTATACCTATAAATCATGCCTAGCAGAAAGTTATTATGAGAAAATTCAAGGTATTGACTATGAAGAAACCATTTCACTTATTCTGATAATAAAATACAGTCACATATATTATTCCATAAAATATAATTTTGATTATGAGGTATATTAAATAGATATCAAATCAACATTACTTAATAACAATTTAGTTGAATGTGGATATATGATACAAGTGGAAGTGTTTGAAGTTCCAAATGAGTTTGATATAGTGTAAAAAATTCATTATTCGATTAACATAATATCTTTAGAGTTAGTATATACTATTTGAGGATGCAATAAAATAGTTTGGTTTTATCAAAATTATGGTGATTCTTGAGTATATAATAAGATTGATTTTAGTGTTGTAATGATTCTAATATTATAAGTGGCTGATATAGTTCTTAACAAAAATGGAATCCTGATATTACACCAGGTCAAGATGTGGTTGGGTCAATTCTTCACTATGAAATACATGGGTGAATAATCCAAAATATCATAAATGTAGATCTATATTGATATATCCAATAGGTTTCTTAGTCTATGTTAGGAAACATAAATAGGTAAATTAATAAAGCAATTTTCTTGGAGAATAAGAAAAATGGGTCTTTAGTAGTGTTACATAGAACGAATCTTAAAGAGATTAAGGATCAATAAATGGAGTTAAAATGGATGGATATTATTCCATATACATCCACCATAGGATCTATCATGTATGTCATGATTTGTACTCGACGCCATTTCACCTATACTCTAAGCATAACTTGTGGATACCAATATAATCTAGTGATCAACTGGATTGTTATTAAGAACATTGCTAGTTAATTTATAAGAAATAAGGACATGTTCTTGAAATTTTCAAGAGAGGATGAGTTTTTAGTAAAGGGTTACACTGATTCAAACTTTCAATCCTATATATATGATATGAGATTGAAAGTTCCTATCATAGTGGAAGTGCTAATTGATCCCATGACCAAGTTTGATTTTTTTGGATTCAACAAATAATTAATAAGAACATGATGAACAATGATAATTTTGAATGAATATACCCAAAAAATATGACAAATAATTTTAGAACCAAGATTATATGATCTTTCATGTTAAATTAATAATTAATTTAACAATAAAAATTACCCATTTCATGATATTATTTCATTGTTGGTGATATCGATAGCATGTGACCATTTTTGATGTTATACCATCATTACATTATGAGGATCCAAAAAAATAACCCCACTAATAGTGATCCACTTGTGCTCTGTAATAATTTAGCAATTATAATGGAGATCTAGGCACTATAAAGGAAAATCCAAATATCTAACAAGTGTTTCTTGGCTGCCACACAATTATTTAATTTGGAATATTTCCTCACTCATTCTCTTAATCCAGAGAGGGAGGAAGATGGTGGGTAAATTTTGTTTGTCTTAATAGGATCCCTATATATGTTCTTTCTTAATATAATTATTTAGGTAGTTCATGATTTGTGTATAACACAAATTATTTGACCCATTATATAAAAGGATATAATTGGGTATATATAATGCTAGGCTTTATTATTGATAATTTCACAGCAGAATTTAATCAAATAATAAACTGTATATACTCCCCATGACAATAATAATTTATTAATATTATATAATGGAACTCACCTACAAGCACAAATTATAATAATTTTATAAGACAAATCATTATTTATTTAAATGAAATTTAAAATTATATCATTTTAATTAAAAATAAATTTACTAGTCCATCTTGTGAAAGTGGGTTCCCTAGACCCAAATTGAAAAGTAATTTTTCATTACCATATCATGTATATAGTGAGTTATGCATGATATTTTCTTAAAATAATAGTGTTTATTCTTTTAAATCCACTATTTATAAGGTAATGTCCTTAGATTTTATGTTTTATCAAAAGATTATAACATTTCCCAACTATAATGAGAAACTAAATATATAATGATAGATATCATAAACATATTTATTATAGTCTATATATATCATAATATTGATAAATAGATGGTGTATGACTATCTATTTTGTGGGAACAAAATCATTGAATTTTTTTCTCATGAAGTTCACACTTGGTGACCATGATTAAAAGAGATCATGAGACTTTACCCACAAATAGAAACACTAAAATTCTTGGATTATTTGGTTATTAATATATAAAAACATGTGTATTGGTCTCATGAATTAAGATAATTCTCAGTGTGTGAAATTTAATCACATACTTTTATGCAAAAAAAACTAGGAAATTTGTATCTATGGGGGGTTAAATTCCATTAGGTCCATAATTGTTGGTATGAGATTGTTGAATGATCAAGAAAAGATTTTTATCTTATGAAAGGAAAATATATATTGAAACAGGTTTTCCAGGATGGAATTAACTTTACTAAATATATGACCATGATGGGAGAAGGAATGTTCATTCAATAAGTTCTTGAATAATAAAACAAGAAACAAGGATAGCATAAAGTATGAATACTACTTTATAAGACATCACGAGACAAAGAGATTATATTAAATAGTTCATGTTTATATGAGGTTTTAATTATTATTTATAAAACGTATCTCCTTAGGGGACATTATGTGTTTATAGATACAACTCTTAGTCTACGTGTTTGACTCACTACAATCAAGATAAGGGTCTAAAGGGACACACATAAAGCATATCATGATGATTAGATAATTATAAAGAATTTTTGTTTAGGACTTGGGGCCCCCATGGTGCGGGCTGATATATATATGAGTTTGGTCAATCATTATAAATAAATATATAGAATATTTATTGTGTTTAGAATAATAATGGTTGAGTTTATATACATAAAGTATTCATAAGTTTTGAGGGAATATGAGAAGGGAAAAATTATATTTTATGAATGAATAATATTTTATTCAAGGTTCATTAATATATATTGAATATATGAGTAATGTTAATGAATTTTTCTTTTATTATGTATCATATTTTTATTTTCAAATTAAATTATAAAATAATGGAACTATTTACGATAAGTCTTTAAGAGTTGTTGGTAACATGTTCAGGCTATTTCATTAGTCAAAATTGTTCGTTGGACAATGTAAAATTTTCATGTGTTATCGACCATCCTATTTATTCTAATAGAGGATATAATTCATAAAAATATTACTACAATTAGTTGGAGAACTTCTTTCTCCCCTCATATTTCCAATATAGATAAGAAAACGATCTGAGTACCTCGATCCAAGTTAGTCCACCCGGATCATAGTGAGGGTGCTTCCACAATCGAGTGGACATTGAAACGGTCATCTATTCACTAAGATACCACCCATAAATTGATGATCTATGTATCTATAGAATTATTGACCATGTGTGGATGATCTAGAGGGTTATAGATTCAGTTCCTTCAAGAAATTATCTTTGGAAATGAGATGATACATGTTGGATAATAATTGAATGTCATGCAATTTTATTTGTGTTTAGTTGATGTATATGGGATCTTTAGGTTGTATAATGGGTGGAATATCATCAAAGAAAACATCATGAGATCAATCTCAATATGAAAAATTTATTTTTACCTCCTTCTCATAATTCCACAATGTTCTCTGTACCAACAATTTTCACCTTCCTTTACATTTATTGGAGCTTGAATAAAAAGTATTATTATTTCGATAAATAAATAATATTTTCCATGGTCTTATGAATTTTTTTAAATATTATTTTATTTAAATAAATATTTATTCAATAATAAATATTATTTATTTACTTGTTATTTACACAAGAGATAAATAAACATCGAATTCAAAAATCTGGAGAATATATATTTATTTAATTATTAAACTCACATTAGTGACTGGATAAATGTGGTTATTAAATGTTATCTAACAATTATTTCTCAATATTAAGAAAAATATTTCTTCCAACTGTTAAATATAAATAGTATTTAACTGAGAACAATGGATACACTATCCTTATGATCCTCTAGGTCTCTTTCTCAGTGGCATTGGGCATGCTTTCCCAATGTCCCAGATCAATTTATAAAAACATATCATGGAACTCATAGAGAAATATGCTAATGTATAAATGAAAAAAAAACACATATTAATGCTCATAGTGAAATATAATACCTTATTATCAATATATAATCAATAAGGTTTCAAAATCTTTATATTAACCTATGTGCTCGATTTATATTTCTTTGACATCCTGAAATGAATCCATTGATCACTATTTCCTTGGAATTTTAGCATTAAAGTTCAATCCTAATTAAATTTTGAGAGATATAATATTTATTAAAGGGTTAGGGACACATCCTATATTGGAATATTCATTAATGCAATATCACAAGTGACATACTGAACGTTTCCTACCTTATTTCGAGCCTATATCATCACTGTATTCTTCAATACATCAAAGAAAATGAATAATGGTATAAATTAATACTAATATTTGGTCTAAGGATCATTACAAATGTTTTCAAATTTTAATATCAAATGGCACACAAATGTTTGTAATTCATATTGGTGGTTCTATCCTTATATCATCTTGGATATTACAAAGTACAAACATCCTTATATGAAGTATCATTAACTTATGAGAATAAATCATATAATATAAAAACATACTATTTATCTCATACTTGAACATTATCCTGATTATAGGAAATAATATGAAGAATATTTTAATAACACTTTGAGGTTCTCACTTTAGAGAGGATCTTATAGGACCTTTCAATGCGATAGATACTCTAGGACATAATTACATTGATTTCATGAAGAAGGGTAATAAATATACAATGATAAATTTATTAATATTTACGTATCTAAATTTAATGATAATATAAATTACAATTCCATGAACCCCACTTCAAAAGGTACCCATCCAGGATTGGTAATGAAGAATGCCAGATAATGACCCTCAAATCCCACCTTCAAAAGGCCCCGGTTTTGTGACTAACATCGAGTGTATAGAAATAACACATATGAAAGGAATTAACCTAAAAATTAAAATTAAGACCATGATATAAGATAACAAAAACACCATGAAAATACACCACATAACTTAAAACGGTTAAAAAAATCCAATTATTCTTGAAAAATGTTAATCAGAAACAAATAAGAGTCCTCAACTAAATACCAAAAGATAAAAACTTTTGTAGAAAATAAATAATAGCTCAACTACCCATGATAGAAATGCACATCCCACTTTCCAAAATCCTTGTATAACCCTAAAAAAAGTTTATATACATAGAGTGATAATAACATGAATTCTTTATATCATCGTAGCCATGTTACCTCATAAAAATGTGAAAAGATAACACTAATATACCAGTGAATAAACATGAGAACCAAAAAAAAATAAATAGTTAAACTATCTATACCAACATTACTATGGAACTATTAATATAATGCATCCAAGCGTGACATCATATCATTAAAATAATAATAATCAAGGTTTCCCCACAACCACTTCCTCTACTGATTCTCCACTCTTACACCCCAATTTCAAATTTCTTATGCTTAAATTCATTCTATTTCATGAAATCAAATATCTATCCATCTATGATGTGGTTTGGCTTGAAACCCTACCTATCTCATCCTCCCTCAAGGTCTACCATCTTGTTTTTGAATAATTTTATATCCACATCATAACATCATCATAGAAACAAGGTAGTAGGGTTTCGTGAATGTAAAGGAAATCAACCACATGGACTCCCTTAATCATGCATGAACCCAACCAAACATCCCATATTTGTCATCATTAAGGATCTCCAATACTATATTTCATCTCTAGGAATCACCACTAACTGAGTCGACATTGGATGGTCAGACCACAAACTACATACCATCCTAAGATACCTCTTTCAAAGGGAGAGTGTGTAATATGGGGTATCCATACATCTATATCACCACCTACATGTATGTTTGGGAAAACACATCGAACCCAAAAAATTTGTTTGTTAAAAAGGTAATCCAACTCAATTTAGGTGCATATGAAGATAACATAAAAATAAAAGATAGATATATTTCACCCATTACCTTACCTATGGTTTTAAATCCAACTCTACTAGCTCATCCCACATCATTCCCACAAAACCTCATAGTATTCTTTACTAACTGATACAACTAATAAATAATAAAAACCACTTATATGAGCCACAATTCAAATTTCATTCACAAGTTAACCAACTAAAAAATTTATTAGTTATGAACTAACATTCACTTATAATGTTATATCAAGTCATATTTAATGACCACCACTTTAACTATCATTTACTATTAAATTTTATAAGTTCTTTAATCACTCCATTTGTTAAACCAATTTCACCATGTAAATTTCTAACCTACGTTCATTCCCAGTTATCATTACAAGTGTATTATTTATCTATTAGATAACTATCATACATTAAAAACAATATTTCAATATAATAACTTGTTTATCTCAGTCAAATAATTCCAAAACATACTCTTAGGTCATTACCAAACCTCAACCATCCTACATCCACTCCCATCAACCATACACCATAACTCCTCCCAAAACATACCCCATACTCGAACTGTTCACTATAATCAGCATATAAGGTTATAGAAACTTGGGCTTTTCATACATTGATATTATGTATTTTTATATGAATATTGAATAAATTACAAAAAAATCCCATTAGGACTATAATGGTTTAGCGTAATTGTAGACTAGGTACATGATATTATAATTTAGTGAAATATCTTCTATATAACCCATATAGATCTTCAAAAAATTACTCTTCTTTGACATACCCTACCAAAAAAATTTATTCAAAACTTGGTAATGTGAAACAAAAAATGGGCGATCTCAGATTTCCAATAAGGTTAAACAAGCAAGATATATAATCATAACATTACTATATGGGTATAATAACACGATCATGAAATTTGAAAACCATACCCTACATATCAAATCTCACAATCTTGAGTCATTGAAAAAATATTGGTAGTTAATAAGACATAAATAATAAGTTAATCCAAGAAAATGATCCATAAGATCATAAAAGTAGGCTACGGTAAAGAATTGGGTCATATATATAAGCATAAAAATATTATTTAAAGTCTACCCACCAAAGCATTCATAAAATGTTTAGCATGGGATAACCACCCATATACCTACTTTGGGATTTTGATAACGTTTAATGTATCCTATTTAAGGCATGTTATAACCTCTAGTGTACCCTCTTGTGGGCTTTAGATAACATCCCAAGTACCATTTTTTAGATTTGGGATAACCTCCCTTGTACCCTTTATGCTTATATAACATTAATCATTACTCAATGAATTTGAGTGATATATAGGTATCACCCATATCATGATGAAAATCATACATACATGTTCCAAAATATCAAAAAAAATTCATCATATTTGAACCCACAAAAATGAATGGGTTTCATAATCATTTCAACATTTCACTAAAGTGTAAATAATAGAGAAATTAGCATGTTTCACAAGAATTTTATCATGGTATAACTCATGGAAGAGAAAAATGTTTCCTAAAAATAATCTCATCTTAAATGAAAACCATTCAGAGAAAGAATAAGAATGTTCTACTTGGATCATATCACCAGTATGAAAAAGGTAACATCAATAGATGTCATCTTAAATAGAAATGATTTTGAAATATCATTAAAAATATTTTTTGAGGAAAAAAATTATATTAAAAAAATTAATTTTAAAACAAGAGTTTCATAAATAATAAATCATTTTCTTTGAAGATAAACTTTAAAACTTATTAATGAAGCTATAAAAATAAATTAAATCATTTATTGAGGAAACTGTACTTTTCTGTTTGATTTTTTTAAAACATAAAACATTTTAAAAGATTTTTTCTATGAAAATACATATTAAAATATATAAATGAATATTAAATGGAAATAATGGTCATAGAATAGGTAAATTCTATTCATCCCATACATGTTAAAAGAATGATTCCTTTCAATTTTTTGGTAAAAGAAAAATGAGAAATGTTCGGATAGTTATATGAATATTCATTACAAAAAATATTGTTAAAATTAAAATACTGGTAAAAATTTATTTAATAAATCATTTGGATAAATTTAAAAACATTTTTTTATTTTTTTAGAAAACATGGTTTCAAGAGAAAAAATGTTTTCGACAGAAGGTAGGAATAAAGATAAATTTTTTAAAAACATTATTATGAACTCTTTACTAAATTTAGAAATTAAAATTATGGGAAAAAAATTTATTATCATTACATAAAAATAAGAGAATAAAACTCATGATTTTTGAGAGTTTAATTATAATATTTCATTATCAAAATCATAGACATAAACAGTCATGATAAACGATGATATTATATCATAAAACCATTACCACTTTGTTAAAATTTGAAATGTAAAACCCATGAAGGAGAGATCATCAAATGTATATGTAAATATGAAAAAATTTTATTATAAGAATCTTAAAAAAATTAATATATAGTTTATACACCACATAAAAGAAACACCTGGAAAATAAGGCATGTGTCTCACATAAAATAAACGTACGCCAAAGATCCCCTACCATAAGTCTCTAATTACTTATTACACATTTTAACCTCCTATATAATAAATATAAAATTTTCATACATATATTACATAACCATAATTATATATATCATACCATATATTATTTAATTATTACCTTTTTTTACCCATTTATTAACAATTCCTTGTTAAAGTCACGTTTTAGGCAATAAGTTCTTTGTTTTTTTTTGTTTATGTTTTGATTTGTTATTTTTTTTGCAATATTAATCTTATAATCATTTCATCATCTCAACAATGTTTAAAATTACATTAAAATTATATATATTTAGTATATATTCATTGATAGTTGTCTATAAAAGTTATAGATAGAAAATGAAATACACCATTTATTGAGATGATGGCCCATAAATATATATGAACTATCTTTACATTTTATTGATGAAATTAAATAAATAATGGAATATAATATATTATCATTAAATAAATTTTTTTTATGTCATATATATCACATATTTTCAGTAAAACCATCATAATTACATTCAATATAAAGTGTGAACAAATCATATCGCTTCACGAGGTGATAATCCCCGTACACACGAATGATGTTATCGTATTCCCATGGAATAGAATATAAGAAGTAAAATGTGATATAATGATTAAATAGGGATTATATTTTCATAATTATAATATAAAAATAATAAATAAATCATTATATCTTTTTGTGACATGTGGTTACGGAAAATGAAAAACATTGGTTCACGATGTTGTAATCCGCTTTAAACATGAATGAGGTTTTAGTAACCAATTTTATGAAAGAGGAGAAGAATTTATGTCATTAAATTAACATAATAACATAAAATTATATTATTTATAATGAGGATTTTATATAATTATGGTTTAATAATTATTTAAGGTTGTGGAGGAAGAAATAATATAAAATACTTGATTAAGGATATTACCTCTTCTTCAGACAACTTATATTGGTTTGAACCAAAAGGCTTGATAGGTTGGTTTTATATAAAAAATATGCATTATGGGATGGGATTAGGGAATTTATAAATTAATTTTTTTTCGAATTTTATGAAACGGATGAGTTTATGTGTAAAAAGGAGAGGATAAGAAGTGGCCTTTTATAATCGAGGTGAGTGGCACACTTGTAACGTTTTGAAAAGAGAAAGGTATACACACATTTTTCTCATGATAAATAGATATAAAATGGATAATTATGAATATTGGATGATATAAGGTCTAAATATAGACATAAAATGGGTTTTTAAAAGTTTCATGTCATTTTTAAATCTTATCTATTTAGTTTAATTCCCAAGTAAACCCTTTTTTACATTTACCACGATAATATTTTTTAATAGTTTTTCTACTCCATATAGTAAAAAATTAAGTTGACCTAAATAGATATTATAAATTTTATTTATTAAAAATATGGAATCTATTTTTTCAAAATCCATTTTCATATGTATACAAATTTAATTTAAAATAAATACAACAAACTCAACTAAAAAGCAGCATTTCAAAGAGAAAATGTTCAAAACATTAAAACAAGTTTATATAGAAATTCAACATGAAATTTATTAAAATTAAATAAATTAGTTTTTGAGATATATAATTGATCCAATTTATATTTTTTAAAACCATGTTTTTTTAATTTCATTAATTTTATATAAGAATGCTAATTCTTAATAAAAATTAGTATTTTTCATTATTCTTCACAATATTTAACATCTTAGAAAATTATAAAAAATTAATCCTATGATAATTTTAACATGGTAATTTCAAAAATTAGCATTATTTTCCCAAATATTTTTTCTAAATGTTTCAAAAATCAATTTTGAAATATGTTCACAAAATTTGACAAAATTTATTTTTATAAAAGCATAGTTTTAAGTGTAAAATTTGATTTATTGTTATATATTGTCTAGAAGACACATAAGATGAATGATAAATTATTTATTGAATATATAATAGATAAATTTAATTTATATCATTATCTAAAAGTTTTTTTTTGTAATTTATTGACTGAAAATACCTTTGTGGGCAAAAAAATTGTCTTCTCGAAAAATATTTATTTTATTTTCAAAGAGTTCTTATTTTCATTTCTAATTAAATTTTAACCTAAGAATTTATTTTATTTACACGTGTATCATATATAGTTTTATATTTTAGTCTATATTATTCATAAAAAACATTCCCATGGCTAAGTTATAACTACTATATAAAATAATAATATTTTAATAGCATGTCACATTTTTTAAAACTCGAGGTTGTGTATAACGCAAACTGAAATTGGTGATGAATGTAAAAAATATATATGCTACATATAACAAAAGGTAAACATAGTATTCATTTTAATAAAAAATAAACTCAGTTATCTATGTAATGAAATCTAAAATCATTATTGTGTGTAGTAAAAAAATATTGGATACATTAAATTAATTTTAAAAAAATATTTTACAAATTATCAAGGTGTTACATTCTACCCCCCTTAAAGTGAATTTTATAATGAAAATTTTCACATTAGTACCAAAAAATAAGTATAATTATACCTCATTTCTTCCTTATGTACCACATAGCTTCCTCAATCAAGTGGTTTCACCCAAAAAGATTGACTGGCTAAGTGGAATTGTTTTGAAGAATTTTCTATCTTCAATCCTAAATGTAAATAGGATGTTTCTTATAAAAAAGATCATGATCCATAAGTATGAACTATGAATTCATTAAATGTGAAGGATTAGGTATGTACTTCCCGATTATTGGTACGTGGAACACATTGTGGAAACAATAGTGGTTTAGTGGAAGTGATAAATGATAAGATAATAAACTGATATGATTAATAATTTTAAATAGAATGATATAACTTTAGATTAGTTTTCCATTATTTCTTCTATAAGGAAATTCATATAAAGGCCTTATCACTAAATCCAAACGCTTTATTAAATCGATGATTATCAACATAGAATTTCTATCAAATTTTTGATGTTCTTACATGTTACGGAATGGATATAATCTTCTATTCCATCTTATCAGATTCTTGAGGTCCCAATAGATTTCTTTCTATAACTTCATTTTGTTATGTTAGAGTTTTACACTTCTTTATATAAAGGTATTCATAAGGATCCATTTGAATGATCAAGTGAAAGAAATTTTTATAATTAAAATAAAATATAGGATGGTGTTAATACCAAAAACATTTATAATCTGTATTATCTTATCATATCAACTATAGTTTAAATTGTTATCTAAAACTGACCATCTATCAGAGGATGATACATAACGATGAAACAAAACTTTGTATCAATATATCTTCAAATACCTCACTAAAAATCATATTAAACTTTGGATCCTAATCATATATAATTGAATGTTGTACTTCTTACAATCATACTACTTCATTAATGTATATTATGGAAAGTGGATCCAAAGAGAAATATTATCTGATATAAATGAATTGTGATTAATACACTAGTAGATCTACAAAAACCAATAATTAAATCAAAATTTAAGATAATACAAACCCTAAAGGACACCAATACCTTTAATCATATTTCCATATAGTGTAAATACCTTCATCCTTAAATAATTTTTCAACTAAAACACATAAAAATCCAAAGGGATGTATTTCCTTAAATTTCACTTAAAATATCATTAATATAGATAAACTCACATGATGTAAAATGCAAAAAGGAGTGCCAATTGATTTCAACTTATGATGTAAATTGAACTCATAAACACATGATGGTATCTAAAAATCCTAATTTAATCTTACATGGTAACATATATACTTCCAATAGTTAATTCACTTTATATTATTTATATATTATATTATCCAATAAAAACATTATCATTTGAATTTTGAATTCAAAAATGTATATATAGAATATAAAAGGTGATTTTATAATTCAATATTCCATTTAGTGGGAGATAATCACATGATATTTCAATAAAGGATAATCAATAAAAATTTTATAGGGATAATTCAAAAAAAATAAAACATGAAATTACTAGCTATGGAGGGAATGATAAATGTTCCCTAAGTATCATGATTAAATTAATCCATTATTGCCTCATAATATTTATCTTTATCCTTTGTCTTTATAGGTTATTGTGGCCTATCATCCACATTATTACTTTGATTGGGGAAGTGATTCACATAATGGATGAACTCCTTTCACATGAAACACTTAATTATGGGTGGTGAATTATATATGCCTTTTTATCTATTTTCATCATTAGATAACTTATTCCCATAACTTAAACCTTATATTTCATGAAAACCATACCTTCCAAAATTAAAAAATTTACAATTTCCCTTCAGAATAAGCCTTCCATGTGTCCTCCAACATAATGATCATAAAGGAAAGATAATCATATTCTATCTATGGGTTTTAGATTTTTTTTGAATTCCATTTTAATATTCTTATCAAAACCATGATATTTATGAATAACTCTTACCTCAATTTATACCTAGATATCACATAAAAAACAACTTCATAGCTATTTTAGTCTCTTATGGGTGACACCGGGGTTTAAGGAATTGAAGAATCAATCAACCTTACATTCATGTAGGATGATAATACCAAAATAATTCCTTATAAGTTTTGTAAAATTTTCCTCTTAGGTACTAATAGATTCACCATCATTTTTCTTTAGCTCAAGTAAATCCTTATCCATCTTCATGTGAATAATATGAGTAAATTACTTATTGAAAAAATAAGTTATTGAACTCAACCCAGTTGATGGAGTCAATTTCATCATGTTCCCTTTTATTCTTGATGAGATTCAACCATTAACATACTTTCACCTTACAAAAAATAGAAGAAAAAAATTAATTTCTCAATATCTGAACAATAGATGATGTAAAATATCATTTCATTGGTTACAATCAATTTCTCAAAAAATGATGTATTAAAAGAACCATTGAAAAACGGTGTATGTTTCCATATTAAGGAATCAAAAAAATGTTGTGACCTCATTTTCTCATATGGAAACACAAAATGATTCATATATTGATAATGTTGATTGAAAAGAGTAATTTTATTTTACATTCTATATCCCATAACACTTAGTTTCACACGTTTTCAATTATTTAATTTTTCATCGCATTCAAAATTAACAAAATTTCAATGATTTTCAACCGTCAACTAAAAACGAAAGCATAGTGTGAGAAACAATAATCATAGTAGGGGAACATATAATTATGAAAAATCACCTTCAAGATGTCTAAATAATAAAAAATTATTTTAAATCTATGACACAATAGGGTTATCCGGGGCCATTCATTATCATCATCTATTTAAATATATTATAATGGTTAATAAAGAGTTTGTGAATTTCCAAATCATATCCCCTAGGAGTGTTAAACGATGTGTGAAACAAAGACCATTTCCATGCACTGGGTGACGATCGAGTCATAATTTATTCAATTTTTTTTGATGTTATTCCTCATAGATGGCTTTTTTCTAGAGCCCTATCCACTTTTGGTATCCAAATAGGGATTAAATTTCTTGGAAACCACTCTCTCTATACATTACAAAAAATACAAGTCATTTTCCTTTAATTTGTCTCAACCTTAGAATTATCCTTAGAGACCTGATTTGGAATATCCTTTGAAATATTCCTATTAATTTAAATAAAGTAGTCTAATCATAGTTTCTAAAGGTTAGCTAAAAATTTCCCCTAATACCAACAATAGTGACTCAAGATTTTCCTTTATAGATATTATATCTATTTAGAGATATATTAAACACATTACAAAAACACATGCCTAAGGACCATAACAGTTTAGTGTCTTTAGAGTCTCGGTATAAAATCTTCTAATTTGGTTAAATATCTTCAACATATCCCATAAATATCTTCTCATATATCACTCTTCATAGACATAGATTACTTATAACATTTCTTCATAACCCAAGGAAAGCAATCATAAGAAAGGGTGAGCTCAAGTGCTCAATAATGTTAAATAAGGCATACTGGTAAAAATAACATGAACATAAGGGTATGATAAAATGATAATAAAATTTTAAGACCCTATATATTAAATATCAAAATCTTTATTCATGTCTGAAATATTGGTAGTCTATAAGACATAGATCATAAGAGAAGAAAATAACATGATCCATGATAGCATAACATTGGCATAAGACATAGAATTGTGGAAACAACATATGTATAGAAAATATTATATCAAGGTTAACCACCAAAATATTAATAACATGTTAGGATTAGGACAATAACCCCTTTACCTGCTTCAAGATTCGGATAACCTACTGTGAACCCCCTTTTGGGCTTGGGATATCCTCCTGTGTACCCTCTTTTTGTCTTTGTATGAACTCCCATATACCGATTCTCAAATGTAGGATAACCTCTTATGCACCCATTAAGGACATATGACATTAATAATTGACTAGTTATTTTGAGGGAGATATAGGTTCCACCAATCACATGATTAAAGTCATACATATGTGTTCCACAAGGTCATAAAACATTCATCATATCAGAAACCGTAAAAAGAACATGGTTTCATAATCATTTATTCATTACCATAAAGCATAACCCGTGGAAAAATAATTGAGTTTCATAAGAATTTTATCAGGGTATAACTCAGGGAAGAGAATATTTTTCATAAATATCATTCCATATTAGACAAAAAACATTTATAGAAATAATGAGAATGTTATCTTTGGATCATATCTTGAGTAAGGAATAAGTAACATAAAAAATGTTATATTATATGGAAAATGACTTATAATGATCATTTAAAACAAAAATATAAGAATATAACTTTTCATATAAAAAAATTTAAAATTTAAAACAAATAAAACATTTCGTAAATCTATTTATTTGAAAATAAAATTTGAAAATTAGAATGGAATATTTAAAAATCATTTAAAACATTTCTTGAGTAAAATATCTTTTCCAATTTGAAAAAAACTTTTTATAACAAAAAACATTTTGAAAATCCTTTTTATTTAAAAATAACGTTGAATACATATAATGAAAGCATAAAATAAAATAATTTCCATGATATTGGGAAATTCCATTTATACCGTACACGTTAAAATAAATATTGGTTTTATATTTTTAGTAAAAGTAAAACATGTATTATTAAGAAAATGACATGAATCATCATTTCAAAATTTTTTAAATAAATTTAAAAATGGGTAAAAATGTATTTAATAAATTGTTTTGAGGTTATTAAAATAATTTTGTAAAATATTTTTAGAAATCATTATTTTGGAAGAAAAAGGTTTTTCGACCAAAGAGAGAAACAATGACTATTTTTATTAAAATAATTCTTTTGAACTCTTTAGTATATAAAAAGTGGAAAATGAAAAAAGTATTTATTATCATGAAAAAACGATAGTATATTAATATTCATGTGTTTCTTGAGATATTTTTTACAATATTTCATCATCGGAAGCATAAATGTAAACAATCTGATAAATAATGGGATTGTATCATAAAACCATTATGATTTTTCAACTTTTAAATCGTAAACCCAATTAAATAGAGATAAAAAATTGGATATATAAAACCCAATAATTTTTAGTAGAATCATAATAAAAAAATTCATGTGTATCATATTTACCACAAAAAAGAAACAAATGCTGAATATGGTATGTATCTCATAGAAAATAAATGTGAGATTCAAATCCCTTACCATAAATATATAATTCATTAAAACACATTCAAACCTCTTTTATAATAAATATAAGTTTATTATAAATATATTAATTAATGATAATTAGATATATCTTTCCAAATGTTTTTTACTTATAAGTTTTTTTTATTAATTTTTTTACAATTCTATGTTAATGTCAAATTTTTGGAAATAACTACTTTGTTTTTCAGGTATATTTAGATTATTTATTTTTCCAGTCCACTTACATTAATTATGGTTTAATAAAATGAAGAATATTATCCACAATAAAAATTTCATATATATTTAGTATATAGGTTTTCACAGTAGTCTATAAAAGTTACAGATAGAAAATGAAATATGCCTTTCATTGGGACGGTAGACCGTATGTATGCATGAACACTATTTAAATTTCCTCGATGAATTAAATGAAAGAATAGAAATAGTATATTTATATTAAATAATAATTTTTTATGTCATATATATCACATACATTCATTAAACCTATTATGGACCACATTTCCTTTTTTTTCAATAACTTTTCAATTTGTGCTTGGTAAGAAGATGACGAGAAGGTGTGTTTCTTGGAAAATTATTATGGATTCATAGAATTGGATTTCATTCTTGAGAAATTATCCATGTTGTTAAATTTAAATATATATTAAGTGATCATAAATGGAAAAGAATATTTCTATGATTATTGCACTACATTTATAGCATGCTGAAGAAGAAATAGTACCACGAAAATATTTATTTTCATTGAATATACCATAAAAAAATGATTAAACCCATATAACATTATTTTCATGATTTTAAGAAGAGTTTAAAAATTTTCCATGAAAAATAAACTTACTTTTGGGAAAAAATCCCTCAAGGCATCATTGAAGTATTTTTGAGGTGATTGTGTTTGTTGACAAAGTGAACATCTGTATTGTGATTGTTGACAATGAAAACCATGACCTAATTTTTTTTTGACAAATGGGACTTAATGGTGGAATGTTGAGTTCAAGAGGTGTGGTCAACGATCCATGTTTGATTCAAGAACTTCGACAAATGAATGGATGATTTGGAGGGGGTAAAAAAAGAACAGATACAAGGTGGCGTCGTTTTCCAGTGTTTGCCAAAATTTTGGACCTGAAAATCGACAAATGAAGACAAGTGGTTTTTCGAAAAGGGAATTGCGCGTCGTGTACTTGATGGCTTGAAAACGTGTATTCCATTTTTTTTCAAGATCAGATCATAAAAATATGGCAAAGGGATAAGGGTCGTGCAAGTATTGAGTTAGGTCGTGCAGGTGACTTGCGCGCTGTGAAGAGACTTGACCGCCAATGCCTAGGAGGCTTCAGAACTTGTGTGCCTGTTTTTTTTCAAGATCAGAAGATCAAAATATTTAAAAAGAAATAGGGTCGTGCAGGTATTTGGTTTTGTTGCGCAAGTGTCTAGGAGGACAAAAGACCTGTGCACCAAAGGTTGACTTGCGCGCCGTCGTGTAGGGTGTCAAAATGCTATAAATACTAGACCACCCCTCCTCATTTCTGACTGGAGTTCAACACTTAGAGAAATTATATCTCCCATCGTGAAGGTGTGGAAGTTGTGCAAGTGGCGGTGTGTTGCGCAAGTGGGACTTGCATGCCAGAATAGGATGTTTCACGCCAAGTTTGAGTTGTGCGCCTGAGGTGGTTTAGGCAAGGAAGGAAGTGAGTCACGTAGGTTCGGAGTTGAGGAATCTTGTGTCGTGCAAGTGGTTGAGGTAGACTTGCATGCCAGTTGTGACTTGCACGATGATACTTTTGTTCCGGATTTGACTTGCACACCAAGTAAGGTTTATTCCTCGGTGGTGTTTTTGTGCCGCGTGGAACCTGGAAGCTTTCTCGACACCTTCGGTGCAAAGAAATATTCATCTACGGGTGAAATTTGGACTTCAACAGAGCATCTACATACATAGAAAGATGCATTCCTTCATGAAAATGAAGATTCCTACATGTCTATAAATTGTGATTGGATTCTTTCTAGAGTAGTGAGAAAAAGAAGAGAAATAAGGTGATCCTCTCCACCAGTAGTGAGCCAGAGAGAGAGAAACAAGGAGTGACCATTGGGAAAGCAGTGATCTGACCCTAAACCTTGTAAAGGCATTGTGCCTGGGACAAAGTGACCATGCCCAAACCTTGTAATCCACTGCTAGAAAAGTTTAGTGGAATTTGGTACGACCGGAAACCTGTCGGCGTATGCTCCTCTGACGTAGCCCTTAGTGGTGAACCAAGTTAAATTGTTGTTTCTTGTGCTTGCTTTTCTTTCTGTTTATATTTTGCAACAGGAAAGAGTGAGAAGAGTGTTTTTATTAACAACGAAACAATATTAGAATGGGCTTTATTTTTAAATTAGTCATACCCTGATTCACCCCCCTCTTAGGGTATTCAGCCTTGTAGACCTAACAATTGGTATCAGTGGGAACGGTTGAAATTTGTTCTTCCCTCAATGGAGGTCACTAATCATAAAGGGATTCTGATCTTCGACGTAGGTAATTTTTAGATATAGAAGAATCAGATGCAACTCTATTTCCGATCTTTGCGAATGGATGTGATTTCAGCTACTATGGATGGTATCATAGCTGATTTTAATAGTGGTGCATTATCAGAAGCTGAGCATAGAGAGTTGGATACTGATGAAAAAGAAATCAATTCCTTGGGGGGAGCCCTTTCCAATCCCATATTTACAAAGGTGATGTCATAAAAAACGCCACATACCATGTGGAAATTTTTATTGAATATATATGAAGGAGATACAGAGGTCAAAGAGGAAAAGATGCAAGTACTGTGGAATAAGTATACAGATCTGAATATGAACCCAAATGAGTCTGTTGATGCATTCTTTGATAGGGTAAATATTATTGTGGAAGATATGTGAAGACTTGGTGAAGTCATTGAAGACATATAGATCGTAAAGAATATATTGATGAATCTTCCACCTCGGTTCAATCTGAAAGATTCAGTACTAGAAGACAAAGATCCCAAGGAGCTGACATTGGACAATTTGCATAGTACCTTGGTTGCATGTGAGATGAGGAATTATGATAACGAGGCTGTGGAAAAGGGTAAATCCAAAGAGATGGCATTTAAGTCCATGAAGAAGCTCACCATTGAAGATTTTCATGAAGAAGAAGAGACAGATAAGGTGATGTCATTCCTTTCTTCAAATTTGAAAAGAGGAAAATGAAAGTTTAAAGGGAAACTTCCACTAGCATGATTTCGATGTGGAAAGGTTAGACATCTTGTGGAAAGGTGCCCCAAAAAGTTTCAAGATAACAATAATGATGATGACGAAGACGAAATTCCCAAGAATAAGTCTTCAGCATTTTTTAAAGGGAAGAAACAATTCAAGAGAAATTTCTTCAAGAAGAATAATCTTCTTTCACAAGAAATAGACACTTCATATTAGTCTGAGGATGAAGAGGTTGAAGAGTTTGAAAATTGTAAAGATCATGGACAAAATGCAATGGTGGCTGTTTTCGGTAGTGCTCAAGAAAAGGAAGAAACCAACGCTGATGGAGAAGAAGAAGAATGTGAATGTAGAGTTGATATGGAAGCTGAATTAGAAGCAGCTCTTGAAGAGATAGATATTCGGAGAGAGAAAATAGAAAGAAAATAAGGTGGTACATGATGCCAAACTATACATGCAACAATAGGAAGAAGAGAAGTCTGAGCTTGTAAAATAAATAGAAAACCTTAATTCTTCAAGGCCAGAGAGAACAGAAATGGTTGATGAGCATAAGCTCAAGATTGAAGAACAGAAAAGGGAGATCGATTTCATGAACAGAAAATTGAAAGACACATCAAACGTATCAAAGATCTTGAAGAGGAAGTTGTCAGTTTTCATAGAAAAGTCAATGATCAAGAAACACCTTTGATTCCTAACACATTCCTAGGAGGGCAGGTTGTTACGAAGACTGGAAAGATGAAATAGGATCCTAGTAGTTCAGCAGGGAAGAAGAAGAAATTGAGCTCAGAAGTTAAGGCTGTTTCAGGGCTTAATCAGAAATAAAAATCTGTGACAATTGAGGTCAGACCGCAAGCACCCATCCCAAAATTGAAGGTTGATTTGGGCACAAAGAAAAATCATAATATTTAGAGATCCCAAAGGGATAATCTTAGTGCTGAAGTAACATGAATGAATACGCCTTATATCAGGTGATATTGTTGTGGGAAGATGGGACATTCACAATATGTGTGTTCTATATCCAAGAGATATAGAAGGGAACAAGAATAGATGTGGCATCCAAACAGAGAACAGTTTTCCAGAACATATTTCGAAGGACACTGTTTTTGGTGCGGAGGATTTGGGCACATGGCCGGGTACTGCACTTCAACTATACAGAGGAATGTGCCAATGAAAAATCAAAACGTTCTCAAGCAGCAGATCAATAAACCAACAAGTGAGTTAAAAGTGAAAAATAGATTTGCAGCGTTGCAAGATGAAGCTAGTCCGTCATACTCTAAGAAAGAACAAAAGTCTCAATCTATGGCGAGTGTGAAGGCAAAAGTATGGACCAAGAAGAAGAAATAAGAAAAGGAAGTTGTTGTGGAAATTTCCCTTAAAGCTTCAGATCATTCAGGAATATGGATCCTTGATAGTGGTTTCACATCTCACATGACAGGGAATAATGATCTTTTTACAGGCATAAAATATGACAAAGAAGGAGTTGTAAAATTTGGAAATGATGAAGGCTTGAAGATTTTTGGATCAGGAAAAGCCAAGTTTGGGGGAAAAGAAATGAGACATAATGATTTATTGGTTCTAGAGGGTCTTAGTCATAACTTTCTTAGTGTCAGTCAGCTATGTGACACTGGGAACTCTATTCAATTTACCAAGAAGATGTGCGTTGTGAAAGTAAAAGAAGGAAGAGTTGTTCTACAGGGAAAAAAGAAAAGGGAAATCATCACCTTGTAGGTGGGGAAGAAGATACTGGTCTTTTATACAGAGAATAAGAAAGCTAGTTGTGGCATAAGCGACTTGGTCATCTATGCCAACCATCCATGGAAGATCTGGTAAAGTGTGATGCTGCTATAGACCTTCCCAAAATATCACGTGATCACATTCATAAGTGTGATTCTTGCCAACAAGGGAATATCATCAGAAATACATATAGGCTAAAAGAACAAAAATCAACTAGAGTACTCGAATTGGTGCATGCTGATGTATGTGGACCCATCTCACCACGAGCCATAAAAGGGAAAAGGTACTATGTTCTTTTCATTGATGATTATAGTAGAATGGGTTGGGTATTTTTCATTACCTATAAGAAAGAGGTGTTCCGTTGCATCAATCAGTATAGGAGAGAATCGAAAAGGAGGCTTGGGAGGAAAATATTAAAGTTTCATACAGATAACAGTATAGAATTCAAAAACAGTCAAGTGGAAGAATATCTCGAGAAACACGGGATAAGGCATCATGTTTCATCAATGAGAAATCCCCATCAGAATGGAGTTGCTGAAAGTAGAAATAAGATCATCAACAACATGGCTAGAACAATGCTGATTGAAAAGGACCTACTAGAGAAATTTTGGAAGGAAACAGTATTGACATCAGTTTATATTTCAAACAGGTCTGTGTTGTGTCTGAAGAAAGGGAAGACTCTGTATGAAATGTGGTATGGAAAGAACCCAATGTTGAATTAATTTCGAATCTTTGGAAGTACGTGTTTCATTCTCAAAAAATAAAATCACAGGAAGTTTGATTCATGAGGATATTAGGGGATATTCTTTGGATACTCCAGGAAAAGCAAAGAATATAAATGTTTCAACAAAAGGCTAGGAAAAATTGTTGAGAGCAATGATGTCACTATAGTTGAAAATTAAAAGAATACTCAACAGCCCAGTGAAAAGTTTCCATATGAAAGTGATAATGAGGTAAGAAACACAAGGGGAGCAGAAGTGGAGGAGGCTGACTCAAAAGAAGATACTAATGATGAACAAGAAAGAGTCAAGTTTGTGCCTGCAAGGAAGCCAAAGAGTCGGGCTGAAATTGACAGGAAGAATATCATTGGTGATCAGACAGCTCCATTTCAGAATCAGAGAATATAATCGTTACAGAAAACATCGTTTTTATCTCTGGTAGAGCCAAGATGTTTTTCCAATGCTGCTGAAGATGCAAAATGGGTTCAGGCTATGAATAAAGAGCTTGACCAGATTGAGAAGAACCCGACATGGGAGATTGTTTTGAGGCCAGCAGACAAGAATGTCTTCAAGACTAAATGGGTCTATCGCAACAAGATGAATGAATATTTCACAGTGATTCGGAACAAAGAATGGCTAGTGTGAAAGGGATACTCCCAGATAGAGGGAATAGATTTTGATAAGACATTTTCACCGGTTTCAAGACTGGAGACAATCAGATTATTTTTGGCCATAGCAGTGCAAATAAAGATCAATGTGCTCCAGATGGATTTCAAATCCGCATTCTTGAATGGACATCTGGAATAGGAGGTGTATATAGAGAAGCCATATAGTATTCTCATTAATGAGGATGAGAACAAAGTTTCAGGCTGAAGAAGGCATTGTATGGGATGAAACAAGCACCAAGGGAATGGTACTCAAGGCTTGATCAGTACTTGAAAAAGCATGGTTTCTAGCATGGAAGAGTTAATTACAATCTCTATTTCAGCAACGACAGTAATCAAATAATGATGATGTTGGTGTATGTCAATGACATAATATTTGGTGGATCAGATGAATCTCAATGCAAACAGTTTTCTTTAATTCATGAAACATGGGTTTGAAATGTCAATGATTGGAGAGCTAACATTTTTCCTTGGTCTACAGGTGACACAAGGAAGGAATGGAACATCCATTTCTCAATCCAAATATGCCAAGGAGGTTTTAAGAAGGTTTGGTATGGATAATTCTAAGGAGATGAAAACACCAGTTGCTACCCAGATGAAATTATCAAAAGATGAGGTTGGAAATGCAGTTAATATCATAGAATATAGGCAAATTATTGGAATTCTGTTGTACTTAACCGCAACAAGGCCTGGTATTGTTTTCGCCACATGACAAGTAGTGAGATATCAGAGTAATCCCAAGGAAAGCCTCATGATTGCAGTGAAAAGAATACTTCAGTAAATCCAGGGCATAATGGATTTCAGATTGACATATACTGAAAAATATCAGACAGAGTTATTGGGATATACTAATGCAGACTGGGTAGGTTCAGCAGATGATGGAAAATCAATGTCAGGAGGTCCATTCTATCTTGGTGGATTGTGTATTTATTGGCTAAGCAACAAGAAAGATTGCATTTCATTGAGAACCACAGAGGCTGAATATATTGCGACCACTCAAGCATGCACATAGTTATTGTGGATGAAGCAGCAGCTTGAAGATATAGGAGTTGAAGTTAAGTCTCTGATTGGAATCAAATGTGATAACTCAAGTTCCATAAATCTTAGCAGAAATATCATCAATCACTCAAGGACAAATAACATTGAGATAAAGTATCATTTTATCAAGGAGAAGGTTGAGCAGGGAATCGCGCAGTTGGAGTATGTGCCAATAGAGCTACAGGTTGCAAACATTCTGACAAAGGCCTTACCCCAGGAAGCTTTTGAGAGGCATCGACTAGCTCTAGGAGTTCAGTCGACTCCCCACACTTGAAATAGTGTGGATGTGGAATGTCCCCCTCTCCCCGAGGTATGATGTATGTTTTTCCCTAATGAACTAATATGTGTTCTCTACTCTATTATAGACTGCAAAGGCTTGACCTTTGGGTTCATTGAAAAAGGGGGAGAAAATAGTGATTGTTCAATGGGGAGACAGTGTGGCAATTTGAGAAATCATGAATGATATGGGGAGAAGCTGACAGGTGGAGTAGCCAGATAGGGGGAGAGAAATGATAAAGGAGGATCGTATTAAGTCGGACGATGCTAGAAGTGATCGATCAAAGAATAGATATCATGACAACTGAGGATCGTGATAAAAGCAAACAAGAGATGTTGGAATGTGGTAAGAATACTTCAAAAAATTTGTATCAGTTTGGTAAAAATTGATATCAGTTTGGTGTCAACAGTGGATGTCAGAGATGAAGTGATTCAGTGATGAAATTTTCATTTACTCTTGTTTATCACACCTAACATTGCTCATGTGGGCTTAGAGTATGTGTTGAGTAAATCCTTGATCACTATCAAAATCACACAAGGTGAATGGTGGCTGAATAATTAACGATGTATCTTTTTATGGAAGAGTTTTCAACAAACCCAAAGGGGATGATTGTTGGTAAAAAATTCCTCAGGGCATCATTGAAGTATTTTTGAGGTGATTGTGTTTGTTGACAAAGTGAACATCTGTGTTGTGATTGTTGACAATGAAAACCATGAAATAAAAATTTGTTGAAAAAGGGGACTTAATGGTAGAATGTCGAGTTCAAGAGATGTGTTCAACAATCCAAGTTTGATTCAAGAACTTCAACAAAGAAATGGATGATCTGTATGCGGTACAAAAACAACAGATACAAGGTGGCACCATTTTCCAGTGTTTGCCAAAATTTTGGGCCTGAAAATCGACAGATGAAGTCAATTGGTTTTTGGAAAAGGGACTTGCGCGCTGTGTATTTGATGGCTTGAAAACTTGCGCGCCATATTTTTTTCAAGATCAGAACATCAAAATATTTAAAAGGGATAAGGTTCGTGCAAGTATTGAGTTAGGTTGCGTAGGTGACTTGCGTGCCGTGAAGAGACTTGCGCGTCAATGCCTAGGAGGCTTGGGAACTTGCGTGCATGTTGTTTTTCAAGAGCATATGATCAAAATATTTCAAAAGAAATAGGGTCACGTAGGTATTTGGTTTGGTCATGCAAGTGTCTAGGAGGACAGAAGACCTGCGCGCTGAGACCTGTGCACCGAGGGTTGACTTGCGCGTCGTCGCGTAGGGTGGTCAAAATCCCTATAAATACTGGACCGCCCCTCATCATTTTTGACCAAAGTTCAACAATTAGTGAAATCAGAGCTCCCGTCATGTAGGTGTGGAAGTCACAAAAGTTGTTGTGTGTCGCGCTTGTGGGACTTGCGCACAAGAATAGGAAGTTGCGCGCCACGTGTGAGTTGCACACCTGAGGTGGTTTAGGCAAGGAAGAAAGTGAGTCGCGCAAGTTCAGAGTTGAATAAGCTTGTGTCATGAAAGTGGTTGAGGTAAAATTGCATGCCAGTTTTGACTTTCATGCTGATACTTGCGTGACAGATTTGACTTGTGTGCCATGTAAGGTTTTTTCCTCGTCGGTGTTTTCATGCGTCATGGAACCTGGAAGTTTTCCCGACACCTTCGGTGCAAAGAGATTTTCATCTACGAGTGAAAGTTGGACTTCAATAGAGCATCTATATATAGAGGAAGATGCATTCCTTCATGAAAATGAAGAGACCTACATGTCTATAAACTATGAGTGGATTCCTTCTAGAGCAGTGAGAAAATGAAGAGAAAGAAGGTGATCCTCTCCACCGGCAGTGAGCCAGAGAGAGAGAAACAGGGAGTGACCCTTGGGAAAGCAGTGAGCTGACCCTAAACCTGGTAAAGGCAATGGTCTTGGGATTGAGTGACTATGCCCAAACCTTTTAATCCACAACTAGTGAAGTTCAGTTGAATTTGGTACGACATGAAACTTGTTGGCGCATGCTCCTTGGACGTATCCATTAGCAGTGAACCAAGTTAAATTGATGTGTCATGTGCTTGCTTTAATTTCTGTTTATATTGTGCAATAGGAAATAGAGAGAATAGTGTTTTGATTAATAGAAAAACAAGATCAGAATGTGCTTTAATTTTAAATTAGTCATACCCTGATTCACCCCCCTCCTAGGGTATTCAACCTTTTGGACCTAACACTTACATTTTTCATGAAGATCAATTAAAATAATAAATGATTTATAATAAGTTGTATTGGTATCATTTTTTGATAAGTCTGGAGTTTTATTTTGAATGATTAGATTAATTCTATGTTTATTTATGGTTTCCTTATATAAAACATTTGGCCAGCACACAAGAAATCCAAGACCATCTTGACACCAGACACATGTGGGAACCAAAGGATGACCATGGCTAGGAGAACACACCTTAGGATTGAATGAGGGTGGTAGAAGAGAGAACATAGAGTTTCACCCATGTATAAGGCATTGGAGAGGAAGTTCCACCATGCGGGGAAACACAACAAAGAGAGAGTGATATGGGGTAGTACTTGGAGGGATTAGATATTAATGGATAGTTTTTAATAGTGGTTAATTAATAAAGCATATCCCCAACATACAAATGATTTGATGTGAGATGCAGTGGTGAGATGTATTGTTACCATATTAGTAAAATGATGCATAAAACAAGATCCATCTAATTGAGAATATTTGGGCCATCTGATTGATATCATCAATCATCACCTTTCTTATCCCTTGACTAGAGATCCAATATGTCCGATAAACAACCATGTTTTCCTTGATCTATATTCATCCACCTTTGAAGATCATAAAGATGGATTGAGGATCATATGATCATCTTTATATCAGGTATGGAATTACATTATTCATGCACATGAGAACTCATTGAATAAATTGTAACAAAACTAAAAACATGAGCTACAGATTACATTTGAGAAGGAGGAACTCGAGCTTAGATAAAGGGGGAGCATAAATCCTCATTTCATTCATGAGAGGATCTCATTGAGAAATATCATTGAAAACTTCTGAATTATAAATTCTATATTTTTCTACGTACAATCCTGAATCATTCAGGCATTCAAATAATAGATGAGACACAACTTAAAACTCATTTATTTTTGATAATTCTCCAATATCTCTTAAAAATCAGATCAATGAAGGTGAAATGTATTAATAATTTTCTATAAATATCAAAAAACTGAGGCCCATGGATTTATTATAATAATTTAAGATAGGTTCTTATTTTCCTAATAAAATAGGGAATCTAAGAAACTACTAATTTGGTTAAGGGAATCCCTCATTATATCAGTTGTTCATAAAGAATAAATAAGATCTCGTGATCCATTGACTAGTGAAAAACCCTCCTGATGGAATTTTAGGAATAACATGTTCTATAAAGAAATAAGGGACAAATAATTAACACATATCCCTAGATTTCAAAATGATAACAGGTTTTTGAATCCTATCTAGTTCATGATACTGGTTTGAGAGCCATGATATAATGTATCATTACACTCGGTTTGTGAAGAAGAAAACGTATGCCCTAAAACTTGTTTACATGCAGTAAGTAACTATAAACAATGTGTGGATAGTGTCTATGTGTGAAGTTAGGCCAAGAACACATTTAAATCATTTTTACAATAGTGGGTGTATGCATATGTATTCCCTTGCACATGTGGTTATCTAAGCATTGATGTTGTTGGAATTTAACATATAGTGTGTGTGTAATGAAAAAAAAGTGAGTGCTTGCTTTTACATAAATTGCATGAATGTTCATGAGACTTGAGTGAAGTGTATGTTTTTTGGAAGAGGAAATAAGATGTGGTGCATGGATGATTACATGCTAATGTACAAACAATGAGATACTCAAAACAAGATGTTCATATTCTATGAAATCTATGAATGATGTTTACTTGAATTGAATTGATATTTCAAAAATAATTAGTTAAGATTGCATTATTCATTTTTTCATAAAATATTTAAGATTGTTTGTGAATAATTTTCACACATCATAGTGAGGTTGGGTCTTTAGGAATAAGGAAGAATCAGCCCAATAATGGTTTCACTAGGGGAACAGATCAATTAAAGGTGATCAGATCATATTGAGCTAGACCAAAAAACCCGACTAATGGATGTTGAAGGTACTTGAACCTGTCCATGAGAAAGTCCGAACCTATAATCTCATGAAGGAATATTACAATATCATTATATAGTGTATGAATCCTTTGAGAATATGTGAGGCCTTCTAGTTGGTTCTAATAGGATTTAATATCTTGAGGTTGGCACTTAGAGAAGAAAGAATCCCATAGTTGAAGATGGGTGTAAAGTATTTCACTTGCTACTATAAGAAAACATAGTCTGTTAGTTGGATCTAGATCATTTTTATCACTTTTTTAATAGTAAAGAATATATTTTTTGGGACCAAAATGGAAATGAGTGGGTCTTTATACTGAACCTTGTAAATACCATTTCCTACTCTCTCTATTGCTACTACTACATGTGAACTGATTTTGAGAGATAACATTGAGGGGATCAAGAACCTTATTAATATTTTATAGGTTTAATTTTAATTAAAAAGGATTCATAAAAATAAACCACTGATTCACCCCTCCCTCTTAGTGGTCAATTTGCCCTGGGGATTTATAAGTGGTTTTAAAGATTTAGGTTCCCTCTAAGGATATGAGAAGTATTTTGAACGATGAATAATGTTAATTAATTCAATATTTAAAGGGTTCCAACACTATTTGGGAATAATTATCAAATTTTGAAGAAAATGTTGTTCATAATATCCTATCACACATTATAGAAGTGTAATATGCTATAATAGTGGTGTTTACAACCATTATTCATAATTTTTTCATAAAACAAGATCATAAGAGAAATATAGAAGTATATGGAAAGGTTAAAAATGGAATCTTGATGTCCTTAATTGAAATTTTCTATAAAAATGTTATGGGTATCTAGAATACTACAGATATTTGGGATAAACTAAAATAAAACAATTAAGGTAATTTGAAAGTCAAGAAATCCAAACTACAAGTTTGGAGGAATGATTTTTAGGAAATTAAAATAAATGACAAAGAAAGTTTTGATCACTATTTCACTAGTGTAAATGAGAAAGTTATAAACTTTTGAGAATTTTGTGACAAGATGTAATACTTTATCCTTAGTAGAAAACCGAGGAATAATTTTCTAGATCATTTTGAATAAAAGGATTAATCCTTATAAGAAATATATTATTTATCTAGGGATGAACAAAAAATATATGCATATCTTATGAGATGATAAAAATTAAATCTTTCAAGAAGAAAGATAAAATTGAAATGGATTTTGAAACCATGATAAAGGGAAAATTCGTAGAAGAAGAGGAAGAATAATATGAAGATTCATATAAGGATGAGGATGACGATGAATTTAATCACATAATTTCACTTATGAAAAAAGGTTTCAGGACAATAAAATTGAAGGGAAAGAATAAATAACCTCATAAATTCTTCCTCTATGGTATCACTAGTCATTTTTATAAGAAGTGTCCAAATATGAAGGTTGAAGAATGAAACTAAAAATCAGAATTAGATGATGAAATATCTAATGAACACAAAAGGGATAAGAATAATAACAAACACTACTATAGTAGGTAGAGAAATCTTATGATAAATAATAATAATGATTCATTATCATGTTTTTTATTTATTCAATGAAATTGATTTTTCTTCAAGGAAATAGATAAGTGATTCATCAAGCATTTGCGATGATGAAGTGGAATAGACCGAACTTGAATGGAAGCTGAAAAAATTAGAATTATGCATGGAAAAAATAAAATATATCAAAGAGAGAAATAAATAAGCTAAATAAATATAGTAAGAAATTAACTACTAAGAATAACAATGAATAATTAGTTCCTATTGATGAATAAAATAAGGATATGATCAAGAAAGTATCATTTTTCAATGAAATCAAGATGTACAAATTAAAAATTTAGGAATAATATAAAATGATATGTAATATTGAATTAAAATAGGCTACTAGAGATAAATATTTTTTTTGAATCACAATATATATGTGTCACAGTTTAACATGATTTTAATATGGATAATTAATATTTCAATTAATATATTGAGATCAAGGGAGGATACACTCATGTTTTAGAGAGGAAAGATAAAAGTGAACTCAATCATTTTGATCAATATGTTACTTCAAACATTTTAGGTGTGAAATATAAAGCTAGGAATACAAGGGATAAGGATAACGAGAAGAAATCTACCACAACTGGGTAAGATAAATTTTATGCAAGATGGCCGCAACTCCCAAAGAAAAGAAAATGACAACACAGATCTGGATTCATCTAGATTTAATATGAGAGAATAAAGTTTTAAGGTTTTTATTGTGTTAGGGGTAGCGTGGTCACAAAGACAACTATTTTTTGTTTAACATGTATTTATCAAGAATGAAGAAATAATAAAGTGGGAGTTTTAATGAGAATCTGAGTAAAAAATATAAAAGGAAAGATCTTGTTAAGAGATCTACATCAAAACTATATACATATTTTGTTTTTCATATTTAGGAATCTGTTGATGGAAGATTTAGTTTGGAATGGCACAAGACTGATGTATTCATAACAAGGTTGGAAGGAGAAGTTCCCAATGCTATAAAAGGGGAGAAGTTATAAAATTAAACCAATGATAGATCATGTAATGATTTTCATACGAATGAAAATTTCAATAAACAATTCCTAGTTGTTTGGCCACATTAGTTGAAACTGGATAAAAAATTGGAGGAAGCTAATAAACTTTCTGAATCTAAAGGAAAGAAATTAATATTATAAGAAGAAGTGAAAGTTGATGAGAAACCATCCAAAATTGGAAACTTGAATATCCATAAATCTGGCGATGAAAGTGTTATTCAACATAAAGATAAAGTTCAAGGGAAGATAAAACATGTCCAAACTTATAAGTATAAAAAATAAAAATTGTGTCCCAAGAAATCTTCCCATAATGAGATTGGTAGGAAATAATATCCCATATTGATAGGAATCGCTTAGTCTAAATGTTACTTCTGAGAAATATAGAGGTCTCTCCTTATTCCCTATTATTTTATGTATTTGAATTAACAATGTAGGGAATTGAAAGAGATATTTTAGATTTTCACATTTGGATAATATAAAGTTATTGTACTTCTTGGAGTCTACTGACATCCATGAAATTAAAGAGAAGTGGGAATCTATTAAGGGAGAGAAACCTTGAGAATTAAATGAATACATTGGGAGAAGTTTAATATTTAAGGTTAAGGATTTATCATTTCATTGATAAATATGATTATATATAACTCATTAGAGGATAATTGATACATTTTGAGCATGATTTCACTTGAATGGTTGTTTATGGATAACATTGAAAACATTAGTAATATATATCATGTCTTATACATTAGGTTAGCACTTTTAGGCATAGATTTTATTCACTAAAGTATCTCTACTATGAAAAACAAGTGATATGATCCCTATCTCCCACATGTATTCAAGAAATAATCTTCAAAGGGAGGAGAACTTGTTTTTGAAAAAATCCCCACTTTTCCATTGAATTTGATTCCTAATAAGGGGGAGATAAGTTTGATCACACATATTTACTCCTACAAATTTTTTAAAATCGGTATTCAAAAATACACCTGGGGGAGACTTTTGGGCATAGTCTTTCATTTTCTATCAATAACATACCAATATGTGTTTGGTAAGCTGATGATGAGAAGTGGTGATGCTTGGAGAATTGTTATGGATTCATAGAATTGGATGTAATTTTTGAGAAAATATTCTTGTTTTTTAATATGAATATTGATAATGTGACATTAAATGGAAAATACCAGTTCTATGGACGTTTTACTATGTTTATATCATGTTACAAAAGAAATAAGACCAAAAAAATATTTATTTTCACTGATAATGCAATGAAAAAAATGATTAAACCCATGGAAAATTATTTTCATGATGATAAGATGGTATTAAAAGGTGGACATGAATAATACAGATAAAGTTTTCATGAAGATGATATAGAAGAAAAAATTATTGAGAAGAAGTCAGATTGGTATTATTTTAGAGAACGCTTAGGTTTCATTTTGAATTCATAGATTAATTCCATGTATATTTATGGTTTCCTTATATAAAAAATGTGGAAAAACCATAAGAAACCTGAGGATAGATAAGCCTGAGCCGCATATGGGACCCATAAGTTGACCGAAACTAGGGGAACCAACCTCAAGATAACATAAGGGTGGTAGAAGAGAGCCTGCCCAACAATTCCTGTGTATAAGACATAGGATATGCAACACCACTGTGCGAGGTAAAATAATGGTAGGGAGAATGGTGTGGTTAAGTACTAGGAGAGAGATGATATTTCTAGACACATTTTGGAAAATTTTAATTAATATACCATGCCTCCTACATAACACTGATTTTATTTAGTAAATAGTGGGGCGTGGTAATGTTCCCACATAATTAAAATGACACATATAACATGACCAATCTGATTAAGCTTATATGGGCTATATGATCGATCTTGTTAATATTCTTCTTCCTCAACTCCTGAATAGATATTGATAAATGGAAAAGCCTTCCTTGATTGAACATAAGACACCTTTGAATATCATGCCAATGGATTAAGGATCATATGATCATCCCAAGATTATGCATGAAATTGCATTATGCAGGAATGTGATAACTTGATGAATATGTTATGGACAAACTAAAAACATGAGTTGTATATGACATTAGAGAAGGATGATCTTGATCTTGGATAAATGAGGACCATGCATCCTCACAACATGCATGAGTGGAGTTCATCATAAAGAAGAAAATTTGAACTCGTGATGGATGAATTCCATGTTCTTTGGAAAAAATCCCAAATGATTTAGGAATTTAAATAATAGAAAATACATGGATTAAAACTTAGAACATTGAATAAGTCATTAACAGAGCGTAAAAAGATTATTGAAGGAGGTTTAAGCTATTATTACATTCCAATAAATATCAAAAAATTAAGGACTATGGAGTTCTATTGATAATTTTAGAGAGAATCTCATTTTCCTTAGATAGTAGTTCATATGCGATGCTGATATATTCCCGAAGGGAATCCATACTTGTGATTGTCTTCTATTATGTATAAATAAGATATCGCAGGAACACGACAAGTGTAATGAAATCTTGAAAGATTTTTGTGAAGAATCAATTATGTGAACTAATAAGAGACAAAATATTAATGCATCTCCATAGATTTTTTGATGATCTAAGGTTCAAAAATCTTTTATGGTTTTACAAACATGTTTTAGAACCAACATACAATTTATCCTTACACTATGTTCATGAATAAGAACTTTTGTTCATAAAATTCGATTAGCACACAAGAATAATTTTGAAACAGTGTGTAGATAGTGGGTGTGTGTGAAGGAAGTCCATGTAATCATGTGAATAATTTTTTTAAATGTGGGTGTATGCATATGAATTCCCATGAACTAGAGGGTTTTTAATAATTGAGGTTTTTGAACATAAACCTACTGTGTTTGTCAAAAGAAACAAATAAAAAATTTAGTGCATACTTGTACATAAATTTCATGCACATACATGATAATTAAGTGATGTGTATGATGTTTGGAAGAATAAATTGGACATGGTGCATCCATGCTTACATTAACATGTACAAACCTTGAGATACGTTAAAGAAGATTTTTGGATATGTGAAATCAGGGTATGAAGATTCCTTAAATTGAGTTTATATTTCAAGTAGCAGTAGTTGATATTGTGAGAGTTAATATTTCATAAAATATTGAAGACAATGTGTTAAAAATTTTCAAAAATCATAGAGAGGTCGAGACTTTAGGAATAAGGTAGAACCAAACATAGAATCTTTACAATTAGACAATAAATCAGTTATAGGCGACAAGATCATATTGAGTATGACCAACATACTCAACCAATGGGTGTTGAAGGTACTTCAAAAAGTACATTAGAAATTCAGATCCTACAAAATTATGGAGGAAGATAAGAATATATTCTTGTATTGTATCAAGAATTTTAATATAGGGGAATAATTATAGTTAGTTTTCTAAGAAGTTGAAGTCTTATGGTTGGATCTAGAAGTAGAATGAGTATCTCAGTTGGGGCCGGATCAAAAGTATTTCTGTTGGAGGTGTAAGAAAATGGATTCTCTAGGTTCAAGTAAGAGAATTTTTATCACTCTTTTATAGTGAATAATACACATTGGGTTATAAACAGGGAAAAGAGTAGGTATTTCTACCAAACCATTTTAATACCACGTCCTTCCCTCTTTATTACTAATACATCACATTAAGTGAGATTGAGAGATAATATTGAGTGGGATAAGAAAAATAAACAATTTCAAGAGGTGGAATTTGAATGAAAATGGATATATAAAAAGAAACTACTAATTCATCTCTATAAACATAGTATTCAATCTATCATAGTGCCTTACAAAACCTATCCTTTTTTACTTTCCATGTAAAGCGTGAATAAATCACATCGATTTGAGAGGTGGTAGTTCGCCGTGCACATGAGGGACATTATCATATTCCCATGAATTACAAATTAAGATAAAAATTTTTATATCATTATTCAAAAATAATAATAATATCTTAAATATCATATATAAATTATAAATCTATCATTATATCCTATCAAGACAGATGGTGATGGAAAATGAATAACATCGTTTCGTGAGGCAGAAGTCTGTTGTACACATGAATGATGGTTTCACAACCCATTTTATTGAATAGGAGAAGGACATAAGTCTTTTACATTGACATAAAAAAATCTATATGTATTTAATAGATTTATTTTATTTTATCACCATGATTTAATAAGAATTAAAGTAGGTGGATGAATAAATAAAATAAAATGCTTGATTAGGGATGCCACCTATTTTTCAAGAAATTTATTTTGGTTTTCAATGAAGGGGTTTATAAATTGGATTTATAAACAAACTAAGTATTTTAAGATGGTAATTAGTAATTAAGGATGTTATTTGGGTGGGTATTTATTGAACTATAGGTTTTTTTATGTCTAAAGAAGAGAGGATAAGGGGTGTCATTTTATATGTGGGGTGAGTAGCACATTTGTAATTTTTTGGGAAGAATAATGTGTACCAAAACTTTACACAAGAAACAAGGATTCATAGTTGAAAATTATATTTTATTGGTTATTTAATATCTAAATATATCCATATAATGGGTGGTGGAAAAATTTTGGGTCATTTTTAACTTTTATTTTTTTAGTTTAACTCCCTCGGTATACCCATTTTTACCTTACCAGTGGTAAATAATTTGAACTATTTTTATTATAAATTTTGGTATAAAATTAATTTTATATTATTATATAATATAAATTATTCTTATTATAAATATGGATTCCATTTTTACCAATCAATTTCATAAAAGTGGTAAAATATAATTTAAAATTATCCACATATATGTGATGAGAAAGCGAGTTTTCAAACAGAAAAGGATTAATAGTTTAAAAAGTTTTTATATAAAAAATTAATATAAAATAAATTACAATAACATAAATTGGATCAATAGATATATAATTGAACGGATTTTCCTTTTAAAGACACATTAAAATAATTATTAGGTTTTTAAAATCTTTTATATTAAAGAAAATTCTCAATGAGAACTATTATTTTTCACTATTCATTAAAATAATTATATTCTCAGAAAATATTAATATTTTAACGCTAAGATAATTTTGTCTTGTTGATTTGAAAAATTAAAATTATTTTTTCAAATAAATTTTCTAATATGGTGAAAAATTAGATTAAAAATTAGTGTTCAAATGGTTACAAAACAACTTTTTTGAAAGATACAATTTTTATGCGTAAAATTGGATTTATTCTTATAAATTATTTATAAAATAATTTTTTTAATGTTAAATTTTTTATTGAATATATAATAAATAAATATTATTAAAACAATTAACTAAAAGTTAATTTTTTTATTTATTGGTTTGAACAACATTTGTGCACATAAAAATTGTTTTCTTAGAAAAGATATCATTTATTTTCAAAGGGTTCTTATTTTATTTTCTAATTAATTTGTTATAAAAGGATTAATTTTATATAAATGTGTAAATCATGTATTTGCCAGATTTATATTATATTATTAAAATGAATAATTTAAATCGAAAGGGGATAACTATAATATTAAATAATATTTTTATAATATATTTTCATGTTTCATTTAAACTCAATGTTGTGAGTAAGAAAATAAAAAATTAGTGTTTCAGGCTATTAAAGATAAAATCAGTGTTTCATGTAATGCTAGGAGAAATTAGTGTGTATTGTAAGGAAAATTAATCTTGGTGTTTCATGTAAAAGAATATAAACTCATTGTTTCATGGAACAAAATAGATCTAAAACATTAAATTTATTTTAAGAAAATGTTTCACAAATTCTGTAAGATCCCATGTTTTGAACCAGGTTAAAATAATGAATGTTTCTGAAATTATTTTTTGGTTTATAAATGGATCATTATTTTTAAAACCTAGCTTTTTAATTTTATTCATCATGTTTTATAACCTAAAGATGTCATTATTTGAACTCTGATTGATGTATTGAGGCACATGAGAAGTCACACAGGCAGCGCACGGTTTGTCTAACCGTGTGGCCAACCCGTGCATTGTTGAAGTTTTGGGGCAGTGGCTTCTTCATGGTTGGTGCATGGTTTGGAGAGATCGTAAGATGAGGCCATGCGAGAGGGGTGGACAAGGTAGTATCTAATGCACATTTAGCGCACGGTTTGTCAAACCATGCAAACTAACCGTGCAGGCACTTAAATGAGATCCTTAAATTGTGGATCTCACTCATTTTTGCCTTTAAGTGCCTTGTTTTTCATCCTAAGTGGAAATAACTTGGGATCACTCTCCCTTGAAGGTTTTAGAACCACTCCCAACCATTTTGGAGGTGATCCAAAGGTTTCTCTTGGGGAATCGAAGCCAAATTCTTAAAGTAGGTAGATGTTCTTCTTCGTTCTTGTTCAGTTTCTAAGATCTACTTAGATCTACATCTCATCTTCTCCAGGTTTCATAGATCTACACTCGTTATGAGTAAATATAAGTGTGTGGATGAAATGTATGATGATTTTGGTCTTGGTCTTTCTAGGAGAATTTATCTAAGGTAGGTTCCTGAAGAATCAACCCGTTTCTCTTGAGTTTTCTTCATTCATTGTGGTTTTCGTCAAAACCCCGAGGTAGGGTCGCAAATCTTTAACACTTTATTTCAGAATTATAGTTTCTTTAAATAAATTATAAATGTGAGTTTCCTTAATTATGATAGGTCAATGAATTACAAGTTTGATGTTATTAAATAATTCCGCCCACATGAGATAAATAAGGACTTGAACTTTTGTTGAGTTTAAGCCTGTTGGATAGTTCGGTTAAAGTAATATGATTAAATAGTTAAATGATTTAAATGGGAAGAATGAGTAAAAGGGTAATTAATGGTAGGATTAATTATCACGTCCTGAGTTGGAATAAGATTGTGGATTTTATAGATTATTGGGAATATCGAATATATGACATGTTCGGTATATAATTTGGAAAGTGGTAATAATTAATGGATAAATTAATTATTACTTATTAAATTGTAAATGGTTAACTAATTGATGATTTTTTAAAAATATGAAAATTAATTAATTAATTATTGAATATATTAATCTTCATGCATTAAATTAAGATTGTGAATTGATTGTTTGTTACGATTGTTAGCCAGGAGTACTTTTGATGCGTATTAGTTTTCCATGCCTTATGTTGTCTTGGATGAAGTTGTTTGAAAATATGATATGTTTTGTGATATGGTTGATAAATATCTTGGCTTTGTTAATCATGTTTTGTGATGATTATGGGGTGCTTGTAGATTGTTAAAGTCCTGGACAAGTCATTATTTGAGTGGACGGGTTCAAGCTTGTTAAGTAATATGGTTAACTAAGTGTTGACTTATCTGAAGAGCATTTTGTGTAGTTAATTAGTTGTTTAATTAATTAACGGATTGGTTTTGTGGTGTTAGACATGGTATTTTACACCAATGATAAATATAAATGTATGATTGATAGATGGGTTGTGAGAGAGGGACAGATGCACCAAATACTCAAGAGGTCATAGACAAGGCATTTTACACCGAGCTTTCAAGAGAATATTCTTTTATAGGACAAGGACTAATGATCCAAATACCCATGGGTTTTGAGACATGGACTGATGCTCCGAATACTCATGAAAGTGCTATACATGATGTTCTACACCCATTAATTAACATTGGACTGTGGGTCCAATTGTTTGTGAATGAAATGAAGTGATGGGAAATAAACACGTTTTTGACATAATGATTTTCTGATTTGATTATGAGAAAGGGTTTAGAGTTATTAATGAATTTGGTGAACCACTATTAGTAGATGGACCTCAGAGTGAATCACTATTTTAGTGGACAGTCTCAGCCTTAGTAAATGACATATTAAATTGAATGACTTATGATTCTTTATCCATGCTGAAGCACAAGCTTTAGTTCAGTCTTTACTTTGATTACTTAAATGGTCTTTAGAGATATCTATTCTAAGTGACTTATATGGGGGATGCCGGGCATAGGCAGAATCTCAAGACTTTCATAATAATATTTGAGTAATTGATAAATGAAAAAATGATTATATAATGATTGTTGAGTATGCATAACAAATGAATTGTGCAGGTTCAGTCACCAGGTGAGGGTTGAAGCAGGTACTTGAGTATATAGTTACATTGTACTGCTTACATTATTTTATACATGCCTTCACTAGTTTTAAATTATTTATTAAGTTTATGGATTTGGGGTGGACCCCGGTGGTCCCGACCTACTTATATTTATATCTCACACCCTACTTTGGCCGCCATTGCAATGGGTACCCGAGTAGACACTATTTGGTAGCAGGACTATTCTCTTTGCATTTGCATGGGATATAGGAGTACACGAACGAACAGATGCTCAGGATGCTTGAAGATATCGCCCTTGTGTATATGAGTCATTATTTATTTATTTCTGTATTAGAATGTAAAGAATGCTATTTTGTTCACTGTTTTCTACTTTTGTATCATTATCATGTCATGCTTGCATCTGCAGTATAATTTGGCATTGGTCACTTTTATAAAATGAGTATTGTTTGTCTTCTACTGTTTGTGATTTATGAGTTAATACTTCTCAGATTGTTTTTATCTACACTAATATACCACTGTGCAACTCTGATAAGAGGGTATAGTCTCCCCACTAACTATCCTTAGACCCCTGCTTCAAGTCGGCAGCCTCTGGCATATGGTGAGATTCTCTTGAGGTCATGTGGCGACCGGTTTGGCCACTAGTTTAGTGGTGAATCAGGTTGATACGTTACAATGTGTTATCAGAGGTTTAGGTTTTTTTCTTTTCCTTTGTCGTACTATTTTGGGGTTGGTCGACAGGAGTCTAAAAATGTGTCGGCACTTGGGATAATAGCTGTGCATGGGACTGATCACCTCATGTACGAGAAATGACCAAGTGGTCAGGGGTGGGAATTGATGTTTGTACTATTAGAGGTAACCATTTATAAGATTTCACCTTGAGTGGCTTGTGTATTTTCCATTGTTATTGATTTTGATAATTTTGAAAAGAATAATTTTCTTGGGCTGATATGGCAAGGAAGTTTCATACATGCATTATCTTTGGCACTTAGATATTCACATGTCATGCAAATAACATGCCATGTAGGTGCATTAGTAGGATGCCTACTAATTTGGATTGTGTTCCTTGGGTACAATGCCATGTTTGATCTGCTTTAACATTCCTCTCTAGATATCATGTTTTGGTGATATATTTAACATGCTTGAATGATTATATGCAATACTACCTCAGTTATTTTCATGTTTTGTTGTTGTTCCATGCTTCTGTGTTGTATCATGCTATTGTGTTACTGCTTATTCTATCATATTAGGGATGTTTTAATATGTGAAAGGGTTTCTAAAGTTAGAATTTTAAATAAGTGTTGATTGTGTTAAATGGGAGAAAAAATCTAGCGATAAGGTGTATTGGTACCTTATTGATTGGTATGTGGCCACCCATATAATTTGGACCATTAGGTTGATAATTTTAATTTCTGAATTGACATTGGTTTCAATTAATGAGATACAATTTTCAATCCATGGAGTGTGTGGGTGCCTCATGAATTGGTAAATGATGAATCATATTAAATTTAATGACTTGATGCCATGTGAAATGCTTATAAATGTTAAAGATGTTTAATATTGATCTGAAATCAAATGTCTAGATTCTAAAATGCTAATGGACCTAAGTAGGTCAATTGGTGAATGTGTTTATGAGATAACCTGTTTGGGTGTTTAAAATTTTAATACTTGTGCGTTTTCTATTGGGTTTCTTTATAGAGAACTCAGGTTGGTCAAAATGGGATCCTCGTAGGTCACCTTATCTTCTTAAAAGAAATTTATTTTTATAAGTTTCCTGAATATGATGGGATTTAAAAAAATGAAAATTTTTTAAAAAGGAAGTTTTATGAAACTTGCCTATTTTTCCTTGGGGAATTTTGAAAATGGTACTTCGATGTTTTGATTACATCGTTTGACAATTAATGATTAAAATTGATTAAATATACGAGGCATGGAAATGGAACCTATTGTGGTGTCAACTGTTTAAAACCCTCATGTAAAGGGTAGTTTATAATTCTCTTGAGTTTCCTGGGAATGAAATAATGAGTACATTCCATAGGTGTTCTTCTCCTAAGCAATGACCTTATGTTCGGATTTCGAGTCTAGTGACTTGTTTGACGTGACCCGGTTTAGGGTTGACACTTATTCTTCATAAGGGGACAACCTATGGTTAGTAGCACACTCATAACTTAAATGCCTTGCTCGTGCTATGGATTTCTCTCTCTTTTGGAGTTTTTGGGTGCCGTTGTCCCAGGTAGGACTTCCATTTTTGTATGGCACCCTTTTTCAAATGGGTGGTGATGTGTTTCTTAAGCTCGTTTATGGCTTGAGCATCGAGAAATGATCATTTTTATCTGGTTAGACATGCCTCGGGCAAGGTCTGCTGCTTTGTTGGTTGTTTGATCGTTCCTTATTAGTAATGGATGACTGGTTATGGCGTCGTCCAGCAATGGACGATTGGTGAGTATGGTCTTGGGTCAAATCCATGTAGAGTTACTTGAGAATTAAAGAATCAGTTTCATTTCAATACATGGATTAGTTTTCAAAAGACCTAGGTGTTTTGACAAGCTGATCTTGTTGTTAATCTAGCACGCTGGTGAGCAGCTGATCTTTTCTTAAGACATCATGGGAAATCCTAAGGTGGGTATTGCCACTTTGTTCATGATGAATGTGTTGGCAGGTGATGCCGAGATTTTAGAATAGAGTTTTCTGGTAATGGTTTTAATGATCTTCTTCATGACCTCAGTTTTCTCTTAGTGCGCTCTTCTAGACATGATGAGCATGTCCCTTATCTTCACCTTGTCATGGAGACACTAAGGTAGCATCATTCTTGTGCCACACTATAGTTTAAATGTTGTTTTTCTTGATGAGTAGTTGTTATCTAGGGAGTATTCAGGACGCACGGTTTATTTGGGCTACCTCTTTATTCGTGTTGGGGAACAATTGTGTTTCAAATATCCTTACGATGGATTGACTTAGAAAATTCACCAGATGTTGGGTAAGGACTTTGTTATACTGGAAGATGGTTTTGGAATAGCTTTAAAGGAACGTCATCAGATAAAGGGGGAATGTAGATTTTGGGTCCGTGACGTCTTTGAGGGAAGCATGAGAAACTTGTTCCGTTTTTTGATCAAGGTTCAACCTTTTACGTTGACAATGTCCTTCTAATGACCTAAGATATAAGATATGTTTCCATGTTTGAGATTTAGAGTAATATTTGGATCTAGTTGTAAAGGCTTATCCACCGGGTTTGTAAAGGGTTAAAGGTGTGTTTAGTGTTGGGAACTCAACACGTTACTTCTAATGAGATTAAATGACCTTGGTAGGTTAGTTGTTTTAGTAGTTGTTCCCGATGGCTTCTCAGGGACAATAAGTTTTTAAGGTGGTTATAATGTAAGATCCCATTTTTTGAATCGGGTTAAAATTAAAAATGTTTTTGAAATGATTTTTCAATTTATCAAAGGGCCGTTCTTCATAAAACCGAGCTTTGGAATTTTATTCTGAGTGTTGGAAGACCTAAATATGTTGTTTTTCAAACTTTGATTGATGTTTTGAGACACATGAGAAGTCGCACGGGCGGTACACTGTTTGTCTAACTATGCGGCCAACCGGTGTATAATTGAAGTTTTGAGGTAGTATCTTTAGCATGGTTGGCGTATGGTTAGGAGAGACCATGCAATGAGGCCGTGTGAGTGGAGTGTCCGAGGTAGTAGCTAACGCATGGCTAGCATACTGTTTGTCAAACCATCTGAACTAACTGTTCTGGCACTTAAAAGAGATCCTTAAATTTTGGATATCACTTTTTTTTTCCTCTGAGTTCCTCGTTTTTCCCCATAAGCAGCCGTAACTCAAGATCACTCTCCCTTGAAGGTTGGAAAACCTCTTACAAGGGTTTTGGAGGTGATCCGAAGCCTTCTCTTAGCGAATCGATGTTGAATTCTATAGGTAGGTAGATGTTCTTCTTCGTTCTTGTTCAGTTTCTTAGATCAACTTAGATCTACATCTCCTGTTCTCTCAGTTTCATAGATCTACGACCATTATGAGTAAATATTAGTGTGTGGATGACAATTATTATAAGTTTTGGTCTTGGTCTTTCTAGGAGATGTGATCTAAGGGGGGTTCCCGAAGAATCAACCTGTTTCTCTCGAGTGTTCTTCATTCATTGTGGGTTTCGTCAAAACCCTAAGGTAGGGTCCCAAATCATTAATACATTATTTAAGAATAATAATTTCGTAAAATAAATTAGGAATGTGAGTTTCCGTCATTATGATATGTCAACGAATGACACTTTTGATGTTATTAAATAATTCCACCCACATGAGATAAGTAAGGACTTGAACTAGTTTTGAGTTTAATCATGTTGGATAATTTGGGTGAAGTGATATGATTGAAATGTTAAATGATTTTAATGGGAAAAATGAGTGATAGGGTAATTAATGGTAGGATTATTTTTCAAGTCATGAGTTGGAATATGATTTTGGGTTTTATATATTATTGAGAATATCGAATATTTGACATGTTCGATATATAATTTGGAAACTGGTAATAATTAATGGATGAATTAATTATTACATGTTAAATGGTAAATGGTTAACTAATTGATGATTGGTTAAAGGTATGAGATTTAATTAATTAATTATTGAATAAATTGATTTTCATGCATTAAATTAAGATTGTAAATTGGTTGTTTGTTACGATTGTTATCCATGAGTACTTTTAATGCGTATTAGTTTTCCATGCCTTATGTTGTCTTGGATAAAGTTGTTTGAAAATATGATATGTTGTGTGAGATATTTTCTAAATATCTTGGCTTTGTTCATCATGTTTTGTGATGATTATGGGGTTCTTGTAGATTGTTAATGTCCTAGATGAATCGCAGTTTGAGTGGACAGGTTCATGCTTGTTAAGGAATTTGGTTAATTTAGTGTTGACTTATCTGAAGAGCGTTTTGTGTTGTTAAATAGTTGTTGGATTAATTAACGGATTGGTTTTGTGGTGTTAGACATGGTTTTCTACACCAATGATAAATATATAAGTATTATTGATAAATGGGTTGTGAGATAGGGACTGATGCTCCAAATACTCACGGGGTGCTAAACATGGCGTTCTACACCCAGCTTTCAAGCAAATATTCTTTTGTGAGACAAGGAATGATGCTCCAAATACCCATGGTTTGTGAGACATGGACTGATGCTCCTCATACTCATGAGGGTGCTAGACATTATGTTCTACACCCATTAATTAACATTGGACTCTATGTCCAAATGTTCGTGCATGAAATGAAGTGATGGGAAATAAATGCATTTGTGACATAATGATTTTGTGATTTGATTATGAAAAAGGGTTTAGACTTATTAATGAATTAGGTGAACCACTGTTAGTGGAAGGACGCATGGTAGAATCACTATTTTAGTGGATGGGCTCAGACATATTAAATGAAAGACTAAATTGAATAACTTATGAAGCGTTATCCAAGCCAAATCCCAAGCTTGGATTCAGTCTTTACTTTGATTACTTAGAGGGTATTTAGAGACATCTGTGGTGAGTGACTAATACAGGGGAAGTCGGTTGTAAGCTAAATCTCAAGACTTTCATAATAATATTTGAGTAATTGATAAATGAATAATGATTATGTAATTATTGTTGAGTATGCATGAAAAATGAACAGTATAGGTTCATACGCTAGCTGAGGGATGAAGTAGGTACTTGAGTATATAGTTACTTTGTACTGATTTTATTTTATGCATGCCTTCACAGGTTTTAAATTATTTATTAAATGTCTGGATTTGGGGTAGACACCTATGGTCCCAGCCTACTAAGATTTATATCTCACGCCCTACTTGGGCCGCCATTGCACTGTGTACCCGATTATACTCTATTTGGCTGTATGACTATGCTATTTCCATTTACTTGGGTGAAAGGAGTAGAGGACTGAGTGAATGCTCGAGATGCTCGAGGAGATCTCCCTTGGGGATTTGAGTCATTGTTTATTTATTTCTATATTGGAATGTAAATCATGATTTTTTGTTCACTGTTTTCTTCTTTTGTATCATTAGTATGTCATGCATGCATCTGCTGTATAATTTGGTGTTAGACACTTTTATAAAATGAGTATTATTTGTCTTCAAATATTTTTCATTTTTGAGTTACCTATTCTACTATTGTTTATTATCTACACTGATATACCTCTGTTTAACCTTGATAAGAGGGTATATTCTCCCCCAATGACTATACTTAGACCCTCACTGCTCGTTGGCAGCCTTTGGCGTACGTGGAGATGCGCTTGAGGTCATGTGGAAACCGGTCCGACCATCGATTTAGTGGTGGGTCATGTGGGGATGTTACAAATCATAAAGGGGTTACATTTTATCCCCCATAAAATGAATTTCTCCATAAAAATTTATCACTTTGGTACCAAAAAATGAGTATAATTATACATCATTATATCATCAGATCTTATGTAGCTTCATCAAGATGTTGTTTTCTACACAAAACATTTACCAGGTGAGTGGTATTTCTTTGTAGAATTTTCTATATTCATTCCATATTCTCAAATAACTGCTTATTTTAACAAAGACAGTACTGTAGTGTGACATATGAGTTCAGTACATGTGAAGTACTATGTATTTACTTCCTTTATAAAGGTATATGGAACACATCATGAACCAAAGAGACGTTATCTAGAATCAATAAACTATAATATACTATCCTGATATGATCATTTATTTTAAAGGGATTGATATACCTAGGGATTAGTTTTTTCATGGATAAATTCATTTAAAAGAATTCTCACTAAATAAAAAATTCTAGATCACATCAATGATTATTAATAAAACATTTCTATCAACATTGTGATTTCTTTATGTATTGCTGAGTGGATCTAACCTTTTATTCTATATCATCCATTTTCATAGGTTCCAATAAGTTTCTTTTTGAAACTACAATCCAGTAGATTTTAGTTCTACATTTATCTCCCTAACTATATTTGTATGGATCCATATGAATGTTCAAGTGAAATATATTTTCATAAGAAAAATCTACTAGCTGAAGGTTTTGATCCCAACCACCATTTAAATACATAAAACAATATCTAAAATATACTATAGGGTTTAAATTATTCCCTCACACTAACCATATTTCAATGGATGATACACAGCTATGAAAATCAACATTGTATCTATATATTCCCAAGTAATTCACTAAAAACTCTATGTAAAATTCAGATCCTTATTAAATAGAATGTAAAGTGGTACTACCTGAAACCTTACCATTTCCTTAATTTAAGTTCTAATAGGAGGATATATAGAGAAATCTTATCTAATATATGTGATATGTGATGACTTTATAAGGTGGTTGAAACAGCCCATAATTACCTAAACATTAAAGATAAGTTAAACCCTAAAGGTTACCATCATCTTTTATCACATTTTCACAATGTGTAAAGGCATTCCAACTTAAATAAAATTTCCACTAAAACATATACAAAAAAGGGTTGTATATCTATAAATTACTCCTAAAATATCATTAATCTTGAAACAATACCATAATGTAAATCCTCAAAAGTGGTGTCGTTGAATTTGACATAATGATTAAACTTAAACCCATAAACCCATAATGGTATCCAACATTATTATGTTAATCGTAGAGGGAGACATATTCACAAGAAAAATTTAATTCACCCATTTTCAATATATAATCTCATATCTTATATATAAAAAAAATAATTCGATCCTTTGGTTCATTTTTTCACTGATAGAAAATAAAATGTGCATTATTAAAAAATCCATGTAGAGGGAGATAATAAAATGAAATTTCCTAAAAGTATTAACAATAATATTTTTATAGGGCTTATTCACAAAAAATGATACATGAAATTAAAAACTGAGGGGATGATAAGTGTGACCAAAATATCCTGATTCACTTTATCCATTCTCACTGTAATAGATTTCCCATTTCCATTTTTTATTCCGAGGTTGATGTGTCTTATCATCCACATTATCCCTTGGATTGGGGCATTGATTTTTATAATTCCCAAACTCATTGTAGTTGAAACACAGAGTGTGGGTGGTGCATTCTATGCATCTTTATCTTTATTTTCATAATTTAATAACTTGTCCCCACCACTTCATCATTATATTTCTTAATGACCTTTACTTATACCCTTAAAACATTTACCAATTGCCTTAATACAATTTCCTCTAACTTTCTTTACACACATTGAGCATAAAAGAAAATTCATATTATTGTCTCTATGGTTGTTAGATTTACATTTTAATTCAATTTTTATCTTCTTATCAAAACCATGAGATTGATACCTAACTACAACCTCTATTTATATCTTAATAGTACATTGAACAAACTATTAATATAAATTGAATAAGGGAATATTTATTTTTTTCCATTAAATATAAAAACCATTGAATAAAATCCATATATCATAAATATTTTAGCCATTTCAAAACATTGGATTACAGAACCTCATTTTTCCATAATCATGGTCTATCTTTCTATAGTTTTTTAGATCTACATATAGAATTATTTTTTTAAGGTAAAGAAATAATATTATGGAATTTTTTTTAGTTTCTATATTTCATCCTGTGTGATTGAAAAACAAATTCTTTTGAAATTTATTACCACCATGATGTGCTGTTTCAAAAATTTTTTTTAAGTAATAACTTATTAAATATATTTATCTACCATAAGTTCCTCCCTATCATTGTTTTTATAATTATTTCATTTATGATAGTATTTAATACTGAACCATATACCAGAATTACTCTCTCTATTAAATTATCACATCATGAAGCCCTAAAATCCATGTGCTTCAAAAGTACTTCCCATAAAAATTCTTTATATCAAGAAATGGTTCATTTGATCCTAAAATCTACAATCCCTACACTTATGATTCATTAGACAAAAGTCATTTCATTATTAATAAATTTCAAGGAATATGAAATGTTATTAACCACCAATATCACAGTGTTGGTTTTCACCATTAAAACTCTTCTAACACATTTCAATTTCAATGATCCTTATTTAAATCTATGAGTGTTTTTTCTTGATTCAAAGAACATATCCGAGAATCGAAATTTTATTTTCTGATTAAAAAATTTCTAAAAAAACATATTCAATCATGTTTAGATACCATATAAAATTATAAATAAATATATTTTTTGAGTTTATATATATAAGTATTTTATAATTCCCAAATGAAACACTAAACAATATATATTAGGGATCCTCATAATGATTTATTCCGTATATAAAAATCATAGAGTCAAAGATGATTATCTAGAGACCTATTCACCACATACCAATATGATACCTTGTTAATGTATAAAATGATACTATATACAATATCCCACTTGATATAAAAGGAAATCTAAATTATAGAACGACTAACATTATAGGTTAGGAAATGTTTCTTATCAAGATAACAATCATAAACATCCCAAATTTTTGTATATGTTTTTTACCTTTTAAAATTTATGCATAACAAGATTAATTTTATTTCATTTTTTTTGAATTTAATAAAATAATAATCTAGAAACTTTATAGATAAATAATAACATGTGATAAAATAAACATAATTAAATTATTTTGTCAACAATGGTTACAAATAAAATATATACCATCATCATTTTTATTTAGAGTAAAAGTTTATTAGTAATGAAAATATTTATCTCTCTTAAGAGAGATAAATATTATAGTTTATAATATTGATAAACATCATTAAAATGTTGAATACTATATAAAAAATGTAAATTATAAGTTTTGGAATAGATATTTAATAACATGCTTCACATATTGAAATAAGTATCATTTAATTACATTACATTTTAATGATATAAATATGGTATAAATAATATACTTATAAGCTAAAAGTAAGAGTGGATGATAAATACAACTAAATATTATCTAACAAAATTCTCAGGGGAAAATTATATTTTTGAGAAAGGTGGTATATTCAAAAATAGAAAAAAACATGAAATAAAATTGATGGGTGAGAAATAATATTTTTATTTTATAACGAAGATAATATATAATAATATATATGGTATATATCTATTATATAATAATTGAGCATATATAAATATTAGATATAATCACTATATAATATTTTTTTAAAATTATATATATCCTTTAACCATTACATATAATAGATAATTCATATATAAATAAATAATAGTTTACTAAGAAGTAATAAATAAATTTTATGAAATGATAATTAATTCTTCTAATTGTTAGAAATTTTTTGAAACATTGGAATCATGACTATATTAAATCATCTATAATTAATTTCTCAAATTTATGTCTTAATAAATAATGTATTAATATGTATCCATTGGAAATAAAGTATTTAATAACATAATATTATATTTTATTAATGCATGAGTCATAATGGAAGTTTATGCACAATTCATATAATAATAATTTCATAAAATGGATTTATAAAACTACTTAACCTAAATGTAAAATTATTTTAACACATAATTATTTAATTGAGAACTAAATTAAATAAATTTAATTAACTATTTTTATGAGTTATAAATTTAAAACATAATATGGACTTTTAAAAAGTAAGGGTGCCTTTGGAATTTAATAGTTTTCATTATAAGGTATTTATTTTACAATAATTGAATTGTGAATCATATCTTTTGAAAATATTAGAATTATTTTTTTATTAATTTTTCATATTTATGTTATAGTTTATTCAATATTAATTTCACACAGTAGAAATTCCATGTAAAAGTTAAGTAACATTTTTACACTAAATTTTGTTTTTGAAGTACATTCTATTTTAATTTCAATATTTAATTTCTCATATTTGAATACTTATTGTCATTAATAGAACATAAAATAAATTTAATATAGTTTTTATAAAATTAATATGGAAATTGGAATATTAATCGAGTTGTTATGTTTAAAACATATTATATAGAAATCATTTTATTTATATATTTATTTAAAAATTTAATATATCATAAATATAGGTTAATTTTTAAAAAATAGACATTGAATTTAGAATGAGCATGTTGGAATTGGGTAAAGGTTGAATTTAGGTACTTTTTAATGATAATAAATTTTTAATAGAATATTATAATACATTATACATATATGATATGTTGTGTAAGAACACTAGGATTTAAAAATAATGTATCTCTTAAAATGAATTTATACAAAAAATATATACATTATTTTTTAAATAAATGATTATATAATATTTTAGTCACACACCTTAAAACCACCCAAAATTTTTACCAATGGAATTTACCTACTTAAAGTTATGTCATAAAACATATACATCAAATATAGAAACTAGTAGAAACATTATTCTTATAATTGATTCATTATTTAGAAAACAAAACAATAATAATGCCTAATATTACAACGAGACAACAAATAGAATATAAGATTATAAGAATTGGAAACTTTGGATCTGCTCGAACCACTATAAATTCCAAAATCATGAATAAATGAGTAGAAAAAAAATGTTGTTAACAATATTATATTCATTTTAATGATGAATGTATATAACATTGTGATAAATTATAGTTAAATGAATAATGAATGAAATAAGAGGTATTTATAATAATTAAAGAACTTATACCATTGGAATAATAACCTGACCACTGGAATAATAACCAAACTATTAGGAATAGTAATATGACTATTAGAATAGTAACATAACCTATAAAATTATACATATTATTTATGTGATTTTATAAATGAAAATATGTTATAATTATATCGTAGTATAAGTAAATTAATGTTTCAAAAATGATAAATTAAGTGTTGGTTTTTCTTTCTGAAATGTAAATGTTTATTTACAAATTTATAATTCATTCAATGATTTAAAAGAAAATATATTTTTATAAAATAGGTTTATAAATTAATATTTTTTATTATAATTAATAGATAATTTTATGAAATCATGATTAATTTTTGAAAGGGACATGAAATCATTTATAATATTAAAATTGGAGTTTTTTAATAAATGATGATTTTATTTAAAAATAAAATTTATTATATTTGAAAAAAAATCATAAAATTGAGTCCATTTTAAAAATATACATGTTAAAAAAAATTTAGGGTGATTTTTTTGAATTTTTCAAAAATAGTTGAATTTTTCGTGAAAAGTGAAATATGATAATTCATGGTGTTTAACATTATAAGTTGAATACATGAATTTTTGAGTCATGGATGATGTATTAATCCATTATTATTATCTCACTTCAACCATTTAATACATTTAGTCCTAGTAATCAACACTATTTGTAGTCTTGAACCAAAATTAAAAATAATTAATATAATAATGATAAACACCCCTATCCTCTCCCAATAAATACACCCCCACCACCCCTTCCTCTCACACATTATAAGCCTTGTATCTGATAAATGTTCTACTCAATTTCCTTCCCAATCCTCTTTATCACACCCAAGATATTCTGGTATGAATGAAGTACCAAACCCAAGATCCTTAAGAATGATATCATGGAAACAACATTCAAGAGGTAAAATCATCAACCCTTATCTTTTAATTTATTTTATTTTCATATATTACACTCACATCACCTATCCAAAACGAAATGATAAATCTAGTATAATATATATACAAGAATTTTATTTTTCTAATAAAATATATCCCATCAAATATCTTCTCTAATCCTTTTATTCTAAAATGAAAACATTATCCGTGATACGTCAGTTCACCACCTTCATGGATGAAATGTTTTTATTTTAATTAACACCTTCAAGGTTGGTCATAAAACAATTATTATGGTTAATTTTTTTTAATATTTATATTATAAATTTTTAATGTTATAAGAATAATTTATTGAAATAATTTTTAATAAAATGAATCTATTTTGGGATGGTCAGAAAAATAGCCAAAATATAATAAACATTTTTCATTAATGTTTTATCAAAAGAATCAGACTCATATATGAAAATAATTGATATATTATATTTTTTTCATGTTCATTAATAACATACAATTTTAATTCTATAGAATTATTCACTTTTTTAGATGAAACTCCACAATTATATACAAGTAAACCGACTATCAAACCATGAAAACAAACGCTCCCCAAAAAATGAAATTAAAGTCTGTATCTCATCAAAATGGCCATAAAATAACTTAAAACATTATAATAAATAAAATATATATAGAAGAGGTTAATAATTAAGTAATTAATTAATTTAGTTTTATTATCCAGTATATTAAGAGCATGTATAGATCGTATTCGGATATAAGGTAAGGGGATTCTTGAACCCAACTATATTTCTTAAAGTTATTCTTCTTTCCTAAAGTATTTGGTGTGAATACTACTCTAATGTTCTTTATATATAATTTCAAAACTATCAAGGATATAATGTTTTCCAAAATTTAATTTCTGAATATATTAATATTTTTCTAAAATAAATCTTCTTTATAAAACACATATCGATTCTTCTTGAGTTGTATCTTCTTCACCCAAGAGTGGTAATTCATATATCAAATTTATTTTTCTATTTTTCATTTGGGAACCCAAAGTTTATTAATGAAATAATAAATGATGAAATCCTTATGAAACTCATTCCTTTCCATGGGTTATTCCATGAATATTATTTTTATAAATCCAATGTGGAAAGCATGATTTGTTTAAATATTATAATGGTATGGGTGGTCCCAGAATTAAATATCCCCACAATTAATTGGGTAATGTGATATATATCTTGAGATAATGTGTAATATAAAAGAAAATGATTCTATATTTTCTCTCAATGATGATATAATGATTATTAACATATGTTATGTATGGACATGATGTTATATTTGTTCACAACTATGTGTGGTATTTGACCACTAAGGCATGATGTTTTATTTTTTTTCATTGCCATATTCCATTCCTTTATCCATTTTTTCCCTCATGATGTTGGTGATGATCTTATGGTTATGTTATGATGATTATGATTATTCTCAATCGTGTTATATTAATTTTAGATCCTTATGCATCCCATTACTTGGCATACTGCCCAACCATTACATTGATGTATATCCTCAGGTGAATACATGTGCCAAGGAGAAAGTGATATTTTAGAAGGATATTGAATAATATTTTAAATAAATGCTTTTGTTTTATTGTGTATAAGTGATGTATGGTCCTAATTTTCTAAAGATAAAAATCCTTTGGATCCCAAGTTATAATGATTTTATGTTGTTTATCTTAAAAATGATTTAATATTCATGTTAGAAAAAATATAGTCACTATAGTTTCTATTAGAGATTGTTTCAGTTAATTTGGGAAATTGAATATGAGAATGTTAGTGAAAACCATTATGATAAGACAAAGTATATGTAAACATCCGAGAAGATTTTTTTTATGAAAAACTAAACACATGTATCCCATAATATATTTTTTTAGTGTTAATTTCAAAAAAGTTTAAATTATTTAATCATGATTGGTTAGTTCCATTTTTTTCAAACATTTTCTATTTTAAAAAATGGGGGGAACTATGAGAAACCATGAAAACAACCCATGTGGAGGAAAATGAAATGATTTACCGAATTACATACCTAATTCATTAGAAGGTGGTGTTCAAAAATTAGGGAAATTATTACTTTTTTGTCTCAGGCTATGAGTAATAACCCAAACCACATGTAATGTATGGATTCACCAAAGAAAGAGAAACTAACCATTGAGTCATTTATTCATAAATAACCATCGACATTTAGTGGATCTTCCAATCCACCTGTTTCAAAACATTTGGTTAACTCAATAGAGAATATATTTTTATGCCCCTCTCTTTTAAGAAGGAGAAAGAAACTCTATATGTCTATCATTGATATCTAGAAGTTGATCAATTGAGGGAACTGATAAAGAAAACCAAGCTGGAGGATGAAATAGAAGAGATTGAGTGGTAAGACTTTATGAAAATATTTCTTAATAAGTATTTCCGTTAAACTATTCGTATGAATATAGGGACAAAATTTATAGAACTGAAAAGAGAGGAAGGTTATTTTTCATGGATTAGAAAGAGAACATAAAAAGAATTAAATGATATGCCTTATATTTTTTTTACCAATAATAATGTAAAAATAAATTGATTATTTGTTGGCTTTAAACAACAAATTCAAATGGATCTAGCTATCCAACACTTTGGGATTTATGAAGAAGCGGTCCGATGTGCTCTCAAAGTGGAAATGATGCTTTGAGAATGGTCCCATGTCTATGGATATAACAAAGAAAAGATGGAGTTTCAAGTTGTTGGATATAATGAAATGGTGGAAAGAAATATAAACCAATCACATGTCAAAATTGTAGGATGAAACATTATGAAAACTACATAAAAGGGATATAGAAATGCTATAAGCGTGGGAGTAAAGGAAACTGATATCATGAATATCGAAGTGTAACATCCTATGTTTTTAAAACTTAACACTATGTTTGATAGCATACATGATACCCCACATTTAGCTTAAATGAACAACCTAAGATTAGTCTTTAATATGATAGTAATCACATATCCACTAGAATGGATGGAATTAAAAGGATTAACTGAATTATGAAAATATGTTTTACACATGTTTATATAATGATTCATTGGTTACCCAATTAATTAGTATATTAAATAAAACACAATTGATTATAAAGGACATGTTTTTAAGAAAAACTATTTAAATGTGAATAATTGTGTTTATAAAATAATCAAATCACACTTATTGGATTATATTAATGAAATAAAAATTAAATATTTTTTTTGAAATTCATTTTATAGTTTTTCTATACTTTATTTAAGAACAAGTTCAATTTTATGCATAAAAAATATTATTTTCCAAAAAAGGCATTTTTACCGCCTTTTGATGGAAAACCAATTTTAAATTTATCTTTATTCAAGTTTATAAATTATATTTGAAAAACTAAACTTATTCTTTGGAATAATGACAAAAACATTTACTTTGGATAATTTGTTGGTATTATTCTGATAATATTCATTTTTTAATGAATAATGAAAAATACCGCATTTTAATTCAAAATAGCTTTTTCATATAATTTAATTATATAGTTAGATTAACTGTTAATGCATTTTAAGGTATAATTAGATTATGTTTTTATCATTTAAGTCAATATTGTTCATTGGAATCATTTTCATATTAAAATTTGATATAAAAACTGTGTCAACTTTTGAATGTTTTACTTTAAAAACCAGTTTTCTCAATCCTTCAACATGATTAATTTTTTAATTAATTTCAGTCACTTCAATGAATTTAATTTTTAAAAATATTTGTACATTTTCATAATGAGTATAAACAAAGTGATCTAGTAGGATCAAAATATTTTTTTGGTGGAATAGTAATTTTTGAATTTTGTTTACTATAGTTAAAGGTAACGAGGTAATTAAAAGTAAAAAAAATATTATAATCCTATAAAAATACCCTAAAACTTGTCATAATCTTATATTATGAGTTATTTTAGACCAAAAAAATACTTGGTTAGAAATTATTTCCTTCATAATCAACTTGGGTGTGATTATGACATTAATAATATTGCATTTAAAGTAAGGAGAAATATGTCCAAATCATGTATCTTATTAATGAAACACCTTTAATATGGGGTTATATAAGAGATATATTCCAATATAAATAGTATTTAATAAATCTAAAATTATTAACTACATAATGGTAATTTATTTAGAATTTTTAGAGAATAAATATGTATACTAAATAGTTACACAATGATAATGTAGTAATTGACAAATTATTGAAAGAATATAAGAAATGATATTATAAATACTATAATTAATATAATTTTAAATAATTTATACCATACACTAATTTTATAGATGCATTGGACATGTTGGTGATGATTTAAACGAGTTGGTTCGAAGTTATCTTGACGTCATGATATTTTTAAAAAGTCAACAAATGAATAGTGTCAAAATTGGAACTATTTGTATTTTAAATATAAAATATTCTATTAAATGTTATAACATTTATTAATATCTAATATCCATAAAATGGTTATTATAAGACAAAAAATTCCATTACTGACTCATTAATTTGTCTTTGTTCTTGTTATCGTAATTAAGTTAACCCTCAATGTGCAAATTACGTGATAAAATGGTAACAGTTAAAAGGGGTTAAAAAATAATAATAAGGTTTAAAATAAAATTAATAAATGTTTAAAAATTATTGGTTTAGAGGAATTAGAACCATCCTAACCATATATTTTAACTCTCAGAATTTGTAGTCATTTGGAGTTAAAAATAATTTACATTAATTTAAAATTTTAAGTATCTACAAGGGTTCTCCTCCCCTCTCCAATAAAAATAATCATATTAATCTCTATGAATAACACTTATATATCTGTTTAGATTATCTAATTCCTACACAAAACCCTTCCAATAATACCGACCAACATTCTTGGGACCTTGGTTTAGGCATAAAACCCTCCTTAGAAGAGCTAAGTTGTTAAAAAATGTGATCATTTGAAGGAAAGATAACATTTTTATTTAAGTGTTTCTATTTTATTTATTCTTACTTTTGCTACAAATATTATACAACCATGATGACATAAAAAATCCAGTATACCCAATATACTTATTTGTTTTCATATTAATATCACCACTTAAATACATCTCCACTTCCATCGAATGGGAATGGAATTAATCATTTGCATAAACATGTGAGCTACCAACTCCACAAACCCATATAATTCATTTTCAGTAACTGTATCTCATTATGGATTATAATGATGGAATTAATGTTCATATGTGATATTAATGACATATTAATAATTATAGGACAATAATATATCCATTTTGTTCTCACTTTCCAAGAACAATAAATGATGACATTGTTCATCCGTACGTGTGAACTATCACCTCCTTGAAGTGATGTGATTCGTCTTTATTCCCCAAATCACTTTTATGATATATATTATTATATTTAAATTATCAATTTTATATTAATAATTTTATGATAATTATTTGATGGTAATATAATAATTTCCTTATTTTAATAGTTATTAATGAAAAATGAAAATGTTATGCATGCATACGCATGACCTACCATCTCCATGATTATAACGTTGTTAATTTTTCAGAACCATAATTAATGGTTTGATTAAATATTAAAATTAATGTAATAAAGTGATAGTTTTTTAATTAATATTATTTTGGAGATGATGGGCTTATGAAAAAAATGAACTATTGATACTATACCATGTTCATTTTCAACTTAAGTACTCAATATCAATAAAACATATGATATGACCTTAAAAATTATGTAATAATTATAACATGGAAATAAGTTATATAAAAGGAATAATAAAAATGAAAAAGGTTCTTATCAAATTATAAATTAACCTATGTTTATTATTTAGTAATATAAATACTTTCCATGATTATTCAGACTCAGGGTAGGGGACTTCATCTCAATCTCCTTCCATTGAGGCATATTATAATGATAAACACCAACTTCTTTTAATGGTGTATAATAAACCCCTTTTAATTTTAATTTTTATCAAATTTTTTAAAAATGAAAATTTTTATTTGAAGAGTTTTAATAAATGAAAAAAGGAATATTTTTTAACTTATACGATGACAATGACTTTTTTTTCGTCGCGACCATTATTTGATATTTGAATTCCTATAAAATATGTAATGTTTCAAAAAGTAAATGAAATACTATGTTACCATTTTAGATATTTTGGTATTGAAAATTATTTTGAGAATGGATTAATTGTGTCAATATCTTGAAATTATATCTTGTAATTGAGAAGTGGAAATATAATGTTTTCTTTTATGTTTGTATATTTGTTATGATTGTGTTACGGTTCTTGGGGATTGTTTATGTATATGGGTCATTTTGTGATATACCAAGGGTGGGAGAGCCTACGATATCTCTCCAATGAATTGGTTAATGAGACAGGGTTAACCAGTTGAGTTTCTCAAAATAGATTTAGGGAATATACTATGATGGGTATTCCAAACATACCCATGAAGGTTACTCACTACGTAGTTGTGAAAGCTACAATGTAAGTATGATATGGATTCCATAAGATAACTTTATGATTAATTATTTATATGAGTTTTATAGGAATCATATGACATCATGATATTAGCTAAAGTGTTTATGTTTTATGGGTGAAAAGTATGATTTTGTGAAAATGTTATCATGAGTTTAAAATATTCATGGACTAATTGCTTCTTTGCTGCTTTTCTGACCCTTAATATATTTTTTCTGCTCATAAAAAGTTTTAAATTTTTTTCTATTGGTCTTATTTTTGTTATGGAGAACTATGATGTTGTGATGAATGTATCAAATTTGTGACGTGAAAATAAATAAAACTTTAATTTTAAAAAGGTTTATTTTTTTGAAACAATTGATAATGTTTGGAAGTGTCCACTTTGTATTATAATGGTTTTTTATGTATGAGTTATAGAGTAATTCTCTAAATCTCTAAACATGAAACAACAATCAATGTAAAATACATATAATTTCTTCACTTACCTAAAAAATTTGTAATGTTCAAGGCTAGGAACTTACAATTGGTATCAAAGGATAGGATTAGATAATATCATTGGTTAGGTTGTTATTTTATCAAAAGTTACAAGTTTTATATGACTACAATGGATACTAGGAAAAGAAGAGTCATAGTTATTTTTGATAAATTGAATGATTTTGAGATAACATTAATGAGTATATTTTTGTGTTTAACTTCCATATAAAATGTTATATTATAGTGTTTTACTCAAACTAACATTGTTGGTTTTACTAAATGGCCTAATCCATCTAGCACAAAAATAACTATAGATTTGAAGGAAAATGTGGTGGTTCTCTGAATAATTTACCGAATGAAATGGGAGATTCAATGAGAACTCTTATGGTAATTATAAACCAATTATTAAGAGTCCTAATTAACTAGTTGATCCTTGTTGATTTTTTCTAAGGAAACATATATAAGAGAAACAAATAACTTTGGATGTTCAGGTAATAATAATAAAGTTAAGTATATTCAATGATATATGTGTCAAGGATGTGGAAAGATTCATCAAGGAAAATGTTTTAAAGGGATGGGAAGATGATATAGATGTTGTAATGAAGGTAATAAATAAATAACCTCCCATGGAAAAAATAAACATTTAGTTGACTCCAGGAAAGGGAATGAAGTTATTTTTGAGTTATCAATTGACTATTTTAAATGCGAGGAGTATAGAAATTAGTAAAATCAATGTCCTATGAAGAAGGTTTGAAAATGTGATCAGAAGGACTGTATAAATACATGTTTATCAATACATAATTCCATTCCAATTGAAGATAAGGAAACTAAAAATGATGTATGAATTTTATGGATTATTTATTTTCTCATGTCTTGGAATTAATAAATCTTAGGACATGATTCATTATTTTTTATAGGAATAAATTATTAAGGAACAATATAGAAGAGTATGGTTAAAGGATGAAGAATAACACTAAATGAATAATAAGTCCACATATGAATGATTTAAGAGCTATGGTAGACTGTATAATGATGAAATATTTAAATGTATTAATTCTTTTTTGATTATGTGATTACATTGGAAGAAGTTTTTCTAGCATGTGTTACCTTGAAGTTTTTTATGTGAAAATGTTATTGGAAGAAGAATTTTCTTTTATTGTGTGGACATAATTATAATGGTATGAATAACCTTTATGGTTTATATGATCTTTTATTTTTAGGTAATAATGCGATATTCCATTTTGGGATGAAAAATAAAAGACATGAGATAAAATTTTTGGTTAAAATATTTTATGATTATTTTTTAGAATTGTATATCATTTTTGGAATGTTATAATAATAATATAGTTTTAAAAAAAGGAAAACCCTCATGAAAAACACATTTCATTGGATAAGGCTTTAGTATTTAAACCCGAAATCGAAGGGTGACAAGGATATATTGCCTATACCTAGCCTATGTAAAGTCTCTAATGAGTATGAATTTTTCTTTTTTGTTAAATGAATTTATGGAATAATAATTAATTGATTTTTGGAACATATTCTTTATAAAATGGATATCTTTGTTATTGGGAAATGATTGGGGGGTTAAGTGATAATTATTATTTCAGAAGACCTTCAATATGTTGGGAATAATTTTTTATTAATGTAGAAATAATATTAGGGGATTTTATTTGAGAATTAAAGGTTGAATTATATTTTGGGCGAATCAATGATAGACTTTTGGTGATTTGACTTATTTATGAAAATGGTTAGTATATCATGAATAATAGTATGAAAAATATTTTTTTTGTGAGACTTCATGAGTAATTTAATTCATTGGAGATAAATTTTAAAATTTATCTTAGAGGACTATGTGATCAAATACTTATGAATATTGGGTTTCCGTATTATTTTTGGATTATTTTAAGGAATTTTAAGTTAATTTATTTATCAAATGGTCTATGTTGGACTTTGGTTATTACTTTTGAATTTTAGAGATTAATAGAAGTAATAATTCTTTTAAAGTTTATTATATTTGGGAAACTATCTTATTTTTACTTTTTTTTGTTTTTGATAATGTTTCAAGATAGGATGAATATATAGTTAATCTTTTGTGGATTATGTGATTCTCTAGAAGTTGATCTATTTTTTCAGACATGAAAAAAATATTATTTTGAAATTTGTTGAAAAATATTAGTTTTTGGTAAAATTTGATGAAAATATTCTGGTTAAGTAAATATATTTCCTTATGATCTTAGAATAGGTAGTAAATTAATTCCATAACTCTATGAAAAAATTATTAAAACAAGATTTTTCCAATTACTTTTCCTACTTTGAAATCAAAGATCCTTCAAACCATCCCAAATTTATGGTTTTTTGACTGTTAATTTTCCCCTAAAAATGTTTTCTACTACTCTCAATAAGAACATGATCATTAGTTTTCTCTTTCATATCAATGTTTTCCTACATGGAACCCTGGTACATGTTATCTTAGGTGACCTTCATAGATTCATTTCTTTATTTGAAATCGGATGTTTTGTTAATCCTTTTTCAGAAGTGAGATTGCAATAAAGCTATTTTTAAATTTCATACCTTAGTTACTGAACCCAAATTAAAATTGCGATGATGAAATTTCCAAGGGGGTGTAACATCCTACGTTTTTAAAAGGAAACACTTTGTTCGATAACATTCATGATATGCCAGATTTAGCATAAATGTGAAACTTAATATTATTATTTAATATGATAGTTATCACACATATGTTATAATGGAATGAATGAAAATTATTAATTTAATTATTAAAATATTATTTACACATGTTTATATAATGATTCATTGGTCACAAAATTAAGTAAGAAATTAAATAAAAACCAATTAAATATAAATGATGTGTTTTTATGAGCATATATTTAAATTCAATGAAATCTGATTATAAAATGAATAAATAAATCATTTTGGAATATATTAATGAAAAATAAATTTAATATAATGTTAAAAATTCATATTATGTATTATCTCCAACAGATATAAGAACAAATTCAATTTTCTTCATAAAAGGAGTATTTTTCAAAAAAGTCATTTTACCACATTTTGATGGAGAAACCATTTTAAATATATTTTTGTTCAATTTTATAAATTATACTAAAAAAAACTTTTTCTTCGTAAATAGGACATAAATTTTCTATTTTGGATTTTTTTGTATTTTTATGATAATATTCATTTTTTATGAATAATGAAAAATACTATACTTTTATTCAAAACGTCTTTTTAAACTAATTTATTTATATAGTTAAATTATAATTTTACTTGGTTTAAGCAATAAATTTATTAAATTTATATCATTTAATCTAATTTAGGTCCTTTGAATCAATTTCATATTGAAATTGGATATAGAAACTATGTGATATTTTAAATGTTTTACTTTAAAAACATGTTACCTCAATTCTCCAACGTGATTAATTTTTAAATTAATTTTTGTAACTTCTATGAATTGAATTTTAAAAAATGGACATAAGTGGTTGTAATAATTTTGATAAAAGTGATCTAATAGGATCAAAATAATATATAGTGAATATTAACTTTAATATTTTATTTACCATGACTAAAGGTAAATCAGGAAATTAAAGGTAAAAAAAATATTATAAAAATATAAAACTACCCTAAAACATATAATACTCTTATTGTATGAGTTATTATTGAACAACAAAATACTTGGGGTGAAATTATGGCTTTTGGGAGCCACTTGGGTGTGATTATGACATTAGTAACATTTTATTTAAAGTAAATAGAATTATATCATAATCATATATCTTATTACTATTTTATTAATAAAGGGTTATTTTTGTGATTTCTTCATATATAAATAGTGTTTAGAAAGATTAAATTATTATATACATCATAGTAATTTATTTATAATTTTTAGAAAATAAATAATTAAACTGAAGGGTTACAGAATGATGATGTAGTAATTATTTTATTAATGAACATATCAAATAAATGATATTATAAATAATAAAATAAATATAATTTTTGATAATTGATGTCATAAACTAATTTTCTTTATGCATTGGACATGTTGGTTATGATTTAAAGGAATTTTTAGAAGTTATCTTGCTGTTATGATATTTTTAAAAAATTTAACTAATTAAAAGTGCCAAAATTGACAACATTGGTATTTTATAATATAAATTTTTTATTAAATGATATAAATTTCCTAAAAATATAATATTCATAGAAATGGTTATTATAAGTCTAAATATTTCATAATGGACTCATTTATTTGACTTTTGGAATGTTATGGTAATAAATTTTACTCCGAAGATGAAAATTACTTGATTAAATAGTAAGAGTTAAAAATCGTTAAAACCAAAAAGAAAAGGTTTAAAATTAAATAAATAAATGAATAGAAATAATTGGTTTAGTTTATTTAAAAACAAAATCACCAAATATTTTAACTAAGATAATTTTGAGTCATTTGGAGTTAAAAATTAATTTATATTAATTTAATATTTTATGGGTGTTCAAGGGTACCCCTCCCCTCTCTTATAAAAATGCACCCATTCATCAATGATAATCACACTTAAAAATACATTTTGGTTCAGCAAAGAACTACCCAAAACCCTTCCTAGAATACCTTCCTACATTAATGATTTATTTTTTAGGCATAACATCCTTATTAATGGTGTTAAGTAAATGTGATCCTCTGACGGGAAGGTAAGTTTTTATTTAAGTGATTCTATATAATTTCTTCTTCATTTTCTATAAAATATTCTCCAACCATGGAGAGATTATAAATATATTATCATTAATATAATGATATTTTATTATGTTAATACCATCACCTAAATCTATCTCCACTTCCATCTAATGGGAAAATAATTAATCGTTTGTGTGTATGTGTGAACTATGACCCCCACGAACTGATATAATTCATTTTCCATAACCATATCTCTTGATAGGTTTTAATAATTGAATTAATATTCTTATCTGATATTCATGACAAATTAATTATTATAAGATTATAATATATCAATTATGTTCTAACTTTCCATGCACAAAAAATTATCACATAATTCATGTGTACATGTGAACTATCACCTGTATGAAGTGATGTGATTCATTTTTATTACATACATAAATTTTATGATATTTTTTTAATCCCACTATCCTTTTTGGTTTTAGTAAATGGGTTGATCTATCATACAATAAAGTAATAATGGATATGAAGTAAATTGTAGTGGTTCTCTAAATAAGAAACCGAATGAAATGAGAGATGCAATGAGAAATCATGTGGTTATTCTAAACCAACTATCAGGGGTCATGATTAACTAGTTAATACATGGTGATTTTTTGTATGGAATCATATATGAGTGAAAATAATTCTCTATGGAAGCTTAGGTAATAATTATAAAGGTTAGTATATTCAATGACATATGTGTCCAGGACATAGAAAAAACACCTAGGAAGATATTTTAAAGGGACTGGAAGATGTTATAGATGTGCTAATGAAGGTCATAAAGAAATAACCTACCAAGGAAAATAGAAGCATTCATTTTACTCCAGGAAAGGGAAAAAAGTTTTTTTTCAAAGATATCAATTAAATGTTTTAAATGTGGTGAGTATGTCCATTATAATAATTAATGTCTTATGAAGTAGGTATGAGAATGGGATCTTGATGAACGTAAAATTTTATATTTAGAAATATATAATTCCATTTATATTGAATATGAGGAAACTTAAAATGCCCTATAAAAGGTATGGATTATTTATTTTCTCATATTTCAATGTTATTAATTCTTAAGGAACGATTCATGTTTTTTGTTGTAGAAAACAAGTATTAAGGAATAATATGGAATATCCTGGATAAAGGATAAAAAATACTTATGAATGATTAAGGATTCTATATATAAAGTATTAAAGAGTTATGGTAGACTATAGGATGATGAAATTCTTAAATGTATTAATTCTCTTTTGATGATGGGATTACTTGGTAGACTATTTTCTAGTATGTGTTACATTAAATTTTGTTATAAATTTTTTTTATTTAAAGTAGAGTTATCTTTTATTGTGTGAACATAATTATAAAGGTATGAATAACCATTAGGGTTTTTATGATATTTGATTTTTAGGTAATTATGTGATATTAAATTTTTCAAATAAGGTATTTTTACCTCCTCTTGATGGAAAACTATTTTGAATAAATTTTTGTTCCATTTTATAAGTTCTATTTGACAAAAAAAAACTTATTCTTTGGAAGTGCGACATTAAATTTTAATTTAGATAAATTTGTGGTATTTTTCTTACAATATTTACTTTTATGAATAGTGTAAAATACAACATTTTAATTCAAAACAAATTTTTCATAAAATTTACTTTTATAGTTAGGTTATCATTTTACTTGTTTTTAAGGTATAATTAGATTATGTTTTTATCATTTAATCCAACACAGTTCTTTAGATTCAATTTCATATTGAAACTTGATATAAAAACTATGGGAACTTTAGAATGGTTTACATTCAAAACATGTTTCCTCAATCTGTCAATGAGATTGATTTTAAATTAATTTTAGTCACTTATATGAATTAAATTTAAAAAAATTACATACATGGTTTTAATTAGTATGAAAATGTGATATCATAAGATCCAAATATTATTTGGTGAATGATTACATAAGTATTTTATTTACCATGGATAGAGTTAAAACACGAAATTAAATGTAAAAAAAATACTATAATAATATATAACTACCCAAAAAAATTTCATTATATAATTTTAAGAGTTATTTTTTACTAATAAAATAAAATGGCCGAAATTATGGCCTTTGGGAGGCACTTGGATGTGATTATGACATAAAAATCATTTTATTTAAAGGAAAGATAAAGATGTCAAAATAATGTATTTTATTGTTATTATTATTTCAATATGGGGCTATATTAGTAATATATTAGACTAAAAATATTATTTAAAAATGTAAAATTATTTTCTAAATAATTGTAATTTTTTAAATTTTTATGAAAAAAATTAGACTAAATGGTATCAAAATGTTGATGTAGTAATTGCTTAATTAATGAAAGAATTAAATAAAGGTTATTATAAATACTAAATTTATATAATTTTGTGGTAATTTAGGCCATAAATTAATTTAATGGATTAATTGGACCAGTTGGTGATGATTTAAATGATTTTTTAAAGTTTTCTTGCTGTTATTATATTTTTTAAATGTCAACTAATGAATAGAGTCAAAATTCACATTATTAGTATTTTAAAATATAAAATATTATATTAAATTATTTAAAATTATTAATGATCTAGTATTTGAAAAAATGGTTAGTATAAGTCTACAAATGTCATTAATGAATCATGTATTGGTCTTTTATCATTTTGTGCTAATTAATATAACAATCGGAGTATAAATTATTTGATAAAATAGTAGGAGTTAAAAGTGGATAAAACAAAAAGATCAGGTTTAAAATAAAATAAATACATGTCAAAAAATTTATTGGTTGAGTGTATTTATAACCATACTCACCCTATTTTTTAACTAATAGAATTTGGATTAATTTTAAGCTATTAATTAATTTTCATTAATTTAATATGTTAATGGTTTCCAAGGGTGTCCCTCTCATTTTATATAAAAAGGAACCCATTCCTCTCTATGATTCAAACTTAAAATTATTATTTTTCCAAAAATCCCTAAAAAACCTTTCCAAGAATACCTCCACAAATTATTTAGTCCTTGGTATATTCATGAGACCCTCATTAGAGGTGTTAAGGTGTTAAGAAAATGAGATCTTCTGAAGCAAAGGGAATGTTTTCATTTTAGTGTTTGTATATTATTTATTATTTCTTATCCTTAAAATATTATCCAAACATGATGAGATAATAAATAAAGTAAACTCAATATACTAATATGTTATTATAGTAATGACATCACCTAAATATATCTCAAATTCAATTGAATGGGAAATTAATTACTCATTCTTACATACGTGTGAACTATCACCTCAACGAAATGATATAATTCATTTTTCATAACTGTATCACATGAATGTTTAAAATTATGGAATTAATGTTAATATTTTATATTAATGACATATTAATCATTATAAAATAATATTATTTCAATTGTTTTCTAACTTTCCATGTACATAAAAATGATGACATTATTTGTACGTATGTGTGAACTATAACCTCAATGAAGCGATGTCATTAATTTTTATTCACTACATCTTTTATATGATATATATAAGTATATTTCAATGATTAATATGATATTCATGTTTTTTGTATAAATTTGGATATATAAAATGAAAATTCTTATATTTTCATAATAATCAATGAAAAATGAAAATATTACTCATGCGTACGTATGACCTACTGTTTCAAGGATTATAACATTGTTCGTTTTCATAGCCATAATTAATGGTTTGATTATAAATTATAATTAATGTAATAAATTAATCCTTACATCCTGAATATTATTCTGAAGATGATGGATTTATGACCACATGGACTATTGACATCATACAATGTTCACTTTTGACTCAAGTACTAAATATCAACAAAACATATGAAATAAACATAAATAATTATGTAATTATAATAAAATATAAATAACTATAATAAAAAAAATAATAAACTTTAAAAACTATCTCAATAAAGTATAAATTAATCAATTTTTATTATTTAGGAATATAAATATTGTACGTGTTGAGTCAGACTCTTGGTAAGGGACTTCATCTCAATGTTATTTCATTGAGACACATTTTTATGTTACACAAAACCTTATTTTATATGGTGTATAATAAAGCCCTTTGAATTTAAATTTCAGTCAATGGGTTTCAAATGGAATATTTTTATATGAACTATTTTACAAAATTGAAAAGGGAATGTTTTTAACGTATATGGGGATAAAATATTTTCCACCATTGTGACCATTATTTGAAATTTGGATTCCTCTACAAGATTTAATTTTTTTTAAGGAAAAATAAATACCATAATCTCTTTTTAGGTATTTTGGAATTTAAAATGGTTTTGATAATGGATTTATTATATCTATATCTTGATATGATATCTTGTGATTGAAAATTAGAAATTTTATTTTTTTATTCTTGATTATGTGATATGATTATGTCAAAGTTATGGGGAATTATTTTTTGTATACAGGTGGTTCTATGATAAAACTAGGGTTAGTGAGCCCGCTATATCTCTCCAATTCATAGGTTAATGAAATGGGGTTATTAGGTTGGGAATCTCTTAAGATATTTAAGGAATATACTAAGATGGGTATTCCAAAGAAACTATGAAGGTTACTCTCTATGTAGTTGTGAAATCTACAATCTAAGTATGATATGGATTCCAAAAGTTACCTTTATGATCAGTGAAATCTATGAGTTTAATCTAAATACTATGATTTCTTGAGGTAATCTAAAGGGTTTATGTTTTATGGGTGAAAAGTATGATTTTATGAATTTTCTTCATGACTTTAAATTTTCATTGACTAATAGTTTCTTTCCTACTTTTATGCCTCTTACCAAGATTTGTTTACTCATCCGAAGTTAAAAAATGTTTTTTATAGTTCATAATATTGTTAAGGGCAAAAATTGTGTTATGATTAATGTATCTAATGCATGTCTTAAAACAAGATCAGGTTTTATTTTTAAAAGGTTTAATTTGGGGTAAAATAAGGAATCAGTATTGAATTGTACACTTTATATTCTTATGGTTTTGTTATGTATGAAATATGGAATAATTATCTAAATATATAATTTTGAAAAGATCCTCAATGTAAAATAATGAAAATTTGATGACTTACCACAATATTTGTAATGTTTAAGGCTTGGTCCTTACATAAAGATACATGAAGATGTTGGCCAATGTGATGGAGGAAAGTAGAGAACCAAACATGGTTCAATGCTTCAACTATATGGTAAAAGGGATCTATTAAATATAGTGTACTAAACCATGAGTCATTTTTGTCAATCAACATTATCAGCCACTAAATCCAAAGGATAAAAAGAATTATTTTGACATCGCTACTTCCGAAGAGGATAAAGAAAATGAAATCACACAAGGTACACAAAATATTCACTCAAGAATGTATAATGTCTTATTTGATTATAATTATATTAATTTCTTTATATCCTTTATGTTTGATAAAACTATTGAATCAAATCATTGATACCTTGAAGTAGAAATAACTTTTCAAACATCTAGTGGTGTGTTAACTATAACCAATGTGTAGGGATCTTATCCTATTGGTATCTGTGGAAATATTCTTCCAACGAATCATGTAATGCTTCCCCTGGTGGAATTTGAAGCTATACTGGGCATGCGTTGGATATCATTATATAAATCACACATAAACTATTTGTAAAATGAAATTTCTTTCCATATTTTGATCCATCCCATGCTCCTTTAAAAAGAAGGATGACTAGAAATATCATTTTGACAATTCCTCAACTGTGTAAGTTTTTATACCCTATAAAGAAGAATAACTTGACCAAATGGATGCATCAAAGGAAAGCAATGAACTTGAGGAAATTCCCATTTTAATAGAATACACTAATTTATTCCCCAATGAGTTATTGGGACTTCCCCCAGTACGTGATGTAGATTTATTAATAGATCATATACCCATAGCAACTCATATCTTGAAAATCTCCCAATAGGATGACCCCAATTCAAATGGAGGAGTTAAAGATGAAACACAAAGATCACTTGGAAAAAAAGTTCATGAAACCTAGTGAATCACCTTGGTGAACACAAGTTCTATTCTTAGAAAAGTCCAGATCAATGTGGTTTTTTATTAATTACTAAGAGATCAATAAGATCATCATAAAGAACAAGTATCATATTATAAGGATTGATGACTTGTTCAACCAAATATGAATACCTCAGTACTTCTGAAAAGTGGATCTTTATTATGAATATCATTAACTATAAGTAAAGAAGGAATATATTTCGAAGACCAATTTCCATAAAATGTATGTGCACTATAAATTCATAGTGATTCCCTTTGGACTTACTAATTAAACAACAATATTCATGGATTTTATGAATAGAGTCTTTATAAATTTCCTAGAAATAATATTGGATGTGTTTATTGATAATATTCTTACTTAATCCAAGATAATGGAGGAATATAAAGAACATTTAAGGATATAGATTATGACAATAAAGAAAGAGAAATTTGATGCCATGTTCTGAATGTGAGACTTTGGGATGAGGTAGGTGAAATCATTGGGGAACATTACCATAAATGACAAAATTTCTGTGGACCCTTAAAAACAAAGCAAATTGAATAATGGACCAAACACACTAGTGTTAAGAAGATCCATAATTTTCATGAATTAGCAGGGTACTGCAAATGTTTTCAGAGAAATTTCTAATTCTTTTGCATCCCTCTAACTAAGTTAATATGAAAATGGGTAATGTATGTCTAGATAGAAGAATGTGAGGAGAGATTTAAGGATCCCAAAAATACGCCAATTACTGCACCTGGGAAAACACTATCAATAAGTGGAGAATTTTTTGTGATATATCAGGATTATGTAATGAAATACTTGGTCTATCTACTCATAAAAAATGATAAAGTGATAGCCCATTACCCGTGGAAGTTAAAGATCAATGAGAAGAACTACCCAACACATGATCTGGATCTAGAAGTTGTGATGTTTCCCTTGATAATATATCAGCACTACGCTATGGTGAGAAATGTGGAATATATACCAATAAAAAGATTCTAAAGTATATATTTTCATATAAAGAGTTCAATATGAAACAATTAAAATAATTAGAACTAATCAAAGACTATCATTTATGAATTCATTACCATATGGGAAATAAAAACAAGGTAGCTAATGCTCTTAGCAGGGAAGAACATGCTACAGTATCCATGATGTGGATTGAGAAAGACCCTATCTTTTGGGATATGTAAAGGATGGATTTTTGAATCATAAAGATATGGAATAAACCCTTCCTGGCCCAAATTTTGCAAAACATTTATCCAATATATGATCAAGGAAGCACAAAAGGATGTTATGGATCAAAAAAAGAAGACAAAACCAATAAATTAAGGAAATCTACCTGAGTTTCACATCAATTATGATTATGAGATTTTGTATGGAATGATAATTTTTGTGCCTAAATCACCTAATGTAAAGAAAGAGCTATTGGATAATGCACATAGCTTATCAATCTCTTTCCACTTTAGAAATACCATGATGTACCATGACCTTGAAGAGAACTTTTGGGGGGGGGAAACTTTAAGAAGAATATTGTAGAGTATATATCAAGATGTTTTGTATGTATCTATGTTACATCAGAGTGAATAAAGTAAAAATCGATGATGAAACCACTTCCTATACCCACATGAAAATTGGAGAATATCACTATGGATTTATTTATTTTTCTCCAAAGGGAATTGGAAGGAAACAATGTGATATAGATTTTCATGGATCGACTCAACAAGATTGTCCACTTAATTTCTATTCAGGAATAATTATTGCTTGATCATCTTTCCAAGATATATGTGAAGGTTGTTTTGAGGTTTCTTGGGGATCCACTTTTGATCATATAAAATGATGATCAAAGTTTCACATCTAAATTATGGAGAATTATTCAATATTATTTTACTAATAAATTAAATTTCAGCATAACCTATGATCCCAAACTAATGTCACATTTGAAATTACTATTCATATACTTGAATAAATTCTAAGAGCCTGCTCAATGGAATTAAAATAATGAAGGGATAAACATCTCCCATTAGTTTAGTTATTGTATAACAATATTTTTGACTCAAGTATTCAGATGGATCCATATGATGTTTTATATGGTAAGTGATGTAAATCTATATTTTTTGGGATGAAGTTTTTAAGAGAAAGTTACTTGGACCTAATATTATGAAAGAGAAGACCAATAAGGTTTAACTAATCCAAAAAATTATAAAATCTACTCAAAGATAGAAGAATATATATGCTAAAAACCATTGATGGGACTTAGATTTGATGTTGGATAAAATGTTATCATTTATATATCACCATAAAGGTGTGTTATTTTGTTTGTTTCATATCCTTGATAACATAGGAGTAGTCGACTCTAACCTTCATCTTCCACCAATCACATCTCATGTGAGTGATATAATCCAAATATCTACCCAAAGGAGATGCATACCAGATTACTCTCATTTACTGAAGTCAAAAGTCATATAGTTGGAAAATGATCTCTCTTATTAGGAGCATTCAGTTAAGATTTCGCATATTAGAGACAAGATTATATGTTACAAGGCCACTCACATGGTTAAGTCACTATGGAGAAACCATAAGTATGAAGAGGAAACATGGGAACCCAAGGTGTACATGTAGGAAAAATACGCTCTACTATTTTCACCTTATTATGTAAAATGTAGTTTCAAGGACGAAATGTTATAAGGGGGGGAGAATGTAACAACCCAAAATTTTTTCGGTGGAATTTAAATATATATCATTATATCATAAATAACCTACATAACATAGTGAAACAAAAAAAAACATTATTCTCATAAATGATACATTTGTTAAAAAATAATCCAACAATAATGCCAAATATTATAGTGGGATATCTAATAGAAAAAATGATAATATGAATAGGAAATTTGGATCCACTTGAACAACTGAAAAGACTGCACTCATGAACAGAATGTGAGAAAGAAAACATAATATTAACTATATAATTTTAATTCTGTAGATTAATTTATATGACCTTGATAAGAAATAGAAGTGACTGAATAATGAATGAAATAAGAGGTATTTATAAGATTTCATGAATCAATACCATTGGATTAGTAATATGACCCCTAGAATATAAATCTAACTATTAAGAATAACAATATAGATCTCAGAAAAATAAACTCACCTATAAATGTATAAATAGAATTTTTGTATTTTTAAAAATGAAAATATGATATAATTATACCATTGTATAAGTCTATAAATGTTTTAAAAATGATAAATTAAGTGTTGGTATTTTTGTGACACACAAATGTTTATTTAAAATTTTTTGATTAATATAGTGATTTAGAAGAAAATTTATCTTCATAAAATAGATTCCTAAATTAATATTTTGTTGTATTATAATTAAAAAATTATTTTATGTTACCTTAATTAATTTCTAAAAGGGTCATAAAATCAATTATAAAACTAAAATTAAGATTTTTTTTGAATAAATGATGATTTTATTTAAAAATTAAATTTATCTTATTCAAAAAATTATTTTCAAAAATGGTGTCCGGTTTTGAAATCTACACATCGAAAAATGGAAAGGGTGATTTTTTGGGATTCTTTTCAAAATCGTAGAATTTTTTGTGAATAGTTAAACATAGTAATTTATGGTATTTAACATTATAAGCTAAATAAGTTAAACATAGTGATTTTTTGAGTCATTTTAGATATTAGAACACATTAGTTCAAACTCTCTTGAACTATTTACTGTATTTAGTTATATTAATTAATAATATTGATATTTTTTATCCCAAATAATAAACTAATGAATATAATAATAAAAAACACCCCTCTCCTCTATAAATACCACCTATTATCCTCATACATTATAATACTTTAATCTTGTCAATATTCTACCAAATTACCTTCCCAAGACTCTTCCCCACATCCATGAACCACTGGTATAAACCAAAGTCCAAACCCAACTGCGTTACAGATGTTTTCAATGAGACACCATTCAAGAGGAAAAATCCTCAACCATTCTCTTTTAATTTATTTTATTTTCTTATCCTCTCCTATCCTCCCCTATCCAAGGTGATTTTATAACTTTAGTATCATATATAAAGTGTAATTATATTAGGTTAATGAAATATCCATCATAAAATATCATTTCTTTTATTTTTTATCCTAAAATTGATAATGTAATCTCTTATATGATGGTTCACCACCTTCACGGATGTCGAGTAATCATTTTTCATTAATTCCTATATATGTTTATTATAACTTTTTTAATGTTCTGTAAATAACGTATAGATATAATATTAAATAAAATGAAACTACTTATGAAGGTCAAAAAAACCTCCATATTTTCCAAAATTATAAAATCCTTTGGATCCTGTATTATAACAATTTTATGATATTTATGTTAAAAATGAGGTAATAGTCATGTAATAAGATGTATCATCGCTATAGTTTGTATCAGATAATGGTTTGGTAAATTTGAGAAGTAGTATTTGAGAATGATAGTGAAAAACCCAAGGATAATACTAAGTATGTGTAAAAATAAAAGAATATTTGTTTTAGAAAATTCTAAACATTGAGATCCCATAAGATATGTATTTAGTGTTAATTAAAAAAATAGTAAATTATTTATTCTTGATTTTTTAAATTATGTTTTGTTCAAACATTTTCTATTTTAGAAAATGGTGTAAAATAAGATACACTATGCCAAAAACCTCTGTGAAAGGAAATATCACAACTTCCTAAATGACATCATCTATTCATTTGGTGGTGGAGTTTAAAAATTCTTATAAATGATTGACGATTTATCTTAGTCCATGAATAATAACCTGAACTACATGAAACTTCCTCCTTTACCAAAGAAGGAGCAACTTTCCATTGAGTCCTTTATATAGTGAAAACCATCAACATTTAGTGGATCTTATGATCTACTTGTTGTGGAATAGTGAGTCAAATCAATGGATAAGATCCTTTCTATACTTCAGTGTTATGATATGGAGAAGGTAGCTATATCCATCTATCATTAAAATTGAGAATATGATCAATCATAATAATTATTAAATAACCCCAATCCAAAGGATAAAATAAAAGAGATGTAGTAGGAATACTTTAAGAAAATATTTATTAGAAAGTATTTCTCAAGAAATATTTGTACAAATATTAACATAGAATTTATAAATATTAAGAAAAATATAGCATCCCGCCTTTTTATCACATAAACTTTCATTACATTTTACAAAACCGATGATCTTTAAGGTTTGGTGTCTTAGAAACCAGGAACTGTAAACATGAAAACATAAAACATTCTTCTAAAACACTTGAAAGGATTCTCCTCATGTTCATCCTAGGTTCATTACTTCATCACATAACCTGGGGACATACATCAAAAGAAAGGGTGAGCAAAAGGCCCAGTAAGAGAAACAAGAGAAACATTTTACATGTGAACTTTAGATACTGTAATAAGGTCATGAAAAGAACATTAAGGCATGAGAAAGAAATCATGAGGCATATCATAATAAGAATAAAATTTTTAATAACTTGAATATGTGGCTACAACATTTAATATTGACAATCATTTCATTTCACCAATGTCTAACCCCAAGGTGTCGTTAAAAATTACAAAGGTTATTCACCAAGGTATCAGCCTAAAAAGTCATCTCTAGAGATTAAGTCTTTACCAAATGCATTGGAGCGCTATCTGGGTGCACCCTTTACATGTCTTTATTATCATGTGAGCCACATATATCATCATCAATAATTTCATAAACAACCCATATAGCATAAAATAAATGGGTTTCATTTCATAATCATAACATTTTAAAAACTGCTTTAATGACATGATCTTTATGTCACTTTAAACCCACGGAAAGGGAAAACTGGTTTCATGTATATAAATCCCATAATTTAAAATATAAAACTTTGATATATATGTGAATACCCCTATAGAAATAAGCGCTTAGTGTATTAACTTAATAACAGAAAATAATTTTGAGATAAAGATGGAGGCATTTTGAGACGAAACTACGCAGCATAACGTCTATGATACATGGTTTTAGAAAAAGTTGGAAGGAGAGGGGACATGGGTCACCCACTCAAAAATGATACATAAAATAGTAGGGGAACAAAATATAAAGTATTTAAGAATATGGTAATGAAATTTGAATGATATACCATTTTAAATGAAGAACTTGAAAGGAAGACAAAAAATAGGATTTCTCTTATGAGAATTCGGCAGCCTAACAGCGTCACTTAAAACATCGAAAAATGGATTGACGAGATCAAATAGGGTCTCTCATCATATGAACATGGATTATAAGTATGTTAGATATAGATATCATACCCCAAAATAATAAAAAGTAACTCGAAAGACTTGGAATGAAAATAGATCTTGAAAATGAGAAGGGTGAAAGAATCCTTTAAACATTCAGCAGCCTAACAGCGTCACTTAAAATGTCAAAATACTAAATTGGAGAGATCAAACAGGTTCTCTCATCATATGAACAATAAAAGATCAGTATGATAGATTTAGATATCATAACCCAACATAATAAAAATTAACTTGAAAGACTTGGCATGAAAATAGATCTTGAAAATGAGAAGGGTGAAAGAATCCCTTAAACATTTAGCAGCCTAACGACGTCACTTAAAATGTCAAAATACTGAATTAGAGAGATCAAATAGGGTATCTCATCCTATGAAAATAAAAGATCAGTATGATATATTTAGAGATCATACTCCAACATAAAGTAACTTGGAAGGCTTGACAAGAAAATAGAACTTGAAAATGATAAGGGTGAAAGAATCCCTTAAACATTCGGCAGCCCAACGACACCACTTAAAACTTCAAAATACTGAATTGAAGAGATAAAATGGGGTCTCTAATCATATGGTCATAAAAGATAAGTATGATAGATATAGATATCATACCCAAACATAACAAAAAGGAACTTGAAAGAATTGAAATAAATGTAGAACTTCAAAACGAGAAGGGTGAAGAACCACTTAAAAATTCAGCAGCCTAACGGCGCCACTTAAAACATCAAAATAATGAATTGGAGAGATCAAATGGGGTCTCTCATCATATGATCATAAAAGATCAGTATGATAAATTTAGATATCATACCCCAACATAACAAAAAGTAACTTGAAATAATTGACATGAAAGTAGAACTTCAAAACGATAAGGGTGAAGAACCACTTAAAAATTCGGCATCCTAACAACGCCATTTAAAACTTCAAAATACTGAATTGAAGAGATCAAATGGGGTCTCTCATCATATGATCATAAACAATCAGTATGATAAATTTAGAGATCATACCCCAACATAATAAAAATGATCTTGAAATACTTTACATGGAAAATAGATCTTGAAAAATGAGAAGGGAGAAAGAATCCGTTACAAAAATTTCAGCAGCCTAACGACGCCACTTAAAACATCATAAAACGAAATAATGAGAGTAATAGGGGATATCTCATTATATGAAAATGAAGAGGGCAGTAATAGTAGTATAAAAGAACATAATTTAACATAAGAACATGGAGCATAAAAGAAATGACATAAAAGAGATTTCTTGAAAAGAAAGAGAGAGGTCGGATCCCTTACCTTAAAACATAACTCTTAAAACTCAAAGATTGGGACCTTGAGGGCTTGGGGGAACCTTGGGAGGACTCTTTGGGAGGTAATGAGACCATAACTTCTTTGGGGGAGAGTGGGGAGTCAAATGGATGAGAGGATGTCTTGGTATTTATAGGGAAAGTGAGGGGACACGACATTAATGGCCAAGGGACACCTCATTAGTGGTTTTGGAAAAACCATGGGCTTGCCCATGGTATTTGCCCGTGGTATTGGCCACTTGGGACACCTCATAACTTATCTTACTATTCATAAGTCAAACATATTGATTACATACTTAATACATCATTTAATGATGTCATTAAACACCCGTAACTTAAAAACTGTATTTTCACTATTCATCGAAAATTCAACTTTCTCAGAATAATCCCAAAATTTCACCTTAACCAAATATCAATGCTCTGATTTCAAAAATGAACTCCATTTTATAAAAATAATTCTCTAAATATTTTTAATTTATTTTTTAAATAAATACACTATTCACCAAAAATTCATATTTTCAGAAAAAACCCCAACAATTACCATAACATAATATCCGTGCTCTGAGTTCAAAAATGAAATCCATTTTATAAAAATAATTTTTTTAAATATTTTTAATTTAATTTTTAATTAAAAAACACTATTCACTCGAAAAACTAATACTTGAATAATAATTTATGAAACCGTTATTTAACCATTTTATTGAATCACATTACTTAATCAAGGTGCCTAGATTACATTAATCCTTTTTTTAAGTGAGATTACTAATCCATTTGAACACATTACTAATCCTAATCATAAAATCACTATTCATAATTTACTATTCATCAAAAATCATGTTGATCTTATTAGACTCTAAATTTCGTACTGAACATAATTGTAGAAGACCATTTTTTGAAAATCATTACACATTTTTAATTATTTAAGGTTTACATAAACATTTTTAAAATATCATTTTTCTAAAATTCATCAAAAATATGAATACTATATTTATCCGGTCATTTAAAAATTCATAAACTTCATCATAAGAAGAAATCCCAATTTTTATTTAAAACAAAGGATTACACAAGGTAGTTACGGTCTCCTTACATAGCCCCTTATCACACCAGCATAGGACCTAAGTGTAAGGTATGCTAAGGTGAGAGAATCTGAGGGAGGCTCGGCTAACATCGCACGAGTAGTAATTTCTATCAGTTTGAACTTCTCACAAAGGTGATTCTATTCTAGCTTCACACGATGAAGTTCGTCTTGGGTTTGGTCCCGAGCAAAGCCTAGTGGTGCTACCTCCTTCCCAAGTTCTGTTAGATGGGCTTCGATCGGTCCAAGACTACTGGGTGAGGCCATCGAATCTTTTTTCTATAATAATTAACCAAGATTACTTGTATTTAGAGACAATAATCAAAAAGTTTAGTTTCCAGCAGTCATATTGACTAATGGTCATATAACCATCTAAACCCAACGATCTCATTTTAATTATAATCATGTTATCAAATGACTCATTTTTGTTGAGTATAAAAATAAAATAAAATAACACATCAAATTAGGAAATAAGATTTATTCAAAATTTCGGGTCGTTACATTCTTCCCCCCTTAAGAAATTGCGTCCTCACAATTTTTAAAATTGGGTTTTCAAATTTCATTGAAAGTCCCACATCGGAAAAGGAGTCAGTAAAATTATTACTTTAAAAGAAAGAAAGGTAAGTACAAAGGTCACCCGAGTTAACCCACACTAGGATTCCATGTAGGAAAACATGGACATGGAAGAAAAAAAAAGAAAAAAGAAAAAAAGGGTCATGTTCTGGGGGAGAGTGATAGATATCATGATTAGGAGAAAGTTAACCATAAGAAAATCCCAAACATATGATGTGTGTAAACAATCTTTGATTACCTAGTAGGAAACGTAAACCAACAATGTTTTTGTTTTACGTTCCTTTTCATAATTTTGAGGAATTAATTTACAACATAAAACAAAAACATAATAAAATATACCTATCTTCATGTAGAGTTTCATCCTTTAATAAGTTTCTACCCAAAACTAATCTTTTTTCCAAAATATGTGCATTTAAAACTACTTGGTCTCGTCAAAACACAATAATAATATTCTAGAGCATCACATTATCTACAAAAAATTAACTATCTATTTCTTCTATCTTTAAACATTATCCAAAAAACAGAAAGGGTAAGGTAAAACAACTCTTCAAGAAGAAATAATCCCATAGGAATGGAAACTACATTAAAATAGCCAAATTTCTATGGTACTAACCATAGTTCATCATTGACCATTCCATAAATAACGGTCATTAAGATTCCTCAAAATAAACCAAAATAATATTGAAACCCAAATACAAGAAGGATTTGAAAACATAGTCTTCCAAAATAAACATCATTGTTCATCTCCAAACAACATCAACCACTCCTAACATCTTATAACAAAAGTAGCTAACCTAAACATATTTTACCCAAGATAGGTTAATAATTTCCATAAGTAACCTAAATTACTATAAGTCCACCTTAAATTCATCGATTCTTCAAAATATAAGTCAACCTTACTCCTCAATGAAAATACCGTAGTAATCTATTTACCTCGATCATATAGGGTCCCAAAAATAGTGAACGTATTCCAAAATAATAATCATATTTTAATCCCCTAATCATCCCTGTCATATTAATACGAAAATCATCGCATTTCCTATCACATTGGTTGTTGGGACATGTTCTTCTATTTCCCGCCATTAACTAAGAAAAGAAACTATAAATAGGGGCTTAAATACTTAGCCAATAATCATGAAAAGGAACCAAAAGCATATAAGGATAACTTATAGAAGAAAAGTATACCCTAACTTGTGATCCCCTAGGTTCCCATCTAGGTTATCCATGATCATATATTATTATGTGAATCATTTTTTTATTTTATCTTTGTTCCTTTAACAATGTTTCATACTAAGCTTATGAATTTATCAAAGCATATCCCCCGGGAGTGTCGTAACCAAGAGTGCAGCAATGCCCGTTGTCGTGTACCAGTTCCCGTTCGAGTCTAGATCAAAGCGGTGTTTTCGGGTTTTACCCCTATGTACATCTGTGCCAGAGCCACCTCTACCTACTCGTATCCAGACAGGGATGTATTTGCTTGGCAACCCCTTACTCAATACTCACCAAAATACGAGGAAGATTTCCTATATTTTAACTTTTCTATAGGATTCTTCCTAAAGTTTTCATATCCTAATTTCCACAAATAACAAAACCATCCTTTGATACCAACTATAGTATCACGCCTTTTTTATCACATAAACTTTCGTTACATTTTACAAAACCGAGGATCTTTAAGGTTTAGTGTCTTGGAAACCAGGAACTTTAAACATGAAAACATAAATCATTATTCTAAAACACTTGAAAGGCTTCTACTCATGTTCATCCTAGGTTCATTACTGCATCACATAACTTGGGGACATAAATCAAAAGAAAGGGTGAGCAAAAGGACCAGTAATGGAAACAAGAGAAACATTTACATGTGAACTTTAGATACTCGAATAAGGTCATGAAAATAACATTAAGGCATGATAAAAAAAATCATGAGGCATATCATAATAAGATTAACTTTTTTCATAACTTGAAGATGTGGATACAACATTTAATATTGACAATCATTTCATTTCACCAAGTTCCATCCCCAAGGTGTCGTTAAAAATTACCAAGGTTATTCACCAAGGTATCAGTCTAAAAAGTCATCTCTAGAGATTAAGTCTTTACCCAATGCATTGGAGCGCTATCTGGGAGCACCCTTGATATGTCTTTGTTATCATTTGATCCACATATATCATCATCAATCATTTCATAAACAACCCATATAGCATAAAATAAATGGGATTCATTTCATAATCATAACATTTTAAAAAATACTTTAATGACATGATCTTTATGTCACTTTAAACCCACGGAAAGTGAAAGTGGGTTTCATGTATGTAAATCCCAGAATTTAAAATATAACACTTTGATATATATGTGAATACCACTTTAGAAATAATAGCTTATTGTATTAACTTAATAACAGAAAATAATTTTGAGATAAAGAGGGAGGCATTTTGAGACGAAACTATGCAGCATAACGCCTATGATACATGGTTTTAGAAAAAGTTGGAAAGAGAGGGGACATGGGTCACCCACTCAAAAATGATACATAAAATTGTAGGGGAAAAAATATAAAGTATTTAAGAACATGGTAATCAAATTTGAATGATATACAATTTGAAACGAAGAACTTGAAAGGAAGACAAAAAATAAGATTTCTCTTATGAGAATTCGGCAGCCTATCGACGTCATTTAAAACATCCAAAAATGGATTGACGAGATCAAATAGGGTCTCTCACCATATGAACATAAATTATCAGTATGGTAGATATATATATCATACCCCAAATAATAAAAAGTAACCTGAAAGACTTGGCATGAAAATAGATCTTGAAAATGAGAAGGGTGAAAGAATCCCTTAAACATTCAGCAGCCTAACGGCGTCACTTAAAATGTCAAAATTCTGAATTGGAGAGATCAAATAGGGTATCTCATCATATGAACATAAAATATCAGTATGATAGATTTATAGATCATACCCCAACATAATAAAAAGTATCTTGAAATACTTGGCATGAAAATAGATCTTGAAAATGAGAAGGGTGAAAGAATCCCTTAAACATTCAGCAGCCTAACGGCGTCACTTAAAATGTCAAAATACTGAATTGGAGAGATCAAATAGGGTCTCTCATCATATGACCATAAAATATCAGTATGATAGATTTAGAGATAATACCCCAACATAATGTAACATTAAAGACTTGACAAGAAAATAGAACTTGAAAATGATAAAAGTGAAGGAATCCCTTAAACATTCGGCAGCCTAACAGCGCCACTTAAAACTTCAAAATAATGAATTGAAGAGATAAAATGGGGTCTCTAATCATATGGTCATAAAATATCAGTATGATAGATATAGATATCATACCCCAACATAACAAAAAGCAACTTGAAATAATTGACATGAAAGTAGAACTTCAAAACAAGAAGGGTGAAGAACCACTTAAAAATTCGGCAGCCTAACAGCGCCACTTAAAACTTCAAAATAATGAATTGGAGAGATAAAATGGGGGATCTCATCAAATGATAATAAAATATCAGTATGATAAATTTAGATATTATACCCTAACATAACAAAAAGGAACTTGAAAGAATTGACAGTAGAACTTCAAAACAAGAAGGGTGAAGAACCACTTAAAAATTCGGCACCCTAACGACGCCACTTAAAACATCAAAATACTGAATTGAAGAGATCAAATGGGGTCTATTATCATATGATCATAAAAAATCAGTATGACAAATTTAGATATCATAACCCAACATAATGAAAAGGAACTTGAAATACTTTACATGGAAAATAGATCTTGAAAAATGAGAAGGGAGAAAGAATCTGTTACAAAACTTTCGGCAGCCAAATGGCGGCACTTAAAACTTCATAAAACGAAATAATGAGAGTAAGAGGGGATATCTCATTATATGAACCTGAAAAGAGCAGTAATAAGAGTATAAAAGAACATCCTTTAACATAAGAACATGGAGAATAAAAGAAATGACATAAAAGAGATTTCTTGAAAAGAAAGAGAGAGGTCGGATCCCTTACCTTAAAACATAACTATTAAAACTAAAAGGTTGGGACCTTGAGGGCTTGGGGGAACCTTGGGAGGACTCCTTGGGAGGTAATGAGACCAGAACTTCGTTGGCGGAGAGTGGGGAGTCGAATGGATGAGAGGATGGCTTGGTATTTATAGGGAAAGTGAGGGGACAAGGCATTAATGGCCAAGGGACACCTCATTAGTGGTTTTGGAAAAACCATGGGCTTGCCCATGGTATTTTCCTATGGTATTGGCCACTTGGGACACCTCATACCTTATCTAACTATTCATAAGTCGAGAATATTGATTACATACTTAATACATCATTTAATGATGTCATTAAACACCCGTAACTTAAAAACTGTATTTTCACTATTCATCGAAAATTCAACTTTCTCAGAATAATCCCAAAATTTCACCTTAACCAATATCAATGCTATGATTTCAAAAATGAAATCCATTTTATAAAAATAATTTTCTAAATATTTTTAATTTATTTTTTAAATGAATACACTATTCACCGAAAATTCATTTTTTCAGAAAAAACCCCAAAAATTACCATAACATAATATCGGTGCTCTGAGTTCAAAAATGAAATCCATTTTATAAAAAGAATTTTTTTAAATTTTTTTAATTTAATTTTTAATTAAAAAACACTATTCTCTCAAAAAAACTAATACTTGAATAATCATTTATGAAACTGTTATTTAACCATTTTATTGAATCACATTACTTAATCAAGGTACCTAGATTATATTAATCCTTTTTTAAGTGAGATTACTAATCCATTTGGACACATTACTAATCCTAATCATAAAATCACTATTCATAATTTACTATTCATCAAAAATCAATTTGATCTTATTAGACTCTAAATTTCGTGCTGAACATAATTGTAGAAGACCATTTTTTGAAAATCATTACACATTCTTAATTATTTATAGTTTACATAAACATTTTTAAAATATCCTTTATCTAAAATTCATCTAAAATATGCATACTATATTTATCCGGTCATTTAAAAATTCATAAACATCATCATAAGAATAAATCCCAATTTTTATTTAAAACAAAGGATTACACAAGGCAGTTACGGTCTCCTTACATAGCCCCTTATCACACCAGCGTAGGACCTAAGTGTAAGGTGTGCTAAGGAGAGAGAATCTGAGGGACGCTCGGCTAACATCGCACTAGTAGTAATTTCTATCAGTTTGAACTTCTCGCAAAGGCGATTCCGTTCTGGCTTCACACGATGAAGTTCGGCTTGGGTTTGGTCTAGAGAAAAGCCCAGTAGTGCTACCACCTTCCCAATTTCTGTTAGATTGGCTTCTATCGGTCCAAGACTACTGGGTGAGGCCATCGAATCTTCTTTCTATAATAATTAACCAAGATTACTTGTATTGAGAGACAATAATCAAAAATTTTAGTTTCCAGCGGTCATATTGACCAATGGTCATATAACCGTCTAAACCCAATGGTCTCATTTTAATTATAATCATGCTATCAAATGAAAATTTTTTGTTGAGTATAAAAATAAAATAAAATAACACATCAAATTAGGAAACAAGATTTATTCAAAATTTCGGGTCATTACAAAAAAGGAAGGAGAATATATTTTGAATCACAAAGATAGCAGCACAAGTAATGAAAGATAAGACTCAGGTTTTTCCATCAACAATGATAGAAAAATAGATCAATTTGTAGTTTTTTTAAACCATTGATTTGAAAGGATCTATCTCTTTGATACCATAAAAGTTATAAAGAAGTGGTCCAATATGCTCTAAATGAAGAGATTATGGTTGGGAATGGTCCCATGGATTTGAAGAAAAGAAAAGAAATATGGACTTTCAAGTTGTAGGATCTAATGAAAATGGTGGAAAGAAATCTCAACCACAAACAAGTCAAAAATGTTGGAGGAAGCATAATTGAAACTACCATAGAGGGACAAGGAATATATAAGTGTTTGAGATAAGCCCACCAAGATCATGAATGTCGAATATATGAGAAGAACATAGACATTATGATGGAATAATGGAGATCACCGCCCTTGGTTCAATGCTTCAACTATAGGGAGTAAGGGTACTACTTAAGATAGTGCACTAAACCACTAGTCGATGTGGGTAATCTGTGTCAGTATCCACCAAATCCAAATGAAAACGGCATATATTCTTCCATCACTAGTATTGAAGTTGATAAATAAAATTAATTCGTACAAGGTACACTTCCTATTCACTAAATAATTTAACATCTCATATATAATTATTATTCTATGCATTCCATTAAGTCCTCCATGTTTTTTAAAACTATTCAATTGAATCCCCTATACCTTGAAGTAGTGATATATATAAACACCAAGTGCTTCTATCATGGAAACCCAAATGTTGGACTCTTCTCTTATTGGTGTATGAGGTACTATTCATAGTAAAAATCTCATAATACTTTATTTGGTTAAATTAGATGTTATGTTTGGCATTTATTGGATCTTGTTATATAAATGACACATAAACATTCAAGAAAAGAAAATTTCTTTTCATATTCCCAGCCATCCCATGCTCCTTTAGGAATATAAGTAAGATTATGCATGGCCATAGGGAAATACACCAATGGTGTGGGTGTTGATTCCCTATGAAGAATCATACCTAGACTAAATGATTATATAAAAGTAAATCATCAATCTTTAGGAAATGAAAATTGTGAAGGAATGAAATTATCTATTCGTTGATGAGTTACCTTTACTTACCCAAGATAATGTTTTAGATTTATCAATATAATGTATACCTAGAGCTGCTCATATCTAAAAATTTCCTCACTAGTTGGCCCCGATTTAACTGGAAGAGTTGGAGAAGTAGCTGCAATATCACATGGACAAAGGGTTCATATGACTTAGTGCATCACCTTGGGGTACACTAATTCTCTTTAAAATGAAAATTGTTGATCAATGTGGTTGTGTATCAATTAAAAAGAGCTCAATAAGATCACCATAAAGAAAAAATATCCTCTTCCAAATATTTATGACATGTTCAATCTACGGTGAGAAGCTCATTATTCTCATAGATGAATCGTCATTATGGATATCAACAACTAATGGTAAAGAAGTAAGATATTAAGAAGATCACTTTTACATATAGGGTATGGGGTTTATGAATTCTTACTAATGCCCTTCAGACTTACTAATGCCCCTGTAAAATTCACGGATTATATGAAAAGAGTCCTTAGAAACAACCTTGATATAATTATGCTAGTTTTTTTTCAATGATATTCTCATTTAATCCATGTGTAAGTAGGGATATAAATAACATATAAGGATTTTGTCGGACACATTTCGGATTTATAACTCGTGGAAAGTGTTCATCAAGTATGGATTTTGGATGTAGTAGGTCACATTTATAGGGCACATGATCACAACTCATATAATTTTTATAGACCCTTCAAAAATAAAGGAAATTATTGAATAGACTAGACCCAATAGTGTCACAAAAATATATAGTTTTATTGTATTTTTAGTGAAATACCAAAATTTTCAGAGAAATGTCACCTAATTTTCTATCTCACTATCTATGTTTACATGAAAATGGGTAATGTATGTCTAGATAAAACAATGTGGGGAAATATTTATGGAGATCAAGAAGAGGCTAATCTCTACATCGAGAATCACACAATCAATATGTGGAGAATGTTTTTTGATACACATAGATGATTTAATGAAATATTAGGTCATGTTCTCATTAATAATGATAATGTGATAGCCTATTCCTAATGGATGTTGAAGACCCATGAGAAGAACTACCTGATACATGATCTAGAGATAAAAACTATGATATTTTCATTGAAAATATGATAGAACAACCTATATGATGAGAAGTGTGTCATATATTCTGATAAAAAGAGTCTAATGTATATGTTCACATAGAAGGATCTCAAAATGTGTCAAAGAAAATAGTTGGAGATAATCATGGTAAATTATTTCTCTATTCATTACCATCTGGGAAAGGTGAACAAGGTAAATGATGATTTTAGTATAAAGAACATGGTACACTATCCATGATGTAGATTGAGAAAGGCCATATTTTCTTGGTTATGCAAAGGATTTTTTTTGAAATCATAAAGATATGAAATATATCATACCTTTCCCAAATAATTTCAAAATTTTCTATCCTAGATAAGATCACGGTGGCACAATTGGATGATCTGGAGCTACCAAAAAAGATAAAAGATGTGAAAGAAGAGAAGATACATGAGTTCCACAATGATGATGGTGGTGTTTCTTGGTTTGGAAAAAGATTTTATGTTCCTGCATTACCTGAAATAAAGAAGTAGATGTTGGTTAATTCACATAAACCATCTTTCTTTATCTACCATATATGTACCATGATGTACCATGATCTTTGAGAGCAGTTCTTGGGGGGCATGGAGAAGAATATTTATAAGTATACAATAAGATGTTTTTAATGTCATTATGTTAAATAAGAGTTAATAATGTACAAATGGATGATGAAACCATTTACTATACCCATATAAAAGTGGGAGAATATCACTATGGACTTAGTCAATAGGCTCCAAAAGATATCTAAAGGAAACAATGTGATATGGGTTATTGTGGATCAACTCGAAAAGACCACCAAATTAAGATATATTTAGGAGTATTTATTTCAGGAAAAAATTTCCAAGATATATTTAAAGGAATTGGTGAGGCTACATGGGGTTCCACTTTTGATCATATCTAATCATGATCCAATGTTTACATCGAAATTCTTGTGGATTATTCAACATTCATTGAGCACTGAATTAAATTTGTGCATGACCAATCATCCCAAAATTAATGGTCAATCATAAAAGACTATTCATATTCTCAAGTACATGCTAAGATCATACTCAATGGAATTAAAGGATGATGGGATATACAAATATTATTGGTTGATTGTTAATAAAACAATAGTTATCACATATGTTTTCAGTTGGCTTTATATAAAGTTTTGTATGGGAAGTGATGTGGAACTCTAACATATTGGGATGAAGTTGGTGAAAAAAAGATATATGGACATGATCATGTGTAAGATATGACTGAGAAGGTTCAATACATCCAACAACTTGTAAAAGCTAACCAGATTTGGGAAAAGAGAAATGTTGACAACTGTTGAAGAGATTTATAGTTTGAAGTTATAGATAATGTTTTCCTTTATATAAAATAATTAAAGGGATTTATGTAGTTTATAAAGAAAAGTAAGCTTATACCAAATTTAATTGGACCCTTTTATATCCTTTATCACCTTAGAGTAGTGGCCTATCATGTAACACTCCTAGAATTTATGATATTTTCCTTTTAGAATAAATTTAACTATTATTTCTAGATTGATTTATATGAAACACCACATTATGCTTATGTTACATGAAACAATGAGTTTATAGTGTGTTACATGGAACATAAAGTTTATCTTTCTCTATATGGAACACTGATTTTAAGCATTGATACATGAAACATTGACTTCCTTTGATGGCTTTCATTACATGCATGACCTAGTTTTACAGAACAATAATATATTATTGAAATATAATTATTTAACATAATAAGATATAACCAAGATGCTAAATTGAAATTTATGAATATGATTAAATAATTTATAGAAATGTATGTTTGAATTCATTTATTATCAATTCATTATAAGGGAATATAAAAACTAATTGAATATAAAGGGAAATTTTTATAAAAAACCATTTTCCTAAACCCGAAGGGATTTTATCCTCATAAATTAATTTAATTAAAATTATTTAAAAATATTAATGAAATGTATATATCTTATATTCAATAAAATATTTTTGAAATTCATGAAATAAGTTTAATATCCATAAGATAAGAACATAATCTAGTTTTTTTGCATAAAATCTATATTTATCTAAAGGTATTTTTTCCGCCTTTTAGTTGAAGACATATTTTAAAACTAAATAATGAATATTTAAAAAAATTTATATGAAAATATATACTTAATTTTATAATGATAAATTTATCAATTATGTTAGGGTGATTTTTTTGGTATTTTTCAATGAAGTTTTAGTTTTTGATGAATGGTGAAAAATACAAAAATTTAATTAAAAACTAACTTTTCATATAAATAGTGTTTAGTCTTAAATAATATTTTTTATTTGGTTTTAAAGTATTATTAGATTAATTGTACATATATTAATTAAATTTAGTTTACTTTAAATATTTTTATAGTGAATTTAGATATAAAAAACAGGGGAATTTTGAACATTGTCACTTTAAAAACTCATTTTCCCATTCCGTATACGATATTAATTTTAAAATAATATCCACCCCATATATGATCATAATTAGTAAACTTGAATCCATATTTCTAATCATAATAATTTATAATTTCAATTAATATCAACTTGTTTTTTACCTAAATGATTTGTGAAATAAGTTAAAATTAATTAAATTTATTAAGAGAAAAACTAGCTTAAAAGGGACTAAACCATAACCTTAAGGGACAAAATGACCTAAAAACTTGTCCAAAATACATTTATTAGACATATATCAAAAACATAATCCATTTTATCAAAGAAAGTATTATTATAGGAACATTATATAAGGGAGGCCTCTCAATTATGTTTATCTTTTTATATTTCCAAGAATGTCAATCATCCCCCACTATAAAAAGGAACACCCCCACACACTTATACACAAATATCAAGAAATTTGTCTCGTAAATAAACTCATACTATAATCCGGAATTTTTTTCATAATGAAAAGAATGGAAGGCTTTTGGTATAAACAAAAATGAGTTACCCGAATAATAGGTAACGTTTTTCAATGATCACTTTTGTTTCATTTATTTCTGCACCCATTAAATTTTTATTATATCTTTTTTATATAATAAAAATATTATAATAAATATAATGACATGTTTATACAAAAAAATTTCTACCGACACCTAAACACAATTCCGTCAAATTCGATGGTCAATCATCATTCGGGTGTACATCGGACTACTCTCTTTTAAACTGATGTTATTCATTATTCCATTACCACCATAAAGGTTGGGAATATCTATGGATTCACAATCTATATATGATATATATTAAATTTATAATATATTTATTTTTATTTAATTATTATATAAAACATACCATCATGCTTTACATTTTTTTGGGAATATGATAACATCAATTAAGGACATGTGGGTTACTACCTCCTCAAAGCGATGTGATTTGTTCACACATTACATGGAAAATATTTAGGATGGTTTTAATATAACTATGTGATATATGCAATATAAATATGATAAAAAAATTATTATATATATATATCAATTATTATTTAAATATGACAAGGAAATATAGGTAGCTTTTATGCATACTTACAACCTACCATTCCATGAACTATGCAATTTATTCCCTATATCTAAAATCTATGGATTCTTATATATAAATATAATATGAATATATATGATTTTTTAAATCAAGTTTTATTTCTTTTGTGTGGTGTATATACCACCCCTTTTTCATTTAATATCATGTGTAAATAATACCTTATGGAATTTTATGTCTCACCTTGAATTATCTAATCCAAAGGTTTTTAAATTGAAAATTAAAAACATGTAAAAGTTATCTTGTAAATCTCATTTTATTTTGTGATTTTTAACTTTATTATGAAAAAATCACATCACTGTAATCATTTTCATTAGTTATTACATTTATATTGATTTTTTTAAAATTTATGTTATTATTTTCTAAAATGTATTACAATTTTAACATAATTTTTTTACATTGATATTTATTTGAAAAACTGGGGAAATACTGATAATTTGGTTTCTTTTATTTAATACGAATATTTGAAGATAATATACATTATTTATGAATTAAGACAATTATTTCATAGATGATGAATTATTTGAACTAGTATGATATGAGTTGGGGACTAGTTAATGAAATACCTAGGGTTGGGGATTTGTTAATACGATCCTTATGTGTTGGGGACCTATTCATGAAATCCAAATGACGAATTAGTTGTCTCGTGAGATGAATCACTTAGACAATAAGATTTTGTTTTACCCCATATGTTTTAAATATTCTTGTGAATGTTATTTACAATAAAGTTACCATGTACCTCAGAAATATGGTGTCTAATAATTTAGAATATCCTTCATTAATATTTAGTTATTATTTCGCAATGATATTTTTTCTTTGACATTATTTATGGATATTTTTCAATATCAGTTTATTGATTAAATAGAATGTGATTTAGTTACATACCATTCCATGTTGAATTTTCTTTATCCAGTTATATAAATGGTTTTTGTTCTTAGTTATTTACCTTTCCATGTCGATTATGCTCATTGATTCATTACTAATTCTATTATACTAACCCTTAAAAATTATTTTATATCAGACATATTTAATTATCTCTTCTCAGTATATAGAGAAGAAATTTATGAATGAGTTTTCAAGGATGGTGTTCATTTCATTTTATTAAGTATTATGTTTTATTTCATAATTTCCAATATAATACATTAATCATATATGTAATCTAGATACTAAAACTACTAAAATGATCTATCCTCCATGATTTTATTTCATATAATAATTCAAATTTAATAATGTAAGGCACCAGATCTGGGCTTCTGGGGTCAGGGTGTTATAGTTGGTATCAAAGGAATTTTAGTAGAAACCATTGAAACAAGATTTAGGAAAACATATGATTGGGAAAAGAACCCTGAGGTACACTTTGACGATAAGTATAGAAAACATTCCAAAATTTAGGTAAGGTAGATATAATATGGGTATTGATATAAATACATCCCTATCTGAATAATACTAGTGGATTTTGTTCTGGGACAAATGTACCTGAGGGTAGCAACTCCAAAAAATTTAAATCGGGCATGACTTGAATGTAACCCAGAACACAACAATGAGACATAGAACATATCTGGTTTGAAAAATGTAGGGGATAGACTAAGGAAAATTAATATTCTCTTTACAAAAAATTATAGAGGATTTCATTGTAAATACATACCCAAATAAACCATGGTTATGAATATGATATTAGCTATGACAACTTTTATAATTTATGTTAAGTGTTATGCCATATTTTTAACTATAAAAAGTACATAATTTTAAGATCCAATCTAGTATACACTATTTTCTAGAGATAGAACATGGAAAGAATAATTTTATCAATAATATTGGCCAATGTATAGGTTTCCCTATTGATAAAGTCAATATAGAAGTCATTGAAATTGAGAAATTTATTGATACATTAGTTTTGATTAATCAGGTAATGCCACATAACCTTTCTTGGATGGAGCACCCTATTCCACAATGAGATTCTATGATGTTGGATCACGTTATTTTATAGAGGCCACCATAATTTAATGGTACTATATATCCAATTGAAGATGAGAAATGGATTAATTATCTAAGAATTATTTTATAGAATTGGGGTGTGGTGAAAAGGAAAATATTACACTTTTAGTGTTTGTTCTTAATGGTGATAAAATCAATAGTGGTTTTTTTATTTAAAATTTTAAAAATAAAGAGGAAATAAAACTCATCCAATGTAATTTTTTAAAGGATACATTTTTTAAAAATATTCCTGTTGCAGGAAACAAATTTAAATGAATATAAATTTACTTAGTTTGAAAAAAATGAGGAAGAAACTGTTACATAGTATGAAACTACATTTAGAAAGTTAGAAACATATTATTTAGATTTTATACACAACATGGAATTCATGGATGATCATTTTATTGAATTGATTAATTAATGTATGTAAAGGGTGTTGGTGTCTCAACCCATTACGTTATATGCGGAAATAGTTTTATGTGCTTTCAATATAGAGAAATAATTATCCAAGTCTTATGGATTCAAAGGGAAGAAAGATTAAGAGAGGATAGAAGAGAAAATAACAAATAAAGAGAATAAGGGAAATAATGATTTTATAACATGTGATAACCGAGGGAAATAATAACCATGGTAAATTCTTGAAAGGATTGAGATTTTGATATAAGTGTAGAGAAAAGGTGTAGTGAGGAAAATTATAAGAACATAAGAAGGATAAACACACTATTCTGTGTTAGAACAGCAAGGAGATGGGGAAATATGGAAATTAATGCCCCAAGTGTCAAGGTAATATACCTCATAAGAAGATAAGGGATTAAGGTCAATCATATGTTATTCACACAACTGAAGAGGAATGATTGATATTCTTATGTATTTAGATCTATGAAATATTTTGTACAAGTATTTTATTGACGATGTTATAATAATAATATTTAAGAAATATATAAGGATTATAATACAATACATTTTAGTAAATATTTGTGATTATATGTTGAATGGTAGCATGAAAATTGATTATTTTGAAAGTTAATTTTTATTGGAAAATACCTTGTTGAGGGAAAGATAAGCCTTAATATGTTCATAATTTTGGGGTAATTATTCTTGTATAAAGAGATTATTTTTATATATAAAGTAAATTGGATTGTATTAACAACCTTGGAACTAATTCTAATGTTTTGGATTATAATATTTTGGAATGTTCATAAGGTTGACCATTTATAAAATGGTTTATGTTGAATTTTAGATGAGGTTTTAGCAATTATTTTATTAAATCACTATATGATGAAACATGTGTCCATAGATTAAGTAGAAATAGTTTAAGGAATAATAAGAGGATAATATAGTTATTATAAAATATAATCATATCATGTAATTATATTTCCTTACCTTATTATAGAGTGAAATAATTACTCAACTATTGAAATAGGGTCTTGAAACAAAAATGTTATCCTATTATCATCATTTTTTATGATATCAATTAATTATATTCACAACCCTAGTTTATAGTTTTATAGTAAAAAAATTTCTCATGAACACGTTATCTGTCACTCTCCATCAGAACTTTATAGTTATATTTCACTTTTAGGTGTTGGTTTTTAGTGCTGTTCTCTTTTTTGAAAGCCTAGTTTTATAGTGATATTCAAATTCCCCTTTACTAATTATTAATAATATATGTTATTAACCCTATTTAAATGTTGGTTTCTTAATAATAATACTTAAAATATGAATTTATTGATTATTGAGATCAATTTTGAATCATGAGGACACAATTTATTAAATGTGGGGAGAATGTAACACCCCACGACATTAAGATATTTTGTTTTTAGAATAAATTTAATTTTGTTCCTCACTTTCTTAATATGAAACACTAAGTTAAAATTAAATTACAAGAAACATTGAGTTTATATTGTGTTACATGAAACACCAAGTGTGTCTTTATTCACATGGAACACTGATGTTAGGTTTCCTTATATAAAACAATGACTTTCTATGATGACTTGCGTTACACGGATGTCTGAGTTTTACCAAACAACAATATATTAATAAAAGTATTATAATATAGTATAATATGATATAAAATAGTTTTTATGTTGGAAATTATGAATTGGAATAACTAAATTATAAAAATATATGGTTGAATTGAATTTTTAATAACAAAATTGAAAATAATATAAGAGCCAATTGAATATAAAGGAATATTTTTATAAAAAACTATTTTTAAACACCCAAAGTAATTTTTCCCAATAAATTGAATTTATCACCATCTGTGAATTATATTAATGAAATATATATATTACAAATTCAATCAAACATTTTCACATTCAAAAAACATGTCTCATACACATATATAAGAACAAAATCTAATTTTGTACATAAAAGTTATATTTTTCTAAAGGTAGCTTTTCCTCCATTTAGTGGGAAACCCTTTTTAAAACAAATTTTTTACACTTTTATATATTTTAGATGACAAAATAAACTTTCTCTTAAGAATCTTAAGGAAAAAATTTCTTAGGGTGATTTTTTGGTATTTTTTTGAGAAGATTATTTTTTTGACAAATAGTGAAAATACTATATTTTAATTGAAAAATGAACATTAATCTAAATATTTTATAGGGTTAAAATATATTTTTAATGAGTTATAAAGTATTAATAGATGAATTTTACATAAATTAATACAATTTCGATCACTGAAATCATTTTTCTATTAAATATAGTTATAAAAACATAACGAACATTGGAACATTTTCACTATAGAAACCACATTTCCCTTCTCATATGGAGGATTAATTTTAAATTTATTTCTGCCATTATGTAATAAGAATTTAGAATAATTGGTTACATAATTTAAATTATTATATTTTATAATTTCTATAAAGTTCGACATATTTTTTAAACAAAATTATTATCGAAAGAAATTAAAATTAATTATATCGATTAAGAGAAAAATAATAATAATAAGGGACTAAACCTTATACTTACTAGAAATAATGATCTTTGAAATTTCAAAAAAAAAAAATTCAATATTTTTATCATATATATAATTTTATAGAATTTATTTCAAAATAAGTGTAACTAATAGACATAGTTTACCCTCAAACATGACATAAGACCTAATCTCTCACATACCCAAATGGTGATTCTGATTCCTATAGGCTAGCGACAAGAACACGAGCAACAATAAAAACAAGAGGAATTTTTTCCCCAAAAATAATATCCACATGGAATATATATGCTCTAACTGAGAAGGAACAACCAAAATATAATAAAATATATGCCATAACTACAAGAAAATGGCAGAAACAAAACTTCTGTAAAAGTAGGAAAAACTCTAAGAGATAAGTACAACTACAAAGGAACAAAACAAAATAGCTTCTCCAAGTTATGGAAAGGATGAAAAACCACTATCTTACCACCATATACACAACTCAACTGACATGAATCATTTCTTCTTCATAGCAGCGCCTTGAATTTCCCTGCATTTGAAGACATACATAGGATTTCACACCACCGAAGAGGTGTGCAGGGTGTGAGATAACATACTGAATATGATCCCGCCCAGGTGCTCCATAAAAATTCTCTCAAAAAAATTCATTTATTCTCATTTTAAGTAAAACAATGAATGATAATAAGTAATGTAGTTTTATTGAAAACAAAGTAAAAATTTCCTCTTTTTCACATTTCTAAAACAAAAGAAGGTATATCAATTTCAAAGAATATTTTCTATATCATATTTCAAAATCATAAACATGAATATAAAGGAAAGAATTTTTCATAGGAAATCAATACAAAAACACATTAGTATAATAGGAATCACAATACCAAGGAATACAATTGGTTAGGTGGAAAATTACTCACACCAAGACAATATATGATCTGTGCACGACGGTACCTTAATCCAATTATCTACACTTTAGGACTAGGGAGACACCACAAAGTGTGAAATGCCAACATTATATGCATACCAAGATCAAATAATCTACACTGTTGTAAAAGAGGAACACTTATAAAGAGACCCCCTATAATGGACTATGGCCTCAAGCTTAACCTTCCACCAAGTACCAAAGGTAACCCATGTGCTTTTTTTATAGTCATTTAAATGATTTTAAAGTCATTTAAAACCCGTTTATGAAATTCAACATTTAATTCCGAAAACATGCCTACATATTTTTCACAAATAATTCAATGCTATTAAAATACCCCTTTTTATATTTATCAAAAACCAAAAAACCCACATTTATTCAGAATCTCATTCCCAAACACACAAAAAATCATTCCAATTTCATACCGATTTTTTTATAAATAAATTTATAAAAATGGAACAATACAGTTTATCAAACAAAGGCTCGAGACAGAAAAAAATACTTCAAATCTCATATCGCACATTCCCACTACGGAATCCACCAACAACGTAAAGACTATGATAATTATGAACACCCAAGAATCCAATCCATATCTCAAGATAGATTGAATTTATAAAAATGGGTTGGAGGAAAGGAATAAATTCAAAGACCGCAATGATGAACACCCACCACACCACAACCAACGATGGGCTGACCTTTGAAACGGGGTCACACAACAGATCAGGAAAGATGCACCACTGCCACAACAAAGATCGAACACTAAACATATCGATCTATTAAGAAAAGTGTCTCAAAAAATCACCAAGTAAGAACTTTGGTTTGATAGAAAAAAGAATAGGTAGTTGAATGGACACCCCAAACAGAAATAGTCCCTAAAACTTCCCTTCTCAGGGAATTACATGATTTGTAACTCATCTACACATCATAAAATTGACAGTGTTTAAGTACGGTAAAAAATCCATCACCTTGGATTAAAAATATTAAATCTTGTTAACTAATGACATGTAACAATTCTTCACATTGTGTAATGAAACATCCCAGATCTGGATTCCACTCAATGGTGGCCCATACCCGGTTAGCCACATGGTCTCAAGTGCATTTCCCCAAATGCCAGAGGCTACCGACTAGCAGTGAGGGCCCAGATGTTATAGTCAGAAAACCATGCCCTCATAGGCAGCATGTATCACAATAGAAAACATAATAATAGAATCATGGAAGCAGTAATACTTGGAAACAAAAGTAAATAGTGGAATAATTATAATATAATAACTAGATGTCATAGCATACAAAGGATGATGCAATATGTCACATGTTCTAGGAAAATATCCAAAACAAGTTACACTGCAGTAATACATGATATAAGTACCAAAAGTAAAAAAAAGAAAAAAGAAACTCAGAATAATCACAAGTCTCAGCTTGGTCCCATTCTCCCAGTTTCCTAAAAATCATATCATGCACTTGGAGAAGGGATCTTTCCCTTAACGACACCTCCAAAAATATAATATGTTTGGGTCAAAAATCATGACCCAAAGAGGGTGTGAGACTAAATACCTGTTAGAAACCACCCATGTTCTTTGCCAACCTATCAGTGAATATATATAATAGGCAGTGTACAATAGAGAAGGAGTAAGCTTGGAATTACTCAAAAGTAAACAGTCCAATAAGCACTAGTTTCCATTTATAATCACTTCAAGTTATTTTATATTACAATTACATTTAATTATATATATCTTATAATTTATCACAATCCCGAAAATCCCCGTATAAATGTAAACACAAAAGATGTATCAAAAAACATCTAAACATGTATATGTGAAGACCGAATCCAAGCTTATGATTTTAATTGGAAAATGAATCATAAGACATTCCATTTTTATAATAAATTTATAACATGGGCCCAACCATGACATTATAAAATTAGAATTCAGGTATCACTCTTGGTTCCAATTCCACCGACATCCTATAAGACCGTCCAGATAACCCTCTAAGAAACCCGGTCTCACTCTAGGTGGGGGTGGGTATATATTCAATAAGATATCCATGGATCCCATAAATAAGACCCAAATATATCTCTTGACATATAAATATTACCAATAGAACCCATCCATGGAATCCCTCATTCTAGGATTTTTTCTACATTTAACTAATAACTTTATGAGACCAACCACTACATCTGCGGCTCGCTCACAACATAACATAATAATGCCCCTTTTGGTCCATCCATGGCATCCCACAATAGATCCATGTGTGACCTAAGGTATAAGGTATAATAGTCATATGAACCCATCCATTCCATTCAAATTAGATTCCATGGTTCACCCATGGCTAATTACCCTTTTTCATTTGAGATTCAATTAAATATTTCATTAGGTATGTAATGGTAAAAAACAAAACAACCCTATACAATATCAATGAAGGAACAACCTCATAAGGTTTTACATTTCAAATACTCAAATGATCATAATAATCAAAATAATAAATACATGTAAATTAATCTATTACAATGTTTACACATCAATAAATTCACATGGGAAATTCATACAGTAAGCATATTATGCAATATAAACTATCACAAGGATTAACCATGACTTATCTCACATGATAAAATTTCTTATAAAAATAAGAACATATAAATTAAACTATTGCTTGGCTTTCACATTAAATAACTCACGTGGTCAGACCATTATAACAAGTAATTCAAAGAAACATTCTCATCAAGGCATAGGAAAATAAAGGTCAAGAGGCAAGACAACCATCCCTATCCCTTTAACTAATTTAAATAAAATTTAAAAAACTTGTAATTAAATAGTAATATAAATTCATTTTTAACAACCAAATAATTATAAAAAAATGCATGCCTTATAGTCATCTAGTCCAAACAACTATAAATGATCATATAAAAAAACACACCCAGGGGGTGGCCCTTAATCATGGTAAACAACGATAAACATGTTTCAAAAAACTTAATAAATTACCTAAAAATGATCAATAAAAATAGGAAATTATCATTCAAGGTAACAACCCAAAAATGGGTGGGCGATACATTGACATAAATAAAAAGATTAAAAATTAGCGAATGTAATGAGACCACCTACCTCATCCTCGTACGAATCTCCTCATCCAGCATCGACCACTAATTCAACCTAGAATGGAGAAAATTTTAAAAGTAGCATAAAAAAATATTCACTAACTTGGTTGAGAGAAGAAATCATGAAGAATGACTCAAGAGGAATTAGGAACTCATTGATGGGGTTCCAACCCTTCTGATAATATTCAAATGAGAGATCAGATGAGAAATTGGGGAAAAAATATTCCTATACTTCTAATATTCACAATACCTAAATGATCCATTCTATCCATATGAGAAAACATGAAACTAATACCTATGTTAGAAAAAAAATTACATGTCATGTACTAGTAAGTTCATGGTGTTTATATGAAGGATCCTCTTCTTCTACCGACTTCGACATACACATCATACTCGGGGATTCTCACTAGCCTTACATGGTGTGTACTGGGATTAAACAATGTGTAACCACCAGTCACATCAGGTAACATGCCTACATCTAGTACTTAGCCCCTTTTCATCCTCTTTCTTAAAAAAACCAAAAAATAAAGGATTCACACCTCAATGGAAGAACCAGGTTCTTACAAACTTCCCCCTTAAAGAATTTTTTCCCTGAATTTCCCTTCCATGGTTGGTGAAAAAATATATGCGAACAACTCAATGGATGAATCTACTAGTAAGTCAACCTCCTATGGTTGAAAAGCAAGAGAAGATTCTGAAAAGTAACGTTGAAATTGAGAAACAAGGAAGACATCCTGTATAGAACAATACTTCTAAGGAACTACAACTGATAGGCAATCAGCCCCACCATTCCATGAATCTCAAACAACCCAATGTATCTCGGTGAAAGCTTACCTTGTCTCCTGATCCTCTTATTTTCTAACCTCAGTAAAACACATAGGAAAATCTAATATATAAAATAGAACTCAAAAGGTCATCTAAAACAATCAACTTACTATTTATGAAGAGACATCTTAGTAGCTATCTGTTTCCAAATCAATTTCACATGCTCAGTGGTATCCTGGACAAGATAAGGTCCCAACGTAGCTTCTTTTCCTTCCACCAGCCAACACAGGTGTAATCAGCATCATCTACCATATAAGTCCGCATATAGATCCATATGAATAGTTCTATGAATGATATTGTTATAGGATAACTTAATCAGGGGTATGTGTCTCTCCAAAGAACCCCCAAAATCCAAGATGCATGCGGGAAGCTTTTCCTCCAGCACCTAAATCAAGCGCTCTGACTTGCCATATATCTAGGGGTGGTAAGCTGTGCTCAGAAGCACCTGTGTACCCTGTGACCTCTATATTCCTTTATAGAAATGAAAATTAAACTCAACATCCCAATCTGAAATGATACAATATAGGACCCCATGTAGTCTTATAATCTAACAGATATATAACATCCAATGCTCATAAACAATAAAGGTTTCCTTGATTAGAAGGAGAAAATACATCCTTCAAGATCTTTTAAAGAAAAACTCAGACGAAATCATTACTAAGTCACATCCACTATTATAAAATACCAAAAAGAATTCCCATGAGCCTTCCAGCAATGCTACCAGCATGATTTTCCTTAATTGGGAAGACCTAAACACAAATGAGGTTATATCAGCGACCTCATAGCAAAGAACCATCAAACCCCAATAAACCTCATCAAAACCAGTCACATGATCTTCCCTCAAAAAGAAATTTCATAATTTCACATTACACCCACATTAAACTAGTGGAGTGTTCAAACTAGTTCACTCAAACCATACATGAGGAAAAATAAGGATAATGAGTCAAACCATCATTTGATGACTTATCTCCAAAACACTCACCTTTGGAGGCCATCGTGTTTCAATAGAAACACAAGGCTTCCTCCTGAGGCACCATGTTCCCACAACAATACCATTCACCAAAGCCCATACCTATCTCTCAGTGACTCTCCTTTGTCAAAACATCCCCTAATAATAATAAAAGGGTATGCCACAACACCAAGAAAAGCATAATCCAGATCCATTCAACGAAAATCATTACCTATTTTTAATAAATCTCATTCTATCCCAACAATAATCTCAGTATAATCATAGAATCATCAATCCTAAGTCTATGGAACTCACAACAGTGGTCCATACTCTCTGTTACTAGTGAGATGCTGGTATAAGGCCAAAAGTCCACATAATATGTAACACCCCGAGATTTTATGAAAAATATTCTTTTTAATTTCATTAATGTCTTGTGTTTTACGCTACACCAAAAGGATTTTGCACAAAACACATCCCTGACTTGCCTTGCATTACATGCAATAAAGACCTTCCTCGATAGTGTGTGTAGTACGCAATACCGAGTTTCACTAAACAAGATATTATTATAATATTATTATGAACTGGCCGTTATGAATAGTAATACCTACTTTTTGAAATTTTATAAATTTTATCATTCAAAATGGACTTCAGTTTTGGATTACAAATATCAAAATTATCTTAGGGTGAAATTTTGGTACTTTTCGGATAACTTTCATATTCTGATGAATAGTGAAAATTACTAATTTTAATCAAAAACAACTTTTTTAATCAAAATAATTAATAGTGATAAATTATTAATTTGAGTGATTTTAAAGTATATTTTGAATATATTTTTACCATTTAATACAATGTTGGTCATTGGATGTAATTTTACATTTAAACCAGACATAAACAAGTGTCAATCTTTTGATAGTTATTATCTCTTAAAAACACGCTATTTGTTTTGACGACAAGAATTAATTTTTTAAATTAATTAATGCAACAGATATGTTTTGAATTTGGTAAAATAGACATCATTTTTTAATTCATAATATCAATTATATCTTAGGCCTAATTTTTTGTATTTTTCTGGAAACTTTCATTTTTTGATGAATAGTGAAACCACTAAGTGGTAGTTAAAAAACTAAATTTTTCATAAAACTTAATTTTACCGCTTCTGTGAGTGGAATTTCGAAAATCTGAGACACACAGTTGATATCAATGACTAAAATGTGGTTCAATGAGATGAAAATACTTTTTAGTGAATAGTAACTTTTTACCATTTTTTACCACAGTTAAAAATAAATAGGGTAATTAATGATAAAAATTATATTATTATTACCCCAACACATGTCCTAATTCTATTGGAAAATTGTAATTCGACCAAAAACAACTTTAGGAATAAAATATGACAATTTAGGCCCACTAGGATTAGATTAGGACATTTAATATTAATTTATTTAAAGAAGGGTTAAAATAGTTAAAGTCAATGTTTAATAAGTAAAGCATTTTTCATATAGGGTTATACATAATATAAATTCGACTATAAATATTCATTAGAAAGAGAAAATGATTTCCTACATAATTTTATTTTATTTTAAATTTTCAGACATTAAATAATTTAATTTATTTATGACACAAAGATGACGCAATAATTATCGTATTAATTAAATATTGACATAATTGATGTTATAAATACCCAAATAACTGAAATTTGAGGTTTTTTGTGAATTCCAATAATTTTATAGGTTAATATGACACGTTATTATTGATTTAATTAACTTTTTTCGAATTAATCATTCTGTTATGATTTTCACAAAAATCAATTACCAAATAGTGTCAAAATTGACATAAAATAGTTTTTAAAACAAATATTATATTATTAATTGTTATTTTATTCCTAAAAATCCAAGGTTCGGCCAAATGACTTAGATACGGTTATATATATTAATAATAAACAACTTGGGGTTCGTTTGGCTGCTTATAGTATGTTTATTAACCTTATAGTATAAGAACACAAGAAGACATGGTAAAAGTAAAATTATTTTACTTATTATTAATTCTAAATGATAAGGTTAAAATAGGAACCTAAACTTGTCTAAATTCTATTGGATGAGAGGATTTCGACCCATCCCCACCTTACATAAAGAAAGATCTATTTGGTAATGCACATAGTTCATCTATCTATTTCCACCATAGAAGGACCTAGAGGTACCATGATCTTCTAGAGAACTTTTGGGGGAAAACATTAAGAAGAATATTGTGGAGTATATCTCAAGATGATTGATATGTCTCTATGTTAAATTAGAGTGAATGAAGTACAAAGGGATGATGAAAACACTTCTTATACCCACATGAAAATGGGAGAATATCACTATGGATTTATTTATTATTCTCTAAAGGGAATTGGAAGGAAACAATGTGATATAGATTTTCATGGATCGACTCAACAAGATTATCCACTTCATTTATATTTTGGAATATTATTTCTTGATCAGATTTCCATGATATATGTGAAAGACGTGTTGAGGTTTCCCAGGTTTCCACTTTCAATCATATAAAATCATGATCAAAGGTTTACATCTATATTATGGATAATTCTTAAATATTATTTGAGTTATAAATTATATTTCAGCAAAACCTATGATCCCAAATTGAGGGCCAATCTGAAATTACTATTCATATGATTGAAGAAATGTAAATAGCCTACATGATGGAATTAAAATGATGATGGGATTAGTATCTCCCATTGGATGAGTTCTCATATAAAAATAGTTTCAACTCAAGTATTCAAATGGATCCATATGATGATTTATATGGTAAGTGATGAAAATCTCTAATTTTGTGGGATGAAGTTGGTCAGAGAATGTTACATGGACCTAATATTAAGAAAGGGAAAACCAAGTAGCTTCAACTAATCCAGAAAAATATAAAATCTACTTAGATTTAGCATAATATCTTTGCTAAAAACCATTGAAGGAACTTGAGTTTTAACTTGGAGAAGATTTTTTACTTTATATATCATCATAAAGGGGAGTCATATGGTTTTGAAATAATGTGAATCTTAGCCATATGTGAATTTGTGCACTTGATATCCTTGATAACATAAAAGTAGTGGCCTCTCACCTTCATCTTCCACCAATCACATCTCAAGTGAGTGATATATTCCACATATATTCCACAAGAAGATATATACTAGATTACTGTCATTTACTGAACTCAAAAGTTATAGAGTTGGAAAATGATCTCTCTTATTAGGAGAATTCAGTGAAGATTTTGCATAGTAGAGATAATATTCTATGTTACTAGGACACTCACTTGGTTAAGTCACTATGGAGAACCCATATGTATGAAGAGGAACCATAGGAACCAGAGGAGGAAATGTGGGAAAAATACCCTATACTATTTTCACCTTATTATGTAAAATGAAATTTCAAGGATGAAATTTTGTAAGGGGGAAGAATGTAACAACCCAAAATTTTATTGATGGAATTTACCTACATATCATTATATCATAAATCACATACATAACATAGAGAAACCAACAAAAATATTATTCTAATAAGTGATACATTTGTCAAAAATTAATCCAATAAGAATGCCAAATATTATAGTGGGATATCAAATAGAAAAAAAGTTAATAAGAATAGGAAAATTTCGATCCGCTTAAACAACTAAAAAAATGCACTCATGAACAGAATGTGAGAAAGAAAACATAATGTTAACTATATAATATTAATTTTGAATATTAATTTATATGACCTTGATAGATTATAAAAGTGACTAAATAATGAAATAAATAAGAGGTATTTATAATATTTCTAGAATCAATACTAATAGATTTGTAACATGAAGCCTATAATAGTAATCTAAATATTAGGAATAGTAATCTAGCTATCATAATAATAACATCACCTTTAAAAGTATAAATAATATTTAATAATTTTTATAAATGAAAATATGATATATTTATAACATTGTATAAGTATATAAATTTTTTAAAAATGAAAAATTATGTGTTAATAATTTTATCAAACACAAATGTTTATTTATAAATTTTTAATTTATATCATGATTTAAAAGAAAATATATCTTCATAGAATAGATTCCTAAATTAATATTTTCTTGTATTATAATTTCAAAAGTATTTTATGTGACTTTATTAATTTCTCAAAGGTTTATAATATCAATTATAAAACTAAAATTAATAATTTTTTGAATAAGTGATGATTTTATTTAAAAATTAAAATTTTCATATTTAGAAAATTATTTTCTCAAAATGGTGTCCATTTTTTAAATCCAAACATCAAAAAACGAAAAGGGTGATTTTTTGAGATTTTTTTAAAAATAGAAGAATTTTTGGTGAATAGCGAAACATTGTAATTTATGGTATTTAAAATTTTAAGAAAAATTACATGAAATATTTAGTCATTACTGATATAATAACACATTAGTTAAAGCTCTCTTGAACTATTTACTGTATTTAGTTATAGTAATCAATAATATTGATAGTTTTGAGCCAAAATAATAAACTAATGAATATAATAAAAAAACCCCTCTCTACTATAAAAGCCACCTATTATCGTCACACATTATAAGACTTTTATCTTCTCAATATTCTACCAAATTACCTTCCCAATACTCTTCCCCACATCCAAGAACCACTGGTATAAACACAATTCCAAACCAAAGTGCCTTGTGGAGGTTCTCAATGAGACAACATTCAAGAGGAAAAATCTTCAACCCTTATCCTGTAATTTGTTTTCTTTTATTATCATCTCCTCACCTCCCCAATAAAATTTGATATTATAACTTTAGTATCATATATATAGTTTAATTTTATTATGTCAATTAAATATTCATCATAAAATCTCTTTTATTCTACTTTTATTCTAAAAATAAAAACATCATCTATGATATGTTGGTTCACCACCTCCATGGATACCAAGTAATTTTTTTCATTACTTCATACATATATAGTCATAAAACCATTATTATGGTTAAAAAATATTTTTAATATGATTATTATAACTCTTTTAATGTTCTATAAACAATTTATAGATATAATATTGAATAAAATGAAACTACTTCTGATGGTCGAAAAAACAACCAAAATTAACTAAACATTTATCATTAATGTTTTATCAGAAGAATCAACATCATATATGAAGATATTTATATATGAAACCATTTAAAATTATTCAATTTTTCTAATAAAATATAATTACACTTATAGAGAATTATTCTCATTTAAAAATAAATTTCATAATAATACACAATTAAACCAACCACGAAACCAGGAAAACGAATGGTCCCAAAATGAAAAAATTGAAATCTATATATCTAAAAAATAGATATAAGTAAACTTAAGAAAATTATTATAAATACAATAAAAGAATAAGAGGTTTTTAATTATGTAATTAATGAATTTAATTTTATTATATAGGGTATTAAATGTATATGAAGAATACATTTATATATAAGGTAAGTGGATTCTTGAACCCAAATCCTTTTCTTTAGGTTATTCCTCTTTCATGAAATATTTGTTATTAATATTCATATATTTTTTAATAAATATTATTTCTTTAATTTTAGGGATATACATGTTCCCATACTTGATTTTATGAAAAATATAATTTTTTCCAAAATAACTATTCTTTCGAAAACAAATCTGGACTCCTATTGAGTAGTTTATTGTTCTCTTAAGAGAGTTAATTTATATAATAAATATGTTTTTACCTTTTTAGTTTGGGAATGAAAATATTATTCATGAAATCATATTTGATGAAATCTTTATGAAACACATTTCTTTACATGGTTTATTTGATGACTATGATTATTATATGTTCTATAGGCCATGACTGATTATGTAAACATTATGATGTGATAGGTGGGCCTAGAACTATATAAACCTCTAATGTATTTGGTAATGTGATGTATCTTATTACATAATGTGTAATATGTGAAAATTATTCTAGATTTTCTCACAATGATGATATTATTTTTATTCGCATATGTTATGCACATACATGATTCTATCCTTATTCATAACTATGTGTGATATTTGTCCACTAGGACATGATGTTTCATTTTTACACATTTCCCCATTAAAATACTTTATCCATTGATTACCTTATGATTTTGATGATGATCCATTGATTCTGTTGTTATGATTATGATTATGCTCACTCAGTTATATTGATTCAGGACCCCTATTCATTCTCTTACTGGTATTATATCTCACTCTTTACTTTGATGTATATCCTTAGCTTTCTACATGTACTATGGAAAAAATGAACTTCTAGAAGGATAAATAAGAATATTTTAAATAAATATTTGTGTTTTATTATGTATAAGTGATGTATATTCCTAATTTTCCCAAAATAATAATCCTTTGGATCCTTTGTTATAACAATTTTATACTGTATATCCTAGAAAGGAGGTAATAGTATTGTAATAAAAATTATCATCGCTATAGTTTCTATCATAGCATGGTTTGGTTAATTTGAGAAGTGGTATTTGAAAATTTTTGTGAAACCCCTAAGGATAAGACTATATATATGTAAAAATACAAGGATCATTATTTTAGAAAATTCTAAACATATAGATCCCATAAGATATGTATTTCGAGTTAATTAAAAAAATATTAAATTATTTATTCATGATTTTTTGAATTATGTTTTTTCAAACATTTTCTATTGTAGAAAATGGTGGGAAACATGAGACACAATTAAAAAAACTTATATGAAAGAAAATATCATAATTTAATGAATGGAATCTCTTATTAATTGGGTGGTAGAGTTCAAAAATTCTTAGAAATGATTAACAAGTTATCTTAGGCCATGAATAAAAACCTAAACAACCTGTAACTTCTTCATTTACCCAAGGAGCAACTATCCACTGATTCCTTTATATAGAGATGACCAATAAAATTTAGTGGATCTTCTGATCTACTTGTTGTGGAATAGTGAGTTTAATCAATGTATAATATCATTTCTATTCTCCAATGTTCTAAGAAGAAGAGGGAAACTATATCCGTCTATCATTTATATTGGGAATATGATCAATCATAATAATTATTAAAGAACACCAATCCAAAGGATAAAACAAAAGAGATGGAGTGGGAAGACTTTAAGAAAATATTTCATATGAAGTATTTCTCTAGAAATATTCGTACAAAGAAGAAGATAAAATTTATAGATATGGAGAAAAAGAAGGTGAATCTATCATTAATTACAAAAAGCATCACATGTAAGGAAATATATGCCTCAGGTTTTTCTATCAATAATGATAGAAAGATAGATCAATTTATAGTGATTTTAAAACATTTCTTTGAAATGATCCATCTCTCTAATACTTCATGATTTATGATGAAGTGGTTCAATGCGCTCTCAAAGAAGAGATGAAGTTTGGAGAATGGTCCCATGGATTTGGAGATAATAAAATAAATATGTATTTCCAAGTTAGAGGATCGAATGAAAATGGTGGAAGGAAATATCAACCACCAACATGTCAAAAATGTTGGAGGAAGCATAATAGAAACCACCATATAGGGACATGGAAGATATAAATTTGTGAGAGGAGGCCAAAAATATCATGAATGTGGAAGAGATGCGAAGAACATAGACAATGTGATGCAGGAATGGAGATCACCACCCTTGGTTCAATGCTTCAACTATTCGGAGTAGGGGCACTATGTAAGAGAGTGCACTAAACCACCGGTCCTTGAGGGTAATTAGTGTCACCGGCCACCAAAGCCAAAGAATAAAGGCATATATTGGTCAATCACTAGTATTGATGTGGATCAATAAAATGAATTCATACAAGGTTCACTTCTTATTCAATAAATAAGGGGGAAATCATATATAATTATAGTTGTATGAATTCCATTAAATCCTCCATGTTTTGTAAAACTATTGAATTGAATCCCCTATACCTTGAAGTAGTGATATAAATAAAATCACCAAGTTCTTCTATCATGGAAACACAAGTGTTGGACTCTTCTCTTATTGGTGTTTGAGGGAATATTCTTATAGATAATCTTATAATACTTTATTTGGTTTTATTCGATGCTATGCTGGGCATAAATTTGATCTTGTTATATAAATCACACATATACTTTTAGGAAAATAAAATGGCTTTTCATATTCCAATCCATCCCATTCTCATTTATGAATCCAAGTAATATTATGAATGTATATAGGGAAATACACTAATGATGTGGGTGTTGATTCTCTATGAAGAAGCATACCTAGACTAAATGATTATGTAAAAGTAAATCATGAAACTTGAGTATATGAAAATTGTGAGGGAATGAAATGATTTATTCCATGATAATTTACCTTAATTTACCCTAGATCATGAGGTATATTTCTCAGTATAACTTATATCGGGACCCACTCATATCTAAAAATTCGCTCACAAGATGGCCCTAATTTAACTGGACGAGTTGAAGAAGCAACTGCAATAGCTTATGGACAAATGGTTCATATAACCTAGTGCATCACCTTGGGGTAAAATAGTAATCTTCATAATAAAAATTATAGATCAATTTGGTTTTTTATCGATTACTAAGAGCTCAATAAGATCACTATAAAGATAAATTATCCTCTTCAAAATATTCATATGTTGTTCGATCTACTGCGAGAAGCTCATTACTTCTCAAAGACGGATCATCATTATAGATATCAACAACTAAAGGTGAAGAAGTAAGATATTAAGAAGAACACTTTTCCATATAGGGTATAAGCATTATGAATTCCTATTAAAGCCCATCATAATTACTAATTCCCCTATAATATTTAAGGATTTTATGAATAGAGTCTTTAGAAGCCACCTTGAAAATATTATTCTCGTTTTTATCAATGATATTCTCATTTAATCCAAGAGTAAGTTGGAATATAAATAAAATCAAAGAATTTTTTTGGAGACATTAAGGACTGAAAAATTGTGGAAAAAGTTCAGCAAGTATGTATTTTGGATGTAGTAGGAGACACTCAAAAGGAACATGATCACAACTGATATAATTTTTGTAGACTTCTCAAAAACAAATGAAATTATTGAATATAATATACCCACTAGTGTCACAAGAATATTTTGTTTTATTAAATTTATTGGGTAATACCGACATTTTCTAATAAACATCACATGATTTTCTAGCTCACTATATATGTTTACCTGAAAATGGGTAGTGTATCTCTAAATAGAATAATGTGAGGAAATCATTATGAATATCAAGAAGAGGCTAATAACTGCAACTAGAATCACACCATAAACCAATGGAGAATGTTTTGTGATATACTATGATGATTTAAAGAAATATTGGGTCATGTACTCATGAAGAATGATATAGTGATAGCCTATTCCTAATGGAAGTTGAAGACCAATGAGAAGAACTACTCGATGTAGGATCTAGAGATAAAAACTGTGATATTTTAAATGAAAATATTATGGAACAACCTATATGGTGAGAAGTGAGCCATATATACTGACCAAAAGAGTATAATGTATATTTTCACATAGAAGGATCTCAACATGTGTCAAAGAAGATGGTTGGAGATAATCATGGTATACTATTGCTCTATTCATTACTATCCTAGAAAGGTGAACAATGTAGCTGATGATTTTAGTATAAAGAAAATGGTATGCTATCTTTGATGTGGATTAATAAAATATGTACATTATTGGGTATGCAAAGGATTTTATTAAATCATAACAATATGGAATATATCATACCTTTATCAAATGATTTCAAAATTTTATATCTTATAGAAGATCAAGGTGGCACAATGGGATGATCTGGAGCTACAAAAAAATACGAAAGAAGTAAAGGAAGAGAAGATACATGAGTTCCACAGAGATGATGGTGTGATTTTGTTTGGAAAAAGGATTTATATACCTAAATTACCTAATATAAATAAGGAGCTATTGGATAATGCACATATCCCATCTTTATTTATCTACATGGATGTACTAAGATGTACAGTGATCTTTGAGAGCACTTATGGGGGGTATAGAGAATAATATTTATAAGTATATATCATGATTTTGGTATGTAATTTTAGTAAGTAGTAGTGAATTATTTATAAAGGGTTGATGAAACCATTTCCTATACCCACATGGAAATGGAAGAATATCACTATGGACTTCGTCACTAGTCTCCCAAAGACATCCAATAAAAATAATGTGATATGGGTTGTTGTGGATCAACTCAAAAAGGCCATCCACTTAAGTTATATTCAGGAATATTTATTTCTTGAAAAAATTTCCATGATATATTTTAAGGAAGTGCTGAGGCTACATGAGGTTCCACTTTTGATCATATCTGATCATGATCCAAGGTTCACATAAAATTCTTATGCATTATTCAACATTCATTGAGTACTGAATTAAATTTATGCATGAACAATCATCTGAAAACTGGTGGTCAATATTAAAGGACTATTCAGATTATCATGTACATGATAAGATCATACTCAATGGAATTCAATGAATGATGGGATCTACATATCTTATTGGTTGTCTTTTCATATAACATTAGTTTTCACTGGGGTATTTAGTTGGATTTATATGAAGATCTATATGGGAAGTGATGTGGAACTCTGGCTTATTGGGATAAAGTTGGTGAAAAAAAGATATATGGACAAGATCTTGTGTAAGAGATGACCGAGAAGGTTCAATCCATCCAATAACTTATAAAATCTACCCAGATTTGGGAAAAGAGAAATGTATACAACCGTTGAAGAGATTTGGAGTTTGATGTTGGAGAAAATTTTTTCTTTCAAATATCATCATTAAAGAGATTTATAAAGATTATAAAGTAAGGGAAGCTTATCCCAAATTTCATTGGACCCTTTTATATCTTTTATCAATTTGGTGTAGTGTCCTATCATGTAACACTCCATGAATTTACGATATTTTCCTTTTATAATAAATTTAATTTTTATTCCTATATTTATTTATATGTAACACCAAGTTAATCTAATGTTACATGAAACATTGATTTTATTGTGTGTTACAGGAAACAAAACATTTATCTTTCTCTATATGGAAAACTGAGGTTAGGCTTTGTTACACACGACATTGACTTCCTTTGATGGCTTACATTACACGCAAGACCTAGTTTTACTCAACAAAAATATATTATTAAAATATTATTATTTAAAATAATAAGATATAACCAAGATTCAAAATTTAAAGTTATGAGTATGATTAAACAACTTATAAAAATATATGGTTGAATTCATTTATTATCAATTAATTAGAATGGAATATAAAAACCAATTGAACGTAAAGGGAACATTTTATAAAAAACTATTTTCATAAACCCGAAGGAATTTTATCATAATAAATGAAATTAATTACAATTATTTAATTATTATATATATATATATATATCTTATATTCCATAAAAAATATTTTAAATTCATTAAATAAGTTTGATATCCATAAGATAAGAAAAAATCCAGTTCTTTTCTTCATAAAATCTATATTTCTCTAAAGGTATTTTTTCCTCCTTTTAATGTAACACATATTTTGAAAAATAAATTTTGAATATTTAATAAAATTAATATGAAATAATAAACTTAATTTTTGAATGATAAATTTCAATATCATCTTAGAGAATTTTTTTGGTATTTTTCAATGATGTTTCATTTTTTGATGAATGATGAAAAATAACAAATTTTAATTAAAAACTAATATTTCATATAAGTAATTTATAGTGTTAAATTATATTTTTTATTTGATTTTAAATTATTATTAGATAAATTTTACATATATTAATTAAATTTAGTTTACTATAATTATTTTCATATTTAATTTAGATATAAAACACATGGAACTTTTGAACATTTTCACTTTAAAAACTCATTTTACCATCCCATATATGAGATTAATTTTAAATTAATTTCCACCACATATATGATCATAATTTTTAAAACTGATTCCATTTTTTGAATCATAATAATTTATAATTTCTATTAATATGAATTTATTTTTTACTTAAATGATTAGTAAAATAAGTTAAAATTAATTAAATTGATTTAGAGAAAAACTAGCATAATAAGGGACTAAACCTTAACCTAAAGGGCCAAAATGACCTAATTTTTTTTCTAAAACCTTTAAATTGACATATTTCAAAAATATAATCCATTTAATTAAAAAACATTACTATTGTAGTAAAAATATCTAGAAGAGACCTCTCAATAGTGTTTAACTTTTTATATTTTCAATAATGTCAATCATCCTTTACTATAAAAAACACCCCCACACACTTCTTCACAAATATAAAGAAAGTTGTATCATCAAAAACCTTCCAAAATAATCTCCAAAAAAACATAAACTCATAATATATTCCTGAATTTTTTTTCATAATGAATACCAAGGAAGGCTTTTAGTATAATCAAAAAAGAGTTACCTGAATAAGAGGTAACGTTCTTCAGTGATCACTCTGGTTTCATTTATTTCACCACCAATTAAATTTTTATTATATCATTATTATATAATAAAAATAGTATATTCAATGCTGATATTTTTATATACCATGAGTTCTACCTTCACCTATACACACTTCTACAAATGGGATACACAGTCATCATTCGTGTGCACGACAGACTACTCTCTTTCGAACTGATGTCATTCGTTATTCAATTACCCCCATTAAAGGTTCAGAATAATGGAATATTCACAGTTTATATATGATATATATTAATTTTAAACTTTATTTATGCTTATTTAATTATTATATAACACATACCTTCATGGTTTTTAGTTTTTGGGAATAAGATAACATCAATTAAGGACATGTGGATTACCGCCTCCTCAAAGCATTGTGATTTGTTCACACATTACATGGAATGTATTTATGAAGGTTTTAATAAAAAATATTTGATATATATAATATATATATGATAATATAATTATATAATATATATATCAATTATTTTTTAAATACGAAAAGGAAATAGAAATAACTTTAACGCATATATACAACCTACCATTCTATGAACTATGAATTTCATTACATATATCAAATATTAAAGGATTATTATAAATAAATGTATAATAAATATATATTATATTTAAATCATGTTTTAATTTCTGGATATGATAAAATCATGATAAAGTTAATAAAACAAAAAAAAGTCAAAATATACTCTAAAATCAAAATAATTAACACTCAAAACAATGGAAATAATAAAAGATTGGTAATAAAATGGGTAATGCGATAATATAATAGGATAATATGTGATATTATAAATATTATTATGGTTCTCTTATAAGTTATTGACATGTTTAAACCACTATAGATGAGGTTATATACCATTAAACTAAAAGGAAGCATACAGTTACATGATTTCATATCTCATTTTTTATTTCTGCAAGACTTATTCCATATTCACAAATCATTTATTTTGAGTGTATTATATACAGACATATGTCATTTTAAATCATAATTTTCATTTTTTAAGGATATTAAAATATTCAATTGATCTTATACTTTCATGGATCTCACAATTCAAAATTTACTCATGTAGTAATAAATTTTCATATCACTTTTTACATCTATGAGATAAATTTCATATTCACCACTTATTTATTTAATGTGGTGTATATACCAACCCTTTGTTATTTAATATCACTAGTAAATAATACATCATAGAATTTAAAGTCTCGCCTTTAATTATCTAACCCATAGGTTTTTAAATTAAAAATTTAAAACTTGTAAAAGTTATCATGGAAATATCACTTTCTTTAGTGATTGTTAACTTTATTTTGAAACAATAATAGCACTGTAATCCATTTTTATTAGTTATTATATTTATATTGAATTTAATTTTTTTTATAAATTCATGTTATTATTCCCAAAAATGTATTCCATGTTTTACGTACTTTTTTTTAATTTGATATTTATTTAAAAACATTGGAAATATTGATAATTTGTTGTCTTTTATTTAATAAAAATATTTGATGATAATAAACATTATTTATGAATTAAAACAATTATTTTATAGATAAGGAATTATTTGTGCTAGTATGATATGAGTTGGGGACTATTTAATGAAATCCCTAGGGGTTGGGGATCTATTAATACAACCCCGATGTGTTGGGGACCTGTTAATGAAATCCATATGATGAATCGGTAGTCTCAGGAGATGAATCATTTGACCCATAAGATTTTGTTTTACCCAATATGTTATAAATCTTCTTATGAATGGTATTTACAGTAAAAGTACCATGTACCTCAGAAATATGGTGTCTAATAATTTAACATCAACTTCATTAATATTCAGTTATTATTTTTAAATGAGATTTATTATCTGACATTATTTATGGATGTTTTTCATTATCTGTTTATTGACTAAATGGAATGTGATTTAGTTACACATCATTCCATGTTGAATTTTTCTTATCTTGTTATGTAAATGGCTTTCTTTCTTAGTTATTTACCTTTCCATGTCAATTATCATCATTGATTCATTACTAGTTCTTCTATACAAACCCTTACAGATCATTTTAGATCACACTTATTTTGTTTTCTCTTCCCATGATTTTGAGAAGAAATTTTGAATAAGTTTTCAAGGATGATGTTCATTTCATTTTATTTTTTATTATGTTTTATTTCCTAATTCCCAATATAATATGGTAATCATGTATATAATATAGTTACTAAAACTACTAAAATGACCAGTCCTCTATGATTTGATTCATTATAATAATTCATGTGTAATAAACTAAGGATATAGAACAGGGATTCTAGGTACAGGGTGTTGTAGTTGGTATTAATGGAATTTTAGTATAAACCATGGAAACTGGATTCAGGGAAACATATATTTGGGACCAAAACCCTGAGGTAGACTTTGAGGATAAGTATATAAAACACTCAAAATTTTTTGTATGGTCGATATTATGTGGGTCTTGATAGAACATCTCTATTTATATACTACTAGTGGATTTGGTTCTAAAAAAAATTTTCATATGGGTAGAAACTCCAAAAATTTTAAATCGGGCTTAACTTCAATGTAACTCGATAAACAAAAACGAGACTTACAAGTACCTAGTTTGAAAATTTTAGGGGATACATATATGAAAATTCACTTTTTTTACAAAACATTATAATTTATTAGAAAGAAAAGTCATACCTAATGAAACCATGTTTATGATTATGATATAAACTATGCATAAATTATTTATTTTACATTAAGTGTTCTGCCATAATTATAAATATAAAAAATATATCATTTTAATATTAAATCTAGTATATTCCATTTTTTAGATATAGAACATGGAATGAAGAAGTGTATCAATAATGTTGGACAATGTAGAGGTTTCCCTATTTAGGATTTCAATTTATAAGGAATTTTAATTGAGAAATTTATTGATACATTTTTTTAGTTTAATCAGGTAATAGAAAATATCCTTTCTTAGATGTATCACCGTATTCCAAAATGATATTATTCAATGTTGGATCACTTTATTTGATAGAGGCCCCCATCATTTAGGTGTAATATATATCCAACAAAATATGATAAATGGATTAATTTTCTTCGTAGATATATGTGGAATTGGGGTGTGGTGAAAGGGAAAAGATTACACATTCTGTTTATATTCTTAATGGTGATTCATAACAATACTGGTTTGTTATCCAAAATAAAAAAGGAAGTGGAAATAGAACTCATTCAATGGAATTTTTTAACGGATACATTTTTTAAAAATATTTCCCTTAGGAGAAACAATTTTAGATGAAGAGAAAGTAACATAGTTTGACAAAAAAATGTGGAAGAAAGTGTTATAGATTATTAAAAATACTTTACAAGGTTAGAAACATATTCTTAGGATTTCATACTCACCATGGAATGCCTCAATTACCATTTCATTGAATTTATTAAGCTAGGTATTTGAAGGGTGCTAGTGTCTCAACCCATCTCTTCACAAACAGAAATAGATTTATGTGCTATCAAGATAGAGAAATAATTCTCTAAGTCTTATGAATTCACAGGGAAGAAAGATAAAAAGAGAACATAAGATAAAATAACAGATAAAGAGAACAAGGAAAATAATGATTTTATAACATGTGATAACTGAGGGAAAGAATCACCACGGGAAATTCTTGAAAGGATTGAGATATTGTTATATGTATAGAAAAAAGGGTCACAATAAAAAAAGAATAATAATGGAAGAAAGAAAAATATGCTAATTTTGTTAGAAATTTAAGGATATGGGGCACTATTCAAATTAATTCCCCATGCATCAAGGTAGTATACCTCAGAGAAAGATAAGGGATTAAGGTCAAACATATTCTATTGAAACAACTGAAGTGGAATGATTAATGTGATTATGTTTCTAGATCTAAGAAATATTTTTTAACAGTATTTTAATGATGATGTTCTAATAATAATATTTATAAAATATATAAGGATTAGAATAAAATAATTTTTAGTAAATATTTGAATTTATATGTTGAATAGTACCATGAAAAGTGATTGGGTAGAAAGTTAATTTTTTGGAAAATACATAGTTGAGGGAAAGATAATCCTAAATATGTTCATAATGTGGGGGTAATTATTCTTGGATAAAGAAATGATTGACATTGATAAAGTAAATTGGATAGTAGTAACTACATTAGAACTAATTCTAATGTTTTGGATTATAATATTTTGGAAGGGTCAAAAGGTTGACCATTTATAAAATGGTTTCTGTTTAATTTTTGAGGATATTTTAGAGATTATTTTATTATATCGCTATATGTTGAATCCTATATTAATAGATGAACTGGAAGTAGTTTAAGAAATAATAAAAGGATAATTTTTTTCTTATAAAATATTAATGTATCACGTTATTATATTTCCTTATATTATTATAGAGTGAAATAATTACTAAACTATGGAAATAGGGTCTTGAAACAAAAATGTTGTCCTATTATAATCATTTTTGATGATATAAAATAATTATATTCACACCCCTATTTCATAGTTTTATAGTAAAAAATTTACCATGAACATGTTCTCTGTAACTCTCTATAAGAACATTATAGTTACATTTCACTTCAATGTGTTGGTTTTTACCAATGTTCTCATATTAGAAAGCCTAGTTTTGTGGTGATATTCACATTTCCCTTTCCTTATTATTAAGAATAAATGTAATTAACCCTATTTAAAATGTTGTTTTCTTGAAAATAATATTTCAAATATGAATTCCTTGATTATTGAGATCAATTTTGAATCACGAGGACACAATTTATTAAATGTGGGGAGAATGTAACACCCCACGACATTAGGATATTTTCTTTTTAGAATAAATGTAATTTTCTTCCTCACTTTCTTAATATGATACACCATGAAATATTTTTTCACTTTTATATATTTTATATGAAAAAATAAACTTTATATTAGCAATCTTAAGGAAGGAAATATCTTATGGTGATTTTTTCGAATTTTTTTGAAAACATTTATTTTTTGAAAAATAGTGTAAATACTAAATTTTAATTGAAAAATGAATTTTCATATAAATAATTTATAGGGTTAAAATGTAGTTTTAATGAGTTTTAACGTATTAATAGATTAATTTTACATAAATTAATACAATTTGTGCCACTAAAATCATTTTTATATTTAATTTAGATATTAAAACATAACAAACTTTTGAACATTTTCACTATAGAAAACGGAGTTCCTTTCCCATACGTAGGATTAATTTGAAATTAATTTCTTCTATTTTGTGAAAAGAATTTAGAATAATTGATTACATATTTTTAATCATCTTATTTTATAATTTATATTATGTTCAACTTATTTTTTGAACAAAAATATTATTTAAAGATATTAAAATTAATTATTCCGATTAAGTGAAAAAACAAGCATAATAAGGGACTAAACCTTATGATTAATGGAAAAAATGATCTATAAAGAATCCAAAAACAATTTTTTTCAATAATTTGATCATATATTCCATTTTATAGAATTTATTTCAAAATTAGTGTAAGAGACTAACCTAGGATACCCTCAAACATGACACAAGACCTGATTTGTTACATACCTGAATGGCATTCCTGATCCCCACAGGCTGGTGAAAAGAATACGAGCATCAAACAAAGAACCAGATGAAATTTTTTCCCAAAAATAACAACCAGATTAAATATATATTCACTAAGCTAGAGGGAAAAACAAAATGATAATAAAATATATTCCATAACTATTAGAAAATCGAGGAAACAAAATAACTGTAAAAGTAGGAAAAACTTCAAGAGACAAGTACAGATACAAAGGAACAAAACAAAATAGCTTCTCTATGTGATGGAAAGGATGAACTCGCACCATCTCCCCACTATCTATCTGACACAACTGACATGATACCTTACTTCTTTAAAGCATAAAATTTCCTTTCTCTGCATTCAAAGAAAAACATAAGATTTCACACCGCCGAAGATGCGTGTAGGGAGTGAGATAACATACTGAATAGGATCCCACCTAGGTGCTCCGTAAAAATTCTCTTAATAATAAATCATACATGCTCATTTTAAGTAAAAAATTTAATGATAATAAGTAATGTAGTTTTACAGAAAACATGGTAAACATCTCATCTTTTTCACAGTTCTAAAACAAAAGAAGATATATCAATTTCAAAGAATATATTCTTTATCATATTTCATAATCATAAACATGCATATGAAGGACATAATTTTTCATAGACAGTCAATACAAAAACACAGTAGTATAATAAAAATAATAACACCTAGAAATAAAACAATTCAAGCAGGAGATTACTCATACAAAAAAATCTATGATTCGTGCACTATGGTACTTGAATCCAATTATCTGCACTATTAGACTAGGGATACAACACAAAGAGTGAAATACCAAAATCATATTCATACCAAGATCTAATAATCTACACTCTAGAAAAATAGGAACAATTTTAAATTGAACCCCCATAATGGACGATGACCTCGATCTTAACCTTCCACCAAGTACCAAAGATTAACCATGTGCTTGTTTTCATAATCATTTCGTAGTTTTAAAATTCAATTAAAACCCACTTATGAAATTCAACCTTTAATAGGGAAACCATACTTGCTTATTTTTCACAAATAATTCAATGCTTTTAAAATACCCCTTTCTTTATATTTATAAAAAACCAATGAAAACCAACATTTATTCAAAATCTCATTCCCAAACACACGAAAGTTCATTCAAATTTTACACTAATTTATTTATAACTCAATTTACAAAAATGGAACAATATTGTTTATCAAAAATCTAGAGACAGAACAAACTACTTAAAATCTCATATAACACATGATCACAATAGAATCCACAAACAAAAAAAATCTAATGATATTTATGAAGGCCCAAGAATCCAATCCACATCTCAAGATAGATTCAATTTAGAAAAAGGGGTCGAAGGAAAGGAATAAATTCAAAGAACTTAATAAAAACACCCACCACACCATAACCAAACAATGGAATGACCTTCAAAATGAGGTTTCACAACTGATCAGGAAGCATGCACCACTGTCACAACAAATATCGAACACTAAACAGATTGATCTGTTAAGAAACATGTCTCCAAAAAACACTAAAAAAGAACTTTAGTTCGAGAGAAAAATAGAATATGCTATCGAACAAACACCTAAAACCCAAACAGTGCCCTTAAACTTCCCTTCTTAGTGAGTTAAATTATTTATAACTCCTTTACACATCGTAAAATCCAAAGTGTTTATGTACGGTAAAAAATACAACCCCTATAATAAAAAATATTATATTTTTTAACTAATGTCATGTAACCATTCATCACATTGTGTAATGAAACATCCCGGATCTGGATGCCACTCAAAGGTGCCCCGTACCCTGTTGCCATATAGGCTCAAGTGCATTTCCCCAAATTCCATAGGTTGCCGACTAGCAATGAGGTCCTAGGTGTGATAATCAGGAAACTATGACCTCATTGGTAGCATGTAAAACAATATAAACCATAATAATAAAATCATGGAAGAAGTAATACTTGGAAATATAAGTAAATAGTAGAAGACTTATAATAAAATAACCAGATGTCACAACATACAAAGGATGATGCTACATGTCACATGTTCTATGAAAACATCCAAAAACATTTACATTGTAGTAATACATAATATAAGTACCAAAAGTACAAAAAAAGTAAAAATGAAACTCAGAAGAATCACAAGTCTCAACTTGGTCCCATTCTCTCATGTTCCAAAATAGAATATCAACTACCCGATGAATGGATCTTTCCCTTATCAACACCTGCAACAATATAATCTGTTTGGGCCCAAAGCATGACCCAAACAGGGCGCGAGACTAAATTCCATTAGGCTACTACCAAAGACCTGTGCCAATCTATCAGTGAATATATATAACAGGCAGTGTAAAATAGTAAAGGAGTAAGCTAAGAAGTGCTCAAAAGTAAAAAATACTATATGAAATGGTTTCTATTTATAATAATTTCATGTTCTTTAATTGTACAATTAGATTTAATTCTATGTATCAGGATTCAACATAAGCCAAACAATCCACATATAAATATAAGTACAAAAGTTGTCTCAAAAGACCATCTAAAAAATATAAGGGAAGACTGAATCCAATCTTATGATTCAGCTTGGAAAACACATCATAATACATTCCATTTCAATAATCACTTTATAACCTGGTCCCAAACTTGACCTTCCTAACATAGAATTCAAGTGTCCCTCTTGGTTCCAATTCCACCCACATCCTATGAGACCATCCAGATGATCCTCTCAGGAAACTGGTCTCAATCTAGGTGTGTTGTGATTATATGTCCACTGATATATCCTTAGATCCTATAAATATTCCCCATTTATCTCTCATGACATAAAAATAGTGCCAATAGATCCCCCCCATGTAATCTCCCATTCCATGATTCAATCAGCATTTAACATCAGCCTCCATAATTCCAACCACAACATCTGTGGCTCGCTCATGACTTAACATAATAACACTCCTTTTAGTCCATCCATTGAATCCCATAGTGGATCTATGGGTAACCTGAGGTATAATGTATAATAGTCTTCTGAACCCATCCATTCCATTCAAATCAGAGTCCATGGTTCGCCCATTGATAATTACCAATTTTTTTGATTCAATTAAACATTTCATCAGGTATAAAATTGTCAAAACAAAAGAACCCAATAAAATATCTGTTAAGGAACAACATCATATGGTTTTTCCTTTCAAATACCCATATGGGCACAATTATCAAAACAAGAAATAATGTAAATTAAACTATTACAAGGTTTAGACATTAATAAACTGACGTCGAAAATTCATACATTAATCCTATTATATAATTTAAACTATCGCAAGTTTTAACCAAGAATTATCTCTCATGGGAACATTTCCTATAAGAATAAGCACATATAAATTAAAATATTACAGGGATTTAAAATTAAATAACTCATGTGGTAGGACCATTATAATAAGTAATTCAAAAAAACATGCTTAACATGGAATATGCGAACAAAGGTCAAGGGGAAAGCCAACCATCCCTATCTCATTTACCAATTTAATAAAAATGTAAAAACCTTATAATTAATTACTAATATATATTTATTTTTAACAACCCAAGAATTAGAAACAAATTCATGCCTCATAAGCATCCTAGGCCAAACAACCATAAAAGACCATAAAAGGGAAACACACCCATGGGGTGGCCCTTAATCAAGGTAAACAACCATAATCACGTCGGAAAACATTTAATCAATTACCTAAAATATGATCAATAACAACAGGAAATTTTCATTCAAGGTAACACCCAAAAAATGGGCACACAACACTCTTACATATATAAAAAGCTCGAAAATTAGAGAAAGGAATGAGACTACCCACCTAATCCTCATACGAATCTCCTCATCTAACATTTAATAGTAATTCAACCTAGAATAGAGTAGATCTAAAAAATGATCATAAATAAAAAATCATCACTAACTAGTTTGAGAGAAAAATTCCAAAATAATGAATCAAGAGGAATAGTGAAATAACTGATGGGGTTCCAAATCATCCGATGATATTCAAATCGGAGTTTAGATGAAATATTGGGAGGGAAATATTTTTCAAGTGTTAATATTCACGATACCAAGTTGATCCCTTATGTCCATCTAAAAAACATTAATCAAATTCAAATTTTAGAATTTTTTTACATATTGTGTACTAATAAATACATTCCATGTATATTCCTAATCCTCTTATTATAGTGACTTCCACTTACACGTCATACAGAGGGCTTCTCACTGGCCTTACATGGAGTGTACTGGGATTACACTATGTGTAACCCCTAGTCACATCATTTAACTGGCCTACATCTAGTACTCAGCCCCTTTTCAACCTCTTTCTTAAAAAACACCGAAAAGAAAGGTTTCATACCTCAATGGAAGAACTAGGTTCTTACAAACTTCCCCCTTAAAGTAATTCGTCCCTGAATTTCCCTTCTAAGGATGTTGAAAAAATATATGCCAAAAAATCCAACCACTATGATTGTATATCATCCTCCCTCTCATATTTCTCGTTCTATACTCGGACATGATGCCAAAGCACCCATACTAAATAAAAAATATGACCTCTTTGATGCTTTGTGCAATGATCCACAATTCTAATAGGATGCTCCTTAATGGATGAATATACTTGTAATTCAACCTCCTTGGGTTGAAAACCATGGGACGATTTTGAAAAGTAACATCGCAACTGAAAAACATGGAAGACATCATATATAGACCGATACCACTAAGGAATTGCAACTAATAGGAAGTCATCCCTACCCTTCCATGAATCTCAAATGACCCAATGTATCTCGTTGAAATCATACCATGTCTCCTAATAATATTATGTACCAACCTCAGTGAAACACGTAGGAAAACCCAGTCCATGAAATAAAACTCAAAAGGTCATCTATAGTGACTTACATATGATTTATGATGAGAATTCTTAATAGCTATATGTTTTGAAATCAATTTCAAATGCTCAGTGGTCTCCTAGAAAAGACGAGGTCCCAACATAGCTTGTTTTCTTACCTCCAACCAACACATGCATAATTAGTATCATCTACTATATACGGCCTCATATGAAGCCATATAAATAGATTCATTATATATATTTTTATAGGATAACTCAACGAGGGGTATGTGTCACTCTGAAGAACCCCCAAAATCCAGAACACATGCCCGAAGCATGTCCTCCAGCACCTAAATTGTCTGCTATGACAGTCCATCTGTCTTGGGGCAGTAAGATGTTCTCAAAAGCACTTATGTACCCAGAATCCTCAATATCCCGTTCTAGAAATGAAAAGTAAACCTGACATCCCTATCTGAAATTATATAATACAAGACCCCATGTAGTCATACAATCTATCAGTTGTATAACCTACCATGATCATAAACACTAAAAGTTTTCTTTATTGGAAGGAAAAAAATACATCATTCATGATCTTTTAAAGAACAACATCGTTGAAAACATTACCAAGACACCTCCACTATCAGAAATTCCCAAAAATCATTCTGCTAAGCATTCCAACAATGCTACTAGTATGACTTTCCTTTAACTGGGAAAACCTGAACCCAAATGTGGTTATATCAGTGGACTCATAGAAAATAACCATCAAACCCCAATCAACCTCATCAAAACCTATCACACATTCTACCCTCTAAAAGAAATTCCAGACTTTCACATCACACCCACCATAAACTGGTGGTGTGTTCAAACTAGTTCACTCAAACCGTATATGAGGAAAAATAAGGGTAATGATTCAAAAAATCATTGGATGACTTATCTCCAAAACACTCAGCTTCGGAGGCCATCATGTTTCAACAGAAACACAAGTGTTTCTCTTAATGCACCATGTTCCCACAACAATACCATTCAACAAAGCCCATAACTATCTCTTGGTGACTCTCCTTTGTCAAACCATCCCCTAATAATAAAGAAAGGCCATGACCCAACACCAGAAAAAGAATAATCCAGATTCATTCCACTGGAATTATTACCTATTTTTAATAAATCTCATTCAATAAAAGTGACCCTTTTGGTAAAAGGAAAGATCAAATAGATGGAATTGTTGACTCTTATGACAACATGAGGATTAAAATAACAAAAAATAATTTTTAAAATAAAATAAATTGAATTTAGTATATTCTAGAAGAATATGATATAGAATAACCTGATTGTCTTACATGGATAGTCTACAACCTTAAATAACTATCCTTTATAAACTATTATAGGAAACCAAGACACAAGAGTAAAAACTAGAAGGAATATAGGAAACTTTTATAAATTTTAAACCATTATATAACAACTAGATCCTAAGTCTATTGATGATGCTTTAAATGATGAAAATTGGTTATGGATATGCTAGAATATCTTAATCAATTTAGTAGAAATAAATATTGGTAACTAGTAGACGTACTAATTAAGTGTCCAGTAATAATAACCAAATGGTTTTTTAGAAATAAATATAATTATCATAGGATCATTATAAGAATTTAATCAAGATTTGTAGGAAAATGATACCATTATGAAGAAGGTATAGATTATGATGAAACCTTTTCACATATTTCTAGATTAGAGACAATTAGAATCTATTTAGCATATGTATCTCAATTTAATTTAAAATTATATAATAATGATTTTAAATCATCATTGATAATGGATATTTAATTGAAGAAGTTTATGTTGAACAAACACTAGGTTTTTAAAACCCTCATCTACAATATTCAGTTTTTAAACTTAATTAATCTATTTATGTCCTTAAATAAGAACCAAGATCTTGGTAAAAAAGATTAATCTCATTTTGGTTGGAAAATGTATTTTTTATAGTATTAGAAGATCCTAATCTTTTAAGAACAATATTTTATATAATATATTATTAGTTCAAATTTATATTTAGAATTTTATTTTCAGATCAATAAAAAAACATTATAATGATTTTTCAAACCATATGAAAAAGAATTTTAAATGAGTATGATGGGAGAATTTAATATCTTTTTAAGATTTAAAAATTATTAGAAAGATTAAGTAAATGTTTTAAATCAAGGAAAATATGTTATTGATTTATTAAGATTGTTTGGACTAAAAATAGTATGATACAAAACACCCATGTGTACTAATGTAAAACATTATTTGCATGAAGCCGAAGAACTAGTTGAAAACATGTTATAAAAATTTATGATTTGTAGTTTATTATATCATACTAGTTATAGACCCAAAATTATTGTTTCTATATGTTTATGTGCTAGATTTTAGTCCAACAAAATATAATCTCAAATTACTACTATTAAATAAATTTGATATTTAAAAGGAATTATTTTTCAATCTCTACATTACCTAAAAATTTATTATTTTAATTTTATTTTATATTAAGATGCCTTTTCAGAGGATATAGAATATAGGTAAAAATAACATCAATAATTTGTCAATTTTTTGGGAAATCTTTAGTTTTATAGTCAAGTAAGAAAACAATGTTTTGTTGTTATAACAACTTCCATGGAAAAATATATACCTTCTTAGATTTATTACGCACATGTTTTGTGGATAAAACAAACCATACTGGTATTGGGAATTAATTTTAATAATTTACTTAGTTTATGTGATCATACTAGTGCCATTAATACTTCTAAAAATCCAATTTGACATTCTAGAACCAAGAATATTTATTTAAGGAATAATTTTCTAATAGATCTTGTTTTGAAAAAGGTAATATCTTTAAAAAATTTAAATATTGAATATCAACTTTCCAATATTTTTTCTAAACCACATCCCATTATAATTTTTTATTTTATTAATGGGGGTTTATGAATATTTAATTTTAAATAATTTTTAATTAATTTATTTTATTAATTTCTCTCTTATATCATTATATTTGATTCAGATATAATTCATTAAATTATTTTTCAAATAAAATCTAAAATTAATTTAAATTTTTGAAAAATCATGTATTTTCAATATAAAGAATTAATGATTACACTAAAAAATTATCTTGAGATACCATATCATGTCACCAAAACCACAAAAAAACCTTCCCCTCTCTCTGTTCTCTTACTTACCCTATCATTTCAGACCCTTTTGACTTCTAGAGATCCCATTTTTCTTTCAGAACCCCAGAATCTGAAACCCCTATCATATTTTCAGAAATGTGGATGAAAAAATCATGCAAGCAAAGCCGTATGAAGAAACATATTACCTACAGAAAAATTATTCCAAGAATTGTAATAAAATTCATTTTGATCAATTATAAAAATATTCTTCTAAATAGTGGTCTACATTTTCAAGGTATTAAATCTCTTTTTACTATAAGAAAAAATTTTATTTTTGTTATATATTCAAAAGAGTTCATTATAAATTCTCATTATAGTATCAGTGGAACAGATTATTTGTTCACATATAAGATCTATCATGTGGATTTTTCAATCTCTTCGGTGGAAACAGACAATGTTTTTAAGTATCTACATGATGGGGTTTTTTATTTTTATCTCAAATAAATTGGAAAAAATTAACATAAATTAAATGAGATTTTGCCTTCTCACTTTAGATACACTTAGATAATAAAAAATCTTGTTGTGAATCTTGATTATAATAATATGGTGCTGGTCAAATTTATTCATCCAGATATAATTATAAGAACATATGAACTTGAAAATATTCTTTATCGATACATGTATATAATGTTTTTTATGATGAGTGATGTTAAATTCAATTTTCCAATGAAAATGTTAAGGTACATGAATCACTATTTCTAAAAGGAGGAAATGATGTATTTTTATCCTTATGGTAGTATAGTTTCCATGTTTTTACATCAAAAATATCTGATTATAGATGTAATGATAAACTCCCAATATCATCACAACAAAATTATCAATTCTATAACTCTTAGAAATAAATATTAATTATGGAGTATAATTCATGAAAAACTATTACGTATTGGTTAAAATGTACAAAAAGTATTTGATCATATTTCTCATAGAAAGAAACGAATTTTGGGATCTACTACACCAATCCAAAATCAAGGAGAAGAAGTTTCTAAATCAAGAATTGATGACGAAGTTCAACCAAATTTTTTTTGATTCAGATATAGAGTCTCTGACCCAGAAACTTCAAGATATGTACCTCAAAATATTCAAGAAAGTTTCTAAGATCCAATCAATGAATCCATTTTTATCTAGCCTAGAAATAATGGTGAACCTAAAATTCATAAAATAAAAACTCAAGCCATAGAATTTGAGGTTTTTGTAGCCTGTGAAGTTTCTCTAGTTGTAAATTAACTAGTCAACAGAGAATAGAATTAGACTCTAAATCAACAAGAAAATAAAATTCAACAATATCTTGATGATTAACAAGTCCAATTAAATGATAAAGGAAAAGATAAATCTCCACAAGTAGTATATGGCACTATAAGGTTAGTCTATAATTAATCTATTCTATGGACAATGAAATCCTTGGACCTGCTAAAATCATAAAGGTTCTTGAGGCTGAATTTTCTCCCTATAATTAGATTAGTAATGGAAAATATTCATCCCTAGTTGACAGAGTAAAACCCTATGCTGTTTATGAATTAGAATATTCTAATTCATTGAATAATCGAATCGAAGGATTTTTTGTTCAATTCAAAAAACTAAGAGAAGGTAATTTCAATTTTTAAGGTGACTTATAGGCTATAAAAAATATTTTGAATATTTAATAAATTCAACTATTACTAGAGAGTAATTTGAATCTTTTTAGAGTCATCTCCAAAATATCAGGTAAAATAATGTTTTTTAAGATATTATGATGCTTTAAAACTAAAAATGATAGATCAGTTTGGAAAACTAAAATCAGAATCTATCATGAATATTTATTTCATTTATTTAAAATAGTATTTTAGAATTCATTTTTAGTCTATAAAATGAAGTTTCAATAAATCCATATCTTCTACTTCAAAACCTAAAACTTCACGAGACATAATCAGAAGGTTTGAAGAAATTACTTTTGTTATGGATGCTATGTATGATTGACTTCATACATTACAACATGACCATGCAGCTTTCAATGTTTGGTTGGAAAATAAATGAGATTTTATTTTAGAAGAAAATTCATAAGCGACTTCCATAAGGACTCTTAATAATCAGTTGGGATCAATGTTTTATAATTTCATTCACTTAGAATAAATACTTCATGAATTTATGGTATTAAATTTAGTTGAAAGTATAAATATAGGTTAAGATTCAATGATTTTTATGAGGAAGTTGGATGAAAATATTACAAAACTTTTAAAAGAATTGATTGAAGAATTGAAATATGTTCTTTAGGATATTCATGTTTTACCAGAAACTAACACCTCTTATGAAGCATCCCTTTCACATTTATCCAACCCTTTTATCTAAACATTTATCATCCATGATTATTTTTTAATCATAAATATTCATTTTTATAAAGTTGTTTTTATTATTATATTTGAGTTTATATCATTTCTTTTCATTACTACTACCGAAAAACCTATTTTTCACTTAAGAATAATATAACATTCATCTATAGTTAGGTATTACATTGAATGTGTTTTTATCCATTTTGATATACTTAATTTTTGGTATCACAAGAAGGGTGAGAAAATTGGGAAAACAAAACATTATTAAGTACATGTTTCTATTATCAATCCACTGTAATAATAGTGTGAAAAAATAGTTTTCAAAAAATATTTAATAACCATATATTTTTAAAATATTATTTTATTTGTGTTTAACATTCCTGTATTTTCTATAAATTATGTTATGGGTTTTGTGATCATCAATAAGGGGGATATTATTAGGAATGTATTGTCCCAACAATACTATATAAATTTCATTTTTTGTGATGCTAAAATACACCATTTTTTGTTTTACTAATGAAATTATGTTATGTAATTTTTAGGAATATATTTGTTGATAATTTAGAAGCTTATCTAATTTATGGGTTATAATATTTGTTAATGTATTCTGACTGTGTTTTGAACATATTCATGAAATAATATTCATACACTATGCTGTGTATGGAATGGAAAACCTTTGTTTTGAATAACATGTATGGACTATATACCCTATTTTTCCAAAAAAGTATGGATAATAAAACCTATATTTGGATGGAACTATACATTTGAAGAAAGGTAATGTATGGTTAATCAACCATATTTTTGGAATCAACCCTACATTTTAGGAATCAAAAGTATGGTATATCAACCCAACATTTCTGATTAACCGTACATTGTCAACCCTATGTTTGGAATTTTTTTGTCATGCGAAGTAACTCTACATTTGACTATTCAACGAGACAATTTAAAGTAAATATATTTTCTTTAATTTATGCAATGTTCTATGTTGGTTGGATTACATAACTCAAGAGGGGGTGAATTTAGTGTCTATACAAATTTCTATTAAAAAACATTCTTTACACAATAACATCCTCCTATGAAAATAAACATAAATTCATTTTGTAGTGAATTTATAAATCTCTTCAAGGTTCAATTTGGTTCCCTAAATATTTATTAGTTCTCATCTATCCAAATATAAATATTATTAATAATTTTGAAACAAACCTAATGATTCAGAACAGATTTAAACACCTGATAAACTAACTATAAAAGATTAGTTTATCTTAATGACCAAAATACATAACAAATAAAAATATAAGATAAACAACACAAGAGATAAATCAAGTGGTTCAGTCACTAGCAGAGACTTAGTCCTCTCCACTTGGTGATCACCTACCACCAACTAGTTTATATTAATAAACATGTGATCCACACCCTATATCGGGGTTCACAACAACACATAAGCTATCCAGTTCACACTTGACCTCTACTATAGTTATTCATGGGAAAAACTTATAAAGAAATCTCATAGGATCTCTTCCACAATTCTATGTGGGATACCGGTGTAATAAGAGATTGAGAGTGAGGATATTTTTTTATCCTCCAGTTTAGCTCATGAGACAGTGTGTGTGACATAAAACAGATATACACACTGCTCAAATAGTAACTATAAGATCACAATATAGTTTAATAAGGAATAGTGGAGTTTAAAAATCTTTGTGTGATGTGAAGTAGAGATCCCAACTTATTGGATCTATAGAAAAAGAAATTCAATTCCTCTTCTAGAAGTCAGCTTTAGAATAGAGTATCACAATTTTAGTATTCCAGCTTCCAGGTGTGAAAATGGGTTTTCTCTTTAATTTCTCGGTGTACAATGCGCTTCTATATAATGTTGCTTGTTAGAAACTTCTTGTGACCTCAAGCTTTGAGTTCCTCTGTTAACATATTGGCACAGTCTCTATTTTAGTGTGTTCTTCAAGCTCTATGTGTATCTGTATATCTTTGTTTCTCCTCATTTTTTTGAGCTCTTATTGAAGTCCATTGATAATTCAAGGTCTACTAGGCATAAAGATCTCCACATGTGCACGTACCTTGTACTGTCTACGGATAGTTCTAAAAACAACATTTAATAATGTTAGAAACATTAATTTGTCAGAATATGACTGTTAGAAATAAATTTGAATTAATAAAATTGAAACAGTTATTTATGACTATTGGTGAGTCATCTTTGGTGTGTTGTCTTCGGTTTGGTAACATTAGTATGTCAAATTTAGTGTGTCAACTTCGGTCTCTCAACTTAGGTGTGTTGACTTCGGTCTGTCATCTTCGGTGTGTCTACTTTGGTGTGTCGACTTCGGTGTGTCCACTTCAGTGTGTCGACCTTGATCTGTCAACTATGGTGTGTCAACTTCGATGTGTTGACTTCATTATTTATTCTTTGGTGTTTCGACTTCGGTATGTCATCTATGGTGTGTTGACTTCAGTGTGTTGAGTTTGGTTTGTCGACCTAGGTGTGTTGAACATCGGTTTGTCATCTTCGATGTGTCGAACATCGGTCTGTCAAACATACCATCGGTTCCAGGGAATCTAAAAAAGGTTATGAAGGATATGCCTTATAATAATCATTACAAGGATAAGTGTTATCCTAAAATACATGTATAAATGCACTGGTAAACATATTTATTCATGAATATAGGATGTTTACTTCTTTAAGTATATTTTTCTGTATGATATAATTTATTTACTTAGAGATATTAAAATGGAATGAAAGAATAGAGTCTGTATATTGATAGTATTTATTGTTATTAAAACTAAATTATCATAGGGGGTCTAACAATCTCCCCCTTTTTAATAACAACAAATTATAGCATATATAAGAAAAATATTGAATAAAGATAGATTTACATAACATGCTACATAGAATTTGAATGTCTAATATAACTAAAGTATTTCTTTGTTTGAATTATTAAAGAAAATCCCCCCTCAATAAATGGATTAAGTTGAGTATATGCCACCTGTCCTAAACCAAACCCCCCTTAGATAAATAATGTAAGCCTTATTTTAATGTATGCCTTATTTGATCCCCTTTTGGGATTTTAAAAAAAAGATATAGAGAAGAAAAAGACGGAAAAAAATAATGGTAAGGATAAATACTATAAAAGAAAGACACCATAAATATTTTCATTAAGAGGCATAAAAGTAAAAGTCAAACAAAAAGGAAAAATCTCTATAAAAAAACAATAAATCACTAAGGGTTTTGATGTTGGGGGGATTTTCCTTTTTCTGATAGATCCGAGGGAGAAGGAAAAGGTTTGGGAGTGGCAGAGGTAAGAGGTGGTCTAAAGATAACACAAGACAGGGCAACACCTGTAGGAATAGTAGATGCAAGGGTAGGCAGCCGTTCTGACAAACAATTGACTTGGAGTTTTCTATGTGACGATCGGTCAAATATGGGAATGATCTTGAGAGATAAACATTAGAGAAGGAGGCCTAGAGGAAGTACCAATTGAAGTAGCTATATGTACCAAAATAGCCTCATCCTGAACATGCAGATAAGGTTTGAGTAGGTCAATGAAGTTATTAATGATTTTACCACCATATTGCATCGCCTTGTTGAAGTCATCCTTATTTTCCATAAATTTACTCAGTAAAGGTGTAAAATCATTCAATTAATGGACCTTCTTCTTGAATTCTTCTGTGATTGGAGGAATTAGAATATTTTCTACATGAAGCATGAAGCTATTGATGAGATCATTCTTGGTATAAATGTTAGTGAAATACTTATCCACATTTTCCCTAATTTATTTCTGAGCTACAGAGGCTTTATTTGTGCACTATCTTACCATATTGTATACAAGATCTATATTTCTATGTACATTTTCATGGGTTTTTTTTTTCTGGAACACTCTACAGTTTTTGAAGTTCCTCTCTCATTAAAACCTTGAGAGACTCCAAATTAGCAACAACATTTTCACCACTCCCTGAATTGGATGGGCCAGTCAACATTTTTCCAAGCTATTCATTCAACTTCTCGAGATCCACACTGAGTAGATGAGTTACCATGTTCCTAAGAACTTTCGGAACACCACTAAAGGAGGTCTTGAAGACAGAGGTTAACTAATTAAACTCATTACTCATTTTTCTTACATCATCTCTCAGCAAGGTATTGTGTTGAATAATGGTTTCTGCTATCGAAATGAGATTTGGATGAATCTCCTAGATCACTATTCATGCAATCTTTGCTGCATCAGCATCTGAGATACATATGGAGGTAGAGGATTCACTCTTGTATCCTACTAAGGCTATCACAGACTCCCAAATATCATTATTAAATTTCTCTGAATCAGCCTTAATGTTATAGTCACTGGTGACAACCTGTGGTATTTGTTCTACTGCTGGAGGTGCAACTAGTGGATTAGGTGCAATAGGTTCTGGTTCAGCTTGGAATTGTGGAGCAAGAGGATAAGACACCCTTTCCTCATCCAAGACATACTATAAACCAAAAAAAATGTATCCAGGATCATTATTACACTCTCTAGTACAAGTCCAATCTCTTGGCTCAACAATATCAATTCTAATCATCCTTCCCTGAGTCTCAGGAACAACATCAACTACATCAAATTCTTCATCCTTGTATCTTACAATAACAACTTGTCTGGGAACAGGAATCATCCCAACTTTAAGTTATGCTTGTGCTCCAGCCACTGAAACTTCAACAGGTACTTCCTCAATTTGAGGCACTGGAACCACATCTTCTTCCTCTTGGACAGCAGCTATAAGATCATTCAATTCATGAATTATATTTTTATTTTTATCATTATTAAGGGGTGATATGTCCTCATATTCAGCATCTTTCTTACCAATATCTTGTTGTTCAACATGCTCAATACCATCACTAGCTCCATATACTGATTCCTCACTGGATCTATCAACCACTTGTTGTCCCATTATTAGAGAGTCACTTACATGCTCGTTATTTCCTCCATTATCACCACCACCACCACCATCATCATCATCATCATCATCACCATCATCATTACCATCATCTAATTCCTCATCAGATTTACTAACATAGACTTTAACTCTAGTAATTTTAGTTTCTTCCTCATCCTCATCACCTAATAAAGATTATATTGAGGGAAATACCAAAGGTAATCTAGTCGGTCCATAAGACATATATTTGTGACTTTCAGCAATATCAGGATCAATCCTATCATCCAAAGGAGATCCTTATTCCCTTGGCACTTCAGGCTCAGCTTCTTTATCAGAATAAACTGGAACCTCTCCTAGTTTGAGACCTAAATCAACTTGATCCTTTGGCCTAGAAGGGTGTTCAACTAGATTGGATTCCTCATATAGCCTTTTCTCATCTCCTACCCAACATCTCTTCCATGGGTTCCAGAATATTTTTATCCTTTCAGAAATGTCGTTCTGAAGACAAAAACCACTACAGGAACTAATCACTTCATCTCTATCTTCTACATAACCAACCCTTTTCAACATGGAATAAATCATCCTCAGATAGTACAAGCAGTTTTTTTTCTTGGATGGCTAAATCAAATATGATATACACACCATTAGATACCTACATAGGTTCACTTTTACTCCACATTTCAACAAAAATATCATGAAAACTTCCTGATACATCATAACAGAGAAATCTCATTTCCTTGGGTAGATTTGATGTTGCATAAACTTAAAATGTATCCTTACTTCTCCTTTAAATTCATTTGAAACGGTCCTATTGGATTATCCATTTCTAATCAACTCCTTCAGATCATCTTCATAAGGGAACAAATTAGAGGAAGGTGTAATATTACCAAGATAGTCAGCATAGAAACCTTCATGAGGTATCTTTAAGCATTTCTCCCATTCCTTAGATGATAAAGCTATCTCCATTCCCTTTACCACATAATTCATCTTTCCTACCTTAGCTTCATCAAATGATATCCTCAAATGTTGATAGAACTCACACACGAGCTGTTGAAAATAGTGTCTTTCAATGTTGGCGAACCAAATGAGCTATCCTTGAGATTCTAGTACTTTCAACAAAAAAGATTTGCTTGATAGAAGAAACTCAGTAGACACCTCTTTTTTTAGCCGTAAACACTCATATTTCCATGCTCAGTTTCGTAGTCCCACTGGACACCCCTCTCTGATGCTTAGCAGAAAGATATTGGATAGGTTCTTCCATTGCATGACTGGTCCTCGCCATGACAGGTCTTCATATTCCAACAAATTTGAGAGGTCAAGAGTCGAGAGGGAGTGTGAAAAAATGTAGAAAGCTTTTCAGCAGATGAGAAGGTAAAATGTCAGGATATATTGAACTAAATATATCATTTAGGGATTGTAAATCGTAAATCATGAAAGTTTAAACATAAAAAAATGAAGAATACAAAACAACATCATTTTATTTAAAAATAGATTGAATTACAAAACAAAACTTAAATACATCGACGTCAATGAATCAGTTTTAGGGATCAGTTTCATAAGATCAGTTTCAAGAAATTTAGTTTCATGATATCTGTTGTCAAGTGATTAGTTTCAATAAGTCAGTTTCAAGAAATCGGTTTCATGAGATCAGTTTTGAGGGTTTGTTTGACAAGATTGGGTTCATGAGATGGGTTCGACAAGACTAGTTTCATGATATCGATTTGACAAGATCAGTTTCATGAGATCAGTTTGACAAGATCAGTTTTATGAAATTGGTTTCAATGATCGGTTTGATAAGATCAATTTCATGAGATATGTTTGACAAGATTGGTTTCATGAGATAGGATTTTCAAGAATAGTTTCATGAGATAGGTCTGACAAGATCAGTTTCATGAGATCAGTTTGACAAGATCCTTTTCATGAGATCAGTTTCAAGAGATCACTTTTACAACATCAGTTTCATGATATCAGTTTCAAGAGATCGTTTTTAAGAGATCGGTTTGACAAGATCATTTTCATGAGATCAGTTTCAAGAGATCGGTTTGACAAGATCAGTTTCATGAGATCGGTCACAAGTTATCAATTTGATAAGATAAGTTTCATGATATTGGTTTCAAGAGATTTTCTATTGATTTTTCATTCTTAGTTCATGTCTGATTTTGTTTATTCTCTCATAATTTAAGGGTTTAGTGAAAATATCACCAAGATGATGTTCAGTCCTAATAAACTAATGAGTTATATCACCTTTTTGATAACGATCTTTCAAAAAGTGATGTCTTGAATCAATATGATTTGTTCTAGAGTGAGAGATTGGATTTTTAGAAATGTTAATAACACTTTTATTATCACAGGTTAGGGGGATATGTCTTAAATGAAATCCATTATCTAATAAGGTGTGTTTCATCCACAAAATGTGTTGAAAACAACTACCCACAATAATGTATTCTAATTCAGCAGTTGATAATTCAACTGAATTTTTCTTTTTACTACACCAAGATATCTATGACTTTCCCAAAAAGTGACATCTTCTCGAGGTATTCTTTCTATCTAACTTACACCCACCAAAATCAGCACCTGATTAGAAAACTAAATCGAAAATTTGTTCTTTAGGATAGTATAATCCTAAATTAGGTGTATATTTGAGGTATTTGAAAATTATTTTAATAGCATTTAAATGTGACTCTTTTTGGCTTTATGGAAATCTGGCACCCATATACACAGTAAACATAATTTTGGGCCTATTGGCAGTTAAGTATAGAAAACTTCCTATCATTCCTCTATAAGCATTTTGATCATCTATTTTTCCATTTTCATCAAGATCTAACTTACCTGTAGAACTCATAGGAGTTTCACTGATCTTAATGCAATCAAAGCCATATATTTTCAAAATATATTTTGTGTACTTAATTTGATTTAATATTATTCCTTCTTTATTATGAAATATTTGAAATCCAAGAAAATATTCAAGTTCTCCCATTAAACTCATTTCAAACTCGATTTGCATTATATTTGAAAAATCATTACATAAAGGATTTTTGGAAGATCCAAAGATAATATCATCTTGATATATTTGGGATATTAATAATTATATCGAAATTATTTTTATAAATAAAGTAGGATCTACATGTCCTTTTATAAAAACATTAGAAAAAAGAAGGTTACTTAACCTTTCATACCAAGATCTTGGAGCTTATTCCAAACCATATAAAGCTTTCGATAATTTAAACACATGATTTGGAAAATGTGGATTTTTAAAAACTAGGGGTTGTTCAACAAAAACATCCTCAATTATAAAAAAATTCAGGAATGCACTTCTGACATCCAATTGATAAAGTTTAAAATTCATGTGTGCTGCATAGGCAAGTAAGATTCCAATTTCCTCATGTCCTGCTACTGGTGTAAAAGTGTCTTCATAATCAATTCCCTCTTCTGGATTATATCCTTGTGCAAGTAATCCAGCTTTATTTGTAACTATATTTCCAACTTCACCTACTTTATTTATAAACTCCCATTTGGTTCCAATAGTCAAAGTATCCTTACGTCTATCTACAAGCTTCCAAACATTACTTCTTTAAAAATGATTAAGTTATTCTTTCATTTCTATTTCCAAAAATTCATTATTTATTGAATCATTGATATTTTTAGGTTCAAGTTGTGACAAGAAGTCTTGATGTTCAACCTAGTTTCTCATGGAAGCTCTGGTTTGTGTTCCTCTATCTAAATCTCCAACAACATCATCTAAGGGATGATTCTTAAGGGTTCTAGTTGGTCTAGAGAAAGTAGGACTTGATATTTCCGGTTGGATAGCTTGATCTGGTTCACTATGGTTAGGATGCGAAGAACTTACATATCTAGAAGTTTTCCCAGATTCCTTTACATGATGATTTGAGGTTGTATCATTTATGTCAAGACATGATATACCCTCTTCAATACTTTCTAGTGAGGTCTTGGGCTAATGTGGATCTGCTTCATCAAATTTGATGTGTACAGATTTCTCCACACATTTGGATTTATTATTAAAGACTCTATAGGCCTTATTTGATGTAGAATATCTAAGAAATATTCCGTCATCACTTTTTAATGTAAATTTATATAAATTATCTTTAGTATTCATAATATAAACTTTACATCCAAATAATTCAAAATAACCTACTTTGGGTTTCTTATTATTCCACAACTCATAAGGAGTTTTATTAATAATAAATCTAATTAAGACACTGTTTGTTATGTAGCAGGCTATATAAACAGCTTCATCCAAGAAATAAATGGGTAAATCATATTCATGAAGCATAGTTTGAGCAATTTCTTGTAATGTTATATTTCTTATTTCTATCACACCATTATATTGAGGTGTCCTAGGTGTATAAATGTTATGATTATAGCTATTTTGTGAGAAAAAAGATTCCAAATCCTGATTCTCAAACTCAAGACCATGATCACTTCTTAATGATTTAATCTTAAGTCCTATAATATTTTCTATAGTCCTCACATACTTGGTATAGTGTGAACATGCATCATTTTTATGAGACAGGAAAAAGGTCAAGGTATACCTAGAGAAATAATCTACAAGAACATAAACATACTACTTCCCATTAATACATGAAACTCTAGATGGTCCAAAAAATTCCATGTGAACCAACTCAAGAGGTTCATATGTAGTTACTTCATTCTTTTATTTGAAATTGATTATGTTGCTTTCATTTTTGAAAATGATTACATACTTTGTTGTTTGGAAACTCTAATCTGGGTAAGTCTCTAACTAAGAATTTTCTAGTTAACATCCTAAGATAATGTATATTATGATGTCCTAGTCTTCTATGCTAGATCCAGAACTCTTTGTGAAAGGCATTTAGAAAAGAGACATTCTTTGAGGCTAGTGTGTCTTGAATTACAGCATATACATTATCATTTCTAAAAGAAGTAAATATTAAATTATTATGGGAATTGAAAAAATGTCATGAATCATTTTTGAATTTAACATTAAATCCATCATCAAATAATTGATATATGTTGAGCAGGTTATACTTTAGTCCATCAACATACAAAACTTTAGAAATTGAAATAGAGTTAGGGTTACTAATCTGGACTAGGCCAATGATTTTTCCTTTACCATTGTCACCAAATGTGATATGTCCTCCATCAATCTTGATAAGACTCTTAAAGTATGAAAAATCCCCTATCATATATTTTGAACACCCACTATCCATGTACAATATCTTTTTATAGGAGCTCTTTATGTGGTTTACCTACAAAACAGTTTAACCAAAAAATGACTTTGGTACCCATATTTATATGGGTCCACATACATTAGAATTATAAGCTTTAAGAACACACAACTATCTTATGGGTTTTCTATATGTAGAATATTTTATATTTTAAAAATAAACTTTGTTTGGTCCTAAAGAATTGGATACAGTAAAAGAATTTGAGGAACAAGAACTTATAGTACAATTATGGTTTTTGAAAAAAGTAGTAGATTTTTTATATTTGGGAATGAAATGTGATTTGGATAAATTACTTTGACGTGGTTGATATCCTTTAACAGAAGTATACATAGGAGCTATTTGATTACCAAGAATTTTAGTAAGAGTATTGTTTACATTAGTAAATTTTTCTAAGTCTTTCTTCAATTGTTCATTAGACATTTTTAGCTCATTGTTTTCTTTAATCAGTTGTGCATTTTTCTCCTTTTCAGTTGTAATTTTAGATTTAGTAGTCATAGTAACAACATGCTATTTTTTCAAAGATTTATAATTATCTTTCAACTCATTACAGGTTTCCTCTAACATGTTGCAATATTTGAATAGTTCATCTTTTGTCATATTTTCTGACTCACTTTTAGAATAATAAGAATTATGTACAAGAGAGTCTAAGGTTACCTCAGTTGTGTTTTTCATGAAACACATATTAGCCATATCATCTTTATCATTATGAGAATATCCAAATTAAGTTGAGCAGTCCTCAAAGGAACTCCAGGCAGCCTTCATTTCTTTCTTATATCTTTCATCTTTATTTTCATACTTTTTCCTGTATTTCATATTTGGGAAGTTACCTATGAAATTTCATTTCCTTTTACATTCATAACAAATTATCCCTTCTGATTTATCAATTTTCTTCCAATCCCTTTTCCAATTTCCCTTATTTTCGTACTTTCCTTTATAATTGGGATTTTTGAAGAACTTTTTTTTACGATAGAATTTCTTGAATCGTCTAGCCAAATGGGAAATTTCTTCTTCACTATCTGAAGAGAATTCATCACTTCCTGAGCTTTCAATAACGGCTTGAACTTTATCTTTATATTTAATTTTTGATGTAGTTGTCTTGAAATATACAGACTTTCGTTTTGGTTCATACCCTTCTGATTTACCATCTATTCTTCTTCTTCATACATCATTAATTTTCCAATCAATTCCTTCACTGGTATCTTATCAATATCACACAATTCTCTAATAGACACATGCATTCTAGGCCATCTTTCTGGTAGGAATCATAGAATCTGCATTATCTACTCATTGGCAGTTACTTCTCTTCCTAAATAAATCATGGTATTCACAATATCCTTGAACCTGAGATACATATTAGAAATTGACTCATCAGGATTAATTATGAAGTTATCATATTTGATAGTATAAGTATTCAATCACATTTCTTTAACATTAGATGTTATTTCATGAGAAATAGAGAGAGTATCCCAAATATTATGTGTAGTTTTACAAGAAAAATTATGGTTAAACTCTTCATCTCCTAGTGCACAGTATAGAGCATTAATTTCTTTACAATTATTGTTATAGGTATTCTTGGTAGGTTCATCCCAAGTGTTTCTAGCAGTTTTAGGTATTTCATATTTACTTTCAATAGTTGTCCAGATTTTGAATCCCATACTTTCTAGATATATTTTCATTTTAATCTTCCACTGAGAATAGCTGTTTCCATTAAAGAAAGGTGGTTGATTAGTATCATCCCCTTCTAATCTATTTTCCATGATAAAGGGTGTAAAAGAATTTCTAATAGATAAAAATTTACAAATAACAGAAAATTGATGATCTTTGAAACACAACTATAATCCCAGTTGACACAATTTGAAAAATCAATAGTAACATTCAAAACACCTCTGTTACCAAATGGTGGTCAGAGTAGATGACTCAAGAGGGGGTGAATTGAGTATCTATAAGAATTTATGTTAAAAAATGTTCTTTACACAATAATATCCCCCTATGAAAATAACACAAAGTCAGTTTGTAGTGAATTTATAAAGTCTTGATGGTTCAATTTGGTTCTCTGAAGATTGATTAGTTCTCAGATTTATAAATCTATAGATTAGAAAAAGATTTGAAGAAAACCTTCTGATTCATAATAGTTATAAACATTTTATAACCTAACTATCAAAGTTCAATTTATCTTAATTATAGAAATACATAAGAGATAAAAATATAAGATAAACAACACAACGGATAAAACAATAGCCTCAGTATCAAGCAAAGAATTAGTTCTCTCCACTTGGTGATCACCTACCACCAAGCAGCTTATATTAATAAACATATGATCCACACCCTGGATCAGGGTTCATAATAGCACACAAGCTGTCCAAGTCACACATGACCTCTACAACAGTTATTCATGGGAAAAACAAATAAACAGATCTCACAAGATCTCTTCCACTATTATAAGTGGGATACAAGTGTAATAAGAGATTGAGACAGAGGAAATTTTTTTATCCTCCAGTTTATCTTAGGAGATAGCATGTGTGGTACAAAAATGATATACACACTGCAAAAATAGTAACTATAAGATCACAATAGAGTTTAATGATGAATAGTGGAGTTTAGAAATCTCTGTGTGGTGTGCAGTAGTGCTTTGGACTCATTGGATGTTGATAAAAATAAATTTGAGTCCTCTTCTGGAAGAAGTATCTATAACAGAGTATCATAGTTTTAGTATTCCATCTTCCATGTGTGAAAAAGGTTCTGCTCTTTAATGTCTTTGTGTACTATGAGATTCATCAAAATGTTGCTTGTTAGAAACTTCTTGTGATATCAAGCTTTGAGTTCCTCTATTTTTGTATTCTCATAGTCTCTATTTGGTTGTGTTCTTCAAGATCTATGTGTATCGGTATATCTCTGTGTCTCATCCTTTTTTGAGATCTGATTGAAGTCCTTTAATATCTTCAAGGTATACTAGGAATAAAAATATCTTCATGTTCATGTACCTCATACTGTCTACGAATAGTCTTATTGGAAATGTTAAATAATTTTAAAAACGTTAACTTGTCTAAATATAAATGTAAGAAATAAATTCTAATTAATAAAATCGAAATAGTTATTTATGACAATTAGTGAGTCATCATCAGTGTGTTGTCTTCGGTTTGGTAACATTGGTATGTCATCTTCGGTGTGTTGACTTCGGTCTGTCGACTTCAGTGTGTCGACTTCGGTCAGTCATTTTCGGTGTGTCGACTTCGGTTTGTCAACTTCATTGTGTTGACCTCAGTGTGCCGACTTCAGTCTGTGAACTTTGGTGTTTCGTCTTCGGTGTGTCGACTTCGGTCTGTCATCTTCGGTGTGTCGACTTCAGTGTGTCGACTTCGGTTTGTCGACTTCAGTGTGTCGACTTTGGTGTGTCGACTTCTGTGTGTCGACTATGGTGTGTCGACATCGGTGTGTCGACATTGGTGTGTTGAACATATTTTTGTCATATTCTGTGCGTCAAACATCTGTCTGTCAAACATACCATCGGTGCTAGGGAATATAAAAAAGGTTATGAAGTATCTATCTTACAAGAATCGTGACAAGGCTAAGTGTTATCAAAAAATACATGTATAAATTCCCTTGTAAACATATTGATTCATGAATATAGGTTATTGAATTATTTAAGTATATTTTTCTATATGACATAATTGAATTACATAGAGATATTAAAATGGGAGGAAAGAATAGAATCTATACATTGACATTATCTTTTAATATTTAAACTACACTATTATAGAGTTTCAAACAGTCTATATGGAAATAATGATTGATTCAAATCTATTTTATGACTTATTCAAATGATCATATTCAACAAAGTAAATTATTCCAATTTATAAGGTATGTTACGACCCTCTTGAATGAATTAAATTTGAATGATTGTGATCTACCAGGAGACATTATTGGATCTACCCAAATGAAATAAATATGTGGGTTCAACATCTATGGAGAGAGTATTTTCTATTTATATATACAATATTCGACTTCATATTTGTGAATATATTTTGAATAAATAATTTATTTAAAGACCAAGTGACTCTATTATTTATGAAGAGGATGCACTTTGAATATTTATATATTTCAACCTCATTCTATAGTGTAACTTCTTCTATTTGTTTCTTAGTATTCTTTTTAAAGATCATGAACAACTAATATCTATTAAAATCTATCCTTGAATACATTCATATTTAAACAAGAAGATCCATATTCTATCTGTTTCTACTGAAACTATGACCAGGAACATATAAATTCAATGAAATCAAACTCTTTAGATGTATTGTATTTTTTGATTCTAGAACTCAATAGTGGAAGTGTTTCAAATTCTCATACTAAGCTGCGGAGAAATTTTTTCCATTTAAAATAACTATAAGGCTCCATAATGCCTTATTGTATGGTGTCAACTACCTGTACTCATTTTTTTAAATTTCATGTGATAAGATATTTTTTTAGTGAAAACCACTGAGATCAAAGAGATATCATTGGTGGAGTGGACTAGGGGATCATTGTGCCCCAAACCACAATAAAAATATTGTGTTCTTCTTTACCATTTACTTTCTACTCAAATCAGTTACAAAAGATAGCACTACATATCTGCATAAATAGAAAAGAAAGCCTGCAACTAGAATCTGTCTACATTATCAAAAAGATAGAATTCAACCACCCTCTCATATGTCTTTTTATTATTCCAACACAACATAAAAACCCATGAAAACTCTACCTTATGATCCCATTTGGGTATCTAGATGGAGGTATCTTGTGTTGGTAAATATAATCCTTGCTAAATAGAAAAAATAGGGGGAATCTTTTGAAAGGACATTGAAATCATGAAATTATCCCTATATGAATCTTGTAAAATGTTAAATTTACCTTGTACCTCTTTATTCAAATATCCCATTCAACAATATGGTTATTAGAGTCCCAGTGAATGGATACATCACTCACTACACCAATAATATGTTTAATTTCATGATAAATGAATTTAAAACCCCTTGAAATATTTAACCAATATTTCCAATCCAGTCTCATATAAAACTAACTAAAAATATAATTAGCAAGGCAGACATGCTCTAATACCTTTTTTATTGGACCTTAAACATGGATACCCCACATTAGCTATTATTAAGACATGTTTCAGAACCCAATCCCATATATTTGAGGCCAATGATTTGGGACTATAATTGGATGGGAACATCACACTTTATGTGAGGCCTTAGTCTAATACACCTATATAAAACACACATCTATATATTTGATATAATAATTTAGGATAGATATTAAAAACAACTACTATACCTAATTTATTTTTCAAACACTAAGATCTAAAAATAAATAACAAGTATATAATCTATAATTAAAATGGGGAAAAATGCATAACCAAGAAACCCAAAGGTTAATGAACTTAAATGGAATGAGGTTAAGGTTTATATACAATTTAAAAAAACTAATCACAAATTTCATCCACTACTATCAGCTTTAGGTACCACTAAGCTCTTGATCTACCAACATAGAGTCCACCAAGGTCATCATTTAACTATTTTTAATTTTAAAAATTCATCAAAACATAGGTCGAAACACCACATAGGGGTGGGTATATAATTTTCTAGTAATACACATCAAAAAAATAGTAAATAAAAAAATCATATCATAAACAATAATGTTGAAGATAAACAAAATATAATAGAAGGAATCCTAAATATAAAACCCATATATGATTTCAAGATAGAAAAATTAGGATAGTATGTCCAAATATTCATATCCCAGAAAAGAAAGGGATCACACATTACATTAAACTATGATACAAAGTAACAAAAATATCAATACCCACAATATCTCACCAATTTTAGTCATAGGCTTATTCCTCAATAAGGAAAGTGTTTGTCGAGGGAGTTTTAAACTCCAATGGATGATTCAGTTATAATAAATAAAGATTATTGAATGAGGGAGTATCCATTTCAATATATATAAATATATATATATATTCAACACCTTTATGATTTTGAAAAAAATGATTAGGTAATTACTAACTCCATATGAACCTTTGGAGGACCCACTTCTTATTAGATTTAATAGATTATCAACTTCACCATCAAAGTGTAGTAGATAAGAACCTCATAAATTTTAAGGAGTACCAAACACTAAGACCCCATAGGGAACTGTACATGTAATTTTTTAATTCCCTAATATTTAATGTTATATTTCTTTTCGAATAAATTTAATTTCATTGAATTTTTGTGGTACATGAAACCCTGAGTTTAAACGAATCACGATACACTATTGAAATATTATTATTTAATGTGAAAATTGTCCCACAACCATTTGATTAGTGGTTATGAATATAAATAACTAAATTATAGAAAATTAATCATTTCAACACGTTTAAAATAAATTAATAGGTTAAAAATAAAAGTAAAAATCAATTGAAAGTAAAAGAGATGGTTTTAGAATAACTATATTTATATTTGAAATTTGTTTTTATCTTACTAAATTATGTTTGTTTATCCTATTATATGAGTTTATTTTATCCATTTACATCTAATTATAAAATATATTGCCCCTTGGTTCAATTTTTCTTTGATTTAAAATTTTATATTAATTTATGAAAAAAATAATTACAAAATGTCACTCTTTTGACAGTAATATATATAATATTTTTACATAATGATTAAGATAGGATAATTTTAGATATAACTATTTATTTTAAATAATAGACAATTTTTTATCATAGAAATATATTTATAAATTTTAGGGATTGAATAGTTTCATTAAATTAGTATGCAATTCCAATATAATATTTGTTTAACTAATTGTGAAATAAAATTAATGATATTAAAAGTAAAAAAAATTCGAGGAATTATTATATCCCATGAATTTTATAGAAACATTTAACATATCAGTGAAGTGTGAAAGGTTTATATTTGAATCATTTTTCTATCATGTTTTTCTCATAGTCAAATTAAATGAATAGTTCCAAAATGACACTAATGACATTTTATAATAAATAATATATTTTTAAATGATTTAAAATTCATGAAAATATTATCTTCATCCATGTAAATGAGATATGGTTGAAAATATTAAACAATTTGCATTTATGGGTTAATTTTATTTTTATAGTGACTTTCATGGCCCTTAAAGAGTTAAAATTTTGATTTTGTGGTAATTTTTCCAAGGGTTAATTGGGGGTAAAAACAAGGATACAAGGGTAAAAACTTCACCTATTTATTTTCGAAATTTTATGGGACGTGAAGATTGAGAATAATAATTATCTTATATTTTATTTAAATAAATTTTTATCTATTTCTCCATAAAAATTAAATTATATTAGTTTAATAATTTTATTAATTCCAATAGTTCCCCTCCCTATACCTATAAAGGCTAGCTCATGTTATTCATTATTTACAATGTTTGAGATTTCAATCTCAACCATACACTTCCACAATACCTTATGATATTATTTAGCACATCTGAAATATTTTGGTCATGAAAAATGACAATACTTTAAAGTCATAATTTATTATCCAAAGAAGGTTTCTCTACCTTGAAGAAGTTAGAGAACTTTCAAAGTAAGTGAAACTTGAGGTAAGATATTTTCATCTCAGTTTTATTTCTATTATACAAATTTCATATTCACCACTGGTATATTTTAGGGTATATATATAATACCCATGGATGGATTTTATGATTATTCTCATGAAAATTATAAGATATACATATCCCTATAAGTTTCATTCTCTTATGGAGATAATGATTCAAAAGTTAACAAAGGGGTATGAGTTTTATGATAAAATATCATTGTTTAATAGGACTATTTATGATTAAGTTTCCAATGATGATTTTAGTGATATAACTCTAAAAATTAATAAGAATTTTCTTCTTATATTCTCAATATTGGTGAATAAATTTCTTACTTTCATTTTCCACACATTAAGTATTGAAGAGACCATACAAATATTTTTAATTAAAAATGTCTTTATTTCACCTTTGTTTTTAAATCCTTTTCCCTCTATTTGAAAATTTTTAAATAATGATTTCAATTATGTTTTTTATTAAACTATGTATTTTTAAAGAATTTTTACCTATTATTTACTTTTATTTTTTTTCAAATAAATCTACTTATAATTTTCTAAATGATGTTCATTGGGATTTTTACAAAAAAAGGCCAATGAAATATTTATTTTCTTGTAGACTACATAAAATGAAATTTTCACCATCAATAATCCTCAATTTTTAAATCATACATTTATGATTCCAAGGTTCTTTCAAAATAAAATATTTTTATTAATACATGAAGTTTTTATATTTTAAATATGTGGTGTCAAAATGAAAATGTTATTTTCCTTAATAAATATTCATGATATATTTTAATTTTATTTTCATATAATATGAAATCAGTTGATGTTTCGTATGATGACACTTGGGATATGATCCAATGATAAAATCCAATTTGATTATTTGGATGGATTATGGTGATGATAATTTTTGTATGAATCTTTAAAACTTGATTATTTTCTATAGGTTAATTATGTAATGATTTGAGCTTTATAAAATCAATTTAGTTTTAATTGGTTATTCATTAATACTATGATGAAATGATTATGAAACACACTTACTTTATATAGGTTATGTTATGATGAATTATTTTTTATCTTATAAAACACATATATATGGGTTTCATTATGTGATGGTGGGTCCAAAATAATATAGTACCCCAATGTATTGGGTAAATAAAGATATGTCATGAGATAATATGGACTATAATGGGGATTCATCCCTGTTCAATAAGAGACTTTTTCCATTATAATTATCATGGGAGTGAACCTTTACTATAGAAATTATGGTTTGGTGAGTGAGCCTAATCCAATATGATATTCCTCACAATGATATTTGAACACTATTCAAATTATAATATACGTTAATTTGTATGTCAAAAACTTATGACTTAGAACAATGTTATTATCTCATGGATTAGGTTATATTATTGGATTGTTATTTAGATCTTTTAAACATCCAAGATTTCTTCCATGACTCAATATTATGATTTATGATATGCAGGTTACAGTTTTCGAATGTTATGATCATGTTCTAATACCTTTATATTACTATTATGATCAAATGATCATTGATATCTCCCTTTTTTACCCTTACTGAGAATTAGATATCACTCCTTTATCATGTTTCCTTTATCCTGGTTATGAAGAAAGTTTTTCAGTATGATTTGTCTAAGAAAGTCCCTAGTTTTGAGGAACATAGTGGGATATGATGTATATCACCTATGAACAAGTTGTTTACATATTTGTTCTTATAAATACACTAAACCTCTATGATTTTTGGCATGGATCATAATATTATGTGTTGAATATTAATATAATAAAATTTTATATTTTTGAACGAAAAGTATGGGTTACTAGAGTTGGTATCATTGAATGTTTTAGCTACCTTTTTATTGAATGATGATAACACTTTTTTGAGAATCCTGAGGAAAATCCAATGTATAAGAGAGCTTTCTATGTTTTAGAAATGAAAAGAGTGTGGTTTTCTAAGAAAAACATCCCTATGTTGACATTAAAAGAGGATATGGTTCATCGCTGATGTATCTAGAGGTCATAACCTGGAAAAAATTTGGTAGAGTGTTTCTCATATATCACTCTAGTGCACAGTGAGTTTGACATTACTGGGCACCTAGTTTGACACTCCCAAGGTGATATGCTTGGGTTAATTCACATTTTATTTATGAACCATTATGATGGTTTTGAATATATGAATACCATGAAAGACCTAGGTTAAACATAAGGATTCCTACTCCAATGTCATGAAGGCCTTAATTTTTTATTGATTTTGATAATCCACCTTTCAAGGGGTGATGTGGAACCCTAACTAGGCCCGTAGGCATAAGTATTACATGGCCCATAGTCCTTATAGGAATCCATTGCCCGTAGACTTCAAACATTACGTACAACCCAGACTAACTACTTATAAATTCTCTTCCACAACATCTTCATCATGAAATCATCTCTCCACCTTCGCATGGCTATTCAGATAGGCATTCTCATGCATGAACAGGCTTGTCCCGATGGAAGGTTCCATACCCTCTCATTCTTGAAATTTGTTTAGCTTCTGCTGTGGTGAAAGCTCCTTGATCATCCTCCTTGTAGAGATTGTTACTTGTAGGTTGTCTGGTTTACATCTACCCTAATGGTGGCCTGAAGGCCATGAGGTGGCCCTAAGGCCTTATTGACCCGAAGGCCTGGGTGGCCCAAAGGCCTTAAAGAACTTAGGGGCCAAATCGGTGGCCTGAAGGCCCAAACAGGGGCATATTCCCAGATTCTACAGTGCTAATTCTTTTCCATGATTGACCTTTATTCTAGATATAATCAATCTAGGGTAAATAAGGTTGATATATGCAAGAAAACATTATTTATAAGCTATTAACACTATGAATTTATAGCTATTACATTTGGTCTTAATAATACCCTCGTAATTTTCATGGATTTAATGAGTAGAGTCTTTAGAGATTTCCAAAATCAATTCATGGTAGTCTTTATAGATGATATCATTATATATCAATAAAAAGAGAGCATGAAACTTACATGATGATTTTATATAATAACCTAAGGAAAGAAAAGGTGTTTGAAAAATTTATCTTGTGGGAATTTTAGCTACATAATGATTCATTTTTTGGGTCATATAATACAACTGTGGGTATATTAGTGGATCTATAAAAGATATATGTTATTGAATATTGACCCAGACCAACCATGTTGACTGAGATACATAGTTTTTTATTTTGGATGGATATTATAGGTGTTGTAGAGAATTTCTCATGGTTTTATAATCCACTGACTAGGTCAATTGAAAAGGTAGTTGAGTTCATTTAGACAAATGAATGTTATTAAAATTTCATGGAATTAAAGAGAATGTTTTTAAAATAAGATTTTCATATACTACCATATAGTGTAGAATATTTTGTGATATTTAGTGAAGTTTAAATGATGGGACTTAGATTCTTCGTCATTTAGAATTATATAGTGATAACTTATGCCTCATTAAAATTAAATTTTAATAAGAAATATAACGCAACTCATCATTTGAAGATACATATGATAATTTTATAATTAATGATAATATGGAGTTATATTTATAGAGAAAAGTGTGATATTTTTATTGGAAATAAAAATTTAATGTATATATTCAATCAAAAATTGATAAATATATTCCAGATAATAGGATTGGATTTGATTAAATACTATGACTTCCCACAACATAAAAAAATTGAGAATGTGAACAAGGTGAACAATGATTTGAGTCAAAAAGATCATGATAAATTATCTATAATGAGGATTAAAAAGGATCTAATATATCTGTATTTGAAATGGATAGATATAGAAATCTCAAAGGAAGGGGATAATTAATATCCTTCCAAAATTAGTGTTTACTAATATCTCATTATCTCAATTAAAGAGGGATAAAAAAGGATGTGGAACTATAAAAAATGATCAGAAATTTTCTTGAGTTCAACCTTCACTATGATGGAATAGAAATGTTATAGAACCATATTTGTGTGTTTTATATTCCAAAATTGAAGGAGTTGTTGCATAAAGCTCAATGATATTCATTCACTATTTATCATTGAAGTACCAAGATGTACAGATAACTAAAAGAGTATTTCCAGTTTGATTAGATAAGGAGATATATTTAAAATTATATATCTTAGTACTTGGTATATCAAAAATCTAGGGATAAGATGCAGAATTCTAAGGGGACGTTATAACCATTACCTATATTATAATGGAAATGATAAAACAACAACATGAATTTGTAATTGGAGTTCCTCAAACATCTAAAGGATATAATACTATTTGGGATGAATTCAATCAACTTATGAAGATAGAATGATTAATTTATATTAGATAATATTTATATCATAATCATAATTTTATAATATATATTGATTTTGTGGTGAGGTTTCCTGGAGTACCACATTTTTTTCCATATGATCATGATCCAAGGATTGCCTTTATGTTTTGGTGAGGAGTCCAATAGGCTATGGATACATAATTTAGTTTCATTACTGCTCATCATACTAATATTGACGACTATTATGAGAGAACCATTCAAACCCTTTTGGACATGATAATATCTTTTTCGGTGGATTTAAATGGGGTTTGACATCATCACCATCCATTAATCAATTTTACCTACAACAATAGATTTCACTTAAGAATTAAAATGGATCCTTATGAATAACTATATGCAAGGAAGTGTATAAATTTGATATATTGAGAGGATTTTAGATAAATAATGATATTAGGACCTAATATATATAAGGAAATGAAAGATAAAGTCACAGACATTCAACAACATTAAGGAATATCAGAGTAAAAAAAGTTATCTTAACAATCACTGGTGAAATATAGATGATATCTCTGTGGATTTTGTCACTGGATTACCAAAAAACCTAGAAATAATTATGAAATATGGTTGACTGTTGATTGAATTAACAAATCATCACATTTACTCACTATAAGGGAGAGTTTTCAACTGGATCTCCTTGCATGACTCTTTATTAATGAAGTTGTAAGACTTCATGGAGAACCTCTCTCAATTGTTTTGAATCAGGATCCATGATTTATATCAAACATTTGGGAAAGTATATATAAATATTTGGATACCAATGTTTATTTGATTATTTATTATCACCCATAATGTGACGTGTAGTCAAAAAGAACGATCCAAGATTTTGAAGACATGTTGAGATCTTACTCGTATGAATTTCAAGGTATATGGGATTAGGATTAACCTTTTGTGGAGTTATAATACATAAATATTTTCCATTATAGTATTCAAATGGAACCATATAAATAATTATATGGAAAAAGATGTTTTACACCATCTTATTGGGATGAGGCTGGTGAAAGGAAGCTTATGAGTCCAAATCTTGTGGAGGGAATAATAGTGACAGAAAATACTATTCAAACCCATATCAGAGAATCTCAAATTAGGAAAAATATCTTTGCTAATAATCGAAAGAATGATTTTCAATTTTATGTGAGAGCCAATGTTATATTGAAAGTATCTCCATTGAAGGTTTTTATAATAATTGGGAAGAAAGGGAAATTGAGCACCAAATATATTTTCCTCTTTGAAATTCTAGAGAGAATTGGAGTAATGGATTATTGTTTGTAAATTCCACCTAGCAATTACGAATTACACATTTTGTTCCAGATATATTCATAAAGGAAGTACATAACAGACCCAAAAAATGAACTAACATATGAAGGAATAAAATTGGAACCTGATTTATCTTCATGTGAAGAGCTTGTTTGGATTTTGGACATTAAAGAGAAGGTGTTATGGAATTAGATGAATTTGATGGTAAAGGTACATTGAAAAAATCATCAAATTGAATAGCCGATGAGGGATCCTTAGGAACATATGATGAAGACCTACCCAAATATTTTTATGTTGGGATATTATTGAAATTTCGAGGAGGAAATTTTTGTACGATGGGAGAATGTAACAACCCATGATTCCATCAATGATATTTTTCTTCTTATGATAATTTCATATAGTATAGAGAACATAAAATAATTTATAGACCATTATAAAAACATTATAAATCAATAATGAAAGAAATAAGAGGAATTTCTTGAAGTTAAGAAATATATACTGATTAAATAATATCTGTACCTTAGGAATAGAAATATAACACTTTTGAATTGTAAAGTGGGAAATGAATAGTAACATAACCCATGAATTTATAAATAATATTTAATCATCATATAAATTAATGTATGATATAATTATATCACTGTATAAGTAAGTGAATATTTTAAATATTAATATTTAATTGTTGGTATTTTAGTAAGTCAGAAATATTAATTTGAAATTTTATAGTTAATAAAAATATTTAAAAGAATTATTTTTTTCATAAAAGTTATTCATAAATTAAATTTTTTTTCTTATGATTTTATGAAAATTTTATTAGACCTTATTTAATTTTGGATAATGTTACAAATTCAGGTATAGATTTACAATTTATATTTTTCGAGTATATAATGGTTTTAATTAAAAAATTAAATTTATAATATTCATAAAATAATTTTTATAAAATGGAGTTTGTTTATAAATTCTACCTGTAGATAAATGGTAAGGGTGATTTTTTGGTATTTTTCTAAAATACTTGATTTTTTTGTGAATAATAAAATACGATAATTTACGGTATAAATACATTATAAGTTAAATAATCTATTACTTGAGTCATCAATGATGTAAGAACCATAATATTAAACTAAAATTAATTGTTTTAATATATTTTATTATAATTATCCAACTATTCATAGTATTGATCCAAAATAATTAACAAACGAATAAAATATTTAAAAAACACTCATCTGATCCATTATAAATACCACCCCTCGTCACTATTTCTCCTCAAAAACTATGCATTGAAACATATCCAAATTAAACCCAAATCACCTTAAAAAGTATACCCCCCACTTCTAGATGGTCCTGGTCACATCAAAAGTCCAAACCAAGTTTTGTTAAGAGGTTTCTCGAAGAAAATAATTCAAGAGGTATTTCCTCTTTCATTTTCTTTCAATTTCCTTTCAATTTCCTTTTTCATTTCACATAATAATCATAAAATCCCCTTTTTAAATGATCATGATAACTCCAATATAATATATATAATTTAATGATATCATTTTAAAGTAATATCTTTTATCAAACTTCTTTATCTCTCACTTTTATTTTTAAAACGAAATCATCATCTGTGAGGTGCCAATTTAAAAACTTTGTGGAATGCAAATTTTAGTTCTTCAATTTCTCCATAAAGGATGCTAATTACCCAATTTTCATGGATAAAAAATACTATAATATATTTATTAAAACCAATTTAATTTTATAGAATAGTTATATATACATAATAGTAATTTATATGGCAAAAATGGTTCGTGTTGAAAAAAAACTACCAAAATAGTATAAATGATTACCACTGAAGTTTTATCTAATGACTCATCCTCATACTATATAAAAAAATGAAATATATGAAAATTTAATGCTATATATATTTATTAATATCATATAAATTCAATTCTATATAATTATACTCATTCCACATGAACTACCAAACTCGAATATAAGTATACCGATCATGAAGACAAAGGAAATGAACGCTCCCGAGCGATAAAATTATATATTTTAACTAATAAAAAATACTGCAAATTAACTTATTCAAATTATAAAAATAAAATAAAATACATGTATCAAATTTTATGATTTAATTAATTAATGGATATAATTTGAGTATTCAGGACATTAAGGTCAAGTGCAGAACACATTCAGACATAAGGTAAAGAAATTTCTGTCTGAACCATCATTTTTTTCGAGTTTTCTTCGTCTATACACTAATGTAATTCTTTATTTCATTTATATGAATCTTATAAATTCTAACTATGTGTTCCAAAATCATGTATTTTTACTATTTCATCTTTTTTTTGTGGGAAAATACATGTTTTACAAAGATCCCGTCTCTATTCATCCTGATATGCATGCCCGATTAAAGGGAACATGTATATTTATTACAAATTTTCAAGTACCATCCATAATATTATTTAAGGGGATATTATGTTTCTTAAATAACTAAATTTTTGATGAATAAATATAATTTTTCAATACTGGTTTTATACCAACAATCATGATATACTTCATAAATAAATATAACAATATTTTATAAACGGAATTGTCTAATCATTTCCCTGATGAGTTATTTTTGGGATTTTACTAAAACCATGAAAGAATTTTTTTTCTAAATATATATGTCTTAAGTTATATTTTCCACCAGAATATGCACTAAATGTTTTTAAGATTAATTTAAAAGTTTCCAATGTTATTTTTTTTAAAAAAAATTCTATAATATTTGGGATTTTTTTTATATTTTAATGAAATTATCTTTAAATGAAAAGGTAATTTACCTCATAATATATTATAGATAAATGTTAAAATTATTTTATTATATGATGAAATACTTCAACATTGATTATGGTTTATTATGTATTTAATCCAATGATACCATACACCTTCATTCTTTAGATGACATATTATGATGATTTAATTATGATTCTAAAAAACTTGTTTCTCTCCCATACGATAAAAAGGTTATGATGTAGCCTTTATGAAACTAGATTCATTTCCACTAGTTATTCTATGATGGTATGATGAACTATTTATTAAAACCATTTTCATTAAATGTGTTATTCTTTGATGTATTATTTTTGATCTTATAGAACACATATATATGATTTTAATTATGCGATATGTTGTCTGAGAAATATATATCTCTCCAATTCATTGGGTAAATATGGATATCTCATGAGACAATAAAGACTGGAATTGGGAGTGAACATTGTGCAGTAAGGGAAATTATCCACTATTATATTATTGGTGGTGAACCATGACCAAGGATACAATAGTTATGAAGTGAACCTAATCCTCTATGATAGTCTTGGTAGTGATCCTTGTCTACTAAGAAAATTATTTTCTATTCTTATGTGGGTGGAAAAAACATATATATTATACCAATGTTATGCTATTATGGATCATGTTATTTGAGTCCTTTATGATTCATGTATTATGAACTTCCATGCTTTATTATAGGAATTTATTTTAGGATATATGATTTAAAATGTATGGTTTTAAAATGTTATTTTCACGTTCTAATACCCTTATGATCATGTTATGTTCAACTAATCATTGAAATGTCATTTTTCTTTCATTATTAAGAATCAAATCTCACCACCTTCTTATGTTTCCCTTCCCCAAGTTATGAAGAAAGGTTATAGTGTGATATTTCTAATAAAGGTCCTAGTTATTAATAACATAGTGGGAGATGATATATATATCTTACAAACTAGTTGTTTATATGTCCATGTTTCTAAGGACACTAAATCAATCTGATTCTAGTGTGGTTCGTAATGTTATGTGTGGAATATTCATCAAATAAGATCTCATATTTATAAATGAAAATTATGGTTTGATATAAATTAACAAGAATCCATGAAATATAAAACCCTGAGGTATCATCCACTCATCACATCCATTCCCAATCATCAGTCCTATGGAGATAATGACTAAAACTACCGAAAAGATTATATAAATTTCCTTTGGTGGTCTAATGGATTTCACCATATTTCTCAACATTGATATTTTATTTATATGATTTTTCATTTCTGGAATACGATATACAGGAAAATATTTATATTTCCAAAAAAGGGATTGTTTTTGTTCATTTTCATCAAGGTATCAATGCATCTGTGTTGTGAGCTATAATTCCATACCAAAAATCATGAATTTTTTGTTTCATGCAACTATGAAACTCATCATTACATTACTATTTCCTAAAAATGCATTATTCTTTCTATAATAAAGTATCCACACTATATTTACTATATTCACGAATTATTAAAAACCTACACACCCCAACCAAAATATATATGAATAAATCATAAAATACAACCCTTATTTATGATTAATTCCATGAAATTTACATCATTCCCCTTATAATATTACATAGAACAAGAAATGGGGGGTTATGGTGAAATATGGATTGTTACGATATAATCCATCCATTAAATCCAAGTGACATTTTTGAGACCATGTGTCATTGTAGGACATGAATTTTCATGAACCAACATGAACCATCAAACCCAAGACTTCTACTACCATTTTTTATATCGAAAAACATCAAACCATTTCCTCACCTCAACTGTTGATACAACAATTCCAAATTCCATAATAAAAGTGGTACTTCTCTTAATATTATCCCAAGAAAGAGTTAGTGATTCATGATAAGTGTTTGATGTTATGATATGGAATATATGAAAATTGTAAATATATTTTCATTTACAAATATATAAGTACTCTATGGGGTTAATAAGGATTTACGATAGTAACATAATCAGTAAAATGATGAGGGAAGGTATATGGATTTATAATTAATCATGAAATAATGGACTATGATATGATCAAATATTAAAACTACAAATCTCTTACATTGATAATAAAAAATTTCATACTCTAAGATCCCTAAGGGTTCACCACATGATCATCACTATGTAAGTATGATCTAAGATGAATTAATCTGAAGAATTGCACAAAAAAATCTAGAATGATTATTTTATAAATAAGAATAATTAGTAGAGAGGTTTCAACCACTATTTATAATGAAAAGAATAGAAAACCTAATAAATATAAAATTAAAGTAGTTAAAATGAATTTCTATAAATACTAATAAAAACCACAACACAATCTGTTCAATAATTTAACAAAATCATTGTGTAAATATAGGATCCAAAATTCAATGTATGGTAAAAACCATTTATAAATGCCCAAAAAACATAGTTAATTGGATGACATATTATATATTGATCCTCATTATGTTTTAATACAACTTTCTATGGAACAATCCTCCTATATAAGATAAAATTACGGGTTCTAAAAATCTCATACTTTTAGCATGAGACTAACTTAAGGGAACCTCAATCCTCACACAAAAATATGAAAACTACTCTATAAGGTAATAATCATGGTGAAAACTTGAATACCACACCATAAGGAGTCTCTAAAATTCAATAATTTATGAAGGATTTGAAAGAAAATATCCTATTCATTACATATGTTATTCAATTTCATTGATATTCCTCATTGTTTAATTTTTATTTCATTATTTTTTAACAAATCATTATGGTTTCTTTCATTTTTAAATTATGAACCCTTTCTTATATTATCCAATTTTTTTATCTCAATTTTTTTATTTTTAAAATCAATAATATTTATATTTTTTTCAATAATTACATTATGATATATGTTTTCCTATGTTTTAATTTATTTCAAATATTTATTTATTCCATATTATTTTTTCCTAGTTAATGACTTGATGTGGATTCATTGATATAATTTTCTATTATAAGTGTCTGAACTTCTATTTTTTCAATAGGTTGCTTATTTCCCTATGTAATATTGACTAATAAAATTTATAATATTTAATATATTGTGAATAATTTAAAATGTAAACCAATGGTCTCTTTATAGTCTTGATGTCTTTTAAGGTAACAATAATCCAAACATTTTTTATTTTGTTTCTTGCATAATTAAAAAAACTAAGATATTGTTTTGGGAATGGATAAGTTTAATAAAAATTTATGATAATTTAAGACATATATATTTATAGGACTTGATCTAGAAGTGAGGACCAAGGATGGCACACCGACATAAATAAATTTTCACCATAAAATAGCAAAAAAATTAAAAAATATTTCTAAAATACCTTAACCCTAACTACAATAAAAAAAATTAATCTAGGATTATTTATCAATATTTTAAATATAAATGATATATTCTATTAATAATATATTTTATTATATGATATTTCTTATATACCCCAATTTGATATTCTTATTTTACGACACACAGAAATAGATATCATTATATATGAGTTTATTTCTTATATTATATATTAGTTATTATTGATATGAACAATATATAATTTCATTATTTATATTAGAAGGTTTTAACCCATTATAATAAATTTTATAACAATTTCTTACATTTCTTAACTTTTATTTGAAAATAATAATAAACTAAAATCAATATAATATCCTCAATTATTCCCCCAATTTAGAGTATTATGATACCGTTATAGAGTGATAATGAATGATATTCTAAGATTCCACTATGATGCACCATTCATATTGAATCATTGTGTGTGAATAAATATCTACTTTCTCTATGTATTTCTCAAATATTTTCCTTATAAGGAATATTCATGCCCGAGAAGAAAATAATGATTCTATGAATATTATGAATTCTTGGTGTAATTAGTAGACTACCTATATATTAAAATTTACATTTGTTATTTTATTGAAATCAATATCATTTACTTGGAATAAGATAAAATATTACATGAAGCTGATGTTACATTCTAAAATTAGGGACATATCATACCATGTGATCGAAAAATGTCATATGATATGAGTATGTCACTTATAGTGATATACACACTAGGTAATGAGATATCAAATGTCATATAAAAATACTATATTATATATCTACCAATTATATCATTAATATTTAGTTATCTCATTGTGAATATTTAAAATAGTAGTAATGAATTTTTTATATGCACTATCTAAACATTGGAAAATCAATGATGAGATCATATCATATTTATAGTATAAGTTAAAAAGTTGTACATAATTAATAATTTTCATTTAGGGTTTGTGAAAGGATTTAGTCATGGTTAATCATTGGAGTATCTTTTATTTGATATCAGATTCCAGTGAAATTATAAAAAAATTGGTGTTCAATCCATCTGAAAAAAAACTTATTCAATGATCCATTTATTTAATTAATTCTTTAAACTAAATATTTCAACATAATTTATGAAAGGATTGGCCTATATATTTGATCTATGATTCAGATAGTCAGTGGAAAGAGATTTATATTATTTTTAATGAATCTATATTAAAATCATTAATGGAATTTTTTTTGATAATATAGAAATAAATGTTCTTAATTTATGTTTTATATATTTCAAATATAGTCTGGAAAAATCCTCATTGATGGGGTTTTTCACAAAATTTTAGATTATTAGAAGTCATTAAGACCAATAATTTATATCATATAAAAATGTTATTAAATTTTGAAAAGATATATTTTATGGGAAAATTATGAATATATAATGTGGACCCAATATAAAATGCTTCGATATAGGAATATTTTTTAAACCATTATTAAATCTCTTAATACAATTCATTTATAATGGTGACAGGAAAAATTATTTGATATTTCTATATATGATATGTTTCTAAAATTATTTTAAGAAAATGATATATGATATAATTTCCAATGATAGGGAGTCAAACATGTTTCAAAATATTAATATATATTTTTTATAGTGATATGGATCTTTCTCTAAGCATGATAGAGATCAAAATATGGTTTTATGATTATATATCAATATTGTTATTTATTATATGAAAAATGGAAAATGGCATGTTGTGAAGATGATATGATATTAGTAATAGTATATATCACATTTAATTATATGTGACATAACATTTTTTATTTTATAAGAAGTGATATATGAACTCATAATACTAATGCTTAAGAATACAACATTTCCTATAATATCCTATTTTTTTCCATAGTTTAAAAATATTAGAGTTAATTTCTATGTGAAGAGCGGGGTTAGAAGATAAAACAATCCATTTAATAATGAATAGAACAAAACCGAAAATAAGATATGATACATGTGTTCCATCATCTCACTGATGTGGGCCTATCGCTATCTGATGGGCTTGCAGGGTTTTGCAATATTTCTGCTTGAACCACCAGCTAGCTGGGGAAGGACACTAACCTGGTGGCCGTTTCTCAAGATATATCATCCCATCAGGGTATAGTGAAAAATTCCCCCCAAAACGTCCCATTTTATTTTTTTCCTTTTCTCTCTCTAACTAAAATTATCCCACTCGAACTAGGGATCTGCATAGATGATTTTAGAACTCCAAAATAGATCACATAGTGGATTAAAGTACCATTTGAAGCGGTGATCCTCTTCCAATAAAAAATTATTTTCATAACCTTTAATATACCTTCTTATATTTATTGATTCATCCTAAGGGCTATGGAATACTTAGTAATTTTTGATACTATAATAGTTTATGAAGAATAGCGGTTCTAGGATCCCTTCTTGCCTTTTTCTGGATCCATCAACCTTGATTTTGAGTTCTTCATTTGAGGGTAAGCATTGTGCGATCATTGTAGTTTCATTATAGATATTCAATATAGGGGTTTCTATAATCTTCCTTAATAATGTGATTAATTTTTTCTTGAAAATTCATTGACATGTATTTCTTATTCTTAATATACTTTATATAAATGTTGATCTTGAATTTACATGTGAAAGCATCTTTAGAACATTTATTTATGATTTGAACATAACTATGATAGAATAAAAAGATATTTTGATCTCTCTCACCATTTAATATTTTTAAAATGCATGTTTATTTTATTTTATTTTAAACGATATCTAAATATCGTTTGATCAAGGTGAGGGATTTGGATCAGGCATTGAATTCTAAACTGAAATTTATTTTTTAAAATGAAACGATTTAAACCATATGATGTATTCTATATGGTTTTAAATTATTGAATTTATGAGATGAATTAGAGTCCCCATTAATTGATTTTATTCTTGTTTAAGAAATGGTAATTCATAGGTGATCTGAAATGAGTGTTTTTTTCACATAGAAAAATTTTGTAGAACCAGGTTTTGGAATGACCTCAAGACTTTTAATTGTAAATATTCCTTTTGAATGGATTATGGATATTTTAGATGTTTTTCTATATTTAAGGGATTGTATGACATTTTTTATGAATTATAAAACGTAGTGGGAATGATTACCCTATATAAAGTTAATTTTGAGGAATACGTTTCGAATTGAAATTGATGATGCTTGATGGAATAGTTGGACCTTTTTTATGATTCACTCTTGTGATAATCTCATGATGTAAAATATTTAATTCCTGTAGTTCCCATTGTTGGGTGTTGAAAAGGTGTTATTCACCTTTATGGAGTTTGGGGGTCATAGTGAGATATGAACCCAAGATATCGAGTGCTCAATCCCATATTAGTATTGATGTGTATCCCATTTGGGATGAATGTGTCTTCACTATCTCAGTAAACTCTATTTATTATTTATGGGAACCTTGGTAGTTGGATGAGATAATCTTGAATTATGATTTTATATTGGAATTACACACCTTATAGTGGATATGTAGAAAATATGAAGTGATTTTGGCTACATACATGCAACCAGGGAAGTATGTGTTTTGGGACTTGGTTTTATTGATAACTCATGAGTGTTTTTGTAATCTTGATGACAAGACACATATTATTTGTTAGCTATCCTTTGTTTGAATCAATATGAAATCTTAGTCAATCCCATGACATCATAATAAATAAATTATATCATTCATTATCACTAAAAGGAACCATAGCTTTCATGCTTTATTGTTTTCCATTATCGATTGAACCTCTTATTGATATGATGAACCATTATTCTATTATATCACTTACTATTCATCGTGATGATATATTGTGCTTGTTTATTTGAAATTTTCTTATTTGACTTTATCTAATGAATTGATTTTTATATATTTTCAAAATATTTTTTGATTTTTAACTGAACCAATGGCTTGATTTAATCTGTGATATCTAAAATAATATTTTACTATTTAAAATTCCATTAAAAACCAAATGTTGTTGTAATATAAATCTAATTATTAAGTTTCATAATATGAAATTTATATCATTATAATATCCTTATCATACTCACATTTTACCTTATTTGGATTATCTAATGAAGTAATTACATAAACTCTTTGGTGGAATGTTATTGGGATCTATAGATAACATCATTCGCATTCCATTTGGTGTTTGGAGCCTTCATGTTTCTATTATTGGTGCTCATGTTCTTTCTAATTATATTTATGGGTTTAAACCTAGTGGACTGTGGTCATGTAACTTGGGACATCATGGGTGGATTTGGACCATTATGAGATGAATTTTAGTAGTTTTTTTTTATTTTTTTGATCTTTTGTATAATCTCATCATACATAAACATGGTTGTATTGATTTATTTATATGATGATGTTTCTATGGTGTAATTTGAGTTTGTTTTCTTCTTTTTTGGGTGAAATAATTCCCAATTTTTTTTATAGATTCATAGATGCTCTTCACAATACTATGGGGATGAAGAGGTTGTCTATGAATAGGTTCTTGATCAGCACCTATTTTCAATGAGTCATAAGTTAATGGGGGAAGTGTGGACTTGAGTCTTTCTTTACTCAAATATCTCTTGATGATATATGATATTTTCATTCCCAATGAGGCTATCATTAATTTATGAAATCAATTTGGAGATTGGGTTATAATGAAATTGTTACTAGAACTTTATGGTGCCTTTGTGGGCTACTAAATCAGAAGGAAATTCAAGTAGTTTCCTGAAACCAATAAGATAAATATAATAAGGTGAATTCATGGTTGATAAGACCGTGTAACCAATCCATGCATTGTTCTAATATAATATCAAAATTAAAAAAAATTATATTTTCTTATAAGTGACAATATTTATGTGAGTTCGGGTTGGGGTTTATGGGTGTTGTTTGCTTCATGATCCTGTTTGGCTATTTCAAATTAATCTATTTAGTGAATTTTTAAATCCATTGAAAAAGAAAATTTCTATCTTAAAATTTTTTATTCTAGTTATTTGAAAAAAAATTCAATTAAGAAAGTTATGTTTCCTGATATTATTGGTTTATAAAAATTATTTTTGAAATCTCTGTTATGATATAATAATGGAATATTTTAAGAAGGAACTGTGGTTATGTAAAAGATTTTAAAAGGAAACAATTTTGATATTGGAAAATGTGATTATAGTTTTTAAACCATTTAATAAGTTCTATGTGCTAGTAATATATATTTAATTGGGATTTATTTTTAACAAGATTTCACTTATTTAAATAAAATTTAAATGATTTAATTAATGGGGAGTTATTTTTCATTTTTGAAAAGTTTTCTTTTGGGAAAAATGGTTATGAGCATATTTAATGATTTTGGATTATTTGTGTTATGTTTTGGGTTTTTTCTATTCTTATATTTTTGATCCAATGTTTCTATCATAAAAAAATGTATCCTAGAAAAGTTTCCAAGAAATATCAAATGTTTATTCTCCAACTCAGTCCTTGAAGTAGTCCATAACATTTTTCTGAAGTGAAATATCTAGGTGAAAACTCTATCAAGACTACATATTAGGGGGTGGTAATGGATTATTTACAACATTTAAACCTCATATAAGCATTATTAGATTATTTTACTCCTTTTTATAGATGTTATAATGTTTTTCTTGAGTTTATGTAGTGGCTTGGAGAAGTTGTTGGAATATTTTATTCACTTGAGACCCCTGACACTCTGAAGGTCATGTAAATCAATACTTTATTTGAGCTAATATTCCATGAACAGTGGGAAGTCATGGTTATTGCCCATCTGCATGAAGTAATGTCTTGGGAATTCATCAAGTCAGACATTGTTTAGTTGAATTACACTATATAAGTAAATAAGGATTGGGTTTCTGAATTCATGGGTCTCAGTTAATGCGAGAAATTGGTTTTAGATAATGGAAAAAAATTCTCATGTTTGGAATGTTTTTCTCTAAATATTATTTTTGATGAATCTATTAAACCTCGTTGTTTTAGAAGAGGTGTTTTACCATATATTAGAACCATTATACCATTAGTCAATCTTACCACTTATCTAATGGTTCTTGAAAGGAACTATTTATCCAAAACATTGATAGAGGAGTGATATAATGTGGATAATACTTCATTAATAGTTTTATTATATAAATATATCTCATCTACTGTATCATAGAGTTTGTTTTAGAGGGAATAATATTGTTAGGGAAATCAGAGGCATCTCATGTTCTTCTGATGTGGGGATCTGAGTCATTCTGAGAAGTCGTGTATGAAATATACGAGAGTTTTTGACAAGTGTGTTAGTTTTGGCCAATATAGAGGGATTTTTATATTTGGTGATAGAAAGGGGATGTTTTAGTCAAATATAATCAGAACCAAACTATGGTTCCATATATGCTTCAAGATAATGTGGCACATGTTTAGGCATCATAGTGAACCATTTCACATCATGAAGGAGTTTGAGTTTATGGTGGAAGAAGATACTCGTCTACATTCTTATTTAAAGTTATTTATTATAATTTTTTAGATTTTACTTATTATAGTTCACCATTTCTTGAGAAACCTCATGTTTTTTAGATCACTATAGATCCTTTTTCATTTCTTGTGGTTCTTTTTCTTATGGTCCTTTATTTTGTTCATGATGATTGTTTAATTTTCATTAGATATACTTGTTTTTCTTTATGTGTGTGTTGTATTGTAAAGTTATAGAATTATTCTTTAATGTTTTTAAACACTTGGGGTTTATTTCACTATTGGGGATGGCATGAAATCTTGAGTTGAGAACCTATAAATATTTGGGACTATTGAATTTCAAAATCCATCCCATCATTTCCATTCACAGGTGTCTTTCTATGGTCGATTTTGGATACCATTATGATTTTTTTTTCTTCTTATGTAACCTCTGATTGTCACCATTTTGGTTAGATCATAATATTTATGTTTTTTTGGTATCCCTTTTTGAGAGAATATCTATTGTGCACTGCCCTAGTTGTTTTAATATCCTTCCGATTGGATTTGGATAGACCTTTGGGATATACTAGAGTTACTAGGATGATAAAAAATATTTGATGGACCCCTAACCCAATGGTGTTAGTGGTTGTTGTAATGAGGTCAATTAAAATTGAAGATCTATGATGGAAATCCTAGGTTACCATCAAGTGCTTTCTTGGGGTAAAATTCCATGTCAGTTCCACACCATTATTGTGGATAATTGTATCTTTGATAGTTTTTTACTTTTCTAATAATTGAAATGTTTAAACCTATTTTCCTCTGAGGTTTTAATTTATTATATTGGATGTTAATTCATTCAGTGTGATTGGGGTATATTCATTTTGTTGAAGGGACCAATTTATAATACTTTTACTCCTTATGTTTCATTATTTTGAAAAAATTTAAATTGTATTGGGACCTATGATATGTCTTTGGTCTTTATATGGTTTAGAGATATGTGGTGATCTGGTAGGGTTTATAAATGGTTTCTTGATAATGTTCTTTTTTCTATTTTCTATTTTTTTTCCTAGTGGGTTTTCATGGTGAGACATAATCTATTTTATTGTATGTCCACTTACACTACTAATTATGGGTATTTTTTGGTCTAGTATTTTTCTATATTTTGAAATAGAATCTTTTTGTGAAATACATTTTATAATGTGGGGAGAATTATAAAATACTGACTTTTTTCATAGTTTAATCACTTATTATGTGCATTTTATAGTGTCCAGAGAGGTCATAGGATGACTTGATCCCTCAATAAATGTGTGGATCGAAACCTACAACTAGATAATCTGCGAGTGGTCCACTAATATCTAGTGCCCTGAAAATAGCTACAACATGTATACTATAGCTTCTGACGTACAACTGGGCTGGCCAAGGTTTACAATACTTTTTTTGTAATGAATATCTAGATGTCGAGGGCTAATGACTTTCCTATGGATTTAATAGATGTTGGATCATGATTGGGTAGGGTAGTAAATTCACCATAAAATCCCCATTTTATTTTGTTTGTCTTCTATATAAATCTAAAATCAAACTCATAAACCATGCCCCCCCCCCCTGGAAAATTTTGAATCTGCCAGCCTCATCTCTTGGAGGATCAATGTGTCCTTTAATGACTAAATTTTCTTCCAGTAATCCTCTTCTAGAAATCCTTTCATTTCATGGACATTGATCTCCATTTTAACTTGATCAGTTATTACCAAGGGATATAAAATCCTAGGGAATGGGTGATACTAGAATGGTAGATCTAGAATTTTGGTTCTAGGAATCCTTCTCACCTCATAAGGGATCCATCTACCCTGATTCATTATTAACCATTACATAAGACACATAATTTGGTCATTATAGTTTGATTATGGATATTCGAATTAGGTGTCTCAATACTCTTCCTTAAACATGTGATTCACTTTTATCATTAGAATTAATAAACATGAATTTATTCTTCTTAATATATGTAATATTATATTTTGTCATTAATTTCATCATAAAATATTCTTTTAATTTTTCCCTTATGATATGAACATGGCACGAATAAAATTGATTTGGATCTTGATCTATCTGAGATTCTAATAATTATTTAATTGTATGTTTATTTTGGATTCTTTTTAAAGATATTTTTAAAATGGTTTTGATGAAATTTTTTTCTTATTCTTGAATTTTGATATCCATAGTAAAAATCATTGATTTTAATGAAATGAGTTATAGCATTTGATTTTTTCTAAAGAGTTTCAAATGATTAAATTTATTAGAAGATCAAGAGCCCTATTTTAATGGTTCTATCATTTTTTATAAAATAAAATTCTTGGGGGATTTAAAATGTGTGTTTTTTTCACATGGAAAATATAGAGACACTAACCTTGTATACATACCAAGACCTGATTTTAGGCATACTTAACCATTATATTACAATACAAGGATCATAAATTATCATGTATTAGGAAGGTTAGGTTCATATTTAAGCATCCTGATATTTTTATTTAATCTCCATAATGATCTCCTAACATCTATTGTGATTCTATAACTATATTATAAAACCTTTGGAATACATAAAAAAAGGGATGATCGAAAACTAGTAAGGAAATTAGGATATGAATAGAACACAACACATAGTTTAGAAGACATAACATGGTGGTACAAAAGGAATAGAACATGAATAAACATAATTAAGAGTAAAATTTATAACATGGGAACATATATTCATCATATCGTATGAATGTTTCAACAATATATAACATGACATAAAAAAGAGTCAAGGATAACCACCAATACTATATAAGATGGTGGACAAAGCCCCATGTTGTAATTTGTTTACCTTCCTATCCCAAAATGATGTTTCATGACAATAAACATTACTCAATTCATTAGAATTCTATCTCTACATACCCATCCTAACATGTTCACAAATATTTGTTCCCCATGAATAATAAACAGAAAGGTTACCCATGGAAATAAAAGAGTATCATAATCATTCCACAAGTCATATCAAATGAGAATATCATAAAAGAGTCCATGAAATAATGGATTTAAAACATAAATTAGAATTAATAAGGTAAAATATGCAAGGATAATGATAAGTGATGTACAATTTAAGAGGAAACAAGTAAAAGTTTTTTTATGAAACATTATAAACGAAACATTTATTGTGGTTTGAGGAAATTATTAAAGAGAATTTTATGTGAAAAAAATGTTTGTTTTTATAAAATTAGAAATGAACCATGATTGTTTTTCAGCATAAAATGAGTGATTTTATAAAAATAATGGTGGATTAAAATATATTATGGAGTTCACTAGGAAGTGGGTGATACTATAAAAGTTTCCTTTAATTGGGATTGCTTATAAAGATATATTAAAAAGGGAACCATTCTATGATATGTATTTCCCCATAAAAATTGGGGTGATGTGATATTGATAAATAAATTTGAAATATATTAATATAATTTAGGGAATGTATATTAAAATAAATGATGAATTACATCTGTGTAAATAGAGATAAAGAGTTACTCGAAGGAAAAAAATGTCAGTTTGGGTAGAATCCCTTATATTTTGTATAAAATGGTTATGCACTTGATCTTAATGTCCATAATAATAAAATTATATTTATTATTTATTAAATAATTTACCTCTTAAAATTTTAATTTATTTTGGTTAATTTTATTCTGTTCATTTGTGGCCTTTTTTATGATTTATAATGTTTAGTTTCATAGTTCAGAAGTGATCATTTTCTTAGTTTTCATGACTAGTTTGCTTATATAAGTGTATTGAAGTTCCTGTAAAATTGAAATATAAATATTGAATTTAAGTTATAAGTTATTAATGAACATCCAAATGGTCAAATGATCTTATAAATCAATTTTTATATGTTATTAGGATGAATCATTAGATAAAATGATAGTGATAATCATTTGGATTATCTTGAGCAGTTTTTACTCACAAGAAACTTTTATTGTTTTATTATTTAACATCAAGTGCACATAACGATTCCATAAAATCAAATTAGTTATAATAAATATATAAAAATTTGGTTCAACCAAAAAAATGGTTTTATTATAAGCCTTTTAGGTGTTAATGGAAAATTAAAATTTTTCATCCATGAAGCTGATACATTAACACTATCATGAATGATGTTTTCATTTCTGGAATAAAAGTGAGAACAGAAGAGGTGTGATAATGAATTATTATATAAGAATAATAAAATTAAATTATATATAATTTATTGGATTTTTCATTCGATTTATACGAGGTTATGTGAGGAGAGAATAATAAAAGAAAAGGACTTGAAATGAAAATAAAAGAAAAGGAATGAGGAATTTACCTTTTGAATTTCTCCTCTTTCAGAGCCACCATTTGGAAATAGTTTGGGACTTTTAAAGATTCCATGAGCTCCTAAACACAAAGGAGAGGTTTGGGAATATATTTGAGTAGAACTTGGACAAGTCTAAAATCTTGAGAGGATTTAAGAGAAGAGGTGGTGATGGGTTGTATTTATAGGGGTGGAGAGGGGCGTTTTCTTATTTTGTAATTCATTAGTTTATTATTTTGTCTCACACTTATGAATAACTATGAGGATTATAATAAAATATAATAAAATAATGAATTATATTTGATATTATGGTGCTTACATTAGAAATTACTCAAGGAATAGTGTATTTAACTTATAATTTATATATAGCATAAATTACTATATTTTTCTATTCACCAAAAAATCATCTTTTAAAAAAAAACCAAATATTCTCCCTAAACATTTCTTGATGTGTAGAATTAAAAAATTAACTCCATTTTATTAAAATAATTTTCTCAATAATATAAATTTAATTATTAATTAAAATAATCATTTACATGGAAAATACAAATTTTAATATTATAACTGTTTTGGTAAAACTTTTAAAAATTGAATTGGGTGTCATAAAATTATATTATAATCATAATATAAAAAAATATTAATATATGAATACATTTTAGGGAAATAAATTTCATTTTAAATCATTATATTACATATAAAATTGTAATTAAATATTTACAACTTACAAAAAATTCCAAAACATAATTAAAATTTCCTTTAAACACTTATTTAATTATATTATGTTTAAATTATATCATAATCTAATTTACAAGATTCCTAAATTTTATTTATATTTTAAGATGTGAGGATTGTATTCCATTGGAAAACTTTCTATTCATAAGGGTCATATTACTATTTGAGAGGTCAAGTTAATATTCCCTCGGTATATGTTTATTAACATCTCGAAATGACTCATATTTAATTATTTCTTCATTTATAATGTTTTTATTCTATTTTTAATGTGATTTATACTATATGAATTAATTATAATAATGGTAATTTCATTGATAAATTTTTCGGGTCATTACATTCTCCCCCATATGAAATTTTACCCTCTAAATTTGATTTTAGATTCTAATTTTAAAACAGGTGAGTGTACTTCTCCTCTATTGCTTCCTATAGTTTCCATGTTGCATATTTGTTCTTATGGTTCCACCATAGTTCTTTTAATTGATGAGTAATCTAATTTCATAAAACATTATCTAAATGATCCAAGATCGTCACTCGATTCTCCTCGTATGAGAGATCATTCTCCAAATGTACCACCTATGAATTAAATACATGAATAATATTTGGTATGTACATTCTCAAGAGGGATAAATGGAATACATCATGTTCTTGAGAAATGGTAGGTGGAAGTTTTAGTCAATAGACTACAACTCTGAAATTATTAATAATATCAACGGAGATGATATATATGGGAATTCGATTTCATTTCATGATAAATCAGATTGTCCTCTTTCATGGAGATATACAGAGGCATACAATGTATCCAACCATAAAATAATGATCTCTTTTATATTTTTCTTCATTAATCTTTTGTCAACTTTGGGATTATTTTATGTTTTGTTGAATGGTTTTACCATTTCCCACCATTTAATCAACTATTTCTAATCTTAGTAGGTTACAATCACCAAATTTATCATTGAATGTTAGTGTTTTTCATCTATTCCCACAAAGGGCCTTATATGGAACTATTGTGATTCTTGAATTGAAACTTTTGTTGTAAGAGAACTTGAATAGATACAAATCTTGTCCCCATTCTCCTTTTAATTTCATAGAACCTGCTATCAACATGTCTTCCAGTTTCTGAACAGTCCTTTTACATTTTCTATCACTTTGAGGATGGTAGGCTATACTGATGTTCAGTTTTGTTCTTAGAGAACATTAGAGACTTTTTCTGAACTTCTAGGTGAATATTAGATCCCAATATGATACAATGGGTAGTGGTACTCATTTTAGCCTTACCAGTTCTCTAATATATATCTGTGAAGGTTGACACAGTGAGAAATGCTCTTAAATTATGATAAAGTGGTCTGTATTTTTCAGATGATCCAGAAATACCCATAGAACAGTGTTTTATTATATATTTCATTATAATTATAGTAAAAAAGACCATTGTAATGTTCTCCCACTTTCATGTTGTTATTAGTAGTGGTTGTATCATCCCATTAGGCAATTTTCTTTTTGGCATTCATTTACTAATGTACTAGGCACTTTGATGTATACTCAGTGATCTCCTTTTTCATATTGTCCCAATAGTAATTATATTATAGATCTTGATACATATTTTCTCTCTCTTTGTGAATAGGGAATTTTTATCTATGTGTGTTATTCAGAAGATCGTTCTACATCTCTAAATCAGAAGGTACACATAGTCATGTCCCAAATCATACAACTCCTTCATCATCAATTTTAAACTTTGAGGATTTCCTCTTTTCCCCTATATTCCACATTCATATGGGTTTCCATGTCATTTCTTTGGGGATCATTTATTTTCTCTAAAAGGTCAGGTTAAAAATCATTTGATAATGGATTGATGATGTTACTTCTTTAAAAATTCCCATTTCCATCTATTGTAGGTATAAGAATATTGGACCCTTCTCAATTCCTATATTTGATAAAGATGCATGATCCTTTATATATAGAGAATCTTATACCTTATTTTCCTTATAAAGATGGTAGTTGATTGAGTATTCATAATCCACGATGAGATCTAACCATGATCGATGGAAAATATTAATCTCTTTTCATGTGAATATATATGTGAGACTCTTGTTATCATTATATATCTCACTCTAATACCCATAGAGAAATTGATTCTAGATTTTTAGTGCAAAGATCACATATGAGAACCTCATATCATGCATGGGATAGTTTTTATCATGAATTTTAAACTACCTTGATGTGATGGATATCACTTTATTATTTATCATCATTACATAGCCTAGTCCTTTCCTTTATGTATCATTGTACACAACAAAGGGTTCACCAGTTTTTAGAAGTGTGAATACTGGTGATGTGATAAGCCTCTTCTTTAACTCTTAAAAGTATTATTCACATTCATTGGTATATAAAAACATTAACCCCTTTTGATTCATCTTGGTTTTTGTGTTTTAAATGTGTGATAATTTCTTCACAAGTTACTGGTAATAACCAACAAGACTAAAGAATCAATATATCTCTATTACAGATGATGGAATGTGCCACTCTTTGATTCCCTTCTTCTTGGAAGGGTATACAAACATCATTTTTCTAGTGATTACATTCCCTAAAAATGATACATCCTTCATACATAACTCACATTTACTATACTTTGCATATATTTTCACCCTTTGTAATGTCTTTATCATAGTATTCAAATGGTCCTCATGATCCTCTTTGCTCATGTAGTATATTAAAATACGGCCAATAAATACTACCAAAAATTTGTTGAGGTAATGTATAAAGAATATATTCATTAAAGCCATTAATGATGGTGGAGAATTATTTAGCACGAAGGGAATCACTATGAACTGATAGTGTCTGTACCTTGTTTAAAAGGATGTTTTGGAAATATCTTCCTTCCTCAATTTTAATTGGTGATATCCTGACTGAAGGTCAACCAGAGTGAAATAACTGACCCTACATAGCTGATCAAACAATTCTTCTATCCGTGGTAGGGGATAATTGTTCAATATCATGATTTTTTTCATCTCATGATAACTAATGGAGAGCCTCATTTATCTATATTTATTCTTGATGGAGATGACTGGAGAAACCCATAGTGAAGCACTTAGGCATATAAAACCCTTGTCCAGATTCTTTGAGAATGATTATCTCCTCTGTGTCAATCATTTGATCTTGATATTATTTTTCATAAGGAACAAATATCCACATATGATATGATTATTCTAATTTAGATTCGGCTTCCCCATTACATTTATACTAGATTAGTGTATTTTTTTGAAAGTAAAGATTGACCTTCCCTTCACGACAGTCAATGTTGTATTTCTATAAAGATATCCAATCCATGCCCAAAATAGCATCAATCTCTACAAAAGGGAGTATGACAATATTTTATTAGAGTTTTTGTCCACAAACATTAATTGGGGAGAAGTTATAAACTTTTTATTTAGTAATTTACCCCTTTTTTATCTTCATAAACAACTGAACAACAAAATTTTGTAGTAGTTTTTGAATAGTTCTAAAAAAATAGCAAGATATGAAAGAATGCATAGAACCAAATTCAAATAGAAAATTTTCTATTCTTTATTGAATAATGAACATACATATCACCACATTATTATTAGGCACCACATAAGAAATTATGGTAGTATATTCCCTTCCTTGCTACCTCAGAAGTTGTTGTTGTTGATTTCCTATAACAACCCTTGGCTTAAGGAACTGGTTTACATAATCCCATGTTCTTTTTAGCTGAAACACTACAATACATGCTATGTTTTGATCAAAACATTCCATTATTATTCTTAATTAGTGGGATTATTCATATAATTATAATAGTTTTTATCTATATTCCCTTATCTTTCACATTTGAATTATCTCTTGTTTCCCTTTAAGAAATTTCCAGGGTGCTTCTTCCCACACTTCTGATATATGGGATGTATGGTTTTCTTTCTATCATGGTATTTATCACCCATATAAATATTCATTTTTCGATTTTTTTCACTTGTCCCTTGAGACCCCTAAGGGTCTACGATCTCCATTTCATCCATAAGGCACAACATAAAATCTCCTCAAAACATTGAAAGTCTAAAATCAATATCTATTTTCATAGACGTGACATTAATACACTAAATAATTGATCCACCTTACATTTGGTGTTTATGAAAAAGGTGAATGTTTATCTTGAAATTATTGTGATGTTTTCTTTAAAACACTCAAATAGAATCATCTAATTTTTTCTTTATACCATGGAATTACATTTCCATCTAGAGATGGAGGGTTTGAGAAAAATATTTATTGAAATGTATTTTCCTGAAATCATCCCATTTCATGGAATAAATTTCCTATTGCGACTTTGTGTTGTTGATTAGTGTCTACCTCCGATCTACTTCCCCTGAAAAATGATAGACCACTAACGCAACTTTCTATTTTTTATAATCAATAGAGGATAAAGAATATCTTCTTAGTGTAGTTTATATATTGTTCTACAAGGAGGGGATTATAATATACAAAAAACATGGGTGGAATTTTCCGCATGATGGATTCAAAAAAATATTACTATTTCTTGGATAAAGAGGTTGTTCTACAAGATTAATTTCTTATTAATAACTTAATACAAGTGATCATGTATATTCATAGTGCTTTGGGAACTCATTACCATTATTTATGGAATATAGTTAGGGAAATAGTCACATTTCCTATCAAATTGATTGTTTTCATTGTTTTTTCTATTTTATACCATTAACTAATGGAAATAAAGTATAATTAAGGGGATTTAATACATAACTAATTAGAATATAAAACGAAAACATTAAACATAGAAGTATAAACATGTTAATGAAAAGTATATCCTAACTTGTGATTCCCTAGGTCTCAATCTAGGTTATTGATGTTCTATTTCGTAACATATATTATTATGGGAATTTTTACACTTAGTAATGGTTCCTAATGAGATTTTAAATTTACCAATGAATATCCCCCCTGAGTGTAAAACTAGGTGCTTAGTAAGGCCCATTTTTGTGATCTAAGTTACCCAAAGTTTGGGCTGGAACACTATGTTAGAGTTGTTACTTATAGGTACCTCTATTCCAAAACCACATCTACTTGAATGATCTGGATTGTGATGTATTGTCTTGATAAACCACTTATTATATACACACCAAAATTTAGTGATGTTTTCTTTTAATTAGTATTATTCCTAATCCTTTCATGCGATTTTTCTAGTCCTAATCAATAAATAACTAAACCATTTTTATGGTAAAAACTATTACAAACCTAACTTTTAACACATACCATTACCTAATTTTAATCATAATTAACCATCAAATTTCAATCCAAGGATTGTAATGTGTAGTTTATTTGGAATATTAGGTACATAATTAAACATTATAAAAAAATATTTTACCTAATCTTCATAATTATATCCTTACTTCCATTGAGATCCTATACCTAAAAAGTATACCCTAGGGAATACATGAAAAAAGGTATGAGAAAAATATTATAGTAAGGAAGAATAATAGGAATAAAATAGATCACGTGGTTTAGAAGTCATAAAATGATCGAATGAAGGAATGATAAATAAATAAAAATAATTAATAATAACATTTATAACATTGGAACATGTAATCATTGAATCATAGGAATGTGGAAACAACATATAACATGCCATGAACATGAGTTAAGGCAAACCTCCAAGACTATATAAAATGGTGGACAATGTCTAATAAAGGATTTGAGTTTACTCCCTATCACAAAAAGATGTATCATGAGACTAAAAATTACCCAATTAATTGGAGTAATAATTTAGTGGACCCATTATAACATGTTCATTAATAATTGTTCCAGATGAAGAATAAAGATAATGGTTACCCATCCGAAGAAATGGGTATCATAATCATATAATAAGGCATAATAAATGAGTATATCATAAAAGATCCCCTGAAAGAATTTATTAAAAACATAAATGGAAATTAATAAAATGAAAATAGGCATGGATAATGATATGTGATATCCAAATCAAGTGGGAACATGTAAAATTAGTGTTTAAGAAACTTTAGAAATGAAATATTTTAGTGCGGTTTAAGGAAAATATTAAAAAGAATTTAAAGAGGAAAATGAATTTTTGACATCATAAAACCTGAAATTATCAATGATATTTTTCAGGATAAAATGAGTGATTTTGGAAAAATAATTGTGGCTTAAAACATGTTATGGAGTGAACATGGATGTGGGTAATAAATCTGGAAGTTCCCTTGAATCGAGCTTCCTTGTCAGGATGAATTAAAAAATAGAACCTTTCTAAAAATGTATTTTACCATAAAAGAGGGATGATTTGATATGGATACACAAATTTTAAACATATAAAAATAATTTATAAGAAATTTATAATAATAAAGAATAATTAAATTGGGGTAAATAAATAGAAAGTGTAACCTGAAGGCTAAAAATGAGGGTTCAGGTAAAATCTCTAACATTATGTCCAAAACAGCTCTACACTTGATATTAATGGCCTAAATAATAAAATTATATTAGTTAATTAATAAATAAATAAAATTTAAACATGTAATTTTTTATTATAATTTTATTATGTTCGTTTATGATCTTTTTGATCAGTTATAGAGTTCAATTTCATTGCAAGAGAGTACTCATTTTCTTATTTTTCATGATGAGTTTTCTTATATTAGTGTACGTATGTTTCTGTAAAATGGAATTAGAAATAAAAAAGTGAAGTTATAATTTTTAATGAACATAAATATGGTCAAATTATCTTACAAATCTTTTGGTTACATGTTATTAGGATGAATAATTAGATAAAATGTTGGTGATAATTATTTGGATTATCTTGAGCGGTTTTTTCTCACAATGAACATGTTTTGTTTTATTATTTAACATCATGTGTATATAATGATTAGTTAACATTTAATATTCTTTAATAAAAATATAATATGTTTCTTAATTATAAAAATCATTTTAGGTATAGCCTTGAAGGTGTTAATTGAAATTTATAATTTGACATCAATGAGGGTGATAAATTAACACCTCATGAACGACATTTTCCTTTCTTGAATAAAATTGAGAGGAAAAGGGTTTTCATGAATGATTATTAAATTAAAATAATAAAACCATTGTGTATTTAATGTAATGGGTTTTTTCCATTAGGTTGAGGGCAGGTGAGGAGAAAATAAGAAAAGAAATAAAAATGAGAAGAAAATAAAAGAAAAGGAATGTGCAATTTACATCTTGAATTTATCCTCATTGATAACATCATGTGGGAAAGGATTTGTTATTAAAATGAGGAAAATAGATATTTCACAAGGGGGAGAGTTTTGGGATGATATTTGAGCATTATTTTGGCAAGTCTCAATTCTTTAAAGGTGTGAGGAGAAGTGGTGGTGGTGTTGGTATTTATAGAGGAGAATATGGGTGTTTTCTCATTATTTAATTCATTAGTTTATTATTCTGGATCAAGAATATGAATAGTTTTATAATTATCACCAAATATAATAAAATAATAAATGAATGTTCTAGATTATAGATCTTACCTCAGTTATGACTCAAGGAATAGTGTATTTAGCTTATAATGTATATATACTATAAATAACTATATTTTTCTATTCACAAAATTCAACTATTTTAGAAAAATCCCAAAATTTTACCGTAAAAAAATTTAAACTTTTATAATTAAAAAATGAAGTTCATTTTATGAAAATAATTTTCTAAATATGAAAATTTTAATTTTTAATTAAAAGAATCATTTACTTGGAAAATGCTAATTTTAAAATTACCTCTGATTTTTTTACCACTTTTAGAAAATAAATAAGGTATCATAAATTTATATTATAATCATAAGATAAAAAATATTATTTTATCAATACATTTTATGGAAATAAATTTTATTTTAAGTCAGTAAATTAATTATTAATTATAATTGGAAATTTATAACATTCAAAAAACCAACACTTAAATAATAATTTCTTAAAACATTTATTTACTTATACTATGATATAATTTTCTCACACTTTCATTTACAGGAGACCTAAATATTAATTATATTTACATGGGCGAGGTAAGAATTCTATTGGCCATTTTACTATTCATAAGGGTCATATTACTATTCCAAAGGTCAGGTTACTATTCCTTCAGTATATGTTTCTTAATATCTAGAAATACCTCTTGGTTATTTATTTATAAATTTATAATGTTTTTATTGTGTCATTAATGTTATTTTTACTGTATGACAAAATTATAAGAAGATAAATTTCATTGATAATTGTTTTGGGTTGTTACAGAAAAAGGGAATAGGCCCATGTTTTGAAATGAATTCAAACCTCTTGATTGTGAATATTCCATTTGAATTCCTTAGGTATATTTTGGAAGAAATTATTTTTTGAAGGCGTGTATGGAATATTTTTTATGAACTATAAAAGTAAGTAGGTATGATAACCATTTTCAAATTTGATTCAAAGAAAAAGGGTTTTAATTGAAATTTAATGAGATTGACGACCCAGTTGGCACTTTGTGATGGTCTTATATTGTGATAATTCCTTGATGTGACTTATATGATTTTTGTACTTCCCATTAACCAGTTTCAAAAATAGATTATCCACTTTTAGTGCGTTCAATGGTTAGAGTTATACATGAACTCAGAATGACATATTGAGATGTTGAGGATATGTAGATACTAATGTGGATCCTATTAGCTATCCATATGACTTGACCATCTCACTCACCTATTGTTAATAGACATGGGACTAGGGTAGTTAGAATGTATGACCTAGATTTATGTTTTTCATATAGACTCACTCCCCAAAGAGTGGATCTATAGATAATATGAAAATATCTAGACTATATATGTGTGGTTAGGGTAGCGTGTATGCATGGAAAAGGTTTTGTTGAGAACATGTTAGACTTATTGTAAGCCCGATTATTATAAAAGTACTATTTTTTATCTATACTATAGTGGAATTGATTTTTTATATAGGTTATACACTTTAAATCCTTATACTCTATAATAAATAAATTATTCAATTTTTATGTCACTACATAGCACTAGAGTTTCTTTTATTGAATGATTACAATTTTGGATTGATTTTTTTATTGATATGATGCACCTTTGTTCAATTTTATTGAGACTATATATAATTGTTTATATCTAGTGAATGTAAATTCTAAAATATTTATCAAACATTATCTTGTGAAATGTATTTGTAAATGTAATAGATTATAATTTATTTATAATACAACCCATTAAGAATATTGTAGTTAACTTATGAAGTAAATGAATAATCAATTTGGTGGAATCCAACTAGACATTATACCACACACAATGCTTATACCATTTAGACTTTGAAACATTCTTGTTTCTATAGAAGGTTCTCTTGTTACTTCAATGTTATTTGTTGGGTTCTAGCTCTGTTGAACAAGGGTAGGTATCTTGGTACATAGTTGGTGGTCAAAGAACAACAAGAGATTATTTTTGGTATATTTTGTTCTTGTTTTTGTAATATGTGTTGTCTCTTTATACCCTGACATGGTTTTACTGAATTATTTGTCTAATGTTTTTTTCACAATTTAATTTGACCTTGTTGTCATATTTTTTGGGTGAAATCCTTCCCAAAGGGTTTTTTGGATTTCTAGGAACCTTTCTCCAAATCATAGGGATCAGGAACACTCTTCAGGTTAGTGGTATTTAGTTGAGATGTTAGTTTTTATGGTATTTTGACTGGTTTTATATATTTCCGATATTTCATTGAATGATATAGAGTATATCTCCATCTAGGATATATGGGGTTTTAATAAAATTAATGTTTTATTATAAAAAATTCATAAAATATAAAAATATTCTAATATAATTATTAATATTAAATTTATCTGAGGGTCTGAAATATTAGTTAATTTATATATTATTTATAATTAAAATATAACATATTTATAAAAGATTTAATATATATGAATTATTTTTATTAATTACCTTTTTTAATAATTGAATAAATTTTTTTTTGAAGATAAATTTAAGAATAATGTTTTTTAACATTGAAATGTTATTAAAATATTTATTATTTTATTTAATATAATTAATTTACATCATTTTTTATGAATACCTCATAGGATCTTTGGGTTCAAAGGTAAGGGTTTGTAACATGGATGATTGACAGTTTGGGTATATCTCTCGTTGATAATAGCAGGGATTCTATGATCTCAAAACCTATAATCTCATAAGTGGGTTCATTTAGAATAATTTATTTGAAGGAAGGGGCACCCAACTTAGTGGTTTTGAAGCAGTGTGCTATTGATATTGGTCTCAAGACTAGACAGTATATAGAAGCTAAGATGTTAGGGACTTTAAATCTATAGAATTAATTAAAATATACCTAATATCGTATTTAAGGGATGTTGAATAATTTTCAGAATAACATAATAGGAGTTGAGTCCATCTTGATTCAAGTGAGAGTTACTGGGGGGATTTAGGTGGTTATATACTATAACCCCATATTAAAATTAATTAAAGGGCATGGTATTTATGATGGGGAAAATGTTCCACTTAAGATAATTCCATCAATTTTTCATTAGAGGTATCTATTTTTTTTATATAAAGACTAACTTTCAATGGGATATTGTTTAGATTCATAAACAACACTCTCAATATAAGAACTAGATTCATGGGATAAACTATTATCTAGGGGATCCTATAGCTAATATTGTGGGATCTATAATATAATATATAATAGAGTTGTCACTTATTAAGGATATTGATTTATGTAAGAAGGGATTTATTGTCAAAGATGATTTTGGGGTGGGAAAATCCAACCAGATTTTGGATAATCCTTTTAAACATGTAAAATATTCTATTCAATATGGAAATAATTGGTTATAAAAAATGTTAACACCTATTGTGAATAGGAAATCCCATTAGGATTACCGTAATGATATGGTAAATTACTACATGATGTTTTTATGTCTCCAGTGACATAGAAGATTCAAGGGTTTTAGACAGTCTTATTTTTGGAATCCTTAAAAGGATCTGATCATATTGTCATTTCCTATATTACAGTTAAAGATAATGATATTAATGTACCTAATAAACCCATTTATGGTGCTAATATTTATTCTACTTTGTGTTATCATTTAAATTCGACTCCATTTTCTAACATTTCGGGAGGTAAATTCTTTTCATTTCATGATACTCTAAGTTAAGAAACCTATAAGGATCTTTAAGTACATGTCCCATTTTATATGGATCCTTCTATGTGTGACACAACATCTAAAGTGAGTAATTTCATCTAAGAGGTATTTTTTGATATATATGGTATGAAAATAAAGGACATCATGGAAGAAATGCCATCTATCATGAATGTCATTCATGATAGGGATAGTTCTGATGTTGTTTCTCATGATATTACTCCAAAACGTGGTGCTTTTATAGACCATGGGAAAATGATTTGTGACATATATTTCCCCACAAAACTTATAGTATTTAAAGAAATCACAACCCATGGTAAATGGTCATATACTGGTGGATATTTCACTACCCCAATTTTAGAGGCACTCCTCAAAGGTGTCATTATGTAAATGGGAGATGGATATCTATTTTGTATTGTGTGTATGCTCTTTAATAAAAGTAGTACAATGTGTGTTCATGCATAACCACCTATATTTTGGGAATGTGCATTTTATTAATATAATTTATTAGGTCCATGGGTTGGGTTTCCAAATCCATGATTTTTTAACTTCTAATTAACACTAAAATTATAATATTAAGGAAATATATAGTAATCTCTTGTTTGTTTATTTTATTTCCATTATTTTATATTGTTATTATATAAAATGTTCATATGTAAATACTATAATGATAAATTTAAATTGTTTAAATTATATTCCTATATTTCTTACTATGAATTTAATATGATTCATGATATAAAAACAAAATATTTAATTTATTTCTACTTGGTTAATTGTTTATGGATTATAATTCAAAATTAATGTTAATGAAATATTTTTTTTTTATATTTGATGTTTAAATTATTTTAAAAATTAAAACAATATTTCATAATGATATATTATTAGAGTTTCTTTAGGTAGAACATATCACATACTTTGAGGGTGAATCTCTATTTATAAAAGGGTGCGTGGTTGTCCTCTTATCCTGTCATATATATTCATGATTAATATTCCAGTTTTGTTATATTTTAAGACATTACAAGATATTGATTTGTGTATTATTTACATTTTATGAATATGAGTATCTATTTAATATTAGAGTTAAATTATACTATAGGTTCATAACTCAAGTCATATATTATATAAGTTAATTCACATTAACATGGACGAAACATGATAATTTTCTTGATTAATATAATATTTATAGATTAAGTTAATTGGAATCATGAATATATATATGGAAAAAATGAGATGGAATATAAATCCTATATATAATTTTATATCCTGGTTACATGTTCTATAGTTTAGGAATAATTTCAACTGACCATAGTCGTGGCTCCCAAAATTCTAGAGGCTATAGACAAGAACTGTGGTCCTTATCAATATCGTGGGTGTGGGGAATGTTCTGTTGAAATCATAACCATCAATAGAAGAAAATAATGAAATAATCCATAAATAAATAATATTATAATATAATATGGGATCATAAATTAAATCAAATTATAATCAATAAATTATACAATAAAATAATTTATTAACCCATTCTATGTCATACCCATCATACAAAAAAGGGTGATTACCCAATGAGATTACCATATACATGGTGTATACAAAAATGAAATAAATATAATGATACAATGTTATAATGACCTCAAAATTACATTAGTACCATCTCCTTACCCTCATTAAGACACTCAATCTCAATCACATATATTGGGGCTATTTTTCTAACCATTATCTCAAACATGAGGTCTACACATGCATTTGGGTTTATATAGAGGGTTTGAGAATGAAATGTAGTTAAAAAAGAATAAATTTACCCTAAGATAATATATATATATATGTGTGTGTGAGATAACATATTTAATATATTATCAAATTTGAAACAATTAACCTAAATTCATTATGTCTCATTATTGAGGATTCACCAAGTTACCACACCGATAAACACTACATACCTTTTCCAATGTTGTTGGGTTATGAAAATCATTACCATATTCACACCATACATATCATGGTGGTAAAATATGACAAATGCTCCTTATCTTTAGAAGTTAAAAGGGTTTTTCTAGGGTATAGGTGAAATCCCTACAACACCAAAGGATGGAAGTAAATTCCAAGGTCCTAAATAATATTTTGGCAATGATTTTTCCTTTATAAGATAAAACATATATAGTATATAACCATTACCAACCATACCTCTATATGATGCATGAGTAAAATGTGTCACTCAAAACATAACCAAACCATAAAACGATATAATATTCAAAGAATAAACCAAAATACATACTCAAAGTGGACCAAAAGACGATAAAATTTAAAAATCCAATGTAACATTAACCAATAACACAGAAACTACTCTATGATCCAAATGCACATTCTATGCCCATGATATTAATAAATAAAGAACTGAGATACATTTCCTCTATCTCCATCAATATAGATGGAATCTACAAATTCACAATAGTACCACTGTTGGGGGTGAGTATAAACACAATGGGATTGCCAAAATTTCTTCCCAACTAATTCCTTTAGAAAAAAATTATTATAAAAATTTATGTAAATATTTTAAAATTAGTTTAATAAATTACTATTAAAACCATAAAAATTATATTAGGAAATAATTTTCATGTCTAATGAAAATGAACTCACACCAACCATCTATTCCAAAACACATGTAAAACCATTCCATGTCTTTTATTTCCTTATATAATTCCATAAAATAATTTTCATGCATGAAAACCAAAGCTATAATTTTAAAATATACATTGAAAAATCATAAACTAAAGGGGGATTTTTGTAATCCAACCAATTTTTCTATAATTTGTGAAAGAAATACCAACCAATATTTCCACTAATAATCTGATAAGTATTTACAAACAATTTCAATAAAAAAGTTTAATTAAAACTGACCCTTTGTAGAGAATTTTTTTATTCCTTATAAGTCTTTAAAATACTTATATAGATATTTATAATGCTAAGCACTGAGATGACAAGAGATTCCAAGGCTTGGTATGGCCGGAATAAATTTTTAAAAAATATTATGTTTTTTATACTATACACATGAGAGAAAAGGATATCTCTCCAATGGTAGCTCAGATCATAAATATAAGGCCATGTTGAGTTCTGACCGTGGTGTTTTCCCTATGTGGGACATAACTTCTGTCGATGTGGGCCTTCCATAGAAAATTATATGGATGAAATAACTGTAAATAAAATAATAAAATTAAATTATTTTATCTCAGAAGTTAATTTCAATCAATCTTGACTGAGGAATGAGACTAGAAATCCATGATCACCATTGAGTTCTTAATGGGGTGTTTACCCCAGGGGTGAACTTAGGTGAGACAGAGCTGGAGTATTAGATTCCAAAACCACTAGTAGTTTCCTATAAATAGAAGTTTTGAGGAATGAGATAATGTTATCTCATGTTTATCACAGATGGTAAATCTATGGACGTCTACATATGATGGAAATTCAGTATTTGATCTTCATCGGATCGGGATGAATATGAAGGCTCTAGTCTATCAGAGCACAATGAACTTGAAGGTGGATCCAAAATTAAGGTAGGATTTCTATTTTGGATTATTCATCTCCTAGATTGAATCCTTTGTTTCTAATTTTGATTTTTTTTGGAATTTTATACATTATAATACCTTTTTTACGGCCAAACTAACAATGACCATTGTCTATTTTGATTCGGGATTTCCCTTTCTTCGCGTTCATCATCATTCTTTGACAATAACTTTTCATAATGATCAAAAGACCTCCGATCTTAGAGAAAATCACAAAACTATGAATCTATTGACACAAGGAGTCCTGATCTATGCTCAAATTTTAGTTTTATGAACTAGAGGAGGTGCATCGGTGAGCAGAATATCTGCCAACTTTTTGTTACATAGAAAAAATGACGATTCATTGAGCGGAGACCAATGTTGTGTAGATTGGGTCTCGAGGATCCTAGAGCTGGTCTCAGATAAATTTTATGACCACCGTAGTGACTATTGTGGTATGTGAAAGTTTTTATGATGTGGGGTAGCGAACCAGCTGTGGTCTAATGCGGATGGGACATGTGGCTCGATGGAATGTGGTTGCTGTGGAGAGAGGATTGACGAAGGCTGGGGTTGGCGTGGCAGGCAACATGGGTTGGTACGGTGGCATGGGTGAGAGGCAGAGTGACAGCTGCGAGAGCGGCGACGATGTCTGGATGATAGTGGGAACACCCCCATAGGTATTTTTTAAAAACCTATAAAAAATAATATAAAATAGTAATAACATTATTATTATTATTATTATTAAAACTCTTATACACTCTTTACTTCCTAGTGTGGAGTCCAATTCATGCACCATATGTGGCAATTTGACCCTAAATTAAATTATGTATATTTAAGACCACTGTTGAGTTCCTTTTAAGGAACCATAGAGGAAGTCAATAAAATTTTCTAAGAATAATAATAATATTATTATTCTTTAGATGCTGATTTGAGTGTATCTTCTCCATGGAGCATTTGATTAACTTACCATCTATGGAAATGTGACCATTTCTCCAAGTGCGCATTTTGAGTCTAGTTTGAGAAATTTATGTTATGGGATTGAGGATCAGTGGAATGAAATGTCCAATTAAAATAATAATAATGTAATTTTTATTATTCGGTGATTCTGGTATTAGATGTATATCTTGCATCTGGTGTCCAATTGATGCGGAGTCTGCGACGTTGCAACCCTGTAATTGAAGCAGAAATTCTAAGATAGATTTAGATCATTTAAACTAAAATCAATGTGTGGGACCCACAAGGCACAAATTCTGTGCTTGCTATGAAATGTCACTATTTCACCAGGTATCAGTTTTGAACAATTGAATAGGTGATACCATGTGTTTTTACATGAGGATCACAATTTAATGATCTTATTGTCATGTTACAGTATCGTGGTGTGGTCCCCACGAAGCACCATTCATGTACAACGTTGGGAGATGCAGTTTCTTCACAGAGAGTCTGATTCAGGAAAATGAAAATTCAATCCTGTGTAAGATTCCATAAGAATCATGACGGTGTGATTGTATTGTTTTACAAGTTAATTTGAAGAGGGATGCTGATTGAAGTATGTTTTCACCCTTTAGATCAATTACTAGCAATTCACGCTCATCAACCTCATGACTAGAGGTTTCATGTACTCTAAAGTTTACTTGGCCATATATGGGTACATTATCATAGTTCCATACATTGGTATGGATAGGTACATGACCAGGTGATGAGGTGAGGTCACCCGTTATGTGGGCCCAACACACACCATGTACCACTTTTTGAATCTTATACATCCCGTATCTGTTTTTTTGGGACATATATTTTGGTCAACGAGTAGCCTATACTGAGTGTTTCTACATGTTGAACATGATGGTTTCCTATGTAGTGGATTTCAAGATATTATGTGAGATGTTCCAAAAGTGAATACTATTTAGGTATTGTCTAAAGATATTAGTGATCAGGTGTTGGCATATCAGTGTTTTCAAAGAGGAACCATCTAACATGGATGTCTAGTGTTGTTACATGATACCTTCCGATTGGAATCCTCCTACTAGGTTGGGAATTGGTCCTCGATGACCTAGAGTGGAATACCCCATTGACATGGGTGTGGGTCCTCTATGACTACTTTGAGAGTGGAATCCCCCATCATCCTAGGTGTGGGCCCTCTACCGGATAATTCGGAGTCGAACCCCCCATATTCACTAGGGTGAGGTTCTTCAATGAACATGGGTGGAATCCCCCCAATGTATCAAGGTGTGGGACCTCTATGATGACTATTGGAGTAGAATCACTCTAACGTGTCATGGTGAGAGTCCTCTATGATTACTATTAGAGTGGAATCCCCTTGACATTCTAGCATGCAGGTACTCTAATTTTGGTTTACTCTTTTTAGCCATAGATCATTAAAGAGACTTACTTTAACGTTACATTAGACTCACAAGTAATTGGGACACTTTCCCCCAATATGCATCCTTGTGAAGAGACCTAGAACCATGAGGGTGAGAAAGTGTCACCAAATTAGGAGAGTATCAATGTGTGGTGATTGAGTCACTATGACTTGAGTGTTCAAGAAAAATGTGTCGGATGATGGGCATCATGGGTAGTTACTTCTAGAACTCTTGGAGACACTTTTCCGGGATGGTTTGTGAGATGGAAATCCCCATTCTTATTTGGGATTCTATGACTAAGTGTTTATATGTATCCTATTACAGTACCCACTTCATGGGTTTTTGTAACTCTCATTCCAGAAGAGGTGAAAAAGCATGAGGTATTCTACAAGATTTTTGTGTCCATATTCTCTTAGTCAGATGAGTCTAATCTCCTAATATAGGTAGAGAAGACTCGATGCGAAATTCATCTTCTCATTGTTTCTAGATCCTTATATTATGGATGATTTTACTTCACTATGTTATTGGGTTGAGCGATACTCACTCTTTCTACACCTTATTCTATCTACTTCTCCTCTCTTTAGTACATCTTTTTCAACTCCCTCGAACCTTCAGGTCATCCTACTATGTATTTTTATACTCAAACCTACATGGGATTTATCTACACTTGGCGTGACTTTCCAGATAATAGACAAGTTGATGGTGACATTAGTGGAGCATGGGGATACAAGGGGCTTGGAAACACAATGTTGGTTGTAGCATTGGATCTAGGAGTGGGGCACGATCAACTGTTTTACTTTTCCATTTGTCTTCAGGTTGTGGAAGATTTCTAGTTAGGTGTGTATTTTTTTCATTTACCTTTTAGATTACATTACATCACCAATATTTGTACTATTTATAGGTTTATTCATATTTGTGTTATATATATATAGCAGTGTCATATCTTTTCCTTATCGTCTACACTTTTGAATTGATTTGGTTGTGTGCATATGTACATGAACTTAGGAAAGGGGATAACTATGTTTGTCATGCCTTCAGCGCTTATTGAAAGCCTATATCATATAGAGGCGGGCTTAGGATAGTTGTGGAATGAGCCCCGAAATGGGTCGAGTTGTGACACATTTCATGTTCTAAATCATGTGGAGCTAAGAGATGTGCCACCAACATATCAAAAATTGATAAAAACAACAAAGGACACTTAGATCATATCGATCTGATCACAAATCATATTCCATTCACTAGATTCAACAAGATCTCATCAAGATTAATATCACAAAACATTGATATATCCATAATGGAATAGATCTATGGTTCTGATAGAGAGAGAGAGAAAAAAACGAAGAGATATAAGAATAATTATGGAGAAAAATGACTTACTAAATAATCTAGGCCTCTAACACAATTTTATTCACTTAAGAATAAATTCTAGATTGAATAGTAAATTCTCCTAGTCCATGGAATAAAAATTAAATAATTTTATGGAAATAATTAGAGATTCGAGGGGGTTTAATTCCTTATTTAGGATTAGATTTTAAATTTAAGTAGGTATAACTATATACCAAAAATTTAGGTCTCACGATTTGTAAAACCATACGCTAACCACATGATTTTACTATTTCAAACAAATATATTGCATGGTTGGATATCACGGTTATAAAAACCATGAACCATATATGTTTTACCTCTATTTAATGTTTTATGATTTATCACAGTAATTGGAACTATTCAACCAAACCATGTGCCATTTGTGCACCTTCAAATTCCCACAATCTTCACTTGGAAAATTTCATAGAGATGGTGCATGGTATCTAATATCAATGAAAAAAACATGGACCACCATAAAAACCTCCAAAACATGATAAAACCCCTCATAACCTCAAAAAAAATAGCCCAAATATTATATAGACTCAAAATACATGAGTAAATGGTCATTTTCATGAAATTATGGTGCTACAATCTTTACAAAATTGGACTCTCCATTCCAATAAAGTAAAAAATTATTATTTTCTTAAAAGTGTTCGGGCCACTACAGTAAAATTTCCTTTTCATTATCCCAAATTTCATCTTCAATCTGAACATGTTTTCATAAAATACTCACTAGATAATGATTTTCTAACACATGATCTTGTCATGCCTGTCCAAAATATTTTCTTGAACATGAATCAACCTAGAATCCATCTAAAGGATAATGTGTTCTAATAGAATTTCATGGTCTAGATCAGGTTGATACTTTTTTAACTACAACTAATGATACACATTGGCAACTTAACTACACCATAGTGGAAGAATCAATCCAATATTCCACCTCACCAAATCCTACAAGTATCTGAAATGGTTTACACACCTATGTGAAAACATTCCCAACATTCCAAAAAAATTATGCACTTTTCTAGGAGGGATTCCCAAAAACACATGATCACTCACCTAAAATGATAAAGGTAATTGATGATGATCATCATATGATTTATAATGACTCTGATCTATCTATATCCTCTTTCTAGTGAACTATATATTCTCTATTGTTACAAGTACAAGGATAGGTCCAATTAGTGATTTCTCGCATATTTTAATCCAGTAAAGTGGATAATGACAAGCATTCCCATAAATTTCTTTAAAAGGATCCATATGTATTCCGTCCTCATAAATTTAATTGTATGTTAACTCCATTAACATTATATAATCCTCCCATGATTTAATAAAGTCCATCACATATGACCTAATCATGTCCTCCAATGTTCGTATTTTCCATTTAGATTGCCCATTAATTTGAGAGTGATAATTTATACTCATAGTCAACTATGTTCCAAGGTATGGTTATAAGGATTTATAAAAAATGATATGTAAACCTAGGGTCTCGATCAGACATAACTGAGTTTAAAATACCATGCATCTTAACCATTTCCTAAATGTAGATTTTGAAAAATTCTTCAACCATATTTCTTCCATGAAAATTGATGAAGTGAGACAAATTTTTTAGCTGATCCAATATTAATCATTTGAAATTAGGTTTCCTAACCATCCATGGAAGATCTATTACAAAATACATGGCTATCTTCTCCCATTTAAATACTGTAATCGGTAAAGACAACAACATACACATTGGACATTGATTCTCAGCCATCACATACTGATAGTTGAGGAATATCGAGATATAATCTTCTAAAATTATTTTAATTCCATCCCAAAAAACTATTATTTAAACACTTTATACATCTCATATTTTTCTAGATGAATATACCATCTCAAATGGTTGTAGGGAATGAAAATATTGTCTTGATAAACCTAAGGTATGGCCATCTGATATCTAAACCACAACAGTGAACTCTCATCTATCTTAGAACCTATAATGGTCTCCCTACAATTGCGTTTTGACCTCATAATTACAAGTTTAGGATACAATACCTGTTTATTTCAAAATTTCTCAAATAAATTTAGAATAATAGAAATTCTAAGGAAAACTACAACATCACCTCGGTCTGAAACATCTAGATACATATCCTCTATGACTGACATTAGTTTCTATTGGTCCAAAACCTAATTATCCAAATAATCATATGATTTCTTCTTAATGAATTCACCAAATAGTTCACTTAACATAATCTATACATCAGGTATAAGTCAAACATCTTTAGAAACTCTATCAATCTGTACAACCTTAGATTCAATTATCTCTGTGAGAAAATGTATTTTAAAATCTTATGATTCATAAACACTATAAATTTATCACGAAATATGTAATAACTAAAATTAATTAAATCATGGAAAAGATATATAATTCAAAATCACATGTGGGGTAATTATTTACATTAAAAAATAACTTCAGTGAACCATAACCAATGACATGATCCACCGGCATGAGAATACATCCCAAACCAGATCCTAATACATCAAAATTGACTACATAGCTCTCTCCAGACATCGATAACATAAGGATAAGAGGTCATTTAAGAATAAAATTATGTTTTTGAAAGGATTTAGGATCATTGTCATTTCATTGGAATGGAAAACTTTTCTTGTCATAGATTTCATCGGTGTGCCAAAAGTGAACAATCACATACAAAATGTCTATATTATCCTACCATGCCAAGGAAAATACATATCTAAAATACATTATAGTGTGGTTACTAAGAGAAAAAATCTTCTATCATTTCAATATCCACCTAAACACCTTTCTTATAAATTAAATTTTTAAGGAAATATACCTCTTGTGTATAGAAATAAAACATTAATATGTTTCCACACAAATGATGATCCAAGAAGACACCCAACACAATTGGAAATTATTTTTCATGATCCAATTTTTTCCTATTATACACATGTATATCATCACAAAAAACCACCATAAAGGAAACCAAATAACTTTAAAAATTTTGATTCATCAATTCCATAAATATGTCATGTACATTTTTAATTTCAACAGTAATAACCCCAAATTTATAATGGCCATATCTGCTTTTGAAAGCTATATTTGGAATATCCTTTTTCCAAACTCACAATTAGTGTACCCCAAATGTAATTCAATTTTGGAGAACCATTTGGATCCCCATAATTGATCAACATGACTATCAATGCATGATAGATAATATTGATTCATTATCATAACATGGTTAATCCTATGATAATCCAAATTTATTAAGAGTTTCTTCTGGTTTCTACATAAATAGAATCAGTGCTTCCAATATATATGTTCTTGGTTGAATGAACCCTTTTATTTACAAATATTATAACTAAAAATTCAATTACATAAATTATATTTTATCCATCCTATAATATAGAAGTGATATAGTACTGGTCCATGGTATGAGGTTTATCATAATCTCCACTTTTATTTTGGGTGGAAACACTGATAATATTTTACGGAAAATGGTAAGAAACTGATCAATGATAGTTGGAAAATCGATATCCATAATCTCATAAAAATTTTACAATGTATTTGATTCCATATGATATGAGATGGTTCTAACCACTAGTGCCAAATATCCTTCACTTCTTACCTTTATATCTCAATCTCATTTAAAGAGATGATAGCCACCACTTAGTGATGTAAAACTAACCTTTCGGGCATAATATTTGACCTGAGCCTTGAATGATGTCAACCAATAGATACCCAGAATCAATTCATAAATAACAATATGAAGTAAAGAGAAATCCAAAAGAAACTAAGTGGCATTGACAGTTATATAAAAATATTTATACATAAAGGGTTCACATTCTCTTTTTCCAAGAGAAGTTTGATGTTTCCAAATAAAAGTCACCATCTCAACATACAAAACAATATTATTACCAACATGAGAAGCATTAAATAATTGGGATGATATTTTATTAATCAATGCTTTCATACGGGTATAATTAAAAATAATCATACCTCTCACAATCGAAGGAGTATATTTATTATAGATAATCACTTACCCTTGTCCATACAATTTCATACTCGTTACTCTGTTTCCTTTTTTACATTATTGATATTGGAAGGGTTGAGGAGTCACAGTGTTCCTAAAATTAATTTTGATGTCCTTGTTTGAATAACAAGAGTTATTCTACCACACTAATCCTAGTGAAACAAAAGATTTTTGAAAAATATGAGATCTGTCTCTATGACCAGACCTTGGAGATCTACAAAAATATTGCTAAATATTTCACATATTTTTGCAATTGAGATATTATATAGGTGGTACCTAATAGTCTCACATCATATAATCAAAATAACCATATTAAAAATACCCCGACATACTTTTTGTCCTAGGAGGATTGTTTTCTAATCCCATGGTCTAATTTCGAGGTGTACCACCACTCTATAATTAGGTGTCCATATTCCTCTTATTCCCAAAATTAGAGTTCCCACTTGTTCATATAATAACAAAAATTATCCTTCCAACCATATTTCATAAGATAGCCCATTATGCTTTTGTAACTATATTGACCTTCTCTATATAATCCATTATAAAAAGAATGAAAATATTTGGGTGAATTTATGATCTCAACCCTAACTCAAGAAAATATACATTTAAGGTGACACTTTGAGAAAAATCCAGAGAAAATAGACTAAATTCATCAACTTAGCCTTATATTCTATCACTGTGAGTTTCTTTTATTTCATGTTGTAAAAGTCAATTCTTCTAGAAATCTGAAATGTATGAGGATAGAATTTCTTGTTAATAAATTAATTAAAATCATCCCATTTAATACCATGGTCCAATTTATATTGAACTAGTAATTTATAAAATTAATATGAAAAACCTCTAGTATATACATTTCCAAATTTACTTTTAACTCTTTTGGTGTCCCGAAGAAATTTAAGGCTCAATTCATCCTATTTAACCATACTTATACTTTTTGTGACTAGGAATATCCTCAAATTATTGGTTGATTATGCTTTTGGAAAAGAACTTAATGAAATATTTCTATAGTTAATCATTCATATTACCATTATCCATTAACTGAAAAAACAAGAAAATTATTTTGACCAGCTATTTGTTTACTAGAGGCTCAGGTGTAACCACATTCTCCACATCTTTATACGGTTGATTTATATAACACCTACCCAATTCTAGTCACATTAATCAGAACAAAAAAAGTATTTAGTCTCCCTCTTTAAAAACTAAATATTATCTAGTCCAATGATCCATATCAACACATATCACAACATAGATTTCAATAATTCAACTATTATAGACATTATATATATTTTTTGAAAATACTATAATCATTATTTTCAAAAAAAAATTCACCATTTTCAAAAATTAAAAACTTTAATCCATTTAATAATTCATTTACTTATAATGATCAACAATGTACAAATGAGAAGTCTTATAATCAATTCATATCATGAAAATCACATTAGCTAAACCATGAAGATGAGGTTATACTCGCCTAAAACTGTCCTAAAACACTCATGTACCCAAATACCGTAGTTTCTTGAAGTTCATAATAAAGAAGCTAGATACACCTTTTTATTTTGTAAATTTTAGGTTTTAAAAATCCCACTCTTTACTAACATCCTAAGAGATAGAGTGATACCCTTTTCATCTCTAGAACAAAAAAAATGACCCCAATTTCTATTTCATGGAGCAAAAAAGGTGATTTAATTTGGACCCAAATTAAAGAAAATCCATAAAAGAGAGACACAATTTGTCAACTATTTCCAATTTTCATTATCTTAAGAAGTTAAATGGGAGATACAAGGCCTCTGATGACACTCCCAAGGCAGTAAAGGCTGAAAATTAATACGAAGGGACTGAATAACATTTTCTAGATGATTTTTCCTCAGAAATATAAAACATAGGAACTACATAAAAAATTACAAACCAAACCTCTATATGATTCATTATTATAAATTATAACTCAAAACATCAAAAAATAGAAAACTATAACAAATTATTAGAGGAAACCAAAATACACACTCAAAGAGGACAAAAAGACCACAAAACTCAATACTCCAAAGTGACATCAACCAAAATTACCCAACACACTACAAGATCTAACTCCACATGACGAAAACATGGTATCAATAAGAATCACTAAATAATTGAGATAACTTACCTTTACCTATCTCTATAGATGAAATTCACAAATGAAAAACAATTTCTAAGGAGGGGGTGAGAATAAACATAGTAGGATTTCCCCAATAACATAAAAACTCATTCAAATAGGAAAAAAATTGTTAACACAATTTATATAACGAGTTTTTTTCAGAGAGAGTAACTCAAGAGGGGGTGAATTGAGTTCCTAAAAAAAATTCTATAAATAAACTGGACAATTAAACAAAAATGTAGATCGATATAAGATCTATCCTTTTAGAAGATTTCTTAAAGAGTGAGTAGGTCTTAGTTAAAATATGATTTAGAAATACCTTAACTTTTGAGATCAATTTAATTAGATTGAAAAATATATATACACTAGTTATGATTAATTCTCAAAGAAATTTTTTTGTTTGTTTAAATAAAATGTTATCTTGAATAAGATAAAAAACAAAAAAAACACAATGACACAGCAAAATAAACAAAAGGTTCAGTCTCTTGTTGAGACCTAATCCCCTCCACAAAGAAATCAAATACTACCATGAAGATTATAAATATAATCAAACAAATCTATAATCAAAATTAGGTATACTGTGAATAACAACAAGTTTTCCAGTTTAAAAATCCTCTTCACAATTATATGTGGGATGGAAGAAAAGCACAGGTCGCACATGGAACACTTCCATAAATATAGTGGGAAATAGATAGAGGAAGATGAGTATAACATGTATTATCATAGAATATTCAGTATACAATGTATTGTGTATAATAGTAAAACAACACACTACTTTAAAGTAGAAAAACCTAACAAATAAAAAGAGTTTCGTCTGTTGTGTTCAGTATGTTTATAATCATCATATCAACATTGGTGAAGAGTTAGTGATTTTGTAACAACCCAATTAAGTAATGAATTATGTATTTTCATATCTATGTATATTTATGTACTGTATAGTGTTTTAGAGGCTTAAAATGAGAATAAATCCAATCTTAAGCATAGAATACTCTAATAATTTTTAAAAGATTATTTTACCGCCTTTTGACGGAGAACCATTTTTAAATATATATTTTTCCAATTTTATAAGCCATATTTATCAAAATAAACTTATTATTTAGAGTCAGGACATTGAAATTTACATTGGACAATTTTTTGGTATTTTTCTGACAATGTACATTTTTTAATGAATAGTGAAAAATACTGCATTTTACTTCAAAACCGCTTTTTCTTCTAATTTAATTATATGGTTAGATTATATTTTTAATTGGGTTTAAAGTTTAATTAGAATATATTTTTACCATTTAATCCAATTTTGGTCATTATAATTAATTTCACTTTGGAATTGGGCATAAACAAGTTTCAATCTTTTGATATATATTGTTTCTAAATAAACCATCTATTTTTTTGACAACGAGAATTATTATTAAATTAATTAATGAATATTATGTGTTTGGAATTTTTTAAAATGGATTCCATATTTGGAATCATAAGATCAAAATTATGTAATTGAGACTCTTTTGTTTTTGGACATTATAAATAGTAATGACGATATTTATCACCAATTATCATGATTAATTAGTAATCGGGTAGTTAAGGGTAAAAACATAATATCATATTAATATAAAATGACCCCAAAATGTGTCTTAATGCTATTTTTTGTGTCATGGATGACCATGGTATGCCTTGTGACAACTTAGGGACCCCATGTAATCACTTTTGTTTGATAGTGACATTTTATCATTTTATTTTTTAAAGAAAGGAAAATATAACAAAAGTATGTACAGCCTAAGTAAAAAAAATTTAATTTTTTCTAAATAAATGAAATCTTAGACTAAAAATATTAATTGGAAATCTAAAAAGATTTCCCACATCATGGTATTTTTTATATAATTTTTAGAGATTATATAAATAAATTTATTTATGATACCATGATAATGTAGTGATTACCTCATTAATGAACGATTTAAATAAAATGGAAGGAAAATGTAAAATCTAAGACTTAAACTTCTCAAAAACCTATTGTATGGGTGGATTTCTAACCCTTATCACCTTATACTAGAAATTTATCATTGTGGGACCTTTAAAATCAGAAAATCATTTCATAATAAAGTAACATTTCATGACCTTCCAAGACAGCCCCTCCTCTCTCTTATAAAATGCCACACCTCTACCCCCTTACCCACAACTCTCAAGACATTGGCTCTACCAAAATCAGCCTATTTTATATCTCCACATCCCTCTCTTCATCATAGAAGCCTTACCTTAGGCATAATTTTCTTCAAGAAACCTTTTTTGTTCAAACCGAAGAGAGTTACCTGATTTAAAGGTAATGTCTTCTGTTATGTTATTTTGTTTTATTTTTCTTCCCAAACCCGCTAAAATCTTTTTATTCCTCTATTTTGTAACAAAAAAATTATATTAAATATAGCATAATGTTTTCATGAGAATTATTTTATTTACACTTACACACACCACTGTATAATGCTTAAAGAACATACTGTTTCTGTGAGTGGCAAATTACTGCCTCACGAAACGATGATTGTTCAATATTCATTTAACACCTTTCATGGTGGCCATTAAGATGTCACTGTATTTATATATGATATATATTATGTTTTTTTTCTTATGACTCTATATTTTTCATTTATGGCATACCTTTAAGGTTTCCATTATGGGTAAACGCGATAATTTCATTTTAGGAAGTGTGGACTACCACCCCCTCAAAGTGAGTTGAATCATTAATGCCATATGTGGGATGTATAAACGAAGGAGTTAATGATATTATATATGATATTATACAGGAATTGTAATATAAATTTATATCATTATGATTTCATTCCATTAAATATGAAATAGAAATGAAAGTAGCGTTCATGCGTACGTACGGCTTACCATCTCCATGAATGGTGCATTTCATTTCTTACCTCTAAATGTTATGTAATATTATAAATGCATGTATATACTGGATATATATGATATATATGATATATACATCATGAATATAATTCTGGATATAATGGATATTTTACCACATGAACAAATTGTAATTATAAGATGTTTTTTTTGAATTAAGTACCAAATATCGACAAAATGAACATTATTAACTTAAATGATTTCATAATGTTTATAACATGTAAATAAGTGATATAATAGGAATAATAAACTTGAAAAATATTTTTATTTAATTTGAAATTAACTTTAGTTTATTATTCAGGAGATTAAAGAATGATCAAGTCAAGTCAGGACAAGGTAAGATACTTCATCTCAATCTCCTTTCATTGAGGCATATTTTTCTTTATACACAACTTTCATTTATACGGTCTATAAACACCTTTGACTTTTACTTTTATTCAAAAGGAATCTTTTTATACTAAGCATTTCACTAAACGAAAAAAGAGAATGTTTTTTTCTTACATACGCGGTGACAACGACTTCTCCGCCGCTGTGACCACTATTTGAGTTCCGGCTTCCTCTACAAGCCATCACTTTTTTTAATGAAAAATAAATACCATGTTTTACTTTTCTTTCATTTTGGTATTGAAAATGGTTCTATAATGTTTTGATTATATCAATGTTTTGTTGATATCTTTTGATTGAAATGTGGAGATTTTATGTTTCCTCTATGCATGTTTTATGTGATACGATTATGGTATGGTTCTTGGAAATTGATAATTAAAATGGATGGTTCCGTGATAAGCTAAGGTCGGGTGAGCCCATGATAGCTCTCCAATGCATTGGGTAACACGAACGAGTTAAACGCTAAGGTTTTTTCGAAGATATTTAGGGAATATACTGTGATGGGTATTCCAAACGTAACCATGGGGGTTAATCCCTACGTAAGAATGTTATGAATGCCTCAAGTTACCTTTATGTATTATGATTTCTATGATTTATTCATAAACCTTATGATTTCATGTGATATGTTCAAGTGATTTTGTTCACGAGTGAATTATGATTTCATTGATTCTTATGTATACATGGACTAAGGTTTTATTTCCGTATTTTTATATCCCTTACTGAGATTTTTATGCTCATCCTATGTTTTTGAAATTTTTTTCATAGGTCAAGGGAAAGGTGCAAGATTTAATGATAGTGTTGAGGAAGTTTCAAGAAAGAAACCATGTTTTATTTTAAATATGTTTCCTTTAATGAGAAAAGTGAATATTGTATTTGATGTAACCACCTTGTTTAAAAGTGGAATGTAATTCATGATTTATGAACTAATTCTCTAAAACTCTAAACCTGAAAAGATCCTCAATGTGTATTCTTGAAAGAACTCAAGATTAAGTAGTGTTTAAGGCTGGGGAATTATAGTTGGTATCAGAGGTTGGTGTGGATAACATTAGGAGTTATAATTCTATTAAATGATTATCCAAAAATAATTTTTATGGTCAAATTGAAATGATATAGCATTTGAAGATTACATGGTCACTTCAACTAAGACATGTTTGTTAAGAATGGTTTTCCATAGAGGAAATAGGGAAGCAGTACTAGGAAGGCATACAGAAGGAAATGACCTTCCAAATCAGCATCCTGAGATGGTTGGAATTGGAACTGAACAGTTTGTTGCAGTAATGGCGCAGTTGACTCAAGAAATAAATGGCGGTGGTATACATGCATGAGATCAACCAGATCAATCGCAGAGGAACATGTCAGTGATATAACATCTCATAAGGAAACATTCCCCATCATTCAGAGGATCATATGACCATGTGCTAGCTGAAGGATGGATTAAAGTACTGGAGAAGATTTTCAATGTCATGGGGTGTTCAGACAATCAAAAGGCTAGTCTTTGTCTTTACCATTTGGAGGGTGAATCAGATCAGTGGTGGTTGATGGTTAAAAATATCAGGGACGTTGATGAGATTGATGCTCTTGACTGGGATGAATTCAAAGGTAACTTTCTTGAAAAAATATTTTCCTAAGGTAGTTTGACTTAGTATGGAAAACCAATTCTTGTAATTGAGGCAAGAGGACGACTCAGTGGCTGCTTATGAGGAAAAGTTCACTCGATTGGAAAGGTATGCTTCAAATTTTATCCGAGACCTTGATAGTAAAATCAATCATTTTTACTCAGTATTACAGCTAAAATATCGAAGGGTGTTAGCTTCCTGTGAGTTCAAAAGTTATGAAAAGCTTGTCAATGTGCTAAGAAGGTGGAAATAGAGTTTGCCGATGATCAAGTGTTCTATAACAACCAACAGAAGAAGAGATAGAGGGGGTAGGGGAAAGGGAAGAATCCTTCAAAAAGGACTGATGGTAAGAAAACTAAGTTTTTAGTTTGTGATAAATGTGGTAAAAAAGCATGCTCGGGAATGTCTTTTGAATTCTGTAAAGTGCTACTGATGTGGTAAGGTGGGACATAAGGCTCATGATTTCACTGAAAAAAATCAGGGTGATTGTAAGACCAAATTTGATTTACAGTTAGTGAAATGATTCAAGTGCAATGAGATGGGTCATTTTGCAAACGAGTGTTCGACGAAGTGCTCCAATGATGGGAAGCAGTCAGACTACAAGAAGAAAGGTGTGGTGAAATCCTTTGCAACTACTTCAACAGATGTTGGGCCGTAAAATTAAGTGGTATTAGGTACTTTGTTTGTTTTTTCAGATTATTCCAATGTGTTGTTTGATTCAGGGTCTACACATTCTTTCATCTCTAAAAAAAATTCTAGTAAATTGGGAATTCCATCTTAAGAAATGACTCCTAAACTTGTGGTAAAAACACCAGGGGGAAATGTTGAGGCAAAAAGAATTTATAAGAATCTTCTTATCCTTATCCGTGGAAAGAACCTACTTGAAAACCTTATTATTTTACCTCTAGTAGAGTTTGATGTTATCTTGGGTATGGATTGGCTCTCTGTTTACCATGCTAAGATTGACTATAGAGATAAAGAAGTTTATTTTCAGAAATACTTTCAGTTTGTGTACAAGAATGAACCCTTACTGTTGATAACATATCAAGAGGATGAGGAACTTGTAAAAGATGGAAATGAATGTTACCTTGCACATATTTTTGAAAAAAAGGAACTGTTCAGATTAATGATGAGCCAGTGGTAAATGAGTATCCTGATGTTTTTCCTGATGAGTTTCCTGGAATAATACTAGACTAAGAAGTTGAATTTACTGTTGACTTAGTTCCTGATGCAAAGCCAATTTCAAAACCCCCTTATCGAATGGCTCAAATTGAACTTTTAGAGTTAAAGGAGCAATTGCATGATTTATTAGAGAAAGGATTCATTCAACCTAGCACATCACCATGGGGTTTTCCTGTCTTATTTGTTAAAAAGAAAGATGGTTCAATGAGACTTTGCATTGATTATAGAGCCTTGAATAACATCACTGTTAATAACAAATAACATTTGCCTTATATCGACAATTTGTTTGATCAGCTCCAGGGAGCATAGTATTTTTCAAAGATTGACCTGAGATCGGGGTAACATCAGTTAAAGGTAAAGGAAACAGATATCCTGAAGACTGCGTTTCGTACCAGATATGGACATTATGAATTTTTTGTAATGCCTTTTGGGTTAACCAGTGCACCTTTTGTATTCATGGACCTTATGAATATAATTTTCCATGAGTTCTTGGATAAGTTTGTGGTTGTTTTAATTGATGATATTTTGGTGTTTTCCAAAAGTAAAGAGGAGCATAAAAGTCATTTAAGGGTTATTTTCGATACCTTAAAAGAAAGGAAATTGTATGGGAAATTCATCATGTGTGAATTTTGTTTGAAACAAATTTCTTTCCTTGGTCACATTGTTTCTAAAGATGGAAGAACTATTGATCCTGCGAAAACAAAGGTTGTTGAAGAATGTCCAAGATCCACAAATGTAACCGAGATTTGTAGTTTTCTTGGGTTTTTAGGCTATTACTGATGGTTTGTTAAAAAAATTTCATGGTAATCTAGTCCAATGACTAGAATAACTCAAAAAGGTGTTAAGTTTATGTGGACAAAAAATGTGATGATTATTTTCAGGAATTGAAAAGAAGATTGGTGAATACTCATGTTTTGGAACTACCCTCCAGGAATGGTGAGTTTGTTATATATAGTGACGCTTCATTTGAAGTACTTGGTTGAGTCCTAATGCAGAATGATTAGGTAATTACTTATGCTTCACTTCAGTTGAAAAATCATGAGGTAAATTACCCTACTAAATGATTTGGAATTAGCTGCTATTGTTTTCTCTTTTACAATTTGGAGGCATCATTTGTATGGTGTAAAGTGTGAAATATATACTAATCAAAAAATGTTTAAAGTATATATTCACTCAGAAAGAATTTAACATGAGATGGAGGATAATTCTAGAATTAATCAAGGATTATGATTGTATAATTCATTACCATCTGAGAAAATCAAATAAAGTGGCAGATGCTTTGATTAGAAAAATTAATGATTCATTAACAATGTTACGTTTGGAAAGTGATCCTTTGGTTTAAAATTTATTGAACTTTGGAATAGATGTTGTTGGTGCATGATTTTATTCTGTTTTGTTTCAGGTATTAGTGAAATCTTCTCTATTACAAAGAATTAAGCAAGCACAGATGCAAGACACTGAGTTGTAGAAAATGGTAGAGAAGGTTTAGAAGGGTATGTTTACTTAATTAAACATTGATAATGATTGTGTTTTAAGATTTTGGAAGAGATTTTGTGTGCCTTATGATTCACAGTTTAAGAGAGAGTTGTTATGTGAACCTCATAGTTCTCCATTTTCAGTTCATCTAAGCAGTACTAAGATGTATAGAAATCATCGGGAGTATTACTGGTGGGATGAAATGAAAAGATATATTGATGATTTTACTATGAAGTGTTTGACTTGTCAAAAGGTTAAAGCAGAGCAGCAGTTTCTAAAAGGGATGATTCATCTTTTACCAGTGCCATAGTGGAAATGGGAGAATATATCCATGGACTTCGTTGTGGGATTTTTGAAGACACCTTGAGGTAATAATGAAATATGGGTTATTGTTCATCTCTTAACTAAATCTACTCATTTACTTGCTATACGAGAGACATTACCCCTAGATAAACTTTATCCTTTGTATCTTAAAGATATATTCAGGTTACATAGAGTTCCCCTCTCCATTGTATCTGATCATGATCCAAGGTTTACTCTAACATTTGGAAAGGCCTTCAGAAGTCTATGGGTTCTGAATTAAATTTTAGTACAAATTTTCATACTCAATAAGATGGGCAGTCAGAACAAACAATTCCGACATTGGAGGATATTCTATGTGATTGTTCGAGGGATTATTAGGGAAGTTGGGACCAACATATTTCTTTGGTCGCGTTTTCTTATAATAAATGTTTTCATTCTAGTATACAGATGACACCATTTGAGGAATTATATGGGAAGCAGTGTCGAACTCCAGATTTTTGGGATGAAGTTAGTGAAAGGAAGTTGATGGGACCATAACTAGTGAAAGGTTTGTCAGAAAAAGTTCAGTTGATACAAAAACACATGATAACAGCTCAGAGCAGGCAGAAAAGTTATGCAGACAATAGGATGAAGGATCTCTCTTTTGAGGTAGGTGATCATGTCTTCCTCATATTTTCACCACAGAAAATTGTGATGCGATTTGGTAAGAAAGGAAATTTGAGTCCAAGGTTCATTGGACAATATGATATTCTGGAGAGAGTTGGATCAATTTCACACTGAGTGGATTTACCTCTGATTTTATCTCAGGTACATAATGTTTTTCATGTTTCAATGTTAGGTAAGTACATGCCAGATCCATCTCATGTTTTGAGTCTAGAGCTAGTTTATCTAGAAGAGAATCTATCTTATGAGGAACAAACCGTCCAGATTATTGACCATAGGGAGAAAGTATTGAGGAATAAGGTGATTCATCAAGTAATGTTTTTTTGGACAAACCACATGATTGAAGAGGCAACATGGGAATCTGAAAATGCAATGAGGGATAAATACCCCCACATATTCGATAAGTAAATAAATTGCAGAGACCCAAATTACTAAAGGGGGAAGGATGTAACATCCCATGTAAGTAAAGAATTATTTATTTTCATATCTATGTTTATTTATTAATTAGATAGTGTTTTAGAGGCTCAAAATGAGAATAAATCCAATCTTAAGCATAGAATACTCTAGTATTTTTTAAAAGATTGTTTTACCGCCGTTTGATGGAGAAAAATTTTTAAATATAATTTTTGATAATTTTAAAAGATCTATTTTTCAAAATAAACTTATACTTTATATTTGGGACATTGAAATTTACTTTGGATAAATTTTTGGTATTTTTATGACAATGTTAATTTTTTAATGAATTGTGAAAAATACTGCATTTTACTTCAAAAATGATTTTTCATCTAATTTAATTATATGATTAGATTATATGTATAATTGATTTTAAAGTTTAATTAGAATATATTTTTACCATTTAATCCAATTTTGGTCATTGTAATTAATTTCACTTTGGAATTGGGCATAAACAACTGTCAAAATTTTGATAGATATTGTTTCTAAAAAAACCCGCTATTTGTTTTGACAATGGGAATTATTTTTAAATTAATTAATGAAAAATATATTTTTGGAATTTTGTGAAATTGATTACATATTTGGAATCATAAGGTTCAAATTATTTAATTAAGACTCTTTTGTTTTTGGACATTATGAATAGTCACAACCGTAATTATCTTTAATTATCGTGATTAATTAGTAATTGGGAAGTTAAGGGTAATAAAATAATATCATAATAATATAAAATTACCCCAACATGTATCTTAATGCTACTGGTTGTGTCATGGACGACCATGGTATGCCTTGTGCCAACTTAGGGACCACATGGAATCACTTTTGTATTATAATGACATTTTATCATTTTATTTTTTAATAAAAGGATAATATAACAAAAGTATGTAACACCTAAGTTAAAAAAATTTAATTTTGTCAAAATAAATGATCTCTTAGACTATAAATAGTATTTGGAAATCTAAAAATATTTCCTACATCATGGTAATTTTTTTTTTATTTTTTAGACATTTAAATAAATAAATTTATTTATGACACCATGATAATATAGTGATTAACTCATTAATGAACGATTTATATAAAATAAAAAGATAACGTAAAATATAAGACTTACAGTATTCAAAAACCTATTGTATGGGTGTATTTCAAACCATTATCACCTTATCCTTGAAATATATCATTGTGGGACCTTTAAAATCTGAAAAGTATTTCATAATAAAGTAACGTTTCATGACATTCCAAGAGTGCCCCTCCTCCCTCTTTTAAAAGGCCCCCACCTCTACCCCGTTACACAAACCTCTAAAGCCATTGGCTCAACCAAACTCTTTTCATTTTATCTCTCCACATCCCTATCTTCATCATAGAAACCTTACCTTAGGTAGAAATCTCTTCCATAAACCCTTTTTTTTCAAACCAAGGGGAGTTACCTGATTTAAAGGTAATGTCTTCCCTTATATTATTTTGTTTTATTTTTCATCACAAACCCCATAAACTCTTTTTATTTATCTCTTTTTTAACAACACCAGTATATTCAATATACTAGGATTTTTTATGTGATGTATTTTATTTACACTTACACACACCTCTGTCTAATGGTTAAAGAACATACAATTTCTGTGAGTGGCGAATTACTGCCTAACAAAACGATGATTGTTCAATCTTAATTTAACACCTTTAATGGTGGCCATTAAGATGTAACTATATTTATATATGATATATATTATTTTTATGTTTTACTTATGATTCTATATTTTTTATTTATGGAATACCTTTATGTTGTCCATTATGGGTAAACATGATAATTTCATTTTTAGAAGTACGGACTACCTCCCCCTCAAAGTGATTTGAATCATTAATACCATATCTGGGACATATAAAGAATGGATTTAATGATATTATATATGATATTATACTGGAATTGTAATATACTTTTATATCATTAATATTTCATTCCATTAAATACGAAATAGAAATGAAAGTAGCGTTCATGCGTACGTACGGCTTACCGTCTCCATAAATGGTACATTTCATTTCTTACCCCTAAATGTTATGTAATAGTATAAATTCATGTATATATTGGATATATTTTATATATATGATATCTATATCATGAATATAATTCTGGATATAATGGATATTTTACCACATGAACAACTTGTAATTATAAGAAGATTATTTTTGACTTAAGTACCTAATATTGACAAAACGAACGTTATTAACTTAAATGAGTTTATAGTGTTTATAACATGGAAATAATTGATATAAAAGGAATAATAAACTTTAAAATGGTTCTTAAGAAAGTATAAATTAACTTTAGTTTATTATTCAGGAGATTTAAGAATGATTGAATCAAGTCAGACACGAGGTAAGGGAATTCATCTCAATCTTCTTTCATTGAGGCATATTTTTCTTTATCCAGAAGTTTCATTTATATGGTGTATATACCCATTTGACTTTTAATTTAATTCAAAATGAATATTTTTATATGAATCGTTTTACTAAATGATAAAAGGGAATGTTTTTTCTTACGTATGTGGCGACAATGACTTCTCCGTCGTCGTGACCATTATTTGAGTTTCGGCTTCCTCTAAAAGCCATCACATTTTTTAATGAAAAATAAATAACATGTTTTACTTTTATTTTATTTTGGCTTTGAAAAACGTTTTGACAATGTTTTATTATATCAATGTGTTTTTCATATCTTGTGATTTAAATGTGGAAATTTTATGTTTCCTTCATGCATGTTTTATGTGATACCATTATGTTATGGTTCATGGGAATTGTTTATGAAGACGGGTGGTTCCATGATAAAATAAGAGCGGGTGATCCCATGATAGCTCTCCAATGCATTGGGTAATGTGAACGAGTTAAATGCTATGGTTTCTCCGATGATATTTAGAGAATATACTGTAATGGGTATTCCAAACGTAACCATGAGGGTTACTCCCTACGTAAGAATGTTATGAATGCCTCAAGTTACCATTATGTCTTATGATTTCTATAAGTTATTCATAAACCTTATGATTTCATGAGGTATGTTAATGTGCTTCTGTTCATGAGTGAATTATGATTTCATTGATTCTTAAGTATACATGGAATAAGGTTTTCCTTCTGTGTTTTTATATCCCTTACTGAGATTTTTATGATCATCCCAAGTTTTTGAAATGTTTTTCACAGGTCAAGGGAAAGGTACATGGTGTGATGATAGTGTCGAGGAAGTGTTAAGAAAGAATCCATGTTTTATTTTAAATATGTTTCCTTTAATGATAAAAGTGAATATTGTCTTTGATGTAACCACCTTGTTTAAAAGTAGAATGTAATGCATGATTTATGATCTAATTCCATAAAAATATAAACAGAAAAGATCATCAATGTGTATTCTTGAAATAACTCATGATTAAGTAGTGTTTACAGCTGGGGCCTTATAGCATTATTCTGAAAAAAATTAAGTAGAATAGAGAAATGTAGAAATATGTTATAATTATTTAGATGAACTATATCTGTTTTCTCAATAAAACTCAGTTATGGGTTTGGTGATTCTCTGTCATTGATCTTCACATAATGTGAATCAGTAAGTTCAAGATAGTTCATAGATTTGATCCCACACTTTTCTTGGTCATTAGTAATCCTTATATTAGTAAATAATTAATATACTAGGCGAGAGAGAGAGATCCATCATGAATACATAGAATTTTATGTTTAAAGTGATCAACATTCCTCGGTTCTCCTTTTACCAAGTCATAAAGACCTTGTCAAACCATCTCGAAGTATGTTTTTTCTTGGAATAACTCTCTCTGAAGATCTCAGACAACAACAGTAACAAGAGTGTTGGAGTTGACTTAGCATATGGAGGTGACATCACTGACAATTAATCCTTTAGAGACAATGGTGACTCAATTTTGGTGGTATCTCATCTTGGTGGTAATGGTGACTCGAGTATGGTGGTAGCTCATCCTGGTGGTAACTGTGACTCGCCACTGGCGGAAATGGTGACTTACAACCAACAATGTCTTGTCACAACTCTTAAAAATTATTATATATGTAATATATTCACATGGAATTCTATCATACAACATATGAAATATCATTGATAAATAAATTAGGGTTTGTGATCATTAAAATTAGAAATTTCAAACAAAATCCTTATAAGGAGGTGCCAACATTCTCCCCTTTTTGATGATAAAAAATCATGAAATTACATAAAACATTTACTAAATACTTAATAAAAAATTATTAGATATATATACTCTTATATAAAAATAAAAAATGGATTATTATCTACCCTTTGAGATTATAAAATAGTAATAAAAATGTAGAAAGAAAAAGAACATAAATGAATTTCATTAACCTTTTTCCAAAAATATATAAGATAAATATGAATGGAAGAATGTAAAATATACCTATCAAAGAGATATCACCAAAAATAGATTCACTCTTTAGAGGTTGGTGACTGATCAACATTATCACTTACTTTTTCTCTTTCCCTGTCTTTGTCTTTATCTTGGGAAGATATTGTCAAAGTATAAGCTGGGAAAATGTTGTAACGGATGGTAGAGTGGCAGCCAGATGAAGTGATTTTATAAAAACATATATTATAAGTTGTCATATAGCTTCAACTGGTGATAATCATAGAGGGTGTAGAGGTTAATACATAAGAGTGGTTGATTTAGATATTAGAGCGAGCCTGTACGGAACTATCCCTATGTTTTAGGTTGAATGAACCAAAGAAATAAGAATGGACTCTTAAGAAATAATATATATTTTATGGAAATGGTGGTAGGGTTTATAAATATTTATGATGTACACAATTATAAAACCTCCTCATTCCATTTCATTAAAGAAATATTCCTTTTAATCCACATCCTTCTGAAGAAATACTACATAGACTGCATAACATATAGTGATTAGAGTAGATCCTTGATAAATAATACTACATAGACTTTTTGATAACTTCCTTTTATAGTATTATATCACTAGCATAATATTTTTTGAATTAAATAAAATGTTCAAAATGAATATATATCTGCCTAATCAGGAATTCATTAGTACTGAAATTACCCAATGAATTATATATTTTTTGTATGAAAAACTAATGCAAAAGATACCTCTCAAACTATATTGGGGATGGAGTAGGTGTATATGATTTAGAGGTAATATAAGACAAACTATCAAACTTTGGAGAAGTAGAACTCATAAAATTTGTAAAACAGTCTTGTAGACCATCCACAGATGATTTCAAACCAGAAAAATCAGATGTAAATCTTTTATTTTCATATTTTATTTCTAGAATATGATAAAAAACATTGGGTTGAATATGAGATATCACCATCTCATCTAAATATCTAACATTGTCTTCATTAAGGTGATCAATAAGAGACGGGGGTTTGTTCACGACTTGTGAAAATTATGAGATCAAATTCTTTATCAAGGTTTTCATATTTGAATGAATATATTTATGTAAATAATCTAAATCAACTCAGGTTAAAACAATAGAAGGATACACTATTGAAGGAGATGGAATATTTCCTTGCTCATGTGATATTTCATCCACAGCTAGTCTTTATATTTCCATGCGAGTAAAAGTGGTAACTAACTAGATTCATCTATCTAATTTAATAGGAATCCTTCTCTTATGAATTAAGAGTCATCATAAAAATTACTTTATGTTAGACCAAGTCTTAAAATATAGCGACCCGATCCTTTTAAATTAAAAAATTCATGATTTTAAGCATAATTAATCATTAGAGTACAAGCCAAGGATCGTTAAGTCTAGTGTCTTAGAATACTAGATACATATAACATAAAACATGGGGCTAAAAAAACTTCTTTATTTAATCAAATTAAAGAGCCTCTAACTTCCTTTGAGCCCTTACATTTGCATAGGGTACCCTATGGAACACATGAACATAGGGATGAGCTAAAAAACCCAGTAAGAGAATGAACATAAAGATACATCTCAAGCACATGAGTTAGGAGGCCTGAACTAACGATATCCAAAGAATGAAACTCATAAAATCATTTAATATAAGCATGGTATCATATAAACATGGAATCATATAAATGTGTCAGAATCATAAATCATATCTTTAGTATGGGTCAAGGCTAACCGCGAATCTCGTTTCCCATTTTATTATGGGTCTAGGATAACCGCCAATCCCATTTTTCATCCCATCTCATGAGACTTAACCTTACCCAATGAATTGGAGTGATATTTGGGAACAACCATCTCAACATTTTCATGAATATTCTTGCCACATAAATATTCTTACCACATATACAATCATATATAATCAACCATACACAAACATAAGGGTACCTATGGAAATAATTGGGTACCACAATCATGATATAAATCATAACGAATGGGCGTATCATGAAAGTGTCCATGTAAAGAAAGAATTAGAAAATAAATGGAAGTTAATAGGTTAAATGGGAATATAACATAGTAAGTGGTGTCAAACATAAGTGACAACATATGAGATTTTTATTTTAGTATCATTAGCATTAAAACATTTTTGTGCAGTTTTAAGGAAAATACAATAGAGCTTTTAAAATAGTAAAGAATACATTATATTATATAAAACCAGAATTGAACCAAGAAGGTTTTAATAATAAAAATACATAATTGACAAAGATAATGGTGTCTTAAAACAGAAGATATAGTGCACTTGAAATTGGGTAAAAGCTCGGGAAGTTCCTTTAAAACGACTGTGCTTATTGGGAAGTATCAAAGAGAGATTCACTTAAAAACATGTATATCCCCAAAATATAATGAGAGATGGATCTTGTAACATGGGATTGGAGAATATAAATAGTATTTTGAAGTTCCACATAAAATAAAATACAAATTTTTTTTGGTAAAAATAAATAGAGAGCCACCGGAAGGAATAAAGGAAGTTCGAGTAGAATCCATCATGGTTTATTGGCAAGGTATCGGGTGTAACTAAGAAGGATTGGTAAGAGAGATAAGGGGTTTCTAATCACATATAAAACATTAGAAAAGTATATGGAAGGTGTAATAATGGACCCCATAACTTGATATTACACAAAAAGGCATAGCATAGAGAACAATCTTGATTAATAGTAAAATGGTGAGGATCCCTTACCTTAAATCTGTTGGTGTTCTCCACTTGTTATTAACGACCTGAATAATAAAATTAGGCTTATTAGTTAACAATTCCAGAACCTCTTATATATTAAATTTATATATTATAACCCTTTTTATTTCATTCAAATATTTTTTTATTAGTTACAAGGTTCAATTTCATTGTTCGGGCTCGTTTGTTTACTTGGTTTTAAAAGATCGTTTCACTTATATTCAAGTTTGGATTATATAAAAGATAAAAGTGGTTGTAAAGAATTGAAGTTATATTATTTAGTTCATATCAATGATATTACATGGTTTTAATTTTAATTAGGTTACTTATAGTGGAGTTGAATTATTATATATATAACAATAGTGACAACCGTTTTTGTTAATCAGTGGATTTGATTACAAAGAATGTGTTTTGCTTTATAACTTAATTCCATTTGTACCAAAGTATTACAGAACCAAAAAATGGGATATATTACATATATAATAATCTGGTTCAACCATAACACAAATGGATTCATGACCAGAACTAAATATAATAACAAAAATTGATAAATCGCTGTCCTTGAATGTGCTAAATTAGCACAACTCAAATGGTGCTTTCATTTCTTTCAATTTAAAGGGTGGGGAAAGGAGAGAGGAAATTGAAATATACCACTAGAATGAAGAAAATCCAGTACATGTATGTTACTAGATTTATCATACTATTATGGTGGAGGGAGGTGAGGAATGAAATAAAAAAGAAAAGAACTTAAAAGAAAAGAAGAATTTGTGGGGAGGAATTTACCTCTTGAGACTTCCTCCATTGATAACCTCTTAAGGGGTGAGGTTTTGGTATTTTGAGTCAGATGAGAGCTTTTGGACGTGGGGGAGGACCTTGGGGAGAGATTTGGGTAGAATAATGGAAAGGCACATGGCTTGATAGAAGTGGAGAAAAGAGGGAGTAATGGGGGGTTTTATAGTGGAGGAGAGGAGAGATTTCATAATATTAAAATCATTAATTTATTATTTCCTCTCAAGACAAGGAATAGTAAGTATTCCATGACCAAGAATAGTAAATGGGTAATTTGAATTCGAACCATGGGTGGTGACATCACCCATGATTCTAGGAGTAGTCTATTTAGCATATTAAGTATATATACAATCAATTATCGTATTTTACTATTCATCAAAAAAATCAAGTATTTCAGAAAAATTTCAAAAATTCACTGTAACCATTTTTCAATGTGTATAATCCTAAAATGAAGTCCATTTTTCAAAAATAATTTTCTAAATATGATTATTTTAATATTTAATTAAAAGCGTAATTTATTGTCAAAAACCAGTTTTAAAACACTCATTTACTCATTCTAAAATATAGGTATATCATACTTCCAACTTGAATATTATTTTTATACTATCATAGGTGATGTTATTATTAGTTAGGCTATATCACTATTCATAAGGGTATGTTACTATTCATAAGGGTGTGTTACTATTCACCAAAAATTATGTTTTTCTTATCGGACTCCAAATAACTTTGTGATTGCAACCGTGTGTGTCAGATTTTCAAAATTTCAAACACAGAAGTGACAAAATTATGATTAATGGTCACTTATCACTTAGTAGTTCATTATTATGTAATTTTATGGCATATTTATAAGAAGGTAATTTCCATTAAAAACATTGGGTCGTTACATTCTTCCCCCATTACGAAATTTCTCCCTTAAAACGTCATTTTACATTCTAGGCCAAAAACAGATGTGGGTACTTTTCCTTCATTTCTTCCAGCAATTCCCACGTAAACTACTGGTGCTTATGGTTTCTCCATAGTACCTTGACCAGAAAAGTAGTCTTGTTGTGTAGAATATTGTCTCTATGATCCATGATCTTCACTAGCTGCTCCTTGTAAGAAAGATCATCCTCCAACTATACCACCTATGAGGAGAGTACATGTGAAGGGTCTGGTATTTACTTCTTTAAGAGGGATACATGAAATAAATCATGTACTTTCGACATGGTAGGTGTATGTTCCAGTCAATAGGCCACATCTCCAACTCAATCAAGGATCTCAAAGGGTCCGATGTATCTAGGTCTTAACTTCCCTTTATTCTCGAATCACATGACTCTCTTCCATGGAGATATTCTAAGGAAGAAATAATCTCCAACGTCGAACTGCAAGTCCCTTCGACGGTTGTCAGCATAGATCTTTTGTTGACTTTGAGCAGCTTTGATGTGTTTCTATATGACTTGAACCATCTCTGTCATCTCTTGAACTAGATTGGGTCCATGTAACTTTCTTTATCTAACTTCATCCCAATAGGTTGGAGTTCTACATCGCTTTCCATATAGAGCTTCATATGGATCCATTTGAATACTCAAGTGGATGCTATTGTTTTATGTGAAATCAACAAATGGGAGATGCTGATCCCGTCTACCTTTTAATTATAGTGAGCAGGCTCTAAGCATATCTTCAAGAGTTTGAATAGTTCTTTCAGACTTGCCATCAGTTTGGGGGTGATAGGCTATGCTGAAAATTATTTCAGTACTCAAATAATGTTAAAAGATCCTCCATGAATTTAGATGTGATCCTTGGATCACGATCATATAAAAATGAGAGTGGATCACCGTGAAGTCTCCCCACTTCCTTCACATATATCATTGCAATTTGTTCAAGTGATAGATCTACCCGAATAGAGATGAAATGGGATGTCTTGGTGAGTCAGTCAACCACAACCCATATCACATTATTTCCCTTCGACGTCTTTAGGATACCCCTGACAAAGTCCATAGTAACATTTTACCATTTCCTCATGCGTATAAGTAATGACTGCATCATACCTTTGGACTTTTATGTCTCAGCATTAACTTGCTGACATACCAAGCACCTTGATATATATTCCGCAATTTCCTTCTTCAAATTATCCCACCAGAAGTGTTCTTGGAGATCATGGTAAATTTTGGAACTCCGAGGATGGATTGAGAAGGTCGATCTATGTCCATCATTCAATACCTCCTTCTTTATCTCTGGAACAGATGGTACACATAATTGTGTCCCAAATCTTACAACTCCTTCCTCATCAATTTTGAAATCGGAGGATTTCCCAATTTTAACAACTTCCACACTTTTCTGAATTTCCACATCCTTTCTTTGAGCATCCTTTTTTTTCTCCAAGAGGGATGGTTGAGAAATCATTTTATAAAGGATTAATGATGTTCCTCCCTTAATGATTACCATGTCCATCCTATGAAAATATAAGAATATTGGATCCTTTTCCATTCTCATCATTTATAAAGATACAGGATACTTTCTACTTAGAGCATCTGCGACCTTGTTCGCCTTACTGGGATGGTAGTGGGTTGAGCAGTCATAATCATTGATGAGATCTATCCATCTTCTCTAGTGCATATTAAGCTCTTTATGGGTGAATATATATTTGAGACTCTTGTGGTCAGTATATATCTCACATTTTTGCCCACATAGATAATCCCACCAGATTATCAATGCAAAGATCACTACCGCCTACTCCAGATCATCCATGGGATAGTTTTGCTCATGGATTTGCAGCTTCTTTGAGGAATAGGCTATCACTTTATCATTTTTCAACTCCTTGATTCAGTATTCACATTCCTATGTCCAGAAAAACATTACTTCCTTCCGTGTCAGCTTGGTCATTGGGTTTCAAAATCGTGAAAAGTTCTTCATGAATCATCGATAATACCCTGCTAGACCTAAAAATCTACGGATCTTCGTTACAGATACTGGCCTCGGCAACTCTTCAATTGCCTTCATCTTGGAAGGGTCCACAAATATACCTTTTTCCGGTGATAACATTCCCCAAGAATGATACTTCCTCTATATAGAACTCCCATTTACTGTACTTTTCATACAACTTCTCCCTTCGCAATGTCTTTTACATAGATTTCAATTGCCCCCCATATTCCTCCTTGCTCTTGTAGTATTTTATAATATCATCAATAAATACCACCATAAATTTTTCGAGGTAATCTCTAAAGACTCTATTCATTAAATCCATGAAAATTTCTGGAGCATTTGCGAGTCCGAAGGGCATCACTATGAACTCATAGTGTCCATACCTCATTCGAAAGGCAGTCTTGGGAATATCTTTTTTCCTCACCTTTAGGTAGTGATATCCCAACTGAAGGTCCACCTTAGAGAAATAACTAGTACCACAAAGCTGATCGAACAGGTCATCTATCCGTGGAAGTGGATACTTTTTATTTATCATGATTTTATTGATCTCACGATAATCAATGCATAGGTGCATTGATCCATCCTTCTTCTGGACGAAGAGGAATGGTGAACCAAACGGTGTAGCATTATGACGTATTAAACCCTTATCCATATTCTCATGTTACTACTTCTTCAGCTCTTCTAGCACTACGATGGCCATTCTGTAAGGTGTCTTTGAGATTGGAAGAGATCCATGGATTAGATCAATTGAGTACTCAACCTCTCGGTCAAGAGGAAGACCCGGAAACTCTTCAGAGAATACATCAGTGTAATCCCTCAAGATGGGCATGTCTTCAAGAATGATTCTATCCTTTTTCCTAATCATTTGAACTAGATATTCTTTCTCATAACGAAGCAGTAACAAAAGTTGACATAAAGATTCTAAAGGAGACTCATCTTATTCCTTACACTTGTAATGAATTGGAGGATGCTTCGGGATGTGAAAAGTGATCTCCCTTTCCCAAGAATTGATGTTGTCCTTGTATAAAGATAGCCAATTCATTCCCAATATTGCATCGAAATCCACTAAAATATGCATGACAATATTTTTTTTGAGGTTCAGTCCACAAAAAATAACCGGTGAGGATTTATAAACCATGGATGTAATAATTTCCCCATTCTCTATTCTCACAAATAACTTTTCCTCCAAATTTTGAGGTGGTGTTTGAATAGTTCTACTAAACTTGAAAGATATGAAAGAATGCATAGAATCAGAATCAAATAGTATGTTCTCTATTATTGAATGAATAACAAGTGTACCTATCACCACATCATTTTTGGGCTCCACCTCAGTAGTAGTGATAGCATAAGCCCTTCCTTGTTTCCTTGGAGGTTGTTGCTTATTACCTTTGACAATCCTCGACTTTGGGAAACTGTTCGCATAATTCACAAGCTCCTTGCAGTTATAACACTGCAATACAGGCTGAGTGTTGATCGAAACCTTCCTTTATTCTTCAACATTAGCAGGATATTTCATATCCCTTCAGATGTTCTTGGCCAGATGTCCGAACCTTCTACATTTGAAGCAATTCTTGGTTCCCTTGAGACAGTCACCAAGATGCTACTTCCAACAATTTTTGAAAAGCGGAAAGTGAGGCTTCTTTCCATCATGGGATTTTTTTAATGAACCACCCATGTTGTTCTCCATTTTCCTCTTCTTGTCACTAGGCCCATGAGACCACTGAGAGTCTCCAATCTCTATTTCAACCATGAGGGCACAACGAACAATCTTCTCATAGCTGTCGAAGTCTCTAATCACCAACACATTTCATAGACTCGGCTTTAGTCTGCTAAAGAAGCGATCCACCTTACTTTCGGTGTTCATGACCAAGCCAGAGGCGTACCTTGAAAGCCTTGTAATGTTCGCTTCATATTCCCTTATGGACTCATCTTCCTTCTACTTGAGTCCAAGGAAGTCTATTCCCATCTTGAGATGGAGGGTTCGAGGAAAATTTTTGTTGAAAAACATCCTCTTGAATTCCTCACATTCTATGGAATCAATTTCCTCTTTGGACATTGTATTCATGATCAGTTTCCACCACTAATCATCTTCCCCCTCAAAACGATAGAATACCAGTACAATGTTCTCTTCTTCCGAGCACTGGAGGACAAACAAAATCTTTTCAATGGAGTTAATACATTGTTCTGCGAGGAGGGGATCCGAAGACCTCCTAAACATGGGAGACCTTTTCCGCATGAAGGATTTTATGGAAACTTGCTCTTTTTTTGGAGGATGAGGACGTTCCACCTGATTCAAGTTATTATTCATAACTCAAGCCAGCTGTGCAAGTACTTCCATATGTTTTGAGCACCCACTTCTGTCACATCAGGCATGTCATTAGGGCAATCATCACATTGGTTGTTGGAACGTATTCTTATATTTCTTGCCATTAACTAAGAAAAAGATCGTATAATTAGAGGTCTTGAATACTTAGATATTGAACATAGAAAGAAACTTTGAACATAAAAGTGTGAACTTATAATGCGGATGTCTATCCTGAGTTGTGATTCCTTAGGTTTATATCTAGGTTATCCTCGATCTATTTCTTAACATATATTCTTATGGGCTTTTTCCCTTCATAATGGTTTGTACTAAGCTCATAAATTTAACGAAGAATATCCCCCGTGAGTGTCATAACCAAGAGTGAATCAAGGCCTGTTTTCATGCACCAATTCCCATTTGAGTTTAGCTCAAAGCAGTGTTTTTGGGGTTTACCCCTAGATACATCTATGCTAGAGCCGCCTTTACCTACTTATATCAAAATAGGGATGTATTTTCATGATAAAACACTTACTCTATACTAATCAAAATTTAAGACTGTTTCCTTATACATAGTCTCATCCTTAAGGTTCTCACTAAGGTTCTCTATTCCTAATATCCAAAAATAACTAGACCATCCTCTGATACCAACTATAGTGATCCGAGCCTTTTACATAAAACCTTTCATGATTTTAAGCATAATTAATCATCAGAGTACAAGCCAAGGAACATTAAGACTAGTGTCTTGGAATAATTGGTACATATAACAAAAAAAAATGGGGATAAAAATACTTTTCTATTTAATATCCATAAAGAGATTCTAACTTCCTTTGATCCCATACCTATTCATAGGGTACCATGGGGAACCCATGAACAAAGGGATGAGCTAAAAAGCCCAGTAATGGAATTAACATAAAGATACATCTCAATAACATGAGTTAGGAGGCATGAAATAATGATATCCAAAGCATGAAACTCATAAAATCATTTAATATAAGCATGTGATCATATAAACCTAGAATCATAAAAATGTGACAGAATCATAAATCTTATATTTAGTACGGGTCAAGGCTAACTGCTAGTCTCGTTTCACATTGAATCTCATGAGACTTAACCTTACACAATGCATTGGAGGGATATCTAGGTGCACCCATCTCAAAATTTTCATGAATATTCTTTCCACATAAATATTCTTTCCACATATACAATCATACATAATCTACCATACACAAACATAAGGGTACCCATGGAAATAATTGGGTACCGCAATCATGACATAAATCATAACCAATGGGCGTATCATGAAAGTGTCTATGTAAAGAAAGAATTAGAAAATAAATGGACTTTCAAAGGGTAAAATTGGAATATAACATGGTTTGTGGTGCCAAAAATAAGTGACAACATATGAGATTTGTATTTTAGAATCATTGTCATTAAAATGTTTTCGTGCGGTTTTAAGGAAAATACTATAGATCATTTAAAATAGTAAAGAAGAAATTCTTTTATATAGAACCAGAATTTAACCAAGACGGTTTTAATAATAAAAACATATAATTTTCAAAGCTAATGGATTCTTAAAAGAGAATATATAGTGCACTTGAAATTGGGTAAAAGTTTTGGAAATTCCGTTAAAATGAGTGTGCTTATTGAGAAGTATCGAAGGGAGATTCACTTAAAAGCATGTATATCCTCGAAAGGGAATGAGATATGGATCTTGGAACATGAGTTTGGAGAATATAAATAAAATTTTGAATTTCTATATAAATGAAAATACAATAACATTTTGGTAAAAATAAATATAGAGAAACCTGAAGGAATAAAGAAAGTTCGGGTAGAATCCATCTTGGTTTATTGGCATGGTATCAGGTGTAACTAAGAGGGATTGATAAGGGAGAAAAGGGGTTTCTAATCACATATAAAAAATTAGTAAAGTATGGTTACGTTTTATAAATGTACCCCATCATTTGATATTACACAAAAAGTCATAGAATAAAGAACAATCTTAATTAAGAGTAAAAAGGGGAGGATCCCTTACCTTAAATCCATTGGTGTTATCCACTTGTTATTAATGAACTGAATAAAAAAATTAGGATTATTAATTAATAATTATAGAACCTATTATATATTCAATTTATTTATTATAATAGTTTTTAGTTCATGCAATGCCTTTTTGATTAGTTACGAGGGTCAATTTCATTGTTCGTGCTCGTTTGTTTACTTGGTTTTAAAAGATCGGTTCAATTATATCCAAGTTTGGATTATAATCAAGATGAAAGTTGTTGTCCAGAATTGAAGTTATATTATTTAGTTCATATTCAGTAAATTACATGGTTTTAATTTTATTTAGTTTACCTAGAGTGAAGTTGAATTATTATATATATAACTATAGTGATAACTATTTTTGTTAATCGGTGGATTTGATTACAAAGATTGTGTTTTTCTATATAAAATAAATCCATTTGTTCCAAAGGATTACATAACCAAAAAATAGGATATATTAAATATAAAATAATCTTGTTCAAACATAACACAAATGGTTTCATGACCAGAATTAATGATAATAACTGAAACTGATAAACTATTGTCCTTGAATGTTCTAAATTAGCACATCTCAAATGGTGCTCTCATTTCCTTCAAATAAAAGGGCGGGGAAAGAAGATAAGATAATGAAATATACCACTAGCATGAAGAAATTATAGTAAATGTATGTTAATGGATTTTTCATACTATTATGGTGGAGGGAGGTGAGGAAAGAAATAAAAAAGAAAAGAAATGAAAAGAAAAGAAGAAATTGGGAAGAGGAATTTAGCTCTTGAGACTTCCTCATTTGAGAACCTCTTAAGGGGAGAGGTTTTGGTATTTTGAGAAGGTTTAGAGATTTTGGACGTGGGGGAGGATCTTGGGGAAAGATTTGGGCAGAATAATGGAAAGGTGCAAGGCTTGAGGGGAGTGGAGAGAAGAGGGAGGGAAGGGGGTTTTTTTTAGTGGCGGGGAGGAGGGATTTCATAATATTATAATTATTAATTAATTATTTCTTCCTAAGAGAAGGAATAGTAAGTATTCCTTGACCAATAATAGTAAATGGGTTATGTGAATTCGAACTATGGCTGGTGAAATCATCCATGATTCTAGGAATAGTCTATTTAGCTTATAATGTATATATATGGTAAATTACCGTATGTTATTATTCATAAAAAAAATCAAGTATTTTAGAAAAATATCAAAAATTCAGCCTAACCGTTTTTTTACGGGTAGAATCAAAAAATGAAGTCCATTTTTCAAAAATACTTTTCTAAATTTGATTATTCTAATATTTAATTAAAATCATAATTTATTATCAAAAACCAGTTTTAAAACACTCATTAACTAATTCTGAAATATAGGTATATCATACTTCCAACTTGGATATTATTCTTATACTATCATAGGTGAGGTTACTATTAATTAGGTTATATCACTATTCATAAGGGCATGTTACTATTCATAAGGGTAGGTTACTATTCACAAAAAATTATGGTTTCTTATCGGACTCCAATAAATTTACTGATTACAACCATGTATATCAGATTTTATAAATTCCAAACACAGAAGTGAAAAAGTTACATTTAAAGGTCACTTATAACTTAGTAGTTCATTATTATGTGATTTTATGGCATATTTATAAGAAGATAATATCCATTAAAAAAATTGGGTCGTTACATACAAAATATTGATATCTCTCTCATTCTACAAAGGTGCTAATTGAAGATATGATATAGGGTAGAATTAGAGAGTCTTTGGGGATGTGAGAGCCTTGACCAACTTCTGGTCTTGAGGGTACTTGATCTGTGTCTTGCAGTTTCAAATTGGTTATCTATGAAATCTGTTGTAATGATTGAGTAACTAGAAAGGTTGTCCACTTTCCATCAGTTTTAGCTAGTAGAACTAATTTTGGATTCGTTTCTATGGCTCTAGTAATTATAAAAAATCTAGTTTAACCAACTAAACAACATGATCGTGAGTTTTCTCCCCCTCATTTGATGCTTCTTTATCCTTTGAAAGATCTATTTGAATATTAGGCATTAGTTTATCCCAAGTATGAAATTACTGATGATATTGTATACAACTAGTCAAGAGGGTCCAAGTTTGACTAAATAATGAGTAGGATTAACTTGATCAGTACCATTATATTCATTCCCCTTCTGAATAGAACCACCTTCCATGTGTTGATCCACTTTGTAATCAGAGCCACTTCCATTATGTCTAAAATCGGTATTCTCATCAAGAGATTCATTTTATTTATCTTTATCAACCCCATAATAAGATTCAACTGATTTCTCAAGATCTATAATCTCTTTATATACTCTTTTATAAAAAATATCATTTTCTCCACCATTACTCTCCTCACTTGAGGTCTTAGAGGTAGACCATTTATACTTTGATTCTTCAAAAACTTCTGTATCATATTTATTATCATGCTTAGATATGAGTGTTTCTTTAAAATATAGAGATCCTATAGAATTGACATGATAACATGATACTCTAGGTGGATTTTTTTATGATTTTTGGATCAATTCCTTCTTCAACTAACTCAACTTATTCTTCTTCTTCATCTCATTCCGCAATAGAATCTAGAATTGAATACTCTTGAATTTCATCTCATTCAAGACTAGGATCCACTATATCCTTTGGTCTATTTGGATGATCAATAGGATTAAAATAATTGCATAGTTTTCATTATCACAAACTGAACATCCCTTAGTGGGATTACAACCTACATTTAATCTTTTGCAGAATGACTTAGAAAGAAAAAAACCTCCCATTTTATCCTTAGAATCTTCTCAAGGTTTAACATAACCCTTGGCATCCAAATTGGAAGATATTATTTTGGGATAAATGAGAGAGTTTGATCTAGGGAACTTCCCATACATCTCATGCATATCGACCATTAAGAATCTAAAAAGATGTATTCTTTTCTATTTCTTCATGATATACATGAATTAGATATCTTGAAACAACAATGTGTTGAAGTCCCCTTTTCTGCGACATAAATCATGTTTTAAAAACATATACAGTAGCTTGTACTAACCATCAAGTTCTATATTAGTTGGTATCCTCTTAGTTCAATATCTATCTAGTTATAGGAGATCGTTCGCTAACTTATATTTAGGTATACTCCCTTGGAAATATTCATATAACACTTTGTGAGGAATCTGTTGACTTTTTCCCCATTCTTTTCAAGAGAATGTAATCACTTCTCTATCTATAATTCTATGAATTTTATCCACATTTTTCCAAAGATGAATAATTAATTCTAATAAAATTTATAAACTATCCTCAAATAATGCACTCAAAGATTTGAGGTAAACCAGTTCATCCATATTTGTTTTTATATTACCTTTAACACATGTGTATTTCTAGTTTGAAGACATTGTGTGTCAATATATTTTACTACTTCAACTACACATTTCTCCAGATATTGGTTTACTGAAATATATTGGAAAATATTTTTGGATACTCATTGTCTCTTTTAATTCCTCATCTCCTCTGTATTTTATTCTATTACTCACTTCACACGGTCCATTCAAATAGGTTAAAGGATTCTGTAGAAGGAAGAAAGTGTGAAGGTTGGTTTGTGAGGAAGAAAATGGATTAGGATTTCAAGGGTTTGGAGAGGTAAACTAATTTTTATTAATCCTGATATTTTTATCATTTTGGGATTATAAAATAATAATAATAAAAATTTGATAAAAAAATTTAATCAGTATAGAAAAAAATCATTATGGTCATAAAAATAATGGTGACATAAAAGTAACAATTAATTCTTCACTGATGAGTAGTCAATAGTGACTCATCAATGGTCACTCATCAAGGGTGACTCTTTATTTGTTAATCATCAACAATGACTCATCAATGGGGGCTTATCAATTGCCACTCATCAATAGTGAAACATCAATGGTGACTCCTTAACAGTGACTCATAAACCAAAATTTATCATTCCTAATTCATATTTGATATAGTTTAATCTATCAGAAATCAAATTATTAATTTATAAATCAACTAGATAATATTCAGTTCTAATAAATTCTAAATTTATATCTCTCTTTTGATAATGATCTCTCAAAAAATGATGTCTCACATCATTATGTTTCTTTCTAGAGTGAGATAATAGATTTTTGGACAAGTTTACTGTACTTGTGTGATCACAATTAATGGGCTCATGTCTAAATTTTTATCCCATGTTTTGTAAATTATGATTCATCCATAATATTTGTGCATAGAAACTTCTTGTAGTTATCTATTCAGCTTCAGTAGTAGATATGGAACAAAATTTTTCTTCTTACTAAATTATAATACTAAACATTTTTCTAAAATATGAAATGTTCTTGATGTACCTATCTTACATGAAACCACCAAAATTAGTATCTGAATAAATAACTTATTCAAAATCATCTAATATTGGGTATAACAATACAAATTTGTTGTATAATATTGGTTATTTAAAATTATTTTTACAGATAATAAATTTGGATCTTTTGGATTCACTTCAAAGTGAGGACACATACATACACTAAACATAATATCAGGCTGACTGGCAGTTATGTAGGTAAGACTATAAATTGTACTGTTGAAACTAGTCTAATCTTCTAATTTAACATTTTTATTATGATCCAATTTATTTTTGGTACTCATGTGAGTATCAATGCTTTTGGTAGTCTTCAGGATGAAAAGATTTAAAATATATTTTGTGTTTTTATATTGATTTAAATACATAATTTCTTACTTTGAAAGATATAAAATCCATGAAATAATTTTAATTCACCCATTAAACTGATTGCAAATTCACTTTCCATTAATTTTGAAAAATCAAAACATATGTATTTGTTAATAAATTCAAAAATAATATCATCTTCATAAATCTAAACATTTAAGACATTGTTTGAAATTATTTTTATAAATTGTGTTGGATCATCTCTTTCTTTTGAAAAGATTTTTGAAATAAGGAAAGAGGAAATCCCACCATACCAAGCTCTTAGAGCTTGTTTCGAACCATACAAGGATTTGGTTAATTTAAAAACACAATTTTGAAAATGAGTGTTTTTAAATCCTAGGTTTTTTTAACAAAAACATCCATAATCATTAATCCATTTAAGAATGAACGTTTAACATCCATTAGATAATGTTTGAAGTCCATATGCATTTCTTAGTAAAGTAGTATCCTAGTGGCTTCATGTCTTGCATCAGCTGAAAAAGTTTATTCATAATAAATACTTTCTTCTTGATTATAAACTTGTGTAACTACTATATCTTTATTTCATACAATAGTTCTAGATTCATGAAACTTGTTTCTAAACACCAACTTAGTGCCAATATTCAAGGTATCCTTATGTTTGTCAACAAGTTACAAAACAATATTTCTTTGAAACTAATTTTGTTATTATTTCATAGTTATTACCCATATTTCCAAAATGATGGCCTCATTAATTTTCTTAGGTTCAATTCGTGACATGAAGGATTGATATTTATTTTTATTTGTTATGGAAACACTGGTATTTTTACGTCTATTTAAGTTTCTCATTATTGAATCTAAATGGTAGTGTCTATGATTCCTAATGGATATTTGAAAAGAGGGTCTAGTAGGCTTAAGGTTTTCTTCTTGTTTAGGTTTTAGTAGATCACTTGTTGGAATGTATTCTTGTTTAATAGAACTTTCAGACCATTTGAAATTGAGGTTAAAAGATGAAAGATCATCCTAATTGTCTTATAATACAGTCTTAGCTTCATTGGGATTAGTTTCATAACCCATTATATGAATATATTCTTAAACTACTTTGGTATTCTTGTTAAACACTCTATTTTATTTGGTGGAAGTTTAATAAACAAGGAAAATTCCTTCATCGCTCTTTCATTCAAATTTATCCAAATTTTCCTTGGTATTAAGAATAAACCCTTTAAAGCCAAAAACTATAAATTAATTAACCAGTGGTTTTCTATTACTACAGAACCCATAAGGTGTGTTCATTAAGAGAGGTCTAAAAAAAATTATATTAATAATACAACATACTGTTTTAACAACTTAATACCAAAAGTATAAAGGTAGTTCATACAAATTTAACATGGTTTATGCTATCTCTTGATGAGTCCAATTTTTCTTTATACCATACAATTTTGTTGTGGGTTCCTAGGAGTAGAAAAGTTGTGATTATATCCATTTTGAGAACTAAATGACTTATATTCTTGATTTTCATATTCTATACTATGATCACTTCTTAAGGTTGTAATATGAAGTCCATTATGGTTTTCTACAGAGATGGAATACATAATAAAGTGTGAACAAGATTCAATTTTTTTGAGCTAGAAGGAATACCCATGAGTATATACAGAAGTCAGCTAGATGGACATAGAAATAGCATTTTTCATTTATACTAGAGACTATGGACAGTCCCAGGAGGTTAATATGAAATAACTATATAGGTTTCAAGTTTAAAATTTCTTTATTAGATTTAAAAGAAATCTTATGACGTTTCCCTATTTGGTAAGGATTAAAAACACTATCATTATCGAATTCAAGCCTTGGTAGGTCTCTAACCAACTCTTTATAAGTTAGGTTTCTATGTTAGTGAATCTTGCAATGGACTAGTCCCATATTCCAATGCCAATATTCATTATGAAATGCACTTAATAAATATATAATATTTGAATGTAAAGAATTTAAATCAATAGAGTAAATATTTTCATTTCTCAAAGAAGTAAAGATTAAATAAATTTTATCATTAAAAACATGATAGACATTATATTCAAATTTTTTATAAAATCCATCATTACACAATGGGGATATGCTAATAAGATTATATTTTAATCCATATTTATATAAAGCATTGGAAATTAATACCAAATTAGAATCACCAATTTGGCCAAGGCCAATCATTTCCCCTTTTTCATTGTCACCAAAAGTGACATGTCCAACATCAAATTAAATCAAATTCTTGAAGTTTCAATACTTACCAATCATGTTTCTGGAACATCCACTATCCTGTTACCATATTATTTTGTTGAAGGTTTTTAAATAGGTTTTCTACAACATATATTTTTTTCCAAAAATGATTTTGGTACCTAAATTCTCTAGGGTCTGGAAATACTAGTAAAAATACAATTTGGTATCCATATTTGTCTAACATGTTTCTTATAAATATATTGAATACATATAAAGATAAAAACATTGTTAGTTCTATTTTAGTAGGTTTTTTAGTATATGACTTTCATCCCTGGAACATGATGTAAATATAGTTTTTTTAATTTTTCTTTATCCCAGATGATAACATATGCCTGTTACATACATGGGAGAAACTTTTTTGCAGGGTATTTGAGTTAATTCTTTGTTACCATTAGTAAATTATTATATGTATTGTTTAACTATTCAGTTGAAAATTTTAATTCATTGTTTTATTTCAATAGTTGAACATTTTTCTCTCTTTCAATACTAAAATTATTTTTAACATTTTATGTTAAAGAATTCTATTTTTACAGATTATATTTATCATTTAGTTTATGAAAATTTTCTTCAAGCATCATATAGTAATCATACATATCATTATTGTTCATATTTCCCTCATTATCATTACTTTCATTATTTTTATACAGTTATGAAGAATCATTAGGAGATACGGGAAGATCATTTTGTACATTTGATGTGTTTTCTATAAAGAACATGTTGGATCTATCAGACTTATCTTCTTGATTAGTGTTAGAGTCAATAGAACTATCTTCGAAGGAACTCAATGTTTATTTCATTCCCTTTTTATCTATTTTATTTATCCTTATACTTCTTTTTATATTTTAATTTTGGGTAGTCATCTCTAATGTGTACTTTCCTATTACATTCAAAACATATAACTTCATTTTAGGATTCATCCTTTTTCCAATCCTTTGTATACTTTATTTTGTTATCATAATATCCTCTGAAATTTTAATTTTTTATGAACTTATTTTCCCTATAGAATCCCTTGAATCATCTATCCATGTGTTCCATTTATTTATCACTTTTATTAAGAGATATTTCTTCATAAGAATCATTGATTTGTACTTTTTAGATTTTTTCTAGTGGTAGTATATTTGAGGGATACTGATTTTATTTTTGGTTCATCTTCATTAGTATCTTTGTTGACATTAAATTCCTCTTCATAAATTATCAATTTTTCTATCATTTACCTGACAGGTAGTCTAGTTACATGAAATGACTCCCTAAATGACATATTTGTTTCTCTCCATCTACTTAGTAAGAATCTAATAAATCTCATCATTTGATCTCTATCTGTCACATACTTTCCTTGTGAATGAATAATATTCAATATTTAATTGAACTATATATACATATCCAAAATAGGTTTACCATATTTCATTTTAAAAATATCATACTTGATATTATATGTATTCAGTCTCATTTCCATGACATTTAATATTACTTCATGTGGGATAGATAAGGTATCCCATATTTTATAAGAATATTTAAATATTGATATTATATTGAATTCAGTATCTCCAAAAGAACAAAACAAATAATTCATAGCTTTACAATTATTATTATAAGATATTTTTTGAAGAACTACTCCCACCACTTCTAGGAGTTTGTGGTATTTCATATTATTCTTCTATTACAGTCCATATATCAAAACCTATACATTCCAAATGCATTCTCATTTTGATATTCCATTGAGAAAAGTCATTTCCATTAAAATAAGAAGGTTTTTGGGTAGTAGATCCTTATTGTATATTATCCATAAAGAACTATAATTTAGAAAGGAAACATATTTTAGATCTTTAAAACAAAAATCAAATTTAAGATGGTAAATTTATAAAATCCATTGATACCAAATGTTGTCCAGAGATAGTGACTCAAGTGGGTTTGAATTGAGTTCATAAAAAAAATTTGTCAATAAACATGCCATTTAATCAAAACAATAAATCGATATAAGATATATCCTTTCAAAATATTTCTTAATGAGTTATTAGGTAAAAGTTAAAATATGGTTTAGAAATACCATAACTTTTGAGATCAATTTACTTAAAAATCATTTAAAAAAACAAGTTAAGATTAATTATAAGATAAATTTTTTTGTTTGTTTTAATTAAATTTATCTTGAATAATATAGGAAACAAAATATATAACAAAGTGACACAATGGACTGAACATGTGGTTCAGTCTCAAGGAGAGACCTATTCCCCTCAACTTAGAAATAACATGTTTCCATGAAGATTATAAATATAATAAAACAAATAAACAACATGGAATAGGTATATAGTCATCAATAACAAGTTTTATAGGATTAAAATCCTCTTCCATAGTTATACATGGGATCAATGAAAAGAACATTTCAAATATGGACCTCTTATACAATTACAGTGGGAGATAGATAGAGGAAGAAGAGAGTAACAAATATTCTCAAAGAATATGTAGGGTATAGTGTGTGTTGGATAATAGTAAAATAGAATAGTGCTCAAAATTAAAACAAATTAAAAAAATATAAATATCTTAGTCTATTGTGTTCTATATGTTATTAATCCTAAGATCAAGAATGGCGAGGTGTTTTTGATTTTTTCTGAAAAAGTTGAAGTAGAGAAAATAATCATAGAAATATAGAAGAATACTTCAGATGATATTTTTTATTTTTCAATCAATCATGGTAATGTGTTTAGTGTTTATGTTTCATTGATCTTCATAGTCTATGAATCAACAAGTTCAAGAGAGTTCACATATTTGAGGGCACACTTTTCTTGGCTGTTAATAATTATTTTTATTATTAAATCATCATCAAACCAAGAGAGAGATCCTTCATGAATATATAATAGTGCTTATTGATGGAGATCCATATTCTTCAGACCAAACTAAGTATTAAGGTCTTATTCAAACCATACAAGAATATACTTTTCCATAGAACCATTCTCTTTAAAGATCTTAGACTATAATAGTAACAAGAGTGATGGCGGTGACCCTGTTGATAGTAACACCTTTGGAGATAGTGGTGACTTGCTTCTGGAGTTAGCTCATCTGGGTGGTGACCATGACTCAATTCTGGTGGTAGCTCATTCTGGTGATAATATTGACTCACCACCTGAGGTAACATTGACTTGCAACCGACAGTGTCATCCAAAACCCATAACATAAATAGTATAGAATTAATATATTAACATAAAATGATATCATATAACATGTGAATCATTAGTAATAAATGAATCCTAGGTTTTGATAATTAAAATAAGATATGTCAAACACACTCCATCAAAGGAGGTTCCAGAAAGTGTAAAATAACTTTAGACAATTTATATCAAAACCATAAAAAATTTCATTGTAAATCATTTTCAATAAGAAAAAATTTTAGGATTATTTTAAATACCAATAACCATGTATCCAAACACACTATGCATCCCTAGGTGATATTATAATTCTCTTGAGTGATATCTTTTAAAACCACCATGTTGTCACAAGGAGAACAATTCTAGGTTCCCTAATAGAGAACTCCCCATCTATAGTGTTATGTATAATGATAATGAACTCAGACTCACTATTTCTTATAAAATACCTATATAATCATTACATAAAACTGTCATTATTTATGGAATTTGAATGAACTATTCCCATGAATCGAAAAAAATGATAGTAAGAAAACCATAATTTTAAAATATTAAACCAATGGTTTTTTCTGAAATCTAACCAAATTTTCCACATGTCTACAATGGAAATTCCATATAGGATTTCCTCCCAGAATAACATAATGATTTCACCAATATTTCATTAAAAACATTTAATTAAAAATAATATTTTATGTTTTAAATCATGTGTAGGTAAGATAGAATCCTCTTACACATAAAATTTTGGTGAAAGAGAATAAAAAATCGTAGATATTATATATTGCATCAAAAACAATGTTCCCTTCACTATATTCAACAATATATCATTAAGATTGAAATCCCACAAGATATAAATATCTATAGTGGGCTTGATAAATGGTTATGAGAGCGATAAAAGGAAGAGATCAAAGAAGAACAATGAAAAAAGAGACTTACCAATAAAACTAGCCATCCAACTCAATTTAATTCACCTAATAATCACTTCTAGATCAAAATTAAATGTCTCTAAAGCATTAATGGAAAAAGGAAATCAGGTCATAGAGTGAATAAGAAATTAGAGGGGTTCTCTATGTTGAATTCATATTAAGTCCACAATTTAAGGAGGGCCAAATGAACATTGCATGGTTTGGATTCATGGTTTGGAAAACTATCTCCCAACCATTTAATGCTATTTTCTCAAGCCAAAACCTCCGGAAGATGCCTGAAATAGTTAGATAAACTATGGAAACCCAATATTTTCCCTTTACTCAAGTTTCATTGTTTTTATTTGGAACACACACTATTTAGACAAATATTTTACCAAACATGTGAACACTAGTACCAACTATCTTACCTTATACGGTTTTTTGGAGATGGTGTATGGTTCCATTTTTATGTGTACAAAACATCCAACTCCTAAAAAGCCACAAAAACTTTCCAAACACTCTTGAAAACTTCTGAAACAAATACTGAACATTATATGTACTCAAAATAGGTGAATAAATTACAATTTACCTGAAATTGGCTGTTATAAAATGGTAGAAAAAACCCATGAGGCTAGAGATGATACTAATATCAGGACCTCTTGTAGATAAGTTAGTGTGTACATATCTATCTTTATAGTATAATAGAATAAAAAATATCATAGTAGAACCATGTATATCCATGAAATGATCTCCAAATCATGGGTGTTAAGATTCATCTTACCCTCATGTAATAGTCTCTTGATAGTTCATTTGAGTCCATGTATCCAAATCATAACAAAGTAATATCACATTAATCATATTTTTGATATATCCTAGAAACAGTACTTAAAATAATGGTTAACTGTATATATTTCAGATTCATTGAAAATGTTTTACTAATACTAGGTCAATATATACATTTCCAACCCTATGGAATGTCTCTAAAATTATAAGATTCATATACATGTATCTATCCCCCCTAGGTAGTGAAAAATATTACAAATTATGATAAATAACAATCACATGGAATCACACAACTAAACTTTCATATCCCTCAATTAATTTCAATCACATATATAATGGAACAAATTTGACTGTATTTATATCCAATCTATTCAAACATATCAATCATACATAGTGTAAATATCCCAATAAACTCAACTAGAATATTTGAAAATCATATGAATAACTCAATATAATTAATGATTAGGACTCTGATGAACATGAGGCTCAAAAATATAACTCATCAATTCGATAATCATGGTATTGAGATGAACATATCATTGGATAATCTATATGGTACTCTATAGTAGGTATGTTATCTCTCATGTTTCAACTGGAACATACTTATTCACTTACCATATCCAACATCAATATCATAAATTACCAATTAGGGATTACACATCCCAAAATTCTCATCTCTATCATTCGGGTATACAAATCTCCAATGTGAAGCATTCATAGAGTGGTGAAATAGATAGTATACCCTTAGTAGAATCCATATTATAATCTCACTAATATATATACATAATTTAATAATCCATTTCCATCATATATCATGGATCACACATCTAATGAAACCAATGAATATAAGATAGTGTAGGAAACCTATTTCTATGAAAAATAATAGCTTATTGCTTCTAATACAAGAAATAAATTATAATGGACCAAAAAGGTTTTATCAATACATATCAAATCACTTGTATGATTTTGAGGTCCTGTTATTTTATTCAAGGAATAGATTTAAATTTTAACCTATTCATCATGATGCCATAAATTTGATGTAGACCATATCAATCATCTTCTATGAACATAAGAGGTATCACCTCTATCCATTCAGAATTCTAATCCTACTTTATTTCATTATGAGTCCACTAAACCATCTTTTGAAATCCTATATATCGCATGGAACATGAAATGATTATAAAAGATTGAAAATTCAATGAACCATAAACCTTTTACCAATAAGGATTAACTCATTAAATATTCTGATCCCAGTCATCCTAGAACAAAAATATCACCCAAACATAAATAATGACCCAACTTAAGAATTTGGTGAAATGAAAAATAAAATACTAAATACTGAATGAAGGGAATGTTATGTTTTCCTTACATGGAAAGGACCAAAGAAACCAATGAGTCTCTATTATGATTCTATGTGAGAAGTGTGGGTCTACATAAATAATTAATGGAAAATGGGGGAGGACGAAAGAAAGAAGGAATTATTTCTTACCATAGATGACTAAAAGATGAATATATGATTAAATATTCATATAAATATACCTAAAATAGTATAATTACCCACCCATTATATACGGTTAAAGAATTGAATTGGCCTCTAAGTGAACCCCCCTCGAGACCCTGGTGTACCTACACCATAGTCCTGGTGGTCTATCAAGCTCCTAGTATATTACCAACAGTCTCTTAGTTGTAGATAATGTGTCACAAAGATAGTGAATATCCACAAAACATTCAAAAGATCCTCCCATATTCCAAATATAATAAAAAATCAAATTCATCCAAAACAAAATAAATTAAAATTTAATTTCACTTTATCATTATAAAAAAACAATGAGGAGTGTAGCGATATGTATATCATATTATATAGTGATATAATATATATCCATACAAAGTACCATAATTTAGATTCATAAAATAGAATCTTGTAAAATTATAATCATTTTTTACTAGTGACTATAAAAGGTCAGTTTCCCTTGGATTATTTTATATATAACATGAATGATATACATAACCCTACAAGATATGTAACCATATCTAGGGAAACCATAACATTTATATAACCATAGGAATTTTTTTGAGATAATATGTAATATTTATCATTGAAATATTGTGTGTTGTTTACTATCCAAGAGTTATTTTTTACATAATTGATATAATGGTATATCTAAAGAGCTATGTAAAAAGATAAATTCTTAAGTGGATTCATGGATTAGTAAAATATTTATCTTGGGACACTAGTAAGTACGGTGTAATGTGTAATAATTCTTAGGGGGAATATATTTAATTGAAGTTCTTATTGAATAAATATATAAAATCATAGTCACCTAAAAAAATATATGTTATAGACTGTTATGATTATAAAATTGATTTCAAATATAAATTCAAAATTATTTTTTTAATGAGAAAATATATAATTTATTAATTTTCATGAATTTTATAAAATTATTTAATTAATTTCATGTATGAAGAAAAATATTATATAGCAGTGAAATAAATTTGTAAAAAGAAATATTATATTGAGGTCTATAAATAAGTATTAAGGATTACTATAATCAAAATAATTAATTTCTTAACATCATTACCCTTATTTTAGATTCCCAGGATGGTAGGTTATTATTGATTAAATAAATCAATAATGCATAAGGTAAGATAGATAACATATATTGTTTTTTTAAAAAATAAGTAAAAAATGAGTGGTATTATGCTTTAAAAAACTATTTTATGGTAAGCTGATAAATGGACTTTATTTTTTTATTCATTTGATAAACATGATTGGGTATGTAAATGAACATAAAAGATTGGGGTTACTGCTCAAGCTTGATCTATTAAAGTCTTCATCATGAAATTATTGATGAAGGAACTTCATAAATTCATTTTAAATTATAACATGAATGGATTGAATAAAACATTACGAAATATCTAAAACATATTAATGGTTGATGGGAAAGACATGGAAATTTTGACTGAAGATTTAGTAAGATGATGAAAAAGTATATGTTTTTTAAGGAAAAAAATAAGAAAGGAAAGGATATTCAGGGAATAATCTGATTTCATTATAACTATAAAGAGTTACAGAAATTTGATGAAATGATTACATTTTGGAAATACATTACATTGAATATTTGATTTCTCTCATTACTCAGGAATGTTTGGGAAAATATATACATAGAAAAAGTTTGGTATTTATGTTGTAGAAATATATTAGTCTATCGCGAACCAAAGTAGATTATTTGAAACTAAATTTAATTTTGTTTATAATATGTTTGTGATGGAAAGACAATGTTTTAAAAATGATTAATGAGATGAAATTCCTTGTGAGGAATATTTTATGTCAAAGAAGATAAATAATCTAACTACCAAAATACTTTTTTTGATCTAGAAGATTTTAATTGAGTAAGGAAATATATAATACATGAATTATATGGGGAAGATGAGTACTAAAAAATATTATGATATTGGAAGAAAGTGATGAAGGAGTTTACGTAAATGGAAATTATTCATTGGAATTGTTTCATAGGGAATATAAGTTTGATATATTAAATTATCTTCTAATTTTTAACTAGCATTACACCTGAGTAGCTAGCCATCATAGAAAATACAATCAAGATCGAAGATGGAGATAGTCGAGAAAGGCTATATAGGATAAAAGAAAATATATTGGTCATTCTAAGAATGAAGAGAATAGGGTGGTTCTAAATAGAAAACATGGTGGGTGGTGACACTATGAACCCCTAGTATTGGGTAGTGTTAAGTGTTTTAAATGAGTTGAGGGTAGAATATACAGAGTAATATACAAGGGATTTATTGAATAATTTTACGACGTGACATGTACGTTTATCTGAAAAGTGTTCATTGGTTAAAAAATGAATTTATTTTAATGAAACAACATCACTTTCCATTATCTTTTGCCGTGGTACACATATACTAAATGGAAAATATGACTTAGTGTAAGGTTTTTAGCAGTGGTTTTCAAAACTATTGTTAAATATTTCACAATTATTTCTTCAGTGGGGGTTTTAGAAAAGTGATACTAATTTGTAATGGTTTATTCAAAATCATATCCATTTAACATTAATTTTTAAGTGGTGGTCAAAATAGTCATTTTGTCGTTTTTTTTAATTTTTTTTAAAAATTTAGCCGCTGGGTTTTAAAAAAATTGCAAATTGAATAATTGTTAATAAAATTTATTATATTAACATGATTTAAATTACATGGTAATAATTAATAACAAATAAATAATAATTAATAATTAACAATTAATAATTTATTAATTATTAAATAGTAGTTATTAATTAGAATTAATATCTAAATTTTAAATAATTTTAAATTATTAATTATTAATTATTTTGTATTATTTATTATTTGTCAATTATTAATTATTTGTAAATTAGTAATTGTTAATTTAGAATTAGTAATATATTTATATATTTATAAATAAATACACACAAATATATATATATATATATATATATTATTTCTAATTTAATTCTTTTTAATTTTATATAAGTGCACGTATATATTTATTTATTTATAATTGTTTATATATATGTATATATATATTATGGGGGTATATATATTTCTATAAATAGTTGTATGTATATATACATGTTCATTTATATATTTTTATATATATACTTATATACACATATATTTAGAAATAATTATATTCATTTATATATATGTGCTTGTGTGTCTTCTTATATACATTATTTATGTAAATTTATTTTTTATTATATATATTTATAGATATTTTTATGTATTTATGTATATTTTAGAATATTTATATTTATTTATATATCAGTATATATATAATATGAAGATACATATATATCTCTATATGTGTTAACAATTATTACTTTTAATTACTCAGAACATGAATTACTTATTAATAATTATTAATTTATAATTATTTATGATTTATTATTTACTGGTTAGCTAATAATTATTTTCTATTTCTTTTTTAAAATTTTAAATAATTATTAATTTCTATTTTATAACTATTAGTACTCAGCTATCAATTATCATTTATTAATTAGTAGTTACTTATATTTTTATATGTTTACAAATAAATACACACAACTATTCATATATATATATATGTTATATTTTTTATATAATCTTATTTAATCATACATATATATGTAGGTATTTAAAAATATTAATGTATATATATATATTTAACAATATTTATATATATTTATATATGTTATGTGGAGTTTTTTTTTAATATACATTTTTTCAAAAAAAAAATTTTGAAAATACATCTAGGTTAAAAAAATTTATTTTTTTACCCCCCAAAGGCGGCACCTGGTGTGCCGCCTTTGGGGAATTTTCCGCCCAGGGCAAGGCGGCACATGGTGTGCCGCCTTTGCCCAAAAATAACCGGAAAGGCGGCACACCAGGTGCTGCCTTTGCCTAAATATTTTTTTTAAAATTTTTATTTTTATTTTTTGTTTTGTTTTGTTTTATATATATATATATATATATATATATATATATAACAAAACTTTTTAGCAGAATTTTTCTGCTATTTAATATCCAGCGGTTCTGCCATTACAGCAGTCTGGATTCTGACTGATACCCTCACCCAGGACTCCCTTTTATAAGGGGGTTTGCCCTGAAAACAATACTGCATTTCCGATGTGGGATTCTGGTTCTCCTTTTCCTGCACAGTACATTCTGCGTTTCCGATGTGTGATTTTGTTTCAAGTACGCGACTTTGAAAGACTATAAAAGTTAAACTATAAGACCAATACAAATGAAACTTTAAACACTGAGTAAACATATAAGAAATAGTTGAAAACAAAAATAATTTCATAAAAAATGTTGATACAGATTAATTTATAAGCTTTCAAAACCACCTACTTGAAACTTAAACATATTTGAAGTACGTGACTTTGAAAGCTTATAAAAGATAAATTATAAGACCAATACAAATGAAACTTTAAACATTGATTAAACATATAATAAATAGTTGAAAACAAAAATAATTTCATAAAAAATGTTCACCAAAAACAATTTATAAGCTTTAAAAACCATCAACATGAAACTTAAAAATGTTTCAAGTTCCCGACTTTGAAAGACTATAAAACATAAAATATAAGACCAATATAAATGAAACCTTAAACATTGATTAAACATATAAGAAATAGTTGAAAACAACAAAAACATCCTAAAAAATGTCCATAAAAATTAATTTATAATCTTTCAAAACAGTCTACTTGAAACTTAAAAATGTTTCAAGTACGCGAATTTCAAAGACTATAAATTGGCAAGAAGAACATATTGGATGACACTAGAGAACCCATAACTGTTCCCATGGTTGGGAAGATTCAACCAGGAAATCTAATCATAATATTCAGTATGTTCTACCTAACTAGGTTGGAACTTTATTCATGTACATGTCCACTTCCATGTAAGTTCATAGAGAAGAAAAAAATCCATAAATCCCCAAACCATAGATAGGATATAATACTAAACTAGAAAGAAATTTTTCACTAATATAGGTAGACTATAAGATCCACAGACCTAAAAAACACTATCCAACTAATAGAAGATTTCATTATATAATTCTCAGAATTGATGCCAAATCTAATAATATCCCAAATGACTCCTCTCACATCTAGAACGTGAATAGAAATGACCAATAAAATCCAATTCAGAGGCCACAAAGACATGATTTGAGAAAACTAAAACCCATCACCATTTTAATTGAAACCAGTACTATCCCTATAGGGGTGAAAACAATAGGGCACCCAAAATAGTTTTCAGAACCACATAAATAACATAAAAACCAATACAGTTCTACTCTACCACATGTAAAAATCCTTAATTCAAGACCATATAAATAGGACCTCATCCATCCTCTTGGAATAAAACCTATATCCAATCAATACCTCACACATTATAATATACTAAACGGTACATCAGACCTAATTAAAACTTTACTTAATAGAACTCATTTGTTCTTGACATCCCCATAGGGTCACCATATCATAATGTCTATAAAAAACTAAACTTTGAGAAACTGACTAATAAAACACAACCATGAGACTACAATATCATTAATTATAGAAAAAATCAAAAAGAGCATAAAAAAATACACCATGGTAATTCTAAGTCATTCCAAGAAGAAATATTACAGCCCCCACTTGGACCTCACACCACACTTCCTTTAATAGGATTCTAAAATAAAAACCATGAAGGGGTACTCCAAAAACCATTGTAAAAACCAAATATAAATATATAATATATCAATAATTTCCTCATATCACCACTTCATCTTCACACCTAAAATTCATAAGAAGTAAATGGTGTGTTCATCATGTATATAGAATGTTCCTCCTCAATCCTTACCTTCTCATAAAACTCTTCCCAACCTAACATGTACATCCAAATTATATGGAATGTCTCCCTTATACATAGCGTGAATATCAAATGGGGTACCTTACCATGTACCAAAATTTAATCTTTCCATGTTCCAACATGGAATCCTTCCATGTTCCAACATGGAATCTTTCAATGTTCCAACATGGAATATTTCCATATTCCAACATGGAATATTTCCATGTAACACATATAACTACTTTCTACATATAATAAATGGGATATGGTGATGTTACTTACATGTCAATATTCCCCCACATAGGGTATCCAAAAAACTAAAAATCCACACCCATATCTACTCTAAATTGAATTTCCCAAAAAAGAAAATAGTGTATCCACAAACCATTATTCACACGATTAATCAATCACATGTGTTGATAAATGCCAATGAGAGTCAAAGTTGAGGTAGATCAATGAGAAATCCCTATAATTTCAATCCATCGAAACAAGGATCCAATCCATCAGCAGCATATGAATTTTTCACTCTCAAAGATAGAGAGTAGAGAATAATGGTGGATTCCACAACAATAAGAGATATCCACATCGAAGGAAGAATAATAACATCCATTGTTACTTTGGTCTAAGAATATTACGGGTTAGAGTGGTCAAAATAATCTACTGAGAGCCTAAAAAACCAAAGGTTCAAATTAGATTTGATTAGGAGGAGTTAGTGTAACATCATATCCTGGGTGCCATAAAACCAGTGCCTCGGTTAGGAAAGGCCTTCAGTGGAAGCACTAAAGTGAGAAGGAAAGAGGCATTGTAGGTGTGCATGAATTATAAAATATTTTCATGAAAATTAAATAACACTTACATAAAATTATCATGGAATATTTTATATTTGTCTTTTTTAAATAAAATTGAATTGATATTCCATTAATTTTATATACATAAATATTGAGACCGATCTAGGTAGTGTTTCAGAAGATATATAACCATGTTATGAGTTTTTTGAGATTAGTCCAGGAAATTTTATGTTCAATGGATAGTGATAAAGATAAGGTCATTGAAAAACAGTTGCCTAATTTCATTAATATTGTACATGGGTAGATCAGGAGCTTTGGTTTGTTTTTTGAGAAAGACTATATACGAAGGTTTTCCAGAAATATAAAAATTTGATAGATATATTTAGGAAAAAGTTCATATATTGTGTGATTTAGGAATTTTGAAGTCTTTTTTGGGACTCAGATGTAGAAGAGGTCACCAGTGGGACTCTCGAGTAGGCTTATGAGATTTTAGAATCACCATGGATATAGTATAAAGATCCACCTATGGGAGTTAAGAGTTGTTAGTGAAGGTGGGAGCTTGTAATTTATAGTGGGACTCTAGATATGAAGCACTATTGGACTTATTTTTTATGGGAATACAACTTTCCCATGTTGTAACCGACTAAAAAAAGTGAATAACCTTTATCAAGGTGTAATAAATGGTTATAGTAAGGAGTAGGCCTTTGTAATGAACCTAATAGAATCCCTGTGTTTTTCATTGATTTTATTTTTTCATTCAGGCGGATTTTCAGAATTTAAGATAAGGGATAGATAGTTTAATCAGTCATAGATTTTAGATTACAGAATAGTGAATTTTTAAAACAATGTACTATGGATTCACCCCCCCCCCCCCTCATTAGAACCCAACTGATCCTTGGTTAAATCAAATGGTATCATAAAAAGATCCCCTCTCATGATAAGAAAACATTATGAGAAATGAAGGATCATAATTCAGTGAGAAACCATGGAATTCCTAATTTTAGGGAAATAACTACCATACATAGAGGAATATTATACTCTTTTCCTTCAATCGCTTTTCTTATAAATGAAAGACGTATCAACCATTAGATTACCACCTATTATTAAGTATTATTATTGTACTAAATCTAAAATGATAAATCTTGAAGTTGATGGAAAATATCATAATTATACCCTAATGGATTTATCAAAAATGTTATACACTAAAGTGATGGGTGTTGAAACTACCAACGATATTTTAGACAAACTAGGAAGTACTTATGAAGGAAATATTAATGTTAAGAGAGATAATATGAAAATACTAAGAATAAAGTTTGAGAATATTAAAATGGTCGATGATGAAATCATTGATGACTATTTCATTAGGTTCAATGAGATGGTATGTAATATCTATGGATTTGGTTAGAAGATATAAGATTCAAAAATTTTGAAAACACTTTTGATAAATTTCCCTATATGATTTGATGCCATGGTTTTATACATGGAAGATAGGGAATATATTTCATTAGAGGAGTTATATTTTATTCTCATAGATTATGAAATGATAAAGGAAATGAGTTTCAAAAAGAAGATATAGATTATATATCCTTTGAGGCTATAAGAAAAAATAAGTTCAAATAATTGGAAATTGGGGAATCAATTGATTCTGATGATGATGAATTTGATGAATACATTAATGAAATTTATTCACCTATTTAAAGATGGATTATATAGGGTAAATGAATTTAAAACTAAATAAACCACTATGGTGATGAATCTATAATTTCATTGGAATCTTTTCCATGAATTTTATAATGAAAATGGATAATTTATAATTTGATAAAAAAAGTGAGAATCCTCTAAAATAGAAAAACGATATGAAGAAGACGTATCATTCTAGTAATAGACATAATAATTTGATAAGAAATTATTTAAAAGATAATTCATCAACTAGTAGTTCTTAAAAATATGAATTTAGTTTCATTAATCAAGTTGAGAAATTTTCAATTTATTCATATAGTAATGATAATGGTAAAGCTAGAAAATACAATAAATGGATATTAAAAGATGAGTTGGAATATTCTTTTGAGAAAACCACACAATGTTGTATCATTATGCCTATAATTTTTATTAGGATCATAAGAATATTATTCTAATAGATAAGTTAAAAGTGGGAATATTTTAGTATTAAAAAATGTAGTTTAAAAGAAATAAACTAAAAAATAAAAAACTCTTACATTTTTTATTGGACATGGTTCTCAGTCCAATCAAATAATCATAAATAGAAACAATTTGATTAAATCAGAATGTAAAAGATCAGAGTCTATATGAATCCGAGTAATCAGAGTACAAGAATCATAATCATGATAGATTTTATTAATTCAAAAGTTTTGTTATTATCAAAATCATATTAATATTGATAAAATCATAATAAAAATACTAATATGATGTTTTGAATTCAATTATATGTGTGGTGGAAATATAAAAACTTTTTACAAAAAAGAAATACAATTTCATACAAAACAAATAATGACTTTCAAAGCCATTAAAAGAATAATGTCTTTTAACCTTAAGAGAATCGTATTCTATAACCAAAAAATAAAGGTGTCCCTTATTTTATAATTATAAGAAAGTCTAAATTCTCTTAAAAAAGAAATACCTCGATATAATGAATGAAATGAATCTATCTTCCTATCCAAAAAATCCATAGATACAATGATCCGATTATCTATCTACCTAGCCTTGGTATCCCTCAAACTGATGGATCAGATTCCCTATTCAAGTAAATTGTTCTGAAATATTATAAATTAATTTTTATGGAAATTTTTTAGGAAGTTTTTGTTGTTTTCAACTATTTCTTATATTTTTAATCAATGTTTAATGTTTCATTTCTATTGGTCTTATAGTTTATGTTTTATAGTCTTTCAAAGTCGGGAACTTGAAACATTTTTAAGTTTCATGTTGATGGTTTTGAAAGCTTATAAATTGTTTTTGGTGAACATTTTTTATGAAATTATTTTTGTTTTCAACTATTTATTATATGTTTAATAAATGTTTAAAGTTTCATTTGTATTGGTCTTATAATTTATCTTTTATAAGCTTTCAAAGTCACGTACTTCAAATATGTTTAAGTTTCAAGTAGGTGGTTTTGAAAGCTTATAAATTAATCTGTATCAACATTTTTTATGAAATTATTTTTGTTTTCAACTATTTCTTATATGTTTAATCAGTGTTTAAAGTTTCATTTGTATTGGTCTTATAGTTTAACTTTTATAGTCTTTCAAAGTCGCGTACTTGAAACAGAATTACACATCGGAAACGCAGAATGTACTGTGCAGGAAAAGGAGAACCAGAATCCCACATCGAAAATGCAGTATTGTTTTCAGGGCAAACCCCCTTATAAAAGGGAGTCCTGGGTGAGGGTATCAGTCAGAATCCAGACTGCTGTAATGGCAGAACCGCTGGATATTAAATAGCAGAAAAATTCTGCTGAAAAGTTTTGTTTATATATATATATATATATATAAAACAAAACAAAACAAAAAATAAAAATAAAAATAAAAATTTTAAAAAAAATTATTTAGGCAAAGGCGGCACTTGGTGTGCCGCCTTTGCGGTTATTTTTTGGGCAAAGGCGGCACACCCGGTGCCGCCTTGCCCTGGCCGGAAAATTCCCCAAAGGCGGCACACCAGGTGCCGCCTTTAGGATGTAAAAAAAAAAATTATTTTAAACCTGGTGGTATTTTTAAGAATTTTTTTTTGAAAAAATGTAAAAAAAAAAATAACCCATGTTATGTGGGTATATATAAAGATATAGATATTAATATGTGTGCGTATATATATATATATAAATTTATGTATATTAACATGTTATTATTTATATTTATATATTGATATAGTCAATTATATATATGAATTTATAAATATTTTTGTATATTTATAAATAGTTATAAATATTTATAGATATTTATATGTATTTGTTGATATTTATGGACACTTTTTTATGTTTATTTATATTTAAATATATTTGTTAATATCACGGGGGCATGAATGTATCTGTACATGAGGGTATTTATATATATTTATATGTGTATATCTATAGGAATATTTATTTATAATTTGGATATTTATAGATATTTATATGTATATATATATTTCTCTATATTATGTTAATATATATAAATATTTACATGTGTATATATATATATTATATGTATATAATTATAATTATATATATATATTAATCTCAATTTAGTTATATGTATATAAATTTATAGATATGTAAATATATATTGGTATATTTAAATATTTTAATGGAAATTTTTTTATATTTACATATTTGTATATATATTTATATCTATTAATGCGTATTAATTTAAATTTAAATATATTATGCCGATATACATATATATACATATATATACACATATATACATATATATACACATATATACATATATATACACATATATACATATATATACACATCTATACATATATATACACACATATACACACATATACATGTCTATACATATATATACATATATTAATATGTAATTGTATTTTTATATGTATAGATTTATAAATTGTGAAATAATATATGTACGCATATATTTGTATTTACATGTATATACTAGTATATAAATAAGTATATTAATGTCATTTTACACATCACATTAAGAGTTTGATGGAGCGAAAAATATTATAGAGCAAAACTGAAAGGTAATGAGTTCAAATCTCACAGTACACATATATATGCGGAATATTATAAAGTGGGTCTAGGTGATCCAAGGAATGGTGGGCCTATGTTGTGGTGGGTTTTAAGGAAAAAATAAAAATAAATAACAAATAATAAAAAATAAAAAATAAAAAATAAATATAATTAAAAATAAATATTAATAATAAAATATATTAATAATAAAATAACTAACAAATAAATAAATAAAACCATTTAAAAATAATAATAACGTCCCTACTAAATGAAAATATTCTACAAAATGATTCCTAGAAAACGAATTCCGGGTTGTTTAAATAAATGATCACAAATTATTTAGCAGATGTTTAAACTATCATCAAATTCGTAAATAAATTCCCTAATATACAAATTTTTCTAGTCATAGGGTTTTTCATTAAGGGGATCACAAAGTGTTTCTAAATTCACGTTGTTCCTATAATTCTGGTGAACATGACACTTTGATTCATGAAACATTGTATACTTTGTAATAACTATGTGGGAAAAGAACTTTTTAGATAAAGGATGGATGCCATTGAAGATTATCCAGATGATAATCCATACATTTATTTGAAGATGCATCGCTGTGTCTCTTTTGACCTTGGGTGACCCTTCCATTGAGTTTTTATTAAGAAGCATCGAAAAGGAAATTCTTGATGAGTATCCAAATGATCATTCATCCCTATTTATGGACTCAATAAAATATTCATACAATGTCATTATGCAGAATTCCAAATTGTTGGTGTCTAAATAATCGAATCTTTACCGTTGGCATGAATATTTGATGGACAACCCAATTCACAAAATGATGATTATTCTAGAAAGAAGGTGTCAATGGGAAATCGCCAAATTTTTGGAAATCAACAACATAAATGATGATTTTTCCTTATTTAGTTGATATAGAGATTTGAAAGTTTATCTTTCTTACTTAATATACACTCATATGGAAACATTACCAAAATGGAAAATTTAATGCAAGGGATTACTTTATAATGAAGTGTTTTTCTCCATCATACCACTATCATGGTTGGTGGAATTTAATGTTGCTTTCATTAAACCCTACAGATTTATCCTCCTTTGGAAAATTTGGAAAACATGTTTTCTACCCATGATCAATTTAAGAGAGTTGCAAAACATCCTGCATCAAGATATTGCATGTGCTGTTGAAATGAGGAGAATGTGCAACACATATTTGTAAACTATAGATTTTTTTCATATTCGTTGGAATTATATTTATAGAATTTTTAACATCAAAATACAATCAACCATGGACCTGAAAAATCACATGGAAGATACAACTAACGTAGGTCTAATTGGGAAGTATTATATTCTATTGTTATGTGCTATTGAAACTATTTTTTATTCTGTTTGAACATCAATGGATACATGTTTATTTATTGACCAAATAGTGACATTTCATGAGTATTTTTCCAATATTTATAGGGAGGTAGACACTATAACAAGCATGAAACTCAGTGTAATGACAAACACCATTAAGGACCTCAATATTATTATATTATGGTATGTGAAAGGAAGACACAAAAAAACATTGGCTCCTAGGTATGTGAACTATATTCCCCCAATTATTTCATGGATAAAAGTTAATGTGGTTGGTGTAAAATCTGGAGTGGCATGTCCATCATTATTTGTAGGTGTCTTTCACACCCACCATGGTTTCACGAAATATTTCTTTAAACATTGAATTGGTGTTGGTTTGGAATTTGAGGCTGAATTATGGGTGATGATTCATGCTATAAATCATACCACTTACCATAACTCGAGGTCAATATGTGGTGAATCTTATTCTGAGATTGTTGTTGACGCCTTGAAGGAGAGAACTAGAAATGTTCTATAGTGACCCATACCCCATTGGATTGAATGTTTCAATCACGTAAATAACATCAATTTGAATGTATCAAATGTTTAGTTGGAAGGTAATCATATGTATAATTAATTTTCAAAGAGATAAATCTTTGATATGAGTAAAACTAATCCTTTAAGGACCCCATACATTTGTATAGTAAAAGTTAATGCATAAATGAGGGGATTAATGCAGCCTTGCCTTTGTAAAGCTTCTTGAACTATTTGATTTTGTAATGTTTATTACTATTTAATAATATTAGGGTTTGGGGACCCTTGATAAATTGGAAAAAGAGATAAAAATATAAGTAATTACATTATTCTAGTGAAAAACATGAAAACCCATGGATTTTTTTATCTTTTTCATAATAAAACATTGAATTCATAAGTAAAACACTTTTACATGTAAAATAAATAATATTCTCAAATAAAATCATTGAGACCCAGTAAAAATTATATAATGAAACATGAATTCATCATAAAGCACGTGAGAACTCATGAATATATTTACTAAAAAAACCTTTCACTAATAAAAGTTCAAAATCCTTCCTTACCTCATAAAATCAAATAATTTCCATAAAAGTGCTTTCTATAAGATTAATATAGGTATCTTGGAGCATCCTATTAATAACACATGATCACTCATGCTTAATAATTATTATAATAACTTAATCCTAATTAATTCCATATTATTAACCAAATCAATTATCTTTATAATTTTCTATTTTGCAGACAACATAATTACCTAATGCATTTAGTGCTATATCAGGCTCACCCATGATCATGAGAAATATCTAACTCACCTATAATCATCTATAATTATTTATTATATTATATTGAACCAAAAAATCATAATATGTCAACCTATCATCATGAAACAACATTTTTAAAAATAATCAAAAACCTTATTTTTACACAAAATCAGAAGAAGAAGTATCCTTTTATTTGAAAACTCTTAAAAATGAAAATTTACTAGATGCGAGGGAATCTGATCAAATTTTAAAAACCATGTTAAATTTTATAGGAAACATGACAAAAAATGATGAATTATACCATGTGAATTTTTTATCAAGCCATATATATTAGAAAAACATTTTTTTGACATTGAATAAAAGTCAAAAATATCCTAGAAAAAATTTGAAAAAATTAATTTAAAATTAATTGTAAAGAAAGGGAAAATTAAACTAAAAATATATTTATATTTATTTTAATATTAAATAATAAAATAATTTAAACATTTAAAATAACATCAATATGGATGAAAAGGAGCTCAAATGAAAACTCTAAAACGATATTTATAAAAGAAAGTCCCTTACCTTCAGTAGGGTATAGATTCACACATTTTCTCTGTACTCAAAAATATTATATAAGTAATGTAATTTATTATGGAAAATTTTCATGTTCATTACATTATCATTATTAACTTTATTTCTTTTATTACCATGTTTTATCTAGTTATAAAAATGGTTAATTTCACATTGAATGTTTTGGGGTCGTTCGATTTATAACCTCAAAATAAAATTAGTTCATAGATTTTGTTAAAAAAGGATATCGTTATATTACATAAATCATCTTTGATATATTATAATCATAACATTTATACATTAAGTAATTATTTTAAAACAATCATTTAAAGATAATATTAAAAATTAGTCATGTCATTTTATAGAGAAGGTTGTTCATTCATACGTTTGTAAATCACATTACTTTTTGTACTAGGATAAAATAAAATAAAGAAGATAATATTTTAATTATAAATAATAATTAATATGTTATATATTTCATATTTATCCATTACATATATCCTTGTAACCATCATTGTAATTTGGAAATGAAAAAATTTATATGGATTCATATAGGTGGTAGTCCACATGTATGCATGAACAAAATTATTGTTTTACAGTGGATGATAATGTGTGAATATTTTTAATATATTATATTTAAATAATCATAATGTTTTAAAAACTATCACATACATATATATATTCATTTTATCCATTATTTTAACAATCTATTTGATCTAGTTATAAAAAACACACTATTTTATCAAGGATGTAGTCCATAGATACTCATAAGAAATTTTTTCTCTTCCCATAGGATATAAAAAGTGATGAAAAAGTGTTGTTCTATTAATATAATTATATTTCTCTATATGGGAGTGACATACTAAAACCTCACTCCTAGTTCTAGTTCTCTAAACACATTATTTATATACTCACTTTGATAACAGAAGTAAAAGCTTGGGTAATACAGTCCAATATTATAAAATTAATTTTTTTTATATCTTTCAGCCTAAGTATATTTTTTATGTTTTTTATTTCAAAAATTAGAGAATAAAATAAAATTAAAAAAACACATTTTCTTTTAAAAAATGTACATTTTCTCTATTATAAATGAAACTACATAATTCATACCAATTAATAAGTCTTCAATATATCTTGAAAATACATTAAGAAAGTTATCTTATTAGGAATATCCTATATAATAATTTTCATTATAACTTGTGTAAATGGAACCATGTGAACATGTGATCTACAATGACTATTAAGGTAAATCATACAATTGGGGGAACCATGGAATAAGCATGGCATACATATTACGGAATAAATAAATAAAGAACAATAAACCTTAATCAACTGATACTGGGATCATGATAAATACATGAAAATAAATAAAAAATGAATATTAATAAATAAAATCCCACATTGATGGAATGAAATATGCTAGATATCAAAAACATATTTCCATGTACTTGTTCTATGAAACTATACTATTATTGGGAGATGAATATTCTAAAACCCAACATTTTTTCTCATGTGACTGGTCGATGAGTCGAGGGTTTATATAACTATGGGCGCAACATATCACTTGTTTTATTCTAATTTATTCCCCATTAGTGTTAAAAAGACATGTCATACCATTTCTTAAGGAACCACTTAAAAAATAAATAATGATTATATACACAATGAATGATGAAAAATTTAAATAAATAGTCGACCTACATAACAAGTAAATAATCATAATGTATGTCAATACTTTTCCGCTTTTAAATAAAAGGGATTCTATTGTCATAACCAATCTTGAGAAAGATGGTGTATGGTAAAACGATACACATTTTATCTTTATAATAATCATCTAAATTGGAATAAAAACATACCGAATTCCAATATATTTCTATATGTCTATAGAATAACATTCTTTGTCGAGAAACACTATCCAATCTAAATTATACTAATACAAGATGTTCACACTATATAAATAAATTAGTGTGCTTTTATGTACATTATATACATATGGAGAAATGATAAGATTTTTTTTCAGAAGAACATAACCCTATATTATCAATGTAAATATAAAATGATTTTGATATATATGAAAAAAATCGTTGAAAAATAATTCAATGAGCGATTTCAAAAAATAAGGGATCAATAATATTTTTTTTTGAAACAGTGAGTTCAATCCATCAAGTGGTAATAGACACACACGCCTAATGATATATATATATATATATATATATATTTTGATAAATCATGAGACATAAACTCCATTATGGTAAAACATTTTGAATATGATAAGAGAAATGGGAGAAGAAACAAAAAATATCCTTTTGAAAATTTTTAACGTTAACAAAACAAAATTATATTTCACTTTAAATTTCATCTTTTGAAAAGTAACATTAAATATTTTTTAATATTTTAATTTTAATAATAATCTATAAAAATGGATCCTTGAAAATACATTGTTTTTATGTCGAATAAATTAGGATAGGGAGATATAAAATATTAAAGTGAAAGGAAAAATCCTTTTTATTATTTTCAAAATTACATTGTTCAAAAATTACATTGTAAGAATATTAAGAAAAATAATTTATATTAAAACATAAATTTACTAAATATTATTATAACATATCTTGTAATATAATATGATGGTGGAAAAACACATTCAGGGAAAATAAAATTTCTTAGATGACATATTATAACTCAATGAAATCGAATTTAAGTTTTTAATAACACTAATAGGAAACATACTCCACAAATCATTAAAAAAATGAAAGGAAATTCAGTTGAAAGAATTTAAATAATAGTAAAATATGACCTAATACAATAAAATGTTTTTTACTGAACTTATATGAAATAATTTCATTGGAAAAATCATAGATCAATGAATAAACATTTAGTTACCAAAAACTCTTACAACTAGGGTAACACTTGAGTCAAAATAAATTTATAAAAAATAAATTTATTTGTAATATTTTACAACATTAATAAAATAATATAATGTGTATAGAATTGATCATACACTAAATAAAAATATGACCATATAATAAAAACATGGTTTATATCATGCAACATCACTTGAAGAATTAGAATTGAGAGTAAGAAAACCCTTATATATTTAATAACATTCTAATAAAAACCCCTAGAAAGAGTGGTCTAATAATTGAACATTATATATCATGATTAAAATATTATTCATCATATGAAATCTCAAATAGTTACTATATAGACAACATAATGGAAATTAAGTCCATAATACTAAACATGTCTCATAGAGAGTAATTTGAGATGAATATAGCTACCTCGATCATAATTCATTTTTTACATGTGAATAGAATCTTAAAAAATTATATTACGTTAATAAAATAAAAACCAAATAAACTTCTTCAAAACAATAACCATTTATACTCCCCATTTACAACAATTCAATTAATATATATTTTAGTAATTTTTTACTTATTTTTGAACACCGAGTGTTAGTAATCTTCATTTCTTTGAATTAGTTTCACAAAAGAGTTATTGGTATCTATTATTTTTGGAAATTAAATCACTATTATATCATGTAATATACATTAATATATGTGACTATATATCCTTTAAATCTATAATTTTATTACATTGTAGGATTGGCTATAATAAGTGAGGATGAAATCAATGACAAACATGTCTTAGTGATTATTAATAAACGACGAGTGATTTCTAAATTAATGATTTAAATGTTTATATAAAAATAAAATAACCAGAAAACCATTATTCTAATATTTATATCATATTTTAATTATAAATATGTTGTCACAGTCATCCATGATATAAATACAATGTATTTTTATGTAGGATGTTCAACCTACCAAGATTGATTGATTTTTATGAGGTGGTTTAGTCGTAATATAATTATACCATAAGCATAATGATCTTATTTATTATTTATTAGTGTGATATATTATAATTTTAAATAATATTATATAGAATATAATTTATATAATGTCATTAGTTAGGATGAAGGATCATTTTCCACCTAGTTCTCTCGTTTGAAAATATTTAATTAACTATTATCATTTGTTGATCATATCATTAATATGTTACCCAATTTCTCATACTAAAAGATTAAGGATATAATACACATATTTTTATCCCTTCAATACAATCCGTATGAGAAGAAAAATATGGAGGCACTGAAAAGAAAAGTGGAAATAAATCATTCCATGGAGGTGGAAGTCCACATGTATGCATGATTGATGATTTTTTTTTCAATAGATTGTGAGAAATAAATAACAAAGTTTAATGTTTTATAATGATAAAAATGATAAAAATATGATAATTATTTATTCAATCCCCATTTTATTCTATCATTATAAGGTGGTGAATGAAAATTAAACTTTTTTATCATGTTGGTCATAGTCCTTTTAACACACTAACAATGATATCATCATTCTTAATAAAATGGTAAAATGTGATTAATTATTATTCACATAACATTTAATTATTTATTATAATTGTTGATAATGACATTTTTGTAATATTTTTATCTTAATAAAAGGGGATACCATGTTAAGTATGTCATGTGGCTCAACAATTGAGAAATAATTGAGCGTGTAAGATATAAGGTTGATATACACCTAATCCACTCAATTATGGGAATTTTTTTCATGTTTCAATACCTTTACCCCTCAAAATATTACTTTTACAATTTTCCATTTTCTTACTGTAACAAGTTTTTACCTAAGGTAAATTAATATTTATAATGAAACATAATGTGGTAATTATTAGATAATATAGACCCAACGATTCTAAAATTTAAATCCATTTTATTTTATTCAATTTATAAAAGTAAAAAAATTAATTTTAAAATAAAAAAATACAATGTATTTATATATTTGTAGAAAATTTTAATTATGTTATAAAATATTATATATGGGTTTTTTATTTAAAACCATTTATAAAAAATTAAACTCACTTATAAAATACATACTTTTCTATGAAGATGTTTCATGATTTTAAAATTCATACATATATACTAATTAGAAAAATCTGAAAAATTAATATTAAAAAAATATTACTTTGATGATTCCAAAAATTAAGTTGATATTTTAAAAGAGAATTTCTAAATTTGGGAAATAAATATTTTAAATAAAATGGTGGTATTTGTTAAAGAATTGTCTATATAAGAATATCAATTTTTACAAATATTAACCATTCTCATTAATATTTCCTATTATTTTGTACACAAATTTGTATTAATAAATTTTTATTATTAAATACATTATATAATCATTAATCACATGTTCTGTGAAATAAAATTCATATCTCTTGGAAATGAAATATTTAAGAAAATGCATTTCTAAACATAAAATATCAATAATAGTCATTTTAGCAATACTAATTAAACTTCAATTATACTAAAAGTATACTTTATTTTAATTTCATACAAATTTAATTTACTTTTTACAAATATTAATCCCATTTAATTAAATATCTAGGATATATTTTTAATTCTTAATATTTATATTTTTGTTAAAAAAAGATAACAATTTCATTTCAGTTCGATGTTGTGTGTTTGGGAAACTATAAAAAACATTTAATAAATTAAAGGTAGTCATATATTGAAATTTTAAGGTGATAAATTCCCCCAATTAAATAAATTCAATTCTATAAAATTTATTTATAAATTTAATTCTCTAAAGTTAATTTATTAATAATTGTAGAAATTTGGAGATGGTGTTCTTAACAAATTTAACATTTGGAGTATGAACTCTAATATGAAATCGACCATACACTTCTAGGCTATATCAACTAATGTTTCATTATTTGAACAACATTATCCAATCATACAATCATATAACCATGTATTTATATACCATAATCATATATTTTTTATAACATACCTTTCCCCGAACTATTTGAATTTAGAAGCCAATAAACCACATCAATGTTATATATTCCTCAAAAAATTAACTCTCTATTTTACCTTGAATTGGTTTTTAACACTAATTCATATTTTCACACTGTATCCAGTATATATCATCATCCAAAAAATGCAATGAAATTTCCCAAAATAGCATCAATAAATTATCAATGCCAAGATTTCTATTACAATCTATCATACATATTTAAAATCAAATAAGTATTTATTTTCTCAATATTAATAATATATTAAACAAAATATTTATCTATAATTCAATCATGTGTTCTCCAATTTTTACCCCAAAATAATAATATTTTCATAAAATTAGTTTTAAAGGATAGTAATACCATTTAATACACATTTACAAAACATTAAATAAGAAATGCTGAAGAAAATTCCTTTTATATATCATATATTCATCATATCTTTTAGAATGATTCAATATATGATTAAAAAATATTAATCACTAATGAAAATAGCTAAGGGTACCATGAATCTATTTTAATTTATATATAAATTTTAATACCTTAGTTAACATAAGAAAACACACCATTTTTCTATTATTATAAGCTTATAATTTAATTATCAACCATTTATTTACTCTCATTTTTTATTATAAGACATAATAAATCCTGGATACATACCTATTTGGGGTTTTTGTGTGTTATTATTTCATCTAAATAGTAAAAGAAATATTTCTATGATAAAATATAAAATATAAATTTGAAAAAAAATCCGAATCTTTTTTTCTCTTTTAAGAACTCATTTTTAACATATGATACTTTTGGTTTAACTTATGACTCTTTGTTCAATTCATGATTATCTATGATCATTTTCATATTAGGTTCTATAACATAACAGGATAATATCATACTCAAATATATAATAATGTTTCATTATAATAATGTTAATAAACCATTTAATATTTATTAAGAGTGTCTATATAAGCTTCCAGTCATAAGACGATTCACCATAAACCTGAGTGAAGATCGAATCGATGCTTAATCATCCATTTTTAGTACGACTACCCCTAGATTCATATGTTACCCAAATGTTTCCACATAAAAATATCTAGATAGGGATTTATTTCTAGGAAGACCAATATAATAACCAATATATCAAACCAAAAATATGTTTTACAATACTTAAAATAATTCATCGGGGTTTCTCTAATGTCCTATTATCTTAATCAACAAATAAAATGTGCATTATTTCCTTAACATTAAATAATATTCTATTCCAAAGGGTTATCTATATATTTAAAATTATTATCACCTTAAACCTATCAAACATTAAATTATCCTAAAAATAATCATATCCAATTGTATCCAAACCTTTTTTTGATACCAAATGTGATACCTCATATTATCATTCATCGATCTGTTACTATAAACACAATGTTTACATACTCACTTTGATACCTATTATAAAATTGAGTATATAAACAAATTTATTTAAATAAATCAAAAACGGTTATTACATCAATTAAATCCTAATGATATTTTTAGGTTTAGATCTTTATATATTTTGGAAAATTATAAACAAACAAAACCCGTGTTCTTTATATCGAATTCTATTATCCATTGTATACAGAATTAATTAAATCATAATGAGTCTTCAATATCCATCCAAAATTTTCCAAACAAGCTAAACTATTTGGAAAATCATATGTAATAAATTTATAAATAGTCTAGTTAAATGGAAATATAATAATGGGGGATCTCAAACACTTAGTATGGGAAAACATAAAACATAGATAGTCATGGAATAAACATGGCATATGTATTATAGAATGAATAAATAAAAAGAATAAATCCATAATCAATTGAAATTGAGACCATTATATATAAATTATAATAAACAAAAACATGGATATCAATAATAATGATATCATACTAATGGATGGTATAATTATTTTCTTCAAAAAAAATTCTAAGGATTTATACATAAAAACTATCTTATTATGGGGAGAGATATACACAAAAACCCAAGTTATTTTGACTCATGAGACCTGTTAATTCATTATTCACTTTCAAAAAACATGATGATTAATTAAATTTGGTTCATTAAATACATAACATATAATTATATTCATAATTATAACTATTTTTACACCCCATTTACATTTATTTTTTGTACATATATATTAGTTAGTTTTTCTATATTTTTAACTCCAGGTATAAGTAATATTTACCACTTTCATCTAATTTCCCAAAATATATGTTGGTATTTATTATTTTTCCAAGTTAAATAACTATTTAATCTACTAATATACTTAGTTATATGTTAAAAATAGTTTTTAAATCTATAATATTATTCCATGGAAATTTTATCTTTAATACATGAGGATAAAATTAGTGAAAGTCATGTTTCAGTTATTTAAAATGTACGAAGAATGATTTGTAAAATAATCTAACAAATATAGATTTAAATATATAAAGGAATAATTAGGTATATATTGATAACATATCTTAAAATTAAATATGTTTTCATAGTCATAGATGATATAAATGCATAGTATCATTCAAGTATGTGGTAAAACCAACCCAAACATGAACTTATCACGACTTGTGGATAATTATGTGGATGTTTAGTTTTAATATCATTATTGAAAAAGAATAATTATATTATTTAGTGTTTATAATATTGATATATTATAGTTTTAAATAATTATAATGTTATGATAATTTATATAAATTCATTACGTAGAAAGAAGCGATAATGTTTCTCTTAGTTCATTCGTTTTAGACAATTTATTCAACAATAATATTTTATTTATCATATCATTAATAGGTTATATTTTTTTTTGGAAAAATAATGTTAATGATATCATACACACCTTATTTATCCTTTAATATCAACCTCATAAACAACCATGTATGGAGACAATGTAAATGAAAAACAAAATCAATTGTTCCATGGAGGCGATAGTCTACACGTACACATGGTTGAAGGTTTCATTTTCAAGAGAATGGGTGAATAGTGTAATATGGTTTAATGTATCAAAATCCTAATAAATAAATAAATATAATAATTATTTACTAAATTCCACTTTCACACTTTAATTTTAAGGAGGTAAAGTAAAATAAACTCATTGTGTCCTAGAGAAGGTAGTCCTCATAATACATGAATGGAAAATTATTTTTTATTAATATAAAAGATAAAAGGTGAGTAACTAATATTCATATATAATAATATAATTAAGTATATACCCAATATTTATGTCAATATATAGGAATTTGAAAATTAAAATTGAAGGAAACAAATAAGTTACGTAAAACATGATTACTCATGTTTTGTAAATTGAGATTCCCATGAATGATACCTCATAAATGGATGAAAAGGATAATATTTTATGAATAATAGATCAAGATAGTGAAAGAGTATTATATGAAAATTAAAAATTTTAATGTTCTTGGGGAAATTTTAATTTTTAGGAGTTCCTTAAAGGGTGGTGATAAAAACCCTTTTTTATAAGAGGTGAGAATATTAATTTAAATATTTCAACTTAATATTTAAGGAGTACATGTAAAACATGTCATCTGGATCAATAGGTTTGAGTAGGATAGGACATGAGGTTCTATTTTATAAGTTAGTTGGGTGAAAATCTTCTAAATACATGATAAATTGATGTTTAATATGTTTTTAACTCACATATAATTGATCAAAAGCGATATATCACAAATTATTACAAAGATAAAGACAAAAATATATTCAACTAATAATATTTATACTGGTTTAAGTTGAATTTTGATCCCTATCACTTAGTCTATCTCCCTCATTAACCCTTTCAATATTTACCATGTTAACAAATTTCCTAATCTATATGGGTTATAAATATAATTTTAAAAATTCTAATTGTAACATACATGCACAATTAGTGATATCCTATCATAAAATTGAGTTATTATTGGATATTCATCATTTTATAATTAATTAAAAATAATATTTTAAACATTAAATACATTTCAATGTCATTTTCGGGACTATTAATACAATTTTACTTTAAGTACCTAAAGACAATATTAAAATAATAATATGAACACTATAAAAACTAATTATCCTTTTAAATTATTCATAAAATTAGCGGACATCATAATTATTTCAAATAATAATAAATTGAATGTTTTTAAAATAGTTTACTTTATTTATCCACTACTCTCCCAAATGCAGCATCAATGATACATGAAAGTTCTACGTAATTTCCCAAGGACTAAATTAGAACAAAATTACTAACATTAATAGACTTTTTTTTTCAAAAAAATTATCATCTATATTAATTTATATATAATTTTTTATATCCATTTCATGAAAACATAATAAATGTGTGTGAGAGAGATAAATAAACATTTTGTAATTATTCATTACAAAAATAATATAATGGTTTTAATCAATGGAGAGTGACCCCAAAATATCGTATTTTGTTAAGATAAGATGGTTCCTGTGGATGTAAACTCACCTAATGAAATAAATGTATGTTTTTTATTTATTTTTAGACCTTATTGCACATTATTATCCTAGATTAACCCATTTTAATTTTTTACTATAGTGATATACTTTTTTATGGTTACTATTTTATATGACTAAACATTTAAATAATATCATTAAAGAGTTTTGGAGATGATGATTCAAAAAATTGAATCAATTTTATAATATTGAATTTTCAAAATGAGTAAAAATTAATTTCTATATAATTGTGTGAATGATAATAAAAAATAGTTTTTATAAATATACCTATTTTAAGAATGAAAATGATTTTACACCAAAAACATGTATAATTTTTATTCTTATGGTATAAATAGAATTTTTTTAAAAAAATTTAAATTATTTTAAATTTTCAAAAAATAAAAAATTAAACGTAACATGGAAAATAAAATGATTAAAATTGAAGAAATAATATTTTTTTCAAAATAGTTATTTTCACTATTCACCAAAAAACCAGTATTTTCATGAAATCAAAAAAATTATTTTAATATTTTCAAGAAAATTTGATTTAAGAAATATTTTTCATCTTATAAATTCATTTTGAAAAATTGGTAAATAATAATAATAATATCCAAGAAAAAATGCAATAAAACCCATATATTATGAAGTTATATTTTTCAAGTGTAAGACAAATCTATTAAATATGACCTAGCCAAGTAGAAAAGGGCCCTATGGGGTGTAGGGGAGGTCTCAAGTTTGAGTCTACCCAACTTACTACATGGGTGTGTTTGTGTGTTTCTTTATAGGTTTTTAGTTCCTCTTCCTTGAACATTTGTAAATAAGATTGAATTATACTCATTTTTTATATAATAAACAACATTTGATGTATTTTATTATAATAGTAAAAAATATTGTAAAATGGAAATTAGTCTTTATTATATATTAGTTTTTCATAATCAAGAAACTTAATATAATTGATGACAACATCAATTATTGAATTAATTAATTGAGAATATTAAATTTATTGAATAAAAGCATCCATGTTAATAAGAAATATTAAAATGGGTACATAAATAGAGAGGAATAAAATTATATGAATAGAAATGCTAGGGTCATTTTGGTCCCCTAGAATCCTTGAAATTATGGAAAAAACTATTTAAATAATACAAATCATTATTAGTCGAATATTTTTTTATAAATGTACAACCTTGAGGGGAATTGAAGTGAAAAATTAATAAAGGAATTAATATATATTAACATGAGGTAATATGAAAGTTGGTATGGGGATATGACCATTAGAATTGGAATATGATCGTTAGGAGTTGTGACCAGACTATTAGGAATAACAAACTAACCTCTATAATAGTTAATTAACCTCAAAATATAAAATTTAATATATATAATATTTACCTTGACTCATTTAATAACATATGAATATTTTAATTCCATATAATTAATATTTAAATTTAGAACTTAATGAAATTAAAAGTAGTATTTTAATAAAGATCATTTTAATATAAGTGATTAAAATAATAATTTTTATAATAATAATTAAATTACCTATATTGTAGTATTTTTATATTAAAAGTAATTACATTTTTTTAATTCAACACATTTAAATTTGGTTAGTGTGAAATTTTGAGAATTTTTTAATTTTTTTAGTGAATAATAACAAATAAAATTTTATGTCTTTAATATAATTTATGTCTTCATAAATATTTTATAATGCTTATATAATTTAAAAAAACTGGATCCATGACAAAGAAATCAGTTATTTTTTTATTGTTAAATATTTGTATAAATTAAAATTATTTTCCAAACATATAATAAACTTCCCAAATTCAAAAGTGGAAAATAAGTTTTCAGAATCATTATTTTGTGGAAAACATTTTCACATTCTAATGTTAATATAAAATATTTATGTTAGATTAAAAAACTAAAATATTTCAAAAAAAACCTTGTTAATGACATAAAAATGATCCAAAAACATAGTTAAGTTAATGATATTCTAATTTTTGCATCCTTGATTTACATGACTAATATTTGGAAATTAATTAAAAATCCTCCCCCATTTTCTATAAATAACCAGCTATCCATAAATCTCCTTCACTCCCAAGAACATAAGCATAAATTTCATTGATTTATCCTCTCTATATCATTTTTGAAGAGTTTTTAAGGTTTTATAGAACCATCCTTGACACAACCCATCCCCCAGGGCCCATGTCGTGACTACCCAAATCCCACCTTCCATAGGCCAGGGGATGGGGACTAACACCAAAGGCTTAATTCGCTAAAACTGGGAAGGAATTGACTTTTAACCTGTAAACACACATAGAAGATACGATCACAAGTAAACTAAATAACAAACAAGTGAGTACAGTATGTAAAAAGGGTCCAGAATACAAGCCCAACTAGAGAGTATAAGAAACTGAAAGTACAAGTACAACTAAAGAAAAAATAAAAATTTCCAATGGGTCATCTTCTGAGGTTCCAACCTGAAGGGTACGTACAGATCGCCTCCTCAGTAATCCATGATCATCTGTCTCCTCTGTGTACCGACATGTCGTAAGGTCCACCTCTGGGTACCTTCCAGTCCTGGTACTCTCAGTCTCGGTTAGCGTTGTCCATCTTCGGCATCCAAAACAGTGAGGTGCGGGCATAACCCATATAGGGGTGAGTATAATGACACTCATTAGGGACCCCGAGACCCTAAAGGTCTGACAAAATCCATCAAGGATAAACCATAATGTATAAAAACAATAGATAACCCAGCTTAGTTGTAAAGACCCGTAAATTTCAAGGAAATTTTTTCCTTAATTTTCTTTGGAATTTTACAAGAGCGCAGTTTCTGACGGCACCTGATTCCGAGGCCCGGTGTGCCCGGAATCAATTTTCAAAGTTTGGCTTGGGTACGTTCAGTGAACGGACGAGCGGGTTTTTCTAACTTTTTAACCGGTGCCCGAAATCGAATTCTGAGGGCACCGATGAAATCGCAGCGCCGATATTCGCTTAGAAACGCCTCTTCCGGAGTTGCGTTTGCTCGGGTGTGGTTTTTTAATTTTCGAGCTTAAAGTTAAGAAATAAAATTATTTTTGCGACAACTTTATTTTATTTCACTTAAGCCACTTGGAAGCCACTTGAAGCCACTTAAAGGCGGCTTGAACTGAGTTGAACTGGATAGGATGCTATCCAGAAATATCCTACCCCCTTGGTAGGATATTTGTGAGGTGGGGCCCGCACGAGCCCCGCCGTTTCTTTCCGCTAAGAAACGCACCCGTGAAAACCCGTCTTAATGAAAGTCAACTGACGCGTTTTCTAAATTCATAATAGACCATTTAATTGGGCGGTTTATTTCGTGAATTAAATGGGCTGTTTCTTTCGTGAATTAAATGGGTTTTTTCTTTCGTGAATTAAATGGCCTTTTTCTTTCGCCCGCGGGGGCTGGGTGAGTTGGTTCAAGGCGGTGGTGACCCGTCGCTGAGGTTCCGGGTTCGAGTCCTCACAAAGGCAATGCGCACCATTTGTCAGCGAACCTCTCGTCCCCTCGTCTCTGTGGGAACTGGCCCAAGCCCAAGGGTTGGCCACCTTGGGCCTAGCTGGGGGCGTGCGGCGCGCAGGTGGGCAGGCCAACCCTATACCTCGTTACCCATACAACACGTTTGGAAATGCGCCCGTAAGGGGCTTTGCGAACTAGGGTTCCCCCTCGTCGCCGCCACTTCCTTCGCCTCTCGTTCGGGCGGCATTTCTCCTTGCACTCGGTGAGCTCGTGGTGGTGGATCTCCTATCATAGTGGTGTTCGTTGACTCGGCCATCGTGATCTTTTCTTCCGCTGCTGGCCTGACTTCGGCAGTGCGGTGATGGTCCGCGGCCGATCTTTAGCTCCTCCGGCATGCGGGTTGTCGCCTCGGTTCTATTGTGTGCGTTGGAAGCTGCATCGTGTCTTTCGTGGGCGTCTTGGATGGCGGCGACGGGATCTGATTTGCAGAGGGGCTTCTTTCCAGCGTTCGGGTGATGGTTTTATTTCTTTGACTTCCCCATCTTTTTGTTTTTGGATTTGAGTTTTCTATTTGTGATGCTGAGTTCGTGTTTGCCTGGTATTCCCGACGGAGGCGGTGATGGTCTAGATTGTTTCTCTTGCTGACTTCCTGCTTTGGTTGTGGATTTGATGTTGGTTGGGGATCGGTTTCTCGGTGATTTGTTTTGTGGTGACACGAGGATGATTATGGCTTGGGTGAATCTATTTTCTATGGTGAATCGAGTTTTGTTCTTCGACTTGGCGGTGGTTCTGGCGTATGTTTTGATGATTCCAGTGCTGTGGAGTTGCAGTGATGATGTATTTGGCGTAACCGGATCTGGCGCATTCTCCGGTGAATGGTGGTGCGTGGGAAGCCGATGGAGTTCACCGGCGCTTGATGCGAACTGGGCAGCTGTCGCGTTTGGTGCGAGACTCGAGGAGCGAGACTCGAGGTGCCGCGTGACATGACGACTTGACTCATGATGGTGCGTGATGATTTTTGATTTTTGAATTTTGTGGAATTCTGGTCCGCTGTAGAGGCGGTAGGGTTTGGCTGGTGTGGATTTTTAATTTGGTTTTCTGCTTTGTATTATGTACTGCATCTTTTATTTAATAAATTTTGACAGGTCTGGGTATTAGGCCTGGCCTGCACCTTTCGGTTAAATGGCCTGTTTCTTTCGTTGAATTAATTCAACGAATTAATTCAATCGTTTCTTAACCGGTTTTCGTGTGTTGGCATGTTAATAAAATAAGACCAACCCAAAATCTTTTGAAAAGATTTGAGAGGATCCCTGTTTCTTCAGCTCCCTCGCGAAGAACGCGAAGAACGCGAAGAACGCGAAGAACGCGAAGAACGCCGAACCCGGAAATCGACGACGCCTTCGTCCGAGACGTTCTTCCGATCTCCGATCTCCGATCACCGACCATTTGAGGTGAGTGATTTCGGATTTCCGCTCAAGGTTCTTTCCGTTTGGTTTTAAACACAGATTTAATTAATTATAATTTAAATATGTTGTTCTTGGTTCGTTGAGTTCGCCGACTCAACACCGGTTTCCGCGACGACGTGACGCCTCCCCGCGACGACGCGACGATCCCTCTCTTCCGCGACGATCTTATCCGCGAAGAACGCCCACGCGCGACGATCGACGAGGTAGGGATTTCATTATGGGAATTACCCCTTTTTAAATTAATTCCCGTCAATGTTTCTCTAAAAATTTAAGAACCGGAATCAAAGAAACAATTATATTTATTTAAAATTGTTGGTTCATGTGTTGAACATTCTATTAAATTTCTCCCGGTTGTTTATCTCTAACGCGGAGGGTGCGGGCCAAACGAACACGGCCCGACGACCCTCCGTCGTTCTTCGTTTTGTACGGATTTGACGGTCAACGACGGAACGTGCCGCAGCGGATGTTTGACGATCCCGCAGTAAAGAACGGATCCCGGGAGGAGCAACGGCGCAGACGGGAAGGAAATCGGGCCAACGGAACGATGCCGGTGGCGCCCCGGCGCGCCGCCGGACGAGTCCGCCGCGGCTGAAGCTGCGCGGGTCCGGTTCGTCCAGGCGGGACGCGGCTCAGCCGCGTCCGCGGTTCGCCAGCGCGGCCCACGCGGGCCGCGACTTCCTCAGGCCGCGGGTCAACGCCTGCGGCGCTCGGCCGCTCGGCCGAGCCGCGCCGGCCGAGCCGGGCCAACCGGGTCGGACCCGGGTCGGGCCGACCCAGGGGGGTCGGGCCGGGTCGGCCCGGGCCCGTACCCCCCTTCTTCGGACGTTTTCGTTCAAACGCCCGTAACATGAGCTTCGTGCCTCCAAACGACCCGCCGTCAGCGGCAACGCGATCCTTGGATCGAGACGGTCGTTTTGGTATATCGCACTCAAGGTTTCGGAATACTTTGAGTTCGGCCGGGTTGGTTCGTACACGAGACCAACCGGGCCCTCGGAGCGGAAACACTCATATCTTGAGCTACGGACGTCCGATTGACGTGACGTCAGCTTTGTTGAATTCCTCTAAGTGAGACAGATCTTTTGGCATACTCCGCCCGATGTTTGGACGTAGGTGGAGTGCGGTCGGGTTGGTTTTGCCTTAAAAAACCAACCGGGCCCCTGGGACGAAAATGTCAATATCTCTCAGACCGGGCGTCCGATTGACGCGCCGTCTACGACGTTGAGTTCCTGTTGACGATACGGAACTTTTGGATACATCAACTTCGGACTTTGTGTCAGTTGATGTATCAGCCTCTCGGCTCGTGGAGCGGACCCTCCCGAACGAGCTTGCTGTGTGCGGGAACCCTAGGCTGGCTGCGACTGCTACTTCGACGACGACGACCGTGCAGAGATCCTCAGCGGACTGCGGCGATGACTGTGCAGAGATACTCTGTGGACTCTGACGACGACCGTGCAAAGATCCTCAGTGGACTGTGGCGACGACTGTGCAAAGATCCTCAGCGGACTGCGACGACTACTGCACTCAGCGATCCTACGTGGATCAGTGCTTCAGGTCCTGCGTGGGCCCGGTCCTGTGTGGGCCCGTTCCTGTGTGGGTCCGATCCTGCGTGGGTCAGCGCTTAGCGGTTCTGTGTGAGTCAGCGCCTACAGGTCCTGCGTGGGCCCGGTCCTGTGTGGGCCCGATCCTGTGGGGGTCTGATCCTGTGTGGATCATCTCTCAGCGGTTCTGTGTGAGCCAACTCCTACAGGTCCTGCGTGGGCCCGATCCTGTGTGGGTCACTGCAAGGTTAGTACCTATCGATCCTTCGTGGGTCCGACGACTTAGATGGTTCAATGATCATCTTTATCGTCATCCTAAGAAGTATACCTGTGTGAGCTGAATCTTGTGTTACTCTCCTTTGTGGATTGTGTTGTTCTATCCTGCGTGGGTATGCGTTTTGCTTTCCTGTGTGGACTGGGTTGTGCTTGGGCCCGGACGTTGGAGCCGATCGGGGAATTGATGACTTAGGTATATGTATGTGCATATACCTAAGTCGTGTCAGATGTTACTTCGTGATTGTACCTCTTCTTCGTGATTTATCCTTTGTGGATTTCGGGAGACCTTCGGGGGTCTCGGGGTCCCCACTGAGTAGCTTATACTCACCCCTGCACGGGCTATGCCCGCACTTCGTGGTGTTGGTTGCAGATGACGGACAGCGCTGATCGTGGAGGAGGCGTGTGGAGCAGGACAGTACCTGGAGGTGGACCACTGGGCGGGACGTACTCGGAGCGGTCAGGTGGGCCCGAGGAGCAGTGGAGGCTATCTGTACCCACCCTTCAGGTGGGACTTCCAGAGGACGGCTCGACGCTGCAGTTTTCCCTTTTCAGTTGCAGTTTTTCCTTTCAGTTGTACTTTACAGTTGGGCTTGTATTTCCGGCCCCTTTTTTACTTTCAGCACAGCTTGTACAGTTTTACTTAGTGTTTACTTTTCCGCTTGCTTACTCTGTGGTGCTTGTTTACTTTTCAAAGGCAATGCCTTCCCTTTTTTTTGGGATTTACGCGTTGGTGCTTGTCGCCAGCCCCTGGACTATGGAAGGCGGGCTTGGGGTAGTCACGACACGGGCCCCGAGGACGGGTCGTGACAAATTGGTATCAGAGGTGGTCGGTTCTACTGCAGACTCTGATCTTTCTTCTATGTGAAGCAATAGTGTTTAGCGTATTGAGTGTGGTTATCAGTCCAGGGAGTCCAGTGTTGGTGCGGCGGCCGACGTATCCATACACCAGTACCATGTCTTCTTATTCCCGACTTAATGCATGAAAACATTGATTGCTTGTGTGTTCCAAGTTTTCTTTGTGATTACTTGTGTCAGCTCACCAGGTATACTGTTCTGACCGTGGCATACTTGTTTCCTTTTCAGGATGGCACGACGACAGCAGCCAGCTAGGGTTCCTAGAGTAGGGCGCGACGACAGCCCGCCGAGCGACGAGGCCTCGGTACAGGGCCCGTTGACAGCAGAGGCACCGGCGGTACCTTTACCCGCCGAGCCCCCGATGCTTCCAGCACTGGCAGCTGACGACGCACGATGCCTCGGAGCTCTGCACGAGTTCCAGGGCCAGCGACCACCCAGGTTCCGTGGGGAGTCGGACCCCCAGGCAGCCGAGGACTAGCTGGAGGCGGTCATCCGAGTTTTCAGGCTAGTGAGGACACTAGCAGACCTCATGGTGATCCTCGCTGCGAGCCTACTGCACGCAGAAGCCGGACGCTGGTGGAGCCTGATGCTCCAGGTACACGATGAGGCCACCCTCATCTGGACGGACTTCGAGAGCCTCTTCCGCTCAGAGTTCGTCCCGGCCACCCTCCGTGCGGTGCGCATCCAGGAGTTTCTTCAGCTGCGGCAGGGCAGCTTGACGGTCGCTCAGTACGCGGCAAGGTTCACCGACCTTTCTCGGTACTCGACAGACATGGTACGAGACCCCTTCTTCCGGGCCCGGACCTTCGAGCAGGGTTTGAGACACGAGATCAGGGCATCGCTGATCTCCCTCAGCATCCCGACCCAGGCAGGAGTCCTGGAGCGAGCCCTCCTGATCGAGAGCTTCCTGGCTGAGTCCACAGCGAGACCTACCGCAGGGCGACAGATAGCGGAGTCTTTGGCAGTTGGTAGCCGGCAGATGACTCAGGGTTCCAGGCGGACCAGACCATCCGGCAGGCGACCTCGGGACACTGGCTCAGCAGTGCAGGGCACCCAGCCCGGAGCCAGCCTTCCGAGAGGCAGACATTGCTACGAGTGCGGCGGGCAGGGCCACATGGCTCGTGACTGCCCGATCCGTCGTACCGAGGGGCAGCAGACGGTGGAGGGACCACCCAGGCAGAGGCAGAGAGTCGACCGTGGCGGTCCTCAGGGAGGAGGCAGACGAGGCAGAGGAGCTGGCTGAGCAGCGGGTGGTGGGCGACGCTTTGAGGCTCTGCCACCACCTCCACCAGGAGGCCCGCCCCGACCAAAGGGAGCTGGCGGGAAGAGACAGGCTCAGCTCCAGGAAGTGGAGGCCTACGACCACGGTGCACCAGATATGATTAGAGGTACGATCTGTGTCTATTCCACCCTTGCTGCAGTTCTGAAAGACACAGGAGTGAGTCACTCTTTCATAGCCACTGCCCTTGTTCGGAGCTCGGAGATTCCGACAGAGCCGTTGGCTCGATCCTTACGGCTAGAGACTCATACGGGAGCAGACTCGACGATTACGCACTGGTGCCGGAAGTGTGAGCTTACTCTAGGAGGCGAGAGCTTCGGCTAGGATCTTCTTGTAGCGGCGTCGAGGCCTTACGACGTCATCTTGGGCATGGATTGGTTATCTACGGTCCATGCTCATATTGACTGCATTAGGCGCAAGGTGCGATGTGTGCACACCGACGAGAGCAGGTTCACCTTCACCGGCGAGAAGGGAGCCTTAGCAGCACAGGATGGGCTCACGCAGAGGAGAGGTCAGCCCATCACTCATCAGTTGGCTAGCCTCATCCTGGGAGCAGTTGACGTGCAGAGTCCCAGTTTTCCTGCAGTGGTGGATCAGTATGCGGACGTCTTTCCCGACGACGTTCCAGGACTACCTCCTCACAGAGAGGTAGACTTTTATATTGACCTGTACCCCGGGACAACCCCGATATCCACTCCAGCATATTGGATGGCCCCCGCTGAGCTTCGAGAGCTGCGAGTACAGTTGGAGGACTTGCAGGGCAAGGGGTTCATCCGACCCAGTGTTTCGCCATGGGCTTCCCTGATTTTGTTCGCCAAGAAGGCGGACGGGAGCTTGCGACTGTGTGTCGATTATCGTCGCCTGAATCAGGTGACAGTGAGGAACAATTATCTGCTACCCAGTATTGATGATCTCTTCGACCAGCTCAAGGGAGCACGGTGGTTCTCGAAGATAGACCTCAGGTCAGGCTATCATCATCTTAGAGTTCGAGACGAGGATGTGCAGAAGACGGCCTTCAGGTGTCGGTATGGCCACTAAGAGTTCTTGGTTATGCCTTTCGGCATGACCAACGCTCCAGCAGTGTTCATGAGCCTCATGAACAGGATCTTCCAGCCATACCTCGATCGATTTGTCGTGGTCATCATCGACGACATTTTGGTGTACTCGACGACGGAGGAGGATCACGCCTACCACCTGCGTGTTGTGCTAGACACACTTCGAGAACACCAGCTTTATGGCAAGCTCTCGAAGTGTCAGTTCTGGTTACGTGAGGTCCACTTCTTGGGGCTCGTCATTTCTGAGGCGGGAGTTGCAGTGGATCCCGCGAAGATCGAGGCAGTGCTAGCTTGGGAGCCACCCAAGAGCGTGACAAAGGTGCGGTGTTTCTTGGGCCTAGCCGGATACTATCGGAGATTTGTGCCGGACTTCTCCAAAGTTGCGGCCCCACTCTCAGTGTTGACGAAGAAGGGGAAACCCTTTTTGTGGTCAGACAGATGTCAGAAGAGCTTCCAAAAGCTGAGGCAGAGGTTGACCAGCGCACCTATCTTGAGGTTGCCTGAGGAGGGAGTTGGATACGTAGTCTACTGCGACGCATCAGGGACTGGACTCGGGTGTGTACTGATGTAGGAGCAGGCCGTGATTGCCTACGGATCACGTCAGTTGAGGCCTCATGAGCAGAACTACGCTACCCATGACTTAGAGTTGGCAGCAGTGGTCTTTGCCCTGAAGACATGGCGACACTATCTGATGGGTGAGCGCTTCACAGTCTTTTCTGACCACCAGAGTCTCAGGTACATCTTCTCTCAAAAGGAGCTGAACCTGAGACAGCGGCGATGGCTCGAGTTCCTCCAGGACTATGACTTTGAGATAGTCTATACTCCTAGGAAGGGGAACGTGGTGGCTGATGCCCTCAGCAGGAGGACGGGCATCCAGCTACTTGAGGAGGCGACAGAGTAGCTAGCCGCTTTGCAGATATCCTTCGTGGATAGAGACGGAGCAGCCTTCCTTCAGTCTCTCACAGTCTCTCCTCCACTTCTTCAGCGGGATAGAGAGGCACAGCGTGGGGACGTCGACTGTGAGACACGGCGTGCACAGATATCCTCGGGACAGGCACCTGATGGTTTCTCCCTTGGAGCAGAGCACGATGTCCTTTTCAGAGGACGTACCTTGGTACCAGTCGCCTTATGAGAGGAAGTGCTGAGAGAGTTTCACACTTCTCCTTTGGTGGTACATCCTGGAGTGGCGAAGATGTACCAGGATCTCAGACGACAGCACTGGTGGCCGGGCATGAAGAAGGTTGTGGCAGAGTTCGTTTCACGGTGCCTCACCTGCCAGCAGGTGAAGGCAGAGCATCAGGTACCAGTAGGTTTGGTACAGCCCTTGGAGGTCCCGGAGTGGAAGTGGGACGAGATATCTATGGACTTCATGACTGGACTTCCACGCACTTGTAGAGGTCATGACTCCATTTGGGTGATTGTTGACCGACTCACCAAGTCGACACACTTCTTACCCATCCGAGAGCAGGGCTCAGTGGAGAGCTTGGGGCGTATCTACGTTCAGGAGATTGTACGACTTCACGGTGTGCCATCGACTATCGTCTCCGATCGGGACGCTCGTTTTACTTCCCGGCTTTGGAAGGGGTTGCAGGAGGCGTTCGGGACGCGACTACGTCTGAGCACCGCCTTTCACCCTCAGACGGATGGTCAGACGGAGAGGACCATTCAGACTCTCAAGGACATGCTCCGCGCATGTGTCCTCGACTTTGGTCGCAGCTAGGAGGACCACCTACCCTTGGTGGTGTTCGCGTACAACAACAGCTACCACTCCACCATCGGGATGGCACCCTACGAGGCGTTGTACGGAAGGCCTTGCAGATCTACTTTGTGCTGGACAGACCCTGGAGAGTCAGCACTTGTGGGACCAGAGATGGTCTGGGTCACGACAGAGAAGGTCCAGGTCATCCAGGAGCAGATGAGGACAGCACAGAGCCGGCAGAAGTCATATGCTGACAGGAGGCGGAGGCCACTAGAGTTCGAGGATGGCGACCACGTCTTCTTGCGGGTCTCACCTCGACGTGGTTTGAGGAGATTTGGCCGAGGCGGAAAGTTGTCTCCAGGCTTCATCGGACCCTTCCAGGTCCTCAGTAGGGTTGGCGAGGTGGCTTATCGCCTGGCTCTGCCACCTCAGTTGCACCGGGTGCACGACGTCTTCCACGTATCCCAGATGAGGAGATACGTGCACGACCCGACCCACATCATTGACTATGGGGAGCTAGACATGGATGATGGGGCGACTTTTACGGAGGTCCCAGTGGAGATAGAGGATCGACAGGAGCAGGTCCTACGTGGGCGATCGATTCCTCTTGTGCGCATCAGATGGCAGCACGAGATCCTCTAGGAGAGCACTTGGGAGCGGGAGGCTCAGATGCGTGCTCAGTATCCACATTTGTTTCCCTAGTTTGTGATGTATCTTTACGGGGACGTAAAGTCCTGAGATGGGAGTAATGTAAAGACCCGTAAATTTCAAGGAAATTTTTTCCTTAATTTTCTTTGGAATTTTACAAGAGAGCAGTTTCTGATGGCACCTGATTCTGAGGCCCGGTGTGCCTGGAATCAATTTCTGAAGTTTGGCTTGGGTACGTTCAGTGAACGGACGAGCGGGTTTTTCTAACTTTTGAACCGGTGCCCGGAATCGAATTCTGAGGGCACCGATGAAATCGCAGCGCCGGTATTCGCATAGAAACGCCTCTTCCGGAGTTGCGTTTACTCGGGTGTGGTTTTTTAATTTTCGGGCTTAAAGTTAAAAAATAAAATAATTTTTGCGACAACTTTATTTTATTTCACTTAAGCCACTTGGAAGCCACTTGAATCCACTTAAAGGCGGCTTGAACTGAGTTGAACTGGATAGGATGCTATCCAGAAATATCCTATCCCCTTGGTAGGATATTTGTGAGGTGGGGCCCGCACGAGCCCCGCCGTTTCTTTCCGCTAAGAAACGCACCCGTGAAAACCCGTCTTAATGAAAGTCAACTGACGCGTTTTCTAAATTCTTAACAGACCATTTAATTGGGCGGTTTATTTCGTGAATTAAATGGGTTGTTTCTTTCGTGAATTAAATGGGCTGTTTCATTCGTGAATTAAATGGCCTGTTTCTTTCGTTGAATTAATTCAACGAATTAATTCAATCGTTTCTTAACCGGTTTTCGTGTGTTGGCATGTTAATAAAATAAGACCAACCCAAAATCTTTTGAAAAGATTTGAGAGGATCCCTATTTCTTCAGCTCCCTCGTGAAGAACGCGAAGAACGCGAAGAACGCGAAGAACGTGAAGAACACGAAGAACGACAAACCTGGAAATCGACGATGCCTTCGTCCGAGACGTTCTTCCGATCTCCGATCTCCGATCACCGACCATTTGAGGTGAGTGATTTCGGATTTCTGCTCAAGGTTCTTTTCTTTTGGTTTTAAACACAGATTTAATTTATTATAATTTAAATCTGTTGTTCTTGGTTCGTTGACTTCGCCGACTCAACGCCGGTTTCCGCGATGACGCGACGCCTCCCCGCGACGACGCTACGATCCCTCTCTTCCGCGACGATCTTATCCGTGAAGAACGCCCACGCGCGAAGATCGACGAGGTAGGGATTTCATTATGGGAATTACCCCTTTTTAAATTAATTCCCGTCAATGTTTCTCTAAAAATTTAAGAATCGGAATCAAAGAAACAATGTTATTTATTTAAAATTGTTGGTTCATGTGTTGAACATTCTATTAAATTTCTCCCGGTTGTTTATCTATAACGCGGAGGGTGCGGGCCAAACGAACACGGCCCGACGACCCTCCGTCGTTCTTCGTTTTGTGTGGATTTGACGGTCGACTACGGAATGTGCCGCAGCGGATGTTTGACGATCCCGCAGTAAAGAACGGATCCCGGGAGGAGCAACGGCGTAGACGGGAAGGAAATCGGGCCACCGGAGCGACGCCGGCGGCCGGTGGCGGCGGCGCCCCGGCGCGCCGCCGGACGAGTCCGCCGCGGTTGAAGCCGCGGCGGCGGCGGCCAACGGACCCGCGGCCACGCGGGTCCGGTTCGTCCAGGCGGGACGCGGCCCAGCCGCGTCCGCGGTTCGCCAGCGCGGCCCACGCGGGCCGCGACTTCCTCAGGCCGCGGGTCAACGCCCGCGGCGCTCGGCCGCTCGGCCGAGCCGGCCGAGCCGGCCTAGGGGGGGTCGGGCCGGGTCGGCCCGGGCCCGTACCCCCCTTCTTCGGACGTTTTCGTTCAAACAACCGTAACTTGAGCTTCGTGCCTCCAAACGACCCGCCGTCAGCGGCAACGCGATCCTTGGATCGAGACGGTCGTTTCAGTATATCTCACTCAAGGTTTCGGAATACTTTGAGTTCGGCCAGGTTGGTTCGTACACGAGACCAACCGGGCCCTCGGAGCGGAAACGCTCATATCTTGAGCTACGAACGTCCGATTGACGTGCCGTCAGCTTTGTTGAATTCCTCTAAGTGAGACGGATCTTTTGGAATACATTGCCCGAGGTTTGGATGCAGGTGGTGTGCGGTCGGGTTGGTTTTGCCTTAAAAAACCAACCGGGCCCCTGGGACGAAAATGCCAATATCTCTCAGACCGGGCGTCCGATTGACGCGCCGTCTGCGACGTTGAGTTCCTGTTGACGATACGGAACTTTTGGATTCATCAACTTCGGACTTTGTGTCAGTTGATGTATCAGCCTCTCGGCTCGTGGAGCGGACCCTCCCGAACGAGCTTGCTGTGTGCGGGAACCCTAGGCTGGCTGCGACTGCTACTTCGACGGCGACGACCGTGCCGAGATCCTCAGCGGACTGCGGCGACGACTGTGCAGAGATCCTCCGTGGACTCCGACGACGATCGTGCAGAGATCCTCAGTGGACTACGGCGACGACTATGCAGAGATCCTCAGCGGACTGCGACGACTACTGCACTCAGTGATCCTACGTGGATCAGTGCTTCAGGTCCTGCGTGGGCCCGGTCCTGTGTGGGCCCGATCCTATGTGGGTCCGATCCTGCGTGGGTCAGCGCTCAACGGTTCTGTGTGAGCCAGCGCCTACAGGTCCTGCGTGGGCCCGGTCCTGTGTGGGCCCGATCCTGTGTGGGTCAGATCATGTGTTGGTCATCTCTCAGCGGTTCTGTGTGAGCCAACTCCTCCAGGTCCTGCGTGGGCCCGATCCTGTGTGGGTCACTGCAAGGTTAGTACCTATCGATCCTTCGTGGGTCCGACGACTTAGATGGTTCAATGATCATCTTTATCGTCATCCGAAGAAGTATACCTGTGTGAGCTGAATCTTGTGTTACTCTCCTTTGTGGATTGTGTTGTTCTATCCTGCGTGGGTATGCGTTTTGCTTTCCTGTGTGGACTGGGTTGTGCTTGGGCCCGAACGTTGGAGCTGATCGGGGAATTGATGACTTAGGTATATGTATGGGCATATACCTAAGCCGTGTCAGATGTTACTTCGTGATTGTACCTCTTCTTCGTGATTTATCCTTTGTGGATTTCGGGAGACCTTCGGCGGTCTCGGGGTCCCTACTGAGTAGCTTATACTCACCCCTGCACGGGCTATGCCCGCACTTCATGGTGTTGGTTGCAGACGACGAACAGCGCTGATTATGGAGGAGGCGTGTGGAGCAGGACAATACCTGGAGGTGGACCACTGGGCGGGACGTACTCGGAGCGGTCAGGTGGACCCGAGGAGCAGTGGAGGCTATCTGTATCCACCCTTCAGGTGGGACTTCCAGAGGACGGCTCGACGCTACAGTTTTCCCTTTTCAGTTGCTGTTTTTCCTTTCAGTTGTACTTTACAGTTGGCCTTGTATTTCCGGCCCCTTTTTTACTTTCAGCACAGCTTGTACAGTTTTACTTAGTGTTTACTTTTCCGCTTTCTTACTCTGTGGTGCTTGTTTATTTTTCAAAGGCAATGCCTTCCCTTTTTGTTGGGATTTACGCCTTGGTGCTAGTCTCCATCCCCTGGCCTATGGAAGGCGGGCTTGGGGTATTCACGGCACGGGCCCCGAGGACGGGTCGTGACATTAGGTATATGCCCATACATATACCTATGTTATCAAGTAATCCATCTCAATCATGAGGAAAACACAAAAGTTAATAACTCAGCTCAACCAGGATTTTTATTCACATTATCGAAACCATGGATGCTGTAGAAATCCTCCTCTATCGTGTACAGTGGGCCTACCGTGACACCAAGGGGCTTCCCACTAACCTTGGACTGCTGATGTACTCCTTCTATTGATTATCGTGGATCTGCTGCGTCACCAAGCGTTCTCCCCCTCATAGCCTACTGAGGTACAACTCCTGCCGAGTATCATGGCTCTTCCGCATTTCCAAGTTCTCTCCTCCGCAGTGGGTCTTCCGCGAGACTAAGGCGCTCCCCAATGGGCTAGTAGTGTCACCCCGAGTCAAACAGTCACCAGTCCTTAGGTCTCGGCTAGTTAATAGGTCTCCACACTACGCTCTCTCATCTCTGGTAGGATCTGCTCCACAAGATAATGGTCAATAATCCAACTATCACGAAGTCCCAGGAAATAGTATCTCAAAGGTCTGTCATTTCATAGGGGCCTCAACGCAACAGACGAAACATCAATCAGACACCCGGTGTGTGATTTATTAGACTTTTAGTCCCGGGTACCCGGTTGGATTCGTGCACGATCCAACCTGACCGTATCTCAACAATACCCCAAATTCTAATGGGTTATACTCTAAGGGACCATCATTTTCTAATATTAATAGGTCCACAGATGGTTTATCAAACGGACGCTCGGTGCCAAAGATATGGCCAAAAGAAACTAAATTATCGTAATGGGCTCGGGTCCGGTCCGACCCAGCCCGACCTAGTCTGGGCCAAACTGGTTTAGGTCGACTAGACCTTACTCATTGGGTCTGACCCAACCCATTGGGTGGGCCATCCTGTTAGGTTTTACCTGGCCCGCTGGGCCTAGCCAAGCAGGCCGTGAGGGTTTGCGGAGGTCCGTGAGAGCGCGGACCGGTCGAGAGGGCGCGGACCGGCCGCTGGTTGGTGCGAGGGTGGTTCATCTCGAAGGGTTACTCATGTAAGACTCAACCTAGAGGTCACCACGAGGGTAAAACTCGGCCTGGAAGGCACCGCGCGGGGCCAGCTCGGGGCGGCTCGGCCTGGGGCCAGGGTGGCGTAGTCAAGGCCGGGAGGCCGGCTCGGCTGGGGCGCCGTGGGGCATGCGGACGGTGGAGCCAGGGGTGCGCGAGGTGCACAGAGATCAGCAGGCCAGTTCAGCCAGTAGCGGCATGGGGTGCGTGGGGCATTCGAGGCACTGAGGCCGGTGTGCCGGTTTGGCCAGCGGTGGCGCGAGGCGCGTGGGGAGCACGGAGGCCGGCGGGCCGTTTCGGCATATGGCGGTGCAGCTCAGATGGTTTGGCCAGTGGGGGGCGCGGCATGCGGGCATCACGACTGAAGTTTCTCGGAAGTCGGATGGTGGCATGGTTCGGCCTGGGTCGCTGGAACGTCGTGGGGGCGACACATGTTTCCTTTTTCACCTTCGTCGCCTTGTCCCCATGCCGAAGAACATCACAAAGAAGATCAGCGGAGGTGTTAGACAACGTTGGTTTGGTTCACACCCTTCCACATTTAGGTTTATAAAAATTGGCTCACAATAATGATGTGAAGAACAATAATGGAATATATCTTAAAAACATCAATTCCCATAATCTCTAATTAACAAAATAGTCCCAACCCACAAGAAAAAACATCTGTCGATCATCTTGATAATAAGTTGGTCTGTGTTCTTTGTTTTGGAATAAATATAACAAGGGAATAATATCATAATTAAAAAAATTAAACCACTACCTTTGTTCATTGTTCGTTGATGGAGTCTCATGGAAGAAGACGGAGGGGTCGTCGTTCATCGTATCCACCACACACTTCAAATCATGAGCTTTTGTGTCGGTTCAATGACGACTATGAAGAGGGAGGGTCGGTCGTCGAAGATTTCCAATGTTGGTTGCTTCCACAAGGTGCTTCTGAGGAAGAAGTCGAAGACACTCCTTTTCGATGTTCTTCATTGGAAGAACACGTTCTTCATTCTTCGTTGGAGAGAGATTTTTTATCAAAATCTCCTTCCACCTTTTCCAAAAAGAGAAAAGGTAGCCAAGAATAATATATTATAAAATCTATTAAGTTTTTGGCATAATAATTAAAAATGGGTGAATTAATTAAGTTGGCTCCACTAAATTAATTCATGAGGTTGGCACAATAAAAATAGAGGAAGGGTTGACACCATTAAAGGTGGGTGGTGGAGAGACTCTCCCTCATTAATGAGGGGAGTTGAGAGGTTTTCCTCTCCTACCATTATTAGTGGGGTTTAGTCCCTCGTGGTCCCCACATCATAACCTCTCGTGGGAGGTTAGGTTTAGGTGGGCCCCACCACCATAACCTCTCATGGTAGGTTAAGGTGTGGTGGTTCCCACCTCCAACTTCCACTTGGGTGGTTATAACAAATAAAAATAAAATAAAACATGTGTCTATTTTATTTTATTATTCCCATGAAAACCCAAAAAACTAGCTTCTACCATTGACCAGCTGTTGTCGAGGTTAAAGTCTTCTTAAGTGAATATTGGCGCTGCAAGATCAAAAATTCCCTTGGATTTCAATTCTGAGAACTGGTTCAAAAGTTATAAACACTCGCTTGTACATTTTATGAACGTACCCAAACAAAACATCAGAAATTGGTTATGGGCACACTGGGCCTCATAATCACACGCCATCAATTTTCATAGACTTGTAAAATTCCCATTTATTTTAAAAAAAATTAAATCAAAATTCCGGGTCTTTACATGCTGCCCACCTCAGGATTTATGTCCCCGTAATCCACAATTGAAACTAAGGGAACAAGTGTGGGTACTGAGCACGTATTTGAGCCTCCATCTCCCTTGTGCTCTCCTGGAGGTTCACGTGCTTCCAGCGAACGCGCAGTAGAGGTATCGACCATTGAAGAAGGACCTGCTCTTGTCGATCCTCAATATCTACAAGATCCTCCATAAAAGTCACCCCATTGTCAACGTCCAGATTTCCATGGTTGATGATGTTGGAAGGGTCATGCACGTATCTCCTCAACTAGGATACATGGAACACATCGTGCACTCGATGCAACTGAGGTGGAAGAGCTAAGTGGTATGCCACCTCGCCAACTCTGCTGAGGACCTAGAAAGGTCTAATGAATCTCGAAGATAACATTCTGACTCAGCCAAGTCCCCATAGATCACATCGAGGTGAGACCCGTAGAAAGACATGGTCACCATCCTCGAACTCTAGAGGCCTCTGTCTCCTGTCGGCATACGACTTCTGCCTCCTCTGTGCAGTCTTCATCCACTCCTAGATGATCTACACCTTTTCTGTAGTATTCCATGCCATCTTTAGTCCCACCAGTGCTGACTCCCCTCGGTCAGTCCAGTACAAAGGTGATCTGCAAGGTCGCTCGTACAACACCTCAAAAGGTTCCATCCCTATGGTGGAGTGATAGCTGTTGTGGTATGGAAACCCCACCAAAGGAAAGCGGTCCTCCCCGCTATGACCTAAGTCAAGGAAAAAAGAATGTAGCATGTCCTTGAGGGTCTGAATTGTCCACTCAGTCTGACCATCTGTCTGAGGATGGAAGACAGTGCTCAAACGATGTTGCATCCTGAAAGTTTCCTACAACCCCTTCCATAGCTGGGAAGTAAAGCATGCGTTATGATCAGAGACAACAATCGAAGGTACTCCATGTAGCCGCACAATCTCCTACATGTAGAGGCATCCCAATCTCTCTATTAAACCATTATCTCTGATCAATTGGAAGTGGGACGACTTAGTGAGTCAGTCCATGATAACCCAAATCGAGTAGTGACCCCTGGATGTAAGTGGAATTCCTTTCATGAAGTCCATGGATATCCCATCTCACTTCAACTATGGTACCTCTAAAGGTTGCACCAATCCTGCTGGTACATGGTGCTCCACCTTCACTTTCTGACAAGTGAGGCATCGAGAGACAAACTCTGCAACTGTTTATTTCATTCTTGTGCACTCGTGCTATCATCGAAGATCTTGGTACATCTTTGCCATTCCTGGATGTACCGCTAGAGGGGATGTGTGGAAATCCCTCAACACTTCTTCTTAAAGTGACACTGGTACCATGGTACGTCATTTAATGTGGGTGACATTCTCCCCACCTTCATAAAATCTATCAAGTTCCTACCTAGTGGTTATCTGAGCACGTCATGTCTCGCAGTCAGTGTCCCCATGCTGTGCCTCCCTGACCTTCTGACGAAGTGGGGGAGTGACGGTAAGATACTGAAGGAAGGCTGCTCCATCTCTATCCACAAAGGATATCTGTAAAGCAGCCAGCTATTTGATCGCCTCACCTAGTAGCTGTATACCAGATCTCCTACAGAGTGCATCTAAAACATCGTTCCCTTTTCCATGAGTATATACTATTTCGAAGTCATAGTCCTAGAGGAACTCAAAAAACGTTTCTGTCTCAGGTTCAGGTTCTTTTGGGAGAAGATATACGTGAGACTCTTTTGATCAGAGTAAATGATTAAATTTTCTCCCATCAGATAGTGTGGCCTCATCATTAAGGCGAAGACCACTAATTCTAACTCCAGGTCATGGGTAGTGTAGTTCTACTCATGTTGTCTCAGTTGTCGTGAACCATAAGCGATCACTTCTGTGTCCTGAGTCAGGACACATCCGAGTCCAATCCCTAAAGCGCCACAGTAGACTATGTACCCAACACCTTCCTCTTAATGCCTCAAGATGGGGGAACTAGTCAGCCTTTTCCTCATCTCTTGAAAGATTTTCTAGCATCTCTCAGACCACACAAAGGGTTCCCCTTCTTCATCAAGGCTGATTTTCGTGCTACAACTCTATAGAAATCTCGCACAAATCTCTGGTAGTATCCGGCCAAACCCAGGAAACTCTTTACTTCCATCACACTCCTGGGTGACTCCCAAGTAAGTACCACCTCCATCTTCGCTGAATCTATTGTAACTCTAGCCTCCAAGATGACATGTCCTAGAAAGTGTACCACTCAGATCTAGAATTGGAATATCGACAGCTTACCATAAAGCTGGTGCTATTGGAGTGTGTCCGGTACTACTCACAAATGGTAGGTATGCTCCTCCTCAATAGTCGAGTAGATCAGAATGTCTTCGATGAAGACTACGACAAAGTGACTGATGTATGGCTGGAAAATACTATTCATGAGTCCCATGAAAACTGCTGGAGCATTGGTTACACCGAAAGGCATAAACTTGAAAATGTAGTGGTCTTACCGACATCTGAAGGTCATCTTCTGCACATCCTCGTCTTGAATTCTAAGCTGGTGATAGCCTGATCTGAGCTATATCTTCAAGAACCACGTTTCTCCATTCAACTGAACAAAGAGGCCTTCAATCCATGAGAGTGGGAACTTGTTCTTCAAGGTCACGTGGGTTCGTCACTGATAGCTAACAAAAATGATCAAGCTCACTTCCACCTTCTTGGAGAACAGAATCAAGGCTTCCGAGGGAGAAACCCTAGCCCGGATGAATCCCTTCCCTTGCAATTCCTCTAACTATACCCGCAGCTCACAAAGCTCCCTGGGATCCATTCGATATACTGGTGAAGATATCGGTGTTGTTCTGGGGTACAATTCAATGTAAAAGTCCACATCTCTATGAGGAGGTAGACCTGGGACATCATCATTGAAATCATCCGTGTATTGGTCCACCAATGTATGATAGCTCAGACTCTCCACATCAACTGCTCTGAGGGTAACGACAGCCAACTGATAAGTGATTGGCTGTACTCTCCTCCGAGCAAGTCCACCCTATGCTACAATGTCTCCCTTCTCACCGGTGCAGGTAATCTTGGTCCCATCCATGCAGACACAATGCACATTGTTCCAAATACAGTTTATCTGAGCGTGGACTATAGAACAACAGTCCATACACTAGATGATATCGTAAGGACTCGATGCTGCTACTAGGAGATCCAATCCAAAGCTCTCGCCTCTTAGTTTAAGCTCACACTTCTGGCACCAATGCGTAATCATCAAATATGCTCTCATAGGAGTCTCTATCCGTAAGGATCGAGTCAACAGCTCCGTCAGAATCTATGAGCTTCGAACGAGGGTAGGAGAAATGAAATATTGACTGAATCCTATGTCTACAAGAACTAAAACTAATTTGGAATAGACACATATTGTGCCTCGTATCATCTCTAGAGCACCGTGATCATAGGCCTCAGCTGCCAGGAGCTGATCTATCCCCTGTCCACCTGCTCCCCGTGGTTGTGGTGGACCTCCTGGTGGTGGTGGCAGTAACACCTCCAAATGTCATTCACCACCATCTGCATGACCATCTCCCCTGCCACATCCGCCAGTCCCCTGTGGACCACCTCGATCGAATCTCTATCTCTATCTGGGTAGTCCTTCGACCATCTGCTGATCGTCTGAACGGCGGTCCAGACAGTCATGAGCCATGTGATCATGCCTGCCACTTTTTGAAACATTTCCCACTCCTGGCATATATGTCTTTGCTCCAGGTTCCCCGCACAACTAATCCTGAGTCATGCTGTCACCCACCTATAGGTCTAGTCCTCTTGGACCTCTGTGACATCTGTCTACTACTAGCTACAGAAGACTCTGCTACGTGCCGACTGGTGGTGGATCTCGCTGCTGGAGACTGCTCAGCAAAGAAAACTCTCCACTAGGAGGGCTCTCTCTAGAACCCCCACATGTGTCGGGATGCTGAGCAAGATCATCGGAGCTATAATCTCCAATATGATCCCCTTCTACAAGGTACGAGCCCTGAAGAATGGGCCCCACACCATATCGGTGGAGTAGAGTGAGAGGTCAGTGAACCACATTGAGTACTAAGCTACAATCAAGCGACCCTGCTGGAGACGAAGTAGCTCCTGTATGCGCACTGCATGGAGAGTCGCTGGAACAAACTCCACCCGAAACAGGCTCTCGAAGTCTTCCCAGAGTAACGTCATCTCATCATCAACCTGGAGCATCAAGATCCACCATCTGCCTACAGCTACCAATAGAAGTATGGCGGTAAGAATCACTATGAAATTGGATGGTGTCCCTATCAGTCGAAAAACACTCACTGCAGCCTCCAGCCTATCCTCAGCTGCCTTTGGGTCCGTCTCTCCCCTAAACATGTGTGTCTATTGGTGCTGGAACTTGTGCAACGCGCTCAAACAGCATGAATTGTCTTCTCCTGGGGCTGGTGTCATCTGTGACCTAATGGGGAGTGGTACCACTGGGGACTCCACTAGAAAAAGTCCCTACACTGAGGCCTCATCGCTCGGTGGGATATCTGTGCATACAACTCTCGAGTCTCTATCCATTCGTCCATCGGGAGAGATATTGAAAGAAACAGATGCGACATGGTCAAATGATAAACCTGGTGAGATGACCTGGTTGAGGTGACATAAATAAAACTTTTGAAAACACACACGCAATCTATGTTTTTGATCATTGAGTAAGAAATCAGAAGTTAGGGTCCTGGTGTATGGATATATCGGCCGCCGCACCAACACTAGACTCCCTGAAATGAAAACCACACTCACTACCCTTAACATAATTTCTTCACAGAAAAAGATCGTAGTCCTACGTTCTGCGATAGAACTAACTCCTATGATACCAATTTGTCACGAACCGTCCCTCGGGGCCAATGCCGTGACTACCCCATACCCTCCATCCATAGTCCAGGGGATGGAAACTAGCACCCAAGGTGTAATTACCTAAAACTAGGAAGGAATTTCCTTAATAACCTATAAAAACATACAACAGATACAATCACGAGTAAACTGAATAACCAACAAGTGAGTAAAGTAAGTAAAAATGGGCCAAAAAACAAGTCCAACTGGAGAGTATAAGTAAATTAAAGTACAAGTACAACTGAGGAAATAGGAAAAATAGACGTTGGGTCATCCTCATAGGTTCCTACCTGAAGGGTATGTACAGATTGCCTTCATAGCACTCCACTTCCGTCCATCTCCTCCATGTACCGACATGTCATAAGGTCCTCCTCCGGGTACCGTCCAGTCCTGGTACTCTCAGCCTCAGCCAGGGCTCTCCGTCGTCTACATCTAACAAAATGAGGAATGGGCATAGCCCATGTAGGGGTGAGTATAAAGATACTTAGTAGGGACCCCAAGACCCACAAGGTCTCAAAAAATCCAATAAGGATAAACCAAAAATTATGAAAACAACAGATTACCCCACATCGGTATATTCCCATACATATACTTAAGTTATCAAGTAGTCCATCTCAATCATGAGGAAAACATAAAATCTACTAACTCATCTCAAAAAGGATTTTTATTTACATCATTGAAACCATGGATACTGGAGAACTCCTCCTATGTTGAGTAATGTGGGCCTGTCGCGACACCAAGTCACTTCCCACTAACCTTGGACTGCTGAGGTACTCCTCCTCTTGAGTCCCATGGGTGTGTGGCGTCACCAAGAATGCTCCCCCTCATAGCCAGTTGAGTTACTCCTCCTGTCAAGTACCGTGGGTCTGCCACGTCACCAAGAGTGCTCCTCCACCATGGGTCAGCCGCAAAACAAATGCACTCCCCACTGGACTAGTAGAGTCACTCTAAGTGAAATGGTCAGGAGTCGTCCGACCCGAGCCAGCTACTAGGTCTCTGCAATACGTTCGCTCATCTCTGGGAGGATCCGCTCCATGAGCTATTGGTTGATACTTCAACTATCACAAAGTCCCAAAAAGCAGTATCTCAAAGGTCCACTACGTCATAGGGGTCTCAAAGAAACATATTGCAAGTCAATCAGACACTCGGTTTATGAGTTATTAGTCTATTAGTCCTGGGGGCCAGGTTGGATTCGTGCATGATCCAACCTGACTGTATCTCAACTATACCCCAAACCATAGTGGGGTATACTAAAAGGGACCATCATAATCCAAGATTACTAGGTCCGTTGATGATTTTTCAAACGGACGCATGGAGCCAATGATATGGCCAAAAGAAAGTAAATTGTTATAATGGGCCAAGGTCCGGTTCGACCTAGTCGGACAGACCTAGCCCGACCCCGTCTGGGCCGACTTGACCAGGGTTGACCCGGCCTGACCCATTGGGTATTACCCAACCCGTAAGGTGGGCCATCCCGTTAGGTTCAGTCGGGTCCAATGGGCCCCACCCAGCATGCCGCGAGGGGTCACGGAGGGCTGCAAGACCGCGGACCGGTTGTGAGGACACGAAACGGCCACGGGTTGGCATGGGGGAAGTTTGGCCCCAAAGGTGCCGTGTGAGCGACGTGGCTCAGAGGGCACCACGAGGGCATGGCTCAGCCCGGAGGGTGCCACGATGGGCCGACTCGGGGTGGCCAGTTCTAGGGCTGGGGTGGCGCGGCCGAGGCTGAGAGCTTGGCTTGGCCAGGGGGCCTTGGGGCACGCTGATCGCGGAGCTACAGGGTGCGCAGGGAGTGTAGAGTCCAGCGGGCTGGTTCGTCCAGCGGTAGTGCATGGCACATGGAGGCCAGGGGGCCGGTTCGGCCCGTGACGGCGTCACGCGCATGGGCGCACGCGGAGGCCAGCATGCGGGTTCATCCCACGGTGGTGCGGCTCGACATGTTCGACCAGTGGGTGGTGTGGCCCATGGGAAGCATGGCCGGATCGGCTTGGAAGCTAGAGGGTGGCGCGGTTCGGCTTGGGACGCCAGAGCATCGTGGGGACGGCGCAGGTGGCCTTCGTCGCCTTTGTCGCCTCGTCGCCATGTTGAAGAACATCACAAAGAAGATTGATGAAGGGGTCAGACCATGTTGGTGTAGTCTTCACCCTTCCTTTTTTAGGGTGATAAAAACTGGATCACATGAATGAATCGAAGAATGAGCATGGAAGATATCTTAAAAACATCAATTCCCATAATCCCACATAAACAAAATATTCCCAACCCGTAGGGAAAAACATCTGCGGATCATCTAGATAATAAGTTGGTCCGTGTTCTTTTATTTGGAAGAAAAGTAACAAGGGAATAATATCATACTTAAATAAAAGTAAACCCCTACCTTTGTTCATTGTTTTTTGACGGAGTCGCGGGGAAGAAGACGGAGTTGTCATCATTTGTCGCGTCCACCAGACACTTCTAATCCTGAGCCCGTGCGTCGATTCATTGACGAAGATGAGGAGGTAGGGTCGGTGGTCAAAGACGACCCACCTCTATGGCTTAAGCAAGGTGCTTCTTGGGAAGAAGTCAAAGACACTCCTTACTGGAATTCTTTTTTAGAAGAATGCGTTCTTTGTTTTTCGTTGGTGAGAGCTTTTCTCTCAAAAGCTCCTTCCTCCTTTGCCAAAAAAGAAATGGTATCCAAGAATAATAGAATATAAAATCTATTATGTCGTTGGCAAAATAATTCAAAATGGGTGAACTAATTAAGTTGGATCCACTTAATTAATTAATGAGGTTAGCACAATTAAAATAGAGGAAGGTTTGACACCATTAAGGGGGGGGGGGTGGAGAGACTCTCCCTCATTAATGGGGGAGTTGAGAGGTTCTTCTTTCCAACCATTATTAGGGGGTTTAGTCTTGGGTGGTCCCCACATCGTAACCTCTCATAGGAGGTTAGGTTTGGATGGGACCCACCACCATAACCTCTCATGGGAGGTTGAGCTATGGTGGTACCCACCTCCAACTTCCACTTGGATGGTTATAATGGATAAAAATAAAATAAAACATGTGTTTATTTTATTTTATTATTCCCACAAAATCCCTAAAACTATCTTCCACCATCGACCAACTGTCGTCGAGGTGAAAGTCTTCATAAGAAGATATTGGCGCTACGAGATCAATAGTGCCCTCAAGTTTCAATTTTGATCACCAGTCCAAAAGTTATAAAAACCCACTCATACGTTTACTGAACATACCTAATTTTTTTTTTCAGAAATTGATTCTGGTCACACCAGGCCTCGAAATCACGTGCTGTCAATTATTGAGGACTCGTAAAATTTCCATTTATTAAAAAAAATTCAAGGAAATTACAGGTCTTTACATTATCCCCACCTTAGGATTTACATCCTTGTAAGACACAACTCAAACTAAGGGAACAAGTGGGGTTATTGAGCACGCATCTGAGCCTCCCACTCCCATGTGCTATCCTAGAGGTTCCAGTGCTGCCTGCGAACACCAACCAAAGGTATCGACCATCCATGAAGGACCCAATCCTGTCGATCCTCAATCTCTAATTGATCCTCTGTAAAAGTCACCCCATCATCAATGTCCAGAATTCCATGGTAGATGATGTGGGAAAGGTCATGCACGTATCTCCTCAGCTGGGATACCTGGAAGACGTCATGCACCCGGTGCAGGTGAGGTGGAAGAACTAAGCGGTATTCCACCTCAACAAATATGATGAGGACCTGAAAAGGTTTTATGAATCTCAAAGATAACTTTCCGCCATAGAAAAAATCTCCATAGACCACATCGGGTTGAGACACATAGAAAGACGTGGTCTCCATCCTTGATCTTTAGAGGTCTCCATCACCTATTTGCATTCAACTTCTGCCTACTCTGTAGAGTCTTAATCCATCCCTGGATGATCTGCACCTTCTTTATGGTAGCACATTCCTTCTCTGGTCCCACCAGTGCTGACTCCCCTAGGTCATTCCATCACAACGATGATCTGCAAGGTTCCATGTACAATGTCTCAAAATGTGCCATCCCTATGGTGGAGTGATAGCTTTGGTTGTATGAAAACTCCAGAATAGTTAATTTGGTCCTCCAAACTGCGAATGAAGTCGAGGACATAAGAACGTAGCATGTCCTCGAGGGTCTGAATGGTCTGCTCAGTCTGACCATCCGTCTGAGGATGGAAGGTAGTTCTCAAATGAATCTGTGTCCTAAAATCTTCATACATCCCCTTCCATAGCCATGAAGTAATGTGTGTTTCACGATTGGAGACAATAATCGATGGTACTCCATGTAGCCGCACAATCTCCTACGTGTAAAGGTGCCCCAGGCTCTCTACTGAACCATGCTCTCTAATCGGTAGGATGTGGGCCGACTTGGTGAGTCAGTCAACGATCACCCAAATCAACGAGTGAATCATGGATTTATGTGGATTTCCTGTCATTATATCCATGGATATCCCATACCAAATCCACAATGGGACATCTAAAGGCTGCACTAAGCCTACTAGTACCCAGTGCTCCACCTTCGATAACTGAAAAGTGAGGCATCTAGAGACAAACTCTGCAACTTATTTCATCATTCTCAGCCACCAGTGCTGTTGTCGAAGATCCCAGTACATCTTCTCCACTCCTGGATATACCAATAGAAGGTATGTGTGGAACTCCTTCAACACTTCCTCTTGAAGTGACACTCATACCATGGTATGTCCTCTGAAGAGGATGTCGTACTCTCCACCTTCAGAAAATCAATCAGGTGCCTACCCTGTGGATATCTAAGCACGTCGTGTCTCACAGTATATGTCCCCATGTTGCGCCTCCCTAAATCACTGAATAAGTGGAAGAGTGACTGTAAGAGTTTGAAGGAAGGCTGCTCCATCTCTATCGACAAAGGATATCTATAAAGTAGCTAGCTTCTCTATCACCTCACCTAGAATCTGTATACCAGATCACCTGTTGAGTGAATCTGCAACATCATTCCCCTTTCCAGGTGTATAAACTATTTCAAAGTCATAGTCCTGGAGGAACTCAAGAAAACATCATTGTCTCAGGTTCAGGTCCTTCTTGGAGATGATATACCTGAGTCTCTTGTGATTATAGTACTCTATAAAAAGATCGCCCATCAGATTGTGTCCCCAAATCTTTAAGGTGAACACCACTTTTTCTAACTCCTGGTCATGTGTAGTATAGTTCAGCTAATGTTGTCTCAGCAGTCATGAACCATAAGCGATCACTGCTTGCTCCTGCATCAGGACACATCCGAGTCCAGTCCCTGATGCGTCGCAGTAGACTATGTACCCAATGCCTTCCTCTGGATGTGTAATGACTCATAATTTTAAATGTTATTTTTTTAATTAAATTGGAATTTTTCGAGTCTGCGAATATTTTACGGCACATGATTCTGAGGCCCAGAGTGCCCAGAATCAATTTCTAATGTTTTGTTCAGGTACGTTCAGTAAACGTATGAGCGGGTTTCCATAACATTTGAAATGGTGCTCAGAATTGAAATATGAGGGAACCGTTGAACTCGCAGTGCTGGTATTCGCTTAAGAGGACATTTACCTCGATGGTAGTTGGTCGAGATTAAAAGTTAGTTTTTGGGTTTTTAGTGAAAGAATTATATAAAAATAAAGTTGTGTAGATTTTTTTTGGTTAAATTCTCCATGTGGAAGTTAGAGGTGGGGACCACCACACCTTAACCTCCCATGAGAGGTTATGGTGGTCGGGCCCACCTAAACCTAACCTTATCTTCATGTTAATTTATGTGGGGACCACCCGGGTTTTAAACCCCCGTGAAACTCTCCCTTAATGGGGACAAACCCTCAATTTTTACATTAAGTGTAGGGGAGCCTCTTCAACTACTCTAATACTTAATGTGCCGAATAATTCTCAATTAATTAATGCACCCATTTTGAATTTTGTGCCAACAATTAAGTAATAGATTAACTTAATCTATTATTTTGGATGGAATTTGTCTTTTGGTGGAAATTGGGAGAAGAGAGAGAGCTTAGGTATAAAATCTCTCACCAACGAAGAATGAAGAATGCGTTCATCGAATGAATAATTCCTTAGACTATGAAGAATGATCTCCTTATACCTTCATCCATAGAATCATAACAATTTAGGACATCTTCGAATGTCCTTCCCTCCTCATCGTTGTCAACGAATCGGCGCACGAGCTCGGGATTGGAAGTGTGCGGTGGAAGCGACGAACGGTTATAACACCATCTTCTTCCCCATGACTCTGTCAATGAACAAAAATCAATGGAAGGGGTTCAAGCATTGTTAATTGTTTCATGTTCTTTGTTTCCCATCAAGGATGAAGAATTGAAGCCACATGTTATCACTCTAACACAGAGGGTGTGGACAGAACGAACACGACCTAATATCCTCCATCTTACATTGTTGATATTGATTCTAATCGCGGAACTAGTTGGGTTGAGTGATTTTCATCAACGATGGATTCGGATTGAAGGTGGCGTCCCGAGTATTGTGCAGAAACTTTCGGACCGAGAATCATTGCAACAGAACTCGTTCGGTGACCCACAGAAGGTTTTCTAGTGGTCGAAACTGGCGAACGTCACTAGAGGGGAGGGGAAGGGAGGATAACACTCCGGCTGGCCGTGCAGATGGAGGCGGTGCCAATGCACCACTGGAGGAGTTGGTTGCGGCCGATGGGCCGTGGTGGTGCAGTGGTGGCCGGCGCAGGGCCCATCGTGAGAAAAACCGGTGGCCCGAGCTGCAAGGTTGCTGGGGGAAGGCGTGGCGCAGCGCATGCCGCGCGGTGGACCAAGGGGTCGAGGCCTTGGCCGCAGAAGTGTGGGATGGGTGGTCGACTCAGATGGTCACCGGAGGAGGTGTGACCCAACTGTGCCGCGTGGGAGGCGGCTGAACGCTCAGCCAGTAGGGTGGAGCGGGACCTGCTGCGTGGGTCCTGTGTGACATGGACCGATGCCACATGGAATTGGTTTTGAACCCCACGAATGGATAAGACATTCAGGATTCCAGGGGGCATGGTATCCCCTGGACACAGCTAGGGTGGACCCCACGAGCCGCCAACCGTGGGCCTCGCACGGGTTGAGACCTGCGCGGGCCGGACTCAGTGTCGGCCGGACACAATGTGGGTCGGGTCGCCCCTGCAGATTGGGTCAGAACTGTGGACTGAGCTGGAACCATAGACCGGGTCGGACCCATGGACCAGGTCGGACCCATGGACCAGGTCGGACCCTAGTCTAGACCCGGGTCGGGCTGGGTCGGTCCGATTGGACCGGACCGGGCCCGGACCCGCGTGACCTCTTTCCACTCTTTTGCCAGAAACATGATCTACGGGTGTCCGATTGACGAACCATCAATGGAGATGAAAAAAATGGAGGGATACGGGTCTTTCGGTATACCCCAATAGAAATTTGGACATAGTTAGTGTGTAGACAGGTTGGATCGAACATAAATCTGACTGGGCACTCAGAACAAAAATTGAAATAACTCTCAGACCGGGCGTCCGATTAACGTACCGTCTATTGTGATGTGTTTCTTTTGGAAAGAAAGATATTTTGGATACGTAAAATTGAGACTTCATGGAAGTTTATGTATAGAAACTTGGATTTAGGATAAGACCCTCCTAGAATCGAGCATGCTTTGTGCGGAACCATGTGGCTGGATGCACTCTGACAACTTCTCTTCGATCCTACATGGGTTCGACAGATCTAACTACTATTACTGGATGCTATGTGGGTTTGACAGTATTGACTACTATTTCTAAATCTTAGGTGGGTTTGACATCTCTGACTACTATTCCTAGATCTTACGTGGGTTCGAAAGCTCTGACTATTATTCATGGATCGTATGTGGGTTCGACAACACTGACTACTGTTCTGGGATCCTATGTGAGTTCGAAAGATCTGACTACTATTAATGGATCCTACATGGGTTCAATAGCACTGACTAATGTTCCTAGATCCTACATGGGTTTGAAACCTCTGATTACTGCTCCTGGAGCCTACGTGGGTTCGTCAGCTCTGACTACTGTTCCTGGATCCTACGTGGGTTCGACAGAATAGATGATTTAGTGGATATATCTAATCATATCTAACTCTCTACATAAGTTTTATAACTCTGTTATTTGAGTTAGTAACTTATGTGTTTTACTCATGATTGAGATGGATTACTTGATAACTTAGGTATATGTACGGGCATATACCTATGTGGGGTTATCTGTTGATTTCATACTTTTTGGTTTATCCTTGTTGGATTTTGTGAGACCTTGAGGGTATCAGGTTCCCTAATGAGTATCATTATACTAACCCTTTCATGGGATATGACCACATCTCGTAGTGTTGGATGCAGATGATAGACACCGCTGACCGAGGTTGAGATTACCAAGACTGGATGGTGCCCGGAGGTGGACCATATGGCGTGACGGTACACGGAGGAGACAGACGGATGTGGAGTGCAGTGGATGCTATCTTTACATACCCTTTAGGTAGGAATCTTAGAGGATGACCCAGAATTGGTTTCTCCTTTCTCTAGTTCCTTGTACTTAACTATTGGGCTTGTATTTCCAGCCCCTTTACTTTCAGAACTCCTTTGTTATACAGTTTACTTACTGTTTTTTATCCAGTTCAGTGCCCTATGGTCTGCGATTATAGGTTATAAAGGGAATTCCTCCACAATTATAGGGAATTACACCTTTGGTTCTAGTTTCCAGCCCCTGACCTAGGGAAGGTGGGCTTGGGGTAGTCACGACATGGGTCCTGGGGGATCGGTCATGACAAATAGGTATCAAAGGGAGGTTCTACCGAAAAACATAGGACATTGATCTTTCTTTTTAACAGAAATAGTGTTAAGTGTAGTGAGTGTGGTTATTAATTTAGGGAATCCAATGTTGGTTCAACGACTAATATATCCATACACCCAGACCCTGAATTCTGATTTCTAAATCAGTGCACGAATTCTCTGATTGGATGTGTGTTTTTAAGAGTCTTATTTGTGAATTCTTTGAGTCGTCTCACCAGGTATAGCTTTTTGACCATGGAACACGTTTTTCTTTTCAATATTCCTCCATGCAGACAGCTGGATAGGGTTCAGGGAGTAATATACAAAGATAGCCAAACGAGCGACAAGGCCTCAATGCAGGGCCCTTTTCCAGAAGAGGCACTAGCGGTAGCACTCATCATTGGGCCAATGATGTCACCAGCCCCAGCAGCAAAGAGTACACCCCACCTGAGCGCATTTCATGAGTTCGAGTGCCAGAGGGCGCCCAAGTTCAGGGGGAGAGACGGACCCGTAGGCAACTGAGGATTGGCTGGAGGTTGTGGTGAGAGTCTTTAGACTGGCTGGGACACCATCTGACCTTATGGTGATCCTTACTTCGAGTCTCCTTTAGGCAGCAGGAGGAAGATGGTGGAGCCTGATGCTCCAGTTGCATGAAGAGGTTACACTAATCTGGGTAGTCTTCGAGAGCCTGTTTCAGGTAGAGTTTTTCCCTGCCACCCGACATGTAGTGCATATACAAGAGGTACTTAATCTACAGTAGGGTAGCATGACAGTGGAATAGTACTCAACAAGGTTCACCGACCTCTCGCGCTAATCCACATATTTGGTTCAGGACCCATTCTTCAGGGCTCGGACCTTTGAGTAGGGGCTGAGGTGAGAGATCAGGGCTTCTATGATCTCCCTCAGCATCTCGACACAGGAAGGGGTGTTGGAGCATTCCCTCTTAATGGAGAGTTTCCTTGCTGAGTATTCACTATTAGCGAGACCCACCACCGAGCATCACATAGCGGAGTATTCTGCAGCTGGCAGCAGACATATGTCATAGAGATCCATGCAGACCAGACTATCCAGCGGACGACCTCAGGACAAAGGTTTAGTTGTGCGAGGCACATGAGATAGAGCGAGTCATACGAGGAACATGAAGTGTTTCACATGCGGCAGGAAGGGTCACATGGATCATAACTGTCCGGCCCGCCATTCAAATGATCAATAGATGGTCGAAAGACCGCCCGGGCAGAGACAAAGATTCGATAGAGGTGGTTCGCAGGGCATATGTGGATGTGACAGAGGAGTTGGTCGAGAAGTTGGTGGTGGGTGATGTTTCAATGTGTTACTGCAACCACCACCAGGAGGTCCACCCCTACCGTAGGGAGTAAGTGGACAGGGGTGAGCTGCACTCCAGGCAGCTGAGGAATACCATCATGGCAGTCCAGAGATGATTTGAGGTACGGTTGGTGTCTACGCCACCTTGGAAACAGTTCTTAAAGAATCATGTTCTAGTCACTCTTTCATTGCCACTTCCCTCGTTCGGGGCTCGGAGATTCTAACAGAGACGTTGGCTCGATCCTTATGGCTAGAGACTCTTTTGAAACAAGACTCGAACATTACGCACTGGTGATATCAGTGTGATCTTACTCTAGAAGGCGTTAGATTTAGCTAGGATATATTAGTATCAGCATTGAAGACTTATGATATCATCTTGGGTATGGACTGTTTATCTACAGTCCATGATCATATTGACTGTAATAGGCGCAAAGTGAGTTGTGTCCACACAGATGGTACTAGGTTCACCTTCACCGGTGAGAAGGGATCCATTGTAGTGTTGGATGGACATGCTCGGAGGAGAGTACAACTGATCACTCATCAGTTGGCTTGCCTTACCCTTGGAGAAGTTGATGTGGAGAGTCCGACTTATCCTGTAGTGGTGGACCAGTATGCGGATGTTTTCCCTAAGGATGTACCAGGTCTATGTCCTTGCAGAGAGGTGGACTTTTACATTAACTTGTAACCTGGTATGAAACCGATATCTACACCAACATTTCGGATGGCACTTGTGGAGCTTCATAAGCTGCGGGTACACCTAGAGGACATGAAGGGGAAGGGAATCATCCGGCCCAATGATTCTCCCAATGCAGCCCTGATTCTGTTCACCAAGAAGGAAGATGGGAGCTTGAGGCTTTGTGTCGACTACTGGCACCTGAACCTGGTGACCATGAAGAAAATTTACACACTATGGAGGATTGACGAACTCTTTGATCACCTGAAGGTAGCACGGTGGTTGTCAAAGATAGACCTTAGATCAGGCTATCACCAGCTCAGAGTTCGAGATGAGGATATGCAGAAGACATCCTCCATATGTCTGTACAACCACTGTGAGTTATTGGTTACGCCATTTGGCATAACCAAGGCTCTAGAAGTGTTCATAGGACTAATGAATAGTATTTTCCATCCATACATCAATCAATTTGTTTTAGTCTTCATAGAAGACATTCTGATCTAACTGACTACTCAGGAGGAGCATACCTACCATTGCCGAGTAGTACTGGACATATTCTGAGAGCACCAGATTTATGGTAAGCTCTTGAAATGACAGTTCTGGATCCGAGAGGTACACTTTCTTGTAAATGCTATATTGGAGGCTAGAGTTATAGTGGATTTATTGAAGATTGAGTCGGTACTTACTTGGGAGTCACCCAGGAGTGTGATGGAAGTACATAGTTTCATGGGTTTGTCTGGTTATTACTGTAGGTTCGTACCAGACTTATCTAGAGTTGCAGCACCACTACCGGCCCTGATGAAGAAGCGGAAAACCTTCGTGTGTTCGAAGAGATGCTAGCAGAGCTTTCAAGAGCTGAGGCAGAGGCTGAATAGCGCCCCCTTATTGAGACTTCCAAAGGAAGATGTTGGGTACATAGTCTACTGAGATGCATCAGGGACCGAACTCAGATGTGTATTGATTCAGGAGTGAGCAGTGATCGCTTATGGTTCACAATAGCTTAGACAACATGTGGAGAACTACACAACCCATGACCTGGAGTTAGTAGTAGTGGTCATCGCCTTGAAGATGTGGTGGCACTATTGGATGCGTGAACATTTTATCATGTACTCTGATCACAATAGCCTTATGTATATATTCTCCCAAAAGGAATTGAAACTGAGAAAATGAAATTGGTTTGAGCTCCTCCAGAACTATGACTTCAAGATAGTCTATACTCTTGGGAAGGGGATCATTGTTGCAGATGCTCTTAGCAGGAGGTCTGGTCTACAGCTTCTAGGTGAGGCGACAGAGCAGCTGTCTGCTTTACTGATATCCTTTGTGGTTAGAGATGGATTAGTATTCCTTTAGTCCCTTATAGTCACTCCCCCACATCTTTAGTGAGTCAGAGAGGAAAAATATGGGGACGCTGACTGCATGACATGACATGCTCATATATCCACAGGGCATGCACCTGATTGATTTAATGAAGGTGGGGAGCACATCTTCCTCTTTAGTGGATGTATTATTTTACTAGTTTCACTTCAGGAGGAAGTGTTGTGGGTGTTCCACACATCCCCTATAGTGGTACATCCAGGAGTGGTGAAGATGTAACAGGATCTCCGGAAAAATCACTAGTGGCCAATAATGTAGAAGGCAGTTTTAGAGTTTGTCTCTCGGTGCATCACTTGTCAGCAAGTGATGGTAGAGAAGCAGGTACCAGCTGGCTTGGTTATGCCTTTAGAGGTCCCATAGTGGAAGTGGGATGGGATATCTAGGGACTTCGTGATGGTACTTTCACGTACCTCCAGAGGTCAAGAATCGATTTGGGTGATCATCGACTTACTCACAAATTCGGAACATTTGTTACCGATCAGAGAGCAGGGTTTAGTAGAGAGCTTGGGTTGCCTTTATGTGCATGACATTGTATGGGTACATCGACTACCATCGATGATTGTCTCTGATTGTGACACACGTTTCACTTCCCGGCTATGGAAGGGGTTGCCTGAGGCTCTCGGGATACAACTTCGTTTGAGCACCTCCTTCCATCCACAGACAGATGGTCATAATGAGAAAACCATTCAAACCCTTGAGGACATGCTGCATTCTTTTTTCCACAACCTCAGTCGCAACTGGGAGGATCACTTAACTTTGGTGGAGTTTTCACACAACAACAACTATCACTCCACCATTGGTATGACACCTTTTGAGGCGTTATACTGGCGGCCTTGCAGATCACCCTTGTGCTGGACTGACCCAGGGGAGTTAGCACTCATTGGACCATAGATGGTATAGGATACCCTGAAGAAGGTGAAAATCATCCAGGAGTGGATAAAGACTGCACATAGCAGTCAGAATTCGTATGCCGGAAGGAGACAGAGACCTATGGAGTTTGAGTTTGGTGGCCATGTATTTCTACGGGTCTCACCTCGATGATGTTTATGGAGATTTGGCTAAGGCAGCAAGATATATCTAAATTCATCAGACCTTTTTAAGTCCTCAACAGCGTTGGTGACGTGGAATACTACTTAGCTCTTCAACCTCAGTTGCAATGGGTGCACGACGTCTCCCATGTATCCTAGCTAAGGATATATGTGCACAATCCTTCTCACATCATCGACCACGAAGAGCTGGACATGGAAGATGGGGCGACTTTTATGGAGGTTCCAGTATACATTGAGGATAGAAAATAGTGAGTCCTACGTGGATGGTCAATACATCTGGTGTGCATTCACTGGAAGTATGAGAACCTCTAGGAGAGCACGTGGGAGAGAGAGGCTCAGATGCGTGCTCAGTACCCCCACTTGTTCCTTAGTTGTGTGTTGTGGATTACGGGGACGTAGAGTCCTAAGGTGGGGAGAATGTAAAGACCAGGAATTCTCCATAATTTTTTTAATTAAATGGGAATTTTAGGAGTCCGCAAAATTTCTAATGTGCATGATTCTGAGGCCTAGAGTGCCCGGAATCAATTTATGATGTTTTGTTCAGGTACGTTCAGTACACGTACGAGTTGGTTTTTATAACTTTTGACCCGGTGCTCGGAATTGAAATCCGAGGGAACTATTGAACTCGCAGTGCCGATATTATCTTATGAAGACTTTCAACTTGAAGATAGTTGGGGAAAATTAAAAGTTATTTTTTGGGATTTTACTGAATTAATTAAATAAAAATAAAGTTGTGTAGCTTTATTTTTATTTTGATGGTTAAATCCCCCATGTGTAAGTTAGAGGTGGGTACCACCACACCTTAACCTCCAATGAGAGGTTATGGTGGTGGGGACCACCTGAACCTAACCTTCTCTTCATGTTAATTGAGGTGGGGACCACATAGGTTTTAAACCCCCTTGAATCTCCCCATTAATGGGGATAAAGTCTCAATTTTTCCATTAAGTGTAGGAGAGCCTCTTCAACTCCCCAAAATCATAATGTGCTGAATCCTTCTCAATTAATTAATCCATCCATTTTGAATTTTTTTCCAACATTTAAATAATAGATTAACTTAATCTATTATTTGGGTTTAAATTTGTCTCTTGGTGGAACTTGGGAGAAGAGAGAGAGCTTAGAGAGAAAATATCTCACAAACAAAGAATGAAGAACATGTTCATTCAAAAAATAATGCCTTCGACTACGAAGAATGATCTCCTTCGACCTTCATCCATAGAATCTTTTAAACATGGGAGGTCTTCGACCAACCTTCACTCATTATCATCTTCAACGAACCGACACATGAGCTTGGAATTCGAAGTGTGTGTCGGACATGACGAACGACGACAACACTGTCTTCTTCCCCGAAACTCTGTCAATGAACAACGATCAAAGGTAGGGGTTCGAGCTTTGTTAATTGTTTTATGTTCTTAATTTCCCTTCAAGTATCAAGAATCAATGACGCATGCTATCACTCTAACATAGAGGGTGCAGGCCGATGTAACACGACCCGATCCCCTCTATCGTACTTTGTGGATTTTGACGCTAATTGCGGCATAAGTCCAGGTTGAGAGATTTTCATAAATGATGGTTGAGGATTGAAGGAGACATCCAGAATTTTGTGTGGCAACTTTCTGATAGAGAATCGGGCCACCAGAACTCATCCAGTGACCTGCGGATGGTTTTCCGGGGGTTGGAACTAGCGAACGTCACTGGCGAAGAAGGGAAGGGTGGCCGACACTCCGGAAGGCCGCGTGGATGGTGGCGGCACAACCGTGCCTCCAGATGAAGAGGTCGTGGCTGATGGGCCGCAACAATGTATTAGCATCCTACGTAAGGATGGATACGAGAAGAACTGGTGGCCCCAGCTTCTAGGATGCTGAGGAAGGAACGTCGCAGCACATGCCACGCAGTGGACCAAGGGGTTACAACCTTGGTCGTGGCAGTGGGGGATGGGCAGCCAGCTCTGCCAGCACCGGAGGAGGTGTGGTGCAACTACGTTGCGAGGGAGGCGCCTGGCCGATCGGCCAGCCCGGAGGAGCAGGACCTGCCATGGGGGTACCGCGTGACACGAACCGGTGCCACGTGGTGCTAGTTATGAACCCCCCCCAATGGCTAAGTCATTCGTGATTCCAGGGGGCGTTGTCTTCCCCCTAGACATGGCTAGGGTGGACCCCATAGACTGCCAGACGTGGGCCAGACCCAGCGCGGGCTGCACCCTGCGTGGGTCGGGCTTCCCCCACTGAATGGGTCGGACCCATGGAATGGGTTGGGCTTGCAGACCTGGTCAGACCTGGGGACCGGGTCGGGCTGGGTCAGGCCAGGTTGGCCCGACTGGGCCGGACCGGACCTGGAACTGCTTGATCTGTTTCCACTTTTTTGCCAGTAGCATGAGCTACATGTGTCTGACTGATGAACCATCTGTGGATATGGGAACCTTATAGAGAGATAGTTCTTTTGGTATACCTCACTTGAGGTTTCGACACAGTTCGAGTATGGACGGGTTGGATCAAACGTAAATCCAACCAGGCCCTCATGGCAGAAATGCCAATGACTCTCAGACTAGTCATTCGATTAACGCACCATCTATTGCTTTGGGTTTCTGTTAGAAATATAGATATTTTGGATACATCAACTTGGGAATTTTTGGATGTTGATGTATAGAAACTTGGATTGAGGAGAGGACCCTCCTAGAATCACGCATGCTTTGTACAGAACCCTGTAGTTGGCTGCACACTGACTATTGATCCTGGATCCAAAGTTGGTTAGACAACTCTGACTACTGTTCTTGGATCCTTTGTGGTTTCAACATCTCTGACTACTGTTATTGGATCCTACATGGGTTGGAAAGCTCTGACTACTGTTCCTCGATCCTATGTGGGTTTGACAGCTCTCAATACTGTTCCTGGATCCTACGTGTGTTCGAAAACACTAACTACTATTTCTGGATCCTATGTGGGTTCGACAACTCTGACAGCTATTCGTGGATCCTTCATGGGTTTGATAGCTCTAACTACTGTTCTTGGATCCTACGTGGGTTTGAAAACTCTGACTACTATTCTTGGATACTACGTAGGTTGGACAACTCTAACTACTGTTCCAGGATCCTACGTGGGTTCGATAGAGTAGATGATTTAGTGGCTACATATAATCATCTCAATCCCTATACATAAGTTGTATACCTGTGTGAGCTAAGTATGTAACTTATTTGTTTTCATCATGATTGAGATGGATTATTTGATAACTTAGGTATATGTATGGGCATATACCTATGTGGGGTTATCTGTTGCTTTCATAATTTGTGGTTTATCCTTGTTGGATTTTTTTGAGACCATGAGGGTCATAGGGTCCCTACTGATTATCATTTTAATCACCTCTGCGCAGGCTATACCCGCACCTCATTTTGTTGGATGCAGATCACATTCAACGCTGACTGAGGCTCAGAGTACCAGGACTGGACGGTGCCTAGAGGTGGACCATACAACATGACGGTACTCAGAGGAGACAGATGTACATGTAGTTCTATAGAGGCTATATGTACCTACCCTTCATGTATGAATCCCAGAGGATGACCCAGTAGCTGTTTTTCCTTTCTCCAGTTCCTTGTACATTACTGTTGGGCTTGTATTTCTGGCCCATTTACATTCAGCACTCGTTTGTTATAGAGTTTACATAGTGTTTTGTATCCATTTGTGTGCTCATCTTTGTGAGATTATAGGTTATAAAGGCAATTCCTTCCCAGTTATAGAGAATTATGCCTTTATTGCTAGTCGCCATCCCCTAGCCTATGGAGGACGAGCTTGGGGTAGTCACGAAATGGGCCTCGGGGGATGCGTCAGGACAGGAAGCCTCAAGATGGGGGCACTATTAAGCCTCTGCCTCAGCTCTTGAAATCTCTTCTGGCATCTATCTTACCACATAAAGGGTTTCCCCTTCTTCTTCAATACTGATAGTGGTGCTTTAACTCTGTATAAATCTGGAACAAATCTCCGGTAGTATCCGAACAAACCCAAGAAACTACTTACTTCTACCACACTCTTGGGTGGCTCCCAAGAAATTATGGCCTCAATCTTTGCTAGATCCACTGCAAAACCTGACTCTGAGATGGAATGTCCTAGAAAGTGAACCTCTCAGATCCAAAACTGGAACTTTGAGAGCTTACCATAAAGATGGTGCTCTTTGAGTGTGTCTAGTACTAACCATATGTGGTTGGAATGCTCCTCCTCAGTAGTCGAGTAGATCAGAATGTCATCAATGAAGACTATGACAAAGTGATCGAGATATGGCGGGAAAATCCTGTTCATGAGTCCCATGACCACTACTAAAGCGTTGGTTATGAAAAAAGGCATAACCATGAAATCTTAATTTCCATACCGACATCTGAAGGCTATCTTCTGCACATCCTCGACTCAAACTCAGAGCTAGAAATATCCTGATCTGAGGTCTATCTTCGAGAACCACCGTTCTCCCTTGAACTGATCAAATAGGTCATTAATCCTCGATAGTGGGTACTTATTCTTCACGGTCACCTGTTTCAGGCACTGATAGTCAACACAAAGACTCAAGCTCCCATTCGCATTCTGGCGAATAGAATCAAGGCTGCCCATGTAGAAACAAAAGGCCAGATGAATCCCTTCCCCTTAAAGTCCTCTAGATGTACCCGTAGCATGCAAAGCTCCAAGATATCCATCCAATATGCTGGTGTAGATATCGATGTTGTCCTAGGGTACATGTAAATGTAAAAGTACACCTCTTTGGGAGAAGGTAGACCTGATACATCATTAACGAAAAAAACCGTGTACTAGTCCACCAATGCAGGATAGCATGGACTCTCCACATCAACTGCTCTGAGGGTAAGCACAACCAACTGATGAGTGATCGACTGCACTCTCCTCCGGGAAAGTCCACCCTACACTAAAAAGGATACCTTCTCACCGGTGAAGGTAAACCTGGTCCCATCACTGAAGACACCACACTTTGTGCCTAATAAAATCTATCAGAGCATAAACTATAGATAACTAGTCCATTCCCAAGATGACATCGTATGTCCTCGACACCACTACTAGGAGATCCCAGCCGAAGACCTCGCCTCTTAGAGTATGTTCACACTGCCGGAACCAGTGTGTAATCATAGAGTCATCTTCTGTAGGAGTCTCTATCCATAAGGATCGAGTCAACGACTCTGTTTGAATCTCCGAACTCTGAACGAGGGCAGTGGCAATGAAAGAGTGACAGGATCCTGTGTCTATATGAACCACTGATAAGGTGGAATAGACACAGATTGTACCTCTTATCATCTTTGGAGCTCCGTGATCATAGGCCCTAGATAACTTGACATGAGCTCTCCCCTTCCCACCTTCTCCCTTTGGTCGGGGTGGACCACCTGGTGGTGGTGGCGTTAACATCTCAAAATATCATCCATTGCTACCTGCATGGCCAACTCCACTTCCACGTCTGCCTGCTACCTCCGTACCTCCTCGATCGAATCTCTATCTCTGCCTTGTTGGTCTTTATTCCATCTGATGTTCTTCCCAATGGAGGGTCGGAGAGTCACGAGCCATGTGACCCTGCCCACTACATGTGAAACACAGCCCGCTCCTGGCACGTATGTCTCAACTCCAGGTGCCCAACACAACCAATCCCGATTCACGCAGTCGTCCACTTATAGGTATGTTCCTCTTGGGCCTCTGTGACATATGTCTTCTGCAAGATGTAGAAGACTCTTATACGTGTTGTCTGGTGGTGGATCTCACTGTTGGAAACTACTCAACAAAGAAACTCTTCACCAAGAGGGCTCTGTCTAGCACCCCTGCCTGCGTCAGGAAGCTGAGTGAGATCATCGGAGCTCCGATATCCTGTATGAGCCCCTTCTTGAAGGTATGGGACCTGATGAATGGGTCCCACACCATATTGGTGGGGTATTGTGACAGGTCAGTGAACCTCACTGAGTACTGAAATACAGTCATGATGCTCTACTGTAGATGAAGTAGCTCCTGTGTGCGCACTGCATGGAGAGTCACTGGAACAAATTCTGCCCGAAACAGGCTCTCAAAGTCTTCACAGAGTAGCACCATCTCATCATAAACATAGATCATCATGCTCCACAATCTTACTGCTGCTTCTTGTAGAAGGAAGGCTTCACGAATCACCATGAAATCGGTTGGTGTCCCTACCAGTTGAAAAACTCTCACCACAACCTCCAGCCAATCGTCAGCGTCCTGTGGGTCTGTCTCTCCACTGAACCTGGGTGGACTATTGTTCTGGAACTCGCGCAACATGATTAAGTGGCGTTCATCATCTACTGCTGGGGTTGGTTGCATCAGTGTCCCAATAAGGAGTGGTACTGCTGGTGCCTCTGCTGGAAAAGGGCCCTATACTGAGTCCTCGTCGCTCGGTGGGCTATCTGTGCATATAACTCTCGAGACTATAGGTAGTAATTATTGTGAAGGAATCCTGGAAGAAACAGATGCGAAATGGTAAAAAGATAAACCCTTTGAGTTGAACTGGTTGATACGACTTAAAGAAAAATTTGGAAAACAGACATGCAATAAGTGTTTTCGTGTACTGAGTCGGAAATCAGAAGTTAGGGTCCATGTGTACGGATACGTCGGCCGCCACACCAACACTTGACACCCTAAACTGAAAACCAAACTCAATACCATTAACACTATTGCTTCATAGAAAAATATCAGAGTCCAATGTTTTGTGGTAGAACTGACTCCTTTGATACGAATTTTTCAGGAGCCATCCCCCTGGGCCTGTGCCGTGATGACCCTATGCTCACATTCCAAAGGCCATGGGCTGGCGACTAGCACCAAAGGTGTAATTCCCTAAAAATGGGGAGTAATTTCCTTTATAACCTATAAAAACACCCAAAAGATATGATCATGAGTAAACTGATAACCAAAAATTGAGTAAAGTATGTAAAAAGGGGGCTAGAATACAAGCTTGATTGGAGAGTACAAGAAACTAAAAGTACACATACATTAGAGGAAATAGGAAAAAGAACCACTAGGTTGTCCTTCGAGGTTTCTACCTGAAGGGTACATATAGATCACCTCCTCATCACTCCATGTTTGGTCGTCTCCTCCATGTACCAACATTCCATAAGCTCCACCTCTGGGTACCATCCAATCCTAGTACTCTCAGCCTCGGTCAGTGATGCCCGTCTTCTGCATCAAACACAATGTGGTGAAGACATATCCCTTGCATGAGTGAGTATTAAGATACTCATTAGGGACCCCGAGACCCTTATGGTCTCACAAAATCCAACAAGGATAAACCAAAAGTCATAAAACAACAGATAGCCCCACTTAGGTATATGATCATACATATACCTAAGTTATCAAGTAATCCATATAAATCTTGAGAAAAACACAAAAGTTACTGACACAGCTCAGCTGGGTTTTTTATTCACATTATCGAAACCACGACTGCTGAAGAACTCCTCCGTTTTTTATTATAGTGGCCCTTCTGTGACACTAAGGTGCCTCCTACTATCCTTGGACTGCTGAGGTACTTCTCCTGTTGAGTACCATGGGTTGGATGAGTCACCAAGCGCGCTCCCCCTTGTTTCCTGCTGAGGTACTCTTCCTATTGAGTACCATGGGTCTGCCGCATCACCAAGGGATCTCCTCCACTGTGGGTCTTCCGCAACACAAAGGCGCTCCCTATTGGGATAGTAGAGTCACTTCGATTCAAACGACCAGTAGTCGTAATGTCTCTGCCATCTACAAGGTCTCCGCACTACACTCGCTTGTTTCCAAGAGGATTCACTCCCTAAGCTACTGGTTGATACTCCAACTATCCCAAAGTTCCACAAAGTAGTATCTCATAGGTCTTCCATGTCATATGTGTCTCAACGCAATAGAATACATGTCAATCGGATGCTCGATCTGTGAGTTATTAGTATTTTTGTCCCGAGGGCCTCATTGGGTTCATGCATGATCCAACCTAACTATATCTCAACACTACCCCAAACTCTAGTGGGGTATACTAAAATGGACCAAAATGCTCCAAGATTACAAGGGTCACTGATGTTTCGTCAAACGAACACTCGGTGCCAAAGATATGTCCAAAAGAAAGTAAAAGTTCGTAATGGGCCTGGGTACAGTCCGACACGCCCCAACCCAGTCTGGGATGACCTAGACTAACCCATTGGGTCTGACCCAGCCCGTTAGTCTGGCTAGCCCTTTAGGTTCAGTCTGGCCTACTTGGCCCTAACCAACAGGCCGTGAGAGCGCGGACCGGTCGCGGGGGTGTTGAACCGGCCACGGGTGGCGCGAGGGCGGTTTGGCCCGGAGGGCGCCGCGTGGGAAACTCAGCCCAGAGGGCACTACGAGGGCGCTGTGAGGGGACAAATCTGGGAAGATCGGCTCAGGGCTTGGGTGGCGTAGCCGGGGCTGGGAGGCCGACTCGGCAGGGGCGCCACGAGGCGTGTGGACGACGGAGCTGCGGTTCGCGTGGGGCATGTGGATGCTGGTAGGCCGGTTCAGCCAGCGGCGATGTGGGGTGCGTGGAGGCCAGCTGGAAAATTCATCCCGCAGTGGCACAGCTTGGCCAGTTAGGCCAGCGGGTGGCGCGGTCAGCGGGTAGTGCGGCAGGATCAGCTCGGAAGCTGGAGGGCAGCGTGATTCGGCCCGGGGCACCGGAGTGTCGCGGTGGCGGCACATGTTTCCTTCGTCGGTGTGTCGTCATTCCTAAGAACATCACAATAAAGATCGGTGGAGGGGTAAGACCACGTTGGTTTGGTTTGAACCCATCCAATTTTAGGATGATAAAAATTGGCTCACAAGAATGAAGCGAAAAACTAGCATGAAATATATCATGAAAACATCAATTCCCATAATCCCTCATTAACAAAATATTTCCAACCCACATGAAAAAACACCCATAGATCAACATTATAATAAGTTGGACCACGTTCTTTGTTTTGGAAGAAATGTAACAAGGGAATAATATCATACATAAATAAAATTTAAACCCTACCTTTGTTTTTTGTTCGTTGATGGAGTCGTGGGGAAGAAGACATAGATGTCGTTGTTTGTTGCATCTACCACACACTTCCAATCCCGAGCTCATGCATCATTTTGATAATGAAGATGAGGAGGGAGGGTCGGTCATCGAAGACGTCCCACATCAGTTTCTTTTGCAAGGTTCTTCCAAGGAAGAAGTCGAAGACGCTCCTTGTGGGTGTTCTTCATTGGAAGACCACATTCTTCATTCTTCGCTGGCGAGATCTTTTCTCTCAAAATCTCTACCCTCCATTGCAAACAAAAGAAAAGGTAGAAAAGAATAATATAATATAAAATCTATTAAGTTGTTGCCATAAGAAATCAAAATTGATGATTTAATTAAGTTGTCTCCACTTAATTAATTCATTAGGTTGGCACAATTAAAAAAGTGGAAGGGTTAACACCATTAAAGGAGGGGGTGGGGGGGGTGTAGAGACTCTACCTCATTAATGAGGGGTGTTGATAGGTTTTCCTCTCCCACCATTATTATGGAGGTTTAGTCCTAGGTGGTCCCCACTTCATAACCTCTCATGGGAGGTTAGGATCAGGTGGGCCCCAACACTATTACCACTCATGGGAGGTTAAGGTGCGGTGGTCCCCACATACAACCTCCACTTGGGTGGTTATAACAGATAATAATAAAATAAATCTTATGTTTATTTTATATTATTATTCAAAAAAAACCCAAAAACTATCATCCACCCTCGACCAACTGCCGTCAATGTGAAAGTCTTTTTAAGAAAATACCAGTGCTGCGAGATCAATGGTGCCCTCACATTTCAATTTCGATCACCAGTTCAAAAGTTATAAAAACCTACTCATATGTTTACTGAAAATTCCTGAAGAAAACATCATAAATTGATTCCAGAAACACTGGGCCTTGGAATCATATGCGATCAATTTTTTTGGTCTCGTAAAATTCATATTTATTTAAAAAAAAATTTCATGGAAATTCTAGGTCTTTAAAATCCTTAAGCTTTAAGAAGACATCTTTCAAGGAAGGGGATTCTATTAAACTCCCTTATTATCTATGTAATGCCTTTGAAGTTTGTCCTTTAATTTTAGTGATATTATATTATTAGGAACTTTTGATCATTACATTAATATCCAAATGTTGTTTCATAGATGAAATAATTACATTCTCTCTAATTTATCCTATTATATAAACCACCTTGTATACCCGTTATGGTTCCAAAATCACTCTTTTATTTTACATGCTTCTATTTTTATGTTATAAATTACAAGCCCAATTTTTATTCAAGGGTATTAATATATATTAAATTAAACTATATTTATTCTATATTTTATGCATGAAACCCATATTCTATTTCTTTTGGTTCAAAATGATGAAAAGATCATGTTTTTGGACACTCATGCACTAAATGATTTTATATGATACACTATATTTGTTCTAAATAGGTTATTAATGAAATAATTTGTTATTATATATGTGTAACCCATGAATTAAGGAATATTACGGTTTTTTTCAGGAGGGTATTCATATTTATTAGCAAAATAATAAATTTCTAAAGATGACATGTTTACGAAACCTTGGTAAATAACCATGGTAATATGTTTGATGACACCTTGGCCATAGAACATAATGATATTTTTATGAATGTATCATTTTTATATCATACACACATTTCAATGTTATGTGTCATTATTTATTATTCTATCATGTTATACATATTTTTATCCATGATGATTTCTCATATTCCATTTCCTTTTTTGATCCCTTACTACGCAATATGATCAACTATTTCTATTGATGTATGTTCTGTAGAAATCGCTTCTTGTGAGGTGTACTAGGATAACATAAAAAAAGGAGTCATTCAAGAGGATTGAATAAATATTATTGTTCATATTTTCTTATGTAATTAATCTATTATGTACCTAGATTCTAATACAATAAGCCTCAAAAAGTTCCTTCAAAGTTATTAATCTAATATAATGTAAGGAATATTGTTAAAAATAATGTATTAAAAATGGGGGACTCCATAGTATCAAAAGAGTGATTTTTTTTTGAAAATTAGTATTATAAAAAATTAATAATAACCCTAGGGATGTGCCTAATTATAAGAAATAGGCCTAAAATTTTTGTAGAGTAAAAAAATAGTGGTTTCTAATCAATACAATATCAATATTGATACTAATAGTGGATAAATATATGAAACATTATTACCAATGGTTAATGAACAAAAAGGGTTAATTGGTTATTAACTATATCTTCATTAGGTTAACGACAAATCACATATTATGACACTCCATGGAGGTATTCTTTGGTTAATAACATCATTTTTTAAGGCAATTATGAATGATATATTGATAATGTAATTTTTTTAAGATATTTGTGTATATCCTATTAGAAGCATGTGTTTATAAACTCTTAGGATTAAAAATTCCTTTAGAATTATTATTATTATTATATTATTAATATTCAATAATTTATCACTTAGTTTTTATTATTCCAAAAAAAATACTAAATAGAAGTACTTGATTAAATAATGAATAAAATATATATTTTGATAAATATATTCCCAATATGGGGGATGAGTAGTTGAAAAAATCATGACAATGGAGAATAAATTAACTCTGGTGTGGAATAAAAACCCAAACCATGTGATGTATCTAGTTTCACCAAAGAAGGAAAAAGTATAATTTGAATCATTCATAAATCAATTCCAACTTGTTTTAAGTTGAACCGTTGATCCACTAATCATGGAACAATTGATTAAAACTATACAAAACATTTTTTTGTAATATACTATTATAATAGAGATAATGTCGCATTATAAGTATATCGGTTATAGAGAGTAGATGATAAATGGTGTACACTGATCAAGAAAACATTTCCAAAGGATGGGGTTGAACTTAAAGAGTTTTAATACAATAAATAATTATTTTTCCATAATTACTTTTCTCATACCCTATGAACTAGGATATAGATGGAATTACATAACTTGTAGAAAAAGGAAACAAATTAGCAGGGAATTATGAGATAAAATTTAAAAGGATTGTGTGATACACTTCAAGAATATTAATTGATTGTAATGAGAATATTGATTGGTTATTTAGTGGGATTAGACCTCATATGTGGAAAGCTTTGGATATTTGAGACACTTGATGTAATGAAAAGATAATATGATGTTTGATAAAATTTTAAATGAATTTTAAATATTCCAAATGGTTTTATGGAATAAATTACATATATAAGAGGATGGATCCAAATTTTTGAAATACTTTTGAGCATAAAATATAGGGATCATAAAAAAACTAATTTTAAAATAAACAACTCGTTTTAAAATGATTCAATACTTATATAAATGACTGGTGAATAAGAAGAAGAAAGTGAAAGTATAAATAAAGGACATGTACCATTTCATTGGGAATAAATTAATTTATTTTAGGAAGAGTTACCTAGATCACACCTAAAAAAAGTTGTATAGGTCTCTATTTAACTAATTACTAAATAAAATCCAATACCAATGACCCCATTTTGAATTTCATCTATGGATTAAGTGGAATCAATGAAACCACTTGAAGATCTATTGAAGAATGGTTTTACTTGACCATGTGAATCTTTTTTGGTATCACCTATTCTCTTTGTGAATAAGAATGATGAATCATTGAGGTAATAGATTTATTATAAAGAACAAAATGTCATAAAAATGAAGAACATATATCCATTTCCTAGTATTTATGATCTGTTCAACCAAATTCATGGGGCTCCATTCTTATCCAAGATTACCCTCAGGATGATATTTGATTAGTTGAGGGTAAAGAAAGAATACATCTTAAAGATTGTATTCCCCACAAGATATAGTAATTTTTATTTTTTGTTATTATTTTTTTATTAATGATTCTACTATATTTCTGTATTTGAGGAATATATTCTTTAGGGACCAACTTCATAATTTTTTATGGTATTTATTAATGATGTTCTAATATATTCCAAAATTCATGGGGAACATAAGGACCATATTTAGGTCACAGTACAAAATTTGAAGAAAGGGAATATTTTTTTTAATTTAATAAAAAATGAATTATAATTACAATTAGCTGAATTATTACAACACATCATGAAAAATGAAGAAATATTATTTGATATAATAAAGACAAAGGTTGTACAGAAGAATACATCTCCTACAAAAACAACTGAAATTAATAGATTCCTTTATCTATTAGGATACTATAAAAGTTTTTTTGAATTTTTTTTAAGGAAATTATAATCCAATAAAAAATTAAATCAAAAGGTATTTATGTTTATTTAGAAGTAGTGTGAAGGAATTTTCTATGAATAGAAGAAGTGGTTGGTTAATGAACCTATTCTTGGTTTACCCTCTAATGGGTAAAAATGTTTCATTTAATGTGAAAAATCCTTGATGGGGCATGGTTACATACCCATGAAAAATTAATAAGTTATTTACTATGAATCACGATAGTTAAATACTTAAAATCAGAATTATCCCACCAATTATTTGGAGTGATCTGCAATTTTATTTATAAAAAATATATAGAGATATTATCTTTATAGAGAGAATCCTGATATATACACAAAACACTAGAGTCTGAAGTATATATTCCCACAAAATGTACTAATCATGAGATATGAGAGATGACGAGAACTTACCGATTAATATGACTATTCTATGGATTGTCACCTTGGAAACTAAAATGAAAACATTGATGTGTTGAGATAGAAAGACCCCAAATTTCATCCGATGGTGAGGATTAAAGGATATTTATTGGTCAAAGACATAGTAAATATGGACACGTATGTTATATGGGAAGGGGAATCATCAGTGTTATTACAAATTCTATCCCAACAATCATTACTATAGAAGATAATGGAATCCCAAAGGGACTAATCTATGTTCAAAAAGAAGACTGAAATAGTGAAAAATAGGAAATTTTATGAGTTCAATATTGATCAAGAGGGACACCTATGGTTTGTATCCAATATGATACAAAGTTAAATATTAAACCGTTGGATGATTCTTAGAGCTCTTAAATCTATATATATCATGGATGTATCAAAAATCATAGATATTTTTTATATCATTATTAGTGTGATAATAAGAAATTAAAGATTACAAATTATATTGGAAAGTGTTTAGAATTAATGAATGTGATTATGGATAAAAAACTACCTAAATGAGTACTGTAAACACAAAACATACCCATATAGAATGGGGAAAAATCACTATATTATTTATTACCACATAACCAATTACTTCTAAAGGAAACAATGAAATATGTGTAATCATTGATCGCAAAAAAAATTCATCCCATTTAATAACCATATGAGAATATTACTACTATGATTGAATTTATCAGTTCTATATTCATAATGTGGTGAATCATTAAAGGGGACAATTTTCAATTAATTCATACCATAATCCAATATTTTATTCTTAGTTTTGGAGGATCATTTAAAAGTCTATAAACACCAATGAAATCCCTAACACAACCTATAATCTTGAAAATTATGGGTATTATGAGAGGAATATTTAAAATATGGAAGATAAGTTAAGGTATAGGCCATCATATTTTCAAATGTGTTAAGACCAAGATATTTCATGTATTTAATTCTACTATAACAACATTATCCACTCATGCATTCAATTGTATCATTATGAAACATACCATTATAAGGGTTTTAGAACTCTAAAATGTTGGGATGAATTGGTGGAAGGAAAAATATTGTGACCATACATTGTGAAAGATAATATTGAGATGATACCAATGTTCTAAAACAAAAACAAGGTTTCTCATATTTGACAAAAGTTTTATGCTGAAAATTTAATGAAATACATAGATTCTCATGTTATGGATAATGTATTCATAAAAATATTACCATAAAATGGGATAATTAGACTCAAAAAGAAATTAAAACTGAGTCCAAGGATCCCTAGAAAATTTTATATTATGGAGAATGTTGGGTCAATTTACTATCCTTAATCACTGCCTCGAAATCATTCAAATGAGAACGTTTAATTCCACATTTCCCTATTACTAATGTATATGTCATACCCAAAATGTATTCTAAATGCAATTGATATGTGACTAAAACATGACCTATTATATAAAGAAGAAACAATATAGAATCTTGATTAAAAGGAACCAATTTTGAGTAACAAGATAACTATACTCATGGAAGACTTGTGGAGAAATCAAAAGTTTATAGGAGTGACTCGGGTTCCTAAAGAAGTGACGAAGAAGAAACGACCACATTTTTGGAGCTTCGGAAAAAAATAATCTGGATGGAATTTTATATGAATGTGTAACACCGTGAGACATTAAAATAATTTCATTTATAAATAAATTTAGTTTTCTTGGTTTATATATTTTTACTCATCACCTTTTTGAACTTATTCAACACACTATAATGAGTTTTACTATGTCAGAGATAAGGCCTGGTTTTACCGAACAATAATATATTAATAATATATTATTAATTTATATAATACACAACATAGAAATTAAATTAGAGGTTATGAATAATATAAAAAGTATTAAATTTTATATATACTATGTAATTTTAATATTCATTTTATGTAATTTATAGAAATAATATATAAACAATTCAATTTTTTGGATAGAAGAAGTATTTTTCAAAAAAATGTAGTTTTTCCACCTTTTAAAAGAGAATCCATTTTAAATTAAATATTTGAGACTTTTATATATTAAATTTTAAAAAAATAATCTTATTAATTCAAAGCTTAATATCAATTTTTAAATTGGTTCAATTTTTTGAATTTTTTGATATGTTTCATGTTTTGGTGAATAGTGAAATAAATTCTAAATTTTAATTGAAAACAAATTTTTTAATTGAAATAATTTATAGTGTTAAATTATATATTTGAATGGTTTTGAAGTATAATTAGATTATATTTTTATCATTTTATATAATTTTGGTCATTATAAGTAATTTCACAATGAAATTTGATATAAACACATGATAATATTCTGATGGATTTTTCATAAAAAAATATCGTCTTCTCATTTAGGCACGAGGGATTAATTTTAAATTAATTAAAGAAATTTATATGTTTTAGATTTTTAAAAAATTATTCCATATTTTGAATTAGTAGTTATACATTATGTTAGAATTCAACTTGTATTTTGAATAATAACTTTAGTGAAAAAAATATTGCCACAATTAAGGGTAAATAGGGTAAATAAAGGTAAAAATAATATTTTAAACATACTCTAACACCTATAAAAATCATATTGGATTACTAATTTAGAACCTTATAACCTATATTTCTAAATGTAATCATTTAATGGACATGTTTCCATGAAAATGACATTGATATTATAAAAATCAATAAATGTGAAAAACTGTCACACACTCATTTTATATAAGTATATAAATTTTAATATAGAGATAACAAAGAGATAACATCTATTATAAAAATTATATAGTAATATAAAATAATTACCTACATTATAAACATATATTTATCTTTTTTAGATATTAAATAATTACCATTATTTATGTCATAATAGTAATGATTAAATTATTTTATTAATTAAAATATCAAATAAAACATTTAAAAAATATAAAAATAAATATCATTTGAATTAATTAATTGGGCACAGAAATTCTCTAGATTACAAAGACATATTAAGAGTATATTAAAAAATATTAGTGAAGTTTTATTTATTTTTTATTTTGGTAAAAATTAATGACGTTAATAGTGTTAAAATTGAGAATATTTATATTTTATAAAAATTATATTTTATTAAATTATTTAAATTCATAAAAATCATTATAAAATATAAATTTATGATCACAAATTCTAAAATAAAATAAATTTTAAATTTATGTATAATTAAAACCGTATATGTAAATATTTTTTGCCATTTAATATTTATAATTATATTACCACAATTAAAATTAAATTTACTAATTAAGGATAAAACAAAATGACAAGGAATAAAAAATATAAAAACATGTCTAAATTTTATTTTTAGATTGTTTTTAGACCCATACTAATATTATATAATAAATAATTTAATATTTATCAATTTTAAATTGAAAATTAGTTTATATTAATTTTATACTTTGAAAATTTCTTAAAGTGCTCGTCACCTCTCTTATAAAAGGGCACCCCTCCTTCACTTTTATTCACACCTCTAAATCAATTTGGAACAGCCAAATACTAACCCATTATCCTCCAATCCTCCCCAAATTCATCTTATAGGACATAAATTGGGAATTAATCCAACCTTAGGAGTCCTTTAGTTAAAATAAAAAGGAGATACCCGAAAAAGGTAATTGTCTTTTCAACTCTTTCAAAGTTCTTTTCTTCATCCACTTCATCTACCTCTTTAAATTCCATAATTAAGTAATAAATAATTTATATTTTAGGTTATTAAATTTTATTATAAATATGCTACAACCATATTCATTTTTTTAATACAAATTAAAAATAAAAATATCACCATGAGTGCGTATGTACGAATTACCATCTCTACACCATGGTGTAATTTATTAATCAACATTAATTTAATTGGATCTGTATAATGATGAGTTTATTGGATATAAATAATTAATATAACATTAATATTATTTGTTATAATTAATATACAATCAAATTCTATACCATTTAGCTATCAAGGGAATGATATCATCACTCGTGCGTACATACGACTAACCGTATCCACAGGGCGGTGAGATTAATTCTCCATGTTAACAATTCAAGAATGATTATAAAATTTATATGATGATTAAAAATAATTATTATAAACTTAATATATTTATGGATATGAATAATATAAAACCTATTCATAAAAAAACATGACTTACACTACAAAACAAGAATGGGAAATGAAGCTATTAACATCGGAATCTATGGTAATACTTATATATTCTTAAAAAATGATATAAGAGGACCTTATATGATATAATATATATGTATATAGTCTTTTTAATATTTAATAACATGCTCAAACCATTTTATATGAGTTTAAAAAACTCTTTCCTAAAGGACTGTACAAGGTAAGGGTTAATTTCACAATCTCATTATTTTTTGGGATTTTTTATACGTAAGTATCAAATCGAACAAATTTATCATTCATGTTCATGTTTATTAAAAATGTATTTCAAAATATTATTGATTTTTTAATGTCATCATTACCCATGTTTTACTTTATATAAATGTTTTGAAAGGATTCATTCTATAAGTTTCTAAACAAGTCACTTTATGACCTTTTTGAAAAATTAAGGAAAGAATGTTTTTTAACTTATACGGTGAGAGATACTACTGACACCATAATTAAACCTTATGTTATTTAATATTACCTTACAATATTACATGTTTATTTTAAAAATAAATGTTTTCTTTTATAATTTCAGGGAATTTAAATTATTTTAAATTAAAAAAAGTATTTTCTCATAAAGAGTTTTAATGATTTTATTCGATTATTTTCAAATATGTCAACGTCCTTTATTGAATGTTATGTCTAATTGAGGTTGTTTTATTATGATAAAAGTTTCCACGATGTATTTAATCTTTTGTGATAATTTTGACTAGGAATGTTGAAATTTTGAAACCATTTAAATTGTATGTTTTAAGTATTGACATTTCACATAATAGTTTGAATAAAAATATTTATGTTGGTTATGAATTAACCATTTAATAAGTGGAATGAATTGGATACTGTACGTACTGGATGGGGCCAGAAGTATCCCCTAGATAAATTGGTTGGTTTCATGGGATAATTATGTTTTGGTTTTGGATAATGTATTTACAAATTATATATGATTTTTTAGTTGATGCCTTGACTGTATGTTGATGATGTCCCGCATTATGCATTACCTATTTATGATATTAGTTCTTAAATGTGATTATTCCACTAGTATACTATCCAAGTTCATGTTTATATGGTAATATTTGAATTATTATTTCCATATTATTCTCAATTTTTTTAAAAGGGTTTTATTTTTATTTTACATCTTGTAGTAAAATATTATTCTTATTTACAATAGATTCCGCTAAATTATTTACCCTTAAGGAGCATCAATGCTTAGCTATTTATTATGTTTTATTTTACTTGTATGCCAAGAATTATTTAATGACTGATATTTAGGGTTAATCTTGGGAAATAATGGAATTTACAAAGAATTATCAATATTAAATTTTTGCTTTTAATTGTAATGTAAAGTTCATGTATGTAATATATTTTCCAAGGATTCCAAATTTATTAGTCCTAAATGATTTGTTTCTTTTTAATAATGAAAATATATTAAAATAATTATCCAGTTCTAGGATACTATAGTTGTGGCAATATAGTTCTTATGAGAGGGATTTTAGAATCAACCTTGGAAATTGATTTAGAAAACATAGATTTGGGATCATATCCACAAGATAGAATTTGTAGACAATTATAGAGGAAAATCCAAATTTTTTTGGTAATATAGAGATAATTTGTGTAATATAACAAATTCATCCTTGTCTAAATACTATAAGTGGATGTGGTTCAAGTATATATGTACCTAGAAGTATAAATCCAACAAGGTGTTCCAACCTGAATCGGGGTAACATAGTACAAAACAACACGCCTTACCACACACCTGGTTTGACACTCCCAGGTGATATGATTAGGATAATTTAAATTTTATTTATAAACAATTATAAAGGATTTAGAAGCAACGATACTCCAAAAGTAACCAAAGTTTAGGATTTTAGGATTTATGATGCATAAATTTATGTTATGTGTTGTACCATATTTTTAGTTATACAATGTTTATAACTATATATGCTCATCCAGTATATTTCATCTTATATAAATGGATCCTTGAAGAAGGAATGAGATGTCCACCAATGCACATGATCTAAATAGTAAGTAGGATCATATATTTCTTAATGTTAAGACTAAATTTTGATGGAAAAGAGTATCCCATGAATTATCATCATATGAGGAAATAATATAATATGTTAATAAGATAAGTAAATAATTATCCAAGTATTATGGATTTAGAGGGAATTAAGTGAGGGATTCGATGGAAGAGAAAAATGTGGATAATGGTGTGAAGGGAAAGAAAGATTTTCCTACATGTGACAATTGTGGAAAAACATCACCATGATTAATGCTGGAAGGGAATGAGATTAGTGTGGAGAAAAAGGACACTGAGTTCCAGATTGCAAGGGTATAAAAAGGGTTTCCAGTTAATAATGATTCAAATGAACGATGATTGGACACTGTGCAAATAAATGACCCAATCATCAAAAATAATATATCCTAGATGATTCTATTGGATTATTATCATGTTATGATGCTGTCATAGATAAAGATGAATGATTAATATGACTATTAATTAATTAATTCATTTAAATATTTTATTAGAAATGTAATGGTTATAATATTTATCGAGTATATAGGTATTGTAATATAGTACTATTTCATTAAGGATTTTAGGTTGTATGGTTCCAGGAAAAGTAACACACTTTGATGTTATTTTTTTTGGAAAATATATGGTTGAGAGAAAGATAACCCAAAATATGATTTTCATACTAATAAAATGATGTTTGGATTATGACATGGCTGATTTAGATAAATTATATTGGATATTATTGATTACCTTGGAACAAATTAATGGATATTTTATTCCATCATTATAAGAGCTTAAAACATTTTTGGATTTATGAACTATATCTATTATTCTGTGTTTTATATAAGTAATAAGTAAGTATAAACATAATCAATAATACTTTATAGTAATTCATGGTATTACAATGTTTCAAGAGAATACATGATAAAGTAACTGAAATTTTTGGTATGGGACAAAAGAAGATCTTCCTTATGTTATGTTTATTTTAGAAATTTAGTTACCTTCCTTGTATATTTTTGGAGTGTGAGTCTGGACATAAGTATTTTGGATAAGTATAAAGATTGGGATGGATTAAGTTGATCTTTGGATAGTATTTTTTAATATTAAATAATTTTTTATGATTATTTTTTTAATTTTATAATAATATTGTTTTAATAAAAGGATAGCCCGCATGTTGGGAGACAACTCGTCGCGTCTAGAAAGGTCGTGAGACTTGAACCCACAAACGAAGTGGGACAAAGGTGCATCAACAACCACTGGCCAACACGATATCCCGGTTAGCATAATATTGTTTTTTTATTTAATGGATTAAAAGATGAAGTATAAGTTCATTTTTGGATCCCTATGAAATTAATATAAATATAACATATTTTATTTATCTTTTGAATTGGAAGATGTGTTTGTGATAGGAATTAGTTAAAGGATGAAAATATATGTCTCAAGTATGTATGCTTCCTTATGTTCTTAGTATATTAAGTAAATTAATTATTAAGCTCTAGATAACGTATCTTGGATCTAAAAATATTATCCTAAGTAAGTTTTTTGATGAATCAAAAGGTCCCATAGATCATCTCATATTTAGATATTTGCGATTATTAACTTTCTCCCAATCAAGTCTGCTATAACTATTAATCAGAACATGATGGATTTATTTTTATTTCATGTCCATGTTTTCTTATATGGAACCCTTGTATGTGTTATATTCATTGATATTTATAATTAAATTTATTTATTATAAAGTGGGGGTCTTATTAATCCTCTTATGATGTTGGACTTAAAAAAAAGATTTTTTGAAATTTCAAATCCATAGTTTTCAATCCACAGTAAAAATGAGATGACATAATTTATTGAAGGAGAAGAAAATGTAACATGATGATAATTTATAATATTTTAATTTCTGAATAAATTTAATTTTATTTCTTTCTTTATTGTTACACAACACAATGTTAATCTTATTCTATTCAAAACATTGACTTTGCTTGTGTTATATGCAAGACCATGTTTTACCAAACATAAGTATATTAAAAAAATTATTATTTAATATAATACATAAAATATCCATTCGATTAGAAATTATAAATATAATTTACCAAATTTTTAATTTTATATGTTTCTTATAATTTTAACATTCATTATATGAACTTAATAGACATGATATATGAAAATATTATATTTCTTATATAAAAGAAGTATTTTTCAAAAAATATAATTTTTCCACCTTTTAATGGAGTACCCATTTTAAATTATATATTGAAAACTTTTATATATTAAATTTTACAAAAGAAACTTCTAATTTGAAAGCGTAATATAAAAATTTACTATGTTTCATTTTTTTCTCTTTTTCGGATAAGTTTCATATTTGGATGAATAGTGAAAAAACATAAAATCTTAATTATTTTTTTTTCAATAGAAATAATTTATAATGTAAAATTATATTATTAATGGTTTTAAGTATAATAATACTATATTTTTGTCATTTAATACAATTATGGTAATTGTAAGTAACATCACATTGAAATTTGATATAAACACATGTCAATCTTTTGATTGTTTTTAATTTAAAAACCCATTTTTTCATTTTGTCAAAGTGGATTAATTATAAATTTTATACTGAATATTAAGTGTTTTAAATATTAGAAAATGGATTCCTTATTTTGAATCAGTGGGACTTAATTATGTTTATATGTTACTTTTATTTTTTGGATATTTTCAAGAGTAACATTAATATTTTTTATTAACGTGGTTAAGGGTACATTGGGTAATTAATGTTAAGAAGTATATTATAAACATACCATAACAAATTTAAAAATATAAATGGATGGATGAATTCTAACCGTAACACTTATTTTTATAAATTTAATCATTTAATGGACACTTTTTGCGGCAAATATCATAAATATTATAATAATCAAAGAATGTGAGAAAATGTCACACTATCATTTTATATAAGTATATTAATTTTAATGTTGAGATAACACGGAGATAACCACGATTATTGTATTATATATAAACAAAATAATTATCTAAATAATAGTAATTTTTTTTACCATTTTTAGAGATTAAATAATTATCATTAATGATGACACAATAGTGATGCAGAATTTATTTTATTAATAAAAATATCCAATTGATGGTTTTAAAAATATTAAAATAAATATAATTAGAATTAATTAATATGATCCACGATTTTTCATTCTGACTATGAAATGATATTAGTATATGAAATGTGTTGGTTAGAAGTTATCTTATATTTGGATTTTATTTAAAGTCAAATTAATGAATAGTTTCAATATTGACACTATTGATATTTTAATAAAAATAGAAAATTATGAAATAATTTAAAAATCAAAAAAAATAATTAAAAACAAAAAATTGAAAAGTCTAATGTCTAAAAATACATAATAATATTTTTAACCATTTAATATTTTGAATTTTATTAAAATAATTAAAATTAAATGGATAAATTAAGGATAAATCAAAATGATAAGGTTTAAAATAAAATCAAAACACTTTTAAAATTTATTGGATGAGATTATTTCAAACCATAATCATATTATATTATAAATAATTAAATTTTTATGTATTTTTAATTGAAAATTATTTTATAATAATTTAATACATTGAGAATTTTGAAAGTGACCCTCACCTCTCTCATAAAGGGGCACCCTCCTTCTATTTTATTCACACATATAGATCCATTTTTCATAGTAAAAGCCTACACTAATATCCTAAAAACATCCATAAATTAATCTTAGAGGTCATACATTGGGCCTAAATCCAACTTAAAGAGTCTTTTTGTTCAAATAAAAAAGAGATACTCAGAAAGAGCTATTGGTTTTGTTAACTCTTTCAAGGTTCTTTTCTTCTTCCGCTTCATATTCCAATGTTATTTCCATACTACAGTAATAAATAAATTGGATTTTAAATTATTATATTCTATTATAAGTATGGGACAACCATATTCCTCTTTAATCTATCCTATAAATAACAATATCACCATGTGTGAATACTTATGACTTACCGTCTCCACACCATGGTGTAATTTTTTATTCAACACTACATTATTTGAATGGATATAATGATGATTATAATGGATATAATTAATTAATATAACATGATATTATATCATTATTATTAATATACATTCAAATTTTATACCATTTAACCATTAAGAGAATGATAATGTCTCTCGTTTGTATGTAGGTCCCCGTCTCCACAACACAGTGAGATTCATTCTGAATGTTAAAAAATCAAGAGTTATTATAAAATATATATTATGAGTAAAAATAAAAATTATGAACTTAATATCATTATTTATATTAATAAAATACATCATATTCATAAAAAACCCAACTTATATTATGAAATAGGAATGGAAAACAAAGTAGTTAACATCCAAAACTATGTTAATACTGAAATATTATTAACAAAATGATATAATAGGATCATATATGATATAATAAATATTGATATGGTCTTGGTATAATTTAATTACATTATTTAATAATTATAATGTAGATTAAAATACTCTCTACTAAAGGAAATTACAAGGTAAGGGTTAATTTAACAATATCATTATTATTAGGGATTATTTAAACAAAAGTACCTATCGGGACACATTGATCATCCATGTTGATGTTTCTTAAAAATGAATTACAAAATATTATCAATAATAGTTTTAAGTAATTATTACCCATGTTTTAATTTCAATGAAATGTTTGAGATGAATATTTCCTTCATTTTCCAAATGAGACACTTTATGTCCTTTTCTACAAATTAAGGAATGTTTTTAACTTATACAGTGTGAGAGACAATTTCTCCCATCATGATGCCATAAAATTTTGAAGATTACATTACATGATTACAAGTTTATTTAAAAAAAATTCTTTTAAAATTTTTTGGATTATAAATTATTTTAAAGTAAAAAAGTGATTTTATCTCAAAGTTATTTAATTATTTTATTCAATTTTTTCATCTTTGTCAACATCCTTTATTAGATCTTGTGTTTAACCGTGGTTTTTTTTTCATATGATACAATATAACATACTGTATTTAATGGTTTATGATATGTTTTACTGTGTATGTGAAAATTTTTATACCATTAATATCTTATTATTTAAGTAATGACATTTTTATATGCAAGTTTTAAAACAAATGTTTATGTCTGTTATGTTTTACCCCTTTTATAAGAGGAATGCATTGGAATTTATAAGTGTAGGGTGGGGCTCTATATATCCCCTCAATTAATTTGAAGGTCTCATTAGAAAATTATGTTTGGATTTTGGCTAAGGGATTTCCCAATTATGTATGGTTTCTAGGTTGAAGCCTTGACAGTTTGTTTAAGTTGTCCAACATTATGCATTCCCTCTTTTTGGGATTAGTTCTTACATGTGATTATTTGAATAGTAGAATATCTATGTTCATGTTAATATGGTAATATTTGATTTATTATTTCCATATTATGCTAACTATTTTTTTAAATATCTTGTATTTTTATTATGCATCTTTCCTTAAAAGTTTATGCTTATTTACAACAGCTTTTGCTGAATTATTTACCCTTATCGAGAATCAGAACGAACCTATTTCTTATATTTTATTTCCCAAAAATTCTAAGAAGACTTTTATGACTAATATTAAGGGTTAACATATGAGAATAATGAAATTATGAAATAATTATATATTTTTAATTTATTTATTTAATTATATTGTAATGTTCATATATATAATCTATTTTCCATGACAGAAAAACTGATTGGTCATTTGGGATTTGATTCATTTTAATAATGCGAATGTATTAAAATATTGAATCAGATCTGGGAAACTAGGGTTATGGTTTTATATATGGTAGAATGTAACAATATAAAATTATATAAATAAAATTTCTTTTTTATTATCTATAAGTGTGTCATACACATCCAACTAGAAAAATAATTAAAAATAATAATTCTTTATTTCATTAATTGATAACAATAAACTTATAAAATAAAAATATACATGAAAATTGAAAATAATAGAATGGATAAATAAATAGAAAAAATAAGAATAAGAAAATTAATATTATCTTGATCCCCTAAAATCATCACAAACATGTAAAAAATTAAAAAATAAAGAAAGAACATAGAAATCTATTCAACATTTTATAAATTTACAACCTTGAGGGAAATTTTTATGAATAAAGAATTAAGGGATAAAGAGGTATTTATAAAGGATAATATGACCACTGGAATAGTGATATGATTGTTGGAAAAATAATATAGCCATTTGGAATGGTGATAAGTCTATTAAGAATAGTTACTTGACCATTACAGTAGTAAATTAATTTAAAAATAGTGAAATTTAATATAAAAAATATTCCTCAGGAATAATTTAATAACATATATATATTGTAATAACATAAAATTAATATCAATATTTACAAGTCAAATAAAATTTAAACAGTTTTCTTAATAAACTAAATTTGAATTTATGAAATTAAAATCATAATTTATAAGTTAATAATTAATATTAATTATGCTAAAAAATTATTCTGATAAAATTAATGCCATTTTTGACTCCATCTCACAAAAATAATTTTAGGTGGAAATTTTAATAATTTTCTATAATTATTTATTTTATAGTGAAGAGTTGTGTTTTTGATATATTTTATGAATTCCAAAATATGTTATAATTAAGTGATAATAAATAAATATTAACCCAAGAATAAATATCTATATTTATTTTTGTTAATATTAAATATTATAATGATTTCAATTATTTTAAAAATTGATAAACAACTTTCCATCATATAAAGTGAATATTATGGTTTTAATAAAAAAAATTAGGATGAACTATTTTTACAGGACCAATATAATATAAAATATTTAATTTGGTTCTCAAAAAAAATTATTTCATTGACAAACTTCTAAATTATATAAACCATGATCCAAACCCATGGGTAAGCCACATGTTTTCCATTTTTCACAATATTGATTTCCTTGGCCAATATTTAGAAATTAATATACAATCTTGCACCATTTGGAATAAATACCTACATATTTTCCCATTTAATTAACACACAAGACATTATATATAAAGTTATCCTTAATTTCCCCCTATATGTCCTTTATAATGAGTTTTTATAGTTCTAAGTAACTCTCTTCATTCTCTAAGAAGCAATCTTGTAAGGTATGGAATTCTCTTCCTCTACATTTTTATTTGTGTTCTTATTTTCATTCAATATTCTAATTTCAATGTTATTATGTTCTTATCCACTTTTTGTCATTCCATTATTGTTCTAATTTTATTATATCACAGATATACTATTCTATCTAATTATCCTTACACCATAAACATCTTTCCATACCCGTTATGATACCAAAAATCATCCTTGGATTTTCCACACATCTCTTTATATGTTATGAATACCAAACACTATGATTTTCAAGGGTAATAATATATATGTAATTATAATTAATCGATTGGAAGTTTTCATATATGAAACCTATATTGTCTTTCAATGGGTTAAAAATGATGAAAAGATCATGGTTTTAAACACTTATGTTCTTAATGAGTTTATATTAAACCATTTATTTATTCTCTAAGGGTTATTAACGAAATTATTAATTATAATCTTTGTGGGACAAATGAATTAATAAATATGTAGGGTATTCCATGATAAAACTCTATTACATTTTTAATGAAATAATCTCTAGTGATGACATGTTTATGACACCTTATTGAATAACCAATAAATATGTTATATATAAAAAATTGTGATTAACTATAGAGATATGCCTATGAATGTATCATTTTTATATTTTAGACAAATTTAAATGTTATGTATCATATAGTTTTTAATACATAATAATCTTATTCCCTGTGTTTTATCCATGATGATTGAAAAGGTTCCATTTAATTTTTTATCCTTTACTAGGATTTATGCTCACCATTTTTTTATTGATGTATATCTCCATGAAAATAATATTGTTATGTGAACTATGAAGGGATTACAATGTAGTCTCTAAAGAGGTTTAAATTAAAGTTCTATTTTTCTTATTTACTTCAGTTATTAATTATTTTGTTTCCAAGACACTAAAACTCTGAAAAGAACATTTGAAATTATTAATGGAATATTTTACTAAGTGGATATGACAAAAATCATGGATTGAAATGGTCAGTAACCATTTTTTATTTTAATAAATATACGATCTATAAATTTCCATAAATTCATCCATCTATGGAAATTAACATAATTTATTTTCATTAAAATAAATTTCTCAAAGAAATATAGTTTTCATAAAATATATATTTTAATCCAATATCATATAATTTAAAATTGATTAATTATTTCCTAGGAATTAATCAATATATTTTTATTAAATAAAACATCCCTATATGTATAATAACGTGATTAAACTTTTTCATACTTATTAAACTAGCTACTAGGTTATACCAGAGATATTTAAATAATAATATTGGAATAGTATTTCTTAATTCTTTCTATCCTCTATATATCATGTGGTGCACACAATTAAACATGATATTATTTTTAAACTAAAATACTTAAGTGATACATCCCCCCAAAAGAAATTAATTCATTGTGATGTTAGTTTGATTATCTCAAAATGAAATTATCATAATATAATAATAAAATCAAATATATATTTTATTGTGAACTTTAGTTTCTAGTCAAAAAACAAGAATATTATAATTTTAAAATAGAAATTCCTGTATAAGTCTCCTACTTATAGAATAGTTTCTAAAAGCCTACCTTAATTGTTTAACATTTCTTGTATCATATGTCCCTATAGTTTTGAGAAAATAATTTATCATTGAGATAGAGAATTAAAAATAATATATGACATTTTTTCCACTTCAATAATGAAGTTTTATCCGATGTCTGTGATTCAATTAATTTACACATATATCACATCTATTACTCAAATAATTGAATGTTTTGGATAAAGTTTCATTCTTGATATACACAAATTAGCATTCAATAGTTTACAGGATCCATTGAATTATAAAAACTATTTCATTATCTTTCTATCCATTATCAAAAAAATGTTTTCATGAGTTAAGATAATATTCAATATGATAAAATACCACATTGATCTCAAAATGCTTAATAAAAAAACAAAATCCCAACTAAAAACATTTCATAAATATATAACCTTTAAACTCTTCAAAATATGATAGACCAAAAATGAATCAAAATGATTAGAATTATTTGATCACATATTATTCGATTAAAAACATAACATATATTTACAAATAACATCAATCAATCATAAAATTATATAACAAAAATATATATGCCCAAATAATTCAATCACCAAAATATGATATTATTTCCTATAAATAACCTGAATCCCAATAAAGCCATTATAAAATCATGTATACTATTAAAATTGAATCCAAACATTATTTCTAAAAAAAATCATTTTATAAAATAATACTTTCAATGAATTTTATCATATAATGTTTTTAATATAGTGAGCTTCCACAAAAAATATTAATCAGTTTATCACAAAATCACTTTTCACTCCCATGATTATCTATATAATAAAACATATTTTCCAAATAATGTAAAAACCATTTAATAAAAATTAACCATAATTATGTTAACATCAACGATATTATTAACCCTAATGTTTATATATAACTATCATCATATATCCAAAAAATATAAAATCATTATTTCTCAAATAACATTTCCTCCGGAACACAAGTTAAACTAATGGGTTATGTATAACATAATCTTCTATAAAAAGTAAATAAATGAACCCCAAAGTAATCCCACTGAATAAACCTTAAAATGGGTATCTAGGCCATGTGATCAACATTTGAAATAATAATATTTTATCTAATACTCTTATAATTTCCACATTTGAATCATCAAAATGTCTAATGTTATCTGGAACATTGATATGACATAAGTTATAATTCTGCATTAATTTAAAAATTAGTAAATATGAGTTTAATAACATGGATTTAACATTTTTTTACTCCAATAATATTTTAGGTTTAGAGTTTCAAATAATTGAGGAAAACATTATATAAACAAGTGGTCACTTCTAAATAAAGTACATATTTTTCCAAAAAATTATAGATTTGAACTTACTCCCACATTTTATTCAAGACACATTTTATCAAATTAAGAAAAGTCACCATAAAATAAATCATTACCGTGTTTATTTTTTTAATAATAGTTAGATCATATGAAAGCAATTTGAAAACATGGGATAATAAGAGAAATATCATAAGTGGATATAAAAAATGTGTGTCATTAGTCCCGTAAGAAACATGAAAATCTATAAACATACTTATGTATGTCACAATAAAAAATTGAGCATATGAATAAAAAATTACCACATGTGAAAATAAAATTTTGGTCAATGAAAACATTTCTAACCCATTAAAAAGAATAGAAAATAACATTAAGTTATTATAAGGAATGTGGGAGCTCACGAAATAATTTCTTTAAAAAGAAAATATTTCAACCTTAAATGTTCATAAACCTTCATTATATCATGAAATCAAAAATATTTCTATAAAAAACCGTTGAATTCATATTATAGGTTGAATGGAACATAATATTAATAACCTATGTGGAATTTTGTTAATCCTGGGAAGCAATATCTAAATGAAATTTAATTCCATAGGAGAAACCATACCAATTATTTTCCCCATTTTTTCATTTTAAGACTACATCTTTACCTAATACACTGTAGAGCTATATTATTCTCACCCATCATAACAAACTATATTAGGATCCCCTATCATAATCTATAATTATTAAGTACATTAATATGAATAAATTTTTTAATCCTACAAATTTTCAGCACAAAACCACATTTGAACCCATATGTAGAACAATTCAAATTTTTACATAGTCATAAAGAGAAACCTCTTTTTCTTATGATAAATCGTAAAACAATTTACAAAAGAGTAAATATACGATCTAAATGTTAAAATAATTTTAAATTTTAAGGAAAAATGATAAATATTAATGGATATAATGGTGGGAAAATAAAATCCAGGCATATATGTTAGCAAAAATTCTTTTTGCAGTTTTGTAAAAAGGTTAAAATAACCCAAAAACAATTATTGTGAAAACATTCCTTTTAAATAAATTATAAAGAAGGAATTATAATTTAAAAATTATATTTATAAACAATTTATGCATAAATAATAACCTTATTAAAATATTTAAATTAACCTCAACATTCAAGGAAAATCATTTGAAGGAAAGCATTAATACATGATTTTTAAAATAAAGTCCCTATCTTTAGTCATGTATAGATTATCGCATTCTCTAACTCCTAAATAATAAAATTATATTAATTTTTTACTTTATAAATAACATTTTTCAAATTCATTAAATTATCATTATTCAATTTATTTCGTTTATTTTCATGTATAATTTATTTAATAAATGATTACTTTTACATTTGATGTTTTGGGGTGATATTATTTATATCTTCAAAAAAAGGTGGATTGACCATTATTATAGGGGATATGGTTCCCTTACCTCTATAGTCATAAAAATGCTATAATTATAAAATTTATATCTTAAAAAACTTTTAAAACCAACCATTTATGGTTTTCTTGAAAAAATAAATCATGTTATTTCATTTATTTCCATGTTTTATTTATTTATTAAAATGATTAATTCCACATTAGACGTTTTTGGGTAATTTTATTGGTTACCTAAAAATATTAACTTTGGATTTATCACAGTCACAGGTGTTATGGTTACATTACCTATATTTTCATAAAAAAAATATTATTATCATATTTATATAATAAAAAACTTTTAAAAATAACCAAGTATGGTTTTCAAGAAAAAAATAACCATGTTATTTTGTTTATTTCAATGTTTTATTTATTTAATAAAATTATTATTTTCACATTGGTCGTTTTGGGGTGATTTGATTTATAAACTCAATATTAAAATGGTGGATTGACCATGGTGAAAAGGGTTGTGGTTCTATTACCTCTATAATCATAAAATTATTATAATTATCATATTTAAATATTAAAAAATAATTTAAAACAAACCATGTATGGTTTAATGAAAAATGATTGATGTTTCTTCATGGAAATGGATTTTTATACAAACATAAGAGAAATATTAGAATTTTTATAGTAGGTGAAAATAAAATAAAAAAGATAATATTTTACTTCAATAGAATCATAAATATGTTCTATACTCCATTTTTATTCATTAAGTACATCCTAATAATGTGAGAACCTAGGTAATTCTAGTGTTAAATCAATTATATATATATATATATACATATATAAATTTTATGGAATTATAATTATCAATGTTTTATAAATAATTTTATTAATGTTTTCAGTTGAAAAATGAATGGTTTTATTTATCTAAATTGTTTTTCCGTGAACTACACTATTTTATTTAAAATATAAAATTTTAAATATAAGAAATGAAATATACTAAAATGGAATTCATTTCTTATGTTATCATATAAAAATTTTCTTTTGGTGATTTTTTAGGATTTTTCTAAAATAATTTCTTTTTGGGTGAGTAGTAAGTATACCATTTTTCGAAATACTATCAATTTAAAGATGTTATTATTATGTAATCACAAATTAATATATTTTAAAATAATTTTATCATCCGAATATCAATTTTTGGAGTTAAATAATCCTTTCTAGAACTTTTTATTTAATTTTGGATCCCAATATCAATTTTTGTGAACATAAATTGTTTTTTATTAAATATAAAACAATTTATTGTGTCTCTGCATTTAATGGTATGGTTAGAATGTTATATTAGGTTTTATAATGACACAAAATTCAAAATAAAATCCTTCTTTTTTAAATAATTTTTTTAAATCAACTATTTTACTCTATTTCAATGAAAATTGATTTTTACGCATAATTGGGTAGTTTACTAAAACGATTTTTTCTCCTTTTTGTTGTTATTATATTAAAATTAATTTCTACAATATATTTCTTCATAACATAATAAAAAATATTCTATATTTAAATCAAAATTTCCAACTATTTTCTATAATCCCTATTTTATTTTCAGTTACATAAATATGATGTCATGGTAAAAACATAAGCTATCACATTTAAGTGTAAATTAGTTTTAAAATTATTAAATATGATATAATTCTAACAATTTTAAAAAATATCTAAATTTGATTGGTTTAGCATTTTGTGACCTCATAACATCTTATTTGTGAATTTTGGGTGCCTTGTTTCTACATGACAAGGAATGAGACCTTTTAATTTTTTAAAACCTTGACTAATTACAAGATTTACACTTCATTCACCTATAAAAGGGACCACTTATCCTCTCTTATCACAATAATTTTAGTCTTATATATCGAATAATACCTACCAAAATACACTTTAAAACATCCTACCCATGACCTAGAGGCACTGGTCTCACCAAAAGGAAAACCTATAAGGCTTAATGTGTAATAGAAGCGTGGTTGTCCAAAGAAGCGGTATAACAACTAATTGAGTGTTTTCATTTTATTTCTTCTTCCAATTCCTTAAAATATTTTACAAACATTATCATGTAATAACATAAGTATATCAAATATAATTAATTACTATTATTCTAGAGGCATACCCCCTTTTCATTTAAATTTTCATCCATGGGAAATGAAAATAATATTCCTATATACCTGAGGACTACCACCTCCATGAATCATTTTGTATTTTTTTTCAAAGGTGAATCATATTATATGTTGAAATAATGGAAAAAAGTAATAAATATTATATTTATAAAATAATTATTATAATATAAATATGATATATTACTTACCTTCTTACCATTCCTTTACTTGGTAAACTAACAATGTCACTCATGCATATGTTTGGAATACAATCTTCATAAAGGGATGCGATTCAATTTTCATTATAGACTCACATTTATTATCACAATGATGAAACTAATGAATATATATTAACTATGTAACATTTTTATAATTCATTAAATGTGATTTATTTTCTAAATATTACCTTTTCCACCATATTGAGAAATGAAAATATCAGCCATGTATATATACAAACAAATATCTCCTTGAAATGACATAGTCTATTTTTGGAGACTACTCTTCATGGTTGGTTTTAAAATTTTATGTAATTTTTAAATACTACAATTATAAATTTTTTATATTCTTCATTTTTTTTAACTATTAATTATTTGAAAATGGTCACCACACCGATGTTACTTTGAATTTACAACTCAATACATAGAAAAACATTTCACAATAACTAAACCATTTTAATAACTAACTAAAACGTGGTAATAAATTTTATAAATAGAATAATGAAAATAGAATAATATTTTTAAAAAAAAAATTATGTAAAATATAATTTTATTTTTCATGATTGATTGAATTTATGTATTATCATGTAACTAATGGTAAGGGACACTATTTTAACACTCACGCCTTACATTTTTCCTTCCAAATATTTTTCTTCCATTTTGAGTTTCTTTTAAATGTCTCATGAATGATATTATTTATGATTAAATTATTGATAAATTTTATTTTAGACTATAATTTAATTTATTTAGAGTGGTTTTAAAATAATTCTATTCAATAATTTCTATATGGGTTGTTTTTTAAATTTTTCGAAAAGAGGAAAAACAATTTTCTAAAGAATATATGGTTTAGTTGATTTTTCCCACCACCATAGTTATTTTTTTATATATCCTCATTTAAAGGTTCCCCTACTTATTTTGAAATAAAATATTTTTTCCAAAATTCCAGAAAGATTTAGTTATAATGTTTTTTATAAGAAAACAAAAACCTATGCACAGTTTATGAGATAACTAAATATATGTTATTATATGTTAAAATTTGTTTTTAGAGGTTTTTTATGATATAAATGTGATATAAAATATTTTTTTGTGATATGATACTTAGTAATTATAGATGATGATGGTTGAGCTTGATAAATTTCATGATGATATGTGAGCCCATTATATCTCTCCCACACATTTGGTAAGGAATTTTCTTCAAAAAAGAAAAAATGGATATAATTGAGTAGGTTACTCATAATGTAATTAACTACATTTTAGTTATTCTAAATCAGGATAAAAATAATTTGACACTGGTTTTGAATATTATCCTTCAATATAAAAATATTATTCTTACAAGAATTTTTTTTATGTAAATATTTTTATTTTATGAGGTAATATAATATTAATGGTGAAGGGTGTTTTTTACGAATTATTGTTTTAATGATTTTTCACATCCTATAGGATTTCTTAATTCTTTTTACTATGGGTTATAATGGGTTTTGATATTTTTTATTTATGAAAATATTTTTCTTCACAGTTGGAGATGTTTATTTTATGTAGTAAGTTTTTTATTTTGAAAAAGGAAAATATCTTCATGGATTTTCATGTTTTTTATCTAGACTAGCTAGATTACATTATTTTTATATCTTTCATTGATATTTGTTTTGATAATATCACATATTAAAATGTTTTTCATAGGATCTAAAGAGGATTAAAAGTTTTATAAATGGATAGAATTTTTATATGATAGATCATCTTAAATGACGCCAAAGTTACTTGAATAAAATGGGGGTTTAAACATAATACCCTGTTTTTGTGAAAGAAATGTATACTATGTAGATGTGTCTACTGTGTTATGTAATGGGTATTTAAAACTTATATAAAGATATAAACCTAAAAGATCATGGTAAGGTAATAATGTCAAATCCATGAAATTAAAATAATATTTTGGTTGTTGTTAATGCCAGAGGTTTTTATATATAACCTATTTTGTACATTTTAAATGAAATATGAATATCATCACAGCATGGAGGTGGTACCTCACACGTACACACAAGTGATGTCATATTTTTCCAATGGATAGATATGTAATAAGTAAACTGATATATTATATTTAAGGAATAATAATTATTTCATAAATATATTATATATATAAATATTCATTAATTTAACAAGCCATATGATCTAGTGATAACATGTGAAACACATTTCTATGTTGTGTCTATAGTCCCCATGTACGCACAAGTAATATTCTCATTTCCTGTATAATTGAAAATAAGATTAAAAATGTTTTTTCCATTAATATAATAACACCATAGTAAGTTGGGGATATTTATGATATTATACCACCATAGTTAAATAATATTTTAAGGAGTTAGAAGATGAAGTAATCATGGACCAATCGGTTCAATACTATACCACTTCATTTGAGAACCACTTTTGTATATCATTTTAATCATTATTGGTAATTATTTTATGGATATTAAAACCAATCAAAATTGGGGTGGATGATAAGAAAAGTATTTGGGTAGATCATGGAAAAGTTAAATGGCTTAATATGAGTAAAGAAGAGAGGATGGGAAATACCCTTTTATAATTGAGTTTGAGTGGTAGTGATCAAAATATAAGAAATATTTATATATCATATGGGTCTAACTCCTATAAAATGGATCTAAAGAAACACATATTAGAATATAATTATAATATGGTCTAAATAAATGAATCCAATTAATTTTAGACAAGTTCATGTCACATTTTTAAATGTATCTGTTAGTTTAACTCCATCGTCCACCCTTTTAATAATAATTATTTTACTAAATTTCCCAATCTCTAAGGATCATGAAAGTAAATTAAAAAATTATAAGTGGAAAATAAAAAATTAAATTCATTATATCCTAGAAAATTTATTATCCAATTGATTTATGATATCATTTTTATGACTTTGAAAGTATTTGAATATAATTTTTCAACATTAAATATCATATAATGTAATTTGCAATACTATTCAAAAACATTTGACTTAAAATACATCTTTGGAATTGCACTGAAATTGATTAAAAGTTAAAGGTAATTATGTGATCTCTAAAATTTTAAAAAATATCACTAATATAGTTATTTATTAAACAAATATATCATTTATATTCATTCATATATCAATTTCCTCAATATCTCCAGCATTACAACAAAACAAGGGAGAGAGAGATACATTTTGTAGTTTTATTTAAAAAAATTATATTAATGTTTTAATCAAAGGAATGTGGAAACATTATTCCTTATTTTAGAAGATCGTATGGTTTTTATAAAATTAAACTCATAAAAAGTAAAAAATTTAACTTATGGTTTTATATTTATACCTCATCCCATAGTTTTAAAAAGATTCAACACATTTTACCCTTTACCATGGTGATGAACTTTTAGGGTGGTTACAAATCATAATGACTAAATATAACGTGGAAGTTGTTAAAAATAATAATATATTGATTCTAATATGTGATATATAGTTAAATTGAAATAATTTTTGGAAATTTTCTACTTAATTACATTTTATGTCCATGATAGCTTTCTTTATATACTACCCCAAGATTAAATTTAACACAATACACTATATAAATATTATTATCAAATGTGTAAATTATCTCCTATACATTTGTTTTTAAGGAATTATTAAGAATAAATAATATATTAAAAATTAGATTTTACAAATATATAAAATTAATTCATTGGGTATCCATTAGATAGAAATGAAAATAAAATATTTTAAAAAGAGTAGAGGTATTTTTTCTAATGACTTCATTAATGGACGCAATGTGTTTTATTTTTAAAAAATTAAACCATTCATAATATATGAATTATTTTAATTACATTTTTATAAAATATAATATATAAATTAATTTGATAATAAAATAAGGCTTTTTACTTGGAATTGAATTAAAATAAATTCAGTGTTGTGCATGAAAATTTATTTGTCTAAATTTTTTTGTTGCATTTGATGCATTCATTTGTAAAGTTATTTCATCCTCTATAGAAATAGAATTTAATAAATTTATTTCCATATTTGGAATAATAATGATAAAATATGATAAATCTTTTACTTTAATTTTTCTAAATGTGAATAGTATCTAAGGTCAAAATTCATTACTATGATAAAGGATAAAAAGGTTAACAAGGGTATGGAATAATGGGATAGGGGTTAAAATGAACTAAAAATTGTTTATATACTATTTTATGAATTGATATAGATCTTATTTCTCCCTATACTTAACACATATCTAATTTGGATCCACTTCCTTATGATAATGACTTTATTATATTATAATATCCTTAATAATGACATGATTTCCACTCTAGTCATAGAAGGGAACATCTACTTAGTTATTATAAAACCCAAATAAACTCTAAATATTGAACATTATTAGACCCAATACTCTCTCAAAATCATTATATATTACCTTGTGGTGTGTCTAAAATGAAAATTCCCATCAAATAGGCTTTATAGTGCATTTCAAATGGGGATACTGGAAGAAGAGTTATATGATATCACTCCTATTTTTCTTGTTTCTTTCTTATTTGGAATCCTAAAAATGTTCAATAACTACATTACCATGATAAAATAAATTTATTAATATTTATAATACTTATTTATTTTAATTTTTTTTATCAATTTTCTATCTACTACCCATCCATTGTAAAAAATACAACATCAATCGTGTGTTCATGTGGACTACTAACTCCCCTAGGTGATGTAATTAATTTTTCACATACTATTCAAAGGGATTATCATAAGGATATATTTAATAAATATATATTATATTATTTAATTTAATATTATTTAATTGTTAAATATAATTTACCTTTATTTCATCACATCTATTGAAAAGTGAAAGCATCATTGTATGGATAGAGACTATAATCTTCAGGATGATATGTTATTCATTTTTCATCACCACTTAGTATAAATGTATATAAAAGTGTATAAAATGAATAAATATTATACTTATGAAATTATTAATTTTATAGATATGATTAAACCATGACCAACATTCAAGGATAAAAACCATTGAACTGGAACTTTCACGGAAAATGAACGAATTTTCCTTTGAATGATAATTTTAATAAATAATTATTGATAAAAGGATAATTGAAAAATATACTAGAATGATATATTGTATGGTATTTAGGTGTGTTTTTGTGGAATATATGAATTTTAAAGACCCATAAATTTCAAGGAAATTTTTTTTCATAATTTTCCTTGGAATTTTACAAGGATGCAGCTTCTGACGACACCTGATTCTGAGGCCCGGTGTGCCCAGAATCACTTTCCGAAGTTTGGCTCGGGTACGTTCAGTGAGCGAACAAGCAGGTTTTTCTAACTTTTGAACCGGTGCTCAGAATCGAATTCTGAGGGCACCGATGGAATCGCAACGCCGGTATTTACTTAGAAACGCCTCTTCCGGAGTTGCGTTTGCTCGATTGTGGTTTTTAATTTTTGGGTTTTAAGTTCTGAAATAAAATAAAGTTGTGTGACAATTTTATTTTTATTTCACTTAAAGCTGCTTAAAGACCACTTTAAGCTGTTTAAGCTCAGTTGAAACAGATAGGGTTCAATCCAAAATATCCTACCCACTTGGTAGGATATTTTTGGGGTGGGGCCCACACGAGCCCCCCCGTTTCGTTCCACTAAGTAACGCACCCGCGAAAATCCGTCATTATGAAAGTCAACTGATGCATTTTCTTAAATTCTTAATGCACCATTTAATTGGGCGGTTAACTTTGTTAAATTAATTCTATGAATTAATTTAATCGTTTCTTAACCAGTTTGAAATCTGTTGGCGTAATAATAAAATAAGACCAACGCATGACATCTTAAGGATTTCTCGTTGAGAGGATTTGACAGAACCTTTTGTGCCTTCATCCTCCTTCGCGAAGAACGTGAAGAACGCGAAGAACGCCGGACTCCGGCGAAGAACGCCGAACCCGCGGAAATCGACGAAGCAACGCCGTGTACCACGACGCCGACGTTTCCTCTCCCGCGATGTTCCTTCATCCGCAACAAAATCATCGATCATCCGTTGAGGTGAGAGATTGTGGTCCTTTAAATTTCATGCGAATTATAACTCGATATGGATTTAATTATTAAAATTAAATCTGTTCTTTCTTGGTCCTCGGAGTTCGTCAACGCAACGCCAGATACCACGACGATGCGACGGTCCCCTCCCTTCGCGACGATCAATTCCACGAAGAACGCACGTGCGACGACTTTCCGAGTCCCTTGACCAGGGCGACACCCCGTGGGGGCAGTGCCCCGCGTTGCTCGGCCACTCGGCCGAGCCACGCCCTGGCCGGGTCGGGCCGGGTCCGAACTGGGTCGGGTCGACCCAGTTCGGGCGGCCCGATTCGGCCGACCCAGGGGGGTCGGGCCGGGTCGGTCCGGGCCCAGACCCCCCGTTCCCGGACCTTTTCAGTCTTTTACCCGTAACTTGAGCTATGGGCCTCCAAACGACTTTCCTTCAGTGACAACATGATCCTTGGATTGAGATAGTCATTTCGGTATATTACACTCAAGGTTTCGGAATACTTTGGGTTCGTCCGGGTTGGTTCGTCCACGAAACCAACTGGGCCCTCAGAGCGGAAACACTCATATCTTGAACTCTGGACATCCGATAGACGTGCCGTCGTAATTGGTGGATTCCTCTAAGTGATACAGATCTTTTGGCATACTCTGCCCGAGGTTTGGACGAAGGTGGAGTATGGTCGGGTTCGTTTTGCCTTAAAAACCAACCGGGCCTCTGGGACGAAAAAGCCAATAACTCTCAGACCGGGCGTCCGATTGACGCGCCGTCTGCGAAGTTCAGTTCCTGTTGACGATACGGAAATTTTTGATACATCAACTCTAGACTATGTATCAGTTGATGTATCAGTCTCTCGGCTCGTGGAGCGGACCCTCCCGAACGAGTTTGATGTGTGCGGAAACCCTAGAGCTGGTTGCGATTGCTACATCGACGATGAAGACAATCGTACTGGAATCCTCTGTGAGTTCGAGGATAAAGACAACCGTATTGGAATCCTATGTGGGTTAGACGATGAAGACAATCGTACTGGAATCCTATGTGAGTTCTAGGATGAAGACAATCGGAATGGAATCCTATGTGGGTTCGACGATGAAGACAATCGTACTGGAATCCTGTGTGGGTTCGATGATGAAGACAATCGTACTGGAATCCTATGTGGGTTCGACGATGAAGACAATCTTACTTGAACCCTATGTGGGTTTGACGATGAATACTATCGTACTGGAATCCTATGTGGGTTCGACGATGAAGATAATCGTACTGGAATCCTATGTGGGTTCGAAGATGAAGACTATCGTACTAGAATCCTATGTGGGTTCGACGATGATGAAAAATTGTATCGGAATCCTCCATGGGTTCGACGAAGATGTCAAAAGTGCTTGTATCCTACGTGGGTCAAAGTAAGATGAATCAGTGACTACAACTGATCATCTCTCTTTCTTTGAAAATGATGTGTACCTGTGTGAGTTGAAACTCTGTTTTACTTTCCTTTGTGGATTGTGTTGTGCTATCCTATGTCGATTTACGTTTTACCTTCCTTTGTGGATTGTGTTGAGCTATCCTGTGTGGATTTACGTTTTACTTTCCTTTTTGGATTGTGTTGAGCTATCCTGTGTGGATTTTATGTTTGCTTTCCTCTGTGTATTGGGTTGTTCTTGGGCTCGGAAGTTGGAGCCGAACGGGAATTGATGACTTAGGTATATGTATGGGCATATACCTAAGCAGGGTCGGATGTTACTTCATGATTGTATCTTATCCCTTTGTGGTTTATCCTATGTGGATTTCGGGAGACCTTCGGGGGTCTCGGGGTCCCTATCGAGTAGCTTATACTCACCCATGCACTGGATATGCCTGCACTACGTTGTGTTGGTTGCAGACGACGGACATCGCTGATCGTGGTGAAAGCTTGCGGAGCAGGACGGTACCTGGAGGTGGACCACTGGGCGGGACATACTCGGAGCAGTCAGGGGGACCCGAGGAGCAGTGGAGACTATCTGTACCCACCCTCCAGGTGGGACATCCAGTGGGAGGCTCAATGTTTCGGCTTTACCTTCAATTGCTATTTTCCCTTTTTCGAGTTGTACTTTACAGTTGGGCTTGTATTTCCAGCCCCTTTTTTTACCTTTCAGCACAACATGTTACAGTTTTTTCTTAGTGTTTACTTTTACTCCACTTGTACTCTGTTGTTTGTATACTTTTATAAAGGCAATGCCTTCCCTCTTTCTGGGATTTATGCCTTTGGTGCTAGTCGTCAGCCCCTGGCCTATGGAAGGCAGTCTTGGGGTAGTCACGGCACAGGCCTCGAGGACGGGTCGTGGAAAATTGGTATCAGAGGAGTTCGGTTCTACCGCAGACTCTGATCTTTCTTCTATGTGAAGCAATAGTGTTTAACATACTGGGTGTGGTTATCAGTCCAGGGAGTCCAGTGTTGGTGCGGCGGCCGACGTATCCGTACACCAGGACCCTGACTTCTGATTTCTGACTTAATTAACGAAAACATTTATTGCATGTGTGTTCAAGTTTTCTTTGTGATTACTTGTGTTAGCTCACCAGGTATACTATTTTGACTGTGGCACACCTGTTTCTTTTCAGGATGGCCCCACGATGGAAGCCATCTAGGGTTCCGAGAGTGGAGCGTGATGACAGCCCACCGAGCGACGAGGCCTCAGTGTAGGGATCCTTGTCAGCAGAGGCATCGACGGTACCTTTACCCATCGAGCCACCGATGCTTACCGGAACAACTGCTAATGATGCATGTCTCCTTGGAGCTCTACATGAGTTCCAGTGCCAGTGACCGCCAAGGATTCATGCGGAGATGGACCCCCAAGCAGCCGAGGACTGGCTAGAGGCGGTCGTACGAGTTTTCATGTTAGTGAGGACACCAACAGACCTCATGGTGATCCTCGCAGCGAGCCTCCTGCACGCGGAAGCAGGCAGATGGTGGAGCTTGATGCTCCAGGTGCACGAAGAGACATCACTCCTCTGGACGGACTTTGAGAGCATCTTCCGCTCCGAGTTCGTCCCAGTCACCCTCCGTGCGGTGTGCATCCAAGAGCTGCTACAGCTATGGTAGGGAAGCATGACAGTGGCCCAGTACTCGGCGAGATTTACTGATCTCTCGCGCTACTCCACAGATATGGTATAGGACCCGTTCTTCCGAGCCTGGAACTTCGACCAGGGACTTAGGTACGAGATCAGGGCTTCGATGATCTCCCTCAACATTACGACGCAGGCAGAGGTGTTGGGGAGAGCCCTTTTAGTAGAGAGTTTCCTCGCCGAGAAGGCACCAGCGGCAGGACCCTCCGCAGGATGACCCATAGCGGAGTCTTCTGCAGCTGGTAGTCGATAGGTGACGCAGAGGTCCAAGCGGGCCAGACCTTCAGATGGGCAATCTCAGGGTGATGATTCGGTTGTGTGGGGCACACGAAGGAGAGCCAGCTACTCGAGGAGCAGGCAATGCTACACATGCGGCGGGCAAGGTCACATGGCTCGAGACTGCCCGACTCGTCCTGATGATGAACAACAGGCGGTAGGGGGACCTCCCAGGCAGAGGTTCGACCATGATGGTCCGCAGGGAGAAGGCGGGTGAGGCAGAGGAGATGGCCATGTAGTTGGAGGTGGACGACGCTTTAGGGTGTTGCCACCACCACCACCAGGAGGTCCACCCCGACCGCAGGGGACAGGAGGACATGGGAGAGATCAGCTTCAGGCAGCTGAGGCCTACGATCATGGAGCTCTAGGATCAGGTGGACAGGACCGGGACTGGCTCCAGACCTGGAGACTTTTGTTCATGTTTCTTTTAGTTTTATTGTTGTATGTTTGTAGATACATTGTGTTTTTGTACTTGAGCTGCAGTAATAGAAGACACTTTTTTGTGGCATTTACTTTCCTGTCCTCTCATGTGTTGTTACTAAGAGGTTCCAGTTTAGACTATTGACTTGTCCCTTACTTGAGAGATAACTACTGGAGGAGACCCAGTTACCACACACTGATGCTGACAGTGTGACTCAACCCTTGGAGGCGAGACTAACGGTTGGATCTCTTGGTAGTAGTGTCGAGGCCTTACGACGTCACCCTTAGTGTGGGTTAGTATCATCCATGTCGAGATTGACTGTATTAGGCAAAGAAAGTGGTTCATCCATGGGATGAGACCAGATTTCTCTTATCGACAGAGAAGAAATCTCAGCAGCTCTTGTAGGAACAGAAAGGTCCAAGTCATCCATGAGCGGATGAGGATAGATCATAGCCGATAAAAGTCTTGTGAAGACAGAAGGTGGAGGCCACTAGAGTTCGAGGATGGCGACCACGTCCTCTTGCGGGTCTCACCTCGACGGGGTTTACGGAGATTTGGCCTAGGCGGCAAGTTGTCTTCACACTTCATCGGACCCTTCCAGGTACTCAGTAGGATTGGCGAGGTGGATTATCACCTAGCTCTACCACCTCAGTTGCACCGGGTGCACAACATCTTCCACGTATCTTAGATGAGGAGATACGTGCACGACCCGACACAAAACATTGACCATGGAGAGCTGGTCTTTGATGATGGGGCGACTTTTGCGGAGGTCCCAGTGGAGATCGAGGATCGACAGTAGTAGGTCCTACGTGGACGATCGATTCCTCTAGTGCACTTCATATGGAAGCTCGGGAACCTCCAGGAGAGCACTTGGGAGCGGGAGGCTCAGATGCGTGCTCAGTACCGCCTTTGTATCCCTAAGTTTGTGGCGAAGCATTACAGGGATGTAAAGCCCTGTGGTGGGAGTAATGTAAAGACCCGTAAATTTCAAGGAATTTTTTTTCTTAATTTTCCTTGGAATTTTACAAGGACATAGCTTCTTATGGCACCTGATCCCGAGGCCTGGTGTGTCCGGAATCACTTTCCGAAGTTTGGCTCGGGTAAGTTCAGTGAACGGACGAGTGGGTTTTTCTAACTTTTGAACCGGTGCCCGGAATTGAATTATGAGGGCTCCGATGGAATCGTAGCACCAATATTTGCTTATAAACGCCTTTTCCAGAGTTTCATTTACTCGATTGTGGTTTTTAATTTTTGGGTTTTAATTTATGAAATAAAATAAAGTTGGGTGACAATTTTATTTTTATTTCACTTAAAGCCGCTTAAAGACCACTTTAAGCTGTTTAAGCTCAGTTGAAACTGATAGGGTGCAATCCAAAATATCCTACCCACTTGGTAGGATATTTGTGGGGTGGGGCCCGCACGAGCCCCACCGATTCTTTCCGCAATGTAACGCACCCGTGAAAACCCGTCCTTATGAAAGTCAACTGACGCGTTTTCTTAAATTCATAACGCACCATTTAATTTGGCGGTTAACATCGTTAAATTAATTCTAGGAATTAATATAATCGTTTCTTAACCTATTTGAAATCCGTTGGCATAATAATAAAATAAGACCAATGCACGACATCTTGAGTATTACTCATTGAGAGGATTTGACAGAACCTTTTGTGCCTTCATCCTCCTTCGCAAAGAACGCGAAGAACGCCTGCCTCCGACGAAGAATGCCGAACCCACGGAAATCGACGATGCGACGTCGTGTGCCGTGACGTTCCTTCATCCACAACAAAATCTTCGATCATTCATTGAGGTGAGAGATTTCGGTCCTTTAAATTTCTTGTGAATTATAACTCGATATGGATTTAATTATTAAAATTAAATCCGTTGTTTCTTGGTCCTCGGAGTTCGTCGACGCAACGCCGGATACCGCGATGACGTGACGGTCCCCTCATTCCGCAACGATCAATTCCCCGAAGAACGCACGTGCGACGACTTGACGAGGTAGGAAATTTATTTGGAAATAACTTTTTATTCCCATAGTTGTTTTCTTCTAAAACAAAAGAACCTCGATCAAGTGAAATTTTAAATTATAAAAAATTGTATTTGATATGTTTCTCATGTGTTGATTATTTCTCCAGACTGTTATCATGTAACGCGGAGGGTACGAGCCAAACAAACACGGCCCGACAACCCTCCGTAGTTCTTCATTGACACGCCGATCGGCAGGCGACGACAAAACATGCCGCATGGACTATCCGTTGTTTCCTTAGTGAAGAATAGGATCCGGGAGGAGCAGTGGCGTAGACGGGAAGGAAAACAGACCACCGGAGCAACTCCTCTGGCCCGCGGAAGCCACCGGCGGCAGCGCCAGCGGACCCGCGGCCGCGCGGGTCCAGTGCACTTGGGACACGGCTTTGCCGCGTCCGTTGACCAGGGCGGCCCCCCGCGGGGGCCGGCCGGCTAGGCCGGGCCGTGCCCTAGCCGTGTCGGACCAGGTCCGTACTGGGTCGGGTCAACCCGTTTCGGGTCGGCCCGGGTCGGTCCGGGCCCAGACCCCCCGTTCCGGGACCTTTTCGGTCTTTTGCCAGAAACCTGAGCTACGAGCCTCCAAACGACTCACCGTCAGTGGCAACGCGATCCTTGGATTGAGACGGTCGTTTCGGTATTTTACACTCATGGTTTCAGAATACATTGGGTTCGGCCGGGTTGGTTCGTCCATGAAACCAACTGGGCCCTCGGAGCGGAAACACTCATATCTTGAGCTTCAGACGTCCGATTGATGTGCCGTCGAATTTGGGGGATTTCTCTAAGTGAGACGGATCTTTTGGCATACTCCGCCCGAGGTTTGGACACAGGTGGAGTATAGTTTGGTTGGTTTTCCCTTAAAAACCAACCAGGACCCTGGGACGAAAAAGCCAATAACTCTCAGACCGGGCGTCCGATTGAAGCGCCCTCTGCGACGTTGAGTTTCTATTGACGATACAGAACTTTTGGATACATCAACTCTGGACAATGTATCAGTTGATGTATCAGCCTCTTGGCTCGTGGAGCGGACCCTCCTGAACGAGTTTGATGTGTGCGGAAACCCTAGAGCTGGCTACGACTGCTACTTCGACGATGAAGACAATCGTACTGGAATCCTATGTGAGTTCGAGGATGAAGAAAATCCTACTGGAATCCTATGTGGGTTAGACGATGATGACAATTGTAATGGAATCCTATGTGAGTTCTAGGATGAAGACAATCGTACTGGAATCCTATGTGGGTTCGACGATGAAGACAATCGTACTGGAATCCTATGTGGGTTCGATGATGAAGACAATCGTACTAGAATCCTATGTGGGTTCGACGATGAAGACAAGCGTACTGGAATCCTATGTGGGTTCGAAGATGAAGACAACCGTACTAGAATCCTATGTGGGTTCGATGATGAAGACTATCGTACTGGAATCCTATATGGGTTCGACGATGAAGACAATCGTAATGGAATCCTATGTGGGTTCAACGATGAAGACTATCGTACTGGAAACCTATGTGGGTTTGACGATGAAGAAAAATTGTATTGGAATCCTCTGCGGGTTCGACGACGATGTCAAAAGTGCTTGTATCCTACGTGGGTACCAGTAAGATGAATCAGTGACTACATCTGATCATCTCTCTTTCTTTGCAAATGATGTGTACCTCTGTGAGCTGAAACTCTGTTTTACTTTCCTTTGTGGATTGTGTTGTGCTATCCTGTGTGGATTTATGTTTTACTTTCCTTTGTGGAGTGTGTTGATCTATCCTGTGTGGATTTACATTTTACATTACTTTGTGGATTGTGTTGAGCTATCCTGTGTGGATTTTACATTTTCTTTCCTGTGTGGATTGGGTTGTGCTTGGGCTCGGATGTTGGAGCCGAACTGGAATTGATGACTTAGGTATATGTATGGGCATATACCTAAGCATTGCCAGATGTTACTTTGTGTTTGTATCTTATCCCTTTGTGGTTTATCCTATGTTGATTTCGCGAGACCTTCAGGGGTCTCGGGGTCCCTACTGAGTAGATTATACTCACCCCTGCACGGGCTATGCCCGCACTACATTGTGTTGGTTGCAGACGACGGACATGGCTGATCGTGGTGGAAGCATGCAGAGCAGAATGGTACCTGGAGGTGGACCGCTGGGCGGGACGTACTCGGAGCGGTTAGGGGGACCTGAGGAGTAGTGGAGCCTATCTGTAACCACCCTTCAGGTGGGACTTCCAATGGGCGGCTCGACGTTGCGACTTTACCTTCAGTTGCTGTTTCCCCTTTTTCGAGTTGTACTTTACAGTTGAGCTTGTATTTCCGGCCCCTTTTTTTACCTTTCAGCAGAACTTGTTACATTTTTTGCTTAGTGTTTACTTTTACTTCCGCTTGTACTCTGTGGTTTGTATACTTTTATAAAGTCAATGCCTTCCTTGTTTCTGGGATTTAAGCCTTTGGTGCTAGTCGCCAGCCCCTGGCCTACGGAAGGCGGTCTTGGGGTATTCATGGAACGAGCCCCGAGGACGGGTCGTGACAACCCTACTGAGTAGATTATACTCACCCCTGCACGGGATACGCCCGCACAACGTTGTTTTGGTTGTAGATGAAGGACAACGCTGATCGTGGTGGCATCTTGCAGAGCAGGACGGTACCTGGAGGTGGACCACTGGGTGGGACGTACTCGGAGCGGTCAGGGGGACCCGAGGAGAAGTGGAGGCTATCTGTACCCACCCTTCAGGTGGGACTTCCAGTGGGCGGCTCGACATTGCGACTTTACCTTCAGTTGCTGTTTTCCCTTTTTCGAGTTGTACTTTACAGTTGGGCTTGTATTTCCAGCCCCTTTTTTTACCTTCCAGCACAGCTTGTTACAGTTTTTGCTTAGTGTTTACTTTTACTTCCGCTTGTACTCTGTGGTTTATATACTTTTATAAAGGCAACGCCTTCCCTGTTTCCGGGATTTATGCCTTTGGTGCTAGTCACCTGCCCCTGGCCTATGGAAGGCGGGCTTGGGGTAGTCACGACACGGTCCCCGAGGACGGGTCGTGACATGAATAAAATATTTATTATTATTATAAAACATTATTGAATGAGTATAAATACAAAGGGGATTGTGTTAAGCGTTTATGGTACAATATTATTTACCTTTATGATTGTCTAATTTAAATTTCCATTAAGGGAAATTATAGGATATTTATCCCATATAAACCATTGATTTTATTCTAATATTTTTATTTATTTCATGTTTTTTCATTCATTTTACACTCTTTTGTACTTAAAATGATTATTTTTTAATGAAAAGTCGACTCTATTTCCTCTTTAGTTGAGGAAAAGTTTCTTCCATGTCCACATTCATTAAAATAATTTCAATAATGTTCTTATATATGAATAAAATTATTATTTAATTTCATTTTAAACCACATTTTAATTTATTTCTAGTGTTTTAAAATTAATCTTTTTGTAGTATTCCAAACAATTTACTTTTAATCTTTTTTCCAAAATTAAGAACAAAATATTTTTTTTTGTTTACTCTATGAAAGAATTTTTCTATCATCATAGCCATTAGTTTCTTGGAATCAAACAATATATGTTTCCATTTTTTTCAAAGAAATTATTTTTCTTAATTTCTTGGTAATTTGTATTTCTAAATATATATATTTAAAAGGATATTTTCTATAGTTTTGAAATAAATGATCAGATACACTTTTAAAGGTAATTTTCATGTATGTAAACAACCTTTAATGTTTCTTATGCTTAAATGAGCATATAATATATTGATAAATTCGTTGTTCATTTAATCGATTGATTATGATTATGTGTTGGTGAAGAGTTCATTTGTAGCACCGTGAAAAGCCATTGTAGGGAGATGTGAATCAAGGTGTTACATTTTTCTTTGAATGAGAGGAATCTAATCTTCACATTGGTAGGAACTTGTTAATTCTATGAAATAAAATCCTTAAATTATACAAAACCAATATGGAAAAATAGAAACATGACAAAATAGTTTTACTTGGTTCACCAATAAGGGCTAGTCTAAGGATTATATTCTAATACTTCTTCAGTTATACATGAATCTATAATATTGACAATATATTAGGAATTAAAACATATCAGACACAGTTAATCCATGCTAGGAAGAGTAAATTTATAATAATTTTTGGGAAATCGTACAACCTCCCTAATATTACTTCCACCAACTCCCCATTCCATGTAATTTGGTTAAAGAAATCCATTCTTTATTTAATTAAGGTTAACTCCCACATCATAGTAAATGAATGTAAAGTTTTTAATCATGTGGGTCCACTTATGTTCCTTCATTAAATTACAAAACTTTTACAATGTTCAATCATGCTCTCTTAATTATCTTTCTAAAAAACCTCATTCCCTTGAAACCCCTTTTCTCTTTCCAAGATGTGTAATATTTGATGAAACTAAAAAATTTCATGAAACTCCCTTCTTTCCAAAAACTCCAAACATTCATGAAAATCCAATATATTATGAAACTCTAAAATTTCATGAAAATAATTTACTAAAATTCCTTAAAATCAGTTATTTATAAACCATTATTTTTCCAAAACAAGTGTCTGTGGAATGTAACATATTCCCAACTAAATTATGTTCACATAAATCCTTAAGAAATTAGTTAAATCAACCCTTTTGACAAACTTTTTTGAATCTCTTATGATGAGCTACTTCCTATTTATAGAAATTGTATATGATTTTCAAAAATATCAATATGAAAAATACAATTTCATGGGACTCTTCACTCAAGTCCATGAAACTCCTTTCTTCACAAAAAATTTAAGAAAAATTTACATTAATGAATATTTTCATAATAACATAACATACCATTTTTCCTTCACACGTCATCCATATTAAGTGAAATATTCATTTAGAAATCTCTGAAACATTATATACCAAATATCTGAAGATAATTATCCATATGGGACTTCAATAACAATGATTAAATCGTTGGATGTGCTCTAAATTCTGAGATGGAGATTGGAATAACCAATTAGTTCAGTGAGTTTGATTAGAAGAGAAAAATGGAATTCAATGGAAAATCTAAAGACCACACTAAAAATAAGAATATTTTTCCAAATGATCAATGTGTAGAATGAAACATAGAGGAAATCATATTAATGTAATATAAAATTTATTAATGATTGGAGAGAATTTTGTCATGTAGTTGAATGCTAAAGTGGTGGGACTAGTATTTCTAATGATTTGAATAGAGAAAAGCTACACTAAATGAACCTCCCAAACATAAATTCTATTGGTGAAAGGAAATGGGGAATTAGGCCATCAAATTTTATAATACAAGTGTTATTTATATTTATTGGTATCTAAATAATATTATGGAAAGTGAAAAGGGAAGGTCACAAGAAATCACTATCGATGATGTGGAGTATAATAAATAAGTAGTGAATGTTACATTTACCATCCAATCTAAATTAAAAGAATGAATTATCTGATTTTCAATCAACCCGATATTTTATTTATGAAGAATTTTCTAATGGTATAACAATATTACCTCACAAATTAGATGTTGAGTAAGTTATGGAAACTCATAAGGGAACAATGGACACATCACATGTCTGAAATTTTTCTCTTGTTGAGGTTTTTGGGAAACTGATTCCTCCAAATCCTGGGATCATTCCTTTAGTGTAATCTGATACAGTTATTAGAATATATTGGTTTTCCATATATAGATATCATATTGATTTCCCTAGAAGGGATGTAACATTTCATATTTTGGATCAATTTATGATATTTTATCGACGAATGGGTGAATACAAAATTCAGGTGGAAATTGATTCCATCTTTTTATTTTTGGTTTCTATAAATATAGGATATCTATCTTAAGTGTCTAGAGAAAAACTGAACATCAATAATAGACCTATTATTTTGTAAATTTCTGAGGTCTTTATGGTATAATTTTTATGTCATCTACATAAACATGATGTTTATATTTTAGTATAAATCAGACCTTGTACTATACCGATTTCAAAGATAGAGTATAGAATATCCCCAACTGAGTTACAAGCATTAAATAAGAAACTCCAAGAGAATATTGATATGGGATCCATAAACAATAGTTTACCCCCTTGGGGTGAACATATAAATTTTTTTAAGAATGAATATTGATCAATGAGACTCTGCATCAATTATCATGCACATAACAACATCTCTATCTAGAATGAATATCCTCTTCACTATATTGATGATTTATTCTACCCACTACAAAGAGATTAATACTTTTCCTAGACTGATATTCATTCAAGATATTATCAATTAAGGGTCATGTAGGAGGATATACTAAAGATGACATTAGGTACAAGTTATGAACACAATAAATTTATAGTGATGCTTTTGGTCTTACTAATGCCCACACTATCTTCATTGATCTAATTGTTAGAGTATTTAGAGACTATATTGATCATTTTTGGTAGTATTTTTAGAATATATTCTTGTATCTTTGAAGAGAAAAGAATAATCTGAATATCATTTAAGAATTTTAATAAAGACCCTGAAAAAGGAGAATCTTTATGAAAAAATTATTAAGTGTAAATTTTATATTTATAAAGATTCATTGTTTGGGTCCCATATTTTTAATATAGGAAATTTCTATGTGTATAGAAAAAATAGAAGTTTTTGAATGTTAATTGACACCTACAATAGTAAATTATATCTTATGATTTCATGCTTTGGATTGATATTATCAACCTATTGTGAAGTATTTTTCATTTCAATCTAATCCACTAAAATATTTCACTTAGAAAGGAGTTATGTTCATGCGGATAGACGATGTGAAGAATATTTAAATGAGAAAAAATAGAGGTTAGCCAATGAACCTCTTCTCACACTACCTTGTAGTAGAGATAATTTTGTGATCTATATTGATGCATCTAAGAAGGGGATGAGATACGTTCTTAGGAAAAATGATATGGTAAAAGGTTATGACTCATAGCAATTGAAAATCCACGATCCAAAATACCAAACTCATGATTTTAATTTAGCTACTATAAATTTTTTAATATAGATATTGTGAAATTATCTTTATGGTGAAAGGTGTGATATTTATTATGATCATAAAAGTTTTAAGTACATTTTCACAGAAAAAGACGTTAATATATTTCAAAGATAATGGTTCTAGTTGATTAAATATAACAAATTACCAATTCATTAACACCATGGGAAAGAGATCAAGGTAGTATATACTTTGAGTCAAAAGAACCATGCTATCTTATCCATGATGAGGATAAAAAAGATCCAAAATTTATGGTTTTTTGAAGGATGGATCATGAAATATTAAATGAAGGCGAGAAATCATATCTTTCTTAAATAAATATTCAAAAATATATATATTGAATATTACAGAGGCACATAAGTAATGTATTGAGCTAAAAAATATGGCGATAAATATTCTCAAATTCAACCGTGATTGTGATTGAATAATAAGGTGAAATAACTGTGTTTGTATTCATCCCATAACAGAATTAATGAAGGAATCATTGGATGAGGTTCATATTAATTCATTATCTATTAATAATGGAAGGATAAACAATGTATAGGGACCAAACATAGTATTTGTAGTAGGATGAAATAAAAAGAGATATTCCTGAATAAGTCTCTCAGTTCTAGGTTTGTTTACAAGTCAATGCTGAGAGATAAAAGTCTAAGGGGATGTTACAACCATTACCCATACTAGAATGATAATGGGAAAACATCACTATGAAATTTGTTGTTGGACACCAAATAAAATTTAAAGGAAACAATGAAATGTGGGATATATTTGATCTCTTTATGAAGTTGGAACACATTATTTCTATTTGAGATGGTTTCTCTATTGAAAATATTTTTAATATATATCTATTGTATGTGTAAATATTTCTTAGAGTACCACATTCAATTATATGTGATTAGGATATGTGGTTTCACTAGAAGTTCTGGTGAAGTCTTCATAAGGATTTGGATATAGGGGTTTCATTAAAAACTTCTTATCATCCTCAGATAAATGGTTAATCTCAGAGAACAATTCAAACTCTAGAAGACATGTTTGGAGTTTGCTTTATGGATTTCGACGGTTGTTGAAGTCAACTTCTACCTTTTGTAGAATTTTAATTCAAAAATATAATTAACTCTTTTATTTTTATGGATCCTTATGAATCCATATATGTAAATAAGTTTAGAACATAAAATATTTGGTATAATTTTGGGGAAGAAAGCTACCAAGACATGATCTAGCTGAGAAATGACAAAGAAGGTAAAATCAATTGAAAATTACTTAAGATAAGCTTAGAGTCAAAAAAAAAGTAATGCTGACAACCAAATAAAAGCCCTAGTGTTTGATTTGGGTGACAAGGAATTTCATTGAATATCTCCCTGGAAGAGAGTAACATTATTTGTAAAGAATACAAAGCTAATAACCAGGTATATCAGTCCTTTTTAAATTATTGATCGTGTTGGGATGGTAGCTTATCAATTAGTAGTTCTAGTGAATCTATTTCATGTTCATGATGTGTTCCAAATTTCTCTCATGAGAAATTACATACCTACTCATTGACATTTACTAAACTCATAATTCATATCAATGTATTGGGATCTTTCTTATGAATAACAGCTAATGGATATTCTGGTTCATAATGAAATACTTCTACCAAACAAAACCACTCGCATGATTAATGTTTTACAGTGGAACCAAAAATTTGAGAAAGTAAGGCAGGAACATGAAGATGTGATGAGGTGGATGTATCCTAATTTGTTTTTAACTATATGAAAAATTTTGGGGGTGAAATTTTGTTTAATGGGAGTAAAATTTAACACCAAATGTTTTTATGAAATATGTTATCTTTAAATAATTTTAATTCTTCAAAAGCTTGCATTTCAAGTAATAATGGGATTAAATAAACCACATGATACCATTAGTATAAAATGGCTATTCTGACTAAGTCATTAAATTAGTGATAATAAATATAACTAACTTATCAAAATTTATGGTGAATTCATTAGCTAGAAATTATTTATAAGAAATATAATCTAATTAAATGTTAAAGAACTATTTGTTTTTTTGTATTAATTAATTAAGTGAATTACAGTTAATAAATTAAATTAATGAAATCTAAATATTATATATTTAATGAAATTCATTTTATATAAATCCAATAGATATTTTATTCATAGGGTATGAATAAAACCTTTTTTATATATTAAAACCATTTTTTTTCAAATTGGTAATTTTACCACCTTCTAATGGAGAACCCATTTTAATTAGAATTTTGAAACATTAGTAATTTTTATATGAGAATATATACTTATTATTTGTAATTGAAATATAAAAATTTACCATGAATTTGTTTTTGATAACTTTCAAGCGTTATGAATAGTAAAAATATACTAAAATTTAATTGAAAACAACATTTTTCAGCAAAATACTTTTTATGGTTAAATTATATTACTTACCTTATTAATGTTTAAATATATTATATTTTTATTAGTTAATATAATTTATGCCATTGTAATTTATTGGAAATTGAATTTATATGTAAAAACAGTTCAATATTTTTTATTGTTTTAATTTTTAAAACTAGTTTTCTCATTCCGACAATAGAATTAATTTTATATTATTGAACAAAACTTCATTGTTTTTAATTATTAAAAATATATTCCTTATTATGAAGCAATTTTCCCAAATTATATAATTATCTTTCTATTATTTTTGGGTATTATGAATAGTAACTTTAGTATTTTTATATTAATACTGGGAAAAGGTACATCTATTAATTAATGGTAAAAATAATATTATAAAATTCACCTAGCACTTATCAAAATATCATTGGATGAGATTTTTTTACCTAAATCATCTTTGTGTAAAAATGAAATTCTTTTAAAGTAACTTTAATGAGATTAGAACATTTAATAAATTTTATTTAAAGAAAATTTAAATATGTTTTTTTAAAATTTTAATAAGTATATCATATTTAATATTAGATCATATTGAAGATAAATTCAAATATACATTATCATTTAAAATATATATTTATTTATTTATTATGGTGGTTTAGTTGTAATTTTTTGGAAAAAAATAATTACCTTAGAGGATTATACATTAATGATACAAATATTATTTAAATGATAAAAAATATAAAAAATATATTTTATTAAAATGTTAATAACCTTTAAAATAGAACAAAACGTGACCAATTCATTTTGATATAGCATATATCTACCATAATTATCTTAAGATATTTTTATTGACAAAATAAATAAATTTGGAAAAGATTATCACACATATAATCTTTTATTTAAGATGATGTTAAATTCGTAACATTAATTTTTAATACATATAACATTTTTAATTTATGATTATATACAAAATACTTTCAAAAATAAGTATTATTATGAAATATAGAGGATTTATCAATGTAATATAATTTTTTTTTTAATTTTTATTCAATAAATACGCATATTAAATAATTACACAAAACTATGGTTGTACTTATTTTATTAACAGAGTTTAAAAATAAATATTATTAAAAATATTATAATAAATATAATTTGGGATAATTATTTTTTTATAAATGACCTTAAACTCTTATTAATATAATAAAATATTATTTTTGCTTCTAACTATATATCCTTATATATTTAATATTCAATGCATTGAATAATTTAAAAATTTATACTATTGTTTGTTTATAAAAAAAATGTATTAATAAATATTTAAAAATAAAAAAACAATTTACAAAAATATATAATAATTACTAGTTATGGTTTAATTGACATCAAATAAGTAAACATGCACCCTTTTAATATTGAAAAATTGGTGACCTTAGTTAAAAATTAAATATAATAAATAATTATTAATTAAAATGATAAAGGTTAAATTTATAAAAAAACTTGTCTAAAATTTTTTGGTTGATGATATTACAACCTTATCTCAACTCATATTGTAAATTAAGACATTTTGGATGTTTTTGGTTGTGTTTTTACCTTATTATTAATTATTTTTTAGTGATTTCAAAAGTTCCCCTCACCTCAATTATAAAAGGGAACATGCTCACTCATTTGATCACTTCACATTGACCCTTAAAGATTATAAATCCCCTTAATCATTTCCATTTTCAACTTCCCTATTCACAATCTATAGGTTCTAGTCTTCTCTTAGGACCAACTATGTAAGAACACGTATCTTCATTTCAGGCATGGATCTTGATTTCAGGTGTTTTTGAGAAAAAGGGGAGTTTTTAGAAATTTTATGAGTACATGCTGAATACATAAGAGTACACGTCATGTACCAAAGAGTTCATTCCGTGTATTGGCAATGTAATGGCTGAGTACATGGCTGTGTTTGGTGACCTGGAGAGTTCCTAAAGCAGGCCGGTTAAGGCATGCACATGGCGTGAACATTAAATAAACATGTCATGTACATTTATTTTTATTTTTTTAATCAGACTAGGGTCACGTCTAATCCCTAGAATCATCTTCTTCTAACCCTTCCTCATCCAGGAGAGACTGAGGGCAACAATTCTTCTCTGAGCCACTGACCCATCATCTGTTCTCCAAATCAAACATTGTCGGTTGCGTTGGAATCACATTAGTGAGTTCTTCCTTATTCTAGTGCCTCTACACTTGATTTCTATTATTTCATGAGTTATTTGAGGTTGAGAGTTTTTTATGTTTATTTTGATCTATGACAGTCTATGTTTATTTAAAGGCTGAGGTTCAACTATATTTATCACACAACATCGAGGTAGGTGTTTTGTGCCTTTCTGTAGTAATATTTAGATTATAAGTGAAAATAGTACCAAATACCCTATTTTTGGGTATTGCGTATTTTGGATATTTAACCCTATTTGATTCATTCTATGTTTTTTTCTTGAGAAATGGTTTTTATTATGTTTTAGGTTTATTTCTTTACTTATGGATGTGTTTTCCCATTTTTTTTGATATTAATCGTTGAGTCTAGAACTACTTGGTAGACTATTTTGTTTCCATTTCTGGTGCTTCGTGGATGGAGTTGATATTATATGAAATTCTTTTTATATGAATTTTAGCTTCTTAGCATTGTAGTATATGAGATTACTTTGGCTTCTAGATATCTTTAGTGCATGAATTTATTACACAGGGATGTGAGAACCTGGTGTAGATAGACCATAGGGGGAATTGACACTGAGGGATTCCCTAGAGTGTCTATTATACTTTTTACATGGAATGATAGTAGGGTGTGTGGATGGTGAGTGATCCCTTAGAGTCTCTATAGTATGCTATTACAAGACCACATGGGGAATGTACATTGAGTTTTTCCTCAGGGAGTCTGTAGTTTACCTTTAAAGACCACATAGGTAATTGACTGCGAGTGCTTCCTAAGAGAGACTTTGTCTTTGTGAAACCATAGGAATTAGACTGTGAGAACATTCCTAGAGGGTTTTTTTATGAATGATTAGTTGAATAAGTAATAAATGTACACGAATGAATATTTGATATGTAAGACTGTTTACTTTTGAGTATTTCCTTGTTTATTACTTAATTTTGATTTTTTCTTGCTACATACATTCACTAACAGTTAAGCACAGATCTTTAGGTGATTTTCTACTAAGATTTGTCTCACACCCTATTTGGGTCAAGATTTTGGGACAAAATAGATTATATTGTTGCAGGTATAGATATGAAAAAGTTCCCTTCCACTTCAGGTACATGATGGTTGTAAAGATGGAGATCATGAGACCAAGATAAGTCTTACGATGCTACTAGAGAGTACTTTTTTTCTTTTTTTACATTGTTTTAGTTCTATATTTACATCATTGGGACATGTTTGGTTGATTTCCTATATATATATGCGACATGCCTCATTTATACATGTGCTCTAGTTGTTTATTTAATTTCAGTATTCCGCTGTTTTCTTATCGTATGGTATTACTACTTCTGTTGTTGTATATTATTATTATTTTTCTATGTTACTCTGGCCATGAGATAATTTCTTCCCCACTATCACAACTAAGGCCCTCAATTCTAGTCAAAAGCCTATGGAATTTAGGGAAATGCACTTGAGTCCATGTTACAAAATAGGTACATGCCACTTTTAGGTGACACATAGAACTGGGACTTTACAAAGTGGTATCAGAGGAAGGTTCCTTTCTTCTTTGAAAAACTGTTTGGATCCTATAGACATGTATAAAAAGGAATATGTAGTTGGTAATAACCTATTTCAGAGATTTTCTAACCCATTATTAGGGAAAGGAAAATATTCCTTGGTTATTGTAATTTTCTAGTTTCACAATTGTTATAGTTTATTTAATTTCAATGTTAGGATATTCACATGTTTTGTGCTGTTATCTTTGATATTATTTAGGTTATATTTTCATTGATACCAGATTATATGAGGGTATTCCATCTTAGGAATCATATAGGAACTGGAATGAGTTCACATGTCATGCATTATTTTTATTCCATTTAGGGTTCATTCTTGATCAAATGTTGTTTTGATAGGTGTTGTGATAGATATGTACGTTTTTGTGATAGATGCCTTGATAGAATGCCTTCTATTATGATAGGCTATATGAATATATAAAGTATCATTTTAATGGATTCAAAACATTGGTTCTTAAGTTGAAATAGGCCCTCATGGATCATAATTTGTTGGATCATATGATTGATTACACTATTATACCTTATGATATACATGAATATGATGCCAAGCATTGATCCTTAGAGAGTATGGGCCTGCACGGATCATAATTTGGATCTTTAATGTTTGTTTTAGTGTTTTTATGGGGTTATAGAGTAGTTTCGGATGCTTACTATCTATAAAAACCCAGAATAAATGGTGTTTAATAATGAATACACGCCATGTATCTTTCTGTTTGAGGATAAAAAAAATTCTTATGTACATGTCGTGTACTATATGTACATGCCATATAGTCTTTAATCGCATGACTTGCTATGTGGGTAGAGAAACGAGGTTGGGAAATGTTTGGTGGAACATGCCGTGTACATGGAGTACACTCTGTGTTGTATGAACCATGTATCTAGCAGTGGCACAAATGAAATGGGTTGTTAAAACATAAGTCGTATATGACATGTCTAGGGTGAACATGTCATGTCCTAGAGAACATGTATCCGGCTGTGTGTAAAATGAAATAGGTCAGTGAAATTCTTCTAGTATACGTTATGTCTAGCATAAAAACACTGTGTAGTTTTTTTCTATGAGAACAGTGTGGTTTAACAATGTGGAGGAACTCAAGAAGCGGAAAAGATTCAAGTAAACACCATGTCAAGGGAGAACACGCAGTGTGTATGGGATGTTACACGACTAGGGTTGGCAGAAGTACACTCCCATTTTAGGGCTTAAGGGAACACTTCATGTATGGGTTATACATGTCCTATATCCATGTTTTCAAAAACATGAATGTTTTCATTCTCCTATTCCTTTCCTGCACTTCTACTTTTCTATAATTGATAATCTTAAACTAAGGTGTCTACTTTACCTTGCAGCGTCATGTCACTAATACATCCTCTACTGTATGCTAGATACATGGAAATGATGAAACACCTGACATGGTAGATCAGATACAACCATTAGATCCTATCATTGTGCTCATATTCGAACTATCTATTACACCATTTACCAGTGCTAATGCACAGTTTTAAGATAGACACACGAGGATGATGTAGACCTTCTAGGGAGAAACACATCTTGCCGTGTCTCTGGAAGCGTTGAAACGAGTTTTTCAGCAGAAAAAACCTCCCAATTTTTCTGGGGATGAATGACCTCCGGATGCAGAGTCATGGTTAGAAGTCGTGCTTTCTATCTTCGAGAATCTTGAGACTTCTATAGAGAGGAGAGTGGAGATCACTACGTATGTGCTTCTAGATTCTTCCAAGAAATGGTGGGATGTGATATAACAGCTAGGATTCCAATGAGTTATGGCTTGGGATGAATTCCAGTGGACATTTTATGTCTTCTTTTACCCAAAGACATTAAGGGTTGGTCGAGCCCAAGAGGTCATGATTTTGGAGTAGGGTACACTCTATGACATTGAGTATTTTTCTCACTTCACTGAGTTGCAGTTCTTTACACCTATTCTAGAGTGTAATGAGTTATTTCGGGTGAATATGTTTGAGGATTCTCATAGGAATGACATCCAAATTCAGGTGAACATCATCATAATGATTTCCATAACTTCAATAGTCTTTTGCAAACTTATCACAGTGCACAACCTGGGGGATTATAGAGCTGGGAGGTAGGGTAGATCAACATCTGGAGTTGTTATTCCTCCATTTTATAGTAAAAAGAATCACTTAGAGTCTACACGAGGAGATCTGAATAGGTGAGATAATCAATTAGGAAACCATGTGGTATTCTACTAGTGTGAGATGAGTGGAAACTGAGCATCATGGGTTGGGAAGAGTTACATCTCAGATTACTAGTTTGAATTTGGATGACTATGGAACATCATAGATATACTTTCTTTCAGTGGTAGATCATTTCAAATATTTATTTATAGAAAAATTCATAGGATTTCCCCTAGAGTGAGAGGTATAATTTTTTATTGAGCTTGTACCAGGGGCAGCACCGATTTCCATTACTCAATATAGAATGGTTACACTGGAGTTACAATATATCAAGAGGCCGTTAGTGGAGTTAAATACAAAGGGATTCATTTGACTCAGTAATTCTCCTTGTGGTTTGATTGTCCTATTTGAAAAGAAGGAAGATATTACCCTTAGACTTTGTGTGGATTATTGGAGGCTGAACAGTTGATGGTTAAGAGAAAATATACTTTTCATAGGATTGATGATCTCTTTTATCACCTTCGAGGAGCCTGGGTGTTCTCAATAATTTACTTGAGATCCGATAATCATCGATTGAACATTAGACGATGAGATATACCTCTTACAACATATTGGAATAGGTATGGTCTATAAAAGTATGTTTTTATGTTATTTGGTCTCATGAATGCGCCTGCAATTTTTCTTGAACTAATGAACTGAGTGTTCCATCCTTACTTGGACTCCATTGTAGTAGTTTTCAGGGACAATATCTTGGTTTAATCTCACACTCAAGAAGACCATTCTACCCATCATGAGATCATTTTGAGTACATTGAGAGAGCATCAGTTATATGATAATATCTCAAAATTCCACTTTTTGATTGACTTGATTCACTTCTTGTGTCATGTTATCTCAGATACAGGAGTATCAGTAGACACATAGAAATTGAGAACAATAGTTTCCTAAGAGTAAGAAAAGAATTTTTGTTAGGTATATTTTTTTAGGCCATATGGTTTCTACAGAACTTTTATACTAGACTTTTCATGGATAGTAGTGCCACTGATGAGCCTGACTAAGAAGGGTGCAATGTACCAGTGGACAGATTCTTACGATACAGCCTATCAGGAGCTAAAAAGGGATACTGACTTCATCATCGATACTCATATTTCCAAATCCATCCAATAGTTATATTTTTTAATGTGATGCATCAGGTATCAGAATGGGATCAGTGCTTATGCAGGGGAATGGCGTCGTTGCGTATGGGTCTCATTAGTTGAGGCCAAATGATAAGAATTACTCGACACATGATCTTGAGTTGGAAACAGTTGTTCATGCCTTGCATAGTTGTAGAAATTATCTTCTAGTAGAGAAATATGTAGTGTAAAATAACCAAAAATGTCTCAAGTAAATCTTTACATAGTGTGATCTCAATTTGAGATAGTGATGGTGGGTTGAGTACCTTAATTCCATTGACTTTGACCATTCTTACATGCTTGGGAAAGGTGACATTGTAGATGATTCATTAAACATGAGGACTCATATATAGGTAGTCTATGAGCCCATTAGTGTGTGGAAGCTTATGAATCTATTATATGAGATGAATTTGGAGGTTCATGATAGACAGGGGTAGAAATTTCTTTCATATATAGTTATTTCTTCTACTCTACATGATCGGTTGCACATAAGGTAGTTATCAGATTCTGAAGGCCTAGCATTTTGAAATAGTGTGTCCAAAGGGGACCATATTCCTTGATGGACCTTAGGTGGGGAAGAGATCTTGTGTTTTCATGGGTGCATGTGTGTGTTAGCAGATATACACACGGACATTTTTCCGGACATTAATTCATTAGTTTGGGAAGTTCATCTTGGTGTCACCAAGATGTATCAAGATCTACATCGTCATTATTGTTGGCCAAGTATGAAGAGAGATAATACATGTTTTGTGATTAGGTGTTCCACCAGTCATTAGGTGAAGGTAGGGCATCCGTGACCAGTAGGGATTTTATAGTAGTTATCCATTACCGAGTGTATGTGGAATGATGTCGTGATGGACTTTGTGAAAGATTTACTAAGGTCAACTCATGGGAATGATACTATTTGAGTTTTCATTGATAGACTCAAGAAAGTTTCACACTTCTTACCGATCATGGATACCTTCATTGTTTATATCTTGGGTGGTTGTACATCTGAGAGATTGTACATTTACATGGGGTTCTACACTCTATCATTTTAGAAAGGGATGAATTTTTTACTTCTTAGCTATAGAAAGGACTATAGAGGGATTTGGGTATATAGGTACTTCTGACTACAGCTTATCATTCCTAGATAGATGGACTGTATGAGCTTATGATTGAGGTGTTGGAGGACATACTTCGAGCATGCCTCTTAGGTTTTTGAGGTTCTTGGTAGAAGAACATACCTCTTGTAGAGTTTTCTTACAATAATAGTTTTCATGTGACTATTCAGGTGGAAACTTATAAGGCTTTTAATGGTAGGCCAAGCTGATCACCCATATGTTGGACGGAAGAAGGAGAGGTAGCTATGCTGGGACCTCATATTATTTAGGAGACCATAGAGTAATTTGAGTTATTTTTAAAGAGGTATACATCTACATAATCCTAACACAAGTCTTATGCTGATAGATAAATATTCCATTTAGAGTTTGAGGAAAGAGATTGGGTTTTCCTACATGTCACACTGAGGTTGGGAAACGAGAGGATTTAGAGATAGGGATTGGGTTCACCAAGATAAGTCGGTCCGTTTGAGGTTTTGAAGAGGGTCAGGTTGGTTTTCTATCAATTGCAGTTAACTTAGAGGTATTATTCTATGCCTGCCGTCTTATACATTTTTTAGAAACGAACTTACTTCCCAAAATCTTATCATGTTTTTCAACTCAAGGAGGTTGAGTTGGAGTTGGATGCATCGTTCGAGGAGCATTCTATCTAGATTGTAGATCACATCATGATGTTTCTCCATGTCCAGTTGGTTCCTCTGGTACAGGTGTTGTGGAAGCATAAGAAATTAAAAGATGAGACTTGGGAGAGGGAGGCCAACATGCAATCCTAGTGTCCATAGATGTCCATGGATTCTTCTTATGTGCCTCCTTATTAGGTAAATTCAGGGATGAATTTCATTTGGGGGGATTTTTGTAAGAACCCAGATCTTCATTTCAGGAATGGATATTTATTTTGTGTGTTTTTGAGAAAAGGTGAGTTTTTAGAAATTTTATGACTGCACACTGTGCACTCAGTTGCCGTAGGTATCCATGTACTGGCCATGTAACGGCTGAGTACATGGCCATTTGTGGTGACCTCGAGACCACCTAAATAGGGGTCTAATTAAGTCATGTACACGATGTGTACATTAAATGAACATAATATGTAATTTTATTTTTTATTTTTTTAATTGGACTGGGGTCGCATCTAATCCCCATAATTTTCTTTTTCAAACCTCTTCTTTTCCTAGAGAAACCGAGGATGATGATTATTCTCCATGCCACTGAACCTTGTTTTTTTCTTTGAATCCAACACCGTCGGTTGCGTTGGAATCGCATAGGTGAGTTTTCCATTTTTTTGGATCATCTCCTCTTGATTTCTTTTCATTCCTGGGTTATTCGAGGTTGATCATTTTTGACGTTTTTTTAAATATATTATTTTGTATGTTGATTCAAAGGATGTGGTTCAACTATATAGATCCTACAATGTTGAGGTAGGTGGTTTTTTCCTTCTAGTAGTTATCTTGGGATTATATGTGAAAAAAGAGCTAAATACCATAGATTAGGGTATTTTTGACGTTTTTTTAAATATATTATTTTGTATGTTGATTCAAAGGATGTGGTTCAACTATATAGATCCTACAATGTTGAGGTAGGTGGTTTTTTTCCTTCCAGTAGTTTTCCAATCCTAGTGCTGCTAGGATGGAGTTGATATTATAACACATGCTTGTGATACACATTGTAGCTAGTTAGAATTGTAGAAGATGAGATACATTGGATGATGGATATTCTTTGTGAATGATTGTATTTCATAGGGCTTTGAGAACCTGGTTTAGTTAGACCATAGGGGGAATTGATTCTTAGGGATTACCTAAAGTGTTTGTTATTATTTTTTACGTGCCAAGACCATAGGGTGAATGGATGCTGATTGCTCCCTCAGAGTGTCTATAATATTCCATTTCGAGACCATAGGGGGAATAGACATTGAGTGCTTCCTCAGAGATTCTTTAGTTATTGTTAAGAGACCATAAGAGGAATTTATGGGGAGTGATTCGTTAGAGAGTCTCTATATTTATGACACCAGAGGGGTTAGAATTTGAGAACATTACTAGAGTGTTTATTGAAAATGAATGGTTAAATAACTAATATATATAAATGAATGTATATTTCAACTATATGATTGTTTAATTTTGAATACTACCTTATTTATTACTTTATTTTTAAATTTTCCAGCTATATATATTCACAGACAGTTAGGCACAGATATTTGGGTGGTTTCCTACTTGGATTCGTCTGACAACATTTTTGGGTCATGATTTTGGGCCCAAATATATTAAATTGTTTTAGGTATAGATAAGGGAAAGCTCCCTTCTACTTCAGGAACATGATGGTTGTGGAGTTGGAGAGCATGAGACCAATCTGAGGCTTGCGATGCTGCTGGAGTTTACTTGTTTTCATTGTACTTTGTTTTAGTGTTGTATTTCCAGTATTGTGACATGTTTGGCTGTTTTCCTTGAAATATGTGGCATGAATCATTTATATGTGTTCTTTAGTAGATTATGTATTTTTATTCTTTCATTTTTTTTTCTTATTTTATGGTATTACTACCGCCAATATTGTATATTATTGTTATTCCGCTGTGTTACTCTTCACATGAGGGTATAATTTCCCCACGATCACACCCATGGACCTCACTTATAGTAGAAATCCCATGGAATTTAGGGAAATGTGATTGAGTCCATGTGACTGGTTGGGGACATGGATGTTTTGGATGGCATCTAGAATCAGGACATTACAAACTCTAGTGCTGTAAGAGGAGATCTAGTGGGAGCACATCGAAGAAGAGGGTATCTCCTATACCAATTGTTTCAAAATTATTTCTTCTTATACATAATATTCATGAGTTTTTTTCATTATAATGTAAAAATTATGGTATCAATTATATACTGAGATGTTGTTATTCTTATTTAACAACCATTTTACAAATTTATCCATCAAACAAAAAAAAATCACTACGCATGCGTATATACAACTTACCATCTCCACGTTGTGTTGTTATTTGTTTCTCACAACAACCTCACATAGATGGCTATAATGATGGATGTAATAACCATATATGATTATTATAACATGATATGGATTAAAGAAAAAAATATTTACCATCCACTTCTATATCATTTTAATAGTTATGGGAATGATATTGTCGCTCATGCGTACACACGACCTACTATCTCCACGGTGCGATGTGATTCATTATACATGATATCTATTAAAGGTTAATTAAATTATTGTAAATAATGAATTAATATGATATATATTATGTTCATATAATTAATTCATGATATTAATATGACTTTAGAAGGAACACCAGAACTTATTAAAAAAAATAGGAATAGGAAAATAAAGTAGTTAATAGTCGAATAACGAGTAATAATAAAATGTTATTAAAAATGGATGATAATATGATCATATATGAAATAAAAAAATAACTATTATTATGGAATAAGTAATTGAAATTATTTAAATAATTATATAGGAGGTTCAGATACATTAAAAATATTTCAGACCTAAGGTAAGTGTAAATTTTTCTATTTCATATTTATTCGATATTGATTATATGTTAGTATTTACTGAGGTATATTAATCATACATGTCATTGTTTACTTAATATATATTATAAAATATCATTTCTATTATTTGGAAACTATTTATATTAAATTTTACCAATTGTGGATGTTTTACGGAATAGCATGAAAGGAATCTTTTGTCATTGTTTTATACGAGGTAGTTTTTAACTTTTTTCATAAAAAGTAGGATAAGAATATTTTCGTTTATTTTATATGACATGAATGGATTTTTACATATTCATAATGTTTTATTTCTATGATGATTACTTTACATGATTTCCTGTTTCTTTTCAAATAATTTTTTTGGTTAAAATTGAGTAGCATTTGAAGAAATGTAAATGTTTAAAAAGGATTTTTTCCTCAAAAATTAATTTAACATTTTATAACAAAATTATTTTACATATAACCTAGAGTAATTAGAAAGGGTTAATCATGTTTATGATTGAATACTATTTATGAAATCTATTTTTAGAGGGATTTTATAATGATGAAATGATGTTTATAGAAACCCATTTTATTCCTTGGGTTATACTGTTATGACTGATTTATGTTTTTTATGGAACACATAAGAATGATTTCATTATAAGATGGGTGGGACCTATTTCTATATCTATGTCATTGGGTAAATATGGATAAATCATGAGGTATATATGTTATATGTGATCTTGATTTCATGTTCACAATTCTATGCATGAACCTGGTTTTCATGTCTATAATTTTATATGTGGACCTGATTTTTCATTTCCATATGTTTATTAAAGGTATAATTTCATGTACAAAATTTAATGAGTGAACCTATAACTATTTATATAAGTTAAAAAAATTAAAATTTTATGTGTGCACCACAATTTCATGTTTTATGTTAATTTTTTGATCTCAATGTTTTTTCATTTGATTCCATTATAATTCATGTATTATAAACTATCAAAATTTATTCCATGGTTTTTGATATATAGGGTATGATATTTAATTTTTGCGATCATGTTCTCATACCCTTATTTTCATGATATGCCTACATATTTCCTTTTTTATACACTTATTTAGCATCTATGCTAACCCCTTTATATGTTTTCTTTTCCTCGGGTTATAGAGAGAGTTTATAGGTAGGTGTTCCAAAGTGGATGATATTTATAGAAGATTTTGAAGATATTTAACCAAATTAGAATACTACTTTACAAGTTTAAAAAGGCCCTAAACTATCATGGTCATTGGGAGTGTGTTTTTGTAATTTTTAAGTATTCTGTGAAAGTAATGTAATGTACATATACATCGATATTGGGTTATTATATTCGTCCAATTGGTTTTATAATCCATTTATTTTTAAATAATGTTTTAGTACCACTGAAAAAATGTTTTAAATTTTAAAGTGCTCAGGACATGAAAACATTATCCTAAGTGTGAATCATTTTGCATGAGAAGCAGAACAATTGTGGAATATTATTAATAATATGAGGTAAGAGGAAAAAATTGAATACATGGATTGTAATGCGTATATTATGGTATTTTATGGGTAAATAATTTCCTTGAACTCTTCACATGAAAATGGAATGGGAATTAAATGAGCCTAAGAGAGAGGATGTTGAATCCATTGGTGTAAATGAGGAAAATTTAACAATATTTGTGAGGTTTTATTCTGAATTTATCATCAACTGTTAATTAATAATTTATCACTTCATCAATGTACTAAATAAATATCAAAAAGGTGAAATCAATAGGGTACTTTATTAACTATGAGGAAATTATGCAAATTGATATCCAGTAAAAATAGAGAGTGTATATTCCCATCATTCTCACTATTTTTATACGAAGAAAAAGATTTAGTATCATGGAAATTATAAAATTAAAACCCAAGTATCAAATAAAATGTATATTTCATTTCAATAAATGTTTATATAGAAGAATGTGTGAAATTATCTCAGAGGTAATATAAATTTTTTTATGTGTATAATGGAATGCCATCAATAAAGTGAATACCAAGGAAATGTAAAGATGAAATCCAATTAAAAAAGGGAGAATCTAATTTTAATGTGATACCCACACATAGTGATATAACTAAAAATAGTATGGCATTATGAAAACTAGTGACCACATCAGTGTTTTATGAACATGGATAGGTGTCAAAAAACCATTAGAGAATTGATAATGGGAAAGATAATGTGATCATAACTGCTGAAGTGGGGCATGAGAATGATGTTGTGGAAGGATATCTTATTATTAACAATAGAACTATAAATTTCTTATTTGATTCAGATGCTACCCACTCGTTTATATATGAAGAGTTTTATAATTTCATTATATGAACACCTTAACAATTAGGTTTTGAATTATGTGTGAAGACTCATAATATTATGATGATCTTATCCCAAGTCTATTGCACATCTCTAATATATGTTTGAGGGAACATTTTTTCTTACAAATATAATTATTCTAAAAATAATTAAATTTGATGTTATTTTGGTAATATATAGTCTTTAGTTATATAGATAACATATTAACTTTTAAGTAAAGGAAGACACATTTGATATTTTGAATCAACCTATGATAACCTTCAGTGTAGGGATGAATATAAACTTATTGTGTAAATATCTTTTATTGTATATATCATATTACCTATTTAAGAAAACTATTTATCTCAAATGGTTGAGGAGAATCAAAACATTGAATATATTTTAATTATTCCGGAATATATTGATATATTTATAAAATAATTTCCATGTTTTACATCAAATTTTGAATTTTGGTTTTCAATAGAACTCATAATTAGTTTTAAAAAAATTTAAACAACTCCATATAAAAAATACCTAACTATGTGGCAGAAATTAATGAATGAAATCCTAGAGAATACAAAAATAGATTATTGTACCTGATTTTGGAACCCTGGGGCGAACCTATTATTTTTTATAAAACGATCGGTGGGACAATATTTATTTTCATTTATTATAAATAAATTAAGATCATCACTGTGATGAACATGTATATTATACACTGTGTAGATGAATTGTTTGATAAACTAAGTGGAGATCCATTATTTTACAAGATTGACCTTAATTATGGTTATCATCAATTTTCTATTAAGAATGTTGTTATAAATTATGTAACATTCCATTTGAGGTGTGGTCATAATGAATTTATAGAGATTACATTTATTCTAAGCAATTCCCCTGTTATCTTCACGGATTTAATGAATAGAGTCCTTATAGATTACCTCATTCAGTTAGTGATCGTATTTATAGATGATATCCTTACACATTCAAAGATAAGTGAAAATCATGAGGATCATTTTTGGATTATTTTGAAGACCCTAATGAAAAAGAAGTTGTATAATACATTTATAAAGTGTGAATTCTAGATATAGAAAGTCACAGTGTTGGGTTATATAATCTCATGTGAGAGTATATGAAAAAATCCTTCAAAGTTATAATTTACCAATAAATGGATGTGAATAACCATAGTATCAAAGATACATAGTTATTTAGGTTGGAAATATACTACTGAATCTTTTTGATAAATCTATCATTACTTTCAAATATACTAACAAATTTTATGTCGAAGAAATCCAAGTTACTTTGGATGGATGAATGTAAATAAAAATCCAAGGAACTAAATAGATGGTTGGTAGTTGCAATTGTTCTTAAAAAATATACTCTATTGAATGGCTTATGACCTATAGTGACGTAATAATGAATTCAGATGGATGGTTCCTTATCAAAAATTATATGGCAATTTATTATGCCTTATGCCGAAGAAAAAATGTTGAGAAAATTACACAACTCTTGATTAGGAGTTGTAAACAATATTTTTTGCATTAAAAATATGGAAGATTTATATTTATGATAAAAAATTTGTTATATAAAAATATACTAATCATAAATGATTTATGTATATAATCATAAAATATAGCTAAATTATGAAAAAGAAATTTTTTTAGATTTTATTAAATATTATGCAGGCTCTGTACATTAGTACCATTAGAAGGTGAATAAGTTCGTTGATTATCTAAGTTGGAAGTACCACACTATTTTTTCCTAATGAGAGCCTTAAGAAATTTAATACTGATTGTCTTTCAATGGATAGATCTTGAAATCATAAGGAATGGAGAATATTACTACCAATCATAGATTAATGTCCCACCATCAATCCATGTGAAGAATAAATAGGCTCAAAATGGAGATTTAGAATCACAATAGATGGTATAGAATCTTATTGAGTTCAACACTGATTATGATGAAGGGAAACAGTTAAATAAATGAGTATATGTCTTCTCAATATCATATTTGAAGAAGTAGTTTTCTAGTGAAGCCTATAGTTCATCCTTCTTTATTAATCATGGATGTATGAAGATGTATTGAAATATGAAAGGGATTTTTTTTGTAGGAATGCATGAAATAGATAATGTATAGTATGTATCAATATGAATGGTATTCCATCATGTTATAGCTATGTGGTATAAGTTTAATGGGATGTTACAACCACTACCCATACCTGAGTAAAAATTGGAAAACATCACCGAGGATTTCATCTTCGGACTCTGGAAGACATCTAAAGGGAACAAAGATATTTGGGAGATTATCAATAACATTAATACTCCAAAAATTTCATTTCTATAATAGAATTTATATCTCTTGATCATCATTTCTGGTTATATGTTAATGAAATGTAATGGTTTCTTGAAGAATAACTATAAATTTTATTTCATATATATTTATATATAATATTTTCATTAATGGTTTTTAGAATTATTCCAAAATATTTGAATAACAAGTTTAATTATAGAACTATATATCATCCTAAAATATATTTTTAATATGAAAAGATTATAAAAACACTAAAATATATGTTGAGAGAATGTTCTATTGATTTGATAGGTGATTAGGATCAACACCTTATTTGGTCAAATTTCATTATAATAATATATTTAACTCAATAATTTAGATTACTATTTATAAATCCATCAATGATAGGGAGTGTAGAACTCTAATTTAGTAGGATAAATTTGGTGAATGAAAGATAATGGGACTTGATATAGCTAAGGAAATGAATTAGAATATTAAAATTATTCAACATTACATCAGAGTATCTCAATGTCAATAAAAAATACATGCTAACCATCATCATCATGATTTAGTATTTAAATTTGGTGACAATGTATTACTATAAATATATCCTTAGAAGAGTGTAATGGTATTTAGAAAGAACGGAATCTTTAGTCCTAGATAGATCAACCCCCTCAATTTTTTTAATCATATCAGGATTGTTTCTTATCACTTGGTTCTTCCACAAAATCACTCTTAAGTACATGATGTGTTCCATGTATCTACCCAAAGGAAGAAAATAATTTATCATTCACATGTAATTAAATCATATTCAATACTAGTAAATCATGATCTCTTCTATATAAATAATCGATGGATATTCTAGATCAAAGATTGAAATTTCTATGAGACAATACCACTCACCTGGTCTATAAATGACCGGATCCTAACATCCCTAACATTGTAAATTTTGGGTGTTGAAGGGTTTTCAGTAGGGTTTCTAGGGACATTGAAGGGTAAATGGGTGAACTAGGGAGTTATAATGTCATATTTTAAAAGGATCCCACATAGATCAGTTTTCTAAGTCGTAATCTTGTCTTATAAGATTTAAAAGTAAGTGTTGAGATGAAAGAGGTCTCGAGGAAGGGTTTTGATGAAATTAAAAAAATGGGTTAGCGATACTATGGTCATTGGTTATATGGATGAGAATTATTTCATAGAGAATGATGGAAATTAAATAAGGGTTACAGGTAGTTTTTTCAAAATCAGGGGTGGCTATGTTATGTGAAGTCAGTTGGGACATAGTTTATATCATCATGTATATAGGATCTAGAAAGATCTGTTCCATGTTTTATGAAAACGTATTTTGACTAATGGGTATGTGTTTTGGTTCCTTGGGTTGTATAGTATTATACCTAGTGAAATTTACTTCTGTGGTGTGGTTCGTGGTGTTGTACCATTGTATTTTAAAAATCAGTATGCCTATAAATTCATTTGATTCCCATGAACAAAATTTTATACCATGTTTATCTCTAAACCCATAGGAAACCAATAGATATTTTTTACGGTCTTTGAATCCTCTTTCAATTGGATTCAATCACTAGATTCCATAGATTTATCTATGGTGATCCTAGATGAGTATTACCACCATTTAATGCATTTTATCTTAATCTTATCTCATTTCCAATCAAATATTTTTACCATGATATAGAGTTTTTCCCAAAAATAATAATATTGTTTCAATTAGTATTTTTTGGGTGATTGTGGAATGAAATAATTGGTAGATTATAGTTTCTTTATGAGATAAGTGATTAGAGAACCGCATAAGCAATCAATTTATATTTCAAGAAGGATAGACGTTTGAGGTAGGGGATTCATTTCTTTTCCTATTTATTTATGTGAAATCAAAAAATCTCCCTGGTTTATCCATTTTTATTGTTGAAAAATTATCCTAATGAATATTAAACTAGATTAATGAATTAAATTGGTTTATGGATAACTATCACATGTTGATGGTTCCCACAGTGGTTATTTTTTACCTCTTAGTTTACTAGATATTTTTATATCTATTTTATGAATGTTATAATTTTTATTTATTCTTGTATTAGTTTATTTAAATGAATAAAATGTAAAGTAATTTAATGACATTAATAAGTTTTTGGTTAGATAAATTATTAAACAAGAAAAATGTTTAATTAATACAGTGTTTATTATAATTTAATTGCAATCTAATTGCTGAAAATGATGCATGTTTAATTATATATCTTATTCCATCTGTTAATGTAATTGGATAAAAAAATATAATATATGATTCTTGTGGATTAGATTAATGTTTAAATTCATGATAAAAGATAATAATTATTATTTAAATCTTATTAAGGTTAGAAAATTGTAACAATAATGTTTAATTTATTGAAAAGATTTTCATAACTGATTCCATAGGTTATCCCTTGATGGAACTTATAATAAATTAATTGGTTAATTCAATATGAAATAAAAAATATTTGTTTCATAAAGATAGATTTTTGGGGATGATAGAAAATGATTTCTTGTGAGGAATAAATGTCTTGTGTTGAGAGATGAGTGAGATTGTTCACATATAAAGGCTAAATGAATCATTTTTTGGGACATGTTTCTCTATTTACAATTATTTTTTCCTATTTTTGTTATGTTATTTTTCTTCATGTCCTACTATGTGATGTGATATGAGCCTGGGATGGATGATGATATATGTGTAGTGAAACCTGAGGTTGTGGTTGGACTTGATTCATGTAGAAGCAAGATGCATGGTGATATGCCTGAGATTGTTGGAGATGGAACTAGAGATGATGGAATGGGTTGAAATATCGCTTACCCACTAATCCGTTGAATTTACAGATTCTTTTTTGAGAATTAATTTATTTAATGTGTAGTTGAATGATTTTATTTATTATTTATTTTCCTTTCCCCAGTACCTAATGTATTTGAATGTTTTTTGTTACATCTATATTGGTGGTGGACAAGAATGTTTTCCAAGTGTACATATAATTATTTAACGTTTGGTAATGTTTAATAAATGACATAAAACATGGGCTTCATGTTGTTGGAATGAAAATGAGATGATCTTTTGAATCCATGGACCTGGTTGTATTATTCATAGAGGAAAATGAATTAACTTTTTTGGATAATGAAATGCCTCTTGGAATAGTTTAGATGGGTTATTAGTGGATAATGAATTAATTAAAGTAAATTGGAATGTTAAATTTAGACAAGTAATGTATTTAATTTTAATTCTTTTTAAATTATCACATGATTAAAGGATAACTAGTACTCTATAGTAGTATCTAGGTTTTTGATTGATGATAGATGTATTTGATCCTACTACTAGTTTTTACTCATAGTGTAGTTATCAAATATATTGTATCTTATTTTCTTTGTGATTTCATGTGCTACCCCCACATTCCAGTTAGGTTAACTAACACCCAGTGGACTCTGGTAGGGTGTTTTCCCCAACACCTAGGTTAGTGAGGGATAACTGGATGACTTCCCAATCAGGCCCCACTCTCTTCTCCTTGTAGTATAATGTACTATATATATATAGTGGTTAGTTTCCTCATTTATATTTTTAGAGGTATGTGATGGTTTATTGTTATTTCAAAAACATATATATCTCGAAACAACATCCAAATAGTCAGTAAAGGTGTGCCATGTATTATTTATGATGGATCAAGGTACTTACTCAGTGTATGGATATGATGGAATTAGTAACAATACCCAATGCATGATATATGACAAATGGGATGTTGAGTCACCTAGAAACTACTCAGTTAGTACATGGAGATGTGGACGGGTTGATGTGATTATGTGACACATGAGGTCTATATTGTGACACATAGCCCTTTTGCTTTCCAACTGGATTTTTTTTATGGAGATATCTCAGGACATTTTATGTTGATGTATAACAACAAAACAGAGGGAAAGTTGTAGCAGAGTAACTTTATTTATTATTATATTATATTACCTATTGTATCTGATACCTGGTGATAGATAGCCATATTGAGTATGGGGACATAGTATACTTGTGTTCATTGACCAATTAACATCACTTTTTTTCACTAGCCATAAGTACTTTTTATTTATATTCTTTATTTGATGGTTTAGGGAGGTTATTATATAGTATACATACTAGGATAACCCTAAGTATTTATAAAATTATTTTTAGGTCAGTTGGAGAATGTTTGAGGTCAAGTTGGATATTAATAACTCTTAGTTTTATAAGAGATGATTAGGCTTCATGGTCACTTCTATGTTTATATTTTAGAACATGTAGAGTGATTTAATTTTTTTTCATCATTGTATGAAATTATTTATATGAACTGAGGACTTATTTTATATTTTTTTATAAAAAGTTCATATATCTATCTTATCTCTCTCTTCCATGTGTTCTTTAAGAGGTAAATTCCTTGTATTTTATGTCTATTCTACCCTTGATGCTATCTCCATTCTCAGGGACTACTAGACGCCATAATAATGTGTTAAATATACTTCTTAATTAATTTATATCCTAGGTAGTTAACATTTGGGGATTGATAATGATATAGTGGTATCAAGGGTTTATGTTAGGGGATGTGATGGAGTTTGGATTTAGGCACAGGTGAGACTATACGGATTTTTATGTAAAAATTGTCTGCTAAGATTAGTAAGCAATGTAAATAAGGGATATTTTCCATGGTAATGGTATTTATGGATACCTTGGATCTGATACATGGAAACATTAGTTTATTGAGCCTACTAAGTGAAGTAATACTTGTTGTAGGGTAGAGAACTAGAAGAGGATTGCGTAACATTATTATTCAAACCTATGTTTGAAATGTGTAGAAATTGGGATTTAGAAAAACCTCATACAAATGAATAAATAAATTAGTTAATTAATATTAAATAATATATATTCTAGGTTTATGGTTGATAATAATTTTTTCTTTTCAAGGCATGGAACTTGGTCAACATCCTAATTAGGTTCACATCGAAGGGATGTTCCTGTAGATCACAATAGAGTAGAGGTTGAAGATGATGAAACATGGAGGTGGAAAGAATGAAATTTATACTGACAGAACCTATAGATGTATGTGGGATCTATTTCTATCTCACTAATATAGGACTTGTCCGAGGACGTGGAGATCTATTTATGTTCAATCCATGATAAAAAGTAGTAGTGGTTTTTGTTGGATGTGACAATACTGCATGGAGTAGTGAGTCAGTTTTGGATCTTTTTTCATAGATACCACAATGAGTAAGGAGACTTATTGGAGATGTTTAGGGACCTATTTTGAGTAGATTCTGTTTCATCCAATGTGAAGGAGGACAATTTTACAAAGCTATGTACACATCATCATGGGAGTTCCACCATAAAGATGTTTAGGATCCATTTTTGGACATTTTTCAAAAATACTTTTTTTATTTATTGATAATGAGGTTAGAGTGTGATATTTTTAATAGAATTTTCATCCAAATATAAATCTATAGGTCACCTCGTTTTTGTTGTTGAATTACCTCAAGGTGCTGGAGAGAGCATAGGTTGTTGACTGGAAACTTTCTAGAACCTTTTTTTATGAGAGTTGATTTTTTAAGATTCAATATGAAGATGATATGTGGTATAGGGTTCTAATTTTCAAGGATAGAATATCATTTATATAGAAAGTGGTAGGTTAGATTTCTCATCAGCTCATTTCACTTGGGGTGGATACTTTCATGCCTATTCTAATGAATCAATAACATGTTTTTCTTATAGAGGATGTGGTTATTTGAAATGAAAGTGTCAGGCCTTTCTAAATAGAAAAATTAGTCTAGGTGTTTCACGTTAGGTACATCCATTGAGGAAGTGTTAGGTGAAGTAGTAAAAGTAGGATATTTTATGTTGGTATCACCAATGGTGAGATGGGTAAATTAGAGGAAATCCCCGATATTCTCCCTATCCTCCAAGAGAATTTTTTGGATATTGAGGTTGTCTTTATAATGGTTATCGAGGTTTTCGAGTAAGTCATGGTCAACATTAGTCTCTAGTGTTTTTAGTGTTGGGAGTTCCATATTTCATTTCAAGTACCATATTTTTATTTTATACATGGCTGAATTTTTTTATTGATTTAGTCGATACTCACTCTTTCATATCACATTCCATATCCCATGCTTTTGGACTTGAGGTGGGGAGGATTCTAGTTCCCTTGGAGCTTGCTATACTTAATGGAGGATGATCTTATCTGAATGATGTATAAAGAGATTATCATCTAGTATTAGAATATGACTGACCGGGGGGATATTTCTATGTTTCAATATACATCCAAACATTGTTTTTCTTGGTATAGACCTATTATATTCAATGAATTCTATTGTGGAATACATCAAGTGATAGATTTTTTTCTATGATATCGTTGGATATAATATAGTATTTTTGAGTGAGTAATACATAATGATTGGTTAGAGGTGTGTTCTATCTTTTTCATCCTTGATAAATGATGTAATACCATGTTTTTTAGAGCTTCAACAAATAGTGTTTTCTAGGGTTTTATAAGAGTACCTAGATGTTTTTTCGGGGGAGGATTTGGTGTTACTCCAATCAATCAGAGATCATATTTTCAATTAAACTATAATTGGTGGTTTCTACTATCTCAATGTTTATATATAGGATCGTACCTTTTCAATTGTGAGAGCAATAAGTACTACCCAATGAACTATTATAGTAAGATTTATCTCAAAAAAGTGTGTCACATAAGGGTATATCTATTTTGTTTGGGAATAATCTTAATGAAAATATTATTCATTTTATCAATTATCATCGATTTAACTAGGTGAGTATGAAGAAAATATATCCCAATTGATGAATTTAGGATTTATTCAACCATATAAAGGGAGAATGTTGGATCTTGAAGATCAATTAATGGATAAGATATGATCGGATTCATGTGATGTATAATGATATTCTGAAAACTACATTATGATGTTATCATGGTCATTATGAGTCTCTTATTATGTCCTTTTATGTTATGAAATATCCATCCATGTTGATAATATTTATGAACATAGCGTTCAAGGAGATTCTATAAATTTTCATGGTGGTGTTCATCAATGACATGTTTGTGCACTAAGCGTCTATAAAGGAGCCTGAAGAGAATATATGTTCCATTTTAGGTGTCCTTCATCAACAACAACAATTCAAGATATTTTTTAACCACGAGTTATAGGATCTAAAAGTTAATTTCATAGGTATTATATAGTTCTTATAGAGATTATTTTTGGATTATTTGAGGATTGAGGAAGGAATTTCGTGGGCATCCCCCAAGATTGTTTCATAGCTTTGGAGTTTTCTTGGTCAATCATGAAATTGTAGGTGGTTTATCAATTATTTATGTTATTTTATGACTTATCTCACATCCTTGACTATAAAGGATAATAAATAATTTTAGAATAAGAAATTATAGTTATATTTTGAGTACTGTAAGGAGAAGTTGGTCAGTATTGTGGTTCTTTATCTGCTAGAAGAGGGTGTTCAATTCAATGTTATTTGTGTAACCTTAATTTATGGTTTTAGATGTATATTTATATATTTTAGATCATTATTTCTTATAAGTCATGGAAAATAGATCCCCATGAGATAAATTATGCCACCAATTATCTTTATTTTATAGAAGTTTTGTTTTATTTTGTTTTGTGGAGACATTACCTCATGGATGAGGAGAGGTGTCTATAATCATATTGGATATATTTTATGAATAATAACTAATTTTTATCCATATATAGATGATTAGATAGAGAGGACCATCCAAACTCTTGAATATGTGTTGGGTTTTTTCAGTTATGGATTTTAGAGGTATTTGTATATGGAAGTTACCATCTGTTCAATTTTCTTACCAAAATAATTTTCACTCAACTATTGGAATAGAATAATTTTCATATTTATATGGTCAAAAATTACATTATCTATTATGATTTACTAGGTTGTAGAGTTAATAGTTATCACACTATAATTATTACAATATATAAAACAAATGCTTTAGGTAATTTATGAGAGAATAAAGGAAGCACGAGATCATTAGAAATCATATGTTGATCATATTAGGATACCTCTAGAGTTTGATCATGGGAGTCATCTTTTTCCCTAGTTTTTTTGTCCATTCTTGGTGTTGGGTCATGTTAGATATGTGTTTTATCAAATAGAACATCCCCACATAGATGAGCCCGATACATGGATTTTTTCACATGTTACATTTATATCATATATTTCATGACAACTATCATTTAGTTTATTGATGAAAGATCAATATCAATGAAGATAAAGCCTTAAAGTAGATACCTATAGAGATCCAGGTCTACTAGGATAAGGTTTTTTTGTGGTAGTCATATTCCCATGGTTCATGTGTTTTTGTGACACATTAGCATGGAGGAGAGTACTTGTGAGGTTGATTCACATACATGTACTCAGTACCTTGACCTATTTATTGTTTAGATCTTATCTTATAGAGTTTCTCATTTTGTGTATTCTTAACCTAATATTATTTATAAAGTTGTTTCATCACTTGTTTATTTATGGTGGAATAATTCTCTTTTTAAAGGTATCTTACATAGTAATTTTTTTATGATATATTTGTCTATGATGGGTGGTTTTAAACTATTTTCTTCAATAGGTTGTGGTAGAGCCATTGAAAAGGTGAGACTATTAAGAGGTATGTCATAGGATGGCTATTCAGATTACACCATTATATGTATTTGGGTTAGGTTATTATATTTCAGGGATTAGAATGGTTTTCGATCTATTTGGTGTAAGAGACTAGATTTGATATTCCTTTCCCTCGGTGATTATTAGGTGTTAGAGGTTTCTGAAGTGGTTTCATAGTGATTTTTTATGGTAAATGGGGAAAAGAGGAGTGTTAGTGAAATTTTTATCAAGGCCATAGTGTAAAGCTTTTGGATATGTTGTATGCATAGATTTTATGGTTTGGTGGTCCATGATGTGATGTAAGAGGGTCTATGGAATGAGTTTGGAGCTTCTACCAAAATGGGGGTAGTTATGTCATGGTAGTAGGATATGGCATAGAAACTTCCCCAGTGGTGGAGATATAAGGAATGGAGAAAGGGGGATACATCATATGGGTTTTGAATAGTTGTTCCAAATTAGGGGTGGATTTGATGTTGGATATAGGCTACACAATATTACCTCTTACTGGATAAATAGAATCTAGTTATATCTATGTGTTGTTCATCATAAAAGCACATTGACCAAGAGTTAAGTAGAATTTTTTCTTATCCTATGCCACAATATACTCAATGTCATTGGTTAGGGGGAGTGGTCCTAAGGGTACATCACAATGTTATAAAAATCCATATGCCTATGAATACCACCAAGGATATCGACTCCACTTTTCTCCACATATTATCTCACTACACCATTGTTCCCAAGAGATATTTTTTAATTCCACTATATTCCTTATTGATCATAATTAATCCTCTAATTATATATTTCGATCCATGGTCATTAGAGGTGGGTTCTATGAACTTTTCTTGTTGTTTCTCTCAATTTGATATCGTTTACTATAGTTCTTGTTTCCCTGATGATTCATTTGATCTCTATCATTCTAATGTATTTCATATTGTGTTTTTTGATGTGTTATTAGAATAAAATATTTTTAGATAATAGTTTTTTCTTGGGATAAGTGCTCATAGATCAATATTGGTGTACTATTTTTGTTTCAAAAATGTCAAAAGTTTGAGGTAAAGTATTTTTTGTTTCACTTATTTATTTTTGTGAAATTGTATATAGACTATGTTTTAACCATTTTTATGGTGGTGGAATTTAAAAAATAATGATTAAACAAGATAAAAGAATGAAATTTGTTTATAAATAAGGATCACAGGTTGAATTTTCCCACCGTGGTATTAATTTTACTGTTGATTTACAACTATATGTTATATATATGTTATTATTTTTAGTATATTTATTTATTATTATATTATAATATTTAATTTAAAAATTTGGAAAAGAACCTAAATCCTATAATAATTTTTTAATTGGAAAAATAATTAAATAAGATTCATGTTTAATAAATCTAGTGTTTATTACAATTTGTTTGTAATAAAATTGACGTAAAATTTATGTTTAATTGAATATATTATTCTATATATTATTGGAATTGGATAAAGAACTTAAATACAGTATTCTTGTTGATAACATTAGATTTAAAAGTTTTGTAAAATGATAATTCTATACTTGAAATCATGTTAATGAATGAAAATAAAAAAAATCACATTTAATTAATTTAATTTCGTTTTATAGCTGATGAATTAGCTTATCCATAGTTTAAACCAACGCTAAATGATTAAGATAATTCATTATTGAATAAAAAGCATTTATTGGATTAAGATAAATGTTTTTGATAAATGATCTCATTTTTTGTGATGTTTGAGTGCCTTGTGTTAATTAAAGAATGATTCATTTCACATATAGAGGATAAATTACTTGTATTTACGACCATGTTTCCTTATTGACTACATTTAATTTACGCCAACCTTTATGATGTGTTCTGTATTTGATCCTTTACATGAGATGCTATATGAGCATAGGATGACTAACGAGATATGGTAACGGTTTACCAAATTTTTTGTAGTAGTCAGAACCTATGAAAGAAAGATAGATTATGATAAGGATGAGGTTCTAAGAGATTACACTATACATGATTGAATGAGATTATTACAAATTCACTAGTAGAGGAGATGAAATATGGGAAGCTTTCTTATGAATTAATCTATTTAATTTTTAGATTGATAGGTTTATTATTTATCTGTATTCCTTTTCCACATACTTCTGGTTGTTGGATAAGATTTGTTTTATATATCTTGGTGGCATCATTAGATATTTCATTAGAGTACATGAAATTATGGAAAATTTAATAATGATTTATAATTATCATAACTCATGTTATTAGTGTTTCAAGATTTACAATGAGACGATCATGAGAACCATGGAATCAATTGGATTATTATTAGAGATAATTAAATTCACTTTTTTAGAAAATGAAATATATATTGTAAAAATGATGGTGGTTAATTAATGGGTATTGAATTAAGTAATGTAATGTAGACTGTTTATTGGGAATATCTAATGTAATTAATTTAAATTATTCTTAAATACACATGTGCTTATAGGATATATAGTCCTAAGTAGTTCCATAAGGGTGTCTGATAGATGATTGCAGTGGTTAAGCCTTGGACTAGGTTATTTATCATAGTGTGTCTCTGGCTATATTATAGCATATATTAATTTTGATTATATAGTTTACCAAACCTATTTCGGTTTAAATGATTGACACCTTGTGGAAACTGGGAGGGTTATTTCCCAAAAAAATGGTTTGGTGAGGGGTGAATGGATAACTTCCTCTATAATATTTCACGATTATAATGATAGTATTATTTTTTGTTCTGAAAAATTGTTAGTTTCCCCATATATGTGCATAGTGGCCTAGGATGGGTTGGGTTTATCTCATAAACACATATCTCTAGATAATGTAATATTATGGTTATTGCAGGTATAATGAGTATGTGATATGATGGATCATGGTACATAATCGGTTTTTTTGCTATGATTGATTGAGGTAAAACACACAATGTATGATAGTAACAATATGGTCTATGATGTCTCCAAAAAAAACAATTTGGATACTATACAAAGATATGGATGGGTTGATTTTATGATGTGATACATGAGATTCATGTTTTGGTAGTAGCCCAAGTGTATTTGGGCTAGTGTATTTTGGATAGAGATAGCTTGTGACATGAGATATTGTGGAAAAGTAGAAAAATAGTGGGGAAGAGGTAGTGGGGTTACTTCATTTGATATTATATTTAATTATCTCTTTAATGTGATACTTGTTGAGATATAGTCATGGTGTGGCAAAAGACATAGTGTACCTATTTAGGTGATGAGTTATCTTCACTAGATGTTCATTATGCTTTAGTATTCCTCATTTATCTATTACATGAGGTTATCTAGAGAGTATAATACATAGTATACAAATTATTCTCACCATACGTATGCAGAATATTTGAAGGACAACGTGAGAAAGTTAAAGATCGGCTGGATATTACAACCTCAGGGTTTTATAGGTGTTGTTTGGGATTCATTGGTCTTTCCATGTTTATCTTTTAGTACTTCTACATTATTTTCTAGTTATTTAAACTATTTATTACATTACATGTACTCACATGTGATTTTTTTTATGATTACAAGAAGCTTTTGATGGGTATATATTTATTATATATCTCTTTTGCATATTCTATTATTGGGAAACACCTCCAATATATAGGTTTATTATATCTTCAGTGGTATTCACCGAGCCCAATATAATAGGTGGCCAAAATTGGTAGGTATATTTCCCACTTCTATCATTTTTATCCTTGGAGGGGTACCTTTTGGGGTGGGGAGGATTTAATAAATTTTCAAAGTATTTTGGTGCAAACAAAAATTTGGGAAAGCTATATGGGAACCTGATGACGTGATGAGGAAGAAATATCCTTGGTTTTTTATATTAGAGTGATGTAAGATCAAGAAAAACAATATTTTAAAATCATAGGAAAACCCCTAACATTTTATGATATATTTTTTCTGTCAATAAGTTTGACGTGTTTGGTAGTTTTCTTTAAATGTAACACCATGCTCAACTAAACTGCGATATACAATTGAAATATTATTGTTATGTTGGTTAGTTATCACCAAGTATTTTGATTGGAGGGTATTAATATGTCCATTTTAATTATGAATTTTATTCACATATAAGAAATGGATTCATTGTTTATCAAATAGAAAGATATGAAAATAAATGCATTTCAATAAAAAGTGATGTTTTTATGGATTTTTTATGCACACAATGTGTTATTATTTTAATAAATAAAATTTATCACTATGTATGAATGATTTTAATTAAATATATAGATAATATATTATATAATATAAGTATATATTAAATTAATAGCATTTAATATGCAATGAATTTGCATAAATTTAGTGTTTTTCTTAAAAATTCATTTATCTAAAAAATTAATTTATTATTTTTTATATACTTATTTTAGAATTAATTTATTCAAATTGTTGAAATTAAATTTTATTATATTATTTTCATATTTGGAATTATAATTCATTTAAAAAAATAGAGTTCACTTTCATTTTCTCAATTTAGATAGCAATTAAGGTAAAAACACAAGAATATATTAATGTCAAAAAAGGATAACAAGGGGTTCCACTAAAGTGATAAGAGTTAAAATCGACTAAAAAAATCTATAAATCATATTTTGGGAATGGATATGGATCATATCTCATTATATATTGAATGTTGGTCTAATTTTTGGCTATATTCCCTTAAGAGTGAGTTTATAATATTTTAATATTCTTTATAATTACAAATGTGTCACTCCACTCACTTATAAGAGAGAACTTTGAATCCTCTCTTTTATACACCACATGGAGCGTGTATCTCTACAAATATCTTCCTAAATACTCTCCCAGAAACATTATTCTTAACCTTGAGGTTTTAGTATTCCTAAAAGTCACTTGCAAGAATCTTTAAGGTGATTTTCAATTGATGATACCAGGAGAAGAGTTATATGTTCTTACAAATTTTTTACATGATTCATTATTCATAATAACTTATATAAAAACATTAAAAATGTTAAATAAATATATCTATAATAATAAGGTGTTTTTATTTTAATTAAAATCAATATTCTATATCCTTCCTATCCATTGGAAAATGGTATCGTCGGACGTGCATATGTGTGGACTACCGTGTCCATGATGCAATGTGATTCATTTTTCATTTATTTTTACATGGATTATCATAAGGATATATTTAATAAATATATTTGACATGAAGTATAAAATTTAAAATTTTTAAAGGAGATTTATTATTTACATTTTTTCATTCCATCCATTGGAAATTAGAAACATTATTCACATGTACGTGCTGACTATTATCTCCACGATGTGATGAAATTAATTTGTAGTCTAAAATTAATATTAGTGGATTTTAAATTATATATAATGAATAAAATATAAAAATTATTTGTATTATAAAAACATAGAAATGGGATAAGGACCAAAACCATCTAACTGAAACATTCATGGAAAACATATCAGTTTTCACCAGAATGATCATTTTATTGAAGAATGGTTAACAAAATGTAAATTGAAAACTATAAGGGAATGATACGTAGTATCTAATATACTAACATAGTTATATAATAGATTTATAATAAATATATTTTTATTATTCAAGTGATATTAATGTATAAGAATCCATATAAAACCTAAGGTAAGGGTTTATGTTACATTCTCATTATATTTTGGATTATCTAAGTTAAATTTCCCTTAAGAAATATTATATGATCCTTATCCTTTATTAAGGTAATATTTTCTTCAACAATGTTTATTTTTCAGGTTTTCATGTCATTAAGTTAATTTTACTATCATTTTCAATTCAAATGATAAATATTTTTTTTATAAAAGTCATCCTTATTTCATATTTGGTTGAAAAATAGTCTCTTCCTGTCCATATTCATTAAAATGATTTCAAGAATATTGTTTTTTATAATCAAGTTTTTATTTTAATTAATTATTTTTTTAATATTTTTAATTATTTTAAATGTTTTAAAATTAATATTCATGGATATTTTTGGAACAATTAATTTTTATTACTTTTTACCAAACTGTGAAATGAATAATATTTTTATCATTTACTACATGGAATTATTTTTATGATATAATAACAATTATTTCATTGAAGACTAATTTAATGTTTTCCATATATTATATCCAAGAATTTATTTTCATAAATGTTCTAATATTTTTTAGTTTTAAGGATACCTATGGAAAATGATTTTTCTCCTCTTTTAAAAGAAATGTTCAAATACACTTTTAATGGTACTTTTTATCTTTTTCAAAATACTCTGACATTTATAATGAGTAAATAGAGATATTATCTAATGATACCATCTATTATATTAATATATATTGAGTATTTATTTGTTATGGTGAAATATTTACTGTAATCATTTCTGGTCCATGGGTTTTGGTATAATAATTGATGAATATTTTTATGACTTTATAGAACACATATGTATTTTATTCATCATGTAGTTGCTGGGTCCATATAATCCATCCAATTAATTGGGTAATGATTAATATCACATGAGATAATATATATTGGAATGTGGTTTGAAAAAAATTAGTTTCGGAATCCATCTACTATGATAGCCTTGTGGGTGATCCTTGCCTAAGGAAATGATAGAATAAAGTGTGAACCCAATATAATATGAGACTTTTTTCACTACAATAGTTTGGGAAGAGAGACATGACTAATAAAATGACATTATATAAATATAATTATGGAAAACAATTATATGTGCATGTTCTTATGTTTAAGAAATGGTTCTATAGTTCATGGATAATTAATAATGATTCCTCAAAACTATGAATCATGTCTTATAAAACACTAAATATTTTCCCCATGAATCATGATTTATAATGTATGAATTATTGGATTTAAAATTTTTGTGATTAAATCCTGATCCAATACCCTTATATGTATGTTATTATTTCATATAATGATTTCTTGATATCTCCTATATTTACCCTTGCCGAGCACATGAGATTAACATTTCTTATTTATCCATCTTCCCTATGTTATTAAGAATGGTTCTAAGTAAGAAATTTCTTTGTTGGATACTACGTGAGAAGAAATTGTAGAGATATTTTGAAGATATTTTACAAAATAAGCTGATTATGTATATAGTCTCTGATTACACTAATCCTTTATAAACACCATGCATGTTTTAGTGTGGAATAAATTGAATATTCATAAAAAATGATTCAATATTTATGATTGGTGTGATAAAGTTTCCTCATCTTTTTTTTGTGATTTAATTTACAGAAGAAAAAATATTTATTTTAATATAAGTTCATCAAATACAATGATATTATTTTTTATAAAAATATGTGTTTTAAGAAAAAAAAGTTATTTTATATATAAATGAGGTATAATGTTGAATTAAATACTACTAATTTGATTATGTTTAATAAAAGTAATTGAATTTGGATTTAAAACAAAACCAAACACAAATGGAACATTTTAATTACTATGATTAAAAGTAAATAAATAATTTTTTTCTAAAAAAAAGAAAATTTTCAGTAGTCACCCTAATTTTTTTCAGAAATATATAAAATACCTAATTTTTATTTTGTATTTTATATTTGAAAAATTATTTAAATTTTATAAAATAAATTTTAAATTTTTTTCATAAAATATTATTAATATCTATAAAGAATGTAACATAAAAATCATTTTAGGAATTTTTTTAAAGAAAATGTATTGTTGATGTACAAAATGAAATTATACCCATTACTCATCTAATAAACTGAATTATTTGAATATTATTTTATTAAATATACTAAATAATAATTCCATTAAAACCATACTTTTATAGGGATTAACTTAACTTATATTGATAATATACATTGCACACATAAATAAGTATTTTGAAAATTATCTCTTTTAATCATATATGATAATATTTGAAATTGAGTTCTTGTTTCTTTGGAATTAGTCTGAGTATTTTTTGGGAAATTTTATATACATATATTTCATAATTTTTTTACTTATATTCATACTCTTTAACCAATGAATAAGATATAATATCCATATTTAAACAACATTATTAGTATTATATTATAGTTTCTTTTATGTCTTGTATTTCATGTGGCACGTAAAATTGAACACGGTATTCTTATAAATATAAAATATCATGGAGTTAAAAAGTACACATATCTAGTTGGATTTTCATTCGAAAAAAATGATAATTTTTTTTGAATAAATGAGATATCTGAGGCAAATTATTTCATTCAAGGGAAACAATGTTTGTGAACTTTTTACATTTCATTTATCTATTCTATGAAATAATGAGAGAAAACCATGAATTTTAATTTATTTAATGGGATACCATCAGGTATATATTACCAATGAACATGAGTAGACTCTATCACTTTTAGATATTTATGTAGAGAGTGAAGAAAAGTATAATATTTCTAATACATTGAAGGATGTGCGCTCTATTCTCATGTAAGGATAATGATGAATCATTCCCATGTGATCTACAATTATGTGTCTAAAAGTTTCTAAAAAAACTCATATTTGAAACTTTCAAGTAAATTAGTATATTTATAACCATAGAGTAGAATAAATGTTTTTAAAAATAAATCATACTCTAAAAGTAAAAAAATGTATAATATCACAAGATTGCCAAAGAATTATGTTTACATGAAGAATTTTCCACGATGTAAATATGTTCATGAAACAGAATTTATATGTGATTATAGAATATATAGCACAATGATATTTTATAAGAATGGTTTTTGTAAAAAACTAAATGCAATGTTAAAAAAGTTTTACATTTATAATTTTCATGAACATAGTGTTATTTTAGTGAAACATGTTTCGAAAAGTACATATAATGTGTTATATTCACGTGAACAAAATTTTTGTAACTCAGGTATGCGTGAACAGAGGTTTAGAACAAAATGTGGTGAATTATGGATTTATAGAGTTTGAAGTTATATAATAGTTGTAAAAAATATTATGATAATAGTTGAGTGAAATTGGATATAAGGACACAACTACTTATTATATTGAGAATTTTAGAGGAAATAATTTTTGAAAAATGAAGTTGTGTAACATTGAAAATACTAATTTTGAGTATGATCTAATAATATGGACTTGAACAAGGATAATGCTAACTTATACACATGAATAGAGTAAAAAATTGGTTTAGGTAATGTTCCTGAGTATTCATTGAGGAATATATTGGGAGGTAGATCAAGTAATTGTAGAGATTACTACCACTTGTAGAGGAATGTATAAAGATCCAATTTGGAGAAAACTAAGGATTTATAGGAGTATTCCCTCCCATTTATTCACTAGTGTTCCCAAAATTTTTAGATATTTTCTCCGATAATTTTTGGGAGATAGCGTTTAATTATACTCACTTGATCTTAGTAGTTGAAATCTAAGTCTCCAAATTTATCCCAAAATAATACAGGTTGTAGTCACCCATCCTGGGTGTGAACTTTGAAAACACACACACGTTCCTTGACATTATTTGTATAGTTAAATATACTAAGGTGTCAGAAATTTTTGAATTATAGGATTATACTGGACATATCTGATATGTATATTTGAAAAATAAATTCACTAAATCACCCCTCCCACACATAGTAAAATAATTAAACTTTAAATCTTCAATCGGTATAATAAATCCAAGTTTTATCTGAAAGCTCATTATTTTCATAGAGGTTAATAAATTAAATTAACTCAATAGCGATGTATTCCTTGGTCAGATATGAGGATTTATCATGGGTGGAATAATATTATGATACTCTATCTTATTTAACTTGGCCAAGAAGTTATAGATTATACTACCACAAGATTTCCTGAAAGAGAGAAATATATAGTGAAGAAATTTTTTATTAATATGAGAATGGAAGTTGATCGAATAAAATGATTTAAAAATTTTATTTATTATAAGAAAAATTTTATCTGAAGGTGATGTGTATCCTATATGTTAAGGAGACTTGGGATAAAATTGAAAGGATCATTTAATGGATAGTTGTGGTAATGGAATAAAATCTTAAGATATAGAGAAGTGATTTTGATGATAAAAAAATTGATGATGAAAAAATATGATTAATTACAATGATTAAATGATATTTTAAATAACATCAGATGTTATAGATAAAAATGTAATGATTCGATAATTTTTATTAATTTAATAAGGTATTTTTTAGGCTGCATAATATTCTTGTTTTTTATGAGATGAGGGAAGCTCTAACATTTATATTAAATATAATGGAGGAAATTGATTTCCAATATATAACTGATCAAAAGGTAATAATTTCTTAATTTCAATTAGAATCATAATGTGGTGATGAAATAAGTTTGAATCATATAGGTATCTAGTGAATAATTTCAAAAAGTATTAGAATTGGAAAATAAAAATAGGACGACATGATTCCCAATTTTTTATTAATGTTGGTATTGAATATTTTGAAATAGAAAACTCAAAAAATATACATAATAAGAATAAGAGTGAATAATAATAATAATAATAATTCTATAAAATAAGAATTAGAAAAATTACAAAGGATGAGATTGGAAATAAGAAGATATCATAGAGATTTTCAAGAAGAAACTAAAAGAGTAGGGAAGAAAATGGAGGCTCATTAACAATAAGATATATAAAATATGAAAATATATCATAGAATTATAAAAACATCACATAATAGGTTAATAAGAATTAAATAAAATCATATAGTATTGAGAAGGAAATAGTGATTTATAATGAGTATATATGAAAGGTATAGAAAATAAAATTTCATGATAAAAAAAACTCACGAAAATAATCACTATGCTTAAAAAAATTAGAGGAGTAAAATATAATAATGAATGTGACAATTTTGAGAAGATTATGATTCTTAAGGTGATAATTGTTGAACATGATATTGTGTTGAATGGTTTTAATTATGAAATATAAACAAAATAATTTTTTTGAATGAGATATAGCCCATGTTTCTTAAAGATGAAAATAATTTGAGGTTTATGAGAAACAATTATGTAAAATTATTCATTGTATATCATAAATGATAAAATATACTAAGAAGTATTGTTAAAATAAAAAGATATAATATTTTTTTGATTATTTGATTGATTTTAAATATTTTTGTTTCATGACACTCCTTCACCTAGATATGGGAAGGGACAACAGATTCCCAAACCCTTCCTTCCTCATGATGAAGGAGATATAAAGACCCATGAGACCCACCTTCATTTGGCCCCAGAGTGGCGTCTAGAACCAAGGGTATAGAATAACATGTAATGTGGAAGGCATTACCCTGTTTATTTAGTAGGATTGGGAGATAATATAGTAAATAATAAACAAAACCAATGTTGGAAGTAAAAGTAAATCCAAAAAAATCCATTCCCATTTTCATGTCCAAATAATAAAGTTCTATAATGTAAAGAAAACTATAAATAAAAGTACCAAACTAAAAGAAAACGACAATGTCATTGGTCTCGGTGTTTGAGCTAAAAGGTTCTGGAAGGGTCCTAGAATTCCTCCTAGAATCTTGAAAGCAGTTTTATATATGTGGGTTGAATATACAGTTATACTCAATAGGGAAAACTAAAAGCTATCATGCATAAATGGGGAGGCATTCAAATTCCCCGTGAGAAAATGAGATAAACAAATCACTTAGTAGGGAACCTGTCCACCCAATCCTCATCAAGGAACACTCCCCAAATAAAGCACGTCAAGAAAAGTAGTTGTAATAACACATCGATGTTTGGGTACCCCGCAAGACTTTCACACTCGTTATTGATGACATCATATGCGTCAGAGCTCTCCCACCATTCTCACCATAGTCCCGCTACCATACTACGCCCATACACACCTGGGCTACCCCCACCACACATCCCTCCCGCAAAAACCTGGGCCACAACAACCACATGTTACCACTCTCACAAACACCTGGACCAGAACATCTTCCACCACACCCAAAGACACCTAGGCCTCATCCTGAAGACATTGGGGAAACAACCTGCCTGTACAAACCTGGGGAAACCACTAAAACATCCCATTTTAGAAGAATATTGGGATATAATTGACCTCAGGCCATCACATCCTGCCCGAAAATTCTTGGGCTACTCGGGAAATAAAGTATAAAAGGAGCTAATGACCAGTCACCCATAAGAGTTTTGGAAAAAACACCGCCATGAAATGGGGGTGTTTTGCACAATGTTCTCAACATGGAAGGGGAATGAATAAGAACCCTAAGATTTAAATTATATATATAGTTAAACAAGCACTCATCCCAATATAGGGGTCCCAACACAAGCCCAGACACAAAAACCATCATTTCTATTCCTTCATAAAAACCACAACATCCACAAACAAGTCACAAATCATTCCAGAAAAACAATTCCCCATTGAATCCATTCTTTTTTTTATATTCATGAAATTCAATTTTAATAATTATTCACTATCGGGCAACTAATAGGCATAGCCACAAGCCAAGGAAGGAAAAAAAATCAAGAAGCAATTTAAGTATTCACACCAAGTTCCCTTGTAAGTAAAAACAACAAAAGTGATATGTGAGATCCCTCAAAGTACTAGAACTAAATCAAACCCCACTATACATCCCCTCACGGCCTTATATCCACAAACCAACAACTGAACCACAACAGGGGATCCCATCCCCATCCATATCACCTGACAAGAATCAAGAATAACAACTACAAATATTACCAAGATATAGGAAGAGAGTTTCCAGATTGAATAACACCATTCAATGAGTTCCTCCTTTCGGTTTGGTTCACCAGGGCGATTAGAAAAGGATTTGTGTTCACTAGACATCCATTAAATCAAATAAGTTTATGTGATTAACCAATTTCCATGTTACAACAATTCAATAATCACAGATTTATAGGGTCTATTAGTTCCCAAGGAAAGACCACCAATGACCATGATTTTTAGTGGAAAAAAGCCCAAAAAATTCACAATATATAAGTATTGATAAAAGAGTACATCGACATCATCAAACATCCCAGCATTATTTAAAATTTCAATTATTATCTTCATTATTGTTTGCTTTCATCCATCCCCATAGAAAAAATATCATACCCAGCCCTCATGATACACATTAAAGAGAGATGAAGGAAGAACCCGAATTGGATTATCAATGATTGAGGTTTTTCTATACATGCTAAGAAATGGGGATGCACGACTTAAAGGGGAATAACTTTAGGGAATCCAAGTGCGAGATGGAAAGTATCCAGTTCAGGCACACCACTAGCATCGAGAAGGGGGCTCCAAATTCACCAAGGAAAGGATAAGAGACAAGACAATAAGGAGAGGAATATGAATACGGAATTATGGTGTGATAAAAAGGTGAGATCCTGATGTTACAGGATATGAATTTGGAACAGATTGAAAGAAAGATCAGTGTTTCACCATGTGATTGGATGGTTACACATGATGGAATTAACTGTTATTTAATAATTGTCATCGGAGAGGTGGCCAAAACGGATGTGAGTTAATGATTTTCCTTTAAATAGGGGAAAACATGGAAAAGGGGTAGAACTGCAATGTTTAATGTAAAAGCGTGTGACACTAAGGAACAATCCACACATTTGGGTAAGTCTGGGGTCACCCGACTCATGGGGGATTTTAGTTATCATTTATGGGATTTTTAAAAAGCATTGCAAAGAGTATAAAAAAACATTTATGTCAAAATATATGTTGCGGGACCAGAAAATATCAGGAATTAGAAAAAGAAAAGGGGTGGGACACTATTTGGTGAGACACTGTAATGCTACCACAGTCACTGTGCCACCCTCATGGTGCCACCATCATAGTGCCACCCTCACGGTGACACTTTCACGATGCCACCATTTAGTTGAGTAAACATAATCGTGTGACCACCATGGTTCCACCGTTACGGTGCTATCATGACCAGTGCCACTGTCACAGTGCCACTGTTTTGGTGGGACCATGAGTTTGGAAAAGTACTGGACTAGGAGGGTCTGTACCATTACATAAGATAACTCTCAAAGTATTCTCACCCCTGAGAATCAAAACTAGACCCGAAGAAATGAGAGGGGTCTGAAAAACCACCTTGAAAGATACATATCAAGAGGAAACCTCCCTAACATCTAAGAACACCTCTCCCTCAAGTAACTACACAAACATATAAATGTCATAACACCCAAACATGTGTATTAGAATGTCCCTTTCTCCAGGTCAAGATACTATTCTCTTTGGGCGACATTGACTTTCTCACAAGGGTTTAACCACATCCATAATAATGTGTCTTGATTGGGGATAAGATCCTCCCCTCCCTACAGTTAGGACTCTTCACAGACATCCAAAGAATAATGGATCAATCTATTTCATAGTTAACAAGGTGAAACACTAAATCTAAAAAATATATAAAACATAATAGAAAAAGACTCAAAACAACTCTGGGTACTAAGTGCACATCTGTACCTCTCATTCCTAGGTACTCTCATGGAGGCCACTATGCCTCCACAACACATTAACCAAGGGAATGGTTCATCCATGAAGCACTTTCTCCTCAAAATCCTCGATCCTCCCTGTTCGCTATACAAGCCTCGCATCATCATCAATATCTAGATTCCCCCAATCAAGGTTGTGTGAATAATTGTGTAGATACTGATGGAGATGAGACACATGGAATATGTCGTGCACCCTCAGTAGTTGTGGTGGTAGCACCAACTAATAATCCCTTTCTCCGACCTTCCGCAACTCCTCGAAGGGTTTGAAGAACCTGGGAGAATGCTTACTCCCCCTTCCAAGTTTTCATTGCCCATTCCAAGGGGAGACCTTTATGAACACGTAGTCCCCAACCTCAAACACCAGAGGTATCCTCCTATGTTAGACATATGACTTATGTCAGTCCTGATCCACCTTCATCCTCTCCCGTATAAGCAGATCCTTCTCCGTCATGCTCTTCACTACCTCCAGGCCATGGACACCTACTTCCCTGACCTCTTTCCAGCACATGTGTGAGTGAAACGACCTCCCATAAAAGGATTCTAATAGATCCATGATAATGGTAGAGTGATAGCTACTATTGCAGGAAAAATATACGAGAGGAATGCGTCATATCCACAATCCCCAAGGTCCAAAACACATTCTCGTAGCATATCCTCCAATGTTTGGATGGTGCACTCTGTCTGCCCATTTATTTGGGGGTGGAAAGAAGTGATGAGGCGTTTTTGGGTGCCAAAATCATTTTGAAAAACTTTTTAGACCTATTAGGTAGTTTGAGTATCCCGATCAAAGACTATGGACCTCCAAACTCTATGAAACCACACCACTTCTTCCATGAACCACTGTGCTTGGGAATCCATGACACTCAAATCCTTGATTTCCAAGAAGTGAGATTATTTTTCCCGGTGGTCCACCACTACCCTGATAGCATCACAACCCCCATTAACTCTGGGTAGTCACATGAAAAAATTCATAAGGATGTCATCCCACTTCCACTCAGGGACATCTAAAGGGCATAGAAGACCTCTAGGGATGTGATGAACAACCTTCACCTGCTGACACATGAGGCACTTTTATACAAACTCCGTCACTATCCACTTTTTCCCAGGCCACCAAAACTGACCCCTCAAGCCTTGGTACATCATGGAAACTCCTTGATGTAGCACCTGGGGTGAGTTGTAAAACTCACCAAAAACTATCTCACACATTCCCATTAGTACAAAAAAATTTATATGAAACAACATCTTCTTCTTCACGTCTTCCGACCATCAACCTGGAGCACCACCTTGGATAACATGATGAAACATAACTTAATCCACTATGTTCCCCAACCGGGACTCCTACACCTTATGTAACATAGAATTATGAACTTTCCTAAAGAACAAACAACCTCTTCCATCCTCAACCAATGCATCCATTTGTAGAGCAACCAACTCCTCTAATGCCCTCCGGGCATTTTCCAATTCTTGAACCACATCTTTCTGTGACTTCCTGATCAAGGGATCAGCCACCAGGTTATCCTTTCATAAGATGTAGGAAATTTCAAAGTCGTTGTCTGGAAGAAACTCCATCCACCTCCACTACCGGAAGTTCTGATCTCACTGAGAGAAGATATACCTCAAGATCCTATGATCCATTAATACCACAAAGAGATCCCCAATGAGATTGTGCCGAAAAAACATTAGTTAAAACACAATCGTTGTGAGATTCAAGTCATCGGTGGCATAGTTACACTCATGGGGACGTAGCTGCCAAGACCCATAAGAGATCACCCACTGTTGTTGCATCCGTACACACTCCAAGACTTGTCCTGAAGCATCACAGAACATCTCAAACATCACCCATTCTTCTTGAAACCTCATCACTAGGGGACTAACCTACACCCACTTCATATAACTAAAGGCTTCCTGACATTGTTCACTCTACACGAAGGCCTGGTCCTTTTTGGTTAGAGCTGTCAAAGGAGCTACAACTCAAGAGAAGTCAGGAACGAACCATCAGTAATAGCCAGCCAGACCCAGGACAGTATAAACCTCCATCACATTCTTGGGTGATTCCCAAGAAACAACTAACTCATCCATTGATGGGTCCACTTCCATCCCCTAATCAGACACCACATGTCCAAGGAAGTGCACTTCTCGTGTCCAGAACATACACATAGAAACCATCCCATATAGATGGTGCATCCAAAGGACCTCTAAAACCATCCTCAGATTCTCAGCGGTACCCTCATCTAATCTCGATTAGATAAAGATGTCATCAATAAACATGACTATGAACCTTTCCTGATATTCCTAGAAGATAGATTTCAGGTGACCCATTAACTTGACTGGTGTGTTCGTAATGCTGAACTGCATGACCATGAACTCAAAGTGACTATATCTGCACCAAAATGCAGTCTTTGAGATTTCACCCTCCTTTATCCTCAACTGGAGATATCCTGACCGTAGGTCAATCTTGGAGAACCATCCTAAACCCTTCAATAGATCAAAAAGGAAATCTATCATCGGGAAAGGGTAACAGTGGTTGACCGTTACATGATTCAATCTCTAATAGTCTATGCACAACATGAGACCACCATCTACCTTCTTTGAGAAAAATACCGAGGCACCCCATGGTGACACTCTTGGTTGGACAAAACACTTATTCAAAAAAATTTCAATCTAAATTCATAACTCTCACAACTCAAAAGGAAAAATCTGATAGGGATTCATCAAAATCAGATGGGCACTGGGTTTCAAGTCTATCCAGAACTCAACGTCACGTCAAGGTGGTAGAGTCACAACCTCTTCAGGGAAGATGTCTATAAATTCAGTGATGATCCCTGGGACTTCCACCATCCCTAAGTCTGTATAATCCACAGACAGCTCGACTTACAAGTAATGAAGGGGCACCGCTTGTCAGCTGCCTTCATGGAAACCTCGCTCACCGATGAAAGTCATAGGTTGGACACCTATAACTGAAAACACAACCCTTCTATGGATCTAGTCAATAATGTAATACACAGAGAACAGCCAATCGATGCCTAAAATTGCATCATATGGCTGAATCTACAACAAAAGAAGGTCCCCACTAGGCTGATGTGGTCCCAACATCTGTTTATATCATCGGGAAACATGATACATGTTTGTCTGACCTCCGACTGGGGTACTCAAAACCATGGGTACAGAAAGTGTCTCTATGTCTAGACCTAATGAAACAAGTTGATCATACCTCGAACAACTTCTAGCCCTACTGGAACTACTGCCTCTGTGGCATTCAACTGCACGCAACCAGCTCCTCTACCCCTAGGCTGTCAGCCACCACTCTAACCATGCCCTGGGCAAGGTCCTCGAAGAGCTCCCTGATATCGACCCCCTCCTGCAACGTCTTCTCTCGTAGGGTATATATCCCATATATACTGTGTGGTACCCCTATGTATTTCGGGTGTGATTCCATAATCTACTAAGTGGTACCCCATATGGTATTAGGGTGTGGTTCCAATATATACTAAGTGGTAAACCCCTAATATAGTAGTGTGTAGGTCCCCTATCTAATGATTGGTACACCAATGATGTCGTTGGGCCCTTGTACACTATCTACTAAGTGGTACCCAATAATGGAATTAGGTTTTGGGTCCTTGATCTACTAAGTCACACCATCCAAATAGGAATATCATGAGTGCTCTATCTGATATCTGAGTGGCACCCTTATAGGGATTTGGGGTATGGTTTCTTGACTATTAGAGTGGAAACTGATATCTTGGCTAGGCTTGGGTCCTCTATCAACTCTATCAGTGGAACCCTCATTTGGAGTTAGTTCATAGATCATCACACCTAACAGTGGTACCCTTATATCAGGATAGATCATGGGTCATCCAGATATCCACTACAATGAAACCCTCTAGCTAGGATGGGAATGGGTCCTTTATTGACGACTTCAGTGGCACCCTTCTAGGGAGTCAGGTCATGGGTTCATGACCATCAATGTGGAACCGTATTCCCATGATAAGACATGGGTCCTCTAACTATCTATTGAGTGGAACCCACCCAGGTGAATCAAGCAATGGGTCCTCTACATAGTGATTGTGCCTATCGACTATGTGAAACAATGGAGAGGGATGTCTTGACATGGTTGTATATTGGGATATACATGAAAGATGTTGGGAACTATTGATAGATGTTTGGAATTGATGGCACTCTTTTCCTAGGATGGGTTGTGAGATAGACATCCGCTTGTAAATCATTTGCTTTTCTTTGGTTAGAGATTATATATATATATATTTTAGTATCAAGGTTGTTGTATTTGTACTCTCTTAATTTTATTTGGGCTATTTATATATTCCTTTCATGTCTCTTATCGCACTCGATTAAACATTCATATATTCATACTGGGTGTGAATATACTCTCCCTTGTATGAGATTTTCCTGCACATGTCATGTCTTATGAAGATAAAACATAAGAAGATGGTTATTACAATGGATCTTAGGTACACCAAGTTCAATAGAATAAATATAGTTGTTAGAGTATATTTATCTGGATATGGGCTCTCTCAGCATTTTAATTTCTAGTTTTTAGGTTGTTATATCTTTTTCCTTGGACGTGTTGTTTTCCCTTTACTTTTTTGTTTACACATTCATACACTTGTACACAATAGTGAATTTTAGAACTAGTTTTATATTATTTCTATTTAATTTTTTTTATTATTTATCTACGCTTATTTTGAGATTATCGGTTGTGTGGATATAGGCTCAAGAGGAATATTCCTCCCGTACTAGTTTTTCCTTTTAGCACTTGTCACCAGCCCCTGGCCTTTAGAGGTGGTCTTGGGTTAGTTATGGATCAATCCCCATTGGGATATGTTGTGAAATCACTATGTATGAAAAACAATAATTTTGAAATATTGGAGTCCTCTAAATTGTGTAGTGTAAATATATAAGTAAATAAGTAAAGGGTTTTCCCAAAACTACAGTTCCCTTCACTTATAAATGGCGACAGTTACACCCTTTCATGATACACCCTTCCCTTAGAATTCCACCATGAATATGAGTAATATTAATATACCTAGATTCATATGACTCTAAAATAATCCCATTTCATTCATATTTTTCCTAATCCCTTCAATTAAAAGGGGAATCCTAAGGCTAATTCATGTATGCAGCAGAAGTACTACCACATTATTATGTTTTTCTTCTAAAAATTACGCTTCCAAATAGATTAAAACCATAAAAATGGTGAATATAGCATAATTAGTTTATAGATATGTTATTATATTAATGGTAAAGAACATAAAAATTAATTTCTATTCTCATATAAAAATAATGGAACACCAATCATGGGTGTGTGTGAAGTGCTGCCTCTATGGAGAATTTTTTATCTTTTCTTATAGTTATTCATTATTTATCCAAATAATATTAAATTATCATTTATAATAAAAAATCACTATTAATACTTTATAACGATATTATATCAAAATAAACACATCCTTAACAAAAATCACTGACCGACTTAAAGCATGTTCAAGTTTGGGTTGGTTTGACAACCTATATGAATGACACTATAAAAATAAATCATACATGAATATGGGATAATTATAAAAAAATATTATTATAATATATTAATAAAATAAATATTATTATATGGTTCTTCTAATTTTTTATTTTGTTTTTATCTTCTTATTAAAGAATCATCTTTGTATTCTAAATTCAATGAAATAAGGCGACATAGTTTTCTTTTTTACATAACATAACTAAAATACTTATGAAATAATATAAGATAATTATAAATAAATATAACTTTTATTTTAAATTATTCTAAATGATATATTTTATTTTTTGTTGGTTTAAAACAACGGTTAATGATATCAACATATTAAAATGTGAACAAATGATTAATGTTACCAATACCAGATGGTTGAAAAAATCTATAACTGACCAATATAACCATAATAAATAATTGTAAAAGAGATATATACAAGTTAAAATATATTTATAAGGTTATGATATAGATTATTAAGGTATATATTTATGTTTTATAGGAGTTTAGTGTGTCCTAAACTAATTAAGGAAACAAATTAGTGGATTTTTGTCTTAAGTTCACTTTCACAAATGCATGATTTCAAGTTTTGGATCTACTGATCATTTATGTGAGATAGATGTTTCCATAATAATTTCATATATGATAAATATAATTCCATAAATTATATTTCATATTCCATTTCATGGTATCCCAATGTTTTCCATTTGATTAATATGATACCATTTCCGTAAGGGTTTATTTTTCTCAATTTTTTTCTTTGAGTCATGTTAAAACTATAAACCTTATTTCCTTTTTAATGATGTAAAAAATTTCATAATATTATTTTTAACAGTGATATTATTATAATTCATGATATTATAATGTGATATTTAATATTATAACTCTCACGGAGTTTTTGATTCATAATTTACAAAGGCTATAAGGGGTTTTCATTACTGAAATGTTTTCCTTAGATTATAATCACTTAAATTTGACCATTATATTTCACAATTGTCCTAATTAAAATATTATGGTGTAATTTTATATTTATAAATTATTTTTAAGGTAAATTCAGGTTTTACATCATATTATTCTTCCTTATTGATTCTACTATTTTATTTAAATGTATTTCGGTCAATAATAATTATCATTATTATTAATAGTTTTTCATCTATATCCATGTTTTTATTTACCACTAAAGTTTTTAATTTATCTAGTAGAAACTGAAATTATTTTTGTCACATTCATGATTTATTTTAGTTATTATTTTTCAATTTTTTGTCCTTTCTTTTATCATTGGATTTTCCCATGAGTTTTTAGTGAAGATGGAGGGTTTAGGATTTAAAATAGGTGGTGCATAGTAAACGCACCATTTGTGGAAAAGATACACCTTAGACCAAGAAACCATATGGATTGTTCCTCTTGGATAGTGATGGATGTATGGTCACCAACAATTTTGAAAACAAGGAGGATAACCATTCGACCTATCCTAGTCACTAAAATGTGGAAAATTACTCATGTGACCTCTTAAATTTGAACACTCAATCCCCTCTCATCCACCCCATATAGGATTTTCAGCTATGGTAGATTTTGAAAAGAGTTCTTGGGATCTTTGAGTAGAAATATTTTGGGTTTTAAGCGTCATTTACTTAATAAATCATCAATTAAGTCATTTATCCTTCGGTTTCTCCCTTCTTCTTGGGATTATATTCCGTCCTTGTATTTTTCGTTTTTCCAGTGGGTTTTTTGACCTAATGGTGGGTTTATATTTTTTGTTGTGATAAATATTGGTGAATGCTTCTCAGTATTTTTTTATAGGGTCTTGTGGTGGTTCAGTTCATATTTCTCACCAAAATATAGAAGTTTACAGGTTTGAGTTATGTGGTTCCATGATTTTACATTATTAGATGAGTTTATATTTATTTAGTGATTATTTTAAAGTGGTCTAGGGATTATCTTGGTTGTGTAAAACATGTTTTTGAAAAGTATTCAGATTAACATGTGATGATAATTGGATTTCTAAACAAAATTGGTCATGTTTTATGAGTGCTTCATTGTGGAGTTTAATGAATATTATTTATGCATTGTTTGAATGGTTGAATGTATGTTTTAAATGAAATTTAATTGTGTGAATGAGATTATAGTTGATTTTATAAGATAAATGGGTTTTTTTGAATGTTTTATTTTTTTCACCTTAAATGTGTCTTTGAATTGTTAAAGTGATGTAAATTATTTTATAAAATGGGTTGGATATGAGTAGTGAATTTGAAAGGGGATTATTCCCTAAAAAATTTTATATTCCATAAGTGTTATTCTTATTACATTTTTATGTAGGTTTCATAAACAGTGAAAGTGGTATGAAATGTATTTTCAAATGTCTTTGGGGTGCATATGAAATGAAACATGATTTTTTTATGAATAATAGTGGATCTTATATATATTTTTATCTTTGGAATTTATGAAAAGGTAAATGTTTTGATTTCCTTATGGGATTATGATGATTTTTGTGTGTTTGTGAAAGTGATGAATTATGATTTTTGTGAAATAAAATTTTAGCATAATGAGATTATCGATTATTGAGGTACGTGAGATAGAAATAATATTCTTGTTGGTTTGGAAGTGGTTGAGGCCCAAATTATTCTAAAATGATTGATGATATACGACTAAAAATTTATGATATGATCAGATACCACTATACCTTGGGATGAGATCCCCTCTAGTGTATTGTACATGGGAATTGTATTTGTATCAGTTTATTATATAGATACCACTAGACTATGGTATTAATTCCCCTCTAGTGGCTCACGCACATGGTTGTTGTTGGATGTTTAGTTGAATTATTTTGATCACCAATGTACGATGCTCGTAGATCCCCACTTTTGGTGGTAACCTATAAGGATTTCCCAGGGTTCCCTCTTGTGACATGCTGATCATATGATGTATCATTATTCTTCAGTATTTAGTAGAACTTTTTTATTTTTATTTATTTCCAGGTAGATTATTTTGGGAAAATGCTTCTCCCTAAATATTGTTTTATGAGAAGTTATTCATTAAAATTTTTCATAGACTTGTTTAAAATATTCTTATGGAAATGTTAATTTCAATTTAACATTATAATGTTATAGTGTGGAATATATCTTTTCGGTTGAACCCAACTAGGATTTTCCTAACACACTATGTACAAATTTGGGTGTATGTAATATTTTTATATTTGAACAGGGTAATTGAAAGGTGTATCGTGGTGGTGATAGTGGATAAAATTTCTAGTTTTCCACATCTTATAGGTGTTTATTATGGGGGATTGTGGGTGATGTCCCCCATTTTTCATATTCGTGACACATTTATTTTACCATTCTAATTGTAGTAATTTTTATTTTTGTTGAAGTAGAAAAACATTGAATCTGAAAATTATTGTACAAAATTTTGTTTTGGTTTTTTGTTATATTTAATATTATTACTTTTGGTTTTTTTTATTACAAAAATAGTTGTAATAATTCTAAAAGTGTATTTTTCATACATAAGAAATAGTTTCTCGCCAGTGGGGAATCCCATTTTGGTTCATGAAAAAATGGCATCAGAGTTGGTTACACTCTTTTTAGGTAAAGTAATTTTGGTAAAAAACACAGGATAGGCCTAATCTTGTATTTCTAGGGACTGGGATTCTAGTTGAGATTGTGGTGCCAGAAAAACACACCATGAGAAAAGACTCTAGTCACCATGGGATGATGATATTTGGTTTGACATCTCCTCAGGGCGATATGTACAGGCTACAAACTATATATAGGAATGAGGTTGGGGTGGAGTGATTTGGTTGGTATTATTATCGTGATATATTTGGTAATGTTTTTATTTATAAATGTGTTGTTACTTTTTTTCATTGGTAATTTTTATAATGGTTGTATTGATAGTTTTTCATGTGGTCATTCCTTTTTGTAACTAGATGCATCCATGAAGAATTCATGGGTAACTATGGTAAGAATCTGAAGAGTGTTATCCCTCACCAATTTATCATATATTAGTGGAAGTAGTGTTTTATTATTTCTATTATTTGGGTCAAGAATATGGACCTCTTCTGAATATGTTTAGGGAATCCAAAATATGTCCTAGAAAGGAAAAAGATCAAGAATTCATCAAGAACAAGACTCTTTTTTTCTGAGGTAGCATGGAACCCCAGGAAGTAGAGGAGTGGCTTTATAAGATAGAGATGATGTTTTTTGATACTCCTTTGAATGTTAGATTGAGGTGTTATTTTATCTTGTCAGAAGGTCCTAGTCGGAAGTGGTGGGATTCAATGGTGCACGCTAGGAAGAATGAGAAGATGAGTGTTAAGGACATTAAGGTCATCTTAAGAAAGCATTATTGTCCTAATATTATTTATTTATCTAGAAATTGATATTTTTGGGATCTTATCTAGTGTAAAATACCATTATGGAGTATGAAAATCACATTTCAGTGTTAGTTCGGTATACACCTAAGATCATTTCAATTGAGCAGATGAAGGATCAAATGTTCGAGATAGGGTTGCAACCAGAGATTTGATATCATTATTTATTATTTAAGATAAACATTTTAATGAGGTGTTGGATCATTAAATTATGGTGGAAATTGATTATAATGGAGTTTCTAGTTTCTTGCGTGTAGTGTTAGTATTGGGCATGTGCAGTTTATCTAAGAAAAATTGGAAGAAGGATGAGTATGGGAAAATGAGAGGTGGTAATACAGGACATCATTTCTGGTTTTCTTTGTATGTGGATTCTTATGCTAGGTTAGCCTTGTTACACCTTTTTGGGAAGGTAAGGAATACGTGATCTATGTGTTTACATCATCTCATTCCTTATAACTGATATAATTCTATGGGGAACTTGTAGTGATTCTTTAATGTGTCATGCCAAAATTAGAGTGGTGATGGATCTATGAAATCTAGAGGGATTCCTTCTTGATTAGAACCATCCAGGATAGTGGGATCTATGTTCAAAGGATGTGGATGTTGGGATGGATCATGTTCTAGACAATGTCAGTTTAAGGTGGAGCCACACATTATTGATCATTCCCAAGATTAGGCAGAGATGATGCATCTTCATGTTGGGGTGTGAGCACTAGTAGAATTGGATGCATGGACTACGATATCTCAAGGTACTATTCTTTTTCCATCATAATTAGTTATTTTTTTGATATAAATGCCTCTATTTATTTTATTTATTCATTTTTTGTGGATGTGTTGATGTTTTAAAATGAGCATACACCGTAGGTTATGGTGTTGGTAACACCGGTATGTAAGAAGTGAGGGAAGGGTTTTAATTGTCCATATTATGAACTCAACTTGTCAAGGGTAGAGTTGGAATGGGATTTTAATATTTTTTAAATGGTCCTCTTTGACGTGATTTTTGTTTTGTAGTTGATGGTTAATTTATGAGCACACATCTATTTTTATAGGTGATGGTTATGTTTTGTTGAACATGATGAAAGTACCCAAAATTTTCAAGGTGAATGGGTTCCTCGGTTAGGATGTACTGGAAATCCAATTATAGGAATACGAATCATTGTTTATCAAATATTTTCTCTCACATTAGAGAATAATGATTGTGATCCTAAGGGTGGATTACCTCTTATGGTGTATGTTTTCTCATTGGGTTTACCAATGATTTCCTCGGGTTACCTCTTAAGAGGGATGTGGAGTTATCCATTGATTTTGAATGAGGAACACAACTGATATTTCTTCCCTCTTTATATATGGTTCCCAACTAGTTGATTTAATTAATGTTATATATAGATAATTTGGAATCCAAAGATTCATTTTCAAGAGAGGACCACATTAGTCTACTCCATTTATTTTTTCCAAAACAACCGATGGATATCTTTGGTTGTGGATCAATTACATGAAAATGAAAAAGGTTATGATCAAGAAAAACTACCACTTCCCAATATTTATGATATTTTACATATTATTTAGGGGGAATGGTGGTTTTCAAATTTTTACATGCATTTTGGGTGTCACCAAGTAATAGTTAAATGTGAATATGTTCTAAAAATAACCTTCCAAATATGGTACAACCATCTTGAGTACTTGGTCATGAATTTAGGATTGGAAAATACTCCATTGGTCTTTATAGAACTTTTGAACATGGTATTCCACCAGTATCTCAATTCAATTTTATTTTTATTAATGGATAACGTCCTAGTGTATTATAAGACTAAGGAGGAGCATGGGTGGAATATAATAATTGTGTTGGGAACCCTTCAAGATCACTGTCTCTATGAATAGATTTCCAAGTGCACCCTCTAGATCATGAATGTATTGTTTTTGGGTCATGTCACCTCAGAATAAGGGTTCTAAATGGACCCAAAGAAGAGATGTTTATTGATGTCATGGGAATATCTAGATAATGTTTTTTATTCATATTTATTTTGGGCCTGGTGGGGTATTATAAGAGGTTTATCTAGTATTTCCATTAACATGGTTCTTCCTTGACAAGGATTTCCCTGAAATGGGTAATGTTTTAATTGACCCCAGAGTGTTGAGCATCCATTGAGATGCTTATGTAAATATTAACAAAAAAACCTAGTTTAGATATTTCCAAAATCTAGAAGGGGATGTGTTGTTTATTTTTATGATTTTGATATAGTTCTTTGGTGTGTGATGATGCAGGATGACCATGTGGTTATTTGTGGTTCACTGCAACTCTGAACACAAGAAAATAATTACCCAACTCATGACATGTAGTTTGTAATATTTATTCCTTCCCTGAAGAAATGGTTCCATTAACTTTTTGGGGAGATTTTTTTTAGTTTATTCGAATAATAATATTTTAGAATATATTTTCTCCGAGATGGATTTGAATTCAAGGAAACATTATTGGGTTGAGTACCTTCACGAGATCGATTTTGATATATTCTATAACTCATGTAAGGGTTATGTGGTGGAATAAGTTTTTAGAATGAATGTGCTAGTGAATGCATTGAAAAATTCTAGTAATGAATGGACGTTGATGGGGATATTTTCTTATATGCACATAGAGACCAAGGAACACAATAAAGGTGTGTTTTTGGAAGTTGTTTAGTTGACACCTTCCCTTCTGGAGTTGATTAAAAAAGATCACCCGAGTGATTCATTTTTCTATCATTCTATAATTTTTATAAATGGTGGGGAGACACCTTGTGATTGGTAACTCTCTATTAAAGGAGAATTGTGCTTTAAGGGTTTCTTTGTTGGGCTAATCTCATTGAAGATGGCAGTGATGCAGGATAGCCACCACTCCGAGTGGTTGATTTACCCCGGTTCCACCAAGAAGTTTTGTGATGTGAATCTCTAGTTATAGTGGATTGGTATAAGTAAATGCATAGTTGAATTCATATTAGGATGTATTACAAGTCTGTAGGTTAAATAAGAGTATTAAATACCCTCCAGTTTTCTCTAGTAACAGCCTATTACTACCATGAAGTGGGATGAAATCTCCAGGTGTTTTATTGTTGGATTTCATTGAATAGCTCGAGGGAGTAATTCCATTTGGTTAGTGATTGAACATATTCCAAAATATTCCCATTTCATTCTAATCAGGGATTAGACCAAGGTGGATATGCTAGGTCGGTTGTATGTTTAAGAGCTTGTGCGGATTTATGATGTTTAATCAACAATTGGTCCATATAGGGATCTCATTTTACCTCACAGTTTTGGGATGTCCTAGAAAAGGCGATGAGGATATAGTTCATGTTAAGAATGACATAACACCCTCAAACAGATGGATAGAAGGAGTGGCAGAATAAGATTTTTGAGGAAGTGATCTAGGATTATGTTTTGGTTTTTTGATGTATGTGGGATAACTATTTGATATTTTTTGAGTTTGGATATAACAATACACAACAATACTCTCTTTGAATGGTTCCTTTAAAGTTTCATTATTATTAGTTGTGTCAATCGGCTTTATCATGGACTAGGTTTGGGCGAGACCTCATTGTTGGGAATGATCCTTGTGAAAGAAATTTATGAAAAATTTAAGATGATCCGAAAGACTTTATTGATGGATCAATGTGTCTATAAATGTTGTTGATCAAATGCCTCAATCTTTGTTGTTTTATATGGTTGACTAGGTTTTCCTAAATGTGGAACCTCACTAGGGTCACCATCATTTAGGTATTCATGGGAAAATAACACTGAGGTTTTTTCATACTATTTCAGATTACATAGAGGGTTGTTAAGGTGGAACACAATTTTTCATTTCACTCTCAGTTGAATTCAATTAATGATGTGTTCCATGTCTCTAAGATTAAAATGTATTATAATAATCCATCCTATGTGTTAAATTGGGAAGATATTGAATTGGAGATATATTTTCCAATGTTTTAATGAACAATTGAGATTGTGGATTCTTAGAACAATATGATTCATGCAAAGTCTATTCCATTGGTACATGTTATTGGGAAGAATTTTAGTGATGATCATGAGACATTTGAGTAGATGTCTTAGGTTGATGAGTGTCATTTCTTGTTCTCTGATCAATATTTGAGTTGATTTTTTGTGGGTGGAAGGTTTTTATAGTGCGGTGAATTGTCACATTCATGAAATTTAGAGTTATTTTTTTTCACATTACCTTATCCTAGGGGTTCCCCATGTGTTTATGGTGAAACTAGAGATTTTGGGACTGAAAGATGGTGGTGAATGGTTGCCACATGTTTTGGGGAAACTATGCTCCTTCTCTTAGAAACCATGCAGTAAATTTTTATTCTAGATTATACAGATTGCATGGTTGGTACATGGTTTAGTAACCTGTGCTATCTAACTATGTGGTTTGTTCCTCATGGATAGTGAGGGAGAAATAGTTTTTACACAGTTTGTAAAACCATTTGGGCTAAACGTGTGATATATCCATCTCAGTAAAAAAATATTAATATTGTCCTTTCTTCTATTTTAACCCTAAATAACATCCCATCTACCCCATATGGGATTTTCATCCATGGTACCTTCCTCCAAGCCTTCTTGGAGGGTTTTAGTATCAATATTTGTGTGTTTTATCCTTATTTATTCAATAAATCATTAAGTAATTAATTTTTCAATTTTCAATTTTGTTATTTTGGGGGTTTTATTCCCTCCTTCTTGGGTTTTCCTTTTTAGAAATGGGTTTTGTCCTAATAAGGGTCCATCTTGTGTTTTCGGAGAAATATTAATGGTTGTTTCTTGATCATTCTGTTATAGGGTCTTTTGGGGGTGTGGTTGTGGTTTCACACTGGATTCGAGATGTTTACTAGTGTGAGGTGGGGGTTTCATGACAGTACATTATTATATGAGTTTGGATTTAATTCTTGATTATTTAAATGTATTTTATTGATTATTTTAGTGTTGACAAAGATTTTTTTGAAAAGTTTTGAGATGCACATGTTACGATAATTGGTTTTTTAAAGGAAAGTGTTCAGTTTTCCTATTTTCATTATTACAGTGTATCATGAATATGCTTTATTCCTTGTTTTAATGGTGTGAAATATTTTTTCAATGATATTTAAATGTGAGAATGTGTTAAAAGTGTAATTTCTAAGAAAAATGGAGTTTCCCATGTTGGATTATTTGTTGTGAACCATTAAAATGACATTGAATTGTAAAAGTGATGTGAATAATGTTTTAAAATGGATTAAATGTGAGTATGAATTTGAAAGGGGATTTCCCATGGAAATGGTTAGAACCCATTGTGGTTCTTTTCATTTCATTTCCAAATGTTAAATTTCAAAGGTGGTGAAATTATTTTTCCAAATGGTTTTGGGGTGCATGTGAAATGGAAGGTGGTTTTATTTATAGAAAATCGTGGGTTCCATACGGATTTTGATAATAAGATCCTTGAGAAAATTTTAAAGTGGTTATTTCTATATGTGGTTATGATTATTAGTATGTGTATGTGTAGGTGAAGATTTATGCCATGTGTAAATAGGAATTATAGAACAAAATGAATCATGAATATCTTTGTTGGTGAATTAAAACTCGAACACAGATTTATTCGGAACTGGATGAGGCCAAGATTCATCTAGGAGTATTAGAGTTACAAAAAAAACAATGGATATGTTCATAGAAAACTAGACCTTGAGATGGTATCCCCTCCAGATGATCTCACAAAAAAACTTTATTGGTTTTGTCTTATGATATAGAGATCACTAGACCTCGGTATGCATTACACTCCCATGAATCATTCATGAGGATGCTATTGGTAGTTTAGTTTGACAATTTAGATTACTGAGGTATGAGGTTAATAGTGTCCCACTTGTGATAGTAACCTATTTTAATTTCCCATGGTGATATATTGTGACAATATTATAATATAATGTGGTGTTATACAACTGTATGTGGTAGAACCTATGTACGTTTTTATGTCAAAAAATATTTTTTTGAAAAATGTTTTCCATAAAATGTTTTTCTTGGGAATGCATTATTAAAATTTTTTATTAGAAATTTTTCAAATATTATTATTGAAATTCAAATGTTTATTTTACTTATAATTTTATAGCATGAAATGTTTATTTTGGGAGAAAAACACTAGGATTTGTCTCACTCCCTACATACGCATTTGGGTGCAATTGAAAATTGTTATGTATAAACCCATGTAAAGGAAAGATATATCACTGTTTTAATGTTGGATCTGGTAGATAGTATTCAACTTATTGTAGGTATTTATAGTGGCTTATTGATGGTGATGTCCTTTTTGTTTCATGGTGGTTTTTGTGATAGTTTTCCCCTTCCATTGTAGTACTTTCGGTTTTGGTTAATGTTGTAAAACATTGAATCTATTTTTGTTGTAAATTTTTTTGATGTGGTAATCAGTTATTGTGATGCTTATTATTGTTGGTTTTTTTATATCCTTAGTTGGTGAAATATTTCCCAAGGTGTATTATTGAAACCCAAGCACTATTTTCCATCATGTAGAGATTAGGAATTCCCTTCGGGCCTTATATTAGAATGGTTTGGGTGTCGGGATACATGGAAAGTGGACTTGGATTATGACACTTATTATATCTATTAATTATTTGTATCATCATTATTTATTTTAAAACAATGGTTTCATATTTATTTTAATGAAGTGTGTTTTCATAATATTATTTCAATATGATCAAATTTTTTTTCAAATATTTCAAAATAAAATGTTTTATTACCAACACAAAGTTGTATTTTAAAACACCTAATAAATTCTTCATGTATAAATTATTAAACAATAATTTTAAAGAAAATTTTTTCAAAATTATTTTCACCTCCCATTTTTTAATATGATTTTTATCTTTTTCATGTCTTGAATAATAAATAATTTTTAAATGAAAAACTTCTCATTATATCTCAATAAATTCTTTTGTAAACATTTATTTATTTGCTTGTATATTATTATTATATCTCTTTATAATATTATTTTAAAAAAAATTATTCACCACTTCACAAAATAATAATTTTAGACACTAATTTTTTAAATGGTTTTATGAAAACATTTTTATTTTTAATTATATTTATTTTAAATGGTCTATCTTTTGTGAAGTGTCATTATTATTACCCTCAATATGTTATCCTGATCTAAATATTTTATATAAAGAGATTTTTTATGTTGAATTATTTTTTTTGTTGATGTCATTTGGTTTTTCTGAAAGTTTTAAGAATAAAATTCACTTTTTCTGGACTCTTTATTAGATGATGAGTGTTTGAAATTATTATGGAACTCATTTGTATGGATGATGATGGGTGTGATACTATATCACCTTACAACGAATTGTAAATGGTTTTATATCCCATGGGATAATGAAATGTTCTGTGAATGAGATTTATAATGATTTTTACTAATTATTTGTGTGAATATGATGCAGGAATATTTATTCAAAATATTTTTTTTGTGAATGAGGTGTTGGAGTATTGGTTCAATAGTACATAGTAGGTATTAGATACATGAATCATTGTTCAGTTTTTTATTTGATGCAAGAATATTTTTTCACAAAATTTTCATTTGAATAAAATATGAGGAGGATTGATCACCTGTTTTCGTGTGAGAATGATGTAGAAATCATTGTTTAATAGATTTTATATTCTTATGTATGTGATATATTATCATATTGACTATAATTTTATTCAATGTCTTCAAGATATAATTAGGTTCCATGAAATTAGTTTTTTTCATGATGAATCTTTATTTTAAAATGGGTTTACACTTTTATGACATGATTATATGTTTTATGATTATTAATATGTGAATTGAACCATGAAATTTATTGTTTGGGATCATTAATGACATAATTTTCCTCCATCATGTTTTATGATTGGTATTCATGTATTTTTGAGGTTTTATTATGACATTTATATCTTTATCATATTATTATTCATGTTTGTGATCAAATTTTATATGATATATCGCTTCCATTAATAAGAATATCAGATCACCTCTATGTTATTTTTATAATCCTTAGGTTATAAATTGGATTATTTTATGTCAGATGTCTAGAAAGAGAATATAAGAGCCCAATTATAGATAAATATTTACATGTGTTATGAAATAAGTTATTTTTATAGATAATCAACATGATAGAATACTTTTAAGTCATTTGGTTGTGAAACTATTTGTCAGATGTATTATTTAAACCTTGAGATGAATGTATTATTTAGAAATGATTATCATGGTAATAAATAGTTAGTATCACAGTAGGTTTTAGTTACTATTTATTATTAGATTGTATAACCTTAAAAAAATATAGAGAAAAAATTATTATAGTTGAGTCTAATTATAGGATAACATCCAATTTCTTAAAAAAGCTGTAGTGGTATAGTTCCCTTAGAAATTAATCCCTGTATAGATACTATAAGTGGATATAGTCTCTAGAACTATTGTACATAAGGGTAATAACCTTGAGTTGGGAATATTGGGTATTTAATAAATCATCACCTCGTGACTGAAACAAGGTCTAACTAAACAACAAGTAGGACACTCCTTGAGGATATTCTTTGGTTAATCACATTATATTTAAAAAAACTTATGAACTATTTCAATATACATAATTATATCTATTTAAAATCATACCATAAATAGTATAAATTAGAAGTATATATTAATTGGATAAATATGCAGATAAATTATCAAATCTTATTTATATGTTTTTAGTTTCTTTTGTAATAATTCCTTATTTTAAGAAAAATCATCCATAATTTACCTACAATCAAGGTAATGGTAGGCAGAAAAAATAAATGAGATTATAATGAGGGAAATGTAAAAAGTACATATTTTACAAATGAAGAATGATATGAGACTAGAAATATAATAAAAAATCTCATAAAAAATCTCACACAACCCTGTCCAGATGTGGGAAACAACCCAAATTCTGTTGAGGTCCTGAACACACCCTGGAGGGAATAACTTGATATCTATTCATTTATGAGACAACATCCACCCTTTTTAACGAGCTTTCTAAACCATTGGTTTCAATGTAGTAGTTCACTAAAATGGATAATATATTTTCTATTATCTAGGGATCATTCCATAAGAAGTTTTTATTGAATGTTCATCATTTAGATGGTGATGTTGACCAGTGGTGGAGTCTCATTAATAATACCAAAAAACTAGATCATAGAATATATGCATTGGGAAGACTACATGAATGTAATATTCACCAAATAGTTTTCATGAAAATTTCACCTAAATTGGATTAGGAATTAATGGAATTTAATAAAAATGGTATGAATCTATCATATCATACACATCATATTTCAAAAGACTCAAAATGTAAGCCTCTCATTTCATCTTTGAAAATGAAAGAAAAAATATCACTTCTTTTCTGGTATAAGTCCTATCATTTTAATGGTGATATCCACAAGGTACTTCTATATCTACTAATATATAGTTCAATGTGAACTAAAATAGGTAATGGAAGATGGAAAATCTAATTATGATGATAATTTTGGGGACATTAATAGGATAATGTATTTTTATAGGGACTCAAGAGATAAATCACATGGTGGGAAGAAATATAAATCTCCAAAATGTTAAAAATATAGGAAGAAGCATCCAAGAACCTGCCTTTTAGAAACTTTTGAGTGTTTTAAGTACGGGATGATTTTCCATAGAGCTTGTGATTATCTAAAGGTGTTTTGAAATATAATAGATGAATAGAATGTATAATTTCTATAATGTAATGAATATAGGAATTATGAAAGCCGATGGAATAATATAAGGGATATCAATGAAAAAAGACATTAACATCCTATTTAAAAGTGGAAAAAGGACTTCCATTAGAATGAATACTGTTGAAGTAGACATTGGTAATTATGGATAAATTATAATCAACTCTATATTTGTGGATGTTTTGTTGGAGTTTGATTTTTCAAATTCTTAATATATCCCAGATGTTGGTAAGGGAATTAAATTGAAACACTAATTACTTTACTATCAATTAAGCAGTCTATATATATTGATATTGTATCCTAGTATGATGTTTAAGGGAATATTGTTTATGTGAATTTTATTAATTCATTATTTATAACAATTTAATGTTAATTTTTCCTTGAATATATCTATTTACAAGGATCACCTAATAATTTTATGAAAAAGAAATAAGAATTCATATTAAAACCCACCAATGAACAACTATCAATGCAAGGAAGACCAGAAAATATCTAGGGAAACTAATCATGAGGGGTGTTTATCTCAAAATGTTTTAATGAAGCTCAATATTTGGATATGCACCATAAGAAGGAATTAATGAGTTTTACAATATCAGAATAATTATTAAGGTAGAAACCACATTAAAAATTAACTCTTGGGACATATCTATCTTATGGATACCCTTAACTATCTTCATTTTTAAGTGAGAATTGAAATTATATCGAAAAAATTTATTTAAATGGGAAAATGCAACAAAGTGAGATTTTGGATCCTTTAAAATACTTACTATGTTATGTACCTTTTGTCACATGTTACACCCTACATAAAATACTGCGACTTGTTAGAAATAAAATTTTAATGAAACTTTAATATACACTATAAACGTGACCCATTAATTGTTATTACCTTCCAAAATTAATGTAATATTTTACGAGAACTATTTTTCATATTTTTTATTAATTATAATTACACATGAAGAAGTCAGGTTTTTAATATATTTTATTATCAATTTTTTTTATTTAAATAATTATAATATTAAAAATAATTGTATTAATAATAACTTTGATAATTTATTTATATACATAAACATTATGTATAATTTTTTTTCTAAAAAATGAGTATTACTTATTACATGTGATAATAAGAATATTTATTTCACAACTCAAAGAAATCCAATTCGGTAAAATGATACATATATTTACGATAATAATATTTATATTATTTAATAATGTCAATATTTTTTTGGTTTTAATATATATATTTTTATGATTAATGATAATAAAACAATAATGGGAAAAAATTAATAATAAATTTTTGTATTACTAAAATTAATGAATTTATATTGAATCAATTATATTGAAATAATATATATAATTAAACTAATATTATGCATATATTAACACTTATTTAATTTTTAATGAATTAAAAATCTGTAACTTGAGAATATAAATAGATAATATGAGTTTTTGTAGAAAAAGGATATTTTCAACAAAAGTTGTCTTTTTTAAATTTATCATTTTTACATTAAAATATAAATTTTAAAATTATATAGTTTTATATAGATAAAATAAACCTCATTATTTAATTCTTTACAACAAAAGTTAATTAATATTAATATTGATAATTTTCTAGAATGGTTAATTTTTACTCATCAAATACCGGATTTGGGTAAATTATAACATCCATGAATTTAACAGTATGAAAAGTTTCCCTGTAAAATTTAAAAACCATTAAATAAATAAAATTATGAATTTTTAATTATTATTTTAACATATTAAAAATATGAAAAACATTTTTAAAACTAATTTAAAATTTTACATTAATATGAAAACTATTTTTAGTGTTTTCTTTTAATCAAGTAATTTTTTGGTAAAAAGTTTGTTTTAATATACATAAATTTCACATAAACAAATTTTTTATTATGATAAATCCATCTAAGTAATATAATTTTTTAATATATAAAATATAATATCACCAAAAAAATTTACGTTTAAAAACAGAATTTTCTTAAAAATCATCTTTTGGAATTCAGTATAATTATTTTGAATGTAACATCTCAAAACTATATAATTTATATTTGATAACATTATTTTCATATTTAGTACTATAATTGGAAAATTAATTGATAATATCAATTTTAATTGTGGTCATTTTTATTAACTACCATGTGTAAGAAATTAGTGGTATTAGTGTAAAAGTACACTTGAAAAAAAAACAGATGTAAAAGGGAAAATCCTTAAATTAGTCAAGGGTGCCTCAAAAGTTAGTGTATGGAAGGACTTTTCCCCCTAACTAGGTACCAAATTCTACGATTTAGATATATTAGAGACTTTTTTCCTAGTATATTGGAATGATATAAGTAAATAAGAAAATTATGTTTCCAAAACCACACTTCCATTAAATTATAAAATGGGAGACTTACACCCCATTATGATACACCCCTTACATTAAATTATTACATTAAAAAATTACATATTACACTACATAGAACCCTATCCAATTATAATAATCCCTTGGTCACTTATGGTTGTCATATACCCATTATTTTTATGAGGACTTCCATGGAAAGATCAAGTCTCTAACATAAACATAAACATTTTCTTATTAATATTACTCTTCTAATTTTTATATGACCATAATTATATGGTGAATCGTGTATTATTATTATAGTTATATTTTTTTATTTTAATTTTAAAACTCTCGGTTATTAATTTCCTTTCACTTATAAAAACAAAGGAATGTCAATCGGGTGTGTACTTACTACCGCCTCCACAAAAAATATTTTTTTTAATTTTTTATAAAGTTTTTCATGATTTATACACACATCATTAAATTTTATTTGAAATTATAAAAAATTAAAAATAATTTAATTATTATTCTATTATAATTATATTATGTTAAATGAAACACCACTTTAACCATCGTTACCAATCATGTTAAAGTTTGTTCAAGTTTGGGCATGTTTAGAATCCTTCATGAATGATGATATAAAAAAATATTATCGATGGATATGGGAACATATAATCTAATATTATTATAATATAATAAGAAAATAATAATTATTTTATACTTATGTAAATATTATATTATGTATTGAACTTATTATTCAATTATCATCTTCATTCGTAAAATTCACAAAAATTAGCCAAGTCCAATTCCATCTTCATGTAGTGAAGTTTGTTACTTATATACTGAAATAAAATTTTAATAAATAAATTAATGAAATATTTTAATTTATATCAAATTTAATATTATTTATAAACATGTTTTCAATGTATTGGTAATGATATACACATATTATAATGTGTCCAAATGTTTAAATTTATCAACACCTGATTGTTGAAAGAAGTTATAACTGAACAATATATCCATAATAAATATTTATAAATTAGAGATATAAAAGGTAAAATATAAAAATAAGATAATTTTTTATTTTATTATTGTATCAATATTTTTAAATGAGGTTATATAGTTTTCATCCATGAAAATAAAAAATGTAAGGGTTTTTGTCAAAAAGATGACTTTCACTGAGGCCCGATTTTATGTTTTGAACCTATTTCTATTTGATATCAGGTAACTATAGCTCTATTTATTTAATATATGATAAATATAATTCCATAAATTATATTTTATTTCTAATTCATGGTATCTCCTTCTTTTTCATATCATTCTTATGATGCTATTATTATAATTGTTTCTTTGTATCAAATTTGAATACCCAACAACATGTTTATGATATAAAACATTTTTCTTTTTCAATGGTGAAAATACTAACACAGAGTATATTCTTATCATTATCCACATATAATTCATTATAATCATTTATTTATTTATTTGTATACATATTTTGGGTTTTTTATTCAAATTTCTCAAAGTTTGTAAAGGGTTTTAACAACTCAAATATTTCTCTTAGGTCGTAATAAATTTTATATTAATATTATATTTAATGATTTGTATGTATTACATATGCTGATTTTAGGATGTATAAACACATTATTTTATAGGTAAAATCATGTTTCACCAAAAATTATTATTCTTTTATGATTTCATTGGTTCGTTAAAATATGACATTGTTATATAGAATTCACACTTATTTTTATGGATTTTTCTTCCAAATCCCTATTTTTACTTCCCACAAAAGTTCCAATTTATCTACTAGAAACTAAAATTGTTTTTATCTCCATTGATCATTTTCTCCCCTTTATTCATTTAAAAAAACCTCATCCTTTTTATTATATGGGTTTCGAAAAAGTTTGTTTCTAAATGACCAAGAGGTTTTTCCCTGACATTAAAATAAAATGCTTTATCATCCACTCTACATTTACTTTTCAAAAAATCTATGAATGTTTAAAATTTACATTATTAGATAATTCCTTAAAATTAAATGTTTTCAATTTATTTCCACCTTCACTTTTAGGAATACTCTATGTGTTTTCATGTCTCCATTTTTAATTATTATTAAAAAATTAAAGAATTTAATGCATTTTAACTTCCCATTTACAAAACAATTATATACTTTCAATGAAACTTAATTTAGACCTTTCTATAATATTACTTTCAAAAGTATTATCTTTCTATTAAAAAAATATATTTTTTATTTAATTTTTATATCATTGGTTAAAAAGGTTTTCTAGAAAATATAGTATATTAACTTATTTTTACCCTCAAATATTTATCATTTAAGGAGTGATGTTTTGATCGACCTATATATATGTTATTATGTTATGAATCATTTTGAAAAATGATCTTTTCAATATTCTATCAAAATTTAATTTTTTATTAATCCATTTAAAGTCATATGGAAAACCATAGTTTGAAAATAGTATACCTTTATGTGCTGAAAGATTTAAAAAATTTATTAAACACTAGGATAAGATTACATGAATCAACTGCTCTATAAATTCCCCATTACAATGTACTTACCTATATATCTGGTTCATATCTGATAATCTCTTCGAGGAGAGTAATAATCCTCTCCATTATCTGAAAGAATACCTATGAGTTGATTTCTCTCTAGTTGAATCCCAGGGCACGGATTTGATCTTGTTTATTTATCCACACTTCTTTCTCCTCATTGTAATCAACATGAAACCTTCTTTCATAAATTACTATAATCTACCCTTCTATGATCTTTAATATTCTATGATTTTATTTTTTCATGTCATGTTATTTTTTGAAAGGTTTAAGTTATACATTATATCTTCAAGGGTTATTTATGAGTTGATGACTATTTTATTATCTTATGGAAATCATATGTGTTTATAGTGATGGGTGGGGTCCTTTATCAGCATCCAATAAATCAGATATGATTTAATATCCCATGATATGGTGTAATATTGTGTGAATGAGATGTAGGAAGCTTTGTTCTCAAGTTTTTTGTAAGAATGAGATGTGATAGACATTGTTAAAAAATTATTTGTGTGAATGAGATTATGTAAAATTTGTCCATGAGTTTTTTTGTGAAGGAGATATGGGATTATTAGTTCACAATATTTTTATTTGAGTAATATTTGGGAATATGTTTCCACAAATTTTTGTGTGAATGTGAGGCTAAAAGATTTTTTTCACAAAATTTTCTTTGCTTATAGTTGTGTCACATGTCCATTATGATTATCCGGTAATTAAAAATTTTTAAAATTAATTTCATTTACATTAAATGATAGGTTTTTAGGATTATTCTTTCTTTTTAACATATTATACACAATTTTTTTCATTTTTTCATGTTTTATGATTATTGATATGTGTATTAAGTTGGGTAATTTCATTTGTGGTTCCTTAGTTATATTTTATTGATCTTATGTTTCCCTATAATGTTTTATGATTATTATCTAAGGTATTTTGAGATTTTACGAATACATAAATGTCTTTCTCATATCCCCCTTCATGTTTAGGATCAGATCATTAATGATATGACTTTCCAATTAAAAATCATTTAAGGTCTCCCCCATCTTTGGTTTCCAATCCCTAGGTTATAATGTTTATTTTATTATGTGAGATATCTAGAAAGGGTCAAAAGGTGTATGATAGTGGTTAAATTTTTTCAAGTGTTGCGAAATACGTTATTTATGTCGCTAATATCCAAAAGACTAAATCTTTAGGTCCTTGGTTTCATTGAATATTTATGATATGTATTAGTAAAATAATGAGATTAATTAATTATTTTGGTAATGATTATCTTATACCACAATATTATTTTATGTGGGATACTCTTTTATGGTAGAATAATTAATTAGTTAGAAAATGATTTTATTTTGATTAAACAATGTGAAATACCATCGTCTTCATCCATTCCGCATGTGGGGGTTTTCAGGTAGTGGTCCACCCAATGTTAATGGGTTCAAATAATTCCTAAGACGATAAATAAATAAACACTATACTACATAGAATTTGGTTTATAATGAAAGAACATAATATTACACACACTACTATGTTAAAGGTTTTATGAGACTGTTGGTTATCTAGAAGATAATATGCACATTTTTTCGATAATGCTTCACTATGCTTCTTTAATATTAAAAAATATCAATTGATTAATTCTTTATTTCATAGATATGTTTTCTTCACGTGATAATGATAATTATGGGATGATAATTGTTGTTTTAGTGAGCTGGATCTCAAGATATATAGAGATAATGTAAATTAAATTGAGACTCTCCATGACAATAGTGGAAAAAATAGGGGTTGTGATATTTTGATCTAAGATAATGCATCCAATGAATATCATTTAGGAAATAAAATATTTTTTTTCCCAATATAGTTTTAACTATGAAAATGTAGTGAATTCCCACGAGAGAAAAAATAATATAAATATTTAAAACACTAACACCAAATTTCTATTATTCGTGAAAGAATGAGAGGATATGAATATTTTTTGGAAGAGCTGAGGAGAGATTGATAATTTGAAATTACAAACAAATATGAGGTGTCTATGTCACTTTTAGTGAATTTACATAGAAAGGGAACATAAAAACTGACTAACATAGACCACTAATTGGTTCCCAGACTGATGAATTTTACATGACCTCAGGCGCGCCTCCCTGGATACAGGAGTTTACCGACTAGTTGTGGGGGTATAAAGATATATATTGTGGTATTTAGGCACCATATATTAGTGTGCATGGGAGAATAATAAATGCATAAAAAATCCATATTAGAGTATAAAAAATAAAAATAAACCAAATAATGGATGATGTAAAATGTAATGCTATAAATGCCAAAAATAATACTACTACATAATAATATACTTCCCACTATGAGATTTATATAATCATATAAGTAGAAAAGAAATAAAAGAGGCTGGCTCCATGAATACACAGAACCATAACACATATTTATCATTGAAACAAATCACTGAGATGTCCCACTCTTCCATACTATCCTATACATCCACACAAATATATTCTTTAAATAACCATGTGATATTTACTTAGGTACCCATGGGCAATGTAATTTTGAACATTTTATGACAAAAAACACAATAGAGAACCATCAATGTTATCGTATACTAACTATAATATGTAGTGATGTTATCAAATTAAAATCACAAAATAAATAAATCAATATCTATAAAGAATAAATAATAAACTAAATATAACTTCTTTAGGACGATGTTGAAATTTCATCAAGAATTCCTTAGATAGCATGACTCCAAAGTACCACCTCTATCCCACAACATACAAATATAACCCAGGACATTCCAAATTACCATTGTAAATCCTTAGGTTCCTCATCATGATTGAACCAACCTACTTTTACAGGGATGAGATATCTCTAATAATGTCATGTAACAGTTCCAATAATAGTAATACAACCACCCATCATGTTTGTAGTTCACAATAGTATCATAGACCCCCCCATACATGTTTTATCATTAGGGGAATAATACAAATGTTTTCAAATACCACCATCATGGGAGTTTTAATGTATATTCATAATCCTAAAGGTATCATATACCAGCCCTATGAGATATTTATCATTTAATCATAAGACATAACGTATCACATACCCCCTCTATTAGAGTTATCACATATAAAAATAAAACCATAAGTCTATCAATCCTTGAGAAATGTTTACCCATATTTACTAGACCATCAATGAATTTAGATCCCCCACCATAATATCCCAACGATGCTAGTATGTGATGGTCCTCCTAATCATTGTGACTCTAATTACATGGAATCCACAACTAGTAGTATCCTTTAATATCCCTATGGGGGTATTATAATTTGGGAAAAATACATTTAATAATCTCATCCAAGGAACAATACGTTAAGTATGACAATCCACCCTTATGGGTGTCTCTATACAAATTACAAGATCTTCAATAGGGGGTATTCTAATTTCACCTCACCCATAACAAACATTGTCTCTATAAGGTTTCAAAATAGAAGAACAAGGGTGGGGATATGCCAAATACACCTTCTCAATCAATATATTCTCCACTCTTATATTCAAGTTGGGTTTTTGTTAAAAGCCATTATAACACCATCGTTTTGATAACACATGAAATGTATTGGTTATCAATGTCTCTCAAGTTCTACACACTCACACAACCCATCTCCTATTAAATAAGGTCTATCCACCTAGTCTAGGAACACATGAAGGGGTAAAAAGACCTAGGGAATCATAATTTAATAATCCAAGCCTTCTTCCATTGGTGGATGTGGCAACCAACCAGTTTCTAAGGGACTATAGTGGTCGTTTAAACCTTTTACAGACCACTCAGGGTCAATTCATTTAATTGGTTTATCTATATAATTATTTATCAATTAGAAATTAATTTATTTAAATAAAAAATGTTAACACAAAATATGATCACCCTACGATGGAAAGGGAATTTTTTAATTATCTTTAAGGGCTGGTAATAGATTACAAGGTACACCAAGGTACTCACTTGATCAGTGTTAACTTAAGTCACCATCCAATCTATTAACACACACAAAAAATCTCAATAAATAATTATATTGATTATAATTAATTAAAAACTCAATAAAAATTAGTCATATTTTGGATAAAAATAACAATATGACCATGTTGTACCATAAAAAAGTCCCACCACCCTTGGATGTTTTCTTGAGAACTCTTGACACCAACCTCATGAAAATCCCTAACGAAATATTACAAAAGAATTTTTAATTTCATTTAATTTGAGGATAAAACACAAGAAAATAAAAAAATGCAACATAGTTTTGGTAAATCATTGAGAAACCACATCGAGGTATAGTATCAATATGTCTTTAAACAATTCTCCACCAAAGACCCTTTGAAATCAATCGATTTGACCATTATCCGGTGAAATAACCACTTACGACCGATTTTGGAGAAAAAGTTCAAAAGTAGAGAGAAGTAATGAGGAAAATGAAAGAGGGAGAGGTTCACAAAAATTTTATTCAAAATTGAAATCACCTAAAAAACTAAAAATAAATTGGAATAAGGTATGTTTCTAAGAGGGGGAGGGGGAGTTAGCCATAGGAGGGAGAAACATGGAAGAAAGAGGGATTCCAATTTTATATTTAAAATAGGAAAAAAAATTCCCCCCTTTTTAATAGGATTCATGGTATGTATTAATGGTTTGAAAAATCATTCACCCAAAATTTAAATCTAACTATATAAGTAAACCCATGTCACATGGTTGGTTTACATAGTTTACAAAACCATGCATCAATTGTGATAACACCCCTACAACAATTCACATGGTTTGTGTGAAATAGTTAGCAAACCATGCACCAATATACCATGTCAAAACTAACCCTCATATTCTAAAATAATATACACATTTTTTATTTTATATTGTTCACTTTATTAAATGAACCAAACATTCCTTGATCTTTAGGGTGATTCACGGATACCCCTTAGACATGCACAATAATTCATGATTCCTAACCATAGTAATCTAAAATATATAAATGATTACATAAAGCTTTTAAGGAACTCCCATGCACCCCATATTACTTTATCACCCACATTAAACATCTAATGAAATCAGATTGAGTTGTTCCAAATATCAGAATTCCATTTTTGAAGCCTGATTCAAATTTTGGCCCTACTACTAAATTGAAAATTCAGATTTCATATGAAGCTATCATCAACTAAAAACCTATGATCATATAACATGCATGAGATAACTTTTATCATCCCCATGAATCTTTTATGGTCATCCAGACAAATATACCAACATACATTGGTAACCAAAAACCTATCCAAATGACTATGTTCTACCATTGAAGGCTCCAAGCTCACCAAAGACAGAACCTCCAACCTAGGGTGATCAAACTGCCAAAATCAAATCCAAAAACCATGAATGACAACTAAATATTAAAAAGAATATAACTTAATACAGTCCAACTTGATGCATGGACACATACTCACCCACTTCATCACCTTTACTATGGAAATACCTACCATAAGAAGAAGGCCATAAAGTCTAATTACAATGCTTGGGGCTTTGGTCATTGTATGTTTTAGTACCTATTCGACATAACAATAATAATTATATGTCAAGAGTGGTTCATAAAATATCATACCCAGTCACATGTTTGAACAAAACTCCTCATTCCCAATTTTAATCTAAAAAGGTCAAAATCTAGTGAAATGAGTCCAAAACCCAATCACACCGACTATTACACAGATGTTCCCAACTGATTGTTGAAAATATATATCATGTCCAAAAAAATACATGTGATGATAACCAACCAAATCTAATTACATTTCAGAAAATAAAATTATCTACATTGATGTCTCTATCAACACTTGGTGTGAATCCAAAGTTGAGCCCTCACATGGACAAACTTTTCATTGTGATATGTCATACCATGAGAATTGATGCACCTCAATACAATAGATCTAGACCCTCACAACCATCTAAATCCTAAATACCATGCTCGGACTCCACTGAACACCATATCCAATGTCATCTTGGAAATTATTCATAGAATCTAGCTCTACCCTGATCTATTGGATTCCGAGTGTCACAATGCCCAAAACAATCATCTAACCACCAATCTTGTTTACCTAAAAACCCTAAATATGACGACCCACTACAAAAATACAAGCATTTATTAGGGATATAATTTACTTTTATCTGTTCTAGAAAAGCACTGACTACCTTATCATGGTATTATGTCAATGGATTTTATCAACACAATAAATTCTCTGATAAATGGTAGATTTATCAGTGCAATGAAAGGCGCTGATTAATAATATTTTATCAACACTGATAAAATACCCAATTTATCAATGATTTCATTTAGAGAAGATAAATAGATCCTTTATCATCACATTACAATGCACTGCTAAATAGTTTCTTTTATCAGTGCTTTTTAAATTATTGATAAATGTTTGATTTTTCAGTGCTTTTATTTTCACTGATAAAAGTATGATTTATCACATCTTTTTAATGCACTGATAATGATAGACATCATCAACACATGTATAATCATTTATAAAGATGGAATTTATCAACAATTTTCAAAGCACTGATAAAAGAAATCTTTATCCACAGACATAATAGCCCTGATAAAGGTGAAAAATGCATTATGATGCTGGAGCACACTGCATCACTAGAAACATGTGCAGTGTGCTAAAACAAAACACAGAATCAGCAAAAAATTGTTAAAAATTACCAGAATAATATAAAAATACATAATTTAAATGTAATAAAAATCTTAACTCAAATAAAAGAAAAATAAATCACTGTCATAGATTATTCTAGTTGTTTTTTTACTAAAATCAATAAAACTTTACAGAAAAAGGTGCACTTGCATTTTTAACAGTCACACTGTGCGTCTAATTGAGGTGTAAATAATTAATACATGTCACCAATGCCATACAGATCATTGTTCTAAATTTCCAAAACAATAGGAATGAATTTTCATAATTTTGATTATGTTAGTAATTTTTTTTATTAAACGCAATGTCAGTTTTGAATAAAAAGATGCACTTGGAGTTATACCTTTCACAACATGACTCAGATAAAGGTTTGATAGATCCCTACACATCATAAATGAAATTTGGAATTTTTTCTTAATGGACCAAAAAATATGAATGTGTTATATTGGTTTTGAGGATGTTAGTTGTTTTTTCACTAAAATTTATATCATTTTTGAATAAAAAAGACACACATGGAGTCATACTGTCTACACCATGCATTAGACTGAGGTAAGTCTGATTTCTACACATCCCAAATGACTCAGGGAATGTTTTACAAAATTAAAAAAATAATCAGAATGATTTTTCTCAGTTTTTTGTACACCACATTTTTTAACTAAAATGTCATTTTAAACTAGAAACACACACTTTGATCCATGTAGGTGGCATCATGTGTGGGTTGAAATGAGAATGATTAATACAAATCACAAATTAATTATAAATCATTTTCCAAAATTATTAAAAAAAATTTATCATGTTTTCTTTGTTTATACTGAGTGACACTTTTTTGGATTAAAATTTCGATTTTAAATTGATAACGGACACTTATAGTCACACCAGTCACATCATCTGTCAAATTGAGGTGAAACTAATCCTTACCCCTTAAAAATATATATGGATATTTTTTCCTAAAATTACCAAAACAATATGAATAAATCTTTATTGTCTTGTGTATGTTAGTTGTTTTTCAATAAAATTAATTTCATTTTTGAATAAAAAGATGGACTTGGAGTCATACCAGTCACACCATGAATCATATTGAGGCTTATATGATTTATAAACATCCAAAATGACACATGAATAATTTTATTAATGTATCAAAACAATTTTAATGTGTTTCCTTTTTTTAGTACACCACATACATTTTTTAATTAAATGTCATTTTAAAATGGAAACACGCAATTTGAGCCATAACAGTGGAATCGTGTGTGGGTTTGATATGAGACCGATTCATAAAAGTAAAAAATGAATTATTAATGATTTTAGAAAATAATAAAGCCATTTCAAGTGTTTTATCTCAGTTTTTAGTGAGTGACACTTTTTTTGTATTAAAATGACAATATTAAACCGATGATGGATACTTGAAGTCATACTGGTAACAATGTGCATCAAGTGGAGGTTAGGATGATCCCAACACATAAAAAATGATGTATGGACTATTTTACTAATGTACCAAAACAATCCAATTGTGTTTTTATATTTTTGAGTGTGGAAGTCATTTTTTTAACTAAAATTAATGTTAATTTATAATAAAAAGATGGAATTAGAGTCATATCGATAACAATGTGTGTCAGATTGAGGCATGACTAAATGATACACATCCTGATTGACTCATGAATCATTTAGCTAATGTATCAAAACAATTACAGTGTGTTTCCATGGTTTTGTGTATTCCACAAAGATTTTTTATTACTAAAATGTCATTATAAAATGGAAACATGAAATCTAATCCATACAGGTGGAATCATGTGTGGGTTTAAAATGAGAAAGATTAATACAAGTAAATAATAATAATAATAATATATTTTACCGAATTATCAAGGATATACATGTGTGTTTTCTCAATTTTAAGTGAGTGAAACATTTTTTATTAAAATATAAATTTTAAACTGATAACTGACACTTGGAGTTATACTGGTCACATCGTCAATTGGATTGTGGTGAGGCTGATCTCTAAACATCACAAATGACATATGTATAATTTTTTCTGAAGTACCAAAACAATATGAATACGTTTTCTTAGTTATAAGCATGTTAGTAGTATTTTTCAAAAAAATTAATGTCATTTTTGAATAAAAAGATTCTCTTGGAGTCAAAAAGGTCACACCATGCATCTAATTGAGGATTAAATGAGTGATAAACATCCCAAATGACTCAGAGATCATTTGACTAAATTATCAAAATAATCAGAATGTATTTCCTTAGTTTTAAGTATGCCATGTGTTTTTTTTACTAAAATGTCATTTTATACTAGAAACACGTACTTTGAGCAATATAGGTGGAATCATTTATAGGTTTGGCATGATACAGATTCTTATAATTGAAAATTGAATTTTGAATCATCCTCCCAAACTATCTAGACATTCTGAGCACAATTTATCTATTTTTAGTGAGAAAAACCTTTTTGTTTTAAAATTTCATTTTTAAAATGATAATAGACACTTGGATTCATACTAGCCACACTGTGCATCAGATTGACGCAAAAATGATCCCTACACTTAAAAAATTTCAAATAAATCATTTTCCGAATATAAGAAAACAATCTGAAAGCATTTTCTCAGTTTTGAGAATGCCACATGTTTTTCTTTTCTAAAATTTCATTTCAAACTAAAAAGATGCATAATGGATCTTTTCTTAATAGAAATGTGTTTTGATCACTTTTAAATAATTGTTCTAATGAAATGATTGTTTGATACTTATTCTACTTCATTGTATAATAATTTTATTTTTTGCAAGACAACGCTTCTTATCCTCCTCTGCCTCGGTCTCCACCTTAGTCTTTGCCTCATGCTCATCCTCCATGTTGGAATCCAACTCTGAATCCACATATGAAATGGCATCCTCCTTCACTTATGACTTTCCCTCCAAATCCACACATGACTATATGATTTCCCTAAAATGATATTGTTTACATCATAGCACTTCTAAATAAATATATATCATCTATTACTATTCTCATTGAGAAAGAGAAGAAAAATAATATATAAGAATTATAACACTATTTATTCACATCCCAAAAATCGTTTTTATTTCATAAGACATACTAGGTCAAAAACATAGAATGAAATCACCTATTTTTTCATCATGCATTATAAAAAAAGTACATTTCCCACTAATCTCTATAAAAATTGATTTCATCTTTTGAGTAACTATGTTGTCAAAAATCATGATACTACTGATAAAATATTGAAAAATTGATAATGAAATATATTTAGATAAGTTTTAATTACCTTAAGAAGTATCGGTTGGGGGATTCTGGTCTTTTCATCTGTTATAATGTCTCTCATAAATGTGAAAACCTGATACCTGCAATCGATTGTATTATCTTGTTTTAGAAACTGCTGAAATGTTAACCAAAATAACTAAATTCTATTGAAATGTTTGGAAGGATATATATATATATATATATATATATATATATATATTAACTTTTCCAATCGTACTAATCCATATGGACACCGACTTCATGCCATGATCTAGCTGTATTGATAAACTTCTCTATCATGACAAAATTATCAATAAAACCTAGAAAACATGGAAGTCAATGTTTATATATAAAATGTTGATTTTAGTGTATTAAATACTCAAAATACACATCATGTGTGGTCATTTTGTTGGATTTTCATGCATGGATTTCAAAAAATAAATATTGGGGGTGTTTATGTTGAATGCTATCAGCATCCAATGCTTCCTAATAAACAAAAATAGTAAAGTAATGAAAAAATTAATAATATATTTTATATTGTTAGATCATTGATCATTAAACTTGAATTGTAGGAATCCAAAAGAGTATGTAGTATACTGATTTTATAAATGCTTGTAGGGACTATTTTTTTCTTCTTCTTTATATTTTCATTATTCAATGTAATTTATATCGTAGAAATGATACATGGATTAATTAATCGATATTTTTATTCACATGATCTTCTATTTATATAGTTGTATATAAATTTCTTTATTAAATTTTAATAGTTATTAACTTTAATAAAAAAAATTAACCCATTGTTTGGTAAGACATAATATGAAAATTTACCTTATGTATGTATTGACAACTAAGAAACTGATTCATTCATTCTTGAGAATCTCATTTAGTGTCTTGAAACCCATAATTTCTGTTAAGGAATCTCTATATATGTATTCTTAATTTTCAATGTAAGACATAGTTTTATAATTAAATGTGGTCTTTGCATGAAGTTTTAATAATAATAAAAATTTATCTGGAACTGGAAGAGAGAAGGTACTCTCAGAAGGTCATTGTGTTTTCTTGGTTGATTCACTTTTTTTTAATGATTTGAACTTCTATTTCATTGATGATTTATCCATCTGTAATATCATACTTCACTATAAAACTTTCATCATCAACTATTATAGTTTTTTCATATGATTATTTTAAAATATATACATCATGTATCATTATAAGATCAGACACCTATGATATGGAAGATCTAATACTTTATTTGACCATTGTAATATTTGGACCATCAAGAAGAATATGTAACCTATAAGTTATTTCACAAGAAATCTAAATCACCCCTCTCATCGGATTTTATGGGAGGTTTTGATAGTGTGGCATGTTTCCTGGGATATTATGCACTTTACCCATAGCAACACTACGATATGTGGGTGTTGACAGATAAAAATCACATACAACTGCATACTGTCAGATTTTATTAATTTAAAGTTATTAGATGTTGTTTGGTTTGAATTTAAGATAATGAGTAATAAAAAATTGATTACCTCATGTATGGTATGTGGTTGGAGGTATCACTATCCTTAACGATATGGGATCATATTGTATATGTACTGATCATGGATCCACTGCCGATTATCCTTGATCCTTTATTATACATTGGTCTTCCAAACTAGACCAAAAAATAATATCTTACATTGCATCTATCAGTGTGTCTATTCACCTCATTTTATTATAAGTATCTTTATTTGGTTTTATCTTCATGAAATATGTTTTAAGAGAGACTCTAAAACCTAATCATCTAATACGACCATATTGTTTAGGCCTTTTCAAAGCTACTGAAGGCCACTCTTCTTCTTGTATGACCATTATTAGTTCTTTTTTCTAAAACATATAAAAAATAAGAACATATTCATTTTTATGTTATATTATTTTAAATCATAAATATTTACAATTATGTCATACTTACACATATTTCCCGTACTACTTTTTCATTTTCATCAATAAACATCACTATTTACCCAATCCTCCTTCCATAGAACAGGGCGTTGGATGGAAGTGGCTTAAAATTTTGATTCATCAATATGCATAGAAACTAATTAACATATGTTCATTCATATAAAATTATTAATGTTTTATTATTATTTTAAAATACATAACAATTTATTCTCTATTGACGCGTACCCCATCCTTCCTTTTGTAATAGTTGTACACAAGTATTGATGCTAGTTATTTATTTTCATAACTGTTTTTCTATTTCATAAAGTAAGAATTTTGAATTTAATTGAATAAAATAAATAATTTCAAATAATTTATTACCGACCGTAATGCATGTGAAATGATTTCTAATTGTGAAAACTACTGAAATTAGTCTATTTTTTCGGCTTTATAATGTTTGTATATCTAAGTTATGGGTGGGGATTTATTTTACCATCAACATACCTAATATGTAACTTCATCAAGAAGAGTCTGGAAGCCCATATGGGTGTACTAATGGCCATTAGAAAAAATTTATTACAAAAATATTTGAATATATATGATGTTTGGAAGGAATAATGAAAACTAAATAAACATTTCATTATATAATATTTTATTAAAATAGAGAAGGTATAATATAAAATTATCATTATATATTTCAAAAGGAATTCATACATTATGTGGTGTAAATGACGCCATGAGTCAATATCAGTCTTCACATTCATCCACATTGTGAATCTAAGAAAACTAATGAATGTTGACTTGTTGGGTTCCTTATGTTGGCCCCATTGATTCCAACCAACCTAAAATTTCATACCTTGAATTCATTCTGTAATGATTTTGTTCAAAACATTAATGATGAATCCTTCTACTTTTTTCATTTTGTTCATCAACATGTTGCTAATCCCCAAATAATTATGCAGTTTTATCATTAATAGTCTGTTCATGGTATGAATTGATAACATCATCAAGGTTAGAATAAATTGTTTTCATGAGTATTCAAATATTTAATTTGTCTTGAATGACAACAGTGCAATACACTAGATGCATAAAAGTCCACAATTGCATGCATATTGCATGAAAATTGTTACTGTTTTGAGCAGAGATATAATAATTTAATATTACAGTGCAACAAACCTTAGCTAACATTATTCATTCCATCATAGGATGCTTGATTTCCTTACATATCATGATGATGTATTTGAGGTTACTCATTTCCTCTTTCAAACTATCCATTCTCCCATCATTATTTTGGAGGTATGTTATCAATGAACATTAGAACCAATATTATGAGAGGAATGATAGTTTGAATGAGGTATTCCAATCCATCATCAAAAGATGTAATACAATCGAAAGTCTCATGATTAAACAGTCCTAGGAACCTACACTAATGTAATCACTCAAAAAGTATCCCCAATTAAAGTGTAATTGAAATAACTCCACTATAATGGTCTCGAATTATTGAATCTCATCCCACATACATTGAACATCAGTTCTATATAGTCAATAATTTTTCACCTTCTGATTTTGGATATTTTTTGTAATCTTCTATAAGATCCATCCAATAACATACATCCCTTTAAATGGTGAATTTTTCAAATAATGGTCAGTATTGATCTAGAATTTTTTTACTCGTATAAATGAAATGAATATATTCAATGCCATACTAAATTTATTATTATGCTATATTACCATAAAATCATAAAGGAACCTTAGATACATCCCATCATTGAAAATTATACCACATAGCCTGATGTAGATCTACTATTACCTCTAGGAATGCCAAAATTTATGACTAATAATGAAATTATCATTTATAAAATAAAATATAAGAGAGATGTATCCCCCAAATGAAGTATTATTACCTATGTGGAGATTACACTATCCTTCAATCACATAAATATTTTTGGTGACCCTCAATCACTAAAGGAGTGCTAGTGCCTCAACTTTATGATAAAAAGTTATAAAAAATAAGAGTGGTTTGGATATGGAAGGAAACAAGGGGTTAATTATTATAGGAGGATCATATCACATTAAACGTAATCTATTTTTAAAAAAGAGTACCTTGAGATATGCCCACCATCTCATGTAAACAAATTTTATCATCTTGTTAGAGTACTTGCTTCATTGAGTGTTTTATTAAATATTTCAAGTTATCTATGATTCTCATTATGATTTATAATTTATGAGAATACATTAGATAGAATTATCCAAATTCATTCATACAATATCAAATATTTAATTCCCAACCAATATCTACATTGGTCATATATCATAGCCTTTTATTAAGGTATATATAAGCTTAAATTTCCATTTATGATTCAAGGATATTATGAAATATGATATATATTTTTTGTTTAATTTGGAAATGGTTAAATAATTACATGACTATAGATAATAGAGAACCAAGCCATAAAAATTATATTTTAATCAATATTTGATCTCTTTATGTGTATTCACCATTTTATATGATTTCTCAAATTATTTTTCCTATTTATAAATTAATTATCTCTCTATTTTGATTAGTAAATCTATTAATAAATATCATCTCATGTTTTTCTTGATCAACTATAAAACCATGTATAAATAACATAATTTTGGAAAATAAACTCTTTATATTTTGTCGTTTTGTATTTCTATATCCAATTACCCATGGATTTCTCAACAATATCCAATCTCCGAGTTTTAAAAAAATATTGAGAATAATTTTCTCACTAAAGAAATTAAAAATCACTCATTGTAATACATGGTTATTGTTTAATAATAATCAAGAAATAATTAAGAAACAAAATTATAACAACATGAATCACTAAAATTAGTTTTGGAACATGGAAAATTAATTATTATTTTTGAATTCAATAACAAAATAATCATCAAAATCATAAAACTAAATAACCCATTTCATGGTTTAACAATTTACAAGAATATCCAAAATCCACAAAACATGTTTTAATGATTTTTACACTTATATTGGTCCTTATATGTTAATCACCCACAAATAAGGGCCACAACATGGTATCACTTAATATTTAAAAACCCTCATAATTAAGCCTTTTGAATCTATAATCTAATATATAAGATGAATTAAATTTGAGAAAATTCTACAATTTTGGAATCCTATATTATTAAAATGACATGATAATTGAGGGGGATGAGAGGTCTCCTAATTAATTTCATGATTAGAGTAAACCATCTGTGTCTGACTTTAGGGAAACATGGATTGGTCAGTAAAATACATATAAAATGGAAAAAATGATGAAATATAATCACACTCATTGTATTTTAGTAGAAATGAGAAGTGATTTAGGATTCGTGATGTTTAGAAACATAAAGAAAAACAAAAAACGTGGAAACAATAACTTCAAAAAAACGATAGTGGGGGACAAAAAAATAAAAAAAAATTAATTATATCCTCGATTAATCTGAAGGAACATAGAGGAGTTAGGCCAATAGTAGAGTAATTCCATGAGATCTTGATAATCACGAGTGACTGAGTCGTGGTAAGAGATTTCTGAATAGTATGTGGACACTTTTAACAGTTCTTTTAAAAAAGTGCTGACAAATATCCGCTTTTATGCACTAAATCTATATGCATTGATAAAATGAATATTTATCAGTTCTAACATTTTAGCGGTGATACATCTTGAGCTTTATCAATGCTAAAAAGGCACCAATAAAAGACAACTGTATCAAAGCTATGATTTTAGCACTAATAAATATATGTTTAAATAGTTTTTTAAGCACTAATAAAATATTTATAATTATAATTATTTAAATAATGGTATTAAAATTTTATAACTATATGAATAAATTCATAATAATTTTACAATTATTTTAATACATAAATTATTTATTTATAATTGTGTAAATATTTTTTTAAAAAATTAAAATTACATTTTTATAATAATAAAAATATAAAAAATATATATTTATTGATATATATATTTATAAATATTTATTTAAAAATATTTTTTAACAATAATAATGGATATATAATCTTAAATATAAGCATTTTAAAAATTAGTGATATTGAATAATTCAAAATGAGTACACGTTAAAAATATTAAAAAAATTGATATGTTTTGTTCATTAAATTTCAGTTATGAAAAAAATTATATATATATATATATAAGTGGATGAGTACATGTTGAAAATTCTAAAACATACTAAATAAATTAAATAAAATAAATACTAGAAATTTATTAAATTCAAAAATAAACAAAATAAAAAATTAAAATGAATACCCTAACTGCTGAATTAAAATCAAATATATAAATTTTACTAATTAAAAACATAATATATATTAAATTTATCATATTATAATTAAAATCTAAAATATACAAAAAATTTAATAAATTGCTTAAATAATTGGCGTATATGCTTCTATATATAGCGTAAAGATATTTGTGTGTGTGTTTGTATATACAAATACATTAACACACACACACACAGATATATATATATATATCTGTGTGTGTGTTGGTGTGAAATAAATCCAACACACGATGTTTTATAAAGGTTAAATAAAAAAATCGAACAACATTAAAAATGAGTAAGACATCAATATGTTTTTATTTGAAATTATATATATATTATACTTATTCATTTTATATATCTATACTTAATATATAATATTTATTATTTTAGAAAATCTATATACATGAATATTAAATATATTTGTTTTTACCAATAATTATTCGATTAATAAAATCATTCATATTTTTCGTAGTTTAGACATTTTATTTTTATTTGTTTCATTTTTCATTTTACTAAAAAACATTATTTGCACTAAAAACTCACTAATAAAGGGAATCATTTATCAGAGAAAAAATGGTATGAGAAAGGTAACATTTTATCAGTGCTAAAAAAATTGCTAATTAGAATATTTGATTATTAGAAATTATTTAGTGATGATAAAGATGAACATTATCAGTGAATATCTCTAGCTCTGAAATATGCCAACGCTATTATAGGAAGGTTTTGGAGCAGTGACCTCATTACCGACACCTGATTCATACTCCCCACTACAGTATTAAACTTTTCATTGAATCAATGGTTCAAATATCATTCACCACAATCTATGACTTGTCCATTCTAAAAAAACAACCCTCAATACGTGGCCCTATTTAATTCCATCAAACCTATAGAAACCATGACTAAAATTTCTCACCAAAATTTATCATCCCTATACTACGTCATGGACAGTAACTGATTTACAATTTAAATGGGTAATATGTGAATCCACACATTCCATTTCCATCTCATCTTCTACTATGGGGGTAAACGCCAATTCCACTTGACGAAAAATCCGAATCTTGATCCCATAAGAATTGTATCACCAAATTGAGTTATAAATACACTACAACATATTAACTCATCATGTTATGATCTCACATCCAACTCCTCTGCAAAATTGGGCACTTCACCCAATCCATGTTTAACTGAAAATCACCCACTTCCCAAGTGTCATCTTAATACCACATTCTCCCATCCTTAATACAAGGAATTCATATCTCTCCCATATGATATGATATCAATTTTCTTCATACTAATATATAGAGAGTATACCCATGCCCTCACTATTCTCAGCATCAAATCCAATGGAATTATCATTGGAGGTTAATTTTCTACGGAAACTATGGATTTACCATGCCTACCTCATATACTCGATAACACCTACACGAATCAATTTTAAAATCCAATGCACACACAACAATTACACCCTCAAGGATTTGAATAAACATGTTCACATCACAATAATGGATTTCTCTCACACCAAACATAGCTCAAAAACTCACTAAACATTGATTTGTACAAAAAATGGTCCCTAGAAACATTTACCTAACCAAAATCAAGGTATCAATGGGGTCACATGTCATGGTACAACACTCATAGCACCCGTCTCTACATCAGAAAATTTTGCTAAAACCTCTGCACAAAAGAAAAAATATATTCTATTGGCATCCTCATATAGGACCACCCCTAAAAAATCAACTCTCACCAGTCAAGGTCACACACACACACACAAATGTATCATAAATGATAATCAATATCTATTGAAACTCAGTTACTATAAAATATAAGTAGAATACCATTTCAATCTATATGGGAAAACACCATACCAGTTGTTACTAATACCATAAATAAATGATAATACATCAAAATCATCCCTAAGGGGTTCATATATATGACACTAGACTCCCCCATATACCTCTCACATTCTATACTCATACCTTTACAAAGAAAAAATTACACTATAATTTCAATGGGACTTATAATACCTTCTAAATGAATAAAATATTTATTAAATTTGGCCTAAGTGAGTAGAATTACACCTTGTAATTCTATGGGAAAACAAATTTTATGCATTTTTTGACACTTTAAACAGATAATCCATATATTTTAGTGAAATCAATCACATTTCATGTATATATCACGTATATCCTATGATCCAGATATAATTCATGTTATGCCTCTTGTCTCTAGAAGAGACCAGTCAAAACCAAATAATTGGCCTATTTCTATATGGCCAAAATCCTCTTTCCATAAACTATAATCCATAAATATCATATTTTATGTGTATCAAATATGTTAAAAATCATAATAAACTATAAAATAACAACCAATAACATCAATACCACACCCATGGTAATGTGGAATTACATCGAGAAAGGTGTTCAAGATGTAGCAGTTCTTATTCCATCAAAAAACCTGGAACACACTTACATATTCTGTACACCAACTCCCAAAATAGTAATTATAAAGAAATACATTATAAAATATTATAACATTATACGAGCATGGACCACTTGACAAGTTCCCAGAGTGATGGTTGTCACTTGACCTCATGCACGCCTTCCTGAACTTCAGAGGAAATTGGCCAGTAGTGGGGGTCTAAGGAGGTATCATGGGGAGTCTATACCCTATGTATCATTTTGATGAAGGGAATAATAAAAGACTAAATAATGTACATATCATAGTTTGAAAAATAAAAATGAACTAAATAATATAAGAAATTAAATGTAACAACAAAATGCGTCGGACCACAATTCCATAAAATAGTCGAACTCCCACTAGGCATGTTAGATATATAAAATAATATTAAAGAAAAAGAACATTGTATATATGAGAAAAACGATCCATAACATATCCTCATATCTTAACCCAACACCTATGGAATCCTATTCCACTATTCTATCTATGGCATGAACCCAATCTTATTCCTGTAATGACCACATGAGAGCTTCTGATCCCTTAGTGTGTAGTGGATGACCGAGTAGAGCGTGAATACAACCCAAAAAAGAACCACCAAAACTATCCCTTACTAACCATCATATGTAGTGATATAATAAATTGAAATTTTAATTATAAATTAATAAATAACATTAATGATAAATAAATAACTAACAATAACATTTTTTGCTTGATGATGAAATGTCAATGAGAAGAACATGCTGATTGGGCCACTGTATTTACACCATTTCCCTAGGGTGTATGAATATAACCCATTCCATAACCAAATTCTATGGTCAATCCATCGGTTAAGGTAATCTATTAACCCTTCCTACATTTTCTTATACTATGGTTTCTCTGAGAAAGACACATAATCATAACATCCATAATAATAAAAAAACCCATAAGTTGTGTTGTTCCTAAGAGTATTATGAGAGTTTTCTCACTAGGCTAACAAGACCAATGGTATCACAAACCTACCCTAGGGGAGTTTTATTATGTGGGAAAAATTATAAAGGTATCTCATACTTACCTTATGAGAGTATTTATTTATTTCTAGAATTAGACCATAAGAACCTTAGGAATGAAGCTAAGATCACCCCAATATATTATATTGACCATAGATTAATAGGGAGTAGACCTCCATAAAATCATAGGCCTCGAGAGCCCACTGTAAGGCCCCATCCATGATAGAATGTGATGGTTAACCTGATCATCCTATCCCCAAATACAAGGTAGTCACAACTATTAGTATCATTGACCAGCCCAATGGGTGTCTTCTCAATCAGTAAAATATCTATTAGAATATCATACATGCAAAAGTCCTTTACATATCATAAACCACCATTAAAGTTGATCTCAAACCCATTACCTGAGAACAAATAAGGAGTGTATTAATAGTTCTGCACCTACATCATGGGGTGTTTATAAAATTGAAAAATAAAAGAATAAGTGTAGTCATGTGACAAATAAAACTTAAATATGTAAAACTCATTTGGTCACACATTCTTCATTGGTTCTTAATGAAACATGATTCCATATATACCCAATCCATATAATACCACCCACAGATAGTTAGTCATTAGTGAACCCATTGGGGTCTCATAAATCAATTCTTAATAGAGACCCCCTCACAAGTTTCCTATATCATTGTCCATGACTTAGGTCAATGGTCAATACCCAGGATATACCTCTTCATTAGACACTATCCCAAAGGCAACATGGCCTCACCCAAAATGTTGTATACCTCATATTTCTAGATTAAATATATGGTATATGACCCATCTATATTCTTATTATCTCTTATGGATTTTACTCTCACTCAACCTATCCCCCACAGCCCAGGGTATATGAACCCATGCTAATCAAATATCATGGGCTCTAAAGTCATTAGGAATCATAATTTTATTATCCAATAATTTATATATTGGTGTATAATTCAACCATCAAATATTTTAGAGCATAAAATGGAACTTGATAAAGTTTTCAATCCTTCTAAGGTCATTACATTTAATTATATTAAATATATAATTAATTATAAATTAAAAGTGAATTTATTTAACTAAAAATTATTTTCATTCAACAGCTGATGAACTTATGGGGGTAAATCCACATTCCAATAATCTTAAAATTAATTTCATTTACCATAATGTATTTATATAGGAACAACATGATTTATTTTTTAGTTTCCATCAATATCTAACGTGTAGAAGATGTTTCCATGGCCCTCCATAGTTTTACCATGACCAGTCCCATCCCAGGTCACTAACCAAGCTCCATATTCATTCTAAAAATTTAAATAATAAATTACATCAATTATAATTAGTTACAAAACTCAATAAAAATTTTACTTATTTGGTGAAAACTCACTATGTCACCATGTCACAACCAACCAAGTCTCACCGCCAATAGATGGCATGTGAGGAAATCCAGACACCAACCCATGGAACATCTACAACCAACCCAGATAAAATAATTTGAAAATTAATTCCATTAATCCCATGATCTAATAAAATTCATACCAATGAATTATCTCTAGGGAATATATGAATGAATATACATGGGTATCTTCTTAGGGGGTCCTAAACCTTGGATACATGAAATCACTTTCAAAATTGGATGATTTCACTATTCATTAGTTAAAATAAAAACTTTCTACCCAAACCAAAACAACAACAATTAAGAATATAGAAGGAAGGAGGAAAACATAATAGGGAGAGGAATGTGAACCGTTAATCACTAATGAAATAAACTCCTAAAATAACCCAAACCAAGGGTGTGAATGGAAGGATCCAATGAGGTGGGATTCAGCCGCATGAGGGAGAAACATAAAAGAAGGAGGTCAAAATACTTTAAAAATTAAGGGGTGGGGGAGGAATTATTTTATATACTTTTTAATAGGCCTCATGGTTTGGATTCGTTGTTATGTAAACCTTTTTCCAACCATGAAACTCTCATTACCCAAGGGAATTCACCTCACGATATTTGTCTACATGATTTTTTAAATAATGCCCCACCTTAAAAAAACCTTTGTATAAAAACACATCTATTTAATGTAACTATTCACACACATTACACTAATTCCATTAGTTACAACTAACTCACAAGTTTTATAATAATACTGATATGGTTTCCTCCAAAACTATGAACTAACCATGTTATAAAACCGTTTGTTATATGAAACAAACTAAAACCTCTTTGATCCTCATGGTTATGCATAACTTCCCCTAAACCATTTGCACCCAACCATATAGTCTGGCCAGAGTTATCTAAACATATTAAAATTAACACAAATTGATCATGAAGAACTTGATAATCCATGTTACCTTATGATAATCATTAAATATCTAAAAACATTACTTTGAGGTGTTCCAACATTGTGAATTCCATTATTAATCCTGATTCAAAATTCAACCCATCCAATAAATTGTAATTTAAAATCTATTCAAAAATTATAAAATCCTATAGAAATAGGATCTTATAGGATAATAGAGAAGTAGATGTAGAATATCCCCATTGATGTATTTTCTATGTTCACATAAAGAATTATTGGAATTTATTATACTTGGTATACAATTTAATTTCTAATTTTTTAAATGAAACGTATACAAAAAACTACAGTGAGAAAGAAATATTTATGTATAACCTGAATCACTATGATATTATGTGAATAAATAATCATATAATAAGAGTTTCACAAATAATTGTGTGAGAAACAATGAAAAGAATAACATTTTTATAAGTTCCATGAATAAATGATGTTCTTGAACAATAATTGAGGTGTGATTACAAAATCTATACGATGAAGTAATTTTTTGAGCTTTAGTTGTGTGAGGATTCAAAAATAATTGTTTAGGAAAATTAAATACATTGATCTATATCTACATAGAGGATGTTAAGTTCAATGTTGTGTAAGGTAATGTAATGAATTATATTCCCTTGAATATTGTTATTTGAACTAGGTTTTGAATGTAGAAAGGTAGAGAATAACAATCATATAATTATTTCTTGACGACGTGATAAGATCAAGAATATTTTTACGAAACAATGAGATAGTGGGTGAGAAGTGTTGGGGCTGAACACATGAGAACATGTTATAGTGATAATTTATAGAAAATATAATTTATAGAAACTAAAGGTGATCAAGTAAAACAATTTAGATTCTAAGGAAGATTATATTTTTCGACTTAATAATGTACATGGATGATAGAGGTTCTATATCAGAGAATATAAGTAGTTAAATTCGTATTCATGAGTTTTCATTGAAGAACCATTTAGGAGATATATCATCGATTTGAAGAGATTGATGACATTGGAAGGAGGAAGTTTAAAGAACATAACCAGACGTGTATAGGTATTTTTGAGAGCTATCCGTCAACTATATTCACTGGTGATTATAAATTTTAGAACATTTTCTACTATGATTATAAAGAGATGGAATTTACATGTACTAAATTTTTCAATCAATTGAAAATATAGGTCTTAATATTTTATAGAAATACCTAGAATATACTCACCAAACTTGGGGGAGGACCATGTAAAAATCAATGTGGGGATTTACATTATTTGTTTGGTTGTATAAAAATGGATTGAAATTGATAAACTAAATGATAAGATATTAACTAGTTTTAGAGGTTTATTTTAAACCATTGAAATCATAAAATAATATCACTAATTCAACCCCCACTCATCTATATGATATAATTCAATCTGTGTAAAATATTCTATATTTGAATTAATGGTATATGATACCTATTTTAATTTAAACTATTTCAAAAAGTTACATATGTACATATATATTATAGAATATATAGAGGATGATAGAGCCATATGTCCATGATATAAATAAAGAGTCTCTTCTTTGAAGAAGGAAGAATATGAACTAATTCAAGAGATAATATTTTAGTCATTGTGAATAATTTTTCTATGCAATTTTGTTTCATTGAATTTGGAATAATAAAAAGGATATTCATGTGAGGTGTATTAAAAAATGTTGAAAAATAAATAAAATAACTTGGGATTGAATCAAATGGTAATAAAATGATAATTCAATCAATAAAAAACTAAATAACTTGAAATTACATGAATATTATAAATATACTAAAATAAGAATACATAATCCAAGTAAATATGTTTTTTTTTCAGATTTGGACAATAATATCACATAATTATATAAAAATAAACGATGACATTATATTAGTAATTAAAACTGTATATGAGGATAAGTAAAATAAATAAATGAATTTCATATATCATATCATATTAAACAAATATAGTTTCTTGAATTACTAAAAACTACTGTCTATACTACACATAGACAATATAACAATTCAACTAAACACTAAAAATAGCACTAGAAATACTCCGTGTATCTAAAAATGTATTTTCTAAAACAGCCATCCACATGATCATAGAAATGTGAAAATAATGTAATATAGTATGGGTTACCATAAGAAAACATAGTATGTTACTCCTCTAAAAAAATGAATTAGTGTAAATAAATTATAATCTTGCATTCATATATGTAAATAACTAACATATAATATCTAACTATTCCTTAAAATCTATGTCATGAAATTATAAATTTTCCCACGAAAAAATACATAATTGTGTGTGTATCTGTGTTTATATATATATATATCTGTGTGTGTGTCCTTTATACTATAAAATAATTATCTATATAATTAAAAGGCCCATGCACATATACTTTTATCCTTTGTGCAACATCATTTTGTATTCCATGTCTACAAAACCTCATTAACTGTATATATTTTTAAAACCCTTGAGGATGACAGAAATTAAAATTCACACATTCAATAATAAAAAATCATTACAATTCATAGAATTATAAATATATCATTTTTTATTTCCCTAATTATATATAACATTCGAAATCACATCAACACAATTATTTACAAGAATTATTAAAAACATTAATGAAAAAAATCACTATTGCTATTTCCTAGAATTATCAACATCATTGAAAAACACATCATTTATATGATTATCCAACGGTGCTAATACTATTCATATTGATGAAATCCTTTTGATAGCTATGAAATATAAAAAATCTTTTCCACTTATTGTTATCATGTTTTTCTGCATTTTGGTTAGCAACATAAATAATTATAACATATACACCTTATCATATTCAATGTTCATAACCACATCAATCAACAATGTATGTATTATTCCATATGGACACCACTTCTCAATAATTTCTCAATACTCCTAATAAATAAGTTATAGAACCCCCATATATGTCAATTATACCTTGTTATTCTAATAAATAAATTGGTTTTCAGTTCATTATAAAAACATGCTATTATAAATAACTCTTATGTAGGAAACTAGATATTGAGGTTCATTTTACTAGTATATGGGATGATGAACAAGCCAGTTTTTATAACAAAAATGTAAGATACTATTTCATCATCTCATGTGATTCCCTTATTAGTTGAATCATTTCGAAAATCAGAAGTCCCCCGTACCATTTAATACACTCTAATATGAAAATTCATAAATATTATAGAATTAAAAATAATCATTTAGTCAAACCATGATCTAAAACATATAAATGGATTTAAAAAATTCCAATTTCAAAAAAAATTAATTTCCACCTCCAAAATCATCAAAGACAATGTATTTAATGAAAATCACACTTTTTAAATCCTATAAAAGACCTAATTTATTTTCCTATTCATATACCCACTTATTTATATTTATTATATCAAACAAAATAGTATTATTAATAATCAAATTATATAATTAACACTTTTTATCATCAAATTTCACAATTATCAATAGTTTATTTTTCAATTATAATAAAAACTTTCTATCACATAAACAAGAAAAAAAATATAAATTTCTGATTTAATACATTAAATAATATTAATACACATTAAATTTCATAGTCCTCATGTACGGAAAGTTTAACAATTTATCTATGAATAAAATTTGTATGATTATTATATAATGTATAAGAAAAAAAGAATCCACAATCATATACCTTTATTATATGATAACCAACATCTTCGAAAAATCTATTTCCTCGTTCATATCTCATATTCTATCTCATTGATTTTGGTATAATGTCTCACTCAATGGTTACAAACACCAAGTGTAAGGATGAGAAAATTCATTGATTGTGCTTCTTTTGTAAATATTATATCGTCATTTGATTCCATTTTCTTATAAAACAATGCTCTTAATAAAAATTCAGCTCCTTTTTTAAATTAAAAAATTTATATTAAATGTATAACATTCCCAAAAATCTATTACTTCATTACATATAATAAATTAACTAAAGAAAATTTATTTTTTCATCCATTCCAACATTTCTACTAAGTATAGAAATGAAATAAATATATTAGTATAAAATCAATCAATTTTGAATTAAATAAAAAATATCTAAAATTGTAGATATTCTATATAAAATATTTCCAATTCATATTCTTATCAAGTTAAAAACTTATAGAGAAAACCATATACATAATTTAATGATTCTCTCAATGACGTGTATTAATATAACAAAAATTAACATGTTCCCTCAATTTTTTAAAAGAATTAAAAATATTAAACAATTAAAAAATTCCAATAATTAATAACGCAAGTTTTGACATTATAAATAAATTCATACATTTCACCGTTAAAAATAATAATTATATAATTATGAAAATATTAATTATAAAAAACAATGAAATGGAATTTATAACCCATAATTCAATTTTAAAAATTATTAAAGAATTTATTTATAATGATTTGGGTATTATATAGTAATTTATGATTCCCATTCCGTAGTACATTCCTACTATCCTCTATGATTCTAAAAGACTCATACTACTAGAATAACCTACCTACCTAAAAGCATATGTTTTTTTACTTGTATTTTGTTAGGATCTTCTAGAAATGATACATCTACATCATTTTTATTATTACTAAAATATATTACGTGTGAAACATAATTGATTTACATCCTAATTTGGGACAGATAAATAACATCATTAAGAGAACCCATTTATGAATGAATCATGAGATAATAAGAGAGATCAACGATTTGATTCTTTATATAAAATGGTATAATAATCTTCAGATAAAAAATTATTTCCATAAAAAAATTATATTTTCCATACCTTTATGAAACATGACAAAATATAGGATCTAATACCATGATCTATAAGAGTTTATGTATCCTATATATATATATGATTTCTTCCTACTCTATGATTTTTTATATAATACTAGACTCTCATTATATACCATATTACACTTTATACAATGTCTTTCTTCTAGAAGACAATCATTGAATTAGTATGATGAGTTTTTCAATCCAAAATTTAAATCCATTATATATAAAAGCATTATACTATTCAATAACATCTATCAATTTGATTTTATATAAAACATAAATAATATATAACTCAATAAAGTATAATAGAAAATGATTTTTATATGGGTTTGGCAACCAAAACAACCAGTGTGCCTCTCAAAAAAATAACCAATCTTGGTTTATGAATTTTAATAAAATATAATAGAAAACATGGATCTTAATATAAAAGTTAATTTAGCTTCTACATTATTATTTAAAAAATTTGATGACCTATTATAGATACCCACTACCACAACACCTTACCAATGTCTCATCCCACATATTAAGCACCTAAAGTATATTTTTTCAAAAAATAGTGATATTAAAATTGAATTTTTTTTCAAAAAATATCTGATAATCATGACAATAACTGAAATAAAAGATGATAAAATAAGAGAACTAATATAAAAATATTTAAAATGATTTAATATAAATTTATCCCAAATGGATAATGACATATAGTGAAATATGGATTTTTTAAAATCAATATCTTAAAAAATTCATATTTTATCCTCTATGTTACTTCCATATAATATATTATTTATTTGAAAAAAATTATATTCCATATTCTATAAATACATTAAAAATAATATATTTGAAATAAAATAAAATTTCTATATATTTCAATAAAAATAACATAAAATCATATTAAGAATAACCTTGAATTTCATTAACTACAAGTAGAATAATCTCCAAAATTTTATTTTAAATAATTGATCAAATAGCCCTTAGAAAACACAATTATCATAATATTTGGTTTTGAATTAATAATTAAATATATCTTAATTTGATAAAATATACTATTATATATTTTCAAATATCTAAAAAAGTAATCACATAAGGGTTTCTATCATTTTCAATCGATCTATATAATTTATGTATAGTAATTATATGTTATATAGAGTTGGCATATAATTATTCAAGTAATATATATATATATAACCATAATTATTACATATTATGTTTTTGTAAAATCCATATTTGTAAAAATTAAAAATTGAAAATTAAAATTAAATTATTTTCATATGTGTTATCCAATAAATTTGCCTTTTGTGTAATAATAACATCAAAATTATATTGAATACATAAAAATGAATGAAAGATTTAATTTATTAAATAATAGTGAACAACGTCCAACATAATTGAGATATTTAAAATACAATTTATATGTCAAAACAATATAAAATTCTATAAATTTTCATAATAGTGACATATAAATGGATTTTTATTTTATACATAAATAATTGGATTAACTGTATTAAATTATATCAAATCAAATATAATCCTTCATAATTACATAAATATGAAAACTCATTGAATATGAAAATATTAGCATTCTCAATCATAAAAATATATAATCATTAACAAATACATGGGTTCTTGTTAGCATCAAAACTCAAATTTTTTGGAATTTAGTACATGAAAACACAATACTCTAATAATATCACCATTTCTATTGTTATAATACCATTAAAACTACATATTATTTTTAAAACTGTTACTATATAACCATTATTTTTGTGTATCCAATAAATACTCCCATTTTATATGTCAATAAATGTTAAAAAATCATAATTAAAAATTTTAATATAACATTAAAGTAATTTTACATAATATTAACATCAACATGATTTTAATATTTAACAACCTATATGAAAATATTAATAGGTAATATAAATTATAATTTAAAATATTTTTCTAGAAATAACTAATTTATTTAAAAGTGTTCATAAACAACAATAAAAAGTTCAAGGTGGTCCAAAGTGGTTGAGCACACGATCATCTCCTCAAATGATATGATTTCAATATGGAGAGAGGGAACTGAGGCTAGTAAATAGTATGAAAGTTACATTTGGTCCACTATTATATATTAGAAATATTTTCCATTTTTATCTCTATAGTAAGTATGATGGATATCCACAACAATATCTATCATTCATTTGTAGTCTAAATGTGAATCCGAAGTTCTAATATAACCCCACACATAATTAAATTAATGAGAATATAATGATATAATAGTTTGGTGATTTTAGATGTTTCTTTGAAATTTCCATTCATAGAATTCTCATTAAAATATTTAGTTTCCTGATCCACAAGATACAAAATAAGAAACTCGTATTCTATAAACACATATCCTAAAATCCATGAATATTTCAAAAATTTAATCCATGCTTGAGTATACCATGTTGGATGATATATATGATTAGTGAAAAAATGAGTAGATGATTCTAAATATTTTAATGGAGTTTTATTAGTGAAACGTTTCAGAGTTTTCCTAGGAATAAACTGAATTCATTATCATATCTTAATATGAGAGGATATTTATTATTTGAAAATTTTTCTCACATTTAATATGAAATTTTTGAATAAATATTTAGTCTCTTTGAAAAATAATTTATATTGAAGTAAGTGATATATTTGTAACCTTATTACCCATAAAAGTAAAAACCATTTAGAAAATACATCACCTCTTTCATAATAATATAGTTATGTGAATAATAATTTAATATTCAATTTATTTTTTCTCTAAGAATTTGGAACATTCATTTTATTATAACTTCTACTAGACTTATTATTTTCTCAAAAAATTTTAAAACTATTTTTAAATAAATTTTGATATTCTTAAATTTCAATGACTTGGTGTTTGTAAATCTAGTTATATCACTCATTATCTTATAATTATAATTTAACCATGTCATAACTTCTATATCTAGTGGTGTTTTATTTATAAAGGTAAAACAAAGTCATTCCTTTAGTAATTTTATAATAATCTTAACAATAATATATAAATTCATTATCAATAATTATAATAATGAAATACTTTCTACAATTAATAGATTTATATAATCTTCATTCCTTTAATGAATTTTGAATGAAATGGGTGTATTTATAATTTTCCATTCTTAATCATGCACTAAATATGTTTTAACCATAGTTATATAATATATTATCATTATGATATCATGAAAAACATAAAATATTTTTTTTCTTCAAAATATCAAATCTCAACCAATATATATATTGATTGAGTTTCTCAAATTTATATTTTGTAGTGTATTCATGTTTCAAATATAAAAAATTATATATATTCCCAAAAAACATTGAAAATTAATTATTTTATCATGCATAGACATATTATTCATATAAACGTGGAACTCTATATTTCTAACATAATCTAATGAAATATCCTTGTCTAGAAGATTGACATTATAAATATTTATAAGAGAATGGACAAAAATATTAAGTATGAATTTTAGAAAATTATTCACTAAATCGAAATTTTATTTTATAAATAATATATATTTATTCTTTAATTAATATATATATAAATTTTTTTTATAATTGAGGTAATTAAATATTAATATTTATTGAACATATCTCTTATGTTCTTTTACAATTATAGGATAGTAAATTTAATAGTTTTCTAATCCCAACAAAGAAACAATTTTTATATTATATTGGGAAGATATATTTTCAAAATGGTGACCATTATAATATATAACATAAAGATTAATAAGTTACTAACGTGATCTTATATAAACACAATTTACAACTCCTTATTGTATATATATTTAACACTAAAATCAACTCCATCATGTTTAGCATATAGTTTTGTAACAAAAAATATTTATCTTTTTACGAAAATCAATTTTAAATCACTTAGTATAAAATTCACTATACCATGTTTTTTATAAGAATATCGAAAATTTGAAACTAATATTTCAATATTCAAATAAATTTTCTCAATATTTTTCACAACTATAATAATATTCATGCAGTATTAACCATCTAATTCAGCATCTATAGTAATTTTAAAAACAACATAGTGCAAAAAAATTAATTTTATTTTCCCCTAATATTCCAAACAACTAAGTATATTTATTATTTTCTAATTAAATAACATACATGGGTAGAAGTTTAACAAATTATGTTACCATATAATCTAATTCAAAATTTTTAATTTTTTTCTCCCTTCTCAATTTTAATGTGTCCACTATTATTATTTATTCCTTAAATACAAAACATAGCTTCACATTGAGGCACAAAATAATTGGTGGAACCTATCTAGGATGAATAATATTATATTAATAAATATGTAAATTATATACATGTCTGTAAACAATGACTTTTAAAAATCTATTTACTAACGAGATATTCCTATCTGAGAAAATTTATTTATTGTTTTTATATCATAGAATTTACAATATTAATTATTTCTTATTAAAATCAAAATATACAAATAATAAAATAATAAAATGATAAATTCATGTTATTTTATCTCATCATTATATACTGATGTTATGTTATAGTGATATATCTAATCTTGTGGTGTATATGAAATTTTTCTTTTCTCAAAATTAATGATTTTGAAACTATCACATACAAAATATATTTAAGCGCATCCACTAACATTAACATCAGAAAAAATATTATCATAACATTCACACACATTATTTTTATATTATAAATCAAATTCTCTTTTATAAAATAAATAAGAAACATATTGTGACCCAAAATTTTGGTCAATTATATGTTTTTTCCAATTATTCCCATAAAATATACTTTCATAACTTGAAAATATACTTATCCTTTTTTCAAAAAATTAAGAACAGCTAAATAATGAATTCTCAGTAAGTGATTCAATGGTAATTTTCTTCTTCGTCTCAATATTTAGGTATAAGATTTCATGAAAAGGGTTTGTCTTGGAATTGTAGAGGTGGAGGCATTGGACAAGTGGTTTAAAAATATAAAATTGGACAGAATAATTTCAGGGAATGATCAAAATATTAATAAGAAGGTATTTATAGGTAGATACAAGAAATACAATTAAATTTATGAGATTAATAAGAATTAAATATCAATATAATCAACACATGTTGATAAATGAAAAATGAATCCCATATCATGATGTTTAAAATAAACTTCTATATAATATAAGAAAAAATAATTTCAATATTTTTCACCCATTATAATAATTAGTTAACTGTTACATAACATGAGAATTGAGTATAAAAAATGAGTAATGTATGATTATTTTTTTTGAAAAGTGTTTCAAATGATTTAATTAATGCCTTATAGTATTTTAATATTATATTTACATCACATGTTTTTCAAAACTATACAAACTATAACTAACATAATGGTTCAAATTGGTTCTATTTTTATTGATAGATGCCTAATTGTGGGGATTCTTGATGGAATGGGAGCTTTGATGCTAGATTGTTTGTTAATAATGATGATGGATGTTTACAATGGATGAGTTTTAAGTATGTTTTAGTTCTATACAGTGCTACTATCGAGCATTTTTATGTCTTCTATGGTATTGGGGGTAGAGATAATAATGATGCTAACTTGTGTGTAAGGTGTGCCGATCCTGGTAGGATAACAGTCTATGATGATGACAACATATGTTGATTTTGATAATTTTTTGATTTGAATGTGTTTTTTGAGTTCTATGATACTTTATTCCTATTAACATTGGTATGGTTTATGTTTTTTTCTATGATGGATGTTGTGAGGGTTCCACTCAACCATAAAAGTGGCATTTAATCAAAAAAATGGAAAATAAATATTTATAGTACTAAAACTAAAACAAAAAAATCACCCTTAATAAAATGAAAATTATTAACATCAACGGTATTTATAAAAAATACCCCATAACTGGTGTTTGGAAAACATTAACAAATTTATAGAAAAAAAGTTATCAAATTTTAATAAAATGTGATCAAAATTGAATATATAATCCTACAAATACATTCCATTCTCACTGATTGAGAAAAATTTCACTCATTTGATACATATTATGCTTTATGTATGGATAGGGAAGAAAATATCAACTCTTAGTACCCAATATAAATTAAGAACTTTCAAAAAAATAGCATATAATATAGGTTATTTTCTTATCTAATATATAACATCTAAATTTAGCATCATAACATGACATCACATAAAAATTATATTTTTGAATAAAAATGTAAATTGGTTAAATTTTTTTAATTTAGTGCAATAAAATTGTTTTCTAGACTTTAAATGACAGTCTATTAAAGTTTTCATAAAAATTATATTAAGGAATAAAAACATGATCTTTATCTTAATTCTCGTTAGATATAAAAAACTAAAAATTGTTACTCTATAAATATTATTTAAAACGTGTTTTATGGATTCATCAATGTCTTGTATAATAGTAAAACATGTAGATGTAGGATATAGTTAACTAATTTCAAGCATAAGAATTATTAAAAGTTCACTTTTATTATTATTTTTATTTATAATAGTATTAAAATGTAAATTATAATTCAAAAAAATTAATAATAACTACAACTAATCCGTCGTAGTCATTTCATATTTTTGATTTCAACATTTTAGAAAATTCATTACAGAAAAAAAAAATTTATCTAAAAATCACATAATTCATATAAATCTAAAAAATAATAATATATTTTTCAAATATATTTTAATATAATGTAAGGACCACTATAACTATTGTAAATTCCCTGAAATTCCATGAAATGTTTTTAAAATTATATGGAATATTAGAGTCCGTGAAAATTGATTGCGCGTGATTCTGAGGCCCGGTGTGCCTGGAATAAATTTCTGATCTTTTCTTTATGTAAATTCAGTAAATGTGTGAGCGGGTTTTTGTAAAATTTGAACTGGTGCTCAGAATTAAAATCTGAGGACACCGTTGAACTTACAACACCAAATTTTTTTTAAGGAAACCTTCACCTAGACCGTAGTAGGTCAAGGGTTGAAGTTAGTATTTTAGTTTTTCATGAAAGAAGATAAATAAAATAATTAAATTTTTATTTTTCTTTTTGAAACCTCTCTTTTGAGTTATGAAGGTGGTGACCACCCAAGTTGTAAAACATCCTATTTTGAATTCATGGTGGTGGGGACCACCGAACTCATCTTATTTAATTTGTATTAACCCTTGGTATTTCTCCCAATTGACGTGCTTCATTAATTGAATTAATTGAATTAATTTAATTAATATTGGATTCCCATTTTGTGGTTGTAAATTATTGGCAAAGGAGAGAGTTGGGAGAAATTTGGAAAAACATTTTTTTCGAAATGTAGAACGCCCTCTCCAATGAAGAACATACTTCAGAATCAAGAGCGGGGAGGACACACGAGACCGACTTCAGAAGCGTGTTGCGGAAGCAAAAATCATTGTCACCCACATCGCCTTCACGGACATCATCTCATGACACTTCCATTTAGTATTCGAGCTATGGATTGTTGTTTTGAATACTCCTTACCCCATTTTGGTCATATTTATTGAATCAAGAACAACTATGTCGCTTTCTAACATTCTAACACAGAGGGTGCGGGCCAAAGGAACACGACATGACCCGTCCATAAACATTGTATATTTTCGTGGTCTTGAATCGATGGAAATGCCCCCAGATGAGCGCGGGAGTCTATAGAATGAATAATGAGCTAGCACGGCATGCCCGGTGACCCGAGGAACATCGTCGGCGACCGTTCTGGCAACCTGCACCGGTGGGACCCGGGAGAGGCAGCCGGGACTCCGGCCGGCCACGACGATAGTGACGGCGCAAATGCACCACCAGATAAGGGACACACCGCCAGGAATGCAGGAGCCACGATACGAGGTCATGATGAAAAAAGGGTGGGCAGACGGCTCAATGTCAGACACCGGTGGGGGTGCGATGCACAACCCCACCGTGCATGAGGGCTTGTCGTCTGGCTAGCCAGGGAGCCCAGCGGGACTGTGGGTCCTATGTGCCAGCTACCGGCGCCACGTGGTGTCGGCCCGTAAGCCTTCCAACTTGAATGACCCAGCTGTTTGGGGTACCCAAGGGGATCCTCCTCCTTGGGTGGTGGATAGGGCGGACCCCAAAACAGGGCCACCCAGCCCCGGTCTAGCGCAGGCCAGCAGGCCACCCAGCAGCCTGCGTCGGTGTGTCTGGATAGACCCAGCAGGCTGGGCCAGACCCAGCCTTCCATGTCAGGCCGGGTTGGTCAGACAGGTCCGACCAAACCGGCAGCAGCTTCGACCCCTTTCCACTCTTTCATCCATAACTTGAGCAACAAGCGTCCGTTTGATGAACCGTCTACTGCTCTATGTTGGATGGTATATATGATTAGTGAAAAAATGGGTAGATGAATCTGAATGTTTTTATGATGTTTTATTAGTGAATCATTTTAAAGTTTTCATAGTAATAACATGAATTCATTAACATATCCTAATATGAGAGGGTATTTATTGTTTGACAATTTTTATGACATTTATGAAAAAATATCTGTATAAATATTTAGTCACATCAAAAAATAATTATTTAAGTAAGGAGTATATTTATAGCCTTATTAACCATAAAATTAAAAACCATTCAAAAATACATCACCTCTTTCATAATAATAATGTTCTGTCAATAATAATTTAATATTCAATTTATTTTTTTCTATGACTTTGGAACATTCATTTAATTATAATTTCTACAAGACTTACTATTTTATCAAAAATTTTTAAATATATTTTTAGATAAATTTTTATATTATTTAATTTCAATGACTGAGTTTAGGTAAATCTAGTAATATCACTCATTATCTTATAATTATCATTTAACCCGGGCATAACTTCTACATCTAGTGATGTTTTATATATAAAGGTAAAAAAAATCATTCCTTTGATCATTTCATAATACTCTTAAGAATAATATATAAATTCATTATCAATAATTATAATAATGAAATACTTTCCATACTTAATATATTTGTATAATCTTCATTAGTTTAATGAATTTTGAATGAAATGGGTGTATTTATAATTTTCCATTCTTAATCATGCACTAAATATGTTTTAACCATAGTTATATAATATATTATCATTATGATATCATAAAAAACATAAAATATTTTATTTTATTTTCAAAATATCAAACCTCAACCAAAAAATATCTTTATTGAGTTTATCAGATTTATCTTTTGTAGTCTCTTCATATTTCAAATATAAAAAATTATATATATTCACAATAAAGATTGAAAAATAAATATTTTATCATGCACATACAAATTAGTCATAAAAACACCAAAATCTAAATTTCTAACATAATATAATGAAATGTCCTTGTCTAAAATCTTGACATTATATATATTTATAATATACGGAACAAAAATATCAAGTATGAATTTTAGAAAATTATTCATTAAATCAAAATTTTATTTTATAAAAAATTTATATTTCCACTTTAATTATTATATAGATACCATTTAATTTATAATCGAGGTAATTAAATATTAATATTTTCTGAACTTATCTCTTATGTTCTTTTACAATAAGAGGATAGTAAATTTAATATATTTTTAATCCCAATATTAAACAAATTTTATATTATATTTGGAAGATATATTTTTAAAATGATTAACATTATAATATATATCATAAAGATCAATATGTTACTAATGTGTTCTTATATCAACACAATTTACAACTCCGTATTATATATATATTTAACAATAAAATCAACTACATCATGTTGAGCATATAGTTTGGTAAAAAATAATTATCTTTTTAAGGGAATTCATTTTAAATCACTTAGTATAAAACTCACTATACCCTGATTTTTATAAGAATATCAAAAATCTGAAATTAATATTTCAATATTCAATTCTATTTTGTCAATATTTTTCAAAACTGTAATAATATTCACTCAATATTGACCATTCAATTCAGTATCTTGGGTAATTTTAGAAACAACATAGTCAAAAAAATCATTTTATTTTCCCATAATATTCCCAACAACTGATTATATTTGTTGTTTTTTTATTAAATAATATACTTGAGTGATATGAGAAAACAATATTAGGTAACATTATGAATAGGGTGTAATGGGTTGTTAACTGAGGTCAACGGGTTTTGTATTGAGTTTCCCCATTAATGGTATTTTTATCGTGATGCTTCTGTTTATGAGATATTCCAATATTTGAGGGATTACTATGAGGAAGATAACATTTCTATTCCTGATTTTTGTGTGGGATGATTTTCATGTGACATATATAACCCCAATGGATCCACATTGATATTATATTATGCATCTTACTTTCAGTTAGTGATTCCATACTTACCTTAACCGTGATTGATGGTTGGTGATAACCTACTCACCCTCATACCCCTAAAGAATTATGATTACCTACTTACTATTACCATGATTAACTAACAACGATGAACCAATAACAATCAATTTTATTTAGGCATTGTGATTACTCATTCACTATTTAAATTATTGATAAACTATGATAACATATTCACTACTAAATTTTATGATTTTTGGTGACACTACATTCATAATCATTATCTTATTTTTCATGGAATTTGATATTAACATTTTTTTAATTTGATATTATTTGTGTACACTTTTTTGTGGTTCAATTATTTTTTTGTGATTATGGCATTGGAAGTTTTACCTCATATTCCAATATTAGTTGAGGAATGTATGAGTCCAATTTTAGGTTGGATTACTACGTTTCCAAAGGTTCAACATCTATTGTTCCTATGATTTATTATTTATTTAATATTATAAAATAATTTAATATACATTTAAATCTATTAGTATTAGGTACACTATTTTTAGTGTTCTATTATGTCTAATGTTGACACCCCACAAGTTAAAATCATTGGAATTATCAACAATATGTTGGCATTATATGATAGGTAGATGGAATTACTTCCCTTGTATAAGATTTATATGCTTGAAAGAGTTATGGAAATAAGTTTAAGGAAATTTTGAGTATTGGAGAATGAGTATCATTTTTATTTATATTTAATTTTATTTAAATATATTATGTGATCATCAAAAAAGGTAATCTTCATATATATGTATGAATTGTATAAGATTAATTATATTTTACTCTGATGATGTTATTTATTATATTACTTGTTTTCTATAATTTAATATATTTTACTATAATTTTTTGTATGATATTGAATGTTGGTGTTATTTATTGATATTTCCTAGAATGATAATAAGGATAAAACATTCACATATAGAATTAATATACCATTACTAGTAGTAATAATCATTTTATATATTTGATGAATGCTTGAGGTATTTACAAATCATAACATGGATTAGAATATGGAAATCTCATCTAATTCTTTAGAAAATGGATTTATATAATTTTATAAAGTTTCTAAGATTTAGGATATAATGTATGTATTTATGGATGATCAAGACATTGGATTAAAGCCATGTTTGTTCCTAGAATATGTTTATATGGAAAAATCTATGTTCTTAGTGAGTTTGGAATTTGGGTAATATATTTGTACTACTAAAGCCAACCACTCATGAAAATTTGTATTGTTTATATTTTATATATTAGGGTTTTAATTTTATACTATAGTATTAATAATGTTGTGTTCACACATTATACAAGAAACAATGAATTATATGAAATTTACAAGTTTTTCTGTGATTGGAAAAAATATTTTGAATAATGAAACAAGCTTCCGTTATTTAAAACATAAAAAACATATTTAATATGTTCTTAGATAACTTATAGGCTGCAAATTAATTAATATAACCAGGTCAGTAGAAAATTTGTTTATGAATAACTTTCATAGTGTTTTTTTATGTCCTTGTGGAAGTTATAATGACCCTAGAAATAATAGAATGAGTATGGGAATAATAGATTAAGATGAGAGACTTAGAGAGGGTGTGATGGTATATGAGAAACCTTAGTTAATTTGAGATAAATAAAATTGTAATTAGTTTTTTATTATTAACCTATATAGGTTTGTTATATCTAGATTTAGTGGGGAGCCTAGTGATTATGAATTATGGCATGAAGTGGTTACGTAAAGTGTGTTAAAATATTATCATAACTCATTTCCTCAAGAAAAATATACACAGTTTTTTCCCAGTGATTTGGGATTGAAAAATATATAATATATAATCATATAATTTATTCATTCTAGTGGGTATCCTTGGGTACAAGTGAAAATGAATGAAAATGTTGCACTTTTTGTGAGGTATTTGATTGACATGCTTAGGATTATTGCTCATTTAATTTTGACTGTGTTCTTTTAATAGATTTGATGTTACTATTGGAAGTATGGGTTGTGTTGGGTGATCAGGTACTATGAGAGTGTATTAATTATCTTGAAGGGTTTTGGTAGACAACAGTAGTATAATTGAACCATTTCTGGAATGGTGTTCTTATAGACTATTTCTATGGGGATAAAAAATTGGGTTTCACATTCTTTAGGTTGAAAATTGGATTTTATTAACAAGGAACACCTCAGTGATAGTGAGATTAGTGATTTTATAGTCAGAATTATCCTTGGAAATCATGTTGAGAATATTAATTGGTATATAGAAATGAATATAATGGAAGTAATATTATACATAACAGATGTTCTCTAAATTTTCTTACCTATTGAGAGAAAGAAATGAGATTTATGGAGGGATTTAGTGGATAAACAACAGTGGGATTAATCATGCATTATATGATCTGTGGAATTGTATAACACATGTAATGTTTACTAGAATAATTAAAATGGATTTAATATTTGATTATTTATAGATAACTCTTGGGTAAACATGTTATGTGTAAAACTGATTATATTTCAAAAACATTTTGAATGAACTTGATAATATGATCACAATGCTATGAGTGAACATGATTATATGTTCATAATATAATGATTGGACCTAGACTCAGGTCCAAAAGTTTTTGTGTGGACCTAGTTTAATTTATATAATTTTATGAGAGGGATATATTTCATATTCATAATGAAATGAGTGAACCTATTTCAATTTTTATACAATGAAAACGTTATAATTTTATGAACATAAAAAAATATATTTCTTATGAAAACGTTATGATCTCATAGATAACATTCTTTATTCCCTTTATGATCCATGTCTTATGATCTACCAAGATTTATTCCATGATTTGTGTTTTTCATCTATGATAGGTTGGTTATGAACATTTTAATATTTGTTCATGACCATATAACCATATGATTATCTCATGATTTTATATGATCATAGATTGATATCTACTGTGTTTATGATTAATAAGTATCTGAGATCATTCTTTCTTATGTTTCATTCCCTAGATTACAAATGAAGGTTTTTGTAGGGTACACCTAAGAGGAGTACTATTTTGGATGATATTTGTGAGAGATATTGGAGTTCTTTCATAAAATAAGAATATTGTCTTTCAAGTCTCTAAATACACGAATATATTATGGTCTTTCAGGATGCATTTATGAAATGAGTTAAATATTAATCTAAAAAGTTATGATATATGTACATGAAAACACCTGTTCTCTATATATGATTAAATCAATGTAATAACACACTATCTATTAAATATCATGTGGAAGAATAATAACAGAAATTAATAAATCTCAACGAATAAATTTAATTTCCACAAATAGAACATATCTTGAGATAATGTTTCATTTCATGAACATAAAATTTATTTTCTTAATGTGATAATTACTTTATATTTGTAGGATAATTATCCAATTTTCAATGTTAACATAGCATGAAAATAGATGAATAATAATTTCATCCTATGATGAAATTTTTTGTGTAATAAATGAATAACAATAAGACGATATTAGGTAAATTATTGGGAAAACTACCAATTCCAATAAATTTCCTTAAATTTGTTTAATTATATTTTTCAATGAAAATATTAAAACCACAAAAAAGGAATAAAATAAATTATATTATTATATAAACCAAGGTAATGAAGATATAACATGAATTCCATACCTTTTACAAGGATCTTCAACAAAAAACACCAAAAACATGTGATATAGTGAGAGATATGTGACACATAGAGTATTCAATGCATGATAAGTATTGAATGATTTTAAGAAGACTTAAACAAATGAATTCTTGGGTTTTAGATCATTGAAATTTGAGAAGTGTCAAGGGAAATAAATATGAGGAATAATTCAGATTATTATAAATTGTAGTACATTTTATGAGGACATCCCAAAATCTCATTAAAATATCTATATTGGAAAATGAATTCTTCACATAACCCATTAAAAACATCTAAATATATAATTGGACTAGAAATTACAAATTATAAACCATTTAATAGTTAAAAAAACACCAATTTCTACATTAATTCCATGTAATGTATCAGAAAAATCATTATAGGTCAAAAGGAAAAGGAAAAATTAATATCATGTATAGAAAAAACATGTACATAAGATGAATGTATTTTGAATGTGCAATGGGTTTTTACCCTTACAAATCCAGTTACCCTTAAATGTTTTTTAGAATACTTGGATGAGCCTTTTGTATCTATTGAAGGATCCTTACATTCAATTAATGATTTCATAAATAACATTACTAAACTCAATAAATCCTAGCCTAATCCTTATGCAATCTAAGGGAACTAACAATCTACCATTATGAAAAATACGAAAACATAGATATAACCTTATTTTAAATTTAGAAAATCCTAACTACCCTTATGTAATATTAGAAAAACAAGACCAACCCTTACACAAGACATGGAAAACTGATATGACTATTACATATCAATAGAAAAAAGATTTACTTTTATACAAGGGGTGGGTTCCACATAAGTGTCAAGAAAAAGTTTATAATATATATATATTAATTAAATTAATTGAAAATTTAAAAATATAAAAAGGTTTATCTAACCCTTTTGATAAATTTAATACTCAAAAACAAAATGGAATGAATTTTTAAATCCAATATCAAGCACTATGATAAATGAGATTTATAAGGGATTATCCTAGTAGTTGAGGCCATCGTTTCCACTTTCAACATCAATTTTATCTTATTTGAACTATTAATATACTTAAAATCTAATGGTCACATTGTATAATATTCATTACCAAAAATCATAATTCTGAATGGCCATAATGCTCAAAGGTCACATCATTACCATATTTTTTCTCAAAATGTAATGTAAAAAATTATTAACTACATTTTTCTGGATTGGTGAATGTATTTTTTACTATTCTATATTACAAGATTTGGTAGAGATATGTTTATTTAGAATGAAAGTTATAAATATATATTTATGTGACAATTCAATTCCCCTCACCATTTTTTGAGTATGAATATATAAATGATATATCTCCCATATCAGTGGAGTATATTCATGGTAGTACAGAGGAGAAACCAACTAGGATTTATATATTAGTACAAGTGGAATTCTGTAACTCTAATTATGTACCAGATCAATGGGCTATTCCCCTAGGGTAAGGATAGGTTGTTATGTAGTAGAAAAATAAACCATCATGAAACCTTATGATTTTAACACTTATATTTATTTGTTTTCAATAATATTCAATATTAATTAATTATTTAGTTATATTAGTTATTTTTATAAAATAAAATAAGTTATCAAATAACCATAAAAGTTTGAATAAAATAAATGGAGTATATAAGAACCCAGTTTTTCATTCAGGTATGGATCCTTTGATTTTTTTTAAATCTATACTTAGGACCTTTTCTGAATACCTATTGAGTTAGTAAAGGTATTAGGGGTGTTGGGGAAATGTTCAGGTCCTGAAACCCATATTTTGTGGAAATGATGGAAGATCTCATGATGAGCGCATGATAGTCGCACAATTTAGATAACTGTTTAGATTGAAATATTTGAATAGAACCAAATGGTATGGTTTTTCCATGGTCATGCGGCCTAACCATTCACTGTTCCCATTATACTTAGAAAACCTCACATGGTTTGCACATAGTTTTTCATACTGTGGATACTAACTATACACAAACCATTTTCTAGTTAATTTTACATAATTCCCCTTAATGATCAAATTAGATCCCCTCTTACTCCTTAATCCTATTTTATATGGGATTATCCTCCTTTTCTCTCATTTTAGAGATTTTTGAAGGTCAATGATATGGATCATGATCTCTCTTTCATCCAGGATTTGTTTGATCATTTGTTAATCACGTTGGATGTGAAATGGTAAGTACTTGAGTCCTATTTAGTCATTCTCCTTATATTTTTCTCTTGATTAAGTTATCAGGTTATGCTAGTTTTTCTCATTATCTTAGATCTACTTTTATATAATACAAATCAAGGGCCAATGCTAAAGGAGAAAGATCATAGAAGCCAAAGGTTGGTGGTGTATAAATCATTCCTAAATTTCATTGATTTTGGTTTTTTCGTGTGGGGCCAATAACCAGATGTTATAGACACCTTTGGTGGTGGCCCCCAATTGTTTATCTCACACCCCCTCCAAGAATTATTTGGTAACTTGTGTAGAATAGAAGGTTGTTGACATTGACAACGATAATCATACCAGTTCAAACAATTGATTTCTTGTTATTTAGTATGGATCTTGATAACATATGACTGATTCAGAGATTAGGATTCTTGGAATAGTCTTATTTTTTCTTTTACTTACATGAAACATGTTGTGCCTTCTATATTCTATCCATTTTCACATGTTTTATAGTGACATGACATATCATTAGTTTTATAATTATTCTCTAGTTGTTTAATTTACAGTTGTTTTTGTCTCTATTTTTCCAATGTGACTTTGGTTTACTTATATTTCTTTTTATATTTACATATGTTTACTCTCATATGCTATTATACTCATTGGTAATGAGGGAAGTGTCTCCCCATAGATAAACCCTAGTCCCTCACTACATGTCGCAACCCCTGGTGTTCGGGGAGATGAGCTTGAGGCCATGTGGCCCACCGGGCTTAACGCACCCTTTAAGTGGAATCTAGGTCTAGGAAGTCACAAAGTGGTTTAAGTGGTGTTTTTTTTTCATCCTTTACTATTTAGATACAATATATTAGAGAATAGTAATTCTTGTGACAGGGTCATAAGCCATACTTGGCCATCGTTAACCCATGATCGAGGTGAAAACCAAGTTGCTTAAAATTATTATTATTGTTCTACTTTTTCCTATTACAGTTGATATTATTTCACCATTTTGTGGAACACATGTTATGTGGAGTTGTTAATTATTACTTTTTTGAGTATTTTCCTACATTCTTTGATTAATGATATGCGTTAAAGAAGAAGTATTACATGAATCATTATAGGAATCTAGAATTCACATGTCATGCATATTTACATGACATTTATGTGCATTTCAATTCTTTTCATTGCATGATATGTCTGTGATTATTGAGTGATGTTGTGATAGTTTTCATATTCTTGTATTACTTTTGTTTATGATTGAGTGACTTATTGTCATAATTCACGAGCTGTAAGGGACTCCATGAGATCAGTTGTATAATTTACCAAGTCTAGCCATCATGCTATAAATAAATGGGAATAATTTATAGTGATAGGTGTGTGGGCACTAATTAATCAGGAATGACTATCCAATATAAAGTGAATAATGAAATCTAAACTGAATTGGTTGAACATCCTTATCCCAGCTCTTTGTTTATTTTAATGTTCAATTAGTGAACCTAGTAATTAAATGTAAAATGAATAAAACTTATACTTTAGCACATGCCAGTACCTGGCCTTCTATGTGGGTAGTTGGGGTAGTATTCCTTTGGTAGAGAATTTTCTTACGTTCAGCTTCTAGTAGTGATGATTTCATTCTTCTTATACTTTTACTAAGGTGTGTTCTTGGAAATTATATATTAATTCCAACATGATGTCCTCATGTCGTATGCTAGGAGGGCGGCGATGAACATTCTCCAGACATGGTGGGCCCTGATCCACCAATCTTACCACCAAAAGTGCCATATGAGGCACGACCTTCATTACATAATTTGGGCACTAACACCAAATTCCGTGATAATTGACTACATCTAAAAATGTCCATCCATGGTGCTCCATGGCATGCACCTACGATGGATGATCTGACTCATGAGTTCCAGCAGAAACATTTGCCCATTTTTTTAGGGGATGATGGTCCACAGGTTGCTAAGTCTTGGCTTGAATCCACCTTATCTATCTTTGACAATCTATAAATTCATTCAATGTAAAGAGTCATGCATTCCATATACATTCTTTGGGATTCATCCAAGCATTATTTCAATGTTATTACCCAGGACAATCATGACTAGGGATTGTTTGGGGTTGGTTGACTTACTTCTTTGACAATTTAATTCTTAAGAAGCTAATATCTGATAGAGTTATAGATTTCATGTATCATGAGTATGGTTTTATGTCATTGATAGAATATTCAACATTTTTCATGATGTTAAATCAAATTTCACCACTTCTAGCTTGTTCTGATCTTTCAAAAGGTAGATGATTTGAAGATGGGATCTAGTACACCATTTGTATGTAGGTGAATTCCTTACACCTATATACCTTTTCTACAGTATTCAATCAGGATATTATCAATGATTGAAACATGGGCGATGACAATATTACAAGAAATATAGGACCAGTGCCATGGAAGGCCAATAGTTCTTCCGGTGGCAGGAATCATTCCCTCAAGGTTTATTATTAGGGAAATGACAACCAAATGCCTATTTAGACAGCTACATGGGGTATCATCAATGTGGATTACATGGGAATTCAATTACTCAATGTAATAGAGACCCAATTAAATGTATGTCTTGTGGATATGTAGGGCATCTTCAGTTGTTCTAGAAGACATTTCCACTAGATTCAAGTGGAAAATATTCCACCACTGCTCCACCTCTAAAAGAGAGTTATTTTACATCGTCTCGATTGGGGAATTGGGATAACATTGGCAGGTCTAGCCGAGAAGGAGGTCATGACCATGGTATCCAGACCCTTGATCACCAGCAGCGCCAACCGAGTAGTTTGGATCCTGGTAGTCCAAATATTTCACCAGGACATGGATCATGTCAGTTTCATGTACTAAAATCAATACCTGAGGATCAGGAAATGAGACCATGTATATTATGATGTACTATTCTATTAACCACTACTATAGTGTCTAATTTATTTTATATTACTGCATAAAATTATATTATATTTGTATCTATCATGGAGAGTCTTAGACTGGTGATACAATATCACTATGGTGTAATGAACCTAGATACGCATATAGGTTTATGAACAGATGTCATATGTTAGTGTAAGTATTATCTTCTTGAGGTAGGTTGTTACACTTCATTATATAATTATTTTGTTCTCGAGATTATGGGCTATAATGTAATACTCAGGATGAATTGGTTGGTTCACTCTCATGATTTTGTTGACTACTATCACCATATGGTATTGTTTATATCACAAGAGAGAATCAGTTATCTAGATAAAGGTGAGTGGGCTGTCTAAGATGGTAGACCGGGACCAGATCACCATGGACTATGTGGACTGACCACATAGATTAAAAATCTCATCATGGAGGATCCAATTTTATATTTAGTTGATTTCCCTCCATTAGTTGATTTTTACGTGGCTATATTTTGCAAAAAATATGCTGTCTTACCTATAAAGAGATAGTTAGAGTATAAAATTGATCTTTTTCCCTGATTAGATCCTGTTTTCATTTTTCCTTCCAGGATGGAACCCAAATATATTCATGATCTCAAGGGAAATTTTAATGATTTAGAGGCAAAATGAATTATATGGCACTGTACATCCTCTTGGGGTTCGACTGTGATTTTTCTAAGAAGGCATATGGAACTTTTCATCTATGTGTGGTTTTTAGAATGTTGAAATATATTTAAGTCAATAACTGATATCCATTGCCTAAAATAGATTATTTCTTAGACTAGATACAATGAGAAAATGTATTCTCTAAGATAGACTCGATATTTTGTTATAATCATGTGTTTGTCAGGCCATATGACATACCACATATAATATTCTATAGTAGGTATAGTCTATATGAGTTCCCTGTTATGTCATTAAGTTTTATGGATTCACCCACCACTTTCTTGGTTATGATGACTATGATTTTCCATGACTTTATGGACTCTTTTTATAGTGTTTTTGGACGACATCATGGGGTATTCTGACACTCATAGTTACCATGCCAATCATCTTAATATCATATGTCGTGAACTGAGAGAGAATCATCATTTCAAAAATATTTCTAAGTGAACATTATTGATTGAAATAGTTCACTTACATGACATATAACATAAGAATATAGAGTATCTTTTGAGATAGAAAAGATTCGTGCTATAGTTTTCTTAGTGAATCCCAAGAACAAGAAGCATGTGAGAAAGCCTTTCTGATGTTGAAAGAGTGGATTGTATCAGCCACTATTATGACTCCTTCGGATCTAGGAATATTTTATACTGTATTCTGTTACAATTCAGGCAACGAAATAGCAGTATTACTGATATAGGAGTAATTTGTTTTCCATATGGATCTCAAAAGTTAAGGCCTCACGAGAGAAACTATCTGATGCTGGACCTTGATCTATCAGCAGTAGTCCATGAATTAAATTCCTAAATACATTACCTGATTGGTGAGAACTTTATGGTGTACAGAAACCATAATATCCTCAAATATATCATTTATCAATGTTACATTAACCTCAGACAATGGATATGGGTCTAATATCTACAATAATTTGATTTTGAGCTTTCCAAGATGCTTGGAAAGGGAAATGTGGTTGAAGATTCACTAAGTCAAAAAATAAAGAACATGACATATGTGTATCAAGTGGTGAATAGATGTCAATGGACCTATTTTGTATGCTTCATCAAGAGTTTCATGACTATCACGAGTTTTATTACGTTTCATCATTGACAGTTTCCTCTTCCATCATTGATAAGGTGAAGGGTAGAATGTTTTAAAATCCTCATGGATTGGTGCTCTGTGAAAGTATATAGGGAGATTACCTCCCACTGAATTGGTCTATAGATAGAGATGATGTCATGTGTCTCTGTGGATATATCTGGGTTCCTATAGATTTGAGAGATGATTTTATGGGAGAGTCCCTCACATCTTAGTGGGAAGATCATCTAGGAATCATGAAGATGTATTCAGACATGAAACACTAGTATTGGTGGCCTGGGATAAAACATAAGATAGTAGGATTTATCCCTAGGTGTCCCACCTATCATCGAGTGAAGGAGGAGAACCAGAGATGCTCAATATTTCTATATCATTTTCTATTCATGGAATGGAAATGAGATGATGTTTCTAGGGATTTCATAGTTTGATTACCTCGTTCATTGGGCGTAGAGATTCTTTCTTGTTAATCATTGACCAACTAAGAAAATCATACTACTCCATTTCTATTTGGGGGAGTTTATCAGTTGATGATCTAGAAAGACTCTATGTGTGGATGGTCATAATACAACATGAGGTTCCTCATACTCTCATTTCAGATTTGGATGCTCATTTCATGTCATGGTTCTAGAAGCGTTTGCAGAAGATATTGGAAAACAAGTGATTCTATGAAAATATTCTCACCCTAAAACCGATGGACAATTAGAACATATAATAAAAGTTTTACAAGATATTCTCTGATCATGTGTCTATGATTTTGATAGCTTCTAGGAGAATCATATCCCTCTCATCAAGTGAGTTTATAATAATAGCATTTACGTGAAAATTCAAATTTCTCTATTTGAAGCCTTATATGGTAGAAAATATTGTTCACCCCTATACTATGTAGAGGTAGGTGAGGAAGCCCTACTAGTTCCTCATCTCATTCAGGAGACATTAGTGCATGTTCGGTTGATCAGGAAGAATATGACTATTGCTCAGTCCAGACCAAAATCCTTTGTCGATCACCGTCAACGACATCTTGAGATCAGGGTTTGGGATCATGTTTTCTTTCAATTATCACTTTATCTAGAGAATAAATGGTTATGAAAGTAGGGAATGTTTCCAATTATTTTTAGAGGAACATTTTAGATTCAAGTGATAGTTGGGATGGTAGCCTATTTATTGCTACTACAATAGAGGTACTGTTCTAGGCACTACTTCATTCATTTTTTAGAGCATCTCTAGCATCATGTTGATCCATATCATACCTTTGATCCAAATGATTTTGAGTTAGATGATGATGCTACCTTTGAGGATTATCTAGTATGAATCATTGTCTAGAGCATGAAGGCAATCTGAGGCTCATTTGTCCCTCTAGTGTGGGTCCTATTGGAGCAAGGACGAGTATAGGATGAGACTTGGGAGAGGGAATCGAATATATGTGCCAATAGATATAGTTTTTCTTAGATAGTATTTCTATACCCTTAAAAGGTGACCGTAGGGAAGGGTTCTTTTGAGGTTTTAAGGGGGAAGACTGTAAGATCTTAGTTTTAAATTAGGTTTGCATAATATTATTTTTGGTGTAAATATATACATCAGACCTTTTTAGATGACTTTTGAGTAAGTAATGGTCTAAAAAATATCTGGGGAATTCTTGGTGTTCAAAACCCATCTTTTTGGGAAAACTGTGTATGTCGTACGGTTAGATCATGTTTAGTGCAAGGTTTTTTTAAATGAGTAGATTGAAATTTTTGGACATAACCAAATGGTATAGTTTCAACACCTCCATAGGACCGAAACATATTGTTTTCCCCTTCTACTCAAAAAAACCTTGCATAGTTTTTTCATGGTTGTTCAAACCAAGCACATGTCATTTTTTCTCACTAATTTTATAAAATTTACCTTAATTTTGTAACTAGATTCCATTTTCTTCCATAATTTGAGTTTATGCAATATTATCCTCCATTTCTCTCATTTTCGAGATTTTTAAGTCCAAAGATATATACTAAGAGATATTTATCATCCATGATCCATTCAATATTCCGTTCATCATCATGGATACACAACAGTAAGTACTTGATTCCTCTTGAGATGTTCTCCTTATCATTTTATCTAGACTATGTTATCAGGGTATGAGAGTTTTCTATTTGTTTTATAACTACTTTGATCTGAGCCAAATCAAGGGGAAATACTGGAGGAGAAGAATCATACAAGACAATGATCAGTGGTATATTACTCATCCCTAAAGTTTGTTGAATTTTGATTTGTCTTATGTTGCCCACTGATTTCATCGTGCCCCGTTTATAAATTTTATAGTCCATGATTATAATCATTAGAGCTGTATTGTTATGATATTTTAAAATATGTTGTTAGTTATTAGTGGTTAAATCCAAAAATCGATCATTTTGATGTCGAAGGTCATTCCATAATGGATGTTTTGTGTTTTCACATGTTTGATCCACCGATCGGGTATGCATTGGATTGAACAACACGTGGGTCATATTATATATATTAATGACTTGATTTATATTTTGAATTGCGTAATGGAATGTACAATGTATGGTTACTACTTTACCCACTTAAGGTAAGTTCTCAAACTGACAATTAAATGTGAAATATAAATTGTCTTGTGTATTGAGTATATGACGTGACAAGATTAAATGTGAATGATTAATTGGTTTCATATATGTAGAGCCCCTTTCCATATTAATGGAAGGTAGCAGAATGAACCTTAATAATTGAAAATGACTTAATTGAAAATTAATTATTGGATACATGTTACTTGACCTTATCACACTGATGAATAGAAAGGCCTGAACCGGTGGTTTCATGATACCTAAATTTATCACACTAATGAAAGGAAAAGATTGAACTAGATGAAATATTCCATGACTTCATAAACAAGAATGGTCTAACTAAAGCTCACCTTGGATTCATATCAGGGAATTTCATGAGCACTCAGGAGACCCATTCTGATTCAAGGGTACAACCTTCTTAGGTTGAGAACCACCTATATCTTGAAAATTTTCTATTATTTGGATTCCCTCAATGACACTGTAGGATCCCTTAAATATCAGAATATGATGCTTTGGATTCACTCATTGGATTCATGATTGACAAGTAGGTTCCATTGTTACATCTCATAGGGCCTTGTCTCTGTATAGCCTTATTTTACCTAGGATGATCACCTTTGATTCAGTAGGAACCTTACTGTGGAATGCCTTAGAATACACTACCTATATTATGCTCATACCCCAAGCTCGGAAATATTTATTACTGAGTTAGAAACACTTGAGGTTTATATTGGCTTGGTTATTACCAAGAGACTTCCTTTTTAAATATCATTATAGGTTACATTTTTAGAACCTAGATCATTAATTTTTGTAACATGTGACCTATTTATAAACTGGTAATGATCAATTAATGGGATGGTTATGTTTAGATTCCAACTGAGGGTGGAATTTTGTACTTCAGTATTTATTTACATTTTACTCCTTTACTTTATACATGGATGATAACAAAAAATTATATTTCCATTACATGGTCCACATGTTATAAAAACTATTTGGGGTTTCCCATTGAGACTTATCTCACAACCTCTTCGGGTGCCACTTGGTTCCCAAGAAAAATACATGGTTGTGGGTTTTGACAAACAGAAGAATATAGAATCAAACAATTCATTTGTTTCTATTTAGTATGGATCCGAATAACAGATGGCTGAGTTAGAGCACAAGATACATGGAATAGTCTTTGATTTAATTCTATATATGTAGAAGTTGTTATTCCCTCTATTTTATATCCATGTTCTTTTGTTTTCTAGTGAAATGACATATCATATGTTGTTGAGTGATATTCCATTTTTTTTAGTTACTGTTATTGTTGTCCCTATTTTTCTGTTGTGCCTTCCATTTACTTATATTTCTTCAACTATTTTCCCATGTTTACTTTCTTCTGATTCACTACGTTTTGGTAATGAGTTCATAGTTTATGACATACACACCTTAGGCCCTCTCTTCTAGTTGGCATCCTCTAAAATTTGGGGATATGCTCTTGAGGCCATGTGGACCACCAGGCATGGGGCACTAATTAAGTGGAATCCTAGTTTGGGACACCACAAATTATATGTAAATAATTTCATCAAAATATGAATAAGTACTTATATAAAATACACATAATATTAACAATCATGTTAAGGACAAATTAATACATTGTTTTACATAATGATAATTTATCTCAAAGAATGTATTTATTTAGTATAGTCTTCCACTACTTGATTTTAAAATTACACCATAGTTCAAATTCCTTGTCTATCCTTCAATAGGTAACCAGAAAAAAAACAATATAAATATTACAAAATTTTACATGAATATTCAATTATACTCACAATACATCATACTATAGAAACTAAAGGTTTAGTGTCATTAGAAGAACTTATTTTACTACATCTTAAATATATATAACAAGTATACTTTTTCACATGATTACATTTAAACATATGATACATAATATTGTATTTAATAACCCTTTGAATCAAAAATAAAAAGCATGATCTAAGATATGAAGAAATGGAAAAATTAGTTGGCAAGAATCAATGATTATAAGTGATAATAGAATGAGAATATGTCTATGATAGAATAATATTGTATTTTTGACATACCATAAGATAATGATGAAACGTATCATTATAACCAAGACATGAAATAATGATTTTAGTATAATATAATACATTAGAAAGTGGAGTGTGGAATCATGAGCCTATATTCAGGATCCATTATCATATAACATAGGTATGTTGTATTTCAAAAAAGGCGGAAACAACATAAGAATAGAAATTAAAACTTATTTAAAGGCTAACCAACAAGAAATTATCATCATAATGGTATAAAATAACTACTTTCCCATAACATATATGATTTTCTATAACCACCCATATCTTGTTACATTGTGGAACTGGGCTAACCACCCTTATCCAACAATAATCTTAGGAGATATGAATCATTACTCAATGAATTTTTGGTATATTACTGATCTACCCATCACATAATTATAAACCATATGTATATTACCCAAAAAAGATAAAAACATTTTGAATTCCATCATTTCATAATTAAATCATGAAAAAGAAATGGATGTTATGAATCCTTTTACATATAAAAATTATATATATATATATATATATATAAATAATTTCTGATTTTATTATTAGAAAATATTCTAGTGAATCATAATAAACACTAATATATGTCTAAATATGTAAAAATGTATTTATAATAGATTTAGAAAATTTATTTTATAAATAAAAAGAGGTATCATGTTTTTAGATAACTTATATTTTGTAATGAAAAAATCACAAAAAATAGGAATAGATATTTCATTAGAAAACTATGAAGAATTATAGTGGAATATATACTATTTAAAACATTTATAATATATAGAAAATGTGTAAATATTGAACCTGTTAAATTTTTTTGTTCACACTATTATAAATAGAGTCAAAGATGGTAAAATAAAACTATATTGAAGATTTAATATATGATTAATTATAAATAAAGTCACATACAGTGAAAAATAAGTTATGAAATTATATAATAGGAAATAAAGATATCCATTAAACAATATTAAGAATATGTACTTGGATTTGTAGAATTATTGATAAAAAAGTAGAGGAAAGGTATGTTACTCTTATAGACATCACATAAATTTAAATATAAATCCTAGGGGAAGTAACGTGGTAGGGGAACATGTAAAAATAAATAAAAAATATAGGGGATAAAATGCATTTGTTTTTTAGAGAAAGATCGTACAATCTATTTATATTGAAAGTCAGTCAAAATATTCATGAATTCAAAATCAAAATTGAATAAAAGCACTTATCTTTACTATTAAAATCCATAAAAGTTATTATAAATCTAATATAATATATATGGCCATTCAATTCACCTATTATAAATTTTTAAAATTCAATTATAAGAATTCCTTACACATATTTTTGTTAGTTATTATTCATTTTCTTCATTAGATGTTAATAATTTTAATCATTTTTCATGTGTTGTGTTATGTAGATATCAATCCCATTCATTGATGAAATGTTCATCATTTTTAGATGATTGAGGAGTGAAATAATTCTTTTCAAATAATATTTGTACTCCCCTTGTAAAATTGACATAAATTCTGGGTATGGTTTATGAGAATGGAAGTCATGACTATTTTATTGTAATTTAATGATAATAAAGAGTTTATTAAAATTGTTCATTAACTATTTATTTATCTTTATTGAACCATATTAAAGTAATATATTACATATTTATATAATTTATTATCATTATTAGCATTTTGAACTTATTAATGGGTTAAAATTGGGATGTTTTAATAGCATCATTAATGTTAGTGGTCGAACTGACCCAAAGAAGAACATGTTATAATTGTGGTTGAGAAAAAGTATAGAATTATATAATAGTATCATGATAATCTAAAAATTATAATAATGTTAATATAAAATAATTATAGTGGAGGATGTGATTTAAAAAAACTAAAGATTATAATATAATTTAATGTTTCATAAAATAACATTGATACTTAATGAATTTACTCTTTCTATTCATGGGTTCTACTGGAATGAAGTGGTTAGGATTTCTTAATGGAAATATATCCCATAAAAATCTAACATGACTATCAAATAGAGGACATGGTATTCTATTCAAGAGTTATGAAATGTTTTGATAGGACTCATAGGGTTAGAGGAGGGGACCTTTCACATTTGAGTTTGGAGTGAAATTTTTGTAATTATTCATTCATTAATGTGAAAGTTATTAATTCTAAAAGAAAATTCAGAAAAAGTGATAAATAATGGAAATTTGATAATGATTATTTAGAAAACTATTCATTAAAAAAAGTTATGTAATTACGGAAAAATTTGGACTAAATTTAATCTGAATCAATTTCTAAATATAAAAATTTATGCTTCTAATGAAGACATAAAATTTATAAATAAAAACACTTACAGGAAAATATATTTTCAATAATTATGTGTTCTTAATGTGATTTCACATCAATAAAAAGTTATTAATTTTGTAATTTATTGTTTTACATTAAAACATTACCACATTCTTCATTTAAAAGTGATAAATTTAGTTTTTTAAGATAAAATCAATTAAAATTAAAAAAGAAATCTTCAGAAAATCATTTTTTCATTAAATAATTTTACACATATTCCATTAAATTATTTAGTAATCTTCAAAACATTTTTATCAACTTTTTTGTATTTTAAATTTTCTTTTTCTTTTATAAATGCATAAAATAATTATTTGATAATAAAAATAATTTTAAGGTGTAACATAATAAATATTTTAATTAAATATTATTTTTTGTTTCATTTTATATTATTTATCAATTATATTACTTTAAATTACAAAACATATCCATTAGATATACATAATAACCATATATTCAATGAGAATATTTCCATTAACCAAATTTCTAATGATCTTTTATATAATAATCATATTTTATTCCAATATTTGACCTTTTATATATTATTCAGAATCATTCATCACAATCATTTATATATTTCTCAAAAGGTTTATTTTATTTCTAATTTAATTCATAAAATATATAAATGATATATGGGATATGATCTTCAATTAAACATATAAGGAAAATGAAACATGATCGTAGTCTTTTTATCTGTTTATTATTTTATTCCTCATATATTTTTCATAATGTTGTTTTATATTTCATTTTACTAATGTATTAAGGATTATCTATTTTTTTATTTTATCATAATAAATGCTATCAAAGTTCTTTTTAGATCATCATTTCACGTGAAATAAGAAGTTCATCCTATTAATTTATCTTGAAAAATTATTGTAATATTGTTGGGTGTTACATTCTACCCCATAAAAAATTTCACTATCAAAATTTTATTACTCTAATGAAAACATATGAGGACACATCTACCTCATAACATCTTCAGGGTCCTATATTTATTTTTTAAAATTAGTATTTCTCCATTGAAAATTAATTAGGTTAGTGGAAATTTTTATACTACTCAATATATAATATCCTTGATTCATATATAATGTTTCCCATAAGAGAGATCATGTTCTAATTATAATCCATATAAATTTAGTACATGTGAATGTTTTGGTATGTAATTCCCCAAAAGTGATACATGGAACACATCAAGAACATGGGAGGAATTTAGTGGAAGTGAAATATGATAATATATCCCACACATGATATATTATTTTTGTAGATCTAATTTAAATAAAGAATATCGTTTACTTAATCTAAAATCTTGTAACCATATTCCATAGTGATATTTAACTGAATACATTTTCTTTGTCCTAAAACATTAATTTTTCTCAATAATTATCGATATAACTCTATTATAAACTCTGTGATGTATAAATATTAAACTATTGATTTCAATATTCATTGAAATATGTTGGGAAGGATCTTTCAAAAAAAACTTATTATATCACAAGTCTTCCCATTATATATGAGTTCTAATCCTCTTCCCATATAGAGCCACATATGGTTCCATGAGAATATTAGAATGGAAATTTTTGCTCTATGAGAACTAAATAATGGGAATTTGTTTTATCCCAAACTCATTAAAAATTCATAAGAAAATTATATAAATATATATTCTAGAGTTTTAATGGTATTTTATGATTAACCATTATTCTAAGGATGATATGCAGTGTGGAAACTCATCTCCATATCCAATTCTTGTTTAATAAATTTCCAGTTATTCATGGTAAAAAAACATGTCTTGGTTAAATAAAATTAAGAGTTGTACTAAATATATCTTTATCATTTATTATATATATATATTATATAAAGTTTATCAATAGAGTAAAAATCTCAAATAGGAAATATATATGGAGAATTTTTAAGTTGATACACTCTATCCCCAACCACATGATGTCCCTTATAATTATTCTAATGTATTAAAACAATATCTATTGTGATATTCTACCTATAATATATATGAATTTTTAATGTCTACCTCATCTCCGTATAATTATATTATTCCACCTTAAATTTTTGGAATATAATGAACCGAGATGCATACTCTATAACATCCATCATTACGCTATACCTCTAAAAATAAATACTATAATCTCTATATAAATTTTTACATAAATGATGGATATAGGATAATGAAATATGTTGCATAATCAACAAGATATTTATTTTATTCATAAATATTTTAAAAAAAAGATCATTTTCCAAGTAGTACAATCCTATATTTATCAAGGGTGAACTCTAAAATATTTCATGCATTCTATTATAGCCTTGTATGTTCATTTTATGCCTGATTGAATTATATATGTGTAAAACCAAAAAATTTTGGAGTATACTTTTTATATATTCATATTGATGCAATTTTTATTTCATGAATTTATACTTTTTCATTATTTTTTGTGTAGTTGGAGTGGTCTTGATGGTATTTTAGTTGATAGATGCGTAAAAATATAAAAATGGAGTTTTAGGATGTGGTGCACAATTAGTGAATGATTAAAGGTTACTATGAACCCAAAATATGTAAAATGGACTATATTTTAATATAATTCCTCACACTAGAAAAATTTCATATGTAGACCCTATAAAAATTTCAAATTTGTATAGATGATTTTTTCACAATAGGCACATAGTTTACCTTACAATGTTTCATAACCATGAGAGATGTGGTCATTGAAATACAGGGAACAAAATTGTTAGTGCATATTTTACCAAACCATTAAGGTCTACCATGCGATGTTTGGTTCCAAAAATATTGAGAACCAAACTGTTGGCACACGGTTCAAAAAAATTTAAAGCCTTCATAGTGACTTAAAATTATAGTATTTATGGAATTTATAAAATGAAATTTAAATACATAACCCTCTAGTTTCTTCTTAGGGATATACTCCTAGGATTCATCAATATAATTCTGAATTAAAATTCCAAGGACACTGTTACATTATTCTGATTTGAGAGGATTCACATGATATGTTTGGGTGAACAACACATGAAACTGGTCAAAGTAGGTATTTCTGATCCCATACGTCACCTTAGAACCCAATGATTTATTCGGGGTTTATTTATGATGTTTTATTTTTTTATCAAACCACATGTATGATCTTTTAATCATATTGGATATGTTATATATTCCATTGGTGATGGCTTATTGAGTCATACCCCAACCTTTATCAATCTCCCATTGGTTGCAGAGTAGACATTATGGTTATAGGATAAGATAAGGTAAAGTTCCATATGAATGATTGTTTACATTTCACATTTCTAGGAGAACTGGAATATGGATCAATATAGGATATAAAATAAGATTTGTGAAGTCTCTCAACCATTTATTTTGATTTTTTTTTTGAATATTTGTGACTATGATCCACCTTTTAGGTGTGATTTTCCTAACATTATGTATATTCCATATTTTTTATATTGTGTTATTTTTATTTATTAGAATATTACACAATGTTTTTTCTATATTAATTTTAGGCTTGATAGTGATAACATTTTGATTATTATATCAGAATTATATTACATTATATTATCCCAGCATACCATCGTGTACCCTAACTGTTATTTCCTAACTTCAGAAGTATTGGTATGTAATATTAAGGAAAAATGACACCACTAGTCTAGACAATACTCAGTGGCCTATGACTAACATGGCATTGAATAGGTTTATCAGAGTTTATTCTTTTATTGTAATATTTGGTATTTTTAATCAAGAGATAGAGAGTTTTCAATACATGGAATGAGAATCATGATTGGGAGTAGCTAACCCATGTTTGAGGGAAATGATAAGTTTCCAATGATGGGACTATTGTACATTTTTTTGTAGTAGTGTTACTCCACCTAATAGGACACAAATGATTTTGGATTTATGATTTATGAATTTTTTTATCTCAAGTATGTTATGGAACGAGGGATTATGTACATCAATTATTTCATACAAATAAAATTCACATTTTATTTTAATGAATTCTTAGGTTTGATTTCACAGATACACTACTTCAGTCATCTATTTCAAGTGTCTAAATTATATTATTTGGTTTATTCACTTATATCATGGGTATTTCATATAATATAACTAATTCATTAATGGGATTAAAATTTAACAATTATTATTTAATTTCTTTACATTATTGTGTTTGTTAAATAAAATAAAAAATCTAAATAGATAGAGTGTTTTTTTCTATGAATTATGATTTTAATTTTAATGAATTAAGCCCTAGTTATAATTTATTATTATGTTTAATGAAAAAATAAAATGGATCCTATAAGTAAGTAGCTTGACTTTGAATATGGGTGTTTTTATCTAATGAGAATATTTAAGTAATAGGACCATTATATTATGATATATAGATAATTGAGGGACACTCTAAACATTATTCTTTTTCCTAGATTTTGGTATTTAAAATTATTATATAATAATTTCTTGATTTATTTGTTTGGAATTATAAGAAACATAATCCAAGAACTCCTCTTCTGAATCTTCATTTTGTTAGTGATAATATCACCGCATTGTTGGTTGGGTCAGTTCCTCCTGTAGTGCTAGGATTTTCAAAGGATCCCCAACATCAAGAGAGATTATTAAGAGTAGTTCTATTAATAATGGGAGAGGTTCTATGTGTAGTTCCAATGATGTAAGATCTTAATAGAGAGTTTTGATTTCACCACCTATATTAATTGTTAGTAAATTGTGTTCCCCAGATAGTAGAATTTTGGGTGGAGTCTACATTGAAATTTATTTACCACATGGAGAAACCATCATAGAGAAGGGAAATTCTCACAATATATATTCTTAAAGGACTAGAGAATCTCAAGTGTGATTACTTTGTTCTGGAAGACCAACATATAGGAATTACATGGAAAATCATTCAGAATAGGTCCTTTGAATGTTACTTGCATGATCCATTATGGGAAGAAATTGTTATAGATTTTTAAATTCTAAGATCTTGGTGAATTTTAGTGATGGATTATGATATTTTATTTTTATCTAGAAGTGACTTTATTTGATGTTGATAGGTGATAAGGTGGTGTTAGAATGTCATTTTGATTATACTCTCAAGTCTGGGATACAAATATAGGTGTTTTTTCCTATCAACCATTTCAGAGGTTTAGAATCATGCCGTCATCAATGAGAGGAACCTAGAAATGGTTTATGGTCTTGGATTAGTGGCTTCACACGTAACATCTATTTGTGGGTCTTTAAGAATTTCAAATATTTGTTTTAGTGGGTTATACTAGGTAAGTGATAAATAGAGTTCTTAGGAAGGAAATTCATCTTGTTAGTTTGATAGTTCAACACGATTTCAAAAGTTTTCAATAACAAGACACATCCATTCGCAATTTGAACAACCAAGAATAATGTTTTAGGATTTGGGTGGATTGGTTTCATAAAGAGGTTTTGTAGTATAATTCTCCAATTATCAATTGATTTGGCATTGTGACTGGACCATGGGTTATTTTGTATGTGGGAAGTTGAAGCTCTACTATTCATTTAATTCGGGTTAGAGGAAATGGTAATTATGGGAAAGGGAGCCAGTTCAAACATGGTAGTGAAACTTCTGGATGTTTTTAGGTACTCAATGACATTGAATGGTTTATATATATGTATTTTTTCTCATTCATACTTACTTGGAAATTGGTATATCAATTATTTGAGGTAGGTTTTTATTATCTTCTATTTTGTTAGTTGTGTTTGGACATATGAGAATATCAATCTTTTATATCATCTTCGTTTGTGTATGTCCTCTGACTAGCCATAGAGTAATGTTTCAACAAGATTTTTATTGACAAACATATTGGAGTTTGATTAAAAGGAATTATCTAATGTGGTTAATGAACACATGTGAGTAATTTGAATAGAGTCCCCAAAGATCCTTTTATTTCAGATATAACCATTATTTATTTCAATATAAATCTTCATTTTATAGTACCATACCTAGACCATATCAACTATTACCAACAATAGTTATCTTTATTGTTTCCTAATATTGGTAGTTATGTTAATGCTAGATAATGGTACATACATACAGTACATAAAGTAACTGACCCACATAGGATTGATGATATTATAGATTACGTTTTTTTCATTATATTAGATTATGAAGAGACACATTATATACATTTTCCTTTAATTTTTTTAATCATTTTTAGGTTGTTTTTGATGATTTATTAGGTTTTTAATTGCGTTTGAGGTCATGTTTTTCTATTTTGATCCTTTAATGAGTATATGAATTATCTATAACAACTTATGGGATAGATCCTATAATGTTATGGGAGAAAAAGTCTCAATTAAATGAATTAGATTTTAATATATTTATATAAACGAGTACATCTTCTTTGGGTAATAGGAATTTAATTTAAAGGATTGTTCATAACACATTGGAACTAAGAAAAAATTATTTAAATATAAATCAATGGATGGTTAATAAATAATATATATTTATTTATATCAATTATTATTTTTTCAATCAGATTAGGGGATCCAGTCTGATCTCTATTATTTATTTGAGTTTAGGTTATCACCAGTAGTGGGAGAGACCTTCATAACAAACCACACACCACTTTTAGGATAAGTTATTTTTATACGAGTACACGATGACATCCGTTGGTCTTTTGAAAACACAAACTATATTTATTTCCAAAATTAATCATGTCTTTCGCCCATATATGGACACCTTTTTGGTCATTTGTATTGACTATTTTCTCATTTGCATTATGTTAAAGCAGTGAAACACATGATATTCGTAGATCATATTGGGAACACTTTAGGAGAATCCGTTATATTCTATGATCTCAAAGTGTACCCTTTTGATATACCTTGGGAACTTAATGGGGAATATTTTATCTAATATGGGTGTAAAAGTAGACAATGATATGGTCAGAGTAGCGGTTTCTTGGGTGATACATGAGAATGTGTTTGATATTTTTAAATTTTTGGTTTCTCCAGTTATTAAAATAAATATATTTGTGACTTCTCAAAAATAGAAGCAGTAATGATTGAATTGAAATTGAAATGGGATAAAAAAAATTTCATATGTTTTTATTAATGAATTTATATAGTTTAAGGTAATATTGACTATATTGAAAATTCGGAACCTACCAAATATAGATTGTGAGTAAACAATGTATTGTGATGTATCAAGTGTTTATAAAGGATAAATCTTGAGGAATGAAAGTCATTAAGTTACATAAGGTTCCATGAATTTGAGAATAAAAATAAAACTATATTGTCCATGATCTGTATTTGGTTATAGTGGTTGATTCCTTGAGGAGTGAGTGGCATTATCGAATGGGCATCAGGTTCGTGGGTAATAACAACCTTGAGATCCTGACGTATCTTTTCTCACATATAGACATTAAACTCCATAATAAACATTCATTTGATTATTTATATTACTTTTTATTCATGTTGTAATATAACCCTGGAAAGTGTAATTTAATTATATATGAACTTAATTGGAAGCTACAATCTCATGCATTTTAAGAGTCCATCATGGATTGGTAGATAGTGGCTCTATTTTCTAAGATGTATCTTGAAATTTAAGGGTACCACATATGAGTGACCCTTAAATCCTTATTGAATATGTATTTACTCCTAGATATGTTGAGAAGGATCTAACATTCATATTGGGATTCACTAGTTTTAATAGAATGCAAATCTGGTGGGGAGCATCCACTAGACTTTTCTCCAAATGTATGAAAGAACCTTTATATTTCAAGATATATTTTTGTTCACACAACCATTCATGAGAAGATGAAGAGAGATTGATGGCACTTGAAGTTGTATATACATAGAGGATTTACTATGATGTAATGTGAAATAAAGAGGAAGAACTAGTGTCTAGGGACAGAGAGAGACATCATAGGATTTCTTACATAGTGCTATAACTTTCATTAGTTTAACATTAAGAACCAATGGACTATTAGTATATTACAAGCACTACCCATTCCTGAGTGGAAAATTGGGATGAAATCACAATGGTTTTTTTGAAGGGGTTACCAAGGACACCCCAAGGTAGTGATAAAAAAAGTTTATCATGGATCAACATACTATTGTGGACTATTTTATATCAACCACATATATCATTTCAATTTTAAAAATGGGTAATATTTATCATCAAGGGACAGTGAACATACATGTGATACTTATGAGGATTTTGTACATAGGGAATCTTATTTGACATCCAGAATTTTATTTGGGATTGTAGAAGTCATGTGTTATGTATGTTCAACTGAGAAAACCTACCATTAATAGATAAATAGATTGTGTTGGAATAACATTTAGGTTCTTGAGGAAATTAAATTATGATGTGCCCTAGACATTGGTGGTTCATGAAAGAACCACCTTAAATTAGTGGAGTTTAGATACCATAATATATTTCAATATTTGATTTAAATGAATCTATTTGAGAGATTATATATTATACCTATATGTTTACCCATATGATTGATAGAGAATGATTATTCTATAATGATTGCAATGATTCTCATGACAAAGACCTTAAAGGTTATTTAGATTATTAAGATGAAATTAGAGACCAAACATAGTAGGTAGATGCAATATTTTGATCAACAATGCTGACCTATAGAGTTTGAGGATGATTTTTGAGTTTTTCTACAAGTGTTACAATGATTGGGATATTTCCCTATATACAGTCGTGGAATCATATTTCCTATGTATGTGGAATGATTAAATAAAATAGATAATTTTTATATAGTAACATAAATATTGGATCTCCCACATCCTGTAAAATGTATGCATGATGCACTCCATGTATATTACCTTTAAGGGAATTACCCTAACACATATAATTTAATAAATATTAATGATATTGATCTTGATGTTGATACATCTTTAGAATAGTGTCTAATTTTTATATTGGATTAGTGTTAGAAATAATGGATTTGGATAACTTTTCCTCTGGTATATTTTTAGTGAAATGACCAGCATATCCTAGATAAGATATTAGAACATGAGTCTAATATATTAGCTCAATAGTTGGAGTTATTCTTAGGACTCCCAATGACTTTCAGTTTTGTAGATAAAATATGGAATACATTATAGTGGAGTGGTTGTAAAATTACTTAAATTCATTATTTGTATATTTGTTAATGTGAATGTCAAGCGTTGATTTATTTCAAAAGTTTATCCATGGATAGAATATTTATTTGGATTTTGATTTACCTCAGAGGTTTTTCAAGATATTGATTCCCAATAATAAACACAATGGAGTTGAATTTTGTGATGGATTGTTATATTTAACCATGGTCATAAACTGTGAATATGTGATCAAACTAGTTCACAGTTTCACAAACCTTGAATATTTCATGTTCTGGCCATGAGTGAATTATAATTAGTTTTTGATTCATTACCCATCGTTAGTGTATGGTTTAGTTAACCACATCTTGGTGGCCTAAAAGTAACATAAAAAAATATTACATCATTTTATATGAATATTCAATTCATATCATAAAATATGTGACCTAGAATTATATCAGTTTAAAATCATTGAAGAAATGATATATAATCATCTTATTTCATGAAAGATCAACAATATCTCTGACAAGGATTTTTTCAAAATGTACACTTCTTAGTCATACCATATATGAAACGATTCTTCCTTAATGAGGGTATGAAAAATTAAGAAAAAATGAATGAAGATTCGTAAAATGAGTAAACATTAATGATTTTAATGAATGATCCTTGTAATCATAATATGAGTAAAACTGTAATAGAATATGAGCATAAAATTTGAAAATAATTCCTTGAAACTAATTGCTCATGTTCAAGGAATAAGGATTTGAAAGATCTTAATACATAAATCATAAATAATTAAATATCATAAGCCATGATATTATACCATAATCAAAATAACTTGTAATACATAGTGGCATGAAAAATGTTGAGTTTTTTAATTATATAAATCCTATATAAAGAATACCAACTATGACATTAATCACATTTTAGTCTTGGGATAAAAACATGTCTAAATAATTTAGGAATGGGATAACCAAATATATACCATATTATTGTCATTGACTAACCACTCATGTATATATTGATATCATAGAACACTGATCATTACCTAATGAATTAAAGAGCTTTAATGGACTGACCCATTTTATAATAACAATCCATTAATATGTGTGATATAATATCATGAAAGAATTTATCAATTTATCATAGAATAACTCAATGAAAATAAAATATGTTTTATTAATAAATCATCATCAGAATCATAAACCATCTAGAGAAATAAAAAATATCACATAATTGGATCATATCCCCGGTTAAACATAGGTGAAATCAATTGATTTTTTCATAGCAGAATGAAGCATTAAAATATTACTAAATAATTTCATGAGGATGGTAAAATTTTAATTTTGAGATGATTATATAAAATATAATAAATTATAGAATATTAGAATTTTTTTTAAAATAAAATTTGAATCATATAAATTTTTTTGGAATGAAAATTTTAGAGATGATGATGATAAAATTCATTCCTAGGATATGAGTTAAAACAAATATTTCATTCACACATTTGGTAAAAATTACCAATTTTAAAAAATACCAGATGAATTATTTTAAATATTGTTAAAAAATTTATAACATGGGTAAAAATAAATTTAATCAATAATTTCATAATTTTAGAAACATTTTTGTAAAAAATTTAAAAAAAATTATGACATGGGAGAAAAATATTCATGATTGAATATTGAAACAAAGTATATTTTCCAAAAAAAATATCATTTAAAAAATTTGAGAACATATGGAGGTGAAAATGAATGGTATCCTTGTAATCTATATAAATAATTAGGTTATGAGAATAAAAATCATTTTATGAGCCACAAATCACATAATATCATACTAAAAAAATTAAGCATAAATAATATTGGTAAGCAATGAGATTGTAACATAAAACTGACACATCTGGTCTAATATGATTCATAAGTGATTTTAAACATTGGTCTAAAAATTTAAATATATTATAATTATATACTATAATAATATGTTGAATTATAATTCCATAACTGTTATATATATAAAATCTAATAAACTATTCATTAAAAAATATTTTCATCATCTTCGTCATTTGGGGAGTTAACTGCTTTATATTTCATGCATGGTTAGATTCAAAAGTAATGTTACATGAATAATTATCATGGTTATATAATATATAAACTGTAAAAAATTGTTTTAATGTAATATATATTAATTATATAAAAATTTATAACCATTTATAAAAGGTAAATATTGAAAATAAATCACACTGTTCAAGGAGATGGTTGTCTGTATGTACGAATAAACACTATTTCAAATTTCTAACAAAAATAAGTAAAGAAAGATAAATAAAATATTACCTATATACAATCATAATTATATTATGAATATCATAAATATTTTTTAAATCTATCATTATATTCATCAACAAGATGTTGTACTGTAAAATAAATCATATCGTTCTATGAAGAAAATAGTCCACTCATACACAAGAGGGATACTTTCATTTCCCATTTAATAGAAAAGAAATGAAAAATTGTTGTCCCACAATCATAAAAAAAATATAATTTTATTGATGATAATAGAATACTAATTTTTATATAAATTAAATAAATTTAAAATAACTATAATAAGAAATAAACTTTGAAAGAGTTGGGTAAGATGATTCCCTCTTCTTTGAGAGACCACCTTTGGCTTACACCGTAATCATTCATGGATGTTTTTAGAATAATTCCTTTTGAAAAATAATCAATTGAAGGAATATTTGAAGCTTTTTAGGTTTGTGTAGGATATTCAAGAAGGATCAATGTATGATAAACTGCTTATAAGTGAGCTGAGAGATACACATGAAATTACTTAAAAGATTTAAATTATATACAGTCAATTTCTTTTGGAAATTCCCCAAAATGTGTAGGACATATAATTTATTGTAATATGAAGTTTAATTATACTCAAAAAATAATATTTAGAAAATAATGAGGGCACTTTTACCATTATCTTTTAGTTTAACCCTCGATAAACCCATTTTTACCACAACCGTGATTATAAATTTTAAAAACATTTAATCTTCATTATGAGAAAAATGATAATTTCAAAAATTAAAAATTTAGACATGATGATTCAAAATATAAAATCTATTTTATCAAATTATTTTTATATAAATGGTTGAATATATTTTTTAAAATTAAAAAAATGCAATAAAAATCGTTTTTAGAAAAAAAATATTTTTTAGCATAAAAATAAATTTACTACAATTCCTTTTTGTGAAAATTATTATTTTTTGATTGATAAATTTTTAATTTAATATATATTATATAAATTTATTTAAAATCATCAATACATATTGATTTATCTAATTTACTATGATAAAAACACATATTTCACAAAACAATGTTATTATGAAAAATAACACTCTTTCAATTTAGGAAATTTTATATTAATTCCTAAACATTTGATAATTAATGTATGAATGTTTACTCATGCACTAATAAATCATTTCACAAAAATAATTATTTGTTGTGATCAATATATTTATCTAATAAAAAATCATTGAACATAGAAATATATAGATCTTCATTGAAATAATTACTTTATTCATGGGATGATTTTATAAAAAATTTAATGATTTGTTCATTAGAATTAATTGATACATTTAAATTAAGGAAATGATATATAAATTAAATTCATAATGTTTTTAATATAATTATTACAATCCAATCCTAATGATTGGTTATAATATACCATGGTTTATTTAGGCTTAAGGTACCATGTAGATCGAACTATTGAAAACATCAATTTTTTGAATGGAATACAAATAAAATCTTGGGATGTAACATTCTACCATAGTTAAAATTAATTTTTTCCCCTTAAGTTACACCACTATAGTATAAATAATTTAGAATATTTTTTATTTATTATATCATCATGTTCTTATAAATCATCGCCATATTTCTAATTCCTTAAAAGAACTACAAATAGGTGAGTTGCCTTTTTTTATAGAACATAATTTCAATGATATCTGAATTTTAGAAGTTTTTATTTATAGGAATGTTCATTATTGAGTTTTAAGAACATTGTGATAAGTATATTATTAGGATTATGAATGCACTTACTCAAAATAGGTATATGGAACACATCATGAACTTGTGGTAGGTTTGGCAGAAGAACAACTTGATAAGATATAATCCCTACATGATTGAAAATATTTAAGGGTCCTATATTCATAGGAAAAAACATACCCTTACTTCTAAATATTATAACATTATTTTATGGGAACATTCAGATTAATAACATATAAAAAATTTCAAATTCAATATATCCATGATTATTGTCAACATAACTATTCTATTGACTCTATGTTACCTTTATGTGTTTCAGAATGGATATAATCTTTTCTAAAATTTCCTCATATTTTTGAATCCCAAATATCATTCATTCAACAAGTTCAAAACAAAATATTAGAGTTTTACACTTCTTTCTAAAGTGTACTTTATAAAGTTCCACGAAAATAAACCAATGAATAATATTTTTATATGTAAAGCTTTCAAGAGATTGGTATAGATCCCAAAATACTTTTAAATATAATTAACAACACTAGATAATTTCTTCTAGATAATGAAATATTTTTATAGACTGTAAATATATCTAAGGATGAGGGATATTACAAAAAAACTCTATGTTAAGATCATTCTAATAAATTATCTAGAAAATCAACTAATATGAAATATATTTATTTGATATATGAGAATGTGGTACTCTATGTATCCAAGACACTACCATGATGTATATTTGAGAGAGTTGAATAAGAGAAAATTTGTTTATGATAGAAATAACATTTTATAACATCACAAGGAAATAAAATATAGCCACAATTACTTTATTATCTTTTTATTTCTTGGGGAATAATATGTATTCTATATTGGTAAGGGGAATAGTTGTAAAAGTTTCTTCAACATCATCCATTTGACTATAAATTTTTAGCATACCAATATTTGAGATATTTAATATGTAATATCACAGTTCAATTTATCACACTTTAAATTATCCTTATGTCATCTATACCTATTCACAGTTCATTTTTGAAAATATATTATTGATACATGAGTATTATCTAACAAACACCTCTTTAATTATGGTATAATAGGGAAACATACACTTTTATAAAACCTTATCATTCTATCACAATGAAGGTTTAATTTATGTTTATTAATCACATTCTTTTTGAACACCACATCTTCTTTATGCTCTTTAGAAATATTCAAATGGATAGATAATTGGATAATCATTTCATTCGGATAATTTTTCTCACCTTCTATAAATATTTCAAATTAAATCCACTAAAAATCCATAAATATTATATATATTATAATCCGGATCATAGATTATATAGCATGATTGTTTCATATCATTTGATTAGATACCTTTTTTATTATACCATTGTTTTAATGCATTTAATAGTAATAATAATTAATTAATTACATCCATATTCTCTAGACCATATTCTATTACTTCTAGGTTATTATATACAAAATATTTTATGATCAGTATATATGTCACACGATTACATTCGAAGATAATGCATCCATATCATGAATGAAAATATCACAACATCAAACTCTAACAAATGGGATTGAAAATTCTTATAGTAAACCATTAATAGAAAACAATAATAATAAATCATCATTGTATTCTTCATAAGAAAATATTTGAGAAGAACTTTTTATGTTTCCCTAAGAAGCACAATCCATTCTCCACAGTAGGGTAATGTGAGTATAGTATAACTGACATAAATTCTATTTATCTCCATAACATTTTCTTCAAATTAATCAGTTCAAATGAGTTTTACTCCCTTATATGTTTACCTGGTGATTGTATTAGACATCTATGATAAATTGTTAAAAAATCATTGATAATAACCATCTAATCCATGAAAATTATGGTTCTAAATCAAAATGGTTTTTCTAGGCTAATGTTCAATGAATTTATCCTCAAAATAATTTCTGATATTACCTCTATTTTGATAATGTAACATATTAAATATAATTTTCATAACCATAATTCAAACATTATGAATTTTGAATATATTTTCAGCTTACATAGAGTCTTCAACAAAATTTTCATGTGATATTAATGTTATTAATTTCTCGAAGAGTATATAAATACTATAAAAATTTCTTTAGGTAATATATAAGTTCTTCATTATTAAAAAATAGGAAGATGGGAGAGGCATTAGTATGGAAAACTATAATCACTATAAACTCCTTTTCTACACAACTCATACATAAGGCTCTATTTGTTGTTTCTACACTTTTGACTCTAAATTTATTGAATGCAAAATGATTTTCAATCTTGAAGAGTATTGAGATCTCCACACATTATCAAAAAAAATAATCAATATAGGAGAAGGAATATTATTCTTGGTTTTGTTATTGATATATTTTAGATAATCAATACAGAGTCACATTAATCCATTTTTTTCTTAAATAAATGAACAGGTTCCTCCAATGATGATAGAACTATCAAAATCATTCCATTATCATTATTCTCCTCAATTTTCATTATTAATTCAAACCCGTAAATCTGGGAAATTATATATGTGGAATTTGAAATAGGGTTATAATGGGGTATGATTTCTGTTAAAAAAGCTACTTAATGTTCTTGAGGAAGACTAGGTAACTGTTCTAGAGATATGTAAAAAAATAAAATAAAAAGGTATATTTTATATGTTGGTTTACTCTTAAACCATATTAGATAAACACCGTTATAAATAAAAAACAGGATCGTTAAAATGGAAGTAATTTTCATTGAAATATCATATTCAACCCTAAATCAAAAAATGATCACAATTTTAATCAAAATATAAAATATGACTTCCCTTAGATATTTATATTGGCTTCGAATAGAGAGATCCAATCCATATAAATAATGATGTCAAGTAATATTATGTGTATATTAGCAATAGTTATTGGAAAAAAATTCCAAATAAATCAATTAGAGAAAAAATTTAAACATTTGATATTCCTATCACTCCATTATGTATTTTCAATACTAATTAATCATCCAATTATTGGGTTGGTAATGGCATACCCATAGAAAAGTTATTAGATAAAATATATTCCAAAGAACTAGAATCAAATAATACATATATATTAATTGATTTGATGGAAAGCATACCATTCTCCAATTTATTATTTTAACTTAAATAAATAATAGTGATCAGTTGATATTTTTCTTTGTGTAATGAGTTAAGTTCCTGCAGACATCAATCATTACTATAAACTCCCATATTTGAAAAATAGTTATTATAATTCCTATACCCCTTAAATTTTAAACACTAGAGTGTGGGTGCTGCATTCTATTGATATTTATCTCTATTTTCATCATTATCAAACTTATTATATTCACATGGACAATTGATTTCTTGATTTCCTTCCTTTCAACACTTAATGTATTTACAACTTTCCTAATGTTAATTTCAACAAAATTTTTTCTACACTTATGGAATAAAGGAAAAATCATCCTCTTTTCATCATGGTTTTAATTATCAGTATTCATTGTGAATTCCATCTTTTTTTAGTAAAACAATGATACTCAAGGATAGCTCCGATGAAAATTTCTACCTTGAGTGAATATCGAATGATTTTTTTCATAGTAAGTGGAGAATATTAATGATAAATAACTTATGAGTCTCATGTTTCATCCACTGATTAATATATTAATCTATATTTTCATTGGAATCTAATACCAGAAGTATAACTCACTAGTCATTGAAATGTTTCCTTATATGTACTACTAGATTCATCATCCCTTAATTTTTATTAAGGAATTTGTTCTCCACTCTTATAAAGAAAAAAATAAGGAAATTAATTTTTGAAGAATAACTTCATAAATTCATCCCAATATATCGATTTATTTTCTTTTTAGTGCCTTAAGTTCTTGATAAGATTCCACCATTGATAATCATGTCTTTTTAAACGATGAAGTACCAACATAACTTTTTCTTCCTTCAAGATTTGGATAATGGATGATATATTTCAGTGGTATCGATCCACTATTTATTAATTACTATATTAGAAGACCCCTTAAAATAATATTTATGTTTCTACATAAAGGATTAAAAAATATGATGTTTTCTCATTCATAGGTGGATTCTCAAAATGATTCATATATTGAGATAGATGGGTTGTATAATAATAATATATTTATTTCAAGATCAAAAAACATTCAGTTTTCAAAGAAGAAACTCATTTCATTTCCTACCACATTTAGAATTAAGATGATACTACCTTATTGTATTCATTTACTAAAACTATAAAGAATAATGTAAGAAAAATAGTCATAGTGATATATCATATAATCATGATAATTATTCATTGGATTTCTAAATCTGAACAATTATTTTTAATCTATAACACCTTTTGTTTAACCTATTTTATCAATGGACATTATCTGTTCATATACATTTTAATAGTTCATGATGAAAATGTGAATTAACTCAAAAATATCCCATAAGTCTATATATCCATGTGTTTATTCTTTTTCCCACATATTACGGACCCAAATACACTAAGTTTAGATTTGTTAAATCTAGATGTATTTATGCCACATCGATATTTATTTTCTTGTATCCATATATAAAGATTTATCATATATGAATACCATATGATATCTTATTTATTAGATCTTTAGGATGATATCCTACATATAGACAAATCCCATGGGTCTTCAAAAAAATTCTCTAATAATAACATTAAAAAATTACTAAAAACCTTTATGATACCATTTACTGTATCCCAAACATTACATATATAAATATTACATAATTTTAGTTGAATCTTTAATATATCCGAAAGAAATAAATTCCCTAGAATAATAATGGTTTAGTATCTTTGATGTCTAGATACATAATCATCTTATTTCGTGAATGATCTTCAACATATTCCATAAATTTATTCTAAAAATTTTCAATTATAATTCATAACATACTTATTAGCATTTTTTATAACCTAAGGAAATGTAAAATCAGAACGGGTGAGATCAGATTCATTATAATGGTAAAATTGGGAGATATTATACAATAACCATATTTTATAATAAATTTATCATAATTTATTAGGAAATATTATCTTAGGATGTTAAAATCAAACAAAAAAAAATCCATTGATCATAATCATGGCATAAGATTTCAGAAGAACCAAATACATCAATCATAGGAGAACAAAATAGCTGGAGCAAAAATATCACATCATAAGCATAATAACATTTCATAGAGATCGGAATAAATAGTGTAGCATATTCATAATTATGAAAATTTTATTTCAAGGCTACCCACCAAGACATTTATCTCATGTTTGGTCGAGGTAAAGGACTTATTTACCTACATTGAGTTTGGGATAACCACTAAATACCATTTGATATCATAAAACATTAATCATTAACCAATGAATTATTGTTATTTAACAAACCCACAGTCACTTAATCACGATCTTTTCAAATTTATATAAAAAGATAATGAAAATATTTATCATTTAATTATATCTTAACCCAAGGGAATGAAAATGAGTATCATTAATAATTCACAATGAAAATAAAAAACCATATATAGAAATAATAAATATGATATCATTGTATAATATTCCAAGTGATTCATAATTAACATCAATTGATTTGGTCATTGATGAAAGTACCATTAAGAGATCACTGGAACATTTCCAAATGAAAATAATCTTTTTAAATTGAAATAATTTTTTTAAATTTCATTGATATAATTATTTTTATGATAAATAATTTCATTAAATATAACCATTAATGTTGTAAAATTATGTTTAAAAGAAAATATTATTCATGATGGTGGTAAAAGTCATTCATATATTATATTTTAAAATAAATATTATACCCACACATTTGGTGAAAAGTTCCTCATTTAGAAAAATAAAAGAAGATTGTTTTAATACATTTTTAAAGATTGTAAAATAAGGATAATATGACTTCATTCAGTCATTATAGAATAGTATGAACATTTTTAAAAACTTTTAACTTAAATGTGGTTATGGAAAAAAATAGTCCCCGCTAAATTGAGAAATGAAGGCATCTTTAATTAAAAATATTATTTTAATGTTTTATTTACATAGTGAGGGAAAAATGAAAGGAAATATTTTTTTCTCTATAAATAACAATATGATATGAATATAAATTTGATTTTTTATAGATAGTTCAAATTATTTCATTATTTTAAAATACTGCAAAAACAATCCTGATAAACAGTGAGATTATAATATAAATCTCTTTCATGATGTTTGAATTTCTTCATATGTTATTTTAATCTCATTTATAATAAATTTAAATTTATTATATTTTATACCATATCATATTAAAACTAATACTAGCATACATGGTTTAACTATAACATATTATCACCCATTTATTAATTATCTTTCATTATCTTTATCTTTTTAGGTGTTAATTACTTCACTTTTAATGTATCATTTGATTCCGTAGTTATGGTCATTTCATCTTGATCGTAGTTACATAATATATATAATTATATTAATTATATAAATACAATTTATTTTCATTATATATAAATTTTAAATCATCCATAAAGGTACTAATATAAAAATAAATTACATCATCTATGGAGATGGTAGTCTGTATGTACACATGAACACTCTTTTCATTTTCTAAGGAAATTAATTAAGGAATGATAAATGATATGTTATCATTAAAAATTAATAATTATATCATATGAATCATATATATTTACCATATATATCATTATATCCATTGATTTGTTTCATTTATATAAACTATACCATTTGGCTACATAGTAGTCATATTCCAAACAAATGAAAGCACGATACTATAATTTTTATTTGATTAAAAGAAGGTGGAAAATGGTTCTACCATAATCATAATAAAATCAAAGTATATTTATTATACATTTTTAATGTGATTTATTATTGATAAAACAAATATAGAATATGTAAAAATTAGAAATAAACTTTGAATGAGTTGGGTTAGATGACCACCTCATCATTGAGAGTCCTCCTTTGGATTAGAACTTAAGCATGAATAATATTTTCTTATGATAATATAAAGTGAAAAATAATGATGGAAATAAATCTAGGAATTTTTTTTGTATTTTGATGATATATATAGGTAAATAATTTTGATTAAGGGAGGGTAAGAGGTTTCCTCTTATAAGTGTGGCGAGGAACACACATGAAATTATATAAAATATTTAAAAATATTAATGTCACGTTATTTGGAATACGAAATTTAATTGATAGAAATTAAATGATATGGTAAGATATGGTCTAAATGTATTCAATAGAAATTATTAATAAAATTTACGTTTCATTTGTACCCGTTTCTCTTTGTTTATACCCCTAATAAACCCGTTTAACCCTAACTAGGGTATCGATGTTTTTCACTTTTTTACTATTTATTTTTTCCAAGAATAAATGTTGGCTTAGTAATGTTTTTATAAATTTAGATTAGAAATATTTATTTCCTTTTTAAATTCAATGCTTATATGTTTAATATGTTAATTTTAAAATAAATACACAAAATGTAGTGCAAACAATTCTTTGAAAACATTATTTTTAATCATAAAATAAAATTTACATCCATTTATTGTCTTATAAAAACTTTTAAATAAATGATACAATATTATTTTGATTATATATTTTATACATTTCATTGAGATATTTAATAAATATTGATTTATTTAATTTAATATGATTAAAACTCATTTCTCACATAAATGCATTTTTTTTGAAAAATAACTCATTTCACTTTATGACGACTTTATCTTCATTAGTGAGCATTATATAACTATGAATGAATATTCCTAAAATTTCCAATAATTATAATAAAATAATTTTTGAATATTTATTAATAAAATAATTTATATATAAATTCCAAATAGGAATAGAAAATATTTATTCAAAAAATAGTTCTATTAATCATTATATAATTAAAAAAAACATAAACAATTATTTTATAGACATTAATAAATAAATTTGAATAATGTAAAACACCCAGAGGGAGATTATATATATATATCATAATATTTTTAATACTATTCTTACCTACCAATCTAATGTATAGGTTTTAATATATGATGGTTTATTATGACATAGGGTTGTGTGTAATGAAATCTTCTGAATAACTCTAATTTATATCAAAGGAATAAATATAAAATTTTAATTTATTACACTCGTGGCCCAAATATCAGATACGTATTTCAAAAAATAGTTACAATACTATAGATTTCACATGTTTCTCCTAACCATATGGCCCAAATATATTGTCACAAACCAACTTGGGGAAACTAGAAAAGTAACCCAACCTGATCTACCACTTCTAAAAGTAAAAAAAAAGCTTTAGAAACATGTTTCATGACAACTATTAATAATTAATACATACAAGGTATAATAAGGAATCAAGTGAACATAATCCTTATACAAACAATTTCAATGCAAATAGGGAAAACAATAATGATTAAACATGTTGAGACTAAATAATTCCTCGTGTGACCATCCATCACCACCAAACGATACTACCAGAATGAAATTGGAAGTAAGGGAAGTCAACATTCTACATAGTTCCATTCCATTTACCTGAGTTGTACAAAACAAAATCTATAACAACTCAAAGTAAAAATTAGTTTATGGTCAAGATGCACAATAAGAAACCACCAAAGAATCTACAAAAGTTATATTATCATAAATGACACAGCTCTAACATAAAAAATTAACATTTAAAAAGATAATAAAAATCATTTGTAATAAAAATAAATTTATTTTCATAAAATACTCCTAATTTATATAAATATATATTATAACCTAAAAGTAGTGGATAAACCATTAAAAAACATATGCGGGTGCACAATAACCATGAAATATTCTAGCAAGTGAATGAAATTCCACAAATGAAAAAGTACACAATTTGGGATCTAACAGATGGGTATACATGCTAGACATGGAATAAAAGATGAATTCAAATATCGAGGTGTATCCTACCAATATAACATTTTGTTTAATTGCAAACATTCATGTGATATAAATCATTTAATAAAATTACCCTCACAAGGTGTGATAATCCTATTCCCAACTCACCTATGATTACCAACTATTTTATGTATGTCCAAATCCATTTAATAAACAAAACCACCCTTCGACCATATTGGATTGAGGCTCAATATCAATATAATCTTACTCAATAACATGGGAAGGATCTGGTTGATAACTCTTATATTGAGAATCATGAAACACATCATGGATAAAATTCAAAAAAGAAGGTAATTAAAAATGATATAACACATTTCTATGACGCTCCACATTCTCAATGATGACAAACAAATCTTGGTCTCAAATTACCCTTTTTACCCAAATGATTATATACCAAGCAAGGAGAACTTTTTGAGGAAAATTATAACCATATTCATCCTATAGTAGTTTATGATGAGGATCAACATATGATTTCTACTAACTCATTGGCATGAAAAATCTCTTGTGGATCATAATCACAATTTTTAGCATTTTTGGAACAAGGCATAGTCTAAACAAGGACAACTTTACTAACTCTTACATGAATAATAAAGAAATTCATATCCACCAATAATAACCCTATAGAAAACCAATTTAATCAAGTCTTTATTACTTTTTTGGTAAACACAACCAGATGAATTTTTTCCCAAGAACCATTGAAATCCAGAACCCGTTTGCATAGAATATCCTTAAAGACCTAGATATAAATATTCATCTTTCCATACATTTTTTGACGATAGTCCCAACTCAATTTCATCTTCTAAGCCATAATATATATTAATTATATACCAAACCTTTATATAAACCTAGGATCCTAGGATGAAATTCTTCTAGAGGGAATCCCCTGAATTATCAAAACCTCTTAGACATATATGTCCTTGAGTACTTCCACTTTCATCATCTCTATGATAGGGAAAAAATGTACTAATTATGTGAGTTTATTAATGATCAACCAAATTGCATAATTCCCAGTAAGAGTTCATGGAAAACCAAAAGAATGTATCAAAAAAAATCTCAGCGCACATTCATATATAATGGGTTTGGGATGTAGCAATCCAGCCTGTATCTGGTGCTCTATATTAATTCTCCAACATGTAAGAATCCATGATCGATAATATACAATTGACCGCCTCATTCCCATCCAACAATAAAAACGTGTCAATTAAATACAAATCATGGTATCCATAAGGTGTGAAAACTAAATATAATCATATCTAATGCCCAACAACTCCTACCTCATAGAAACATGAACAAACAACTTGCTTCAAAAACCCAAAATACCAATTGGAGATAGATAACACTCACCAATGTTCTCCGAAAAATTTCTAATTTCTCTAAACCATTGGAAAATAGTGTTATGAAATTTTTTGTGCTGAAAACACTGATAAAATAATGTTCCATCCTTTTCTGAAGCCATGTTCACCTCCCACTAGATTCTTCCACTCCCAAGTTCATCTAAACAAAAAAATCATTATAGACCACACATCCCCATATTCTTTCACTGCTTCAGTTTGTAATTTCCTTCTTGGTGCCTCAATGTCCGCATTACCTTCCCTGTAATTATAAAATATATCAAAATAAAAATTCTATAGATACAACACCCATAATCTTTGTCACTTGTTAACTTACTTTGAGTGGAAATATAATTCAGGATTGTTTTGTTAGAATATATGTTTACCACTCCAAAAATTTATAGTGATGCCATGTTTTGAGTCCATTCATAATTTCCATGAACTCATGGTCGTTGGTAGGGTGTTTATTCTCAAGAGGGTTTAACTAAAGAGTGCCATAGGCCACAAAATTTCTCCCATATATCATTAAAGTCCCCGAACCCATCCCAGAAGCATCAAAACTAACTTCATTGATGAACCTAGTTATTAAAGAATAAAAACTCTTATTGAATTAATCATCATCATTAGTTCCTCAAAATATCTCTAACATTTTTAATTTCTCACAATCTTTATACATTTAGGTTTTATAGATATCATTATTTATGAAATCATGGAAAATTCTCAAAAATACCACATATAATAAAAAACCATCCATAAAATTTTTTGAATCTAAAAAACTTTTGTAGGAGTCTCCCAATAAATGACTACCTATACCATTCAAATATTCACTGAGATGTGACACTTAAATATTTCATACCCCATAAACATTATTTCATTGATCCACAACTCAAATTTGGAAATCTTACCATATAAGTGATGTTCCCTCAAGGTTTTGATAATATATAAAAATAGTTCATGTGACCCTCCTTTAACTTTGAGTAATAAAAATAGCATCTATTATCGAGACAAAAAATTATTCCAGTAACTGATTAAAGATCTAGTTTATCATTTCCATAAATACTAAAGTATTAATTATGAGACTAAATGTCATAACTAAAATCAAAAAATCCCTATATTGGCTCCTAAAATATTTCTTAGGTATATCCACCTTTATATATCTCAACTGGTGGTACCCAAACCAAAGGTAAATCATTTAAAACCAATAACACCCTCTATGTAGAATATAGAGATTATAAATAATGTTGACATTTGATTTTTTTTTCAAATGGTTAAATAATTTAACATTCTATTATTAATAAAATGTATGAGAGTAAACTCTACCTTCTTAGAAAATAGTATAAGAATATCCCATTGTGACATCCCATTATGAGTAAATCCCTTACATTGAGGTCCTCAAGATGGACCATAAGTTCTATAATTTTACAGGGGATCCATAGTATATTATGGTATAGAAATTGTCATCATAATAGGTAGTAGGTATACGTTAAAATAAACCATTATATATGGTGGTAAACCATAAAAATAATCTGGAAATACCATAGGGAACACACACACAATCCTATTATGTGGACTAATCAAACAAGGGTCAATGAAATATAAGAATATTTCCAATAACTAACATGAGATCAAAAAAAATGTGGAAAAATAATACTCACCATTTTCATATCTAGAATCCCACTCACCCAGAAAGACATGATCCATTCCATCTAGAAATAAAAACTGACCTCAACACCAACTATAATTGATCTGGGACACAATATGGATCATCCTATCAATGAAAATAATCAGGTCAAAGATATCAGGGTAAAAAACCATGAAGTCTCACTCCACCTCATAGTATCATACATCATATGACATCCTGGACAATTAAAACCTTGTTCAAACCATTTTTCAAAGCTGTGGAAAGATCCAATAATAATAACATAGTCATTGAACTCAATCCCAACACATCAACTAACATTGATGATATAAAATAATTAGTGTCACCTGAATCATATAAATTTAGAACTATATAAGGTGAAATAAAAAATACCTCTCACAACAGTCGACCGTACTTCAGATTCTTCATGTTCATACTCCACCACAAAAATAAATCTAGTATCATCACACCCTTGATCATTTTTAGCAACATGAAGATCCCCATTAGGTTAATGGTAAGACCAACCACAATAAGAATACTCTATATGAAACTATGAATCCTTGGTGACAGTGGATCCAACCACACTACCTTAGAAAACACTTTCATAAAAACGCCTCAGATGGAGAGACTATCTACAATGTTTGAATATATTGGGATCCTCTATAAAATTTGACTAGGTATGATCATGGCTTCTATAAATGTGGCTATCAACCTACTTCTATCATCAAGTATCCCCTAAAACCGATTCTAATGAAAACTAGCTACCATTTCACTTTCCTTTTGCACTTGAACATAGACCATGGTGAAAATATTTACCAAATAATGCACTTCACATGTTTGTTATTTATTTATGACTACATTTTCGAAATATTCCTTATCGACTACCCCCACAACGGTTGAAAGGAAAATGGGAACCGTCATCAATTGAATATCAAACCATAACCCTAACTCAAACCATTGAGCATTTTTGTAATCAATTTTTATATGATATAATGATAAATTAAAAAACTCAGTAAAAAGGTTGGAATAATCTAGAATGGCATGCTACCCTTTCTCTATTTTTATAATCTTCCAATAATTTTCCCCTCATAACATCTCCATATAAAATTTATGGTTAATGATTTTATTAAATGATACCTTGGTGAGATCCACATGCAACATAGATTTCACAATGGATCCCCAATATAACCTTACTAATCCCTTAAAAAGATACATTCAAAAAAATTCCATAGAATACTCACGTGTTTATAGATAGTTAAATATCTTTTCAAGATTCTCAAGATAATCATAATATTCATGGGGTCCAGTTATCACCCCAAAAAACAAGTATATTTTTTTATTAAATTTTGGGCAGTGACCCGCTACTCATCCCAAGTACCTAAAACCTTTTTGATCGATAGTGTGAATAGTGTGTATTACCAATTCTAGTAATGAATGTTTCTCTAGATTATTTTTCTTTAGAACCTATCATATAGATTCCACATACATATTTGAAAAATCAATTTAAAAATTCATTGTCTAATTAACACAAGACAAAACCCAATCTATCATGAAAAGATTCCAAAATAATAGGAACAACTATAGGTATCCATGAGAATTCTTTAAAGAAAAAATAATTTAAACCAATTATGTATTCTATATAAATATGGTTTCTTTAGTAATGAATAAATTTTTTTAATTTAATCCCAAATATAGTTTACACAAATAAATAAAACATCCATTTTTTAGGAATAGAAAATATCCCTAAATCCCAAGGGTAACTTAATTTTAGTCACAAACAAGAGTTGTATTATCTTATTTACCAAACATACTATATGTATTCCATTGGGCCAAACACTTGTATTATTAGACACTAAACTAATCCCTATAAATTTGAAAACTCTTCAATCTGATGAATGGCATTGATAAAAATTTGTCACTAACCAATCCAGGCAATCTATAAAAGCCACAATTGATGGAATATTATTTGATAAAGAAAAAACAAAGTCGAATGAACTTTTATTATAATCAATATAGACAATGTAAACCACCATTGTATAATACATAATAAAGGTAACATAACCAAGAGACATACAAATTCAATCCAAAAAAATACTAGATAGACTAAACATGATGACCTAAAAACATTCATCTATGACCATAGATCACCACCAATCCATATGTCTAAAAATATGATGACCAAAAGAGAAAAACATACAAAAAAAATCCATTACCTTTTCCCAAGTCCTACAGAACAAATTCTATAACTTCCCAAATGAAAAATTATATTGTGATAACAAATCCCTGAAGGATTCACCAAAGCTTCTATATGAGTTATAATATTAAGAATTCATTAGTTATTGATTTAAAATGAATCGGTTTTAAAAATAATTTTCGTGTAATGAAACATTCTTTAAAACAATCCTCTAAATTTAATTAAACATACCATATTCACCAATTCCAATAATATTTAAATAATGTTGGAAATCAACCATTAATACATTTAATCATGTGAGAAATAATCTTGATATATACCATCATGTGATAAATAACATAAATAAAGAGAACACCATTTGGGATCTAATAGATGGTTGTATATGATATAAAATAAATAAAAGACACAATGCACACATAAGGATGATACTCACTACAAGGATAAAAAACCTAATTGGGGATTATAGAAAAAAATTGTGAAAATTCTATTTATAATGAATTCAAAGTTACCATATATGATAAGTCTGTAAAACACCATTTCAATTACAAATCCACCATTAAATCATTTAATTATATACTTTGTGTGACCAGTTTTTTTAAATAAAAAAACATTAAATGAACTTGTTTCATTTGAAACAATGTCATTCCAATTTCAAATCGATCTATTTTAGTGAACAACCCAAATGAATTGAAAATAACCTAAAAATATTCATGAATTAGAAGAACTTGTATAGATAGACCTATATAAAGATTGTATAAAACCAAATTTCATTCATCAGTGGAGATTGGAAAATAGAATATCAGCTATCTATATATAAAGGGAAATGGAAACATATAAAGGATTGATAAAAAACCCAAAATGGTCACAACATGATAAATAAAGAGGGACAACTCTTCATCAATAACCGAACACATAAAATATTCAAAAATACAAATTATTGGGGAGACGAAAAACAACCATCCTTGGGATAAAATGTATAATGGAGTTAATTGTAAGAAGGGAGATCAAAAAAAATTTCATTAAAATCAGCACAAGATTTTATAGGAAGGTATTAACATCTAATGGGATAAGAATCACATGTGTAGTGCGGTTAAAAATAGTTCAACCAAAACAATTCATGTCGCTAATGAGTTTCATTCCATAAATTCCATGGTTTTATAGATATATTGAAATATATGTATCCTCAGTTTGAATTAATCTATATTGACCCATTTAGTACATGAAATGAATTTACGTCCTGTAATTTTTCATGCTCTGAATGGGAATCACAATATCCTCACTATGATGTATTCATGTCATGTACATAGTTTATGATGTGAATATGTCAAGTAGGTAGTCCATTGTACAGATAAATTAAGAAAACCCCAAATATTCTCAAATAATTTCCCATCCCAAGGATAACTCCCTTAAATGGTTATTTATCTCTCATAATATAGTATAATATTATACCATACCATCATAATTCAAAATAACGGTAAATCTATACTTTCATCAATGATCTTTATTGATTTAATTAATTTTATAGTGTGATCATGTTATTCAGTCTTATTATTCCTTAGGTAACTATTTTAATCTAACATTGTGATTTTATAAGTTTTTTCCCAAAAAGATAGCTGATATCCGCAAATTAGACTTCTAAAAACCAATAGTAGGTGGTCATGAATTGTCCCCTAATATTTTTTTTTCATGTTTTCATAAATTGTGTGATCTATGGCCAAACAAATATCGAGTTGTTGAACTCGAAATGTAAATTAGTCTTTTTGGAGAAAATTACGCAAAAAAATTTAATGGTATAATAAATCATTTTCATATGAATTAGATAGTTATATTAGTTACAAAAAGTACTAATTGTTTTAATCAAATAGAATATTGTTTTAGTTAAACATCATTCTTATATTTATTTATGTAGTGTTCTAGTTTATGAATTATAGAATATGAATTTTAAAAAATAAATATCATTCGGTAATCATCATATCAAAATTTACATTGGGAGAATATTTTGGATTTTTAGAAGATATTGATTATCAGTGAATAGTGAAAATATAAATTTGAATAAAAAATATTTTATTTTTAATAAATTAAGTAATTTGAGATACAAAATATGAATTTAATATTTTTTATATAAAAATATGTATTATTTTATTATATTTAAATCACTTAATAAATTTTTAATCACCTATATATATTTTTTTCAAATAAGTTTTTCTTTTGGTTTAAAGGGGAGTTTTTCTTAAAACTAATTTTAAATAAATATTATTTCACATATTTAATTAATTTAAATTATCCATAATGGATATTTTTATAAATTAAATTTATATACTATATACTATGAAATAATATTTTAGTTTCATAAAATGATTATTTTTATTCATAGAGATAATATACAATCATATTTTTCTAAAAAATTCTATTCCTAAACCAAAGCCACACCTACACTATGGGAATAATATTAAATTAAAATTTTTACATATGTGAATGGAATTTATAAAAATGGATTCCATATTTAGAATCACAATAATTTATAATGTCTAACAATTCCTACTTAATTTTTTTACCAAAGTTATTAGTAAAAGAATTAAATTTACTAACAATGATTAAGATGAAAATTATATTACAATGTGACTAACCTTTAAATGTATTATGATAAATGAACTAGAAACAATTTTTTTGTTATATTTAGATCATAAAACATCTATAATAAATTTTTCCCCTTATTTAGCCACTTCAAATGGAATCATATGGGTGGAATTACCTCTAACAAAATTACAAGTTTGAAACACACCTCCCATATAAAAAGCCTCTATCAATCCTCCTATCATAACACCAATTATTTAACTTGGTTCAGTAAATTACTACCCAAATAAATTCTACAAATAAATTATATCATATTACATGAATTAATTTAGGATGAATTTTATCCAAGAATGTAGTTTGGGGAAAACGAAAAGAAGTTACCCACAAAAGTGGTAACATTCATCTATTTGTGTTTTTGTTTTATTTATTTTTCAACCCCTTTAAATATTTGTGATAAAATTATTATATAATGCCATTATAATACTATAAAAAATTATATATTTTTTTATTTAGGTTGAAACATCAACTAGCACACACTTCTATAAAATGTGTAACAAAATCATCATTCATGTGTACGGTGCATTATCGCCTCACGAAATGGCATTGTTCATTTTTCTATTACAACATATCATGGTGAGGAATAATGATCGAAATAAAAATTATATATGATATTTATGAAATATTTAACACAATTGTACCAATTTACTCATTATATAATATGTTACCATTTTATATTTTATACCACACGTGATATGATAACATTGATTGTGTGTATGCCTAAATACCGCCTCACGAAGCATTGTAAAACATTTTTCACTAACGTGTTAAATGAAAAGTAATGAGAATAGGTATAATTAAAATATATGTTATAATTGAAATATTTATTATATTATTTAAAATTTTATTTTTATATAAACATAATATATCATTTTTTCTTACCATTTCACACATTGAAAAAATAATAACGTCATTCATAGATGCGTAGACTCATTCCTCCTAAAAAAATTGTGATTATACATTTTTTATTCAAAAAATAATATGAATGATATATATAATTAAATAATATAGTATTTATGATATAATAATCATTATTTCAATAATAGTTTTACTTACCCTCATTCTATGATGGTCCTTAAAAAATGGGAACATTACTCATGCATACGTATGTCTTATTATCTCCATGATCGTAACATTAGTTCATTTTCAAAAAAAATCATTCATGAATCATTTAAAAAACATAATTGATGTATTAATAGTATATTTATTTTATGAAAATTATTTTTGATATGTTTAAATAATTATCTCATTGAAATTATTCCAAATACCATTGTAAGTTGTTACATATTAGATAAATATAATGAAACATTCCGACTATAAATTACGTTATTATATAGTGGTATGTGACTTGTTAACAAGGTAAATAAAATTAATAATAAACATTAAGATTTTTCATAATCGTGAAAATAATTTACATAGGTTTATTAATCAGAAACATAATGAACACATGTGTAACATCCTGACTCAGGTCACACTTGAACCGGTGGCCGGACCGGTCGCCACATGGAATCACACACATTTCCCCATGTGCTAGAGGCTAACGACTTGAAGAAAGGGTCTTAAGAGATGATAAGAGTGACTATTACCTTTTACCAGAGTTTCACAGCAGTATATCATAGTAAATAAAAATCAATAGTGGAACTTCTAATATATAATCAAAAAATAAGAGGAACACATATTTCATATAACAGATGAATGCATGACATGTTACTGATACATATTTGAAAGAATTAAATAAAAACAAAATGTTTCTCATCTCAGTTCATAAATAAAAAAATGACTCAAAACCATAAGGGAAAACTCCATGAATATCATAAGCTATAGTCAGTTATTTTATTTTATCTATAGGTACTAGAGTGAAACATCAAATAAGGTCCAAGGTCCACATTCCTATGAACATGAAAGGTCTAGTTGGGTACCCAATTTCAATGGAGGAATTAATAGGGTGTGAAATATACATCTTAGTAGGCCGATAATACTAGTGTCTAGCTGTATCCAAATAGTGAAATATAAATAGTGTGTATTTATAATGAAGTAACAATGTAATTGAATAAATAAACTACAACTCGCCCAGTTTCTTAAGGGAAAAATAATGGAGATACCTTATTCATCTCATAGCCAATAATTGGAGTTTTAATATGGACTATTTATAAATAATATATTTAACACATTAATTGATATTATTTATTTAATTGTAGAAAACCTATGGTTCCCATAGACACCCACATATCAATAATTGCCTCAACTGTATTAGGGTCTGAACCATTTCCCATATTCAATTCACAATTCATTACATTGATTCTTCTTTCATTAACCATTTATTTCAATTTATTTACGAACTATGGGACCCACAATCCAATGTCAATTAATGGGTGCAGAATGTAATGTATTGCACCCACGTGAGTATTTGGAGCATTAGCCAGTGTCTCACACCCCATGGGTGATTGGAGCATCAGTCCGTCTCCCATAAAAGAATATTTACATGCATGATAGGCGTAGAACTCCATGACTAGAACTCCATGAGTATTTGGAGCTTCAATCCCTATCTCATAAACCTTTTATCAATCATACATAAATATATTTATCATTGGTGTAGAATGACATGTATAACACCCCAAAAAAGACATTAATAAATTAAATCATAAATCAATTAGTAAAATTAGTTAATTAATTTAACAAAAAATTAACAACATAATTATCCCGTCAAATAATTATACAATTAATTAACCACTCAAAATCCAAATAGTTAATAATTAATTATTCTTGACCACAAGAAAGTCAACTAGATAATTAACTCAAATTTAATTATCCTAATTCCTTAACCAAACACATCATAATTAAATCACCAATCAATTATCCTTATTCACTTAAAATCAAATAGATTAGTAAAATATACCAAATAAATTAGTTAAAAGAACAATTAACTGAGTACACATTACCATTAATTAATCCCTCAATTAATTAAACAAAAAAAACCTGATCCCATATTTAATTTTACAGAATTAATAATCTCATTCTAAATATCAACTCTCCATAATTAATTTATCACATAATTTCCATTTTATTAAATCACAATTAATTAAGATGGTTTAATAAGTTCAAAATCACATAATAAATTCAATAATTAATTAACACAATTTAATAACCTCATCATCCCATGATTAATTCAAAAATCAAATATTTATTCTATGTAATAAACTGATCATATATCAGTACTAACAAAAATATGTATAGAAAACTCAAACCACAAGAAAGAAAGATTCAACACTACCACTACATTTTTGTTTAAAGGCAATGCTCATCGATTGAGGGACTTTATTACAAAAAAAACATGATATTACTTATCACACAAATCACTTATGTCATTTATGATATTAAATCCTCAAACATGCTAAATTCATATTATAAGGAATTCAATATAAATTATTCATTTTATGGATGTAATTTCAAATAAATGTTCAGTATGAAATTTATTAATACATTTATAAAATTTAGGACTTGGAAAGGGACCCAACCTCAAAAAATTAGGCTGAGAAAAATATTTATAACTCAAATGTGATATGATCACATACACACACCTCAAAAAACCACACATGTATGTGGAAATTATCATCACACATAAAAACTATTAACAGAAAAAAAATAAATAGTGTGGCAGGGACCAACACAGAACTAAAATATTAACCTCAACATAAGAACCCAATCAGAATCCAAATCATGGGGTTTGAATCCAAATAATGGGTTTAAACCCTTACTTGAATATAGCGACATTGAAATGAAAGAGATCTGAAACGCTTTTCCCATGCCAGAGGTAGTCTGAAAATAGACCAATGGGTCTAGAGGATCCCATTTCACAAACTTAGAACCAAATATACAAGGAAACTCAATTAATCCCAAGACATAGTGTTTCGACAAAGAAAAACTAGTGATGGAGGAGCCAAGCAGTCGATGTAAATCACAATACATATGAAGACATACTCCCTATGATGAGGTAGAAAAGTATCATGAAGAGACTAAAAGGTTTTAGTGCGTAGGGAGGACCATAGTGTAAGGTGTGTAATATGCCTCATATGGGGTATTGTGAGGGTCTCACTGCTCATGCAGTGCGCCCCCGCCTTTTAATCTGCTCCACCAATCACCTAATTGAAACAATATTAAAATAATTGATTTTATATAATAATAAAAATAACATTATTATTATTAAAAAATCAACTATTTAAATACAAATATCATATTTTATTTTATAAAAATAAAATAAATAGAATATTAAACTGGGTAAGCTTCATAGGTTATACCGCAACCATGTGTAGCCGAAGAAGATTCATTAAAGTGGACGTTTTTGGAGCCTATGCTCTCAAGACATATCTGGACACCTTTTATAATTATTGTATATTAACCCAATCAAAAAATCACCTTTATGTGTTACAACACTCAGAAAAATGTTTAGAATCTTGATTAAGAAAATCTATTGATAAACAGAAAATGTTTGAAAACCATACTTATTTAACCTTAGTTAAAAAAACAGGACATTAATATCTACCTACCATAAAAAAACCTCATCCCTGAGATTCCATTGGAAAATAATTTATTCGAATCTGACTTACCAATGTTGAAATGTTTCATTTGAAACAAATAAGTTACTTTTCCAAATGCCAAACACACTAGTAAACAAAACATAATTCCAACTGCTTAATTCTATAAAAAGTGATCCAAATCTCACCAAAATGGAGCTTGCATCCAAGGACATTATAAGGACCTCATTGAAGTAAATTGCCGAATGTTTACCTACCATCAAAAACAAGTTGTACATAGTTTCCTGGAATGACATTACAGTCCCAAAACCCACATAGACCCTTAAACTAGTGACATGCCTTTTAAAAGTTATTACATCACCGACCGTATGTACACAAAAGTGCTTACCTAACCAATGATGATATTTCCATGTAAATCCATCACATGCCTATTTAAAAAAAAACTAACATGTCAAAATATGAATGAAGGAATAGCCCAATAAAACCACACATCCAGCGTATATCATAGATAACAACCACTCCTCATGCTCGGCATTATTTAAAACATTATTGCATATTAAGACTAATGTTACATTAGTGTCTCTATGAAAAGGTCAATATAGATTACATTCTAACTACATTTGAAAGAGAACACTAATAGTAAACCGAGGTCACCAAAAAGATCAGTCAAACTACTAGCAGATGAATCTGTTAAAAAAATTATGGTGTCACCTACCGACACATTTTCCACAATTGATGCAACTCTACCCACCTTAGGATTGTCCATAATGTTGAGATAAAAGATCATCCACTCACCATTGTGCTATTTCATAGTATCTTAACTCAAGCACATGACATTATTCAAACCACAATCACTACACCAATCATTGATCATAAAATCTATAACTTAAACATATCGGCGTGTCAAAACACTTGAGTCCCAAAAAGTCATCTCGAGTAGTGGAAAAAGCTAAAACTAATTCCCATAAAATTATAAGGGTACTTCCAACCACAAGTTATCCCCTTATTAAAGATAAACGTCATCCCTCTCTCATGGTCATAGAAAACTGAAATCATGAGGTTCAAAATCCCCTTTTAATTTTATCCATTTTAATTAATTCGTTTCATCATTTTAACATTTAAATGAATTTAATCAAAAACACAAGTACTTTTTCATAACAAGTCACATGGTTTTCAGTTAACCCCTAAAGGAAAAAAGATATTCTATAAAAAAAACTCTTTAAACATTTCACGTATAGTGTTATTCAAAAATAAAAAGGTAATTTCACATATAAATTCTTTTTACCGTGTATAGCTCGTGATGATTCATTAATGTTGTATTTTATGGATCCGGTGCTCCTAAGATATATCATGACACCCTTGAAAATTATCATTTATTCACCCAAGTCAAAAAACAACACCTTTAAGTGTTCCAACACTTGTAAAAATGTTCTGGAGCTTAGTTAAAAAAAAACCGTCGATAAATGGAATAAGTTTTAAAACCTTCATAATTTAACACTGGTCCAAAAACACTAGACATTACCACATGACAAGTCAGACTCAAGATAAGGGACTTGGTCTCAATATACTTTCATTGATTTATATCTTTATGGTATACACCTATATTATTTTACAATGTGTATATATGCCCCATTTTACATGTTATATCATGAATTTACCTACTCTCATTGTATTTAATGTTTTTTTAAATTTTTTCCTCTAATGGGGATTATTATTAAAATATTACTGAATTGATAAGAAGAATTTTATTTTAAAATAATTATCTTTAAATGTTTTTCTTGAAATACCTCTTTTTCTATTTCATTATATTTAAATTATGTATATGGGCATAAAATATTGCTATATTATTTTTCATTTATCTTTTTTTATTTATTTAAATGGGTTTCAAAAGGAATTTGATTACTTATTTTACATGGAATATTTTGTAATATGATTAAAAAGTTGTTCTAATAATGGGTTTTATAGAAAAGATGAAATTTATATTTTCATGAATAATATTTGATTTTGGGACTCCAATGAAATATTTGTTGTTTTACTAAAAAACCCATTATTTATTTTTTTTGTAATTTAGGTATTGAAAATGAGGATTATAAAGAAAATAAAATAATGGTATTGAAAATATATTTTTAAAAGAAAATGGTTTTTTGATATCCAAAAGTGTTATGCTTGTGAGTTTAAACCTGTATTGTGAAATGAATTATGGTAAACCACTGAAATCATAGTGTTTTTTACATTATATGGTACATCAAAATTATACATGAGAAACATGCCCACCCATATATCATTATGTAATCCCAATATCTGTTAAAATGAGGTGGCCCAGATAGATCCAAAAAACCCATTACAAGTTTAAATGGGGTTTCCTAGATTGATCCAGGTAAACCCATTACAGATTAATATGGGTTGGACCAAATTGAACCAAGAAGACACATAATATCTTAAATGGTTCGTGTGCCCAAATAATGCTCTAATTCATTGGGTAATGATAATATTGGTAGTAAATTTTATGGTTGCTCTAACTAAAAATGTTTGACTGGTTTTTTTATATGATTTTATAAGTTAGAAAAATAGGTTTTAATTATTCTTTATGGAATTTAATGATTTTATTTGAGAAAAACGTGTGTTAGATTTTCATTTGATTTTTTTTAATTTCATAGTCTTAATAATAATTGAAGTTAAAGGTAAATGTTATATTATTTTTCATGTGTTTATTTATTTATCAATTCTACATTTTTTATATCCCAAACATTGATTTTCATGCCTATCCCCGATTTTTTTTTGTGATTTTACGAGGATGGTAATAGAATTGAACTACTCATTTTGATAGTTTTGGAGATTTTAAACGGAATGAAATAATTATTTATTTTCATATATTTATATTATGGAGAAAATATATTTTAATCATAAGTTTTGACTTTGTATTCTATATTTTGTATGTATCTATTATGACCAAATTATCTTACACTCTTATCATAAACAGATTCTAAACTTAAATAGAATGAATTATTGAATTAAAACTATTGATTATATAAATTTCTGGGTTAGAGACTTATTGTATGTATAATAGTACTGTTTATATAAATTTATAGGATAGAATAATTTGAACAACATAACATTTAAATATTTCACCTAATGGTAAAGATAAAATGTTAAAGCATTAAAGATTATATTGTTGCTTCATTTAAACAATATATGTTCAGAATAGTTTTTTATAGAGGAAACAAGGAGGATTTATTTGTAAGGAACAAAGAGGATAATAAATTTCCTAATAAAAATCCAAATTTTTTTATAATAGGAAAAATAGTATTTTCGAGTGACGACACAGATGAAACAAGCTATAAATGGTTACATTATCCTTTTTTGTAAGGAACCCAACCATGGGGGAACATTTATTTTATGATAAATTTCATGATAAAACATCCCCAATTATTCAGTATATCATATTATGTTGTTACATTAGAAGGATGGATCAATTATCTAGAAAATATATTTCAACTAATGAGATTTTCAGAACGTCAAAAGGAAGCCCTTTTTATTCAGGATTTTCAAGGTGAAACTAATAGATGTTGGTATCTCATTATGAATACCATGTAGAAATATGTTATTTATTCCATGTAATTGGAATCATTCAAAGATATTTTCATTGATAAATATTTCCCCAAGGATGCTTGAATATGGGAGGAAAATCAATTCATATAATAGAGGGAAAAAATTGATGATTTTGTAGATTCGTATAACGAAAAAATCACAACATTGTCCACGAATATGAAATATTCTATCCAAGACACTTATATTATGACAAATATGTTTATCTAATGGATTTATCCATCTTTATAGAGATCATTGGATTATAATTTGAATGTTATGAAAATGTGGTTTATTTTGTTGATAATGTTGAGATAGACTTTGCTGACACGTATGTTTATTGAAATGACAATAATATGAAAATTTCATAGTGGAAGATAATATAAAAAACACATTCTAATATGTCCATATTTATTCCCCCAAAATGTTTCAAATTCATAAAATGACATTTCAATTAATGTTTGACATGACCTGGAAAGTGTTTCAAATGTTGTTAGTTTGGTTATGGATTTGTGACTGCAAAGAAAAGAGCATTGAAAAACAAAGAATGGAATAACAAATACCAGTCCAATAGTGATATGTTATTGTTGCAATAAGTTGGTTAATTGTTCTAATTAATGTGTGATGTTATTTTTAATGGATGGAATTCATTATTATTAGAAATAGAAAGGTGTAGTAAAGTCATTTTATTCCACTAAAATTGATATTGTTCAATCAATAGACTTCATGAAACATATGTTACATGTTTATTAAAATTATGCAAATAACTAGTTGTATTCTATATCTACACATTTATTCATTTCTAATAAATTTAAATAAAATTTGGAAATATCATGTAATTGTTGTAAGATATAAGTTTTGGTGAAAAATCTGGGTGGAAGTTTTATAGAAATAATGATTTATAAAAAAAATTCCTATTGATTTCAAGGGGATGGTCTTTCCTAAAAATCTTGGTTAACTATCAATAGAATAGTTTTATATCATTCAACAAATTGAAAGGAATTCAATTTATCAAGATAAAATAGATTTCAGTTTTCAAAAAGTTTTGTTAAAGGATTTCATTTCTCTTTGAACATACCAAGAAGCATGAAAATGGATTAGTGATGTTAGTGAATGTTACCTAGATCATATTATGGAAATGAAGGAAAAATTTCAAATTTGATATTATCTAGATGAAAATAAACAGATGGATATTTTTTGGATGACTTTCCATGTTACATTTTTGATCAAGTGGTTGTGTTTTGTGTTGAATTTGTTTCCAATTCTATCCATATTTATAAACCCACTTATTGAATCGATGAAGTTAAAATTTTATAACTGATAAATAAATTAAAAAAGTTGTTAGATAATGGTTTCATTTTACTAAGAACTTCACCCTGGTGTGCATCTATCTTGTTTTTTAAAACGAAATATATTTCAGTGAGACTTTTTTATTAAATATAGTGCCTTGAATGAAAACATTATTATGAAAAAGTATAATTTTCCTCATATTGGTGATTTGTTTGTTCAACTCAAGTGATATCAGCAATTTTCAATGGTTTAGATAAGGTTGGGGTTCCATATGTTGAATGTGAAGGAACCCAACATTATGAATACTAGGATTCAAACCAAATTTGGGAACTATGAGTTTTCATTTATGTAGTTTGGTTTATCTAATGCACCTACATTACATTTGGACCTTATGAATAGAATTTTTTATGAGTTGCTCGACATGTTTGTTGTTGTGTTTGTTGATGTGATTTTTATATATTATAAAATTCAAGAGGAACATGAAAAACACAGAAGGGTTTTTTTAAAAAAAAATTAAAAAAAACTATTTGGGAAATTTAGAAATTGTGAAATTTGATTTAAACAAATTTCATTCATTGGAAATGTTATTTATAAAGATGGAATAACTATTGAACTTGTTAAATAAAAGTTACAGAAGAATTTTCATGAACCAAAATATAAAATATATTCATATTTATAATCAATTAACAAGTATATATTGGAATTTTATTGAAAAAATTTCTTGGTTGTCAATCCCAAAAAACTAAGGTAACTCAAAAATAAGTTTATTTTATTTAGAAAAATTAATGTGATGATTTTTTACAAGAACTGAAAATTATTTTGTTGAATGCTCATGTTATGGACATACCTTCCAGAAATATTGAATTTTTCATTTACTTTAATGACTCATTAAAATGACCTTGTTTTTTATTAATATTGAATGATAAGGTAATTTCTTATTCTTCATGACAATTGAAACCATGTGAGTTAAATTACCCTATAAATTATTTGGAATGAGCTATTGTGGGTTATTCATTAAAAATTTGGCAGAATCCTTTGTAAAGGGAAAACTGTGAAATATATATTGATCACAAAATTTATAAGTATATATCACTTACAAAAATAGGAAATGATATAGATAATATGGCTGGAACTACTCATCGATTATGATTGCACAATTCATTAACATTCGGTAAAAGAAAACAAAGTGGATGATGATTTGAGTGAAGAATGTAATGATATATTAACCATATTTCATTTGAAACATAGAACACTTATAAATTATTTGATGAAATTTAGACTATATGTTTTTGATTCTGGGACATACTCTGTATTTCTTTAGGTTTTAGTGGAGTTGATTTTTTAGATGGAATTAGGAGAGCCCAAGAGGAAGATAAGTCCATATAGAAAAAGTATAATCTTATAAAAAGAGCAAGCTTATTAATTTTAATATTGAACAATATAGTGTTTTAGGATATTAAAAAATATTATATGTTATTTGTCATTCGCGGTCAAGGAAATAGTTGTTGACTGAACCTCATAGTTCTCTATTTTTTATTCATCTAGGAATCAATAATATGTAATGATACCATCAATAATATTACAGCTGGGACAAAATGAAAATAAAATTTTACTGAACTCCCAATGAAGTGTTAAACTTATGAATAGGTTAAAGTAGAATTTGAATTACTAGAGGGGATGGTTCAACCATTTTTAGTACTAGAGTGGGGAAGGGGAAATATGTTAATTGATTTTATTATACGAGTGCTAAATAATTCTTAAGGTAATAATGATATTTGGGTTGTTGTTAACATGTTAAATTAATCTATATGTTCTATTCTCTTTTGAGATACAATGTATTCATATTTTCTTTCTTCACATTATCTAAAGGATTTAGTTAGGTGAAATTAAGTTCCTCTCTTCAATATATTAAACTATGATATGAGGTTCACATCCATTTTCGGAAAAATAATTCATAATTCATTTGGTGTTGAATAATTTTTCATTATTGATTTTAATACAAAAAACTATAGACAATATGAGTGGGATATTCATACCATGGGTGATATTATTAATTCTTTCTCAATTTATTAGCAGGGATGTTTGGATTTCCAAATTTTGTTGTTTGAGTTTTCTTGTAATAAAAGATTTCATTCTAATATATAGATGGAAATATTTGAGGCATTATCTGGAATGTGATAACAGGAACCTAATTCTCAGATTATGTAGGATAAATTAATTTTATAGGAACAAATTAGTTCTTGGAAACAACATATAAATTTTATTTTATTTAGAGAAACATGAGGAATGATCAGAACATACAGAAAATATATGTGGATAATAGAAAAAAAGATCAATCTTTTGATGATGGAGATAATTTTTTTTCAAATTTTATTTATTGAAAATTGTTACTAATTTTGCTATGAATAGAATGATGGGTCCATGTTTTATTTGACCATATAAAATCTTGGTGAATGTTGGATCATTTCCCAACTAAGTAGAGTTTCTATTGATTTTATCTTAGGTAGACAACGTATTTAACATTTCAATACTAATGAAATATATGAGAGATTCCTATCATATTATATGCCCAAATGTAGTTCAGTTAGAGGGGAAATTTTATTATGATTAATATATGGTTAATTTTCTTAATAATATATAGCAATAGTTGTAGAATAAGGTGATTCACTAGGTTAAAGTTTTATAGAAAACCATATGGTTGAATAAGAATCATTGGAATCTGAATATTCTATGATAGAAAGATATCATAAAATGTTTAATTAGTGAAGAAAATTTTGAGCATTTAGTTTTTAAAATGATATATTGATGGAAAGACCCTATTTAACATATAATAAATCATTTTCTTATGAATTTTATTGTTATACATGTTTTTAAAATATTAAGTAATTTATAATCCAAAAGTTTTTTTTAATTAAACTCATTTATTATAAGGTTTTATTTAAAAATTGAATTTCAAAATTTTAGGATTATAATTTGTTAAAATTAATACCATTATTAAAATAATAATAAAAAAATTTACATTGGGAAATATTTTGTGATATTTTAGAAAGTATTGATTTATTTTGTGAATAGTGAAAATTACAGTTTTTTATAAAAAAGTATTTTATTTTTAATAAATCATGTAATTTTAGAGTCCCAACATGTTATCAATGTGTTTCCAATTATCCTTTTAATTATTTATTAATAATTATTCCACCTAATTAGTTTTTAATCAAGTATATATTGGTTTTTAAAAAAAATTTTGTTATTGGTTTTAAAGACACGTTTTTCTAATAACCATTCTAAAATATATAATATTTCACATTTTTATTTAATTAAAATAATAACTAATGAGGAATGTTTAAAACGTAATGAATAGGTTATATATGACTGAATAATATTTTTATTTTCAGTAAATTATTATTATTATTATTCAAAAATTTAATATAGAATAATCTTTTTTTCTAAAAAATGCATTTAAAAACATGATGTCTCCATGTGACTGCATGATTAATATTAAATTAAATTTTATCACTTATAAGAATTTAATTTTTAAAATTATGTTCTATATTTTTAATCAAAAAATTTATATTTTATAATATGGTGAATTTAATTTTTTACCAATTTTATTAGTGAATATAATTTAAATTAATCATAGTGAGTTTGAAAAAAAGCATATTACAGTGGCACCGAACATTAAAATTATGGTGGAAATGAAAAAAACAATCACCAAGAACAAATTGGATGGACATATTTAAACTTTATAACTTCTAGTATAAATTTATTTTTATCTTATTAGATCCAAATTACATGTTAAAAAACATGGTTGTAATTCCCTATTTCAAAATGTTACATGTTTCCCACTCACCTCCCTTATAAAAGGCCTTCACCAACCCTCATTCTTCAAACATTTAAAGATAATTTTATAGGAAAATAACTACCCAAATAACATATAAAATTCAATAAATTAATCCTTGAAACATTAATTTGGTCATAAATCCATCCATGTAAGGAACGTGGTGAAAACTAAAAGTAGTTACTAGAAGAAGATGTGATGTTCATTAACATGTGTTTTAGTTTTATTTATTTCTCCACCACTTGAACAATTCATATAGAATTATTATAATAATAAAATTAGTATTATCAATATACATATATTATTTTATGTTAAGTTTAATCCTTATAACAATACACAATTCATTCCAATGATGTTTTAAATCATCCCTCGTGCATACAACAAACTAAAAAATTAATAAACTATGTCATGTGTTTTTCCATTGCCACCTACCAAGGATAAGATTAATAGAATAAATACTGTTTATATATGATATTAAAGAAATTTATAACATAATATTACCTCTATATTCATTATATCATATACGTCCTCTTTTATATTTCATATCGTATGCGATATGATAATGTTGCTTGTGAGTACGGTGGACTGCTGTCTCGCGAAGAAATGTGAAGCATTTTTCAATAATGTGTTACATGAAAGGTAATATTTGTATCTAAAATGAATATATATAATATTAATGATATAATTATTATATTAATGACATTATTATATTACAATAAAAAAATATAATATTTTCTTCTTATAATCTCACACTTTGGAAAAGGGATTACATCGTTCGTAAACAGGTAGACTATCAGCTCATCGAAGCAATATAATACTTATTTTTTCATCACCAAATCAAAATAAAGATATAATGATATATAATTAAGTAATATGGTATTTAAGATTTAATTATCATTCTATTTAGATAATTTTTTATTACCCTCTTTTCAAAACGATCATTGAAAAATTTGAATGTTACTCACACATACATATGACATACCATCTCCATGATCATAACGTTAGTTAATTTTATTTTAATATTTCATGATTATTTTTAGGAATATTATATATCTATAAATATTATAATTATATCCTGATTAATATTCTACAAATGTTTAAATAATAATCTCATTTACCATAATTGACCTACCAAATTCAGTTTAGACAGATAAACCGAATATGAAAAAATGACAATGTTAAACTTAACTGGTAAAGGTGTTATATATAAATTGTTAATAAGATAAATAAATAAATAATAGAAATGAAAAACATTCTAAATAAATTTAATGATAAACATATTTATATATTTCAAGAAGATAAAGACACACATCGCAAGTATGAATTAAGGAAACATACATCATCTCAATCTCCTTTTATTGAGGTTTATTTGGTAGTTATACAACTATAATATATTATAAGTTGTAAATAGATAAATTTTGACATTTTATATCATTAATTTATCTATTCCCAGGTTATTTAATGATTTTTCAATTTTATCCTTTCAAGGGGTATATGATTCAAATATTTCTGAAGTTATAAGGGATTTTTCTTTTAAAAACATTTTTTATGCTTTCCTTCCAAATAATAATGTTTCATGTTTATGTAATTAAAATGAGTTTATGGACATAAAATAATTATAAATTATATTTTATATATCTATTTTAATTTCATAATTAGATTTAAAAACGAATATTTTTACATGTTTTACACTAAATGTTTTAATAACTGAAAAGGTTATTATGGAAATGGAAATGGGGTTTTAAAAGAAAAGCATATTTTGATATTAATATAAGATTAAAATGGAATTTTGAAATTATATATGATAAATAAACTAGGAGAATAATGTTTTTATCCATTATATTCTACTTGAGAATTATACATGTGATATGGGTTCTACCAGATAGCATCGTGTAAGACTGTTATATATTAACATGGGGTGGCCTAGATAGAGATTAGTAAGCCCATTACAACATATCATGGGGTGTACTAGATATCATTGTGAAATAACATTAATGATTACCATGTGGTGGAACAGATAACATTGGGTAGGCGCACAATACCATAAATAATGGCTTCCCTCAGATATCACTCTAATGCATCATGTGATGATAATATTTAATGTTTGTTGCATGATTATTCAAATTAAAAGTGGTTGAATGTTTTTTTTACATGATGATTTAATTGACCAAAAGATTATTAAATTTATTTAAATGGGTTTTAAATTTTTTATATGAGAATAATGTGTATTTTTTATATGAAAATGTTTTATGTAATATTTTAAATAAACATTCAATATAAAGGATAACATTACATGGGATTTCATTTGTAAACTGGAATAAAAGTGTTCCATAATTTTGTATCCCTTATAGAAAATTTTCTTCCTATATCAAGTTTTAAATTGATTTTTATCAGTATTTAAGGATGGGTAATTGAATGAAAATAGTCAAGTTTAAATTTGTTGTTATTTCAGTGAAAACAAATCATTATTTGTTTTAAATATTTTATATTTTTGAAAAAATAGTTACTAATAAAAGTGTAAACACTATATTATATGGTTTTGTTTTGAATTTTTTAGGTTGTAATTCTATAAAACTCTAAACCTAAAAAGATCCTAATGTGTATGAGAATTGAATATTATCCTAAAATTGAATATTATTTAATGTTTAATGTTAGGGGCTTATAAATTATCAAAATCTTTCTTTCAAATAAGCCATGTGTTTTTCCATTGGTAAGTGTATACCAAAATCATGGCTTTAATATGTTGTGATTATATCTTTTAGAATAATCATTTAATAGTTAGGTTACCATAAGTGTGACATAGACATAGGATAATTATTAATCTTTATTTTAGGATACCTAAGGTGTATCCTAGGATTAGGTGTGCATTCTTATTGTGCTATACATACTATGATTTTAGTTGAACCATTTGATAAATGAATATAATTACTAATTGGAATACCTTTGATTATCCTATAAGATTAATATTATGCATATTGACTATAAATTCCTTTTGAAATACCCATGGATTCGACTTGGGGTTTATTTTTTACAAAGCTATACATAATCCCCTTGGATTCAACACAATTACTATTGGTTTGGAATGCCTTTGGTAAACCCAATTGGTTATTATTTATGCATATTAAAATAAAATTCCTTTGTATATACCATTTTTTTTGTATCCTAGTGACTTGTAATGCATTTGGTTATGATAATTATATTCAGATGTTTCATATTGATTTGAATTACGTATGAATTTTTATTGGGATTTGATAGTTAATTTTGAATTAAAATTCCATGGATATTCTCCAAGAATTTAACATTGAACCTATTCACATGAGATAAAATAAAAATAGGCATCAAATACTAATTGAGTCATGTATGGTTGATCACGATGGTTATTATAAAACATGAGCATCTATGGTATTATATTTTATACTTCCATTATTTTTTTATAAAAATCAACATTCACTTTAACATAGAAAATAATTTTTATATATGTTGTTGATGATGGCCTACTGAATCATACACACACTCTTCTTAGGATACTATTGTTCCCTGAGTAGAAATTATGGTTATAAGAAAGGATAAGGTAATACACCATGTGACTAATTCCTAATTTGTTAGCTAGTTTGGAGAATGAAATATGAGGTTATTCTAGGTCTCATATCCAGTATTGTGATGTTTCCAATTTTTTCAATTTCGTTATTATTATTTGGATATTGGTGGTTATGATCTACCTTAATGACACAATTTTCATAACATTACATATATTTCTTTTTTATAATACAAGTTATGATTATTTATTGTGTTTTTTTGGGATTTCTATTTCCCTATTATTCTAATGAATGTAATTGTAACTATTTAACATATTATTATGTTACAATAGTAGAGTATAATCTCCACACTTTACCTCTTCAAACCCTTTCATATATTTATAATTCATTATAATAAGGGGAGAAATTCCATGGGTCACATGTCATCACCTGCCCAATACATCCAATATGTCCATGGATAGAGGGTCCTTACAAAACAGATGGATGGTTGAGAGATTATTTTGGGAAGAATAGATCTACCACCCTCATGATTTTACATTCCACCCATTGGAAGTAAATGAGTATTATTTATCTTTCAGTCCACATATTGGATATGGTAGCACGATCCTTCGTTTTTAGAGCATCATCCACCATGTTCTTATTCATTATGTTGTAATGTATCAAGTAGTTATGGTTTATCATTAACTACAACCATCTCCATCGTTTCATGTTTAGATCATTATATGTAATTATATACATTAATATCTTCCTATCAATATATATGTATCATATGTTTCACCATAGAGATTATTTCTCCCGATAGTCAATGAAAATATTAACACTATTATCTATAAATCACTCATCAGATAAAATTTTTCATGAATATTTAATTAAGGTCTGCCATAATATAAAAACATGTCATTATTAATGATACACATCACAATCCTTTATTGGATGCATCATTGTATAATAAATTCCTTTCTCTACTATTAGGTAATGTGGGAAAGATGCTACACTGAACCTTCCACAGCTCATTGTGAATGTTTCTTCACATTTATCTATCTATTGAATCATCACTCACATATGAGAAAATGTAGTTTGTGAGTTTGATAGTTATCCAAATCTACTCATAAGACTCTGATAGTATCTATCCAATCTATGAAAAAAATGATATTTATTTTAGTGGTGATTTTTGTAAATTATTTAATTATTGAATTTTTAAGGGTACGAAATATATTATCTAAATCTAGATTACAAGACCCAATAATGAAAATGTGTACAAAAATAATTCACACTTTCTCAATTTGTAATATGATTTCTATTTCACCAAGGTTCATAGAAAAATACTCATGTAATCTTAATCCTCTCCATTTTCGATATAATATATGATAATTTCATTAATAAATACTATTAATAATTTAATGAGAAAATTTGTAAAGAGTATATTGAATCGATCCATGTAGATAAAATTTCTGTTTTTTCAGTAGAAATTGTGTCATGATGAATTTATATCTACCATATCTTGTATGAAAGGTTTCTTTAGGTACATCCATTCATTTCACCCTCAAATTTAGATACCAAATTAAAGGTCAACAATTAAAAAGTATTGAACCCCGAGTATTTGATAAAACAATTAATCAATATGATGTAGAGAATAATTTTTATTGATTGTGATTTTGTTATTTTTACAATAATCAATGATGTGATATTGTAAAATATAATTATTCTAAAAAAGGAGGTAGAGTTGAACCATGATTGAAGCACAGGGTTAAAATAATTATCAAGACTATCTAGAATATTCTTCTTCAAATTACTCTAATTAAATAAGGGTCATTATATAAGATGTCATTGATATATATAGCACTAGGTATGAGTTCAATAGAAAAATAAACAATAATATCTAGAAGAAACCATGTAACTCTTCTAGAAATACTTTAATATAATCGCACACAATAGAAATATGATTAATATCATATTTTAATTTAACCAATTAATCTAAATTCCCATAATCCATCGATATTTAGACCTATATAATGGATGTAAGATAGATAGGGAATTTATGATATTCCTTGTATCAAAATATTAATATATGTTTACATAGTATATGAAGTGTGGCTTACCTATCCTGGAATTTATTGTGTTCTCTATTTAATGGATGTTGAACCAAACCCAAGAAGAACCACTACTTGTCGAATAATAATATTTTAAAAAAAAAATTAACACAATATTCTTCTGAAGAGTAGAATATTCATGGGATTAAATCATATTAAATATATGATTTTTTTTATTAATAATTAAATATATTTTAATTGCAGGGTTTATCTAATAATATTAAATAATTTTCATGATATAAATGAATTAATAGAATTAGGATCATATAATATATTTTCATATTGAGCGTATGCATGACATCCTCAATTTTAGGATTCCTTATTTTAAGCCTTATTATCACAAAAATTGTTTACATGAGTATTAATTTATACAAAAAATAGTAATAAATCACACGATAAGAAAAATAAATTATAATAGGTAATAAATTATGACACTTTTTTAATATATTATATTATAGGATCGTCCTGATTAATAATTGGTTCATCATAGTTTTTTTTAATATCAATATCCCAAAAAATAAAAAATCCTTCTTGATAGATATTTAGGTTAACTGAGGTAAACATTCATATATTACCTCATTTTACAAGATTATTCATTACATATCATTATAAATCACTCCTAATAACATAATGTTTTCTTTTCTATTGAGATTAGATACTTATGAAACTTAATTTAAAACATTTTAGAATACTTAAAAAATTAACTTCACACATGATACCATTTAAGAATATCAAACATTTTATTATCTTTTGTAACAAAGGGATTGAGAACATATAAATGGGTTACATGATATGATCATCATGGGTAAACATAAGAGATATAAAACAAATATCATATGTGAGAATATTATGAGAATATGGGTATGGGAGAATAATCAAGATTCATGAAAAAAATATAATTTAATCCACTATATATCATAAAATATGAGTAATAGAATTTGACTTTTAGAATAATATTATTTATAAGTCATATGATTGTGCAAACATGAGTCAATAATCATTTTCAAAGGGAAATTCAATTTTTTTTCACAAAATAAAAATGTTGGAAAATTATAAGAATAAAAATAATAACATATTTTAATGCTAACTATTAAGAAATTCGCATCCTAATTCGCAAGTCTGAACAACTTCCCATAAAAAAGTGAACTCTGTATGACCACCAGCATCCACTGACATAGTTTACATGTGCTAACCTCCACTATACCATCCCAATATTATTAAATTTATAAATTAATAAAATTTATTGATGGGTTATAATGGACACAACAATCACATATTAAAATACCATATATATGTGTTCCATAATAGCTTCAAATAATTAATTTTTTTGTAATAAATGAACTAACACATGTAAAATAAATAAGTATCCTAAAAACATTAACATAACATTATCATAATCTATCCAGCGGAAAATTGTTGTATTTTTTAATTATAGAACACACCCAAAAATTTAAGAGAATCATTAAAACATATCAAAATTGATGAAAAACCCCCATTTATATGACAATTAGTTAAATTATTTTAATAAATAATAAAATTATATTTTTTATAAATATTATTTTAATTAGAAAAATTAAAAAAAACTATTTATATTTTAATTTGGAAAACCACAAGAAAACATGTTTAAGAATATTAATAAATGAGAACTATTATAAAACCATGAAAATGTGTTTATGAAGTGATTTCTAATAAAAGAATATTTTTTTCACACTGTTATAAAGAGATAAATAATTAGTGGAAAATAGCCATACAAAAAATGATAAAAGAAGGATATTTTAGTAAATTATGGAAATTAAAATTTTAACATTAAAAAATCAATCATATAAAATGATATTGTTATATTCATTAAATCAAATAATAAATATGGGTATTGAAGAAAATGATTCCTGAAGAGAAAAGAGAAGCAATGTTATTTTTTCATAGATTAATTACTTCAGGTGAGTAATAAATAAAGTGGAGGTGAAATTATAATAATACATTTAAAAATACTAGAAAATTATTGAGATGTAAAATATAATAGGTTTTATATTAAAATATCATATAATTTTCTTAGAAGGAAACATAGTTATGATAATCTTGACTTCAATATTAGATTGATGTGAAAATATTTATCTTTAATCCATCCTTCCACAGAAGCAAATTAACCTCCTATATAATAAAAATTTAATTTTTATAATATAATTAAAAAAATTATTCAAAATTAATAGATTTTATATTATTCCATTATATAAATTCATTACACAAAAATTAGTTATTTATCATTTATTTTTTCCATCACATGTTAATAATTTTGATCATTTTGTATGAGTTTCATAATGGAATGTTATGTTTCCATTATTTGATACAATGTTAATAATTCATATATTAATATAGTTCGTATAATATTTTTTTAATAAAATTTATTTATTCTCTTATTCATTTTATTTAATTAATAGGAATGATTTGTGAGAATGGTATTCATGAAAAGAATTTTTCAATTAATTTACATATAAAAATTAGTTACATAATATTGATGATTGATTTTTATGTCTGACATAAAGAACAATATTCATGACATATATTATTACTTAATATCATAAATTTACATTATTAATTTCATGATAATTATTCATCATAAAATATGGAATTGTTAGTACAATACTCATCATGGAAGTGGTTGAACTGATCTAAGGAAAAACCAACTCTACTTGTGATTGAGTAAGATCATAGAATTATATAATAATGCTATTATCTTACTCAAAGCATAATGATATTAATAAATCATATTTATATTGATTGATGAGATTAATAAATTTTGTATATGAAAAGTTAATTGAAAACTAATGTCAAGAACATAGGCACCTACTTGATGAATTGACTCCTCATTGACATGGGTTTCGTTGTAATAAAGGTTTTATGATTAAATCTTCCAACAGAAACCTATAAAAATTTTATGAATGATTTGTAAAATGTAAAATAGATCAATATTCAATATAAATCTTAATGTTTTTAGTGGTTTGGAATGGGCAGATGAGGGGTCCATTTATACGTATGTTTTTAGTGTCATTTTTATACTTATTCATTAATTATATTATAAGGTAGTCATTTTAAAATATATGTTGAAAACGAACAGAAAATAATGAAAATTAGATATGGTATAATTCATTTATCAATCATACAAACATTTAATGATATAATTTTTTGATATTTTATGCCTTTTCCAATTATTTTATCGCATTTTACCTCATATTTCCATGACTGATATAACTCAATATTTACCATGGTAACATATTTTTATACCCAAAAATTAAGTTGGCATAATTTACCAAAATTGTAAATTCTGATTAAATTTTATTAAACTTCTTAATATTTTTCAATTTCTAAATAAATAAATTTTATCAAGTAAATAAAACATAAATATATAAAAAAAATTTCTTATTGGAAAAATAATTGCAACATTATGTGTTGTTAATCATATTTTATATCAATTACCAATTAAATTAGTGTAATTTAATTTTTTTATAAATTAAAATTTATCATTAGAATATTTATATAAAATTGATTAACTTAATTTATTAAAATATAAATAAAAAAGATAAAATTAGTTATTGATAAAAATATCATTTTTAACAATATATTAATATTTCAACATCATACTAAAATAATTTTTCATAATATAAAATTTTATTTTTATAATTAATTTGTTATTAAGATAATTAATCAAATATAAAAAAATACTCAAATAACTGTTTACTCATAATAATAAAAATATGTGATGCATACAATATATTTATATAATAAAATATTTTAATTAAAGGTTAATTATTATTTATTTATTTATTATTTTTGAATTAAACTATTTTTAAGTAAAACTATATCCCATTGTATAAAAATAAACAAAAATTATCCAATGAAAATATTATGAGTGGTCTTATATCCAACACTTGTATTTTTCGAGACCCTATATATAAAAGATAAATTTTATCTCTATTTTTATCCTTGTATAAATTATTTAAAATCATTCACCATATTTATTTAATTATTTATTATCATGTATATTATATACCAAATTTTAAAACATATTTCCTATGTTTCCATATTTCTTGGGATCACTAAGGAAAATTATGAGGACAAGGATTACATGTCCGTGATAGTTTTTTAATTTTGGTTATATTCCTTTAATATTTATCTTAATGTTGTTTTATATACAAGTTTCATAATGTATTAATTTTTATCTCATACAAAAATATGGTATCTCTACATAATGTATCATAGTTAATTTTAATTTTAGGTTTTATGCGTACCAAGATAATCAATATAGTTTTTTTATTTAATGTAATTTTACAATGTAAACTCATTCAGTGTTACACTCCATACTCATGATTCCTATCATCAAGGGGTCTTAAAAATCATTCAAGCTATCATATCCCATTTTGAATCAATGTATGATGACCTATGTGCTCCTGATTCTAGTCATTGTGGGGTATAAAAAATATTTCAATATTACATATACCATTTTTCATTAATGGATGATCACCTATATGGGACATGGTTAAACATGTAGGAAATCATTGATGAAATCAAAGTAAAATATTTTATTATTACAGTGTCTAATATGTTGATCATAGAGCTATGAGTTTTTATAGTTAGAATGATTTAATATACAAATAATTTTGAATTTGTATTCAAGCATCTTTTTGGATTATGAGAAGGTAAATATGAATCATTTACACCAAAATACCTATGTGATATGATTTTCCAATTATAATGGTTAGATAATTTTAGACTTTAAAAAATGGGCGGAAACTAATTAATAAAATTATAAAGTATCATTTGTTTTAGTATTAAAGATAATATACTAAATTCTATTTCAATTTTATATTATAAAATCAAATTAAACCCCAATGAAAAAGTATAACTATAATCAATTATAGATAATTATAATATTCAAATTTGATATAATCTTTCAAGAGTGGTACAAAATCTTTCAAGACATAGTATTCCAAGAGAAGAAATCATATTTTATGAGACTTTATATTACTAATTCATATCTAAGTATTATAGTGAATAATATCCCTTTCTATCTAAAAAATTTATTGTTTAAAAATATCTCTAATGTATCATATTTTTAACCATGTAGAGTGATATCTAAATGATTTATTAGGAAATGGATACTAATTGCATGTTTTATCACATTTATTAACCCTATAAAAAGATGGATATATATGAGTGGTTTAATATCTCTAAGGATATTTTTTTATGCATTCTTTTGGTTATTATATTAGTGGAATCTCATTTAGTCAATAATAATGGGAATATGGAATGTGTATATATCCCTAGATTTAGGATCCTGAATAAATTTAGCAATAAAATCATTCATTCCTCCCCTCCTAATAGATTCCATTGTTTTATTTTTTGATTAACCATTTTGATATATTGTCTTCAAAATGTTTTTTTATTTTTTGAAACATTATATTTTGTAAAAGAGTGTTTTTGAAAAATACGATAATTTTTAAAAGGGGATTCACTGATGAATACTTTTTATCGTAATAGTAAATATAACACAATTGGAAATACCATTGTAATAATGATCAATTGGACTAACTCTAATAAAGAATATCAAAATAACTTTGGGGGTGAAATTAAATCACACTGAATCTAATAAAGAAGTTTTATCTTAATGAGAAGTGGTAAAAATTGAGATGTTTCAAAGTGAAGAAGTCATAATGTTGCTGAAGAGTTTTGTAAGAAGATATTGAATTTAGGAGTTATAAGGTTTTCATAATTTATTAAAAAATAAGATTAATATTTTCTAGTCATGGGGTTATAAAATATAATGAAAAACTATGATGATGAAATATTTTTATAATATAAAGTAATCATAATGACTGTATCAGTTCCTGAAACCACGAAATAGAAATTTAGATCCAAAAGTACGAGACACAGATGTTTTTCTAGAGTCTGAATGTATAAATATGATAAATTTTAAAGAAATTTAATGTTTTTTAGTGGAGTTAAAATCATATACAGAATATAGTAATCATAAGTCCATCATAATGAGTTTAATATTATAATGTAAAATGGTTCTTATTAAACAAATTCAATAATAAAAGGATAAGGAAGATCCATTAGACCAAGAGAAGACGTAAATCCATCAGATCAGGAACCAACACTGATTCATCAAGATTAATGAATCCCACTAATAAAACAGTGGTGTGATAATATTTTATTATGAAGATACATCAGAGGGAGATAAATTATGAATAAGTAGTAAAGATTCTAAAAAGTATCTATTTTCTCAAGAATAATCAAAGGGAAAGTTCAAAGTTGCAGTCAAATAAAATTGTGAGATCAAAAATTTGTCATCTAAGAAGATCATCATAATGAGATGAGAAATAATGGAAGATCATAATTAGTTATTGAATATAAATATGGGGAAGTTATATTGGATTTAAGAAAAGTTAGTTTTAAAGATAAGAATAATATTTAATAAATATTGATATTTGTTAAAGATGTCAAATTTTAAATTTTAATGTTAGTGCTTTTTGGAGTTTTATAATTTGAGTAAGTGGTAAATGTTTCTGAGTATGTCACTTTTTCTTTTCTGAGTCACCTATAAATAGGACACGTTATTCTCATTTTGAAACATTCGACGAAGATATAAAATAAGGAGCAATATATAATTCAAGTTAACATTCCATCTCGATAGAGATATAATTGGAAGATTGTAAATATATTATTTCATTTACCAGATTGAGAAACATCATATTGAGAAGATTATACCAGTTCTATTGGACTGAGGAAGAAGAGAATGATATTTTAGATGATTTTTGGATGTAAAGACTTAGAAATAGAAGCTCATATTGACTCAATCATACTGATTCAATTGTACTGAGTTCATTAGACTGAAGGCCATCAGATTCAGTTTCATCGATCTTAGGAACATTTTTATTAAAAATAAATCATAATATTTTTACTTTTTTTTGGATAAATTATTTTGTAAGGAAATTTTTTTAATCTATTAAGAGTTAGTATTATCTTATCTATTTTGGGATAAAGGTTGTCCATTGGTATTTGGAATAAATTGAATTCACTTATTTATAATAGTGAATTTCTATAGACCCACAAGAGTGCCTATAGAAAGGTTGTTGGTTCTCATGCCAATATTGATCCTTATAAATATAAAGTACATGAATTAGTTTCCAATTTTTTCATTCATGAGTATTTACAAAACGTTGATAAGTATATGAAATTTTATATTTTTAAGGGTTATGTTTTATAATGTATTGAAACATATAAAAAGGAGAAAAATAGTTCACCTCCCATATTATTTGTCATTTGATTCTTTGGAACATTAATTAGTATCAGAAGGAAGGTTCCATTGATAAATTCTAATCATGGATAACATCAGTTTTGTCAATAGTATAAGAATTACAACATTTTATGGGAAAATTTATTTTGGATGGAAAAATAGTAAGAATCTTTATTTCTTATCTATTGGACATGAATTTGTTTTTAATACAACATTTTGTTCTCCACGTATTAAGAAGGATAGCTAAATGAATTTTGCTGATAAGAGAAATATCAATTTTTTGGAAAAGATAGGTATTCTACCCTTATGTCCTTATCATAAAGTATTTATATGATGGTGATGGGAATCAAAAAATCAAGAAATATGCCTACAAAGATGGAAAGTATTTTCAAAGGAAATTATAATGTGTTAGAAGAAAATATATAAATATATCATAGTAATTATGAATAAAAAATGATTATAGGTGAAGAAATTGTACATGAATAAATACCAAGAGTAAATGAAATTGTTTTCAATATTATAGGACACAATGATGTTCATAATGATTCTACAATTGTAAAGGACATTATGAGAATTTTTTTTGGTATGTTTGATTCTAAAATTTCATCATTAGGAGAAAATAATGATTTATCTATTAATGAATTACATATCATTCTTGTTTCTTATGCAATGAGGAAAGATCTAATGATAAAAAAGAATATGAAAGATGAAAAGGGTTTTGAATCCATGTGAAAAATGAAAATACTAGATGTTATAGATGTTGGTCATTGTGACCCATAAAATAAAGAGGATGATGATTGGAATGAAAAAATAGAGTCTATTATTTCAATGAACAATAAAAGAGGGATAGGAAAGATTAGTGGAAAAAATCTTCTTATTTATTTTGAGCATGATGGAATTGGACACTATGATATGAATTTTCATAAGAATTTTGATGAAGAATAACAAGATTCTTCTAATCAAAAACATCAATGGGAGATTTGGAAGAAAATTTATAATGAAATAAAGTATTCTTAAAAATATAAGATAATGTTTATGGGAGAAAAAACAAGTATTCTATATAAGATACATGAATAGAACAAAACTGACATCAATTTTTTGGAACATGAAAATTTAGAAAAATTCAGATCCATTATGGAAATAGATAAAAAAATAAAATTTCCATCACATTTTGAATAAGTATTTGATTGATAATATAGAGAGTATCAGCTCAGAATAAACATTTTTTCATGTCTTGAGAAAAAACCTCCCAAGAAAGATATTAGAGTAATGAAGAAATATTATGAAGATGTTTCTAAAGGAGGAAAATATGCCATCATATAGAAAGAAGAATACATCCTGGAATTTATAATTAAAAATATAGAGTTTAGGAATAGTAAAATATCGTTAATGATCTCTGTAAGAAGATATAAGATAAGAAAAAGAAGCAAAAAATATTCAATCAAGTCTTATTAAGACTATAATTACCCGGAGGAAGATGAATTAAATTGTTTTTCAAATCTTTAAAAGTAAATGTTTTTTCTTATATAGTTATTGAGAAAGATGATATCAATAATTAGAAAGAATCCTTACCCACAAAAAATAATTATCCATGTACTTTTAATATCATTTTAGGTTCCAGAAAATGTGACTAGAAAACATGTGTGGAAAATAAAATGAGAATCCTATCAGATCTACAAAAGTTGAAAACCAACTCAGAAGGAACGATGGTCCATTTCTTATATATGATAGAGTTGAAAGAAGTTATCACCCTCCATAGAGTTTATTTAGGGAAATATTTTTCTTTATTAGAAGGTATATATTTGACATTTGTTCTAGTATAATAGAATCTATGGGAACAAAGAGTATAATTGTTGGAATAAATTATCACATCATTGAAGAATTTTTTAAAAATGGGGGAAATGATGGAAAAAGAAAAATTAATTTTGCTAACCCAAAGGAAAGAAGAAAATAAAAAATTGAAGGTAATAGATACATTCCCAAAAAATTAATTTGGATTTATAAAAATGATTTTCAAAACATGATTAGTATGGTCATCATGCAGAAGGATGTATGATGATCCTTTGAGAATGTTTCTCTTATAGGAGAAAAGAAAGTAAATTTGGAAATAATATTGTTTATGAAAGATCCTTTGTTGTTGAGACTACATTGAAAGAAAGTAAAAAAGACCAAATCATATATACAAGATAGTGGGTTTTCATGACACACTAAATGTGATTTAAAAATCATGATATATTTTGAAATTCTTGATGGATGTTCTGTTACCTTTGGTAATGATAGTTCTTTAAAAATAAAAGGAATCAGGATGACTGAGATTAAATCATTTATGTTGTAATCTATGGATTTAATATTTGTTGATGAGGTAATCATAACTTTATTTTTGTATGTAATTTCTTTAAGGATTGGAATGATGTTATTTTAGAAAATATTCTTATATCATCAAAAGTGTAAAATATGTAAAAGTTATTAAAAAGGATAATGAATAAGTGTAAATTTCATCTAAATCAAAAATTCAAAAACACATATTACATAATTTTAAATGATTAAAATATGTTATGGTATAGAAGTCATGGCCACCTTGTGTAGAAAAACATCAAAAAATTTCTATGTATGATCTTTTGTAAACATTAAGAAATTGAAAAGTAGTGATAAAAATGTTTTTGTTACTTGTAAAATTTAAAATATAGATAAAAACTCATAGGTGAGCTCTTATTTAATCAACCATAATTCTTGAGTTTATTAATTTTGATTTATGTCTACTGATGGTACATCAATCAAATAAAATAGATTTATAATTTCTCACATTTATTGGTGATTTCACTCAGATGAAAAAAAAAATTTTGAAACAGATTTCTATGTATATTTAATTTTTTATATTATTCAAAATATATGTTGAGTAATAAAAGTGGGAATATATTAAGATGTTGAGAATAGATAATGGAAAATATTTAAGATCCAATACTTTTTAAATGTATATATGAAATCATGTAATAAATTATAAATATAATTGTCTATATACCTACAACAAAATGAAGTCATGAAATGGAAGAATAGAAGTTTGGGGGAATTATGAATAACTTTTTTAGTAGAATACAAATTTAAAAAGTTCTATTGGAGATAATCTATTAGATCAATTTTATATTTTCAAAATAAAAGATTATTTATTTTATAATCCAACATTGCGTCCTATGAAATGTGGTATAAAAAATAATTTCATTTAAGTAATTCAATGTTTTTAAAGTCAATTTATTAGATAAAATATAAAATCTCGAACAAGAAATTTTTTGAAGTGAATGTTGAGGGAGGAACTTTTGTGGGTTATTCACCCAATGTAAGATGTTACAAATGTGGGAATTTTTTTTACAAAATTTGCTGGACTCATATGATGTGAATGTGATTAAAAATAAAAAATCATAACAAAGTTATTGAGAGTGTTGAGGAGGGTACACTAAAGATTTCTAACAATAATTAAATTAATTTAAAACATCATTATCAATATGTTTAGGATTCATTTGATGTATAGAGTTCAATTGGTAAAGAAGGTTTTTAATTTAGAACATTAAAAAACAAGTAATGTCCAAAAATTGTTTTAGAAATTATAATGATCTTGTTGTTTTTAGAACAATGTTATGGTTATTAAAATGGATATCACTTATCTCAAAAGATTAACTAGAATCAGTTTATGAAACAATTCAACAGTATAATGGGTAGATTATATGAAATAAGTGTTTGTTTATATTGAGAAAAAATGAATCATAACAACTCATTCCAGTGATAATAAATAAAAATGTTGTCATAACATTGTGGTTTTACAAAATCACATTGAATGAGTATGGAAAAGTTTGAAGAAGAAAGTCAATAATTATTTGAAATGAAAATGCACGAGTGGAAGGGGGGGATTTTTAAGAAACATTTTTCTTATTTGAAAGATTTTAAACTATAATAATGTTTTTATCAGTGACCTCCTATAAATATTAATATGTTTATAATATAGTTATAAGGATATATTTCTTAAAATGAGATATTGATGAAAAAAGTTTACATTTAACAAAATTTTGGGTTTCAACATGATTATTATAAAAACAAGAATTATAGATTGATGCAATCCGTATATGTGTTTAAAAAATACAAACATTCATAGTATTCAAAATATGAAAAAATTAGGATGTTAAATTTTTTAATGGAAATGATGGTAGAAACATAATGTTAATGATTTTGACTCCATAATTTTTATTATAATAGTTTTTGTTGAAGATATGATTTTTTGGGGAGAATTTTTTTAAAAATACTTTCCTATAGAAAATAAGGAAAACATATAAATTTAAATGTTGGGATAATTATAATTCATCATTGGACTATAAGATTAAAAAAATTTCTCATCTCAAGAAATGTATGCCGAGGAATTGTTAAATAAGTTTCTAATATTGTTTTGGTGAGCATAAAGTTGAGTAAAGATGAGTCTTGAAAAATATTAAATTAGAAATACTTTCGAAAGATAATAATAAGTATACATTACATTACATCTTCAAGTCATGATATTGTTTATGTTATAACACTGTGTTATAGGTATAAAAGTAAAATAAAAGAATCACCTAAGTTTTTAGAAAACATAATTGTGAGATATATCTATGGAAAAAAATACCATTTTTTGATACATAATAAATAATGAGATGAATTTTTGTGGTTGCATTGAAATCGATTGGGATGGATAATTTAATGAAATAAAATCAACCTCAGAAGGAGAATGTATCATGGGATAATTTTTATAGAGTTGGCATAATAATAAAAAATATTTTGGCAATATTAAGCACAAATGAATCCAAATATGTTTGAGTTAGTCAAGATTTTACTAAAATATTCTATATTAATGTTCATATAGAAGACTTAAATGTAATATATTCTAAACCATTGAAGATACTTTTTGATAAGTAGAGTGTAATTAATCTCTAGAATAATTTTGTACAACATTGAAGATCAGAAAATTTTAATATAATGACTCACTTTATAAAATATAATTTTGATGTTTGAAATATTTATCTAGAATATATCTAAACAATGTATCAAATTAATTATAACTTTGAAAAGAAAATTCCAAAATAAATGTTTTTTTGATTTGAGAAAAAAAAATTCATGTTCATTGTCTTCCTAGGACTTCTTAAATCTCATAATGAAAACCCCCACCATGCTTTTGCTTATGGTGTTAAACGGGGAGATAAAGTAAAATCTTCCTACTTTTTATGATGTTTTTTACTTATGATTATTTTATTAATATAAATATATGGTTATCATAAAATGGGGGAGACAAAAAGAAATGTTGGAAAAAAATAAATGGGAGGAAATATTATCTTACCAACGTCGCAAAATTTCATTTTCAAAGAGGAATGAAATTTCCTAAAAACATTACTTTATCCAATAGTGTGGTGTGAGGAAAATATTAATTGAAAAGGTTTTGTTTTTATATAAAATAAAAATTTGAGTTATGAAAAAAATTTGAGAGATAAACAATTTATTAATGAGAATTTAGAACAAATTAAAAGGGGGAGACTGAAGAAAATTTGGGATGTGTTTCGATAATAATTTTTTTTATACGTTGATAATTAATCATTTGTAAATTTATTTGTTTGAAAATTAAATAAAATTTGATAAGATGAGTCACCGATGAATACTTAAAATCATTATGGGATATCCATCATAATAGGAAATTCAAAAAAAATGAAGTTGAATTAGACTAACACGGAGAAGGAACACCAGTCTGACTATAAGGAGGAAAAATAAATTGATGGTTTTTTATTAATAAGTTCTATCCTAAGGAGTAGCGGTAGTGGTTCCAAAGTTACTGAGTAAAAAATCCATAATGTTGTTGAAGAGTACTGGAATAATAAAGTGAAGTTAGGAGTTATAACATTTTCATACATTCTAAAAAAAATTAGACTATTCCTCACTATTCATGAAGTTATTAACAATCGTGAAAAAATATCACGATAAAATATTGTAATGAAATGGAGGAATCATAAGGATTTTACTAGAACCCGAAGCCCGGTCAAAGAAGATTGAACATATAATCACCAGTAACATATTTTTGTTAGGAGTTTTGATGTGTAAAGATGATTATTTTTGATGAATTTAAATGTTTTTGAGTGGATTTATCATCTCATGTCAAGCATCCTAATTATGATTCCATCATAATGAGTTTTCTATCATTATGAGAAATGCATCATATTAAATAAATTCAGTCATATATAGAACATGATGATCCATCCAACTAGGGGAAGAATCCAATCCATCAAATAAGTAATTAGAACTGATTCATCAAGATAAATTTCTCATACCAATAACTCATTAGAGTGACTAAAGTTATTGACTCCAATCCCTAAAATATCGGCCAGTTATAAATATGAAGTGAATATTATAAAAGAGTTGAGTTACCATGACAATTAACAAAGGTAGAGTTTATTTATTTAATAAAAAAATATTATAACAACAATAATCCATCTTATAATGAATATTATGACAATGATATGATAAAGAAAAGAAGAACGGAAGGGCTAAGAAATAAAGGAAGAATGAAATGAGCTGAGAAGGAACTGCATATTATAATGTGCTACGAAATAAAGGCATATCGTAGTGAGTATTTGAAGTTGAATATGAGGAATTTATATTGGATTGAATAAAAGATATCTTATTTGAGAAGACTGATCTCAATGAATTATTGATAATATTTGATAATGTCAAATTTTATGTTTAAAAATGAGTGTTTTTCAATGTATTGAAATTTGAGTTAGTGGGAAAAGTTTTTTTTGTTTCTCACTTTTTATTTTATGATTATCCTATAAATTGAATCACACATCATTCTAATTTCCTACCTTTTCATGAAGTAGGAAATGATAGATCATTGATGAATTTGATTGAAGGTTAATTTTAGATAAATATCTCATTATAATTTCAAAAACCTTTTGTTTTGTTTACCAGGATGAGAAACATCATAGTGAGAATATTGTATTGAGTTAATCAAAGAGAGGAATATCAGACTTAGTATTTGAGAAGATTTATAAAGGTTTATATTGAGAAAGGGAAGATCCTATTGAGTTAGCCATATTGAGTTAATCATACTGGGTTCATTAGAATGATCTCCATCAGATTCAGGTTCAAAAGACTCAGGATCCTTTGAGGATAAAATTGAATAATTAATTTTTTACTATTGTTTTACATCAATTGCTTTATAGGAAACCATTTTAAACTTATTGGATCTTGAATTATATTTACTACTGGGTGATACAATCTATATAATTGGAGTTTGAAAAGTTTTATTAACTTCTTCATAATATGAAATTTCTATAAACTTGTGGGATTGGCCATGATTAGGATGTTGGTTCTCACACTTAGGCCAAAACATTTTAATTTCATGTTATTTATTCTTTCATATTTTTTCATACAGGATTATTTACAAAAATATTACAAGTATATGAAATTTAAAATATATTAGGGGTTATTTTTTAAAGGTAATTATACTTAGAAAAAGTGAACAACTTATTTGACCCCCCTCTTAGTTTTTATTCAATCTTTCGGATCTTCAATTTTTAATTATAGTATAACCAACCCTAATAATTCAATCTCAAAAATCCTTAGTCTAATTGATTTAAAATAATTATGTCATGTGATTTGAAAATCCTAAAATCCCTTTGGTGTAAAAATTTAAGAGAAAGGGAAAGGGTCTCATGACACAATATACGTCTAAGGATTCTGAGCATGTCATTACCAGAAGAAAAATATCTAATGGTGGGAATTAAAATAAATATTGAATTTTTTTCATGGGGAAATTAGGGCCACCAGATAAGGAACTACACCAAAATAAGAAATAAATCGAATTATTTATGTGCATTCTTTAACAAGTGTATTTTTCTAATAACTAGTATTTGAGTATTTTTTATACCTTTTGGAGATAAAATTTTGTAACATCCCAAGTAATTAATGAATAATAGAAATTTTTTTCTATGTCTATTAATGAATTAGATAGTGTTTTAGAGGCTTAAAATAAAAATAAATCCAATCCTAAACATGGAATACACTAATATTCTTAAAAGATTGTTTTATTACCTTTTGATGGAAAACCCTATTAAATCAAACATTTGACAATTTTATAATCTCTATTTTTCAAAATAAACATATTCATCATGATTGCGACATTGAAATTTACATTGGATATGTTTTTGGTATTTTTCAGACAATGTTCATTTTTTAATGAATAGTGAAAAATACTGCATTTTACATAAAAACTGCTTTTTCATTTAATTTAATTATATGGCTACATTATATTTTTAATTGGTCTTAAAGTGTAATATGAATATATTTTTACCATTTAATCCAATTGTGGTCATTATTATTAATTTCACTTTGAAATTGGTCATAAACTAATGCCAAACATTTCATAGATATTGTTTCAAAAAACCCGATATTTGTTTTGACAAAAGGAATTATTTCTAAATCAATTATTGTAATTTATGTGTTTGTAATTTGGTAAAATGGATTACATATTTGGAATCATAAGGTCCAAATTATGTAATTAAGACTCTTGTTTTTTGGACATTATGAATAGTAACAACAATAATTATCTTTAATTATCTTGATTAATGAGTAATTGGGTAGTTAAGGATAATAAAATAATATCATAATAATACAAAATGACACAAAAATGTGTCTTAAGGCTACCGGTTGACTCATGGAAGACCATGGGATGACTTTTTCCACACTTGGGGGCCCCATGAAATCACTTTTGTGAGAAAGTGACTTTTTATCTTTTTAATTTTTAAAGAATGTTAAATGTAACAAAGAATGTATCACCTAAGTAAAATATATTTAATTTTGTCTACATAAATTATATTTTGGACTATAAAAAATCATTGGAATGATAAAGATATTTTCTACATCATAATATTTTTTTTATAATTTTTAGACATTAAATAAATTAAATTATTTAGGACATCATAATGATGCAGCGATGACCTCATTATTTGACAATTTAAATAAAATGGAAAGATAATGTAACCTCTAAGACCTAAACTTGTCCAAAATATATTGGGATGGTATATTTCGAACCCTTATCACCTTAGCCTAGAATTATATCAATTTGGGATGTTTAAAATCCGAAACCCATTTGAAAAATAAAGTATCATTTCATTAGTTTCCAAGAGTGCCCCTCCTCTCCTCTTATAAAAGGCCCCCACCTCTACCTCCATACCCACACTCCCAAAGCCATTGGCTCGTCCAATAACTACCCATTTTGTCTCTCCACTTACATATCTTACTCCTTGAAGCCTCACTTTGGGCAGAAGTCTTCCCAAGGAAGCCTTTGAGCTCAAACAAATGGGAGTTACCCGATTTTAAGGTAATGTATTCACTTGAGTCCTTTTGTTTTATTTTGCTTCTCCAACCCCCTAAACTCTTTTTATTCATTTATTTTGTAACAACTACAGTATCTTCAATATAATATTATGTTGTTAAAAGAAGGATTCACGCAACACTTACACACACCTACATCTAATGGTTAAAGGACATACTGTTTCCGTGGATGGTGAATTTATGCCTCCCGAAATGATGATTGTTCAACATTCTTTTAACACCTCCAAAGGTGTCCATTAAGATGTCACTATATTTATATATGATATATAATATTTTTATACTTTCCTTAAGCTACTGTATTTTTCATTTTGGGCATTCCTTTATGGTTTCCATTATGGGTAAATGTGATATCTTCATTTAAGGAAGTGCGGACTACCGCCCCCTCAAAGTGATTTGATTCGTTAAATAACATATGTGGGATGTATAAAGGATGGAACTATGATATTATATATGAAATTATACTGGAATTATAATATTCCTTTATATCATTCTGATTCCATTCTATAAAAGACGAAATAGAAATGAAGTTGCGTTCATGCGTACGTATGGGTTACCATCTCCATGAAAGGTGCATTTCATTTATTACCTCTAAATGATTATGTAATATTATAAATGAATGCATGTACTGGATATATATGAAATATATGATATCTACATCATGAATACCATTCTGGATATAATGGATACATGAATAACTTGTAATAATAAAGGGCTTATTTTTTACTCAAGTACCAATGATCGTTAAAACGACCGTTATTAACCTAAATAATTACATAGTGTTCATGACATTGCAATAAGTGATATAAAAGGTATAATGAACTTGAAAATGGTTCTTAAACAAGTAGAAATTAACTCATGTTTATTATTCATGAGATTAAAGAACGACCGAGTCAAGTCGGACCAGAGGTATGGGACTTCGTCTCAATCTCCTTTCATTGAGGCATATTTTATTTTATACACAACCTTCATTTATACGGTGTATAAACCCCTTTGACATTTATGTTTATCCAAAAGGAATATTTTTTATATGAAGCATTCTACAAAACAACAAAAGAGAATGTTTTTGTCTTACGTATGCGGCGACAATGACTTCTCATCCACCGTGACCATTATTTGAGTTTTGGCTTCCTCTAAAAGCCATACCTTCTTTTTTAAAAGAAAAATAAATACCCTATGTTTCTTTTCTTTTATTTTTGTTGGTCGGAGTGGTTTACTCAAGAGGGGGGTGAATTGAGTACCAATTAAAATTTCTATAATTAAAAACAGTGTCTTAAAGACCCCCAAATAAAATAATAAATTAAACTGTAGTGAATTTATATTAAAGTAAAGGTTCTGTCAGGTTCTCAAGGGATTGATTAATTCCCAGTTAATCAACACAGGAGTGTGTGATTATCTTTTGAAACTAACTTACTAATCCACACTTAACATAAACACTTGCTAGTTTAATTATCAAAGTAACTTTAAAAAACAGTATTGGTTTTAAAGTGATTAGCAGCGGAATAAAACTTTGAAGACGATGGCACAACAATGTAACCAAGAGGTTCAGTCTCAAGCCGAGACTTAGTCCTCTCAAAAGTTTATGTAAAAAATGATCCACACCCTGGATCGGGGTTCAACAGTTTACAACTGTCCAGGTCCAAGACCTCTACCACTGTTCTTCGTGGGAAACAGTACAACAGCAACCAGCTGTCCAGGTCACACACGACCTCTACCACTGTTCTTCATGGGAAATAAAGAATGAAAGAGTTTGGTAAGGATTTACAAATCCTTTAGTTTGAGTACAGGAGACAGTGTATGTGTTAGATACAACAGATAACACACACTGCTCGAAAAGAATGGTAATAAATCACAGAACGAGAGATGTAGAGTTTAGAAATGGTTCTGGTGATTGCAGTATAGCTCTGGACTTCTTCAGATTCGATCGGAAGTGAGTTTGAGTCCTCTTCTCGTTTTTATTTGAGAAACAGAGTGTCGTATACTCCAGGTTCACAGGTAGTGAGAATGTAGTCGATGAAGTTCTTCTTGTATGCACAGAACACTTCTCGAGTATGCTTGATTGTCTATGAGCTTCTCTGTGTTCTTCTCGTGCTTTGTCGATTTTTGGTATATTGGATGCACCACACTTTTCTAGTTCTGGTTCTCTTCTTGTTGTTGTTTTTTTCTTCACACGTTCACCTTTTTCTGGTATGTAGTCTTCTCGTATTTATCTCCCATCAGGGGACAGAAAAGATTTCTTTTCAGCAGGTACGAGGTACGGGTTCCTGACATCCGACAACCTTTATCAGATATTTGACAAATCATTAAAATATATGATATAACCGTTAGATAGATTAAATATAGGAAATAAAGAAATTAAAACAGTGAGTTGAGTGATCGGTAGGTAATCAGCATAGGTAGCTTGAACATCGGTAGCTTGAACATCGGTATCTTGAATATCGGTAGCTTGAACCTCGGTAGCTTGAACATCGGTAGCTTGAACATCCGTAGTTCGATGTCATTAGTTTCTTTGACTCTATCGGTGGCTCTATGCGTCGGTTGGTACATGCTTGTATCAGTGACTTTGTTTATCGGTAGCTCCATGCGTCGGTAGGTACATGCATCGGTAGCTCCTATGCATCGGTAGCTGTGAGTCTGTATCGGTAGCTTTGAGTCTGTATCGGTAGCTTCGTCCATCGGTGACTCTTATTCCATCGGTAGCTATTTATACTTACACCGGTAGCTCTACGTTTGTATCGGTAGCTGTCTGTAAGTCAGTAGATTATATTTATAAGTACATCGGTAGCTCTGTGTTAAGTCTATCGGTAGCTGTCTGTCGGTAGACTAAGTCTATCGGTAGACTGGTTACCGGTAGCTCTTTATCAGTAGTTATAGACAGATTACTTATCTGTTTTATGCAGAACAATCTGATTGTGTTAGAATCAATTTATAACTTGTATAAACATGGATAAATGAGGATTAACATATTTCAAAGACTATTTTAAAGATTATTATTGGTTTGATCATAGATTTGAAAGAATTAAAGTATAGATCAATGATACTTAAAAAATATCACATAGAATGAAAACATAATTGGGATTTTCAACACAAATGAATACATGATTGATATTATCAAAACAGGTGAGGTTAACAATCTCCCCCTTTTTGATAATCACAATTTATGATATGGGCATTTAACATAGTGAAAATATAATAGTAAAGAGTATAATATTGAATTCAATTTTCTCAGAGAAAACAGCCTCAGAGATAATAGAAATAGTATGATATAGACATAAGTTGTCAGAGGTAACAATCATAAGGTACTAAATAGACATAAAGTATTAGAGGAAAAATGAAAAGAAGGGTAAAGTGTCTCCCCTTATTCCTTATTTTTCTCCATTGAAAATATTTTTCATTCTCCTTAGTCTCCCCCTTATGCTCTCATTATGTTCTCCCTATTATTTTCCTTATTATTCTCCCCCTTTGTGATAATCAAAAAGTGGGAAAGCATATAGATATATATATAGGAGACAAATAACACATGAGAAGTAAAAAGAGTTCTGTATTAGAGTAGTCAAAAAGTAAAAAAAACAGAATACAAAGGAATTCCTATCAAAAATCATGGCCACTGATTCAATCCTCATCTGCAACGAGAGATTTTCCTTTAGTATCAGAAGGAGGCTCAGGTGGTGAAGATTCAGGTGAAGGTTTGGGAATGCCAGAAAAGATCAAAGGAGGCTGGGCCACTGACACAGAGTCAGGCCTGTAGGTTGAAGATTTTTGGGTGATCATTGGTGTGAGGCTTCGAATGGCTTGAACAGGAGTCAGCTGGACTGTGGAAGCAGCTGAGGCAGAAGCAGGCAAAGCAGGAGGGATGATGACTGGTCTGGCATCAACATGCAAGAAGGGCAGCAGCAGATTTCTAAAATCCATAATAATTCCTCCTCCTCTTTCCATAGCAGAGATGAAATCATCTTTGTTTTCTATGAATTTCTCTAAGGCAGGAGTCAGTTCTCGTAGCTTGCTCACTTGTTCTCTGAAAGCTTGAGTGACTGGAGGGAGCTTCATGTGTTCCAACATTAGCTTGAAGTGGTGTTCGAGTTGATGCTTGGTGAAAATTTTGGAGAAGTAGTAGTCCACTTTGCTTTTTATGGCGTCCTGAGAGGCAGAGGCTTCTCTCATAATGTCTTGAACAATCTTCATGATTTATCTGGCAGAATCTCTTGTAGAAAGCACCACTCGGCTTAACTCTGATGAGTCCACATAGACACTGGTAGAAATAGAGCCAATCTCCTCCTTTAACATTGCGCGAACTTGATTCAGGTCAACTGATAGTTTGGATGTGAGAGGGCCAAGAGAGAAGGAAATAGTTTCTTTAAAACTCTTAGACAAACCACTGATTAGACTTTGAACTTGAGAGTCTTGCAATTGAACATGATCCTTCACTGAGGTTTTAAAACTTTCAAACACTGAGACAAACTGGATTACTACAATCTTCACATAAGCTAGGTCCTTGTCAGCTTGAGACTTGGAGCTCATATAGGAATCCAAAGAAACAACTGATATCTTGAGAGCTTCCAGATCTGCTTCGATTCTTGAAGACTGAGTCTGGCACTCTTTCACTTCTTCCACAAGCTCAGACACAAAGGAAGATAAATTACAATCCAAAGATAGCTCGAAGGATCTCTCTAGCATTTTCATTTCTTCATAAAAGCTTTCCTTCATTTCAGCGACTGATGCACTGAATGATTCTTTCAACTCATTCTTCATGGATTCAAGATCTGATTTAGAGACAAACTCATTTGGGATAACTGCAGCAGATCCCCTTGCAGAGGCCAAATTAACTACAGAAGTAGTCATTATTGAATTAATTGAGGATGCAAGAGAGGTTTCCATTAACTTCACTTCTTCAACAAAACTAGATTTGAGGTCCTCTTTCAGCCTATTCAGATCATGAAATCTGACCACATCATCTGGCAACATCTCAGAGGCAAGATCATAATTGATCTTCGGTCTATCCACAGACACCTCATCATCTGAATCTGGATAATGCAATCCACAGACTATAAACCCTAGGTCTTCTACCCAGTCTCCAAGATCAACAGCTACTGTAACTTTTCGAAGCACAGACTGATGCTCCCCCTCAATGGGTGCATTCTCATGTACCACAACATCCTTTTCTGCTGGTCTTTCTTCATCAGAATCTTCCACAACAACTTCCATCTCAGGAGCAGTAAGGAGGTTTTCTGAAACAGGTACAGCTTCTTCTGTAACTTTTTCTACTTCATCAGCAGACATAGCTGAGTTCCCAATCAAAAGGCTCATACTTAAACTACCAGAAGCAGAAAATTCAGATACATTTTCCTTTTCCTCTTCTTCTTGGTGAGGTACAGACTGGTCTTCCTCATGAGTAGATACAATTTCCTCTACCTTTCCTTTCCTAGAATAGACCAATTCTGCAACAGGACTTGGGGGCAAGTCTGGATCTCCTCCAACATCCATAGGTGTTTCTTCTTCTTCTTCTTCTTCTGTTTCATCATTATAAACAGGTTCCTCTTCATCAGGTCTCAGACTCAGATCTCTCATATCCTTTGGTCTTGAGGGATGATCCACAGGATTAAACCTATCATAGATCTTCTGATCATCACTGACCCATTATCCCTTCCATGGGTTCCATTTAATTTTAATATACTTGCAAACAGTCAAGGAGATACAGAAATTGTTCTTGACTACAACTGTCTCATCCTGAGACTCAGCTATTTCTTTCACTTTTATCATCACTGAAATCAACTTGGCAAAGAACAAGGCATTGGTTTTTGACTTTAGTCTAATCATGTCTTCCATTTGAAGCATCAACAATCTGCACAGATTGATTTTTACACCATGTCTTAGAAAATGAAGAAGATAAATATCTTGATATCTCATATTTTCAAAATCTCCTCTCCTCGGTATCAACACATGCTGAACAAACATGAAAAGCAGTCGATTCTCTCCATCCATTTCAGCAGCTACCACTTGCCTTTGATTTCCATTCCCAGTCAGCTCTTGTAAGGCGGTCTCATAATCAAAAATGTCACTAATAGGTGGCATTGCTCTTGACACATACCCAGAGACACCTTCATGTGGTACTTTCAAACTCTCAGCCCACTCTACTGAAGAAAAAGACATCTCTTTTCCATTTACAAAAGAGCTAACGCGATTCTCATTCTCAGACTTCTCGAAAGTTACAAACTCATAGAATTGCTTTACCAACTTCGGGTAGTATGGGACAATGTTATTCGAGAAACAATCCACCCATTTCTGGTCTTCCAGAATCTCGAGTACTAAGGATTTGCTAGGCAGTAGCCATTCCACGCACAGTTCCTTCTCGATTACTATGTCTCTATTCTGCAAGTGAGGATTCACTGGTCACCTTCCCGATCTAGTTTTGACTTCACTAACACTGGATTTATGCTGTGTCTTTTTCTTTTTAGCATTTGGTTCTACACTTTCATCTCTGATGATAGGAAGCTTGGTTTTTGCCATCGCGGGTCTAGGGTTCTTGGCCGATTTGGATGTAGTGTTCGAAGGTGAGAGGTTTTGAGCTCAGTGAGGTAAGAAGTGGCTTAGACTGAGTTTTATCATTTAGGAATTCCAAATAAACGACTAAAATAGAGTGATAAAATAAAATAAAATAAAACGATTTGTATTCTTGGCGGCAGACAGAAGTTTTAAAACCTTGCATCGGTGAGTTAATCATCGGTGAGAAAAACAAATCGGTGAGAATTTCTACGTCGGTGAGAAACTTACATCGGTGAGAATTTTCACATCGGTGAGAATTTCAAATCGGTGAGAATTTCACATCAGTGAGAATTTCACATCGGTGAGAATTTCACATCGGTGAGAATTTCACATCGGTGAGAATTTTCACACCGGTTGTGATTAAACATTCCCAGTTCATGTCTTATGTAACTTAGCCTATCCGAACATAAAGTTTTAGTGAAAATATCAGCCAATTGATGTTCAGTGCCAATAAATTCAAGAGAAATATCACCTTTTTGATAGTGATCTCTTAGGAAATGGTGTCTTACATCTATGTGTTTGGTTCTAGAGTGAGATATAGGATTTTTAGAGATGTTTATTGCACTGGTGTTATCACAGTTGATTGAAACATGTTTAAAAACGTATCCATAGTCCAAAAGAGTGTGTTTCATCCACAGAATTTGTGCACAGCAACTACCAGCAGCTATATATTCTGCTTTGGCAGTAGGTAATGCAACTGAGTTCTGTTTCTTACTACACCAAGAAACTAAGGATTTTCCAAGCAAATGATATGTTCCTGATGTGCTTTTTCTATCTAACTTACAACCAGCAAAGTCAGCATCTAAATAACTCATTAACTCAAAGGATTGTCCATTTGGGTAAAACAAACCTAAGTTAACCGTGTGTTTGAGATATTTAAAAATTCTTTTAACAGCAAGCAAATGAGATTCTTTTGGGTTAGCTTGAAATCTAGCACACATACACACACTAAACATGATATCAGGTCGACTAGCAGAAAGATAAAGTAAACTACCAATCATACCTCTGTAATTTGTTTGATCAACTGGTTTCCCAGTTTCATCTGCATCCAATTTACAGGTAGTACTCATAGGAGTTTCACTTCCCTTGATACTATCCAGACCAAAACGTTTTAAAAGATCCTTTGTATATTTACTTTGATTCAAAATAATACCATTTTCATTTTGAAATACTTGAAATCCAAGAAAGTACTTAAGCTCTCCCATTAAGCTCATTTCAAATTCATTTTGCATACTTTTTGAAAAATCAGTACATAAAGAGTGTTTAGAAGATCCAAAAATAATATCATCAACATATATTTGTACAACTAAAACATCTTTGGAAATTATTTTAATGAAAAGAGTTGGATCAGCAATCCATTTAGTAAAACCTTTTGAAATAAGGAAATTGCTAAGTCTATCATACCAAGCTCTTGGAGCTTGTTTTAAACCATACAAAGCTTTAGAATGTTTAAAAACTTGATTTGGAAAATGAGGGTTAGTAAATCCAGGTGGTTGTTCTACAAAAACATCTTCAATTATAAAACCATTTAGAAATGCGCTTTTCACATCCATTTGATATAACTTGAAATCCAGATGTGCAGCATATGAAAGTAAGATCCTAATGGCTTTTAGTCTATCTACAGGTGAAAAAGTTTCCTCATAGTCTATGCCTTCTTCTTGACTATATCCTTGTGCAACTAGTCTAGCTTTGTTTCTAACTATATTTCCAGATTCATCTACTTTATTTCTAAAAACCCATTTTGTGCCTATTGTCAAAGTGTCCTTAGGTCTGTCAACTAATTCCCAGACTTTGTTTCTTTCAAACTGATTTAATTCTTCTTGCATAGCCATTACCCAGAATTCATCATTGATAGCATCATTGATATTTTTGGGTTCCAGCTGTGAAAGAAAGGCTTGATGTTCAACCTGGTTTCCTAGAGAAGCTCTAGTTTGTGTTCCTCTATCAAGATTACCGACAACAGCTTCTAAAGGATGATTCTTTAGAATCCTTGTTGATCTGGTAAAGGTTGGACTAGAAATCTCAGGTTCATCTATAGGTTCGGGTTCAACAGAAGCAGATTCTGGAGAAAGTCCAGAATTGGATACTTTTATAACAGGTTCTTTAGATTTATCATTAAGGTCCATAATAGATAAGTCTTCTTCAAGATTCTCAAGAGAGGTTTTAGGCTCATGTGGATCAGTTTCATCAAACTTGATGTGAACAGATTCTTCCACACATTTGGTTTTCTTATTGAATACTCTATAGGCTTTACTTGAAATAGAGTAACCCAGAAAAATTCCTTCATCACTTTTGGAAGAAAACTTATCCAGATTATCTTTGGTATTCAGAATAAATACTTTGAAACCAAAAACATTAAAGTAATTAACCTTAGGCTTTCTATTGTTCCACAATTCATAAGGGGTTTTCTTAAGAACAGGTCTGATTAAGACTCTATTAATGACATAACAAGCTGTATTTACAGCTTCAACCCAAAAATAAATAGGCAGATCATATTCATTGAGCATGGTTCTAGCAATTTCTTGCAGGGTTCTGTTTCTTCTTTCTACTACACCATTCTGTTGGGGTGTTCTAGGGGCAGAGAAGTTATGAGTATAGCCATTGTGTGAGCAATAAGATTCAAAATCTTGATTTTCAAACTCACGACCATGATCACTCCTCAAAGTTTTAATCTTAAGTCCACTAAGGTTTTCTACAGACTTGGAGTATTTGACAAAGTAAGAACAAGCTTCACTTTTGTGAGCTAGAAAATATACCCAAGTATATCTAGAAAAGTCATCTACAAGAACATAAACATAGTGCTTCCCATTTAAACTAGAAACTCTTGATGGTCCAAACAAATCCATGTGAACCAATTCAAGTGGTTGAGAAGTTGAAACTTCGTTCTTTGATTTAAAAGAAACTTTGTGTTGTTTTCCCTTTTGACAGGGGTTACACACTCTATCATTTGGGAATTCTAACTTAGGTAGGTCTCTAACTAGGTTTTTCCTAGAAAGTTTTCTAAGTGAGTGAATGTTGCAATGTCCTAATCTTCTGTGCCATAGCCATGATTCTTTATGAAAAGCATTCAAACACGTAATATTCTGCTTAGCTAAAGAATTCAGATTAACAGCATAAACATTTTCATTTCTTAAGGCAGAAAATACCAAAACATTCTTAGAATTAAAAACTTTGCAAGAATCATTTTCAAATTTAACATGAAAACCATCATCACATAACTAATAAATACTTAATAGATTGTATTTAAGGCCATCAAAAAATAAAACTTTAGAAATCAAAATTGAATCAGTGTTACCAATCTGGCCTAGGCCGATGATTTTCCCTTTTGAGTTATCACCAAAGGTGACAAAGCCTCCATCAACTTTTATTAAACTCTTGAAACAAGAGAAGTCTCCTAACATATGTCTTGAACATCCACTATCCAAATACCACGTCTCTTTATAGGAGCTCTTTAAGCAAGTTCCCTACAAAACAGATTTAGATGGAAGATGATTTTGGTACCCAGATCTTCTTGGGTCCAGACAGGTTAGCCAATAACACTTTAGGTACCCATATTTGTCTAATGGGTCTCTTATAATTTGTAGAATTGACATGCTTTGAAAGATAAACATTATTAGATCCATAGCTATGTATATAACTGGTTGAAGCATATGAAGTTCCAAAATTACCTTCATTCTGTCCAGATTTAGAAATGAATCTAGTTTTAGCAATTTTCCTTTGTCCAGGTTGGTATCCTATACCAGTAGTATATTTAGGTGCTACTTGCATTCCTAGCATCTGTGTTAGAGTATTCTTGCCATTGGTGACCTTCTCTAAGTCTTTTCTAAGTTGCTCATTTGACAATTTCAGTTCTGTATTTTCTTTTAACAGTTTAGGATTCTTTTCCTTTTCTATATCAAGATCAGATTTATGCTTAACACTTAAAGCATACTGTTTCTTTAGACCTTTATATTTATCTTTAAGCTCATTGCATGTTTCTTCTAACATGTCACAGTATTCAAACAATTCAGATTTTGACATGTTTTCTGAGTCAGAATCTTCTCCAGAATAGTATGAATTTGAAGCAGGAGTTTCAGCAGTTACCTCAGAAGTGTTTGTCATAAAACACATGTTGGATCGATTCCTTTCAGAGTCTGAAGATTCAGCTTCACTTGTGCTGTCTTCTGAAGCACTCCAAGTAGCCTTCGTGGATTTCTTAAACTTATTGTCCTTATATTCATATTTCTTTTTATACTTCAGCTTTGGACAGTCGGCTTTAATGTGTCCTTTTCTCTTGCACTCATAGCAGACAACATCATCTAACTTGTCATTCTTCTTCCAATCCTTTTTCCATTTTCCTTGGTGATCATGCTTACCCTTATAATTTGTTTTTCTGAAGAACTTCTTTTTCCTATAAAATTTCTTAAATCTTCTAGCAATGTGATCCATCTCAGCATCACTGTCAGAATCACTTCCACTGTCTTCACAGCTTGAACTTTCATTGATAGCTTGAAGCTTTTCCTTATCCTTATTCATTGAAGTTGAGGATTTGAAAGCGACAGACTTTCTTGCAGGTTCATTTTCTTCCTCTTTGTTCACTTTAAGCTCTTCTTCATACATCATCAGCTTTCCAATTAGTTCCTTGACAGGTAGAGCAGCAATGTCACATGATTCTCTGATTGAGACAGATGTGCCTCTCCATCTATCAGGTAGACACCTCAAAATTCTCATAATTTGTTCCTTCGATGAGACATCCTTTCCCAGCGAGATCATTGTATTGACAATTTCATTGAACCTGAGATACATATCAGAAATGGGTTCATCAGGCTTCTTCTTAAAATTATCATACTTAATAGTATAGGTATTCAATCTCATCTCCTTAACATTTGTTGTTCCTTCATGAGAAACAGCTAAGGTATCCCAGATTTCAAAAGCAGTTTTACATGCAGAAATTCTATTAAACTCTTCATCTCCTAGAGCACAGTACAGAGCATTCATAGCTTTACAATTGTTATTGTAAGCAGTCTTTTTAGGTTCATCCCAAGTAGATCTAGCAGTAGTGGGAATTTTGTATTCAGCTTCAATGGCAGTCCAAATATCAAAACCTATGCTTTCTAGATGAATTTTCATTTTCAGTTTCCACTGAGCATAGTTAGATCCATTCAATAAAGGTGGCCGGTTAGTAGCAGCACCCTCAAGTCTATTGTCCATGACGAGAAAATTTTAAAGAGATAAAAATTTAGAAATAACAGAAATTTTAAGAACTTTAAAATACAACTAAAATCACAGTTCAAAAGTAGAGTACTTTTAGAAAGTATTTTCAACCTCTGATACCAAGTGTTGGTCGGAGTGGTTTACTCAAGAGGGGGGTGAATTGAGTACCAATTAAAATTTCTGTAATTAAAAACAGTGTCTTAAAGACCCCCAAATAAAATAATAAATTAAACTGTAGTGAATTTATATTAAAGTAAAGGTTCTGTCAGGTTCTCAAGGGATTGATTATTTCCCAGTTAATCAACACAGGAGTGTGTGATTATCTTTTGAAACTAACTTACTAATCCACACTTAACATAAACACTTGCTAGTTTAATTATCAAAGTAACTTTAAAAAAACAGTATTGGTTTTAAAGTGATTAGCAGCAGAATAAAACTTTGAAGAAGATGGCACAACAATGTAACCAAGAGGTTCAGTCTCAAGCCGAGACTTATTACACTCAAAATTTTATGTAAAAAATGATCCACACCCTGGATCGGGGTTCAACAGTTTACAACTGTCCAGGTCCAAGACCTCTACCACTGTTCTTCGTGGGAAACAGTGCAACAGCAACCAGCTGTCCAGGTCACACACGACCTCTACCACTGTTCTTCGTGGGAAACAAAGAATGAAAGAGTTTGGTAAGGATTTAAAAATCCTTTAGTTTTAGTACAGGAGACAGTGTATGTGTTAGATACAGCAGATAACACACACTGCTCGAAAAGAATGGTAATAAATCACAGAACGAGAGATGTAGAGTTTAGAAATGGTTATGGTGATTGCAGTATAGCTCTGGACTTCTTCAGATTTTATCGCAAGTGAGTTTGAGTCCTCTTCTCGTTTTTATTTGAGAAACAGAGTGTCGTATGCTCCAGGTTCACATGTAGTGAGAATGTAGTCGATGAAGTTCTTCTTGTATGGACCGAACACTTCTCGAGTATGCTTGATTGTCTATGAGCTTCTCTGTGTTCTTCTCGTTCTTTGTCGTTTTTTGGTATATTGGATGCACCACACCTTTCTGGTTCTGGTTCGCTTCTTATTGTTGTTTTTTTCTTCACACGTTCGCCTTTTTCTGGTATGTAGTCTTCTCGTATTTATCTCCCATCAGGGGACAGAAAAGATTTCTTTTCAGCAGGTACGAGGTACGGGTTCCTGACATCTGACAACCTTTATCAGATATTTGACAAATCATTAAAATATATGATATGACCGTTAGATATATTAAATATAGGAAATAAAGAAATTCAAACAGTGAGTTGAGTGATCGGTAGGTAATCAGCATCGATAGCTTGAACATCGGTAGCTTGAACATCGGTAGCTTGAACATCGGTAGCTTGATCATCGGTAGCTTGAACATCGGTAGCTTGAACATCGGTAGTTCGATGTCATTAGTTGCTTTGACTATATCGGTGGCTCTATGCGTCGGTTGGTACATGCTTGTATCAGTGACTTTGTTTATCGGTAGCTCCATGCGTCGGTAGGTACATGCATCGATAGCTCCTATGCATCGGTAGCTGTGAGTCTGTATCGGTAGCTTTGAGTCTGTATCGGTAGCTTCGTCCATCAGTGACTCTTATTCCATCGGTAGCTATTTATACTTACACCGGTAGCTCTACGTTTGTATCGGTAGCTGTCTGTAAGTCAGTAGCTTATATTTATAAGTACATCGGTACCGCTGTGTTAAGTCTATCGGTAGCTGTCTGTCGGTAGACTAAGTCTATCGGTAGACTGGTTACCGGTAGCTCTTTATCAGTAGCTATAGACAGATTACTTATCTGTTTTATGCAGAACACATCTGATTGTGTTAGAATCAATTTATAACTTGTATAAACATGGATAAATGAGGATTAACATATTTCAAAGACTATTTTAAAGATTATTATTGGTTTGATCATAGATTTGAAAGAATTAAAGTATAGATCAATGATACTTAAAAAATATCACATAGAATGAAAACATAATTGGGATTTTCAACACAAATGAATACATGATTGAGATTATCAAAACAGGTGAGGTCAACAATTTTTGTATTGAAAATGGTTTTCATAAAGTTTTTATATCAATGTGTTGTATTGATATCTTGTGATTGAAATGTGGGAATGTTATGTTGCCTTTATGCATGTTTTATGTGATACGATTATGTTGAGGTTCTTGGGAATTATTATGAAGACGTGTGGTTCCATGATAAACTAAGGGCGGGTGAGCCCGATATAGCTCTCAAATTCATTGGGTAACGCAAAGGAGTGAAACGTTAAGGTTTCTCTGAAGAGATTTAGGGAATATACTGTGATGGGTATTCCAAACATAACCAAGAGGGTTACTCACTACATAAGAATGTTATGAATGCCTCAAGTTACCTTTATGTCTTATGATTTCTATGATTTATTCATGAATTTATGAGGTATGTTAAAGTGCTTATGTTTTATGCATAAAGTATGATTTCATTCTTATGTATATATGAACACATGTTTCCTTTCCATATTTTTTTATATAACCAATACTGAGCTTTTTATGCTCATCCCAAGTCTTTTTTGAAATGTTTTTCACAGGCCAAGGGAAAGGTACATGATATGATGATAGTGTCAAGGAAGTGTCAATAAAGAATCCATGTTTTATTTTAAATATGTTCCGTTGATGGGAAAAAGTGAATACTATCTTTATGTAACCACTATGATTAAATGTGGAATGTAATGAAAGTTTTATGATCTAATTCTCTAAAACTCTAAACCTGAAAATATCCTTAATGCGTAATCTTATAATAACTAATGATTAAGTAAGGTTTAAGGTTGGGGCCTTATAGTTGGTATCAGAGGTCGGTTTAGATAACTTTAGGAGTTAGAATTCTATTAAATTATTATCCAAAAATATTTTTTTTGAAATGATATATAATTTGATGATTACCATGTTGCTTCATCTATGACATGTTTGTTCAGAATAGTTTTCCACAGAGGAAACAGGGAAGCAGTGCTAGGATGGAATACAGAAGGAAATAACCTTCTGAATCAGCATCCCGAGATGGTCGGAATTGGAACTAAACAGTTTTTTGCAGTAATGGCGCAGTTTACTCAAGCGATAAATGGTTGTGGTATCCATGCACGAGATCAGCCAGATCAACCGCAGAGGAACATGTCAGTGGTGGAACATTTCATGAGGCAACATCCCCCATAATTTAGAGAATCATCTGAGCCTGTGTTAGCTGAAGGGTGGATTAAAGCACTAGAGAAGATTTTCGATGTCATGGGGTGTTCAGAAAATCAAAAGGTTAGTCTTTCTATTTACCGTTTGGAGGGTGAGGCAGATCAGTGGTGGTATATGGTTAAAAAAATCATGGATGCCGATGAGATTGATGCTCTTGACTAGGATGAATTCAAAGGTATGCTTCTTGAAAAGTATTTTCCTAAGGCTGTTCGACTTAGGATGGAAAAGCAATTCTTGGAATTGAGGCAAGAGGAAGAATCATTGGCTGCCTATGAAGAAAGGTTCACTCGATTATCAAGGTATGCTCCAAATTTTATCCGAGACCTTGATAGTAAAATCAAACAATTTTACTTAGGATTAAAGCCAAAATATCGAAGGGCATTAGCTTCTCTTGAGTTTAAAAGTTATGAAATGCTTTTTCGAAGTGCTGAGAAGGTGGAAATAGAGTTTTCCGATGATCCAGTGTTCTATAACAACCAACAAAAGAAGAGACTGAGGTGGTAGGAGAAAGGTAAGAATTCTTCAAAAAATTCCGATGGTAAGCAAAATAAGTTTCTAGTTTGTGATAAATGTGGAAAAAGGCATGCTGGGGAATGACTTCTGAATTCTGGAAAGTGCTACCGATGTGGTAAGATGGGACATAAGGCTCGTGATTGCACTGAAAAAATTCAAGGTGAAGTTAAGACCAAATTTTATTTACAGTTAGTGAAATGTTTTAAGTGCAATGAGATGGGTCACTATGCAAACGAGTGTCCGACAAAGAGCTTGAGTGATGGGAAGCAGTTAGACTACAAGCAGAAAGGGGTGGTGAAATCCTTTGCTACTACTTCAGCAGATGTCGGGCCATCAAATGAAGTTGTATCAGGTACATTGTTTGTTTTTTCATATTATGCCAGTGTGTTGTTTGATTCGGGGTCTACACATTCTTTCATCGCTGAAACCTTTTTCTAGTAAAATGAGAATACCATCTCAAGAAATGACTCCCGAACTTGTGGTAAAAACACCTGGGGGAAATGTTGAGGCAAAATGAATTTATAAGAATCTTCCTATCCATATCTGTGGAAAGAACCTTCTTGCAAACCTTATTGTTTTACCTCTAGTAGAGTTTGATGTTATCCTGGGTATGGATTGGCTCTCTATTTACCATGCTAAGATTGATTTTAGTGCTAAAGAAGTTTCTTTTCAGAAATACTTTCAGTTTGTGTACAAGAATGAACCATTACATTTGATAACATATCAATAGGCCGAGAAACTTGTAAAAGATTGAAATGAATGTTACCTTGCACACATCGTTGAAAATAAAGGAACTGTTCAGATTAATGATGTGCCAATGGTAAATGAGTATCCTGGTGTTTTTCCTGATGAGTTTCCTAGAATAATACCAGATCGGGAAGTTGAGTTTACTGTTTACTTAGTTCCTGATGCTAAGCCAATTTCAAAACCCCCTTATCGAATCGCTCAAATTGAACTTTTAGAGTTGAAGGAGAAATTGCAAGATTTATTAGAGAAAGGTTTCATTCGACCTAACACATCACCATGGGGTGATCTGATATTATTTGTTAAAAATAAATATGGTTCAATGAGACTTTGCATTGATTATAGAGCCTTGAATAACATCACTATTAATAACAAATATCCTTTGCCTCATATCGATGATTTATTTGATCAGCTCCAAGGAGCTCAGTATTTTTCAAAGATTGACCTGAGATCGGGGTACCGTCAGTTGATGGTAAAGGAAGAAGATGTTCTGAAGACCGCGTTCCGTAAAAGATATGGCCATTATGAATTTGTAGTAATGCCTTTTGGGCTAACCAATTCACCTGCTGTACTCATGGAATTAATGAATAGAATCTTCCATGAGTTCTTGGATAAGTTTGTGGTGGTTTTAATTGATGATATTTTGGTGTTTTCTAAAATTAAAGTGGAGTATGAAAGACATTTAAGGGTTATCTTGCAAACATTAAAAGAAAAGAAACTTTATTGAAAATTCAGCAAGTGTGAGTTTTGGTTGCAAAAATTTTCTTTCCTTGGTCACATTGTTTCTAAAGATGGGATAACTATTGATCCTGCAAAAACAAAAGTTGTGGATGACTGGCCAAGACCCACAAATGTAACTGAGATTCGTAGATTCCTTGGTTTGGCAGGCTATTACCGAAGGTTTTTTAGAAATTTTTCACGGTAATCTAGTCCAATGACTAAGCTAACTCGGAAATCTGTTAAGTTTATCTGGAAAAAATAATGTGATGATTTTTTTCAGGAACTGAAAAGAATATTGGGGAATGCTCCAGTTTTGGCCCTACCTTCGAGGAATGGTGAGTTTGTTATATACAGTGATGCTTCATTGAAAGGACTTGGTTGTGTCCTAATGCAGAATGATCAGGTAATTGCTTATGCTTCACATTAGTTGAAAACTCATGAGGTAAATTACCCTACACATGATTTGGAATTAGCTGCTATTGTTTTTGCTTTAAAAATTTGGAGGCATCATTTGTATGGAGTAAAGTGTGAAATATATACCGATCACAAAAGTTTAAAGTATATATTCACTCAGAAAGAATTGAACATGATACAAAGGAGATGTCTAGAATTAATCAAGTATTATGATTGTACAATTCATTACCATCCAGGAAAAGAAAATAAAGTGGCTGATGCTTTGAGTCGAAAAGTAATGCATCATTAACAATGTTGCGTTTGGAACGTGATCCTTTGGTTAAGGATTTGATGAACTTTGGCATAGAAGTTGTTGGAGCAGGAAGTTCTTATGTTTTGTTTTAGGTATCAGTGATATCATCTCTATCAGAGAGAATCAAGAAAGCACAGAAGAAAGACAGTGAGTTGCAGAAAAAGGTAGAGCTGGTTCAGAAAGGTATGTTGCATGAATTCAACATTGATAGTGATTGTGTTTTGAGATTTGGGAAGAGATTATGTGTGCCTTGTGATTCATAGTTGAAGAGAGAGTTGTTATGTGAAGCTCATAGTTCTCTGTTTTTAGTTCATTCAGGCAGTATTAAGATGTATAGAGATCGTCGGGAGTATTACTGGTGGGATGGAATAAAAAGAGATATTGCTGATTTTACTGTAAAGTGTTTGACTTGTCAGCAGGTTAAAGCAGAGCGGCAGTTACCTAAAGGGATGCTTCAGCCTTTACCAGTGCCAGTGTAGAAATGGGAGAATATTTCCATGGACTTTGTAGTGGGATTACAGAAGACATCTCGAGGTAATAATGAAATATGGGTTATTATTGATCGCTTGACAAAATTTGCTCATTTCCTTGCTAGATGAGATACTTTTTCCCTAGATCAACTTTCCCGTTTGTATCTTAAAGAGATAGTCAGGTTACATGGAGTTCCTCTCTCCATTGTATCTGACCGTGATCCCAGGTTCACTTCTAACTTTTGGAAAGGCCTTCAGAAGTCGTTGGGTGCTGAATTAAATTTCAGTACAGCTTTTCATCCTCAATCAGATGGGCAGTCAGAATGAACAATTCAGACCTTGGAGGATATGCTACGTGATTGTTCGATGGATTATCAGGGATGTTGGGGCCAACATCTTTCTTTGGTTGAATTTTCAAATAATAACAGATTTCATTCTAGTGTACAGATGGCACCATTTCAGGCATTATATGGGAAGCGGTGTCGAACTCCAGCTTTCTGGGATGAAGTGGGTGAAAGGAAGTTGATGGGACCAGAATTGGTAGAAGAGATGGGAAAAAAAGTTCAGCTGATTCAGAAACACATGAAAACAGCTCAGATTAGGCAGAAGAGTTATGTAGACAACAGGAGGAAGGATCTAACTTTTGAGGTAGGTGATCATGTTTTTCTCAAAGTCTCACCATGGAAAAGTGTGATGCGATTTGGTAAGAAAGGAATGCTGAGTCCAAGGTTTATTGGACCATATGAAATTCTGGAGAGAGTTGGATCAGTTTCATACCGGGTGTCTTTACCTCCGATTTTATCTCAGGTACACAATGTTTTTCATGTTTTGATGTTGAGAAAGTACATGCCAGATCCATCTCATGTTTTGAGTCCAGAGGTAGTTCAGCTGGAAGAGAACCTATCTAATGAGGAACAACTGGTCCAGATTCTTGACCACATGGAGAAAGTGTTACGGAATAAGGTGATTAATCAGGTAAAGGTTTTGTGAAAAAACCACATGATGGAAGAGGCAACATGGGAATCTGAAAATGCAATGAGGGATAAGTACCCCCATTTATGTGATAAGTAAATAAATTGTGGGGACGCAATTTTCAAAAGGGGGAAGGATGTAACATACCAAGTAAGTAATGAATAATTGATATTTTTATCTATGTATATTAATGAATTAGATAGTGTTTTAGAGTCTTAAAATGATAATAAATCCAATCTTAAGCATGGAATACACTAATATTCTTAAAAGATTGTTTTACTGCCTTTTGATGGAAAACCCTTTTTAAATAAAACTTTTGACAATTTTATAATCTATATTTGTCAAAATAAATATATTAATTATTATTGGGACATTTAAATTTACATTGGATAAATTTTTGGTATTTTTCTAACAATGTTCTATTTTTAATGAATAGTGAAAAATACTGCATTTTACATCAAAACTGCTTTTTCATTAAATTTAATTATATGGTTAGATTATATTTTTAATTGGTCTTAAAGTGTAATATGAATATATTTTTACCATTTAATCCAATGGTGGTAATTAGGATTAATTTCACTTTGAAATTGGTCATAAACTAATGCCAAACTTTTCATAGATATTGTTTCAAAAAACCCGCTATTTATTTTGAAAAATGGAATTATTTTTAAATCATTTATTGAAATTTATGTGTTTGGAATTTGGTAAAATGGTTTACATATTTGGAATCAGAAGGTCCAAATTATGTAATTAAGACTCTTTTGTTTTTGGACATTATGAATAGTAATGACGGTAATTATCTTTAATTATCTTGATTAATGAGTAATCGGGTAGTTAAGGATAATAAAATAATATCATAATAATATAAAATGACACCAAAATGTGTCCTAAGGATACTGGTTGTCTCATGGACGACCATGGGATGCCTTGTGCCAAACATGGGGTCCCCATGTAATCATTTTTGTGAGAAAGTGACTTTTTATCTTTTTATTTTTTAAAAAATGATAAATGTAACAAAGAATGTATCACCTAAGTAAAATATTTTTAATTTCGTCTACATAAATGATATTTTTGAATATAACTAGTCATTGTAAATCTAAAAAGATTTTATACATCATAGTATTTTTTTATTATTTTTAGACAATAAATAAATTAAATTATTTATGACATCATAATGATGCAGCGATGACCTCATTATTTGACAATTTAAATAAAATGGAAAGATAATGTAAAATCTAAGACCTACATATGTCGAAAACCAATTGGGTTGGTATATTTAGAACCCTTATCACCTTTTCCTATAATTATATCAATGTGGGACCTTTAAAATCCGAAACCCATTTGAAAAATAAAGTAACATTTCATTACTTTCTAAGAGTGCCCCTCCTCTCCTCTTATAAAAGGCCCCCAACTCTACCTCCTTACCCACACTCCCAAAGCCTTTGGCTCGTCAACCCCTGCAAATTTTGTCTCTCCACATCCCTCTCTTACTCCTTGAAGCCTCACTTTGGGCAGAAGTCTTCCCAAGGAATCCTTTGAGCTCAAACCAAAGGGAGTTACCCGATTTTAAGGTAATGTATTCACCTGAGTCCTTTTGTATTATTTTTCTTCTCCAACCCCCTAAACTCTTTTTATTAATTTATTTTGTAATAACTCCATTATCTTCAATATACTAGGATGTTGTTATAAGAAGGATTCAAGAAACACTTACACACAACTACATCTAATGGTTAAAGTACATACTGTTTCTATGGATGGTGAATTTATGCCTCCCGAAACGATGATTGTTCAACATTCTTTTAACACCTTCAAATGTGGCCAGTAAGATGTCACTATATTTATATATGATATATAATATGTTTATGTTTTCCTTAAGCTTCTGGATTTTTCATTTTGGGCATACCTTTATGGTTTCCATTATGGGTAAACACGATATCTTCATTTAAGGAAGTGCGGACTACCGCCCCCTCAAAGTGATTTGATTCATTAAATACCATATGTGGGACGTACAAAGAATGGAAATATGATATTATATATGATATTATACTGGAATTATAATATACCTTTTTATCATTAGGATTCCATTCTATAAAATATGAAATAGAAATGAAAGTAGCGTTCATGCGTACGTACGGCTTACCGTCTCCATGAATGGTGCATTTCATTTCTTACCTCTAAATGATTATGTAATATTATAAATTCATGCATTTAATGGATATATATGACATATATGATATCTACATCATGAATACCATTCTGGATATAATGAATACAAGAAAAACATGTAATTATAAAGGGATTTTTTTTACTCAAGTACCAATGATCGTTAAAACGACCGTTATTAACTTAAATAATTACATAGTGTTCATGACATGGCAATAAGTGATATAAAAGGAATAATGAACTTGAAAAGGGTTCATAAACAAGTATAAACTAACTCAAGTTTATTATTCAGGAGATTAAAGGACGACCGAATCAAGTCGGACCCGAGGTATGGGACGTCGTCTCAATCTCCATTCATTGAGGCATATTTTATTTTATACACAACCTTCTTTTATACGGTGTATAAACCCCTTTGACATTTATGTTTATCCAAAAGGAATCTTTTTTATACAAAGAGTTTTACAAAATGACAAAAGTGAATGTTTTTGTCGTACGTATGCGGCGATAGTGACTTCTCCGCTGCTGTGACCATTATTTGAGTTTCGACTTCCTCTACAAGCCATACCTTCTTTTTTAAAAGAAAAATAAATACCCTGTTTTACTTTTCTTTTATTTTGGTATTGAAAATAGTTTTCATAATGTTTTTATATAAATTTGTTGTATTGATATCTTGTGATTGAATGGTGGGAATGTTATGTTTCCTTTATGAATGTTTTATGTGATACGATTATGTTAAGGTTCTTGGGCATTATTATGAAGACGGGTGGTTCCGTGATAAACTAAGGGTGGGTGAGCCCGATATAGCTCTCCAATGCATTGGGTAACACGAAGGAGGGAAACATTAAGGTTTCTCCGAAGAGATTTTGGGATTATACTGTGATGGGTATTCCAAACATAACCAAGAGGGTTACTCCCTACATAAGAATTTTATGAATGCCTCAAGTTACCTTTATGTCTTATGATTTCTATGATTTATTCATGATTTGATGAGGTTTGTTAAAGTGCTTATGTTTTATGAGTAATGTATGATTTCATTCTTATGTATATATGAACTCATTTTTCCATTCCATATTGTTTTTATATTACACATACTGAGCTTTTTATGCTCATCCCAAGTCTTTTTTGAATTGTTTTTCACGGGTCAAGGGAAAGGTACATGATATGATGATAGTGTCAAGGAAGTGTCAAGAAATAATCCTTTTTTTATTTTATATATGATCTTTTGATGGGAAAAAATTAATACTATCTTTATGTAACCACTTTTTTTAAATGTGGAATGTAATGCATGTTTTATGATCTAATTCTCTAAAACTCTAAACCTGAAAAGATCCTCAATGTGTAATCTTGTAATAACTCAAGATTAAGTAAGGTTTAAGGATAGGGCCGTATATATTTGTATCCAAATTTAGAAATCATATAGATTCAAAATGATTTATAGTGATGATATTGATCATAGATAAACTAATGGTAAAATTCAAAATTCCATATATATGTGATATTACAACCATACATTTCAAACATGAGTGATTCTTTTCTTGAAGAATTGTTATTACATGAAAACTATTACAAATAAGTTTATATACATGTTTATATAAAAAATTAGTTTATTTTTTATTCATGTATGGGTAAAAAATCTGTCACTTTAAAAAATATATATTTTTTCTATGGTATTGAACATCTTAATAATTGACTTTATAAACCAAAATATGATAACTAAGTGTTGGAAATAGATAATGAATTATGTTCAGCTAACTCATTTAATATCTTGATATGGAATCACTAAATAAATAACTTATATAAGAATCATATTGAAATCCTCTATCAAGATGGGTATTAAGATTATTTTGATCTTAAATTACATGGCATACATCATAATTTCTGATAGAAAAAAATGAACAAACCCCTTTTTTTTAAAACATACAAGGCCAAAATAGATTCTTGAATTAGTATACGTATATTTGGGAAGACCTGTTCAATTTAATGATAGATATAGATACCCAAACACCATTTCTTTTACTTAAGACATGATATGATATGGTTATGTCTACCAAATGAGTTATAAGTTTGATTCATTTGATAAATTTAAGATGTTCATGAATGAATTATAGAATCCTCATGGTATTATGGTAATTTTTTGTCATATCAAAGTGGTGAATATCATTAAAAAGTGTTAAATTACTATATAAGGAAATTTGGGATTCAATCTCAATGCAATACATACACACAATATTGGAATGGTGTTAGTAAAAGGATAAACCACAGCTTATTAGACATGGTGAGGTTGATGATGTGTCATAAAGTGTATTTATTATCCTTTTGCATAAATTCGATACTAAATATGGATTACATAATAAACCAAATACCAATTAAGATGGAAAATGATGTTTTATATGAGGTAATGTATGAATGAAAATTTTTATTGTCGCGTAAATCTATATAGTGTTGCGATGCATTTTTCAAGGATACTTTTTGCAATAAACTATCTCCTTGGGGAAATATTTTTATCTCTATAGGATATCAAATGCAAATGTGGGGTTACTATCAAAATGAACTCATATACAAGAATACAATATGTACAAAACATTCCATATTACATGGGAGGGGGAACATTTTTAAAAACTGAGTTTTGGGGAAATATCGACTAAAATAAATTTGACAATCTAGATACCCAGAAGTTGGCATAATAAGAAAGGCCACCTAACCCCATAAATAGGTTATTCAATAGACACAAGTACTATGTATAAGCACTAGAGATATTATAATAAAATAAATATATGTATTATGTGGTCACCAAGAATGGAGAATAATTATTATTAGACACTGATGATATTTTTTTTATATTGAGGAATAAATAATCATAGATATTATAACATCTAAATAAGATTAGAAATATGAGATTGATTCAATATATGAGAACCTTATTTTGTTTTCAGTTGATCCAATAGAAGATGTGATTCCTCTTCGATGAAAATGGTTATTAAAGAAAATAAAACACATAGAACATAATGTTAGTTCCTATAAGTCTTGTCTAGTGGATAAATGGATTAATAATATTCAAGGCATAGATTATGGAAAATTTTTTTTCAGTTTACATGATGAAATATATCAAATTTATGTATGAAATAATAGCTTTCCATGAAACTGATATTTGGAAGATAGATATCAAGATAACATTCTATTGTGGGAACCTTATGAAAGATGTATATATGAAACCATTGAAAGAATTTGTGAGTCCACATGATGTTAATATTAAATGAAAATTGAATATATCCATTTATGGATTAGATCATGAATCTATATCATAGATCATTTAAAATGTTCAATCTAATTTCAATTTTTTATAAATAAATAGTGTGATACCTTTGTGTATATGTTGTTTAGTAAGAGAGAATATATTTTATTTGTAGTATGTGAAAATGGAATATTACATTTTTGAAACTAGATTGTAGTGTTATATCCAATAATTATATATTTTATCATGTTATTCATGATAAAAGACATAGGTGAAGTTGCCTATATTCTAGATATCAATATCATTCATGATTAATATAATTGGTTCCCTACACTAAGTCATGTTTCATTCATTAAACTTACAGTGAAGTCATTTATTGTGGAGAAATATAATATGGGATTGGTACCATTGTCACATGGTATGTATCTCTCTAGGAAAATCTGTACTCAAACAAATAAAGAGTGAGAAATGATGAATAGAATTTCATACACATCTATGATAGGATTTATCATGTAGGAATTGATATTTAGCAGGATTGAAGTTTCCTATTCCGTGAGAATAGTAGAAATAATTAAATAATATATTGAATAAAAAATACACATTTTATAAAGAATATTATTAATTATCTATATTATAATAATTACACATTTTAGATTTATGGAAGAGATGAGGAGATACTTACTAGGGGGTATATATATATTATTTTATAAAAATATAAGAATGATCTACAGCTAATAGACATGAAATATTTTTACGCTTAATAGAATATTCATGACTTGGAAGTAATCCAACTAGGACATGGTTATCGATTCTATAATAGGTCATGATTTTATTTCATATTTTTATAAATATAAAGAATTATTTTAAATTTGAAACATTTTCATTAAGGTTTATGTGAAACCTAGAGTTAATAAACCTATCATAGTGTATTTTTCTAATAATATAATTGTGGCTATATACCTTCATACAAGGTCAAATTAACATATAAATAATGTAATTCTAAAGTGACACCTCTTGAGAAATTTCTCTCGATGGTTTAAGATCAAAGAAAAAAGAGTTTACTTAGAGTAAAATGTGGTAGAATCATTGAATAAAGCCTTATTATTGTATATGTATGTATATCTTGTGATATAAAATATAATAATTAATTAAAACATGGCTATAGTTTAAGTGGGAGTCTTTTGGAGTTTGTTCCTTGAAACTAAAAACTGTGTATATTCAATTACATGTACACTCACGGTTTTTAATATTAATAAATATTTGGCTAAATTATAAATATTCTTCTAATTGAATTTTACTATGTTATTTTTTGTATAGTATTAGTTACATAAAATGTTCATAGAAGTTCCAAACAATATTTTGATGTTTTAAAAACTACAAATATTTAAAAAAATACATGTGTGATGAACAAGTTACATATTTTAATTAGACAACAATGATAATATCAATTGGTTTTAAGGAGCTCAAGATACATTTATAATTTTATCATTTTCTCACCCTCAGTTAGATAGGATGTTGTGAAAATATATCCACCTATAATAATTCCAAAAGTTTAATGTATCAATGGTTATTTCTATATGATGACATGTTTATAGTCTCATCGACAATATTTAAGTAATAATAAAATTAATGTGTCTATACATTGATGTATTAAAGAACATTGACAATATATTCTCAAATAAAGGTATGATATATTGGGATTTTCACAAGTGATATAAAATTAATAAATAATTCAATAAAATATTTTCACTTCTATGTTTCTAAAAATAAAAAACTTAGGATGTTTTATAAGAAAGTATCTATATAATTATGCCTATGTCAATGGTATTTTAATTGAAAAGTTAAATATAGAATTTCAGAGAAATTTATTAAAGCAAATAGGATGATGAAATGTGTATAAAACCAGCTTGTTGAGATATTATGAAAAAGGGAATATGTTACAATGTGAATGTTCAATAAGGGTTATTTTAATTGTGATATTTTACATCATTATATTTAGGTTCCCATACACATTTTTGGATGAAAATATATAACATTAGTTTAGTTATCTGAATTTGATTGATAAAGAGACCAAGTTGATCAAAAACTATGTTTATTTATAGACTTAGTTAAATTCAATTTTAATATTGTACTATAATAAATAAAAATTTCATATTTTCAAGAATAATATTTCTAAAGGTTGTATTGAGGACATGTATATTGTCATCAATTATTTTGGAGAATAATATTTGATCAGTATATTAAATAAATAATTATTCAAATTTTTAATGAATATAAAATATTTTCTATTTATTTAATAATTTATTGATAATTTATTATATAGATAAATTTTATTTATTTGATGGTTTGATAAATACTGAGAAAGAAAAATGAACTTAGACAATGGTTTGTTGGAATTTATATATTAAATATCATATATATATATATATATGTTTACATTTTAAATGGTTTTTTTATTATTCAAGAAACATGCAAATGTTATAGAAAGAATAATAACAATAATAAATAATAATAATAATACAATGGTGTAGTGTTTTATAATGAACAATATATTGGTGACAAAATTATTTTTGATAAAAAATAACATTTCTATATAAAAATAATTATATCATGTGTGGTGTAAGACATAGTTGTACAAAAAAATTCATTTAGGGAATTATCTCAACCATAGAGAGAACTGTGTCTAGAGTTCTCTCATGAACAATGTTCTTTTATCCTTATCCTCCATATGAAGACTTGAGAGAAATTTAATAAGCCCTTCAAACCTAAAAGGAATTATTATTATGATAAATTGAGATTGATACCTATGACAATAGTATTTTGTGCAAGCACCTAGTGATTATATTGAAATTTTCAGAAGTTTTAAAATCTCTCATGGATACCACTAAAGGTATTGAACACTTAAATACATTGATGTAATGACAATAAAATATGAATAAGTTAGTCGATTAAACAATGAAGAAAAACTAATAATCTGATGTAGTTCTAAATTGTATAAACTAATTATATATTATGTGTGTTATCCCATCTTAAGGATTCCAAAGTTTCAATTTTTCATGTTCAACAGAGAAGTACTATAAAAATAATGGTAAATAGTTGTTAGGAATGGGGCGAAACTCATTCACTACACCAAAAAAAACCCTAATATTATCAAAAATATATTTTTCATCCTACTATTGAAAATACATGTATTTCAACTACCCAAATATATATTCATTATATTAATAATAACATATTACGTACAATTCCATATCCCTGACTTGATAGCTATACATATTTGAAAATTGAGATTCATTAATTATTCATAGATGATTATATAAAATTTTCATAGATACCCTTATTAATTATTTTACTGGGGATATCTATATACATTCCAAGAAAAAATTTGGTTTTATATTGAAAAATATTGTAAAATGAGTTTCATTTTCAAATAATATAAAGTATTTTTAATGTTGATCACTATTATTTAAATTTCTAATAATGTTTTAGAAAATTTTGGAATTCACTTTAATTTTATGTGATGGGTTGGGTAATGATTTATGTAACCCTCTATTGAATATTTAGTTATAATAAGAGATTATAATGGGAGATTCTTTACCCTTTATATATGATTTCATTCCATATAGCTATGATGGTATTTTTCTGATGTTTAAAAGTATTCCTCTCCATTAATTCCATCATTATGATATCATTTAGCACTATCCATGTGATTAAATATTTCATTTTTCATCAATGTATTTTTTTTATTATGTATCCATTGAAAAGAATTCATTTTCTTATATATCCTCGATATATTATTTATTCCAATTTTATTCCATACTGGAATCCCCTCAATACTATACTTTTTATAGTGTTTGATCTCAAAATTTTCTTAGGATTTATATTTCTCCAGTTAATTAATGGGAATAAAATGTATTGTTCTCCCAAAAAAATATATTAAATAATAACGATTTATGAAAAAATATGGTAATATTCAATTTTAATTTAATGATTATATATCGAGACTCCTATATACTAATGGAAACTGATCATGGTGATGTAACTAACGTTATCATATTATAATTAATTAAATAACTCGCCATCTATGGGTGACCAGGGTTGGGGTCATTAATGGTTTTTTTATATTATAACTCGGGGACAATATTTATTATTGTATAACGTATTCTATAATTACATATTTCATACTCTAATGTTATATTTTGATTCAGATATTACTATCATTTAATCATATATACTAATATAATAAAAAATGTGTAGTCTCCTCAAATGGAATTTGCAATACATTTTTTTATTGGGTATCATCTAGTATACCAGGGGGAACACTTATGGTTATGTAATAATTCAAATCATTAAGATGGATGGTTACCATGGTTAGGATGAAATAAAATATTTCAGTGGGGGTTCAAAAAAATCCATGAAGACATATTCCAATGTTTTATAAGTACAAAACATGGTAAATTGATTTTAAATGTCATATTTCATTCTATTTTAAAATTCACTTGATTGTTTAATATCAGAAAATTTATGTATAGAACAATTAAAAATCAAATTCCTCTTACTAAACATTTGAAATGAATAAGAATTTCATTATATATCTATATTATTTCATATCCAAGATTTATTGATTTCACCATTAAATAAATTAACACTCGAATATGAAAAGAGTTATATAAATATCATTTATTTTTAGATTTATATTATTTGAATATAATACAATTTTTATTAGAAATATAACATATATTAGTTAAAAAATAAATAAACAAAAACCTCAACCAAAATGGAAAAAATACCTATTATATTGTGTTTCCAGAATTCATTATAAGGAAATGTTCTATTGGGAATAATAACTATTTTTATAATGAAACCAGATATAACTATCTTTCCTTTAACATAATTAAAAATTTTCCGAGTTCCCCTATTATATTTTAATTATTATTATTTTTGGATATATTTTTATTCAAATTTTATGAGAAATTGTTACCTATATAAAACTTTTCATTAATAATCACCCATCAATAATTTAAATTACTAGATTTAATCGTTCCCATAATAAATTCTATCTAATATTTTAAGAAATCAATGATTTTGGAATCAAATTTGTTAGTAAAAACACACACTCACAGATATATATATATATATATATATATATATATATTGCTAAAAATTAATGACTGATATCATCATGAAGCCTCATTATATCAGGGTTGATTCCTAAATTAGAGTTCCTATAATTTTAGATGATGATAACAATGTTTTTATCAAAAAAATATCATATCCTAATATGGATATAATTATGTAGAAAAACAATTGGTTTGATTCCAGTTAGATTTTTATAATATATCTTATCTATAATGTTATATTATTCTTTTGTGGTTTTTATTTAAGAGTGAATATTTAAGAAATTTGTTTAACTATGTATTAATGTCTTGTTACCACATAACATACATGTGAATTTATTTTTGAGAGATGAGATTATGTCATATTTATTAGAATAATAAATTATTATTTTATAAGGAATAATTATTGAGATATAATATTTGTTAGTATTCTTATACAATGTGCTTGTAAGAGATATTTCTAGAAGAAGGAAATGGATCTAAATTTCATAGAAAAAATAAATTTATGGAGTTATATTTTAATGAATGAATACATGACACAATAATGAAAGGTATTACATTATAACATGGTTATGTGATATAGAGATTACATATAAGAAAATATTATCTTTAAATTGTTATATTTGAAATATATTTTGGATATTTGAAATTAGAAATGAAGATGTAATTGGAAAACTATCCCATGATTTTTTATAGACGATAGTGGTTTTTGAAATGGGAAAAAAAATAAAATATCCTATATCTTGAGAAAGAATATTCTCATCTTGAGAGGATGTATTGAATATAGGTACATAGGTAATAATTTACGAATTTTTAATATTGTAAATATAGAGGGGTTATGTGCAGAGAGAGAAATACATGGTATTTATGTTACCTGAAATTTGTGGATTTCATGGTGTTAATAAAGATGAAGTATATGTATACACCAAAAATATTTTAATATTTTTTTATTGTAGATATGAAGGAGTTAAAAATTAGTATAATTTATTTCTTCTCAAGTGAAGAGTGAAACTCAATCTAATTTTGATTTTGTTTATAAGACAAAAGAATTAATTTATCAATTATAACGTATATAGACATGTAGTAAAGTTATTGTAAAAATTATATCATCATCACATATCTGAGTGTAAAATCCATATATTTATCTTTATGAGGGTAAAAAAACTATATCAATTGTTTTTGTTCTCTATTATTTCTTAATACCATTCACTATTTGGGAGGAAATTGAGTTTTCTCTAAGAAGAAAAAAAAATATTTGGATAGTATTTCTTTATTTTTCATACCTTAATCCACCATATAATAGGGTATCATTAAATGTAAGATAATTGCAAGTTATATTAAATTATATTGTTACATTTTAAGGTATTCAAATATGGTGAAATCCATTGAAGAAAATGTAAATACTAAAATATTTATACTCTACAATTATCACGAAATTCAATTTTTGAGTAATTAGATGAAATACAAATATCAATCATATGTTATGGATTTTCTGAATATCTATCATGCGTTGAATTAAAATATATAATCCATTTAATTATCTGTTAGATGTAGATATTTTGGTACCTAAAAAATATTCCCTTGAAGTTAATTCACTAGAGGGGGATTTTCCCATCATAATAAACACAAAGGTGATATCATGTTAACTGTAAAATTAAATGTTGCTGAATTACACAATATCCATAATGCTTATATGTATTTATGTGATGTAAAATTATTTATTATATGGAATAATTAAAATATTTTAGGATAGACCTAATTGAATCCATTAAATCTTTCATTGATTTAGAGAATATGTTTATTGGGATATATTTAAAATTAGAGAAACCCTTGATGATGAAATAATTAGGATTTATTTCTTGATAATGGTTTCACATAACATTAATAAAACTTACACAATAATTAAGGGAAATAGTCTAATTTTTTTCAGTGGATATTATTCATAATATTTTAAATGTATACCAGAGGATAAATAAGAATGATTATCCTAGTAGAAAGTACAAATCACAGGATGTTCTATTCAAATAAATGAAAGTTATTTTGATTTATAAAGACCCCACATAAAATGTGGTTTATAATGTTATTTATATTTAAAAAAATTGAAAAGTGAAAAGGGTAATCCAATTGGAATATTCCACTCTGATGTTTACAATATTTAGTTATTGTCAACATAACATCTAATTATCTATAGAAGACATGTAATAGTGAGTTTGATGATGCACCTATGATTTTTGCATTTAATTATATCATATGAAGTGGAACTTCAAATAACAAATTACTTAAAAATTAAAAAATCATTCATAATATGTCAATATATTTACATAAAGGTGTGTGAATGAAATATAATTCTCAAGATACCATAATGAAAAAGAACCAATTGATATTGTTTTCAAAAAAGTAAGTCAGGATAAAGGAGATAATGAAGGAGTATAGTTTTGTTTATTTAGATGATAGATATATTAAAATATTATTTTCATGAAGGATCATCAATATCTCCACAAATTCCCTTTATATTTTCACCCTTTATGACATATCAGACTTGTAACCTTCTATCAAAATTATGATAACGAAAACATAATAAATGATGAGTCTAAATTATCAAAAAGGGTAACTATATAGAATATCAATCAATGGTCATGTGTGATCATGAGGGTTTGAGAACATGATCAAAACATAATGAAGTCATAACCAATCAATTACAGAATTTTAATCATGAGACATGGTATAAGACGTTTTCATAAAGTAATTAAAAAGAAATAAGATTGTGGAGTCATAAATAATCCATAATGATTAATGAGAGCATATAATAAAAATAGGAATATTCCACATATAACATAGTTGACCCAAAATACAGTAAAATGATGCTCTGGTCTAGGGTGCTACATGACCTCAGGCGTGTCTCCCCGCATACCAGAGGCCGACAACTTGGAGTGATGATATAAAAGAGAATATAGGGATAATATAGTCTCATTTAGAAGAGTAATCCACAATATATAACAATAGTAAATATATATAAATATTGGAAAAAACAAAAATAAATTAGCAGCAATTTCACAAAATAGGGGTCATGCCCACAACAGAACAATATGTATGGTATATCATCTCATTCAAATTAAAGTGATAGAAAACACCAAACAAAAATTAATGGATGAATCCCCAATATGGGTTTTGAGACTGAGTCGGGATCCATCATTTGTGAACATCCAATGACAATATAAAATCCTTATAAAAGGTTAATCTACCATGTTCTAACCTTAAATTATGAAAACTTATTGGGTACCCAATGGCGGACCATGAAGGGTGTGAGGAAAACTCTGTATACCACCACCAATGGTGTCTACAAAATATCCAGTTTAATCAAATAGTGTATTCGAGTACAAAATAAATGGTGAGGTAACAAAAGATAACATTATTACGATAGTTAATAATGTTTGCATTAGCTATTTTCATCATGTGTTTTGTAGGTTTGGCATTCACAACGATTACACTATGAAATTATCCGGTAAATTATAATGTATAATGGAATAAGTAAAATTCTCTATCTGACTAGGGATAAAATTTAATTTAACAAATACACCACTCTAACCATGGAGATTCTTTCTAGGTTGTGTCATTAAATGAAACCATTAGGGGTATAAGTCCTCAGTTCCCATCCCTAACTTGTGTATTCTGGTGCTGGATTTAGAGCCTCAGTCTAATCCAACCCATGCGAATAGATCCTTAAGTACAATAGCCCCAAAACATCATAGACATGTGATCATGCTTATTAATCAATTTACTACATATAATATATCAAAAACCATACACAATCATTAAACATAACATCAACATTTCATAAATTTTTGACATATAAACCAACATCAAAGATTACCCATTAGCACATTTACCATTTACAATGCATATCCCATTTGACTGATTTCCTGTTATGAGGCCTCAACTTTTTAATCATATTCAAGAATTCACAGACATTAGACTATATAACATATTATTAATTTTATATGATCTATCCCATTTATACATATCAATTTCCAACTCATAAGTTATTTGACACATTCACTTAATTTTATTTAACGCTTCCACATTATGCCAAGCAATCCGTTATCCCATTTCCAATAGCTAATCACAACTAGTAATAATGATTATTTATAATTCAAACCAATGTGTCAATATAATTATCATGGGATTTATTTCAACCTGATTTTTCTTTAGGTTTGGCTTTCCTTTTACCTTGTTTATGAATATTATCACACCATATTTGCGCACTAAACTGTTTTTATCAATCTCAATGCCCCATAGGGATCACAAGAGGTTCTATTCATTACATGACCAATAATTTTACAAAATATCAACAATGTTCTCAATTAAACAACAATATTGAAGCAATAAAACAAAAAATCATGAACAAATCACTATCAAGACTACAATATATAACGTTTATCCCACCCACCTTGAATATATGAAAGGGCACTCACATAACCAAGCCATAGATCCATATTCAATGACCTATTAAATACCCAAAATATTATTCAATAGAAAAAGAGTGTTTTAGGGATTCAGAAGATAAATAAGAACAACTCTACGAGCCCTAATTTAAAAAAGATGGAAAATAGAAGCATTAGACTCAAACAGAGCTTCAATCCACAATAAAGGGCTATCAAAACAGCCTAGAAATAAAAGATATCCATTCTTGGGAAGCCGTTGTCATTTTTTGTTCATCACTTGGGTTAAAAGAGTACAAATGGAGGAAGAAATCAGGTAGGACACATAAAATCATGAGGGTAAATGTGTAAAATAAGTCATTTAATGAGGGAAATATTTTTTCCACACAGTTTTCCCAACCATCCATCAACTATTCACCAGCCAATGTCCAAAGGGGGAAAGTCATACAATTACCTTGATATCTCCATTTGGTTTAAAAAAATGTATTTTTATCATGTGGAATGGATATATCAAAGGCCACATGGTTTGAACACCCTCCTTTCATGGTTTACATTACCATACACCCTTTTCCCCTAGTAATCACAATTGTTGTGCAATGTTACCCCTAACTATGTACCAACCACAGAACACGCTTTGAATGTCCTTGTTTCTCTTTCTTTCATGTCTTGAACCCCCAAAACACCATCATTTGTCCATATACACATGGGAATCAATTAATTAACCAAATTAAATGGATTTAAAAAATGATTTAATTAGTAGAGCACTTCAAAAAATTCTATGATCTTAGAACCTCCCCATAATATAATGTCTCAGCCACGATCCAAAGAACCAAACATCACTGATCTTTCAATGAAAATATATTGGGTCAATAGGAATGCATATTAGTTTCCCTCTATTAGGTTTCTTCTCGAACATTACCATGCTTCCACAATCCATGGACCAAGGGAGGTGTTTTTTCTCATAGTACCTTCTCACTATGATCCAAGATAAAAACTAAATGGACCAAAAAAGACGCATCGACCTCAACCTCATCATTCTCAACATAAATCACATGAGATGGGTCGGGGTGATACTATTGAAGCTATGAAACATTAAAAAATTCATGTGTACAACTATATTATTGTAGAGGAGACAATAGGTGCACCACCATCCCAGTACTGTCCAAAATATCACACATCCCCACATACAAAGGTGTCAAGTTAAACTTATTTCAAATATGATGGTGAACCAACCTTAGTGAGAATTAGTCCCAAAAAACTCTTATTCAATAGTATCACCCCAACCCATCTCACGTGATTTGCATACAACATATACCTACTCTGAGCTATATCCAACTTCTTCATAATTAACTGAACTAGATATGATGTATCCTATATGAGAATTATTCCCAAAACATTGATTCCCCAACTAAAATCCAAAAAAATAGAGAATTAAATGGTCTACCATAGGTTTCCTCATAAATTTCCACATTAATCATTAACTAGTAACTATTTTTTAGGTGAAGTCAACAGGTACCAAGTGCTTCTCCCATGATCTACAAAATTATAGGACACAATCTCTCATGTTTTCATGTAGTACCTAAATAGTATTCTCGGAATTCCTGCCTATCTATGCATGGAAATCCATACCTAATAACGCCAGCGTATCAAGTGACTTCTATAATAACTTATATAATCATGATGTAAAATGAGAATCACAATATGAAACAATCAATCATGACACACCATGCAATCATATTACCACCCGAACATATAACTTACCAAACTAATCAATGGTGATGGTCTCTTGAATTGGTATGGAATGTGTTACCTTGGTTAACCAATCCAAAACTACCAATATAACATCATTAATCCTTGGAATAATTAAAAAAAATACCTCTTTATTTCATCCCTTTTCCATTCTATAATGATAATAGGCTACAAAAAACCACACAGATGATAATACACAACTTTAACCTACTAACAGGTAAAGGATGACATCATGAAACCTTCAAATTATTTCTTCATCCCTAGCCACCAATACTGCATATGAAGATCATGAAGAATTTTAGTCTATCCAAGATGTGCATACCCCTTTAAGGCAAGAAAATCATGCATTAACTCTTCTCACATACATCTGGGAACAATAATACAACCACATACATAATGTATCCCATCGTCAACAATGGACCAACCAGAAGGTAGCTCACCACCTTCTAGAACTTCCATCAAAGAAAAAATTTATGGATTCTTAAATTTTCTCACAATGATCTAGAATAAAGGGTGGACTCAAATTCTAAGGCCATAAGGGACATATATCAATGTTCATCTTAAATATATTGGTTCATTTCTTTAAAAAATTCCATCATATCATCTCAAAACTGGATTTCAAAACTGCTTGGTTTTGATTCATCTGGTTTAATGCATTGGAAACACATCCCCCTTTCTCGATGTTTATACCAACAAAAAATCAAAGAAATGCCCATAATCGACCCATATTCACTAATGTGGAATCAAATAACATTAAGATAAGATAAACTGAAGGATATAATGATATGTATAAACATTAAACTATTCTACCAGCATGTAATTCTTCTAACACTATATACAATAATGCACCATAGACATCTCAATATCTTGTATTGGGTAATCTCATTCATAATGACTCTATTTTCCTGACCCATATGATACAACTCAATCATTCAGTGAATAAAATTCATCAACCCCAACACTGAATGCATCATATAAAAAGGTATAGTCTCCACTGGGTTCAGGGGGAATCAAAACTAGTGTAGTATTCATACTCTTCTTTAACTCTTGGAAAATATCCTTATATTCCATAGATCATTAATACATGATTCCATTTTTGGTTAATATTTAATGTGATGAAACAAAATGATACAGGTTTTTATGAACATATAGAAATACCCTAATATTCCCAAAAAGCACCATACATAAAAAAGGATACTCTTAAGATACAACATCATGAAATTTCATGGGGTCCATAGACACACCTTCTTATGAGATGATGTATCATAAGAAATGTTCCCTTTCAACTAAGAAATTTAATTTGGATAGATTTGTGTACATATTAGTGAACTTGGTAAGATTTCATGATGTTTTTCCTGATCATTATGAGTACTTTAATACACTAATATGTCATCATCAAGGAAAACTATGAACTGCTACAACTAAGTGTTAGATATTCAGTTCATCAGGTCCATAAACACTATTGAAACATTGGTCAACCCGAATGCCCTGACAAAAAACTCAAATAATCCATAACTACTAACAACGGCACTCCAGAGTATATTAAAATGTCTCACCCTTATTTGATTATACACCAATCTTAGATCAATATTAAAAAACAATTAAGCACATCTCATCTGGTCAAAGAGATTATCAATTTGGTGGAAGTAGGTATCAATTCTTAACCATCATTTTGTTTAGTTTTATATAATTAACACACAAACCAAAGGAACCATTATCCATATCATAAAAATATTGGATATCTCAAAGGTGAAGTGATTGAGAGAATAATAACCATGTTATCTTGTTCCTCTATCTAAGATTTAATATCATAGAGTTTTTCCATTTCTATTATATATAGCAGAATAGAAACATTCTACCCCAACAAAAAATCTGTCATGAACTCAAAATCCATATCTGGTGGTTGCTCGAAGAAGTAATCTAGGAGCACATCCTAAAACTGATCCACAACACGAAGGAATACATTCTACCCTACATTCCTGTCATCAAGTATAATACAATTCACTTGGGTCATGATTTCACCCAACTGCTAAACTGACTAACCCAAAATGGACTTCTTGGATATCCCATTCCAAACTGTGACCATAGATATTCCCCTTCAGGGATGTGAAGTTTACCCTGTGGAGGTAACAAAAAATTTTGGGCTGCTAAAACACTCACCAATCAATTCCTAAAATTAGATAAAATCCTAACATCTCTATAAAACACAAGTAAAAAAATAAAAAAGATACCCACCAACCTCGAGGGAATACCGCTCACATCATCAGATATTTTATTCTTGCACCCCTAATGGTTTTTGAATCGACATAATCCCACATACATGTTCCACCTAATAGAGAAACTCACACAAGATGATTATATATAAAATAATGTGTGGAAAATGTATCAAAGAAAGTTCTGGTGATCATGGAATCTATAAGAATCATTCCTCATAATGTCTGTGCTCTATTCTCATAACCTCCATGTGTTGGATGAATTGTTTGAAGATAACATACACCTCTACCCTGGGATCCAATCACAGGTCATGGTAATGTAATTCCCTGATAATATATGCACTCTATACCTAAAGAAAAAACCTTCCACCCCTATTGGATCAACAAGTTGAGATGCGACTAGTTTCTTACTAAGGGATTTCTGACCCCTCCCAACACTCACCATGGACAACGATCATCTATCTATACATAACTATTGAGGGTTACTGCAGAACCTATGCACATGCCCCATTATACCACACACTCATCACCCAACTTTTTATTAGGGTCACCGACCATGAATGTTTCATGGACTTCCACACTGAGAGAAACAGACACGGTCACCACCTTGAGGGTATTATCCTCTCTTCTGACTACTCTACACACTTCTATCTAGATGTCAATTCCCGAAATGATGTTTCTTACCCATGGAAGACATACCCCTAGGTCATCTAACTAGAACCATAAACCCACTACCTGAATCCTCAATTTGGTTCCCTTCTAAATCAAGGTCCTAATACAGGACCTCAAATTAGACTAAATCTCATTTCCACGTCTCTCTTGAAAATGTATCTCTATTGTAGACTCGTCACCTTCCAACACTTGATCAAAGAATTGTAAGTTCATGAAGGATACCAAATAATCATTAATTGACATGGTCCATTGTGTCAAACTCATAAAATCTATATCCCACTCCTTTATCAAGGTCTATATAAAAAAATTATTGAGAAAATTATTATAGAAGTATTTCCATATCATACCATCTTCATGTTGAGTCTGAACTAAAAAACCCCACATGGGATTTTATGGTCCCCACAACATATATGTTTTCAACATCAGTCTCCTACCAGGAGGAGACTCCAAGTGGTCTGAAATTGTCTAAATAGAATATAACTTGAAATCTATAGGCATGAATCCACCGTCACCAAAAAAAATTGTAGGGTGATACAAGTGAAACTATATAGTCAGATCAACCTTAATTGGCATGAACCTACAAGGGTCTTGTTCCATCATCTAGATGAAATTAGTGATGTTATAAAAAAATTATCTCATATCTTCAGTTTTCTTGGACAAATAGTTTTTCCTGCTCTGCTGTTGGTGAAAAATTTTCTATGATATCTTCTTGTCTCCAAAATAACACTTGTCATCATAGTGGAATTTCTCTAGAGTTCTAAACTCATTTATCAAAGCACATAACATAAAACACCCATAGATTGAAAAAATTGAACTCTTCATTCCATAAAAACATTTCTGACATACATAATTCGAATGGAAAACATCACACATAGAATAATAACTTCAGCTATCTCCACCACTGATCATGGTCAACATCGGTAAACCAACATATATTAAATGAGTCCTCATTTTACACTCATTTCAATACATTTTACCTTTATAACATGAATATTTTTCATTTCATAACCTTTATATCTTTACAACAAGATATTACCAATGTTTTAACTCATTATTATCTTATCATTTTTCACAATTCCCTTTCCATTATTTCAATTTAGCCACTTTCATCACTATTAGTAGACACTAATTTCATCATGTTTTTAAGGAATATGAAATTCATTCTACCATTCATGTCTCGAAAACCCTTCGCATGTGTGTCTACTATGATGCATTCCATATATATTCCTAGGTTTTATAAATAATAATGATTACAAAACCTCATTAAATTTCATCCATGATAAAAATATGAAAAAATAATCACATTACAAAACAAGTGCATCACCCATTGGTGAAATTCCATTCATTTATAAAACCCCAATCCATGAAAAACAATCCCACCACATGAACATGTGTTTTTCCCCAAACATAGGTTAGCTACTCATAAGGTTGAACTAATTTCTTGGACCTGAAACATTCTAATATCTCGCATACCATCAAAAAATAATAATTCCACTAAAAATAACCACTCTGATACCACTTTATAACATCCCTTACATGACAAAAACTAAACGGGTGTGTTGTTCCAAGTCACTATATGAACTAAGGCATGCCTACCCATGTTCTAGAGGATTCCAAATAGGAATGATGGTTTAGAAGATCTCATGGGGAGACTGTATTATCATTATCTGAGTATTAAAAAATATATAATAATAACAAATAAATAAATTTATAGGCAAAAACCAATATAAATGTATTAAATACCATTAACCAAAACTACCGACAATCAGACAAACAGACCTTAAATATATTCTGTCATTTCATATTTTGTCAAGTGGTAAAAATGCACCACAATAATAAATAGAAGAATCCCTCAAACGTGTCATGGAAATGAGTTAGGATCTGTCATCCATGAACATCCCATGCACCAATAAAATCCCTATCAAATTTACCTTCCCTTGTCATGAACATCAACTATGAAATATACCCTGGTACCTAATAGAGACCCAAGAAGGGTGTGAGAAAATCTCAATAGGCCATCACAAATGGATTCTACAAAATATCCAGTCAAAATAAATAGTTCATGAAATTACTAACTAAATAACAAGATAAAAAAGATAACGTGGGTTCTATTATTTTATAATATTCACTTTATTAATTTTCATAATGTATTCAATGGTTTAGGAGTTTAAATAATTGACACTATGGACTATGATGACAAATTATCATGCATAAAGGAATAAGTCAATTTTCTTATCACACTAGGGAAAAACATTTCATATAAAAATAATTTTCATTTACCATGGACCCTAAGTCCATGAAGTCTCAACAAATTCATCCATTAGGGTTATAAATCCTTAGTCCCCTTCCCAAACCTATGTATTTTGGGGTAGGGTTTATAGCCTTAGTGTAACGAGACCCATGTGCATATATCATCAAGTCTAATAACCAAAAAATTCCAAGAAATGTTTAAAAATTTACTTTTCCATTTTACACATATACCATATCACAAAAAATACACAACCATTTCAGATAACATTCACATTTCATAGTAATTTTAAATATAAATCAATATCAAGGAATACACATTATCACATTATGACATTTATTTTTCATATTTTATTTAAACCATTTATCTTTCTCGGGCCTTAACATACTAATCACATTCAAAAATTCACATACATTATCCCATTTAACATATTCTTTATTTCACATAATCTATCCTATTTATGCATTATAATTGAAAACACACAATCCATTTGGAACATTAACTTAATTCCAAATCCATTATTTCATTGCTAATATATAAACACATCTACGATTAGTAATTCATTATTATTTAAACCAATATTTCTATATATTTATAATGGTATCTATTTAAAAATAAAAAAACAATAGGCATACCATTTTACATGTTTGGGAATATTGGCACAAACTACGGGTGGCCCTCAACAAGTCTAATCAATGTTAATGCATCCCACAAGAATAAAAATTGGTTCAATTCATCACATATAAAACCATTTTAAGAAATATAAGTGAAGGTATACATTTCAAAAAAAATATAAGAAATAACACAATCCCACACGAAGAAATAAACTTCAATACTATAAGATATAACTTGTTAACCACCTACCCCAAATTTGTAGAAAAACATTCACTTAACCTTAGACTTAAATCTAGATTAATTAATCATTTGAATCCATATCCTATGATTCAGTGGAAAAATATAGTTTTATGACATTAAACAAATAATAAATAATCTAAAATTCACAATCCAAAAAAGATAAAATGAAAAGTGTTCGACTCACCCAGACCATCAATCTGTATCCAACGAAACTCCAAACAGCCTATAAACAAAAGAGATCAATCAATGGGAATAATCGGATATTTTTGTTTTTCACTAGGTTTACTGGAGAAGAAATGATGGAAGAAATCAGGTGGATCACTTAGAATCACAAGGGTAAATGTGTGAAATTCCAATTTTAATGAGGTGCATGGTTTGGCTGAATATTTTTTCAAAGAATAGGCCAAACATGCACTAGCCGCTATCATAGAGTGTCTAGGTCTCATGGTTACATGGGTTTCCCCACATGGTATAACAATATATACACCAACCTAGTGGAATGGCTCTGTCCAATAATGCTTAGTTTGACCTCCCCTATACAATTTTTACATAATAAGGAATCATGTTTTCTTAGAAATAATTGTTTCAATGCATGGTTACCCCTTACCACACTAAAACAATGAAACATTCACTCAATGGCCATTTCTATCTTTCTTTTATGTCTCAAACCATTGAAACACCACCGATCATCCTCATATACATGAAAACAATTAATTAATCAAAATTAAGGGATTTATACAAGGAATGAAATAATAACATAACTCAAAAAAATTATGATATCTTATATGATGAGAATAATTTTATTACAATGTAAAAGTTGACAAATATCAATAGGTTCCCTAATAATATTAAGGACTTAAAATCAGTTCCTCTAAAAAACTTGTAGACATCAAACCATGTCCACACATAAACATCAGGACATGCTACCGGGTCCATGGAAAATTTTTAGAACATTAAATTAGGTTCACACATTCTATATTCATATCATGAGTATTACATCTTTAAACAATTAAATTGAGGGATATACAATAACATATTACCCACTACATATAGAAAACTATATATATGTGATTCACAAGATCATTAAACATTCATAATTTCATCATAACATAACACATAGGAAATAAAAAGTATTCATAAACATATCATCATCATCATAATAAAACATCTGTAGAAATAAAAAAGATAATATCATTGGACCATATCTATATTAAATAATATAAATCCTTAATAATAACGACTTATATTCAATTTAATTTGAAAATATCATTCGAATAGTTTTTGAAAACATTATAAAATATCAGTTTGTTTTGGTAACATTTTAACTAATAATTACATCAATAATTATAAAATAATTTTCTTTTAAAATAATGAGTGAACTTGTAAATTAATCATCAATTTAAGAAATGTTCATGATCATGGGAATACCCTTTCAAGTCATATATGTTACAGGGAAGCATTTCTTTCATCATTTTTTCCAAAATAAATGTAATAAATTTTTAGGAAAATATACTGTAAGATTAATTTTAAAAACCTTTTAAACAATGTAAATTACATTAAAAAAGCTTACATTAAAAAAAATCATGTATTTGAAGTGATTTTATAAAAAAATAATAATATAGACTTCAATGAAAAGGTTCATCAACTAATGTGGAAATAAGGTTTGATTTTCTTTGAAGAAAATTTAATAATATTATTATGTACCAAATAGAGAATAATAGGAAAAATACATTACAATTCCATGAATAAACAAATGAAATTGAAGTACATGGGGTTTAAAGTTGAATATCTAAATTCAATGTAGATATATATTTATATAATAGGCAATTCTGAAATGAAATTAGATTGTATTAAAAACCTTTAACACTTTTGTAGCTTTTGAATCATAACACCCATTAAATAAATTAAATCTAATGAAAATTTAAATACCATGAATATAAATATATATCATACATCTATTATCAATGGGGGTAGTATATACAGTACAGTGAATATGGAATATGTCTCACAAAAACCAAAGCAATATAAGAACCCCTTACCTCATGTTTGAATATCATGTTTGGCCCTATAACATAATATATGACAAACATAATTATATTAAAAATATATAATATGACTCTATAAATACTTACATATCATATATGTTTGATTTAAAATATATCAATACCAATTTATCAATAATTATTTATTAATATTGTAATTTTTGGGTGTTAACTTTTTGTTTTTGTTCTCTTATTGGTTTCTGAAGTTTAGGTCCTTTCATCTTGATCATATATGAATCATATATATTTTTAATCATGGTATAAATATCATATATGTTTTTTATATTCATATTTATAACAATCCAGAAATGTTATAAAATGATAAATTAATTACACTGTTCGTATTGATGATAGTCAGTATGTATGCGAGAACATTGTTTTTAGCTTCTAAAAAAGATGGTAAGAAACCTAAATAATATTTTTAAAATTTAGAATCATAATTATATCCTTAATATAATATATATAGTTATTAAATATATCTTTTTTATAAGTTATTTAATGTATAAATTAGAAAATTAATCCCATCGCTTTGTGGAGGTGGTAATCTGCATGTATGCAAAAGTGACATTTTCATTTTCCACTTGATGATAATGTATTTAGGTATATAATATATTATAATTAAATAAATATAATTATGTCATACATAGAATATAAAACCATTAAATATATAATAATATTCAACCATTAAATATGGTGAATGAAAATGAATCATATCCTTACGTGGAGGCAGTAGTCCACATTCATATATAAGTGTAACATTCATTTCAAATTTGATATATATGAGATGGAGAATAGTTGTGATGTCATAATAATACATATTGACTATATTGAATATACTTGATAAATCATGTTATTATGGATATAATATGTTTATATATGGTGTAATACGAAATAAAATATAATGTTATCAGTTAAGGGTTATACATTTTTGTTGTGATTCCTCATTTTCCATAAAACTTATGAATTTAATGAATGGTATTATGATCAATCCAGGACCTATAGAAATCATAAAAAGAATTTTTGAATGTATTTTGGAAGTTATTTTTTGAGATAATATGCTCTTGAATTATACTGAATAATATATAGGTGGCATACTTTTATAGGTGAGGGAGAGAAAATAACTAGATTTTTTCAAAAGATTAAAATCTATTAAGGTATTATTAATGAAATGTGTCTCTTAAATGATTCACGTTCAAATATTATATGATATCGGTATAAAAACTCCATATAAATGGATTTAGAAAACCATTAGGTTACTTTAATCCAAATTATTTTATTTTTATCCCTTTTAATTGATTTGAACTCTTATCATGATAAATGCATTTTTAATAAAGTTATTAATCATAATTACCAATAAATGGTATCCATGATATAAATTTTTTCGAGTATGATTCAAAATACAGTATCAATTTTATTGAATTCAATTCCTATAACTAGGAAAAATAAATCTAAAAAGAAAATATCAATACGCTCTAATAAATGGTTTTCGAAAAAAATATAATTTTCATTATAGAAATGTTTTTATATATAAATTATGCATAATGTTGATTAAATTCAAATTAATTAGATTTATTTTATTAAAAATTAACTAAATAAATTTTAAAATCAATTCAATGAAAATTGTACCTTGTAATTATTTATAAGTAAAATAAAACTTTCGATAAAATTTGTATTCATTATGTTTATTTTTGTGCCTTCATGATCTGTTACCTTTAGGGTTTGTGTATTTAGAAGTGTTCAAAGGAGGATTTGAGGGAATTTGGAGAAGTTAGGCTATTGAATGCCGAAAGAAGGGGGATTACCCTTCGTGTAACTGGATTACATTACATGAAAACTAATTTCATGATTTTACCTGTATGTTTTATGATGTGTAACATTTCAGGTTTAGAAAAAGAAACAAAATGGAGAGGTGATTCATTTTTCATTGAAAATAGAACCATAATTATTACACAACATGAAATGGTATCACATGTATTGGAATATCCTAATCAACAGGTATGATTTACTTCATTTCTATTAGTTGTCCATCATTTGAGAGGAATTTTACTTTTATTTACCTGTGAATCATTGTTGTAACATCTAATTTATGATAAATAACCAGTTAATTTAACTTGAGGGTTACATAGGGGTTTTTCACAATTTTTTACATCCTTGTTATTTCTTGTTATCTTGTGATTTTCAAGGCTCTATGATCCACTAGAAATTGTGGTCTTTGGCGGCTTTGTTTGCGCACCATAGAAATTAGGGAATGCATATTATTCATCCATGGTTGGATAAATATATATAAAAACTAGTCAATCATGTATATTGAGATAATTAATGTATTCCCTTAGATCAAACAGTTTCTTTCATATCCCCTTAATTAACATGTTTAATTAAATAATGGTTTCCTTATTAAATTTATAATTTGTGTTTTTATTTGGCATGTGTGGCGATGTGATGTTTGTGGGAGACTTTTATGGTTAGTGTTGTAGTTTTTTTAGAGTACAAATATGTGTTGTCGGATGGATTGGGTGGTTTGATAGAATCTTAGTTTTAGATATTTATTGATTTTTTAATTGTTGAGAATTTTTTTCCAGTGTGGCTGTGAAACTAGTTGTGTAGAAATGTGCCATCAAATTTGGTTATGAGTTGGGGTTGATTACGTTGGTACGTGAATTGAGTGGGATGAGTTAGATAAATGAAATTAGTGATTTGTATGGTTAATTCATTTAGAGTTTCTCCATTAGTAAAATGTAGATATATTCACCCCATATATAGAGATCTATATATGTTATAGTGTGAATGGGTGTCAAAAGAGGAGGTTGTAGAATGGTGTGTCTTAAATGTATAGTCGGATTCATTTATCAGGCCTCTCCATATTTTGAAAAATGTGTTTCTGATTCAATGCAATTCGTGGTAGTTTCCCAAGTAATGATGGAATAAATAAATAATTGATTAATAAATCAGGGAATATCTTGGGTTGCATAATCTATTTGGATAGAAATGGTTAATTTAATTGGTTGGGAAGGTGAATGGGTTTTTTGGCCAGTTGTGTAGTGTTGTGTATTTAGAGGTTTCAATGGATTTTGAAGTGTTGTGAGTAGGTATTTTTGTTTAAGGACCCATAGTCTGGGAATGATTGGTTGGTTTTTTATAAGTATATAACTTTATTATCCTTTTGAAATATATATTATGGAATCCCACCATTTTATTACATAACTTTTCATTACATTTTACATACAGAGGATCTTCAAAGTCTAGTGTCTTGGAAATCAGGAACATATTAGATGAAAAAAACATAAAAAATTCTTCTATACCATGGGTAAGGCTTCATAATAAGTTCATACTGTGTAATATTAATGCATCTAATAACATGGAGATATACATCCAAGGAAAGGGTGAGCTAAAGGCTCAGTAAGGAAAATAAGTGAAACATATGACATGTGATCTTGAGCAATATTAATAAGAACATGTTAAAAATCATAAAGGCGTCAGCGATGAAAGAATAATAATATCATTATAAAATTAACTTGAATAATAACTTGAATATGTGGCTACAACTTTTAATTTATACATTCACGAACATATCACCAAGGTTCATCTCCAAGGTGTCATAAAAATTACCATGGTTATTCACCAAGGTATTGTGAAGATTGTCATCTTTAGAGATTAAATTTTTTTTTTCCAAATGAATTGGAGGACTATTATGGCACACCCTGAATATGTATTTATTATCATGTGATCCACACAGATCATAATAACTCATTTCATAAATAACGCATAGAGAATAAAATAAATGTGTTTAATTTCAAAATCATGACGTATTAAAAGTGCTTAAAAATAAGATCAATATGTCATTTATATACCATATAAATGTAGTAAGGGTTATATGTATGTCAATTACATAATGAAATATATCATTATTGTGAATTTATGAACATCCATTGAAAAGAAATTGTTTTGTGTATTCAAATAATTAATACAAGAGAATTTCTTGAGAGAAAGAGAGAGAAATTATGAGATGATATTTTTGGCAGCATAACGGTTATATAAAATGGTTTTAAAAAATAATAAAAAGAGAGGGGACTAGGGTCACCAATAAATAAATGAATAATTTTTCATTAGAGGCATAGAATAAAAAAACTAAATCATGGTATGTATATTTGAATGACCTACCACATGAAAAAGAAAACATGAAACAAAAGAGTAGATGTGATTTTTTTATCAAAAATTCGACAGGCTAATAGCATCGCTTATAAATTCAAAAAAATCAATTATTTAAAGAGGAAAGGGTATCTCATCATTTTAAATTGAAATGTATAGTAGTAATGATATATGAGACCAATCCACTACATAATTAAATTGAACTATAAGATATAACATAATGGAAGTCATGAGTTAAAAGAGGAGGGTGAAAGATTCCCTTACCTTGAAGAGTAACGTCGAAAGATCAAAGGTTGGGACCATGGGTGGCCTCAAGGAACCTTAGGAGAACTTCGTTGGAGGTAAGGAGACAATAAATTCCATGAGGAGGATTTTTGAATGAAATGAATGGGGGAATGGATTGGTATTTATATAAAATGTGAGGGAATAAATTATTAATTTCCAAGGGACACCTCATCAGTGGTATTGGAAAACCCATGGGCTTTCTCATGGTATTTTCCCATGGTATTGGACACCTGGGACACCACATAGAATATATTACTATTCATAGGTTGACCATAATTATTACATCACTATTACATCATTAATGATGTAATTAAACACCCAAAACTCAAAACTGTATTTTTAATATTCTCCAAAAATTCAACTATTTTAGAAAAATCCCAAAACTTCACCCTATCCTAAAATAAATGCTTTGAGTTCAAAAATGAACTCCATTTTTGGAAAATAATTTTCTAAATATTTTTAATTTATTTTTTATATAAAATCATTAATTATTCAAAAAATATGATTTTTAAATAATAACTAATTTTGTACCACCTTAAGAAAGTAATCAAGGTCTCAAAAAAATATCATATAACTATAAAACTATAAAGTAAAAATTCATTCTTAAATTTTATGAAAATAAATATCCATTTTAGATTATTAAATTAATTATAAAATTGTAAATAAAATATTTATGACATACGAAAATACCAAAACATATACTATGATTGTTTTTGAACGTTTAAGATATCGAAATTGTATTTATACATTCATGGGTGATGTTTCTATTTTTTGGCCGATTAACTATTTAGTACAATTCATTACTATTCATATGGTTATGTTACTATTCATACATTACTATTCACTTAAAATTATGTTGATCTTATTAAATTCTAAATTTATTACTCAAAACAACTATAGAAGATGATTTTTTGAAAATCAATTCACATTATTAATTATTTAAAGAATAATAAAATATTTTCAAATACACCTTTTTTCTTAAATTCATCAATAATATACATCATATATTTATCCAGACATTTGAAATTCACAAACATTACAATAATAAGAAATAACATCATTATTTATATAAAAGGATTACAAAATGTAGCTATGGTCACATTACATATCCCTTTATAACACCTTCATTGGACATAAGTGTAAGGTGTGCTATGGTGATTGAATCTTGGGGTTGCTCGGACAACATTTCCCAGGTGGTGATTTCTATCAGCTTGAAATTTTCCCTTACGTGTTTCTGTTCAAGCTTCACATGTTGAAGTTCTACTTGGTCTTGGTCCATATAGAATCCATGTGATGTTACCTACTTCCCGAGCTCTGACAAGTGGGATTCACATGGCCGGAGTCTACTGGATGATGCAATCAACTCTTATTTCTGTATTAATTAACCAAGATCATTTGAATTTATAAGCAGTAATTGTAACGTTTAGAATTTAGTTTTCACCAGTCATATTGACCAATGGAAATATAACAGTTAAAAACCAACAGTCTAATTTAAATATACTCACATAATTAATTGAAGGATATAGTTATGTTGAGTATAAAATAAAATAACACTCCAATTTATGAAATAAATATTATTAAAAAGTTCAAATCGTTACATTATTCCCCCCTTAAAAAATTTTGTCCCCAAAATTTTAACTTGTACACTAAGAAGAGAAAAGGTGTGGGTACTTCCACCTCATAGACTCATCTGGTTCCCATGTGGCTTCCTCACATTTTTGGCTCCTCCAAAACACCATAACAAGGTGAGTAGTCTTGTTGCATAGAACCTTGTCTCTATGATCCAAGATCTCCACCAGCTACTCCTCATAAGATAGGTCTTGTTCCAATTGTACCACTATTTGATTTAGTATATGTGAAGGGTCAGGTATGTAATTCATGACGAGGGATACGTTTAAGAAATCATTAACTTTTGATAGATTTTGAGGAAGTGTGAGCCGATAGGCCACTGCTGCTACGCGATCAGGGATTTCATAGGGGCCAATGTACCTAGGGTTGATCTTACCTTTCTTCCCAAACCACATGACTCTCATCCAAGGTAAAATCCATAGAAAGACTTTGTCACTGACATCAAACTCCATGTCCCTTTGACGGTTGTCAGCATATCTCTTTTACCAACTTTGATCTGCCTTAAAGTGTTGCTGGATGGCATGAACTTTTTCTATAATCTCTTGCACATGATCAGGCCCAAGAAGATTTCTCTCACTAGCTTTATCCCTACAAGTAGGAGTTTTACAGCATTTCTCATTTAGAGATTCATAGGGTGCCATTTGAGTGCTTGAGTAGAAGTTGTTATTGTAAGAGAACTCAGATAAACGAAGATATTGATCCCATCCTCCTTTAGACTCCATTTGAGCATGTTCTCAGCTTGTCCTCAAGTGTTTGAATAATCCTTTTAGATTGGCCATCAGTTTTGGGTTAATAGGCCATATTGAAACTCAATTTAGTTCTCAGATCATGTTGAATACTTCTCCCAAATTATGATGTGAACCATGGGTCACAATCTGATACGATAGAAATTGGAACTCCATGAAGCCTTACCACTTCCTTCACATAAGTTCTGGAATGTTGATCAAGAGATAAATCTTCCTAAATAAAGATAAAATTGGTAGTCTTGGTGGGATGGTCCACAATAACCAATATCTCATTATTTTCATTAGAATTTCTCATGAGACCAGTGACACAGTTCATAGTGATATTATCCCGCTTCCATGCTGGCATGCATAGTGGTTTCAATACCCCTTTAGGAGGTTGTTGCTCCACCTTTAATTTCTGACATACTGGGAACATTGAAGTGTAGTCCTCAATCTCCCTTTTCATATTATCTCACCAATAATGATCACAAACGTCCCTATACATTTTCATTCTTCCATAATGTTTAGATAAATTAGAACTATGAACATCATCCATCATATCCTTTTTATTTGTATAATAGAAGGAACAAATAGTCTTGTATGAAATTCTAGTACACCTTCTTGATCAATATTGAACTTTAGAAACATCCCATCCTTTACAGACTCAAACTTATTCTAAAACAAAGGATCTTATTTCTAAGGTATCTTTATCTTCTCTAGTAATGATGGTTGAGAAATTAATTAGGTTAGGGGTGATGATTTCCCTTCCATTATATTTCCCATGTCTGGTTTTAATTGGTCATTGATCAAAGGATCTCTTTGAATCCCCATAATGGAAATAACAACATTGTGTTTCCTGTATAGTGCATCGACAACTTTGTTTACTCTTCCAGGATGATAATTAATTGAAAAATCATAGTCTTTAAGAAGTTCCAACCATCTCCTCTATCTCATGTTCAATTCCTTTTGGGTGAAAATATACTTCAAACATTTATGATCATTGTATATATCACATTTCTCCTCATATTGATAGTGACTCCATATATTCAGAGAAAAAATGACCACATCCAGCTGCAAATCATGCATAGGATTGTTCTTCTCATGAGTCTTCAACTGTTGAGATTCATAAGAAATGAATTTTCATTTTGCATGAGGGTGCACCAAATCCCCTTTAGAAATTCATCGTTAAAAATAACGAATCCTTCTCCACTTGGGGGTAGAGTTAACATTGGTGCTGTTACTAGTATCTTTTTTAGCTCTTGAAAAATTTCCTCACACTTCTTTTTCTAGAAGAACATAACCCATTTTCGAGGTAACTTGGTTAATGGATTAGAATGTTGTGAAAAGTTTTTCACAAACCTCATATAATATCCCATTAATCAAAGAAAACTATGAATCTTAGTTATCATTGTAGGCGGAGGCTACTCTTATAAATCTTTTGTCTTTGCTAGGTCAACTATGATTCCTTCATTGGTAACAATGTTCCCCATTAAAGAAACTTTTTGCAACCAGGATTCACCTTTAATAAACATCCAATATATCCTCTCCTTCCATAGAGTTTGTAAAATATCCCTTATATGATGTTCATTCTCCTCACGATTTTTGGAATATATTATAATATCAACAATAAAAACTACCATGATGTTATCAAAGATGTCTATAATGACTCTATTCATCACATACATAAAAATAGAAGGTGCATTAGTAAGTCCAAAAGGCATAACAACAGGCTCATAATGCCCATATCTTGATCAGAATGCAGCTTTTCGAATATCTTCTTCCTTCACCGTCAATTGATGATAACCAGATCGAAGATCAATCTTAGAGATGAATGGATCACCACGATGTTGGTCAAATAAGTCATCAATTCATATAAGATTGTATTTTTTTCATTAATGTGATCCTATTCATTTATCTATAATCAATGCATAGCCACATCAATCTATCATTCTTCTTTATAAAGTGAACATGTTCTCTCCAAAGGGACACACTCGGTCGGATAAACCCAATCCCCAAAAGATCTTGGTGTTCTTTATTTAACTCCTCTAGAATCACATTTTCATTCCCTTATAGGGTATTTGATATCAAATGGGATCTAGGTAAGAGTTTTATTTAGAACTCTACCTATCTTTCTAGGGGACGTCAGGGTAACTCCTCATGAAATACATCAACGTATTCTTGGACGATGTGGATATTTTCTATCATAAAACTCTCATTTCCCTCATCTTCTTCACCGATAAAATCCATAAATAAGGCTATAGGAGGTTATTCTAGATAAAGACCAGGTTGAGATATCTCTCCTTGTAATATAAATATAGGGTTTCCATTAAAAATTACTGATATTTCCTTGCTTCTGAATTTGATCTTAGCACTGTACTTTGAGATCCTTTTATCCCAAGTATATATTCGAATTCAAGCATGGGAATTACTACTAGATCTGAGATAATATTTTTCTCACTAAAGTAAATACTAGAGTTCCTAAACACTGATGATGCTTGGATAATCCCACCAGGATCCTTGACTGATAACTCTACTTTTATCAAATCATGGGATGATTATAAATTATTTTCAAATATGGAGGAAATAAAGGAATGCGTAGAACTTCAATTAAAAAAAGTATTTGTTAGATTTGAGAGAACAAAAAGAGTACCTACGGACACATCATTTGGGTATTTAACTTCATCTGTTTTGATTCCAATGGTTTGACCTTATTCTCCGGGTCGTTGCCGAGGCTGATGGGGATTCCACTCCCCTACCCTTGGATTTGGATAGTGATTGGAAAAGTGTCAAAGTCATCCACACATAAGGTAGTATACATAAGTTAGAGCCTGCACCATATTTCCCTTGTCTTTAGTGTTTGGATTTTGAGGTTTCACCTCACTACAACAATTCCTCACAATATGGCCATCTTTTCGACACTAGTAGCATTTCCCACTCTAGAGCAAGTAGTTCTCGGAATGGTTCTCCCAACATTTCTTACACGTTGGACGTTGCACTTTCTTTCCTCCAATTTCTTGATCAAAGGTCTTCCCTAAGCTTGGATCCATCGATCTATACTATTTGTTAGATTTATGAGACAACTATGTATCACCAAATTCTAGCTCAACATTTATCACACTCCGAATGATCTCCTTATAGCTATCATGGTATCAGTTGGCATGAATCGTCAACAGATGAGGTCTCAGTCCATAGAAGAATCTAAAAACCTTAAAATTTAGATTCATGAAAAAGTAAGAGGTTTAATGTGAAATCCTTGTGATTTTCATCTCTTAGCTTCCCACAGATTCATTCTCCGTCTACTTCCACACAAGATACTCCTCCATTATTTTTCTCATCGATCGGGGGAAATACCTATTGAAGAATATCCCTCTGAACTCTTCGCACTCCAAACTTCAACTTCCACTCTTGGACCTTTTTTAATCAGTTCCAACGACTTATCAGCTTTTCCCTCTAAGCAATAGATAGTTAGGGTAACCTTGTCTTGTTCATAACAATAGAGCATAGAAAATATCTTCTCGATAGAGCCGATCCACTATTCAGCAATCAAGGGGTCGGTAGATCCACATAAGGTTTGTGGTTATTGACATATAAAGGATTCAATAGAAAGTTTTTCCCTTCATGGTGAGATCGGTCTCTAAGCTTGATTCGAGTTATATCTAATAATTTGAGTCAGTAGGTTTATCATTTGTATGAACATTTCCATTCTGGCATCCGCCGGAGGGCTGTTAGAGCAAGGTCCATTGTGATCACCATTTGAAAAGTTCCTCCTATTTCCTGCCATTTCCTAAAAGCATAAAACCTTTGTAGGAAACATAGTTCATTTAAGAAAAATTTAAATATAAAGGAATTTATATATATAAACTTCTTTAAACAATTACATTTCTCTATAAATCCTTCATAACAATTCATAAGAATCTTATGATTAACCAAACATATCCCCTGTGATTGTCTAACTATGTGTGCAGTAAGGCCTATTTTCATGTACTAGGATACCCCAGGTGAAGCCTGAAACTCTTTGTCAGTGTTTTCACTCCTAGGTATATCTGTGTTAGAGCCCGCTCTATTTACTCGTATCCAGATAAGGATGTATTTTCTTGATATACCACTTTCTTAATACTCACCAAAATACAAAGAAGTTTTATTCTATTTTAACTTTTCTATAAGATTATTCCTAAATTTTTCATATCCTATTATAAATAAATTACTAAACTATCCTATGACACCAACTATGTAATCCCTCTTTTTTATTACATAAAGTTTCTTTACAATTTACATTCATGGGATCTTTAAAGTCTAGTGTCTTGGAAATATGGAACACAATACCTGCAAAAAACATAAAACATACTTCTAAACAATTTGTAATTCTCTATAATAAGTTCATACTAATTAAAATTATTTAATATCTTAACCAAGAGATATACATCAATAGAAAGGGTGAGCTGAAGGCTCAGTAAAGAAAATAAGTGAAACAATTGACATGTGATCTTGAGAAATATTAATAAGAACATTAAAAAATTCATAAAGGCATGAGCAAAGGAAGAATAGGAATATCATAATAAATATAATTATAATAATAACATGAATTTGTGGCTACACTATTTAATTTAAACATCCATGAACACATCACAATGGTTCACACCCCAGGTGTATTAAAAATTACCCCTGTTATTCACAAAGTTATCGTGAAACATGTCATCTCTAGAGATTAAAATCTTTACCCAATGCATTCGAGTTGTATATGGGTGAACCTTGAATATTTCTTTATTTTCATGTGACCCACATAGATCATAATCATACACTTCATAAATAACCCCTAGAGAAAAAATAAATGAGTTTCATTTCAAAATCATGACGTATTAATAGTGCTTAAAAATAACATCATTATGTCGTTTATAACCTCGGGAAAGGGATTGAGGGTTATATGTATATAAATTATTGAATAAAATATATCATTTTTATGTAGTTATGAAAATCCATCGAAATAAAATAGGTCTTGGTATTCACATAATTAAAACAAGATAATTTCTTGGGAGAAAGAGGGAGAAATTTTGATACAAAATGTCTACAGTATAACAGCTATATAACATGGTTTCAAAAAATAATAAAAAGAGAGGTGGAAAATGTCTCCCATAAGTAAATAATTAATTTTTCTGTATAGGTAAAAAATAAAAAGAAATAAGATCATGGTATGTATATTTTAATGACAAACCACATGAAAAGGAAACATGAAAGACAATGGAAGATGTGATTTCTTTTACAAAAAATTCGACACCCTAACAACTTCACTTATAAATTAAAAAATTTAATTGATTAGAGAGGAAAGGTTATCTCATCATTTGGAGATGAAATGTAAAGTAGTAATGATATATAATAATAATCTCCCACATAATAAAATGTAACTATAAGACATAACATAAAGGAAGTCATGACTTAAAAGAGGAGGGAGAAAGGTTCCCTCAACATGAAGAGTAACTTCAAAAGCTCAAAGGATGGGACCTTGCGAGGCTTGATGGAACATTGGGAGAACTTATTGAATTGTAAGGAGACTAGATATTCATTTAGGAGGATTTTGGAATTAAATGAATGAGGGAATGGATTGGTATTTATAGGAAAAGTGAGGTAATAAATTATTAACTTCCAAGGGACACCTTATCGGTGGTATTGGAAAAACAATGGTCTTACCCATGGTATTTTCCCATGGTATTGACCACATGGGACACCTCATAGTATATCGTATTATTTATTGGTCTACCAGAATGATTACATCATTATTACTTCATTAATGATGTCATTAAACTCCTGAAACGTAAAACTGTATTTTTACTATTCACTGAAAATTCAACTATTTCAGAAAAATCCCAAAATTCACCCCAACATAAAATCAGTGCTCAGAATTCAAAAATGAACTTCATTTTTATAAAATAATTTCTCAAATATTTTTAATTGAATTTTTAAATTAAATTATTATTTATTCCAAAAATATGACTTTAAAACAGTAACTCATTTTGTAACACATTAAGAATGTAATCATGGTCCCATAAAAATATCATATAACCATAATAAAATATATTAATAATTAATGAATAAATTTTATGATAATATATTTCCATTTTAAATTATTAAATAAATTATAAAATTGTAAATAAAATATTTATGACATACAAAATACCATAATATATAATATGATTGTTATTTCTATTTTAAGATGTATAAATTGTATTTATGCATTCATGGGTAAAGTTTTTATTTTTTGGTCCAATTTATAATTTGTTACTATTCATTACTATTCGTACAAGTATGCTACTATTTTTACTTTATTATTCACAAATAATTATGTTGATCTTATTAGACTATAAATTGATTACTGAACACAACTAAAGAAGACCATTTTTTAAAATAAATTCTCATTATTAATTATTTGAATAATAAAAAATATTTTAAAAAACCCCTTTTTTCTCTAAATCCATCAATAATATACATCTTATATTTAACCAAGATCATTTGAATTTACAAACAATAATTGTATCATTAAGAATTTATTTTCCACTACTCGTATTGTCTAATAGGCATATAACAGTTGAATCCCAACTATCTAATTTAGTTATACCCAGTTAATTAATTAAATAATATAGATTTGTTGAGTATAAAATAAAATAACACATAAATTTAGGAAATAAATATTATTAAAATGTTCTGGTCATTACATATATACTCCCCACCACAGTTGAGCATTATGTTCTTAATACCCACATGGATAAAGGGAGGGTGCCTTTTCCAACCACCATGGTGTAAGGATATATGGATGGCCATACTCTCTTCCAACCTACCTCTTTTAGTCATTAATAGCCCATGTTTCTTAATGCAGGTAATGGTTTGTGAGGCCTAGGTTTGTAATGGTGAGCTGTTGATTTCTAGTTGTCTTAAGGATGAAATGTTTTGTGCTTTTCCAGGTGTCATCTTGATGAGATGGGGTTTGTGGACCATGTTTCTAGTGGTAGGATGTGATGTGGTATGTGTCACAATGTCTATGAGAGGGATGTGATGTAGAATGTGGCCCAAGTTTCTATTAGTGGGATGTGATGTGGTGTGTGTCCCTAGTGTCTATGGGTGGGATATGATGTGGTATGTGGAAAAGGTGTTTGTGTATGGGATATAGTGTTGTTTATGTGGCTCATGATTGTTTAGGATGGTTGTGACATGATACTTTTGAAAGAGGTGGGATCATGATAATATTTTCTTTTAGCCATGAGCGGCTAAACAGTGAGAATTGGTGTGGGGTACACTATCATTGACATGCATTATATTAAATTACGTAAATTGTTCTATTTTGTGAGTATGATTTAGAGAAGTTGGGTAGGTTAATATAATTTTTAGGATATGTTTGGTTAAGATATTTTATCATAGATTTATTAGTATGCTTTTGTCACTTGTGCATGAGAAACTGTTGTTTTCCTACTGAGTATACATGTATTATTACCCTATGTATTTAAACATAATTTAGGTTTCCAAAAGGATTATGTAAACCATGATTGATGTTACTAGCTATGTATTTGGGATAATTTTTGAGTACTTGATTTAGGTTTATTTTTTGTGCTTTACTGTTGAGTTTTATTGTATTTGAACTAATTCTATTTTAAGCATGCATGTCATATTGTTTTTGTATTTCTTTTGTATATGTCTTGGTATTTTTTGTGATGATCCAACATACATCTCGTTCTTATTTCACTAAAAATTATAATTTCTAATATATTATGTGATATGTATACCCATGTTTCTTGTTGCTGGAGTAGGGTCTCCTTGAGGCAGGACATAAATCTAATTATCTCCCTTTTTTCATTTTCAGCCAAGGAGGGATATCTTTGGATGAAGGGTGTTGTGGAACATTCATTTTTCACTGAAATTTTAATCTTTTCCAAAAAAATCCAAAATATTAAGATTATTATTATTTTGATATTACAATTTTATAAATGATATCATTTTTATCAGAATAAATTTATAAAAGTATCTAGAAATAATTATAACATCATGGCCCAATATAAAAAAAATACTTTAGAAGAAAATGTAAGTTAGAAATATAAAAAGAATTTATTCACACTCTATTACTAGTAACAATAATATAATAATTTTTAGTAAATTCAATTGAATATACATGTAATTTTTTATTATAATCATTTAGTAGTAGTGATTAATATATTTTATTAAGATAAAAATATATTATGCACTTAAAAATAGTTTTATTGAAAATATCCCCATTAGCTTCAGAATATTTTATCTTCATTTCCACAAAATAATAATTTAAATAAAAATAATGACTATGTATATTAACTATTTATATTAATAAAAAATATGTGTCTTAAATATATATTTATTAGTCATATATCATTACCATATATATACTTACTCGCTTCACTAAAATATATTCATTTACTTCTCTCATATCGTGTTAATTTTACTCCTAATTGTATAAATGTTTTCCATAGATTCTTTTTTGGTAAAAATATTCATGGGAAAACATGTAGAAGATGATTTTATGTGTTTGGTGTTTTTATATATATATGTTAATTTTTTCAAGTTTCACTTTTCTATATGATATATAGTTTTGTAAACTCATAATGTAAAAATTATTATATAACATTGTAATATTTTATTTTTATTAAAGTATGTCATTTTATTTTTATGGTGTTTTGTGTGTTTCATGATATCAAACAGATTGATTTTATTAAATTCAAATATATTTCAAAATATTAGTGTGTTGTGATTTACCCCTATAAAAAACTTTCTCCATCGAAAGTTTTATGTCATGTTTTATGAAAAAGAGTATAAAACATTTTCAGAATAAATTCCATGGAGAGGAAGATAAATATACCTAAGTGAAATGAAATAAATTTTAATATAAATGAATCAAATTTCATTTTGAAAAGGTTTTGAATATATTATCACTACATAAATATTTATAAAACTATGTGTGTATAAAAAACCTTATCATGAATTGTTTTTGAAAAGCACAGAATAATAACTAAGTTATATTCAACACATTGTACATAACAGATTTATCTTACATTTTATTGTTTTTTGAAGAATTATTTTACCATTGATTTAAATAATTTGTGGAAATATACTTTATTTCCTTCTATGATTTCATCATTTTTTATGTTTCGAGTAGTTTTCCACATTTTCATCATGATAATTAACTAAGATTATTTTTTTTCATGAATAAAGCAATAAAATTCACATTTTATAGAACTCATAAAATAATGAAAAGTTATTCAATCCTAACAGTTGATGTTTAGATAATCCAAAATGGTTAGAAAAAAAAAACAAAATATGAATAAACCATAATTTAATGAATCAATACACTATTATTCAAAACCAAAATAATAACACCCAATGTCCAAACTAGGACATTCGATAAATAGCTAACCATTATATATTATAAAATATTCATAATTAGATTTTAATACTACAAATCTAAAAAAGTTGATCACATATTTTACTAGGAGTAGCTTAACAATTATTTCTAAATAATGTCAATCACTAAAAAGGATATATACCAAGAATATATATTCCCTAATTACATACTCACCAAAACATGTTATTCATTTCCAAAAACATATTAAATCTCCATAAAGACCCAATAAAAGCCTATAAGATTCCAAAACTAAATACAAACATAAATTTCAATTTACTTCATCAATATCAATCAACTATTTATCATAAATATGCATAATTATGTCACTAAAAGACAAATTTTAAGTATTATCTATCCATCAATCCTATATTTTCTAAAAATGTCATCTTCCAACTAAACCACATTTATAATTTATCCATACCATTAAAATTAATTATTAAAATATTTAAATAAAAACTACTACAAGTCAACCTTATATGTTTAATTACTCTTATATGTAGAATATCACTGAAAGAAAACTTTTACTATGTAATTATATAATGTAAATACATCAACACTTAAATCATTCAACTTAAATGATAGTAGTATAATAAGATATTTCATAATATTATTTATATCCCTTGTATCAGGGAATTTACTTTCATAATGTCAATGTTCCCCACACATACAACATTGAACTCTAAATGGTACCTTAGGTTGAACATCATTTTCCCCTATCAAAATCTTCATTTTCCATTAGTAATTACATTATATATTACATTATATTATAGATATAAAAAATATTCTCATTCCATTGAGACATTTTACAAAGATATTATTCTCACATATATGACATGTAGGATGTTTAATCTTTTTCCATCCATAAACGTAATCAACTAAACTCCCTTGAAAATACATTTTTCTTTTATTAAGGGTTTTAGGAAACTCACCATTATTTAGGATATTGGTTAGATAATGAGATAAATGATTAATAAATATCATAGGGTTTTTCCATCTAGATACAAATTATTTTGGATTCTCAAGAAGAAAATAATTCAATTTTCAATGAAATAAATGTTGTAAATATTGTATTTTTTCTAAAAAACCAAAAGTGATTTCAGAACGAATTAGATATAGTATAAATTTCATTTAAGTCACTATAAATTACTATAAAAAAATTAAAATAAATTTTAATTCTATAAAATAAACATATAAATACTTATATTATCATATATTATCCACTTATTACATTTTAACACCCAGTAATTTTAATTTTATTATTAAAGTCATCATTTAGGTTCGTTTATGGTTTCGTTTTTCATGTAAGATTTGGGTTTATAGTTCTAGTACATACATTTTAATCATAATTAAAATATATATAAAATGTTAGTAATGATATAAAGATCATATTTTTTTATTATATATAAATTTTAAAACATACATAAAATGTAGAGATAAAAAAATCCCACCATTCATGGAGATAATATTTTTTATGTGTGAATGGAAACTGTTATAATCTTTTAAAAACGTTTAAAACATAGATAAATAATATTTTATTCATTAATGAATAATAATTATATCATTAATTTTGTATATATACATTAAATAAATAATTATTTCAATTTAAAATACATAAATAGAAAATGATTAACATCGGTTTGTGGAAGTGGTAGTCCACATGATTACAAGAGAGATGTTATCATTTTCAAATTTATGGAAATGATATTAGTTAGACAACAATTATAATTCCTGAAAAATTAATCATTACATAAAAATGATCATTTGTTGAAGATGGTGATGGAAAATGAATCATATTGCTACATAGAGGCTATAATCCACATGTAAACACGAGCCATGATTTTAATTCCAATTTGGGAAATGGAGGTGGAAAATATTATTAATAATAATAATAACATGTTAATATATTTATTATACTAGATTAATCATGTTATTATAATTAAAATAGGTTTATACAATGAGTAACAAGAAATAAAATTGAAAGTATCCAGTTAAGAGTTTTATCTATTTATGGAGAAGACTCTTTTTAATTAACCCTTATTCATTGAAAGGATGGTATTATGATAAGAAAATTACATCTAGTATTTGTTGAGGGATGTTGGGAAATTATTTTGTTTGGATTTTCTGAGCAAATAAGCTCTTTATGTATAGAGAAGAGATGAGAGGTTCTTCACATTAATAAATGAGGGAGACGCCATATTGGACCTTTCAAAACTATTAAAATCAATGTATTATTTAAGAAAAATATATAAATAATGACTCATATAAAAATAATGGATGGTATAAGGTCAAACTTTAAATAGAGAAAATGTTAAAGACATGATTTTACATAATTTTAACTATTATCATTTTAGTTTTTACTATTTAATCCCTTTTTAACTCTTACAACAGTAACTATATATATATATATTTTTTAAAAATCTATCCATAAGGATAAAAATTTATTGTGGAATCATAACCAAATTGTATTATAATTATTGAAAATATGTTTTCCATCTTTTCAAATTTAAATCCTATTAGTGGAAGAAATTAATTTAATATCAAATTTGTAAAAGGAGTTAGGAAATTAAATTCCATAAAAATAAATTTTGAGGTATTATTGTTTTTTAAAAACCAATAATAAGATAAATACCAATGAAAATAATTTTAATATGTTAAATAAAAATTAAATAATTAAATATTAAAATAATTTCAATACCACGTGCGAATTTGTATATACCAAAATGGAAAAAACTATTTTTTATTAAATCATTATTTTTTCCAATATTCACTGAAAAAATCATAATTTCCGAAAAATTCCAAACTATCACAATACTATAATTATAATCAGATTAATTAAAAAATTAAATCATATTTCTAAAATATATTATATTAAAGTGTAATAAATTTACTATAATATACATACACATAATACAAAAAAAACATTTTTGTAGAAATTTTATTTTTGAATCACAACATGACCTTATTATCATATGTTGTTTATAAACATAATTAAATTAATATATTTTTATTAAATTTAATATATATATTATTATTTCAAACTAATAATTTATCAATTGGGAAAATTTTACTCTTTTAAGATAATCATATATTGGACACTTAAAATATTTTTATAGAAAATGTATCATTTACATTCAAATAATTTTTCTTCATTTCCAAAAAATTTAATTTAAATATACCTAATGACTATATATATATATATATATATATATAATGATCATATTAAATTACTATATATGTCCTTATATGTTTCCCTATGATTTATTCATTTACTTCTACCTCATCATTTCTATTTTATTTTAATTCCATTCATAGTTTCAATAGTTTATGTTATGTCATGATCACCATTGAAAAGCATGATTATATATATTTTATGTTTTTTCTATTTTAATATATATGTTCAATTCATCCACTATCACGTTTTCATTATGTTATTTCAAATAAAAAAATAATACAGTATTGTTTGAATTAAATTTTAATATTTTATTTCAATAAAATCATCATAGATCATATTTCTTTGACGCAGTGTCTCTCAAAAGATATCAAACATATAAAATCTATTAATTATAAATATATTCTTAATTCCATGGATGTTATAAGTAAAGGATTAAATTACAAATAAATATTACAATAGATGTCGTAAAAATAAATCCAATTGAATGGTATATGATTCATATATTAATATGAATCAATAAAAAGATATGAAAGTTGAGTTGATGGATTAGATTTTAAATAATAATTGCGTGAAACTTGAAGAAATAGATAAAACTATTCAGCTAAATTGAAATATTTAAGTGTCATCCTGAATCATTTATATATTGACCAATATAGTTAATGGATGTTTCAAATGGTTGAATAGAATTGATGGAGATTATGGTGTGATTAGGTGAAATTTATAGGATCAAATAAAATATTATTATTGGAATAACATTTGGATGGTTGGTTATATGGGATATAGACAAAGTAATGGATCATCGCGGATAAATGAAAGATTAATTTGGAAGATTTAATAAAGAAACTATAATAATATAATGAAATTATAATAGTTATATTGACTAATTTAAAAAACATATGATCATTATTGAAACCAATATACTTCCACATACTTCTATAAGAATGGTTGATTATCAGGAGTCTAAAAAACTAGAGAAGTAGTGAAAAAACAATAAATCTACAAAAATTAGGTTTTATTACTTTAAAATGATAGGGAAAAGCCAAATGGATTTTCCATTGGTGTGACTTATATTAAAAAAATTAAAAAATAAAGACATATTACATATATTAAGTATATTAAAAAAATTCAATGATTATTATTTTTCATGTAATGAATTTTTAAAAAATGACATGTCTTTATAATATAATAATTTTTGTAATATTGGAAGAGGGAATAAATGTTGATGTTTATAGAATCATATAGTTTTTTCAAGTATTATAAAAACCACACAATGATTTTAATTTTTAAATGATGTGGGTGAATTATAATATCCAAATTAGAACCAATATTATAAACCAACAATAGAACTCAAACAATTAGCATGGTTGAAGAATAAAATGATTGATAATGTTTTTTAAAAGATATTTATTTAAAATAAATAGGTTGAGACGGTGTATAGATAATTAATAAAAAATAAATTTTTTATATTATAAGAAACATGGGTCTTATCACTGAAAATAAATATAACAATGAATAAATTGTTTTTAAAACTGATGATTCGTGTTTGATGATCATTGGTTTTGGGAAAGAAAAAAATTATTGAAAAGAAAACTGTTGAATGGGTGTCAAGGATATTGATGGACATGTTTCCATATTAATAAGTTAAATCCAATTTATGGACTCATAACTTGAAATAAAATTCACCTTGAATCTTTGTGGTATCAAGGGATGTATTTTTAAATTATGATAGATAAAAAGAGAACAATTGGGATTATCTACCTCATTAATGGAGAATAAAACAATCCATTTTTATCCATGAAAAATTTAAACAACAAACTAAAAAATGGTATATTCAGTGAAAATAATTATAATATATGGGGTAACATGATGAATTCTACAATATCAATTAGACCACATCTAATTATTCATATTTTTTTTATTTTGAATTAGAAGGACCATATTGATGTTTTATAATCCAAATGATAATAAATATATTAGTTTTATAGAATTATCAAATGTATATTTTTATGGTTCTATATCATAATTTTCTATTAATTTATGGTTAGAATAATAAGTGTTTAAATTTTTAGTAATAAATTTAAAACAAAAAATAGAAAACATGAGACCTCAGAATCTACCACAATTACTTTTATCCTCTCTTCCCCCTATTACATTTTATCTACCACTAGGCATGGTCTCATTTTTAATCTATTGGATTACACAATGGTGATGTCCATTACTTTGTTGGAATAGGATCTAGTGGCCCATTTCTTGATCTCTCTCCATATTCATGAGTTTCCTCACCTAGTTTTATCCTCATCTTTGGACTACAATGTTCCACTCTCTGATGATTTTATAGTTATATTTTTTGGATCATTATCCTTAATTTATGATAAGGACACCATCTATTTGAAATATTCTATGGTTTTTTGGATAATCTTGATGTCTTCCACCATCCATCCCTATGTCCCCAAAAGATCTATTTTTAGTGTTCAAATATAGTTACAGTCAACTAATGTATATCATTCAATAATAATCAAAAATATTTTTCCTTTTCCTCATACTATCATTATAGGAATGACATTTCCATGTATTGGTTGAATCACCCCCTCTATTTTTCTTCATTCAATATAGATTACTACATTCATTCTTATCCAATAGAAGTCTAAATTTTCAATTGGCAGTCCATATAGGTACACCTTTTCCCTAAGAAAAATTTATCTTCACTTGGGAGATAAAATATAGTGTTTGTGGTGGAAGTTATTTATTGATATTCTTTTGTTCAATAAATATTTTTAAATCAATTTATCTAGAAATAATCACTGTGTTGGTTTCTAAGTATTGATTTCCTGTACTTTTCTATAATCGATGTACCCTTAATGTTATTTTAGATTCTTTTGGTTTATTTCTCTTGGATGATGAAGGAACTCTGATGATGCTTCTGGAATAATAATATGGAGAGATGAGAAGAGAGTGTACTTTTTTATATTCATTTGTGAATTGAATTTGATGTAAAAAAATAGTTTTCTCAACTTTTTTTATAGATTTCAATGGGAAATTTCCCTCTAGGATTTCACTGAGATACTAAGAATGCCAAAAATCTAATTTTAATTAACCAAAAATATAAATTATGGGAGAATATATCTATAGAGTATTAGATTGAGTATATTAACTTTAAAAGTTTTCATCATCCCATTTATTTAATAATTGAAAACCAATGCGATTCACAGTTATTTGATAACACAATTTCCATTAAAAGATACTTTGATTTGATTGAAACATGGGAACCATATAAGTGAGACAACCCATAATATTTTTAATCTCAGAATCCAATTTCTATATCTAATATCTTCATTAGTTCATTTAATTTTTTACTATTTTTTGTTTTGTTTTATATATATATAATATATATAATATATATAATAATAAAATTTAATAAAAATTATATATTTTAATAATAAATTTAAAATTATATATATTTATATTTATATAGAGAAAACACTTCCCAAGGACTTTTTTAGATCAAAAAATCGTAGAGATGTTTTTCTTATTCATAGTGCATGATTCAAAAAGTTTTCATCCACCTCATTATTCCCCACCTAATATTTTTTTAGGTATAACGAAAATGTTTTTATTTACATTATCTGAATAATATTATAAAAATTCCCCCTATTATTTTTAAATATCAACTATCTAGATAAATAATGAATCATCATACAGAGTGAAGGTATAATTCGTGTTAAAAATTTACTTAATGTCGATATCTCAATGTATTATCATATTTTCAAGTTGTTGATACATTAAAATTATTAATGTTTATGATAAATCGGAGATATCATTTATAAAACCTTTCTCCCATCTAAAAAATCATTTCAAAGAACTCTTACAGCCATTTGGTCATATCATTTCATGAACTCTCCAATGAGTTAACCCATGAACTCTTTTACAAAGAGACACTATATCAATGTTTACATATACAAAATATTACAATATGTTTATATAATTAGAAAACATAACTCATTGAGTCTTAAAATTTTGTAAATTGTTATTAACTCATCCTCTTTCTATAACAATGATATCAATACAATCTATTTAGAGTAATAATTATCAATATAAAAAATCATATTAATAATTCATTTTTATCCATCAAACACTTTATCTAGAATATACCTATATAATGTGTTTTTTCCATTACAGAAAATGAATTACTCTATAGGGGTTAACCCCATTTCTTTTTAAATTGTATTAATGATCTATCTCAATAGTTATTTGGTAAATATATATAGAAGGTTTTTCCATTATCGCATATAGAAAATTGTTATGGAACCATCTTATAAAAAATGTATCACATAATCTTATATCAATCTTATATATCTATAATTTTCATTATTCATTAAACTATATTCTTTTAATAAAGATTATTTAGTATCATCATTGATATAAATAGAAGGCATAAGACTATTCTATATCCTAATATTCAATAATAGATACCTAATTTATCTATCTTCCTTCCACATGTCACTAAGTTGATAAACTCCAACTCCGTGGTTGAAGGTGGAATAATTTTCTATTTATTACTCTCCTAAAAACTAACCTAACCTTAAAGAGTGTACTACCATCTAGATATGGATTGATTATTACTAATGCTTGTATTATAAATCACATTATTATATCCTTATAATAAAACAAAATAATAATTATAGTGTAAACTATAATCGTTAATCTTATTTAATTATCCAAGAATTCATCTTATACACTTCCAGTGATAGACACCCACATTACTATTATATATACTCATTTTATTTACCTCAAAATATATATTATGTATAGTATGTGAAATTTAATACATTAAATATCCATTTCAACTTTCATACTAGTGTTGTGTTATTCCTCTACCTTTATCCATAAAAATTTTAGTGATATAATATAATGGAGTTTTATCATCCTTGAAACAATGATTATCAAATTTACTAAAAATTCTTTCAATGTAATGCGACTAACATAATAAATAACCCCACAATTTTTATAACATTAAAACATATAAAAATTTCAACTATTTAAGAATCCATCATATTAAAAATAGAGGATAAAAAATTGTATTATCATTTAAATTAAAAATACTGGTTCCAAAAACTTGACATATAATAGACATAGAGATACATGATAACTCCATATTATTTCTTTATTCTTGAATAAATATATTTATCTACCATATTATGAAAAAATAAATTATATAATATAATATAATAGATATTTAAATTGCAATAACTTGAAACATGATTAAGGACATAAAAAGATGTAACTTGTTTACAAATATTCTTTTCACTAACATATAAGATAACAATTTTTGGTTTTCCATGTAAATATATTAATTTATGTATTAATTTATTTAAAAAAATACATTTAAAGGAAATTAAAATAATAATTTAATTTAATATAAAAAAATCGATATTTATTTAATCTTATTTATAAGAGAAATAGTATCAAAAAACAATCAATTATTTTCTCTAAAATCATTTGGAAACCAATATTACTTTAAAATATTTAATATTATCATTATAATAATATTGAAATCCCATTTACAACCAATAGGATTTGAAAAACTTGGAAAATCTATAATAACCAAAGTATTTTTCTGATAATGGAATTCATTTCTTCTTTTATTTCTTATTTTGAGAAATAAACTTATCTAGGTGTCATATTTTAGGATACATATTTAGAAGATAGTTATTTTTATCCATATCAACAAGGAAAACTATAAAATCATTAGAAATGAAAGATAGATTATGATTTTCCCCTTCCTATGTCTTGTTCCCCATTTAGGTTTAACTCAAGAATCACATTTATTCTCTGGTATTGTGTTTGAACTAGATGGATTACAAGACATAGGTTTATAATGAATAACCTCTTCTACATCATCTTTATAAAATTTATTTTTTGAAAAATATGAATCCCATACTTTAACAATGACCATGGTTTCTAAATAAACAACCCTTTATTCATTATGATTTTTTGATATCCAATAGAAACACCTTTATTCACTCTAGGGAAAATTTTCATTATTTTAGGATCCATGACTCTATAGTAATTTAAATACCCCCACTGATTAAAATATAAAAGATTATGTCTTCTAAATTTATACATTCTATAAGGAGATAACTTTTTTTCTTATCTCCAATCATGTTATAAATTTGAAATCCTACCATAAAAGAATCAACTAACATATTTAATGGTTACATATATTTATTAATCATGAAATTTTAAATTACTACTAATGTATGATTTTTTTCATTCATATAATAAATCTCCTTAGGTGTATAAGAATAAATAATTAGTTTAATTATAAAATTTTGTTTACATGACTAATTATAATTATTCATAATGTATTCACCAATTATATTTTAGAGTAATAAATTTATACTTAAATTTAATTGGTTTTCAAGTAAATAAGTATTCTTCTTAAAGATATTAATTATTCTTTTATTTTTCTAAGAAGATATATATTTAAATATATACTATAGTTATCAAACAAATTAATAATTTACCTTTTCCATATAAAATCTAATAAAATATTTACTAACTAAATATAATAATGTTATAATTATAATATATTAGATTTTCGGTCAATACAGTCATATGGTTTTTAAATATTTTAGATTCTATATGTTTTTACAAATTATTAAATTAATTTACCTAGTTAATTAAGTATATTAGATTCATTAATTTTAATGAAAGTTTATTATGATGTTCTAATCTATCATTAAATAAATTACGGGGTTCATCTGATTAAGAATAATATTTAATCATATTAGAAATATATAGTTGAAACATGCCATCATTTGTATACCCCTTAAATGTAGTCCACCCATTTGACAAGATAACCTTTCAATATTCAAATGAACATTAAAATATCTTAATACATAAAAGAATAATAGACCATAAATTCATTTGAATATCTTTTACACATAACACATTTAAAGGATTCAACTTCCTCCCAGATTTAAACTAGAGTTCCAAATATCCATGATAGGACACATTGAGGCATGAATTATTTTAATGTGTACATAATTCATGATTATACATTCATCAACTATGTTGAACATTGAATTATCCTTTCACATAATCCTCATTTATCTAATATTATTCCACCATCACACCTTTATCGAGTGCATCTTATATCCCTCAAGCAGACTATATTTACAGAAAGTAATCATATATATGGTTTTATAATGTGTTGAGAATATGTGCATGAAATAAAACATTTTACAATTTTTTAAATACATTCTAAATAATTGTGTCATATATATATATATATATTAAGGAAAAAAACATCATAATAGAATTATTATATGGATGAATCCTTGAGTGTTTTTTCTAATTTACAATGTGGCGTTACAAATTTTTTTATACACCACATCAATCAAAATTTCTAAATTATTTGGATCCAAAATAATTATTTTAATAATTTTTTATGAATAATATTTTTACTATTGAAAAATAGGATTGTTTCAAGGATCTAATCAAAGCTTGATCCATTTATATCTTTTTACAGACACAACCTATTGTACGTTGATTCTAACCCCACCTTTGAGAATTGACACTTATTCTCTTTGATGTTTTATCTCTATAAAGGCTAAGAGAACTGTAGACATTCCTTATCCATATAAAAAAGGTTTAATGATCTTTGGGACTCTTGGGGTCTAAGACTGGTCCATATGTTTTCTTTGACTTCTTCACTTTTTCTATATAGTCAATCTAGTAAAATAATTCATAGAGAATTATTAGTTTAGGTTTATCACTATATTTTTATTACGACTCATGAAAAATTCCATGATATTCTATTTTTTCAATTATATAATAATAATTTTGGACTAGGGGTGATGTCACAAGTAGCCATATCCTTGGATTCTCCAAATATCATAGATTTTGAAGTGCTACCTCCTTTTAAGATGGAACCTCCATCAGTATGTGTAACATTTTTTTCCAAGTGTTCTCATTTGGGTATTCTTCCATCGTCAACATAATCTCAAATATTTGGATATCCATATAATCTATCTTAGCCACCTTATCTTATTCCATAAAATACTATTTTTTTACTTCTCTAACATTGAAACATTATACTAACCCAATTTTTATATCTTTCTCAAATCATTCTCTTTCTAACAACTATGGTTAAATGATTGGTTAAAATAAATCCATCATTATATTTTCCTTTATTTATGAGACCTACCTAGTTATAGTAGGTAGTAAGAGAAAAAAACTGACATGTCTAATAAATAATACCCTGGATTTGGTGGTTTTATAATATGATGTAACGCCACATCGGTATCATATAATATATTTCCCTATGTAAATTTTTAATCTCTAAAGTATAAATGTACAGATCTATGTATTGAAATGGTTCTAGTTATCATATTTAATTCTATGGTAATAGGGTCCCAAGTTAGTAGGAAATTAATAACTTCCAGAAAAATTACATTTTTTGATAAATAGTTTTTTTGTTACTAAATAATATGTCTATTTCCATCCGTTATTTATCATCTAAACTAAAATATTGGATGTTCCAACATGGTATCCTTGTGAATTAATCAATTGGGATATCATATAAAAAAATATCCATGTTGAAATTATAAACTAATCACAAAAACATCTGATAGTCATGGTGATCTCTAGATTGTAGCCTATATTCCATTATTATGTTTATTCTAAATGTGATGTTGGTGATTATGAATATTTATGGGAATATCATTACATGATAGATATAATTTTCTTTCCTAGGTTTGTTTTGTGTGACTTCAACATGATCATAATCTATAATGAGAATAAATATCGGTGATATTATTACATTAAGTCTATGGATGTTTTAAAAATATAATTTTCCTCTAATAGTCTATTTGACTTAAAAATTTATAGTAACTTTTTTATTCAGTTCAACAAAAAAATTAGTTAACCATAGGATCTTGATGCATCTTGATAGTTGACTCTCAAAAATAAAATTCATTTCTTTACAATATCGTCAATTTCTAGTCAAATGATTTCCTTATTAGACCATTATCCAATATTACTTACTATTTTCGGAAAAATTTAGTTAATTTTTTTTTTTTTATTTGTACACAATGAGAATATATGTACATTTGGTACCCTAATACTGTTCCATATCCACTGATGGAAAATTGTAGTATGTTCTGCATAGAAAACAAAAAAACTTGAATAAAACAATAAAATATTAGTATAAAAAAAGAATTAATAGAGATTTAGAATAATTTTTCATAAAACAAAACCAGAACCTTGGATAAATATATACAAAAATCTTGTAATAAATAGTTCATTGTGTTTTCAATAGACGAGGTCAATGTTATAGGGGAAAAATTAAATGAGTTGGAAAAAATATTAATGAAAGATAAAAAATTTGGTGTAATATATATGGATATGAGAACACTATATTCATAAATACATGAATCCAATTATAATATGATTATTAGTAATATAAACCCAAAACTAGGGTTTTACCCTATATTAAAAACCATAATGGATTATGACATATAGTGTGTGATCATTTTTTTTCAAATATCTAAAATGACTAGATTGTTAGAGATGGTATTCTTTGAAGGATCCTGAAGAGGAGTTTGAAATAGGATTATTTTTTATAATTATTATGATTTTAATAGAAAAAATTAAACCATTATATAATATATATGAAATTCTTAGAGCTGTAATGTCCATTAACTAAGAAAAATCCCCTAGTCTATATTAATTTTTTGGCTCAATATTTATCACAAAATGTGATATAATCGAGGATGAGTAAAAAATGAAAACCCAATATTATTTACATGGACGGTCTCTACAAGGAGTTTCAATTTCTACAAATATTTTTCTCACCCAATAGTGAATCATTATACAAAGTATTCTTAATCCAAGATAAGCATCTTCAGAAACCATACTTATAATATATATTTATAAAATTATCAATGATTATATTTCTGCCCTTTTCCCTCACTTTTATAATGATGAATATCATATATTAATCCTAAAAAAATATTCCAATGTTTTATTTGATAATAATAGTAATGGATTCATGATACCATCTGACAAGTTTTTAGTTTGAACATTATTGTTAAGTTGGATATTATAAACTCATATAATATTTTTATGTGAGGTTTCATTATCGAAATTATAGGACATCATGGTTTCTCATATTTTTTTTGTGATTTAATTTTTAATTGTTTCTCATCTAATGGTTTCATAGTTTTATTGATGGGATGAATATATATTTTCAAAATATTTTAGTGGAAATCATTAATGTGACCATATTTTACCTAGTTTATTTCATAATTCTGAATACTATTTATTATAAAACATCAACAAAACTGTCTCTAATAGTATTATAATTATTTTTAATCATTGTTATATCTATATTTGTATTTAATTTTTAATTTTTAATATTTTTTGTTACTTTTTATAATGGGAAATAATTATTTAATTTTAGGATTTTCGTGTTTTTGAAAGAATACAAAAAATAATGCAAACAAAACTATAAAAATATCAAAATGGAATATATATTTAAAATTAATTAAATGAGAAGAATTTAATTTATATTGAAAACAATATTGGAAATAATTTACTCATAATCCAGATCCATTATCCATGTCTTCCTCTTTCACCTTGAAGAATTATAATTCACATATTTGATAAGTTAGTATAAAACATTTTCCTAGAATAACTAACAATAAGAAATGACTTATTTATTTTCTAGGTATCATTACACTCATAAAATTTATATTATAATTCTTTTCCATGATCATAATATTAGTCATTATAATTACTATGAATGATAATTATCACATTTAAAATGTATTCAATTCAATACAATAAGAATCCCATCATGAATATAGAACACACTGGAATAGTTTTGACCAATTTTATAATCCTATAAAATAGGTATTTATCATAATATGGAGTAATCAAGTATCCACAATGTAATTTCAATCAAATCTATCATGGTTCATGATAGATGGTGACCCCATTGGAGCCATGTTTTCTTGTTTCATTTCTTGGATTTTTACAAACCATCGCTAGTTGGTTCACTCAAATTCATATACTTTATAATATACCCATAAAAAAATATGGAAACCGTTATCATGTATTGGTGTTGGATCATTTTCCATGGATATGTAATCTTCAACAAATATTATTTCACTAGCGACCTTATATTCTTTGATAACTTTCTTCCTCCATATTTCAGTATTTATGAGGGATAGAGTTAAAAAAGAATATTTTCAATTGGGTTTTTCTTGTGAATATAAAGAATCAATTATAGTTAACTCATTTTATAATGGCATATTTTATCATTTAGGAATATCAAAAGAAAACCCAATTTTCCCAAAATATTTTGATCCCTAGGTCAGTTATGATAATATGTGTACAATATATTGTTTCTGAACTAGTGTGTGAGCTGTAATGATATATCTATAAAAAAATTATTTTATTATTGAAGAATCAACTTAATATTTCAATGAAATATTCTCATTCACTGTAAAGAAGAAACAAAACAGTGTATATTCTTAATAAGAAATTAGTCATCGTACATCTAGTTTTTTATTTTAGATCGATTAGGTATCAAACTCTTCTATTAAATTTTTTATCCTTATTATATTTTCATACTTTTTAGGTTCTCGTCTCTCATTAGATCATGGTCTCCTTTTTAATTTGTACATCTATATTAGAATTTCGATCATCCGAGAGCTCTAGAATGGTTATAAACATCAACATAAGCACCATACTCTTAGTAAATTGAAATATAATACTTTGTTTCTCATCTCTAGTCTATTAATAATTATAAAAGGTATCTATCACTATAACCTACACATTGGCATCATATTGAATATCAAATGAAACTGATGTTGTTCTGACAACTGGGTCCAATGGACTCCTCCTTCCTACAGATAATTTTCAACACTAATGGATCACACATAAATAGAATAATATGATGTTGAGGTTATATTTGGGAAAACCATGTATCTCTCATTTTTTCCTTCATCACTTTATCGAGTGAAGGTTAATAACTTCACATAGAATATAAATCATTTTTAATGGTCCTTCCATTTTCAATGATTAGGGTATTTCATTTTCTTTGTTTGTATATGACTTTGTATTGAACATCAGTTTCTTGAAGGATCCATAATAATCCTTTGTAACATTACTTAATTAATTTTGGAGGGAAAAAACTTAATTACCATAATTTTATGATTCTTCGAGCCCAGCATGCAATAAACAGGGTGGGAGTTAAAATGTCTTTCAAAGATGATTATTTTATCCCTGTCATTATCATTTTTTCTTTATGATCTATACATTATAATGTAATTTTGTGGTGTTACAGGAATCTCCTTGAACCCACCATTTCATGCCACCATGAATTCACTCTTTGATTTATCCATTATTAAAAATATAATTTTCAATTCATTATTCTATTAATATAAAGATAACATATCATCTATTAATTGGTTATTATAACAACAAGATATGGTTGATTATGATATCTCACAAATAATAGATTTTTAACTCTGTAAAACATTATCAAATATTATTTAAGATTATAAAATGATTAAATGTATTAAAATTATATAATAAAAATATAAAAAATAGTTATAAAATGTTAGTGAAATATTCTCTCATGAAGTATGAGGTAATACATTAATTTCCCATTGTGTAGAATCCAAAATAAAATGATATAGATAAGAGGATATTTTAAATTATTAACAGGATCGATTGAATAATGCTCATTGAGATTTTATTAATGGGAATATTTTGGTATAAAGTGGTCTTGAGATTGTATTATATAATATATAGTTATTTTTTAATCATAGGTGTGGATAATACTCAATATGTGATGTGTTATGGGAATAATAAAATATTAATATAATTTTGAATCTGTAAATGTAAATAACTTATTATATATAAATTAATTATCCACTAAGTGTATTACTCTCATAACAGTGTAAGACATGTAGTTTTTCAAATAGTGACCAAATTCAAAATAAATAAACTATTGATTTGAGAGTACAATGAGGAGTAAAAAGGGTGGGTATTAATTCCATGAATGAAACAAACAATTCTTATGTTAAAGTAAGTTCTTAAATAACATAATGGTCAAGAATCTAGTAAAATGGATGATTAAAATAGTATTTTCAAGAAGATATGTCATGTGTAAATAAAGGGAATCAAGATTCTATATTATTCAAAAAACATAGATCAATTCATCCAAGTATATTTGATGAGGATATTAAGTACGAGAATTGGAATAATTAAATTAATATATAGGTAGATATAAATGAGTTGAATTAAACATCAGAGATTCCTTCTAGGTCAAAATATTTTAATGTTATTGTAACCAAGTGCGATTTCTAGACAAATCTGAACAAAAAAGGAAAAGTGGAGTAAAATGAAGCTTGAGACCTACGTAGTGGATACTAAAAAATTAATGGCATTGAATAAAAAAGACATTTAATTAAAAGTTTAGATTTTATATTATATTTTTAGTCATATACATAGTGGTGAAAAGTAAAATAAAGGTATTTAAAATTTTGGTGAAATCATGGTTTCATAAGATATTTTTCAAAGAAAAAGTATTCATAGAACACCATGATGAATTAATTATTAGTGAATATGAGGAAAAGATATCTAACATGAAGAACAGAAAATTTTGGATGAATATGAAAGAAATATAATAGTATTATATTATTGATCAATAATTATAAAATCATGGTCAATATTTTTATTCATTAATCAAAATCTCTATGTCAATAAAATGAAGGATAAATAAAAAATGGTTCTTTTTAAGGTAAATGAACTAATTTTTTGAAGATTGAATGAATATTAATGTTATAATTTTTCTAAATTCCTAAAAAGAAAGCTCAAAAGGATTGTTTTTGGTAAAATAACACTTTTATATGGATTAAAGTTGATATCTTGAAGGTATGGATAATTCAATTCTTAATACAAAAAATCCAATGTTGTGATAAACTAATTTAGAATATAGGATTATCGTTCATTAAATACATCAATTAATTTTTATATAATCATTTAGAGGAAAACAATGGTTAAGAGGTTGATATGAAAGATTATAATAGAATAATTACACTCATATTGAACTTTACAGTGACTATATATAATATAATATATTTTACATCTCAACTTAGATTGAATAAATGTTGTTCTAAATGACACTAAATACTATTTTTGATAAAATAATTGACTTATAAAGGATATATTTGATTATTTAATCTATATTGATAAATTTTATTACATGAGTTTTTGGGATATATGGATATAGATTGATTTGGTTTAGTGGATAACTAAAAGTTGACATTATGTGGTACAAATTACCATATATTTTTTGTATTTTTTTCTTTATATAATGGAATAATATATCTTATTGTGCATTGAAATTTATGATTACGTTATTTCTAATAAATCTCACACACAATAGTTTTAGATGAAGAAAAAATATATGAAATTTAAATTGAGGTAAATAATCCTATTGAAACCAAGTGTGACAACATGTGTTCTTTTAATATAAGAGAATATACATTATATCATTCACATATAAAATATATTGAGATTACATTAGACATTATCAAGTGGAATGATGAGGAATATTATTTAATTTTGGAATATGTGTCTCCTAAGATTAACATAAAAGATATTATGAAGAATGTAGTTTTTAATGAATGTTTGGAGAATCACCAGTAAGATATTATGGTTTAGTAATCCCTATCGACATAAATGGTTTATGTAAGACCCCGATATTTTAGTATGAATTTTAAATTAAATATAAATGCATGGAATTGGTTATTTAACAGAGAAAACTGAACCAAAATTAACAATGATACATTTTATTATGATAAAATTTTATAATACATGATAATAAATAATTAATTATGAGAATACAAGATGAAAAATAATACATAAAATTATAAGATACATAATTTTACATGAAATTATAAATACAAAGAACATGAAATAATTATCCTTTAGATTATCCATTAACATTATACACTCATTTATAAATATTTAAAGAAACGTATTCATTAGAAATATAATTTTTATTATGATTGAGATATAAATTAATAGGATGAATGTTTCTGGAAAAGTTTTTTAGTGTATATATAAAAATTAAATTTGGATTCAATATATATATATATATATATATTAGATATATGGACATTAGAAACATGGTTGTAGGATATGTAGTCATTGTTTAGGCATGTATTCAATTTTTATTTAGAATATGTGTAATTTTTATTAAAAAACTGAAAATAGTATAATTCAAAAATGACAAATATTGAAATAACAATATATCATTAATAAAATTATTTTGAAAAAATATATATTTCTATGTGATACATTGTATTATTATTTATCTTTTAGTTATTATTAATTAATAAATTAATTTATTAATAATACTAAAAAAATATTCTAATGGTTTGTTGAAATCTAATAGTTAGAAGATAAAAACTTAATTATTATAAAATGTGATCAGAAAAATTTAATTATGAAATAGAATATTCTTAAAATGATTAAGTTTTTCAGACTTTTTTATTTTATATTCATAAATTAAATTGTTTACATTTAATTTTTTATATTTCAAAAATATTTCAATGTATTATATATTATATAAAACAAAAATTTGCTAGTATATTTTATTAAATTAAATTAAGAACACATAAAGATTAAATTTTAATAATATATAAATTAATTTTTTATATATTTTATATTTTCATTTAAAAGATAAATGTATCCTATTTAGTAATTGAATTAGATAAAATTGAGTCAAACATATGAATCAGAATTCCAATATTATTAAATAATTTCAATTTTTCATTTGTTGAATTAAATTATGTCATTAAGGATAAAATTGAGTTACAAAAATAAAGGTAAAATGATTTAAAAGGGGATAAATTATATGGTAACAACTAAAAATATAAAAATACCCAAATCTTAATGTATAAATAATATATTTATCAACAAAAAATTATCTAATATCAATTAATTTTCCACAATTTATCCATGAGACTTTATTATAGTCTTCGTTCAATGATCATTTATTATTAAATAAAACAAATATGGGGAAAAACAAGAGAGGAAGGGGCTAGGCAATTCATAAAATCCCTCAAACTAGATCCAGAGGACAAAAAAGATAAATTAGAGAATATAAAATTTTAAAAACATACTCAGTATTACAAGACTCACCTTCATCACCACAATTAGAGTCTTCACATAAAGTTAAAAACCTTTTAGAGTGAATTAAAAACCCAAAAGTCATATGAGTAGAAATTTTAATAATCTTGGGTCTACGATTTTAATAGTCCTTTTTTATTCTTCTATAATTAATAGATATTGAATGTCCCTAATCCTAAATCTCATATACTGCATCAATCTAGATTTATCAGTCATTCCAGTCCTCTATATCTTTTCATCCATATAGAAGGTGGAAGTTTCTCCCAATTTACCAGGGGATCATAATGTTATACATGTAACCTTTGTGGTCCATATAAATTCAATTTTATTCCCTCTAAAATATCATAAAATCTACCAAATTGGTCTATCAATAGTCCATTTCTTATATCACTATTCCTAACTCCATTATTTCAAGACTTCAGTGCACATTCCAATACCAATGAATCACCAAATTCTATAGCTTTTGTTATGTGAAATACATCAACATAAAAGATACCCTACTTTATAATGAGACTGTATTTAAATTGATCTTCCCCCTTTCAAGATATACAAACATCATCGATAATAAATATCTTCCCACAATATCCAAAAACCTAAATACAGGTAAAATATCTTATTTCCCAACCTAAGGATGAAGATAACACATTCATGTAAATAATATTGGTTCAAGGTACTTCTTCATACGGATGAAAACAAAAATAAGTCTCTCCAAAAAGACCAGGTTGATGCTAATGAACTAGAGGGTTTGAAATAGGCACGCCCTTTTTCCAATTGTTTTTACCCATCCCAATTAATGTTATTTAGGCAAGAAACATCAAAAACATGATATTTCCAATCCAATCTACTTCTGAAAAAAGAGGCACTGTGACCTCGAAATGTGATAATTATGAAAGAATGAAACTTATTGCATGTATTCCTATCATGTTATATAATTATTGAATAAAAGGAAATGTATGGAAACTTTTCATATTAAACATTAATTCTAATATCATTAATATTTATAGATAAGACAACCCTTTTGGTTAAAATTGATATTAAAGAAATTTTAATTTGAACCTTTCAAATGTATCCAAATCTAGTCTATTCCATTATTATATATATATTTGGATGTTCATAAAATCCAATTCATGCCCGAGAACTTAACCCAAACATCCAATCATATATCTCTTACCTCATATGGGATGAAAGTGGAATTTCATTCTGAAATTTGGATGTACTTAGCTTTAAAAATAAGGATATAATGTTATATTCCATTGTCATTAAATATGCACTATAATATAAGATATAAATGAAACCAAATCATATTGGAATACATTTTCTAATGGAGAAACGCCAGATCGAGGATAACTTGCTAACCCACACATATAGATTCCATGATTGGTTTACCATTGGAAGCATAGTATTCCCTATAATGGAGTATCGACATAAATCATGTTTCTTTAATATTCCACCATTCCTTTAGATCACTCAACAATTATGCCATTTTTTAACATTTTACCAACAACAATATCATGAGGTGATTAGAATAATCGTTGATTTTAGTCGGATTATTTTCTATCACCATCTTACATTGGGAATATCAATTAGAAATTTTCATTGGGGAGTGGTGTCGAAGAAAGATTATGATTCTACCACCTATAATCAATGTAATCATCTATTGAGATATGATCCCCATGTGGATTTTTATACTCTCTACCAGATATCGATGAATATTTAATCAAATGTGTTAATGGGATGTGTCCTATAAAGATCAACTCAATGACCAAAATTTTTTGTAAAGTCCTAAATAAAAAGAAACATGGATTTCATAACCATTTCAATCATCGATTAAGGACTCCATACACATAATACTATATATTTGATTCAAAACATACATTTTTTCAACATGGCTCATAAAATGGAAACCATATACAGTAAATAATGATAATATTCAGTAATTCCACTCTAAACACACAAATTAAAATTTACCACCTCTACCCATTCTTAACAACTCATTCCCATTAAATATCTAAAAATTACCTATAATTTTTTTCTCTACTTAATACTTATTTGATGTTAGGTAACTTATATTTCCATAAAGGATTCATAAATCATTCATTCTGAAGGAATCCATATTGAGAATGAGAGAATTGAATTTTTCAGAAAAAATTCCTCCAGGTAACATTGAAGCATTTTTTGGTTGGTTGTGTTTGTTCAGAAAGAAGGTTTTCATGGTGAATTTCAGAGTTCCATATATCCTGTTGAAAAATTATGTTGAAAAAGAACCATGAAAAAAAAAAGAATGGATAATTGGGAGGCACTATAAAAGAATAGACACAAAGTGGCATTATTTTCCAATGTTTTAAAAAAAAATTGGTCCAAAATTTAGAGTTTGGTGAGCATTGGAAATAGTTTATTTCCTTGACGTTCTCATCAAAATATATAAAATGATTGAGTTTTACGAATATGGGATTCATAAATTGGTTTTTTCAAATACATTAAGAATTATTATGGTGATCTATGAAATTAAGACAAGCTTCAGGAATTGCATAGATGAAGAGCATTACAAGGAAGCATTGTAGTATCACAAAACATTTGATAGATAGAATTGTAGTAATGAAATATTTCAATAGTTCTTTTGTGAAGGGAATATGCACCACAAAGATGATTTTGACTAATCTAAAAATTAGACCCTAAAAAGTAAAGATCTGCATTCGATCAAACCTATAAATAAGAGGACACCCTTCTTCATTCCACATTAGATTAGGAGATAAAATCTTGAGTCATGATTTCACAAAGCATGTGGTTCTCCACAGAGAACGTTTTAGTGAAATCCTTGATCAGTGATAAAAGAAAATCTTTTTCTTGTCCATAGTCAATATACCTACGTATTGAGTGCTTCTCTAAGAAGGGGTGTTCCACATTGTCTTAGTGAAATTCATGAAGGAATTCGCCCTATGATGGAATGAGAACTGTAATGGAATGGGCTATATGAAATCTTGAGCTCTATAAAGGATTGACCTCTACGAAGCAGTGTACTATGTGAAGCAGTGTTCTTGGTGAAGCAGTGTTCTCTGCGTAGCCGTGTGCTCTGTGAAGTAGTGATCTCTCCAAAGGTGTGTGTTTTGTGAAGATTCTAGAACATTTTAAAGGCTTGTTTGAGATTTTTAATATATGGAGCTTTATGATGCAGTGAGCTTTACACAAGAATATTAAATGTTATTTCATAGTATTCAGTGGAAAAGGGGTATTAATCAGTGGATGAAAATTATACTTCAATAGGGAATCTATATATAGTTGAGGATACATTCATTTGGGACAATTAATGGACTTAAAAGTCTCTAAAATATGAGTGGATCTTCCCACGAATAATGAGATATCATCAGTTGAGAATGTAGTGAGCTTTCAAATTGTGATTGGTTGTATACCATGAATGATAGAGAGTTTACTCCAAACTTTGGAAACAATAGTCCACTTTTAGTGGATTTGTTACATCGAAACATCGTCAGCGTATCCTACATGGATGTATCACAGTGAGGTAGATACCAGAAAAATTGTTGTGTCTTGTTCAAGATTTAGGATTTGTTCATGCTATTCAATAAGCATGAGGGAAAGTTTTTATTTAACAACAAAACCATATCAAAAGGATCAATTTATTTAATCTTTTATACCTTGATTCACCCCCATTTAGGGTATCTAGAATAGTGGACCTAACATTCCTCAACGTTAGTTCATAGTTCTTCACTATCTTTTTCAATAACCCTCACATCAACACTCCTTCAAAAAATAATTCTTTAATACAATGATACTATATTAACATCATTAGGATTCTTAGAAATTTATATTAAAATTATATAACTATATGATTTCACAAATTCATTAGTATAAAATATTCTTTTTTTTGGTTTGTTGAACAACTTATATGAATGATTCCATATAATAATTATCATTTTCATTATTAATCATCCTCTAGAATATAATACAGGTTATATATATGATATAATAGAGTAATTTTTATCAGATTTTTTTTAATGTTGAAATAGAAATAAATGATCATCATAACATAAATCTATGTTGTTGTAAATTTACCTGAAAATGGTAATCATTGATTATAATCTCCCAACCCATACACATTCCTTTCATAAAAAATTATGGTACTACATAAATATTGGGATCACATTTATTTCAATTCATTTAATAATATAAAAATGATGAATTTTGAATCATGGAATGTCTATTTACATCATCATTATGAAACATCTATGAAAATAATAAATATTACTAACATTCGATGATGAAATTAAAAAATAGTTTACTAAAATTCTTTTAGTGAATAATTATAATTGAATAATATAAAAAGAAATATATATCAATGGAGTTATCCAATAATTGATTATAATTGTTATATTTATTCAACAATCCAACTATAATCTTATTCTATGGTTTTTAATTTTCTTTAGATGTATTATTACTATTATCCATCAATTCTTTAAACATTTGTACCAAAATAAGACTCATAAATGAGGACCTCCCTAAACTTTTTTTATTGTGAACCATTAACTTACTTAATTGTGCTCCTTATATTTTATTATGTTTTTAGTCTAAATACATCAAATATATGTTAATATTATTTTATAATATTTTTATCTTATATTAATTTTTTTAATGAAATCATTTTATCATTTTACACATGATCTATTTTTAATGATGTCGACTATTTTTATAAATGTGTGAATGGAATCATCATATTTATGCATCATCAATATGATTGTATTTTTCAAGATGGTTAATAAATTTTATTTAAGAAAAATCTTATGAAAGTATGAATGTATTCTAATGTACATTCTAATTACATTATTATTAATAATTTTCCTCATATTTAAATTTTATAAAATGTTAATGATATTAACATTTTTTAAAAAACTATTTCTTTAGGATTTTATAAAAAAATTCAACATTTTCAAAAAACATTAGTTTTTAATAAGACTCATTGTAACACCCCACCCCTACCTCATTGGATTGAGGAGGTGGTGAGGGCTACTTGGCCTTAAGTGATGTTTCCAAGACGCCAAAGGCTGGCAATAAATGCTGAGGGCTTCAAGATCAACGTGGCGAGTGATTTTCCCTTAAGACAAAACCAACCAAACCATCCAAAAACCACCACTATATGATGCGTGTAAATAAAACATTCCAACATGAATTCCCAAAAGGCAACCAAATTTTCAACAATACGTCCCAAAACCAATTCAAACAACACAATATTAGAGTACTACACAGAAGACCAAACAACAAAGAACCACGTGCCATGATACCACCACAGCTCTACACCAAGCTCCAAGCTCTAAGCTCCACCCAAACATCACGATGCACCACTAAAGGAGGGTGATGCCTTACCATTGCCCACATCATGGTACACAACATCTGCAAAGGCACCAACATTCCAAAGAAGGGGGTGAGTACTAAAACTTAGTAGGTTTTCCCCAAATGACATCCCTACACACGCCACTAGGATAACACCATTAGAAAATTTACATAAAATAATTTATATAAAATAGTTACAAGTAAAACCATTTTCATAAGGCAAACATTCCCTTACCAAGCCATCACACCCAAACCAAGCAACCAAGGAAAAGCAAACCAAACATGCCACAAGCCATTTCATCATACACATTGTAGCAAAACAATTTCAAACATGCAAAGAAATGCACAAAAAAAACCAAAAAATCCAAATGATGGATATTCCATCCAACCCGTTCACCCATTCACACCTAGTCGTACTTCACGACCATATCCAAATGGTGGAGATTCTGTCCAAACTGTTCACCCATTCACAACTAGAGTCTCTTCACATCCACTTATTCATTGATGGTGGACCTTCTATCCACTATCCATCCCATTTTTATAATGGTACTTCTCGCCACTTCCAGAAAAAATTATCATCAAGCCATAAACAAAAATACGACCCACCAAGGTCACAACAACATGCAATCAACCATTTCTATCCCATACCAATCCACTTCAATAAATCATCCATTTATTCAAAACCGTTTTCCATGCTAAAAAAATTTCAATAAAAACAACACCTTTATTGAAATCCATTTTCCATAAACAATTTTCCCAAATCAATCTCAACAACCCATTTTAAAATCTCTATTTTAAAATCCACAACAATAGCATTTCACCAGAAAACACCCTTTTCCCCAAAAATCCCCAAAACATCACCAAAGGGATTTCCACCCAATTTGGCACAACACCCACAATTAATTACAAGCACAACAAATTAATTTTAAATAAAAAACCACTAGTTGTAACCAAGTGGAGTCGAGAGAGAAGTCACCTTGCTATAGGGTTCCTGAGAAATCGACCCACAAGTACCCGCACATCAAATCCGGCGAACTCACCACTGAAACCTATCTAGATCCCCTTCCCTAACCATCACAAGCCTTAGAATCATCAACCAAGGCAACTAAAACTCTATATCAACACAAAAAAAGTGTAGATCTTGAATGCAAAGAATGAGGTAGATGTTGATCTATAGGAACCCACAAGAAAACCAAGAGGAGAGACTTACCCGAGAGAAACCACCTTCAATCCACCACAAAACCCCTTTGAATCACTTCAAGAATTAGTGGAAGATCACATTAAAACCCTGAGGACCCAAAATACATAGTGGGGCTTGAGTGGGAGAGGATTTGGAGAAGAATGAAGCAATCCCGAGTGAACTCGGGTTTTAAAACCCTATTTTATGTGGCCTCACGGTTAGCCCGCATGGTTTGGCAAGCTGTGCGCTAACTGTGTGCATGATACTACCTTGAGAGGAAGGGGATGCACGGTTTTCCTCACATGGTTTCACAAACTGTGCGTAGACCGTGTGAAGCCTACTGTCTCCCCATGCACGGTTTCCTAGAGCATCTTCACGGTTTCCCCTAACCATGCTCAAACCGTGCTCCCTATGCAAAGCCTCCAAACTCATTCAAAACAATTCCAAACTCTCCCAACCTCTTCCCCACTCATCCCAAGTTATTTAAAAACATAAAAATATCGGGCCACTACTCGACCATCTCTTTCTCCAGCTCCCAAGTCTCCTCTTGAATCTGACCATGCCTCCACAAACATGAACTAAACTGATGATTTTACCTTGCAAGAATTTACCTTTCCTATCCACAACTTGCACTGGCACGTGCACCAATAAAGCATCTGGTTCTAGTTCAACATGATCCCATCGAATCACATTGTCATGATCTGGAAGATAATTTTTCAACTACGACACATGAAACACATTATTCACCGCACTGAACCTAGGTGGAAAATCCAAACGATAAGCCACCTCACCAACTCGCTCAAGAATCTCAAATGGTCCAATATACCTCAGAGATAAAATTCCTTTCTTTCTATAATGATGATGTCCCAACCTAGGAGAGATCCTCAAGAAAACATGATCACTCACCTCAAACGACAATGACCATCGACGATGATCCACATATAGTTTCTAACGACTCTAAGACATCTCATTTCAGTTCCTGATCAAATTGGTCATCTTCGTAGTCCCCTAGACAAGGCTCGGTCCAACCATAGAGGACTCACCTATTTCCACCCAACATAGTGGAGAAAGACAGGACTGCCCATACAATGCTTCAAATGGATCCATATGTACAGATTCCTGATAACTGTTATTGTATGAGAACCCAACCAATGACAAGTGCTACTCCCACGAGCCACGAAAATCCATAACAAAAGACCGAAACATATCCTCTAGAATATGAATCGTCCTCTCTGATTGACCATCCATCAGAGGGTGATACACCGTACTCACTGTCAACTTAGTTCCTAGGGCTTGCTATAAGGATTTACAGAAACGAGATGTAGAACTCATATCTCTATCGGATACAATCGAATATGGAACACCATGCCTCTTTACCACCTCCTGAATATAGATTTTGGACATATCCTACATCGTATGAGAAGGACGAATTATAATGAAATGGGATGACTTCATTAGTTGATCCACCATCACCCAAATGGCATCGTGGTTTCTGACCATTCTTGAGAGACCTGCGACAAAATCCATCTCTATTTCCTCCCACATCCAAACAGGGATTGGTAAAGACTACAACATTCATGCTGGCCTATGAGGATCTACCTTGATTTGCAGACAAGTCAAGCATCTCAAAACAAACTCAACAACTCTTGTTTTTATACCAGCCCACCAGAACATCTATTTCAATGTTTTATACATTTTCTGAATTCCAGGATGAACAACCCACCTGGAATGATGATACGCCCTGAGAAGATCCTCCTGACAAGAAACTAGTACAGCCATCTGATTCCAAAAACACAAAAATGAATTTCCATTCAGTTTCCAACCCTCAATGGTCTACCCACCATTGAGTACCGACCCCATGGTCACACACTCAGAATATGATATTTGTGCCTCTTTAACCAAGCCAACCAAGTCAGGAATCCTCAAAATCGGAAAGAAGACCGCTTTATCTCCCTGGTCCACACATTCCAACTGCACATTGGCTATAACTGACATCAACTCCCACTTGTCTGGTGCATGTTTCACCATTTGAGCATATGATTTTATACTTAATACATCCTCCAGAAAATTCCCCTTACATGGTGTGTAAATTAATTCAAAATAAAAAATTTGGAGTTATTCCATCCATCTCCATTTCTACAAGTTCAAATCCCTTTGTGAGAAAATGTGTTTCAAGATATTATGATCTGTATATACCATGAATTTATCACCGAAGAGATAATGACGCCACACATTAAAATCATTCACCCCTGCTTCCAATTCCAAATCATGAGTTGAGTAGTTATTATCATGAACTCCCAACTGTCATGATCCATATGCAACCACTTGATTCCCTTGCATGAGAACACACCCCAAACCTGACCCCAATGCATCACAATAAAACCCGTACCCTTTTTCTGGATATGTAAAAACCAAGATTGGTGCTGATTTTAGGAGACCCTTTATCTCTTCGAAACACTATTGACACTGTTCATTCCACTGGAATGGAACATTATTTCTTGTCAATGCTATCATTGGCCAAGCCAAACATAAAAAATCACTCACTAAACACTGATAATACCCTGCTAGACCAAGGAAACTCTTAATCTCAAACACATTATTTGGTAGTTTCCACGAGTTAACAGCCTCTATCTTTTCTGGATCCACTGAAACACCCCTTTCAGAAATCACATGGCCAAGAAATCAAACTTCCTATATCGAAAAGTCATACATTGACAATTTGGAATTCAATCGATGATCCCTAAAGATCCTTAGCACTGTCTCCAACTGCTTCTCATGCTTTTCCATTATCTTTGAACACACCAGATTATCATCCAAAAACACCACCAGAAACAAATCCAGATATCTCAGAAATATCTGATTCATCAATTCCATAAACACTGTTGGAGCATTCATTAAACCAAAGGGCATAACCACATATTCATAATGGTCATGTATACTTCTGAAATCTTTTTTTTAGGAATATCATCATTCCTCACCTGAAACTGATGATATCCCATCCTTAGGTTGATCTTGGAGAACCATTGGGCTACCCTCAACTAGTCAAAAAAATAATCAATTAGGGGAAGTGGATATATGTTATTTAACATAACCTGGTTAAGTCTATGATAATCATCACCGAGCCACAATGTTCCATCCACCTTTTTCATGAACAACCCAAGCACTACCGATGTAGATATTCTAGGATGGATAAATATTTTGTTTTCTAACACTTCCAACTATACTTCCAATTCCCGCAATTCAGTAGGGTCCATCTGATAAGACAGAAGGGAGATAGGATTGGTACCCGGAAGAAGATCTATCATAAAATCCACTTCTATTATGAGAGGTAACCTAGATAATCCTTCAGGAAAAACATCCATGAACTGATCCACTACTACCGGAAGAACAGTCTACACAACACCAATTACAAATTCCAACAACATAACTTCCAACTATTATGATAATTTTCCTACTGCTGGTTCCAACAAACTCGTTGAACCTTGCATTTCATGCCTCTCTTCTCTAAAGAGATCTTTAAAACCATCATGTGTCGTAAAATCCATTGTTTTCTCATCGTAGTCGATGTGGGCCTTACAAGACACCACCCAATCCATTCCCAGGATTATATCATACCCATCCATCTCAAGCATTGAGAAATTCCACATTAGCTCAACCTTGCCCACAACGATACAAATTGCTCTACACAAGAAGGCTAGACACTCTCTTGGACCTAGAGAAGTTTGATGTTTTAAAACTGGGGGCATCATTTCTACTCTTAAACCTAGAAAACCAACCACACGTGCGCCAATAAAAGAGTGTGAAGCACCCGTATCAAACAAAACATGAATGAAGGTATAATTTAAAAGAATAGTACCTCGCACCGTGGATGGTCCCGACTGATCATCCACAAAAACTTGCTCAGCTCCAAAAACATGTTTTCTTTCCACGCTCTGCACTTTATTTCCCTACAGAGGAACCGTGGTATTCTGATAATCACCACGAACAACTTTAATATGCTGATGAGGGGTGTGCTACTATCCCCATCTTGTTAAAGCATATGACATCTGCGATCCCTGAGAAGTATTATGTGCACCCAACCTAGGAGCATTCCGACAATAATGCTGTAGATTCCCCTTCTTCTTACAATTATAACATGTTCATGGTTTTCCATACAATCTTGCTTGATGTGGCTTGTCTAGCCACACTGAAAACATCCTGGTTTTCTCTAGGGCTTTAGAGGAAGATTCACCAATCCTGCCATTAGATTATGTGCCATAATCCCAAACTAGGAATAAGTTTCCCTCATCTGCTTGAACCCACTATTATATTTCCCACTATTCCACATGGTTACCACTAAGATTCCTCCGCCTGGAGCACCCAACAGATCCCGCTCAGCCACCGAGGCTCTATTCACCATCTCTGTGTAATCATCTATACACAGTACTACTATCTTTGAATGGATTTCTTTCCATAACCCCGCTTCAAAGATCCATGCCTTCAATGACATGCTACCCACCACCTCAAGTGAAAATGACACTATGTTCATAAACATAGTTTCATACTCTGTCACATACATATTCTCTTGCTTTAAACTGAAGAAATGAGTCGTACATTGAATTCTTAACGTATGTGGGTAGAATTTTTTATTAAAAAATTCCTCAAAGCCTTCCCACGTCACACCCTGGTCTATCCCCACTTTGACTACCAACTTCTACAACTGAAGGGTAGGATCTACCATCATATATGTGGCCAACTTCACTTTTAACTCTACCGGTGTTCCCAAGAACTCGAAAATCTTATTCATTCTATTCAAACATGCTTATTCCCTATCTAGCTCTGAATCACCCCTGAAGATGGGTGGATTCTGATTTTGAAACTGAACCACATGATCCAAATTCCTTGGTTCATCCATTCTATTTCCACATTCCACAGCATGTAAAGCTTGCACTATGCATTGCACCACCTTCTTGTTCACTAGAGGCTCAACTGCTACCACATTCTCAGCATCCTCCTCTAGTTGGTCTCTACGACACTAACCTAGTGAAATTTCTATCAGCGGAAAAAAATCAACCATGAGTCTCACTTCCATAGAAACCAAGAATTATCATTTATAATCACATTACACAACACTGTCGCACAAGGCTTTCCACAAGTTCACATTTTCCATGTTTTAAAATTTTGAAAACCAAACCAATTTCAAAATACCAATTTTTTCAAGTTACAATTTCACACATTCATATCACACCATATATCATTATATCATAATGAAATATGCATCCTAGAGGGAATTCATTTTTAATTTATACGCCATGCACATCTCATTGGCTATACCCACGATAATGATATTTCCAATGCTTATAAGTGTCTCCAAAACACTTCTGTACCCAACTCCCTGGTATCTTGAATTTCAACATAAGAGGGTTATCTATGTCCTTTTATTCTATAAATTCCAAGTTATGACCTTCCTACACCATTCTACTATCCCAACTCAAGGAATATACCACAACGAATGTAAACTCCAAAACCAAGGCGCCAAAGCGACTGAACAACTGCTATCACTTGAAAGCTAAGGACCGAACAAACTGATACCACTTGTAACACCCCACCTCTACCTCATTGGCTTGAAGAGGCGGTGAGGGATACTTGGCCTTAAGAAACGATCCCAAGTCTGCCAAAGGCTGGAAAAAAATGTTGATGGCTTCAAGATCAAATTTGGGAACTATTTTCCCTTAAGACAAAACCAACCAAACCATCCATTAACCACCACTATATGATGTGTGTCAATAAAATATTCCAACACGAATTCCCAAAATACAACAAAATGTTCCTCAATACATCCCAAAACCAAAACAAACAACACAATATCAGAGTACTATACATAAGACCAAACAATAAAGCACTGCGTGCCTTGATACCACCAAAGCTCTACACCAAGCTACATACTCCAAGCTCCACCCAGACATCATGATGCACCACTAAAGGAGGGTAATGCCTTAGCTTTTCCCACGTCATGGTACACAACATCTGCAAATACACCAATGTTCCAAATTAGTGGGTGAGTACTAAAACTCAATAGGTTTTCCCCCGAATGACTTCCCTACACACGCCACTAGGTTTAAATCATTTGCACATTTATATAAAATATTTTATATAAAATAATCACAAGTATGACCATTTATATAAGCCAAACATTCTCTTACTAGGCCATCACACCCAAACTAAGCCACTGATGGAAATCCAACCAAACATGCCATAAGACATTTCATCAATCACACACTAGCATAAAAATTTCCAAATTGCAAATCAATAAACAAACAACCAAACCAAAAAAATGGTGGAGATTCCATCCAACTCGTTCACCCATTCACACCTAATGGTACTTCCTGAGCACAACTAAATGGTTGTGCTTCTGTCCAACCTGTTCAACCATTAACAACTAGTGGCTCTTCCTGTCCACTTATCCTTTGATGGTGGCCCTTCCATCCACTATCCATCTTCTTTTTATTGTGGTACTTATCCCCACTTCCCCACAACATTACAATCAAGCCATAAACAATCATATGACCCACCAAGGTCACAGAAACATGCAATCAACCAATTTCATCGCATACCAATCCACTTCAATAAATCGTCAATTTATTGAAAACCATTTTCCATTCCAAACCACATTTAAATAAAAACCAAATCTTTATTGAAAACCATTTTCCATTAACCATTTTATCAAATAAGTCTCAACAACCCATTTTAAAATCTCTATTTTAAAATCCACAATAATAGTATTTCACCATAAAACCCCCTTTTCCCCAAAAATTCCCCAAAACATCCCCAAAGGGATTTCCAACCAATTTGGAACAACAATAAAAATTAATTTCAAGCATAAAAAAATTAATTACAATCAAACACCACCTGTTCTAACCATGTGGAGTCGAGTGAGAAGCCACATACCTTCAGGGTTCCTGAGAAATCGACTCACAAGCACCCGCACCTCAAATATAGAGAACGCACCACCGAAACCTCTCTAAACCCCCTTCCCTAACCATCACAAGCCACAAAATCATCATCCAAGGCAACCACAACCCTAGATCTACACAAATAAAGTGTATATATAGAAAACCATCAAAGAGGGAGATGTGGATATAAAGGAACCCATAAGAAAACTAAGTGGGGAGACTTACCTGAGAGAAAACACCTTTAAACCACCATGAAACCCCTTTGAATAGCTTTATGAATCAGTGGAATATTATCTTCAACCCCTGGGGACCAAAAATCCATAGTGATGTTCAATTTAGAGTTGATTTGGAGAGTAATGAGTTAAACCCGAGTGAACGCGGGTTTTAAAACCCTATTTTAAGTGGCCGCACGGTTAGCCCGTACAGTTTGGAGAACCGTGCGCTATCCATGCGCACACTAATACCCTGAGAGAAAGGGTATGCACGACTGCCTTGTACAGTTTGGAAAACTGTGAGAGGGCTATGCGAGGCCTACTGTCCCCCCCCCCCTGAACGGTTTCCTGGAGCTACCACATGGTTTCCCCTAACCATGCTCAAACCGTGCTCCCAATGCAAAGCCTCCAAACTCATTAAAAACCATTCCAAACTCTCCAAACCACTTCCAAAATCATCCATTGCACTTTAAACACATAAAAATTCATAACCAAAGGCCACATACCTCAAAACATGGGTACTACACTCATAAAGAATATAATCTAACAATTCCATCCACCTTATTTCCATGTATTGTTTAAGTTAATTCCTTATGGATATTATCATGTATCTCATTTCATTACTACATTTTAATTAAGATATGATGAATTAATGTATATTTTAATATTGATATATATAAACATTTATGGTCAATAAATTTATGTAATGTGTGCCTATTATTAACATTTAATGAATTGGTTATTGTTTTATATCTCATGAGATCAAACGGGTACATGTGTTTTGAGTCGAATCCCAAAAAGAGTCTTCAGTGGTGATCTGAATCCCAAAATTGTTCTTAAGTGGTAAAGAAAAGCCTAAAAAGGTATACAAGTCGTTATCCCAAGAAAACTATATTATGGTATGGTTATTGAGAATATTTTATAATGTCAAATTTTATGTTTAAAAATGAGTGTTTTTCAATGTATTGAAATTTGAGTTAGTGGGAAAAGTTTTTTTTGTTTCTCACTTTTTATTTTATGATTATACTATAAATTGAATCACACATCATTCTAATTTCCTACCTTTTCATGAAGTAGGAAATGATAGATCATTGATGAATTTGAGTGAAGGTTAATTTTAGATAAATATCTCATTATATTATCAAAAACCTTTTGTTTTGTTTACCAGGATGAGAAACATCATAGTGAGAATATTGTATTGAGTTAATCAAAGAGAGGAATATCAGACTGAGTATTTGAGAAGATTTATAAAGGTTTATATTGATAAAGGGAAGATCCTATTGAGTTAGCCATATTGAGTTAATCATACTGGGTTCATTAGAATGATCTCCATCAGATTCAGGTTCAAAAGACTCAGGATCCATTGAGGTTAAAATTGAATAATTAATTTTTTACTTTTGTTTTACATCAATTGCTTTATAGTAAACCATTTTAAACTTATTGGATCTTGAATTATATTTACTACTGGGTGATACAAGCTATATAATGGGGGTTTGAAATGTTTTATTAACTTCTTCATAATATGAAATTTCTATAAACTTGTGGGAGTGGCCATGATTAGGATGTTGGTTCTCACACTTAGGCCAAAACATTTTAATTTCATGTTATTTATTCTTTCATATTTTTTAATATAGGATTATTTAAAAAAATATTACAAGGATATGAAATTTAAAATATATTAGGGGTTATTTTTAAAAGGTAATTATACTTAGAAAAAGTGAACAACTTATTTGACCCCCCTCTTAGTTTTTATTCAATCTTTCAGATCTTCAATTTTTAATTATAGTATAACCAACCCTAATAATTCAATCTCAAAAATCCTTAGTCTAATTTATTTAAAATAATTATGTCATGTGATTTGAAAATCCAAAAATCCCTTTGGTGTAAAAATTGAAGAGAAAGGGAAAGGGTCTCATGACTCAATATACGTCTAAGGATTCTGAGCATTTCATTACCAGAAGAGAAATATCTAATGGTGGGAATTAAAATAAATATTGAATTTTTTTCATGGGGAAATGAGGGCCACCAGATAAAGAACTACACCAAAATAAGAAATAAATGGAATTATTTATGTGCATTCTTTAACAAGTGTATTTTTCTAATAACTAGTATTTGAGTATTTTTTATACCTTTTGGAGCTCAAATTTTGTAACATCCCATGTAAGTTATGAATAATAGAAATTTTTATCTATGTCTATTAATGAATTAGATAGTGTTTTAGAGGCTTAAAATGAAAATAAATCCAATCCTAAACATGGAATACACTAATATTCTTAAAAGATTGTTTTATTGCCTTTTGATGGAAAACCCTATTAAATCAAACATTTGACAATTTTATAATCTATATTTTTCGAAATAAACATATTCATCATGATTGTGACATTGAAATTTACATTGGATATGTTTTTGGTATTTTTCAGACAATGTTCATTTTTTAATGAATAGTGAAAAATACTGCATTTTACATCAAAAATGATTTTTCATTTAATTTAATTATATGGATACATTATATTTTTAATTGGTCTTAAAGTGTAATATGAATATATTTTTACCATTTAATCCAATGGTGGTCATTATTATTAATTTCACTTTGAAATTGGTCATAAACTAATGCCAAACTTTTCATAGATATTGTTTCAAAAAACCCGATATTTGTTTTGACAACAGGAATTATTTCTATATCAATTATTGTAATTTATGTGTTTGTAATTTGGTAAAATTGATTACATATTTGGAATCATAAGGTCCAAATTATGTAATTAAGACACTTGTTTTTGGACATTATGAATAGTAACAACAATAATTATCTTTAATTATCTTGATTAATGAGTAATCTGGTAGTTAAGGATAATAAAATAATATCATAATAATACAAAATGACACCAAAATGTGTCTTAAGGCTATCGGTTGAATCATGGACGACCATGGGATGACTTGTTCCAAACATGGGGGCCCCATGAAATCACTTTTGTGAGAAAGTGACTTTTTATCTTTTTAATTTTTAAAGAATGTTAAATGTAACAAAGAATGTATCACCTAAGTAAAATATATTTAATTTTTTCTACATAAATTATATTTTGGACTATAAATATTCATTGGAATGATAAAGATATTTTATACATCATAGTATTTTTTTTATTATTTTTAGACATTAAATAAATTAAATTATTTATGACATCATAATGATGCTGCGATGACCTCATTATTTGACAATTTAAATAAAATGGAAAGATAATGTAACATCTAAGACCTAAACATGTCCAAAATCTATTGGGATGGTATATTTCGAACCCTTATCACCTTATCCTCGAATTATATCAATTTGGGAAGTTTAAAATCCGAAACCCATTTGAAAAATAAAGTAACATTTCATTACTTTCCAAGAGTGCCCCTCCTCTCCTCTTATAAAAGGCCCCCACCTCTACCTCCATACCCACACTCCCAAAGCCATTGGCTCGGCCAATCACTACCCATTTTGTCTCTCCACTTCCCTCTCTTACTCCTTGATGCCTCACTTTGGGCAGAAGTCTTCCCAAGGAAGCCTTTGAGCTCAAACCAATGGGAGTTACCCGATTTTAAGGTAATGTATTCACTTGAGTCCTTTTGTTTTATTTTGCTTCTCCAACCCCCTAAACTCTTTTTATTCATTTATTTTGTCAAAACTACAGTATCTTCAATATAATATGATGTTGTTAAAAGAATGATTCACGCAACACTTACACACACCTACATCTAATGGTTAAAGGACATACTGTTTCCGTGGATGGTGAATTTATGCCTCCCGAAATGATGATTGTTCAACATTCTTTTAACACCTCCAAAGGTGTCCATTAAGATGTCACTATATTTATATATGATATATAATATTTTTATGCCTTCCTTAATCTTCTTTATTTTTCATTTTGGGAATGCCTTTATGGTTTCCATTATGGGTAAATGTGATATCTTCATTTAAGGAAGTGCGGACTACCGCCCCCTCAAAGTGATTTGATTCGTTAAATAACATATGTGGGACGTATAAAGGATGAAACTATGATATTATATATGAAATTATACTGGAATTATAATATTACTTTATATCATTATGATTCCATTCTATAAAAGACGAAATAGAAATGAAAGTTGCGTTCATGCATACGTATGGCTTACCATCTCCATGAAAGGTTCATTTCATTTATTACCTCTAAATGATTATGCAATATTATAAATGAATTCATGTACTGGATATATATGAAATATATGATATCTACATCATGAATACCATTCTGGATATAATGGATACATGAATAACTTGTAATAATAAAGGGCTTATTTTTTACTCAAGTACTAATGATCGTTAAAACGACCATTATTAACCTAAATAATTACATAGTGTTCATGACATTGCAATAAGTGATATAAAAGGTATAATGAACTTGAAAATGGTTCTTAAACAAGTAGAAATTAACTCATGTTTATTATTAATGAGATTAAAGAACGACCGAGTCAAGTCGGACCAGAGGTATGGGACTTCGTCTCAATCTCCTTTCATTGAGGCATATTCTATTTTATACACAACCTTCTTTTATACGGTGTATAAACCCCTTTGACTTTTAAGATTATCCAAAAGGAATCTTATTTATATGAAGTGTTCTACAAAACAACAAAAGAGAATGTTTTTGTCTTACGTATGCGGCGACAACGACTTCTCCGCCACCGTGACCATTATTTGAGTTTTGGCTTCCTCTAAAAGCCATACCTTCTTTTTTAAAAGAAAAATAAATACCCTATTTTTCTTTTCTTTTATTTTTGTATTGAAAATGGTTTTCATAAAGTTTTTATATCAATGTGTTGTATTGATATCTTGTGATTGAAATGTGGGAATGTTATGTTGCCTTTATGCATGTTTTATGTGATACGATTATGTTGGGGTTCTTGGGAATTATTATGAAGACGTGTGGTTCCATGATAAAATAAGGGCGGGTGAGCCCGATATAGCTCTCAAATGCATTGGGTAACGCAAAGGAGTGAAACGTTAAGGTTTCTCTGAAGAGATTTAGGGAATATAATGTGATGGGTATTCCAAACATAACCAAGAGGGTTACTCCCTACATAAGAATGTTATGAATGCCTCAAGTTACCTTTATGTCTTATGATTTCTATGATTTATTCATGATTTTATGAGGTATGTTAAAGTTCTTATGTTTTATGCGAAAAGTATGATTTCATTCTTATGTATATATGAACTCATGTTTCCTTTCCATATTTTTTTATATAACCCATACTGTGCTTTTTATGCTCATCCCAAGTCTTTTTTGAAATGTTTTTCACAGGTCAAGGGAAAGGTACATGATATGATGATAGTGTCAAGGAAGTGTAAATAAAGAATCCATGTTTTATTTTAAATATGTTCCGTTGATGGGAAAAAGTGAATACTATCTTTATGTGACCACTATGATTAAATGTGGAATGTAATGAAAGTTTTATGATCTAATTCTCTAAAACTCTAAACCTGAAAATATCCTCAATGTGTAATCTTATAATAACTAATGATTAAGTGAGGTTTAAGGTTGGGGCCTTATAGTTGGTATCAGAGGTCGGTTTAGATAACTTTAGGAGTTATAATTCTATTAAATTATTATCCAAAAATATTTTTTTTGAAATGATATAGAATTTGATGATTACCATGTTGCTTCATCAATGACATGTTTGTTCAGAATAGTTTTCCACAGAGGAAATAGGGAAGCAGTGCTAGGATGGAATACAGAAGGAAATAACCTTCTGAATCAGCATCCCGAGATGGTCGGAATTGGAACTAAACAGTTTGCTGCAGTAATGGCACAGTTGACTCAAGCGATAAATGGTTGTGGTATCCATGCACGAGATCAGCCAGATCAACCGCAGAGGAACATGTCAGTGGTGGAACATTTCATGAGGCAACATCCCCCATAATTTAGAGGATCATCTGAGCCTGTGTTAGCTGAAGGGTGGATTAAAGAACTGGAGAAGATTTTCAATGTCATGGGGTGTTCAGAAAATCAAAAGGTTAGTCTTTCTATTTACCGTTTGGAGGGTGAGGCAGATCAGTGGTGGTATATGGTTAAAAAAATCAGGGACGCCGATGTGATTGATGCTCTTGACTAGGATGAATTCAAAGGTATGCTTCTTGAAAATTATTTTCCTAAGGCTGATCGACTTAGGATGGAAAAGAAATTCTTGGAATTGAGTCAAGAGGAAGAATCATTGGCTGCCTATGAAGAAAGGTTCACTCGATTATCAAGGTATGCTCCAAATTTTATCCGAGACCTTGATAGTAAAATCAATCAATTTTACTTAGGATTAAAGCCAAAATATCGAAGGGCATTAGCTTCTCGTGAGTTTAAAAGTTATGAAAAGCTTGTTCGACGTGCTGAGAAGGTGGAAATGGAGTTTGCCGATGATCAAGTGTTCTATAACAACCAACAAAAGAAGAGACTGAGGTGGTAGGAGAAAGGTAAAAATTCTTCAAAAAATTCTGATGGTAGGAAAAATAAGTTTCTAGTATGTGATAAATGTGGAAAAAGTCATGCTGGGGAATGACTTCTGAATTCTGGAAAGTGCTACCGATGTGGTAAGATGGGACATAAGGCTCGTGATTGCACTGAAAAACTTCAAGGTGAAGGTAAGACCAAATTTTATTTACAGTTAGTGAAATGTTTTAAGTGCAATGAGATGGGTCACTATGAAAACGAGTGTCCGAAAAAGAGCTTGAGTGATGGGAAGCAGTTAGACTACAAGCAGAAAGGGGTGGTGAAATCCTTTGCTACTACTTCAGCAGATGTCGGGCCATCAAATGAAGTTGTATCAGGTACTTTGTTTGTTTTTTCATATTATGCCAGTGTGTTGTTTGATTCGGGGTCTACACATTCTTTCATCGCTGAAACCTTTTTCTAGTAAAATGGGAATACCATCTCAAGAAATGACTCCTGAACTTGTGGTAAAAACACCTGGGGGAAATGTTGAGGCAAAATGAATTTATAAGAATCTTCCTATCCATATATGTGGAAAGAACCTTCTTGCAAACCTTATTATTTTACCTCTAGTAGAGTTTGATGTTATCCTGGGTATGGATTGGCTCTGTATTTACCATGCTAAGATTGATTTTAGATCTAAAGAAGTTTCTTTTCAGAAAGACTTTCAGTTTGTGTACAATAATGAACCATTACATTTGATAACATATCAAGAGGCCGAGAAACTTGTAAAAGATAGAAATGAATGTTACCTTGAACACATCGTTGAAAATAAAGGAACTATTCAGATTAATGATGTGCCAGCGGTAAATGAGTATCCTGATGTTTTTCCTAATGAGTTTCCTAGAATAATACCAGATCGAGAAGTTGAGGTTACTGTTTACTTAGTTCCTGATGCTAAGCCAATTTCAAAACCCCCTTTTCGAATCGCTCAAATTGAACTTTTAGAGTTGAAGGAGAAATTGCAAGATTTATTAGAGAAAGGTTTCATTCGACCTAACACATCACCATGGTGTGATCCGGTTTTATTTGTTAAAAAGAAATATGGTTCAATGAGACTTTGCATTGATTATAGAGCCTTGAATAACATCACTATTAAGAACAAATATCCTTTGCCTCATATCGATGATTTGTTTGATCAGCTCCAAGGAGCTCAGTATTTTTCAAAGATTGACCTGAGATCGGGGTACCATCAGCTGAAGGTAAAGGAAGAAGATGTTCTGAAGACCGCGTTCCGTACAAGATATGGCCATTATGAATTTGTAGTAATGCCTTTTGGGCTAACCAATTCACCTACTGTATTCATGGAATTAATGAATAGAATTTTCCATAAGTTCTTGGATAAGTTTGTGGTGGTTTTAATTGATGATATTTTGGTGTTTTCTAAAATTAAAGTGGAGTATGAAATAAATTTAAGGGTTATCTTGAAAACAGTAAAAGAAAAGAAACTGTATAGAAAATTCAGTAGGTGTGAGTTTTGGTTGCAAAAAATTTCTTTCCTTGGTCACATTGTTTCTAAAGATTGGATAACTATTGATCCTGCAAAAACAAAAGTTGTGGATGAGTAGCCAAGACCCACAAATGTAACTGAGATTCGTAGCATCCTTGGTTTGGCATGCTATTACTGAAGGTTTGTTAGAAATTTTTCACGGTAATCTAGTCCAATGACTAAGCTAACTCGGAAATCTGTTAAGTTTATCTAGAAAAACGAATGTGATGATTTTTTTCAGGAACTGAAAAGAAGATTGGTGAATGCTTTAGTTTTGGCCCTACCTTTGAGGAATGGTGAGTTTGTTATATACAGTGATGCTTCATTGAAAGGACTTGGTTGTGTCCTAATGCAGAATGATCAGGTAATTGCTTATGCTTCACATTAGTTGAAAACTCATGAGGTAAATTACCCTACACATGATTTGGAATTAGCTGCTATTGTTTTTGCTTTAAAAATTTGGAGGCATCATTTGTATGGAGTAAAGTGTGAAATATATACCGATCACAAAAGTTTAAAGTATATATTCACTCAAAAATAATTGAACATGATACAAAGGAGATGGCTAGAATTAATCAAGGATTATGATTGTACAATTCATTACCATCCAGGAAAACCAAATAAAGTGGCTGATGCTTTGAGTCGAAAAAGTAATGCTTCTTTAACAATGTTGCATTTGGAACGTGATCCTTTGGTTAAGGATTTGATGAACTTTGGCATAGAATTTGTTGGATTAGGAAGATCTTATGTTTTGTTTCAGGTATCAGTGATATCATCTCTATCAGAGAGAATCAAGAAAGCACAGAAGAAAGACAGTGAGTTACAGAAAAAGGTAGAGCTGGTTCAGAAAGGTATGTTGCATGAATTCAACATTGATAGTGATTGTGTTTTGAGATTTGGGAAGAGATTGTGTGTGCCTTGTGATTCATAGTTGAAGAGAGAGTTGTTATGTGAAGCTCATAGTTCTCTGTTTTTAGTTCATTCGGGCAGTATTAAGATGTATAGAGATCGTCGGGAGTATTACTGGTGGGATGGAATGAAAAGAGATATTGCTGATTTTACTGTAAAGTGTTTGACTTGTCAGCAGGTTAAAGTAGAGCGGCAGTTACCGAAAGGGATGCTTCAGCCTTTACCAGTGCCAGAGTAGAAATGGGAGAATATTTCCATGGACTTTGTAGTGGGATTACAGAAGACATCTCGAGGTAATAATGAAATCTGGGTTATTATTGATCGCTTGACAAAATCTGCTCATTTCCTTGCTAGATGAGATACTTTTTCCCTAGATCAACTTTCCCGTTTGTATCTTAAAGAGATAGTCAGGTTACATGGAGTTCCTCTCTCCATTGTATCTGACCGTGATCCCAGGTTCACTTATAACTTTTGGAAAGGCCTTCAGAAGTCGTTGGGTACTGAATTAAATTTCAGTACAGCTTTTCATCCTCAATCAGAAGGGCAATCAGAATGAAAAATTCAGACCTTGGAGGATATACTACGAGCTTGTTCGATGGATTATCAGGGATGTTGGGGCCAACATCATTCTTTGGTTGAATTTTCATATAATAACAGATTTCATTCTAGTATACAGATGGCACCATTTCAGGCATTATATGGGAAGCGGTGTCGAACTCCATCTTTCTGGGATGAAGTGGGTGAAAGGAAGTTGATGGGAACAGAATTGGTAGAAGAGGTGGAAAAAAAAGTTCAGCTGATTCAGAAACACATGAAAACAGCTCAGATTAGGCAGAAGAGTTATGTAGACAATAGGATAAAGGATCTAAATTTTGAGGTAGGTGATCATGTTTTTCTCAAAGTCTCACCATGGAAAAGTGTGATGCGATTTGTTAAGAAAGGAATACTGAGTCCAAGGTTCATTGGACCATATGAAATTCTGGAGAGAGTTGGATCAGTTTCATACCAGGTGTCTTTACCTCCGAGTTTATCTCAGGTACACAATGTTTTTCATGTTTTGATGTTGAGAAAGTACATGCCAGATCCATCTCATGTTTTGAGTCCAGAGGTAGTTCAGTTGGAAGAGAACCTATCTTATGAGGAACAACTGGTCCAGATTCTTGACCACATGGAGCAAGTGTTATGGAATAAGGTGATTAATCAGGTAAAGGTTTTGTGAAAAAACCACATGATGGAAGAGGCAACATGGGAATCTGAAAATGCAATGAGGGATAAGTACCCCCATTTATGTGATAAGTAAATAAATTGTGGGAACGCAATTTTCTAAAGGGGGAAGGATGTAACATCCCAAGTAAGTAATGAATAATTGATATTTTTATCTATGTATATTAATGAATTAGATAGTGTTTTTGAGTCTTAAAATGAAAATAAATCCAATCTTAAGCATGGAATACACTAATATTCTTAAAAGATTGTTTTACTGCCTTTTGATGGAAAACCATTTTTAAATAAAACTTTTGACAATTTTATAATCTATATTTGTCAAAATAAATATATTAATTATTATTGGGACATTTAAATTTACATTGGATAATTTTTTGGTATTTTTCTGACAATGTTCTATTTTTAATGAATAGTGAAAAATACTGCATTTTACATCAAAACTGCTTTTTTCATTAAATTTAATTATATGCTTAGATTATATTTTTAATTGGTCTTAAAGTGTAATATGAATATATTTTTACCATTTAATCCAATGGTGGTCATTAGGATTAATTTCACTTTGAAATTGGTCATAAACTAATGCCAAACTTTTCATAGATATTGTTTCAAAAAACCCGCTATTTATTTTGACAACGGGAATTATTTTTAAATCATTTATTGCAATTTATGTGTTTGGAATTTGGTAAAATGGTTTACATATTTGGAATCAAAAGGTCCAAATTATGTAATTAAGACTCTTTTGTTTTTGGACATTATGAAAAGTAATGACGGTAATTATCTTTAATTATCTTGATTAATGAGTAATCGGGTAGTTAAGGATATTAAAATAATATCATAATAATATAAAATGACACCAAAATGTGTATTAAGGCTACTGGTTGTCTCATGGGCGGCCATGGGATGCCCTGTGCCAAACATGGGGTCCCCATGAAATCACTTTTGTGAGAAAATGACTTTTTATCTTTTTATTTTTTAAAAAATGTTAAATGTAACAAAGAATGTATCACCTAAGTAAAATATTTTTAATTTCGTCTACATAAATGATATTTTTGACTATAACTAGTCATTGTAAATATACAAATATTTTATACATCATAGTATTTTTTTATAATTTTTAGACAATAAATAAATTAAATTATTTATGACATCATAATGATGCAGCGATGACCTCATTATTTGACAATTTAAATAAAATGGAAAGATAATGTAAAATCTAAGACCTACATATGTCGAAAACCAATTGGGTGGGTATATTTCGAACCCTTATAACCTTTTCCTCGAATTATATCAATTTGGGACCTTTAAAATCCGAAACCCATTTGAAAAATAAAGTAACATTTCATTACTTTCCAAGAGTGCCCCTCCTCTCCTCTTATAAAAGGCCCCCAACTCTACCTCCTTACCCACACTCCCAAATCCTTTGGCTCGGCCAACCCCTGCACATTTTGTCTCTCCACTTCCCTCTCTTACTCCTTTAAGCCTCACTTTGGGCAGAAGTCTTCCCAAGGAATCCTTTGAGCTCAAACCAAAGGGAGTTACCCGATTTTATGGTAATGTATTCACTTTAGTCCTTTTGTATTATTTTGCTTCTCCAACCCCCTAAACTATTTTTATTCATTTATTTTGTAATAACTCCATTATCTTCAATATACTAGTATGTTGTTATAAGAATTATTCGAGAAACACTTACACACACCTACATCTAATGGTTAAAGGACATACTGTTTCTATGGATGGTGAATTTATGCCTCCCGAAACGATGATTGTCCAACATTCTTTTAACACCTCCAAAGGTGGCCACTAAGATGTCACTATATTTATATATGATATATAATATGTTTATGTTTTCCTTAAGCTTCTGTATTTTTCATTTTGGGCATACCTTTATGGTTTCCATTATGGGTAAACGTGATATCTTCATTTAAGGAAGTGCGGACTACCGCCCCCTCAAAGTGATTTGATTCATTAAATACCATATGTGGGACGTATAAAGAATGGAAATATGATATTATATATGATATTATACTGGAATTATAATATAACTTTTTATCATTAGGATTCCATTCTATAAAATATGAAATAGAAATGAATGTAGAGTTCATGCGTACGTACGACTTACCGTCTCCATGAATGGTGCATTTCATTTCTTACCTCTAAATGATTATGTAATATTATAAATGCATGCATTTAATGGATATATATGACATATATGATATCTACATCATTAATAACATTCTAGATATAATGAATACATGAAAAACATCTAATTATAAAGGGCTTTTTTTTACTCAAGTACCAATGATCGTTAAAACGACCGTTATTAACTTAAATAATTACATAGTGTTCATGACATGGCAATAAGTGATATAAAAGGAATAATGAACTTGAAAAAGGTTCTTAAACAAGTAGAAACTAACTTAAGTTTATTATTCAGGAGATTAAAGGACGACCGAATCATGTCGGACCCGAGGTATGGGACGTCATCTCAATCTCCATTCATTGAGGCCTATTTTATTTTATACAGAACCTTCTTTTATACGGTGTATAAACCCCTTTCACTTTTACATTTATCCAAAAGTATTCTTTTTTATACAAAGAGATTTACAAAATGACAAAAGTGAATGTTTTTGTCTTACGTATGCGGTGACAGTGACTTCTCCGCCACTGTGACCATTATTTGAGTTTCGACTTCCTCTACAAGCCATACCTTCTTTTTTAAAAGAAAAATAAATACCCTGTTTTACTTTTCTTTTATTTTGGTATTGAAAATAGTTTTCATAATGTTTTTATATCAATTTTTGTATTGATATCTTGTGATTGAATAGTGGGAATGTTATGTTTCCTTTATGCATGTTTTATGTGATACGATTATGTTAAGGTTTTGGGCATTATTATGAAGACGGGTGGTTTCGTGATAAACTAAGGGCGGGTGAGCCCGATATAGCTCTCCAATGCATTGGGTAACACGAAGGAGTGAAACATTAAGGTTTCTCCGAAGAGATTTTGCGATTATACTTTGATGGGTATTCCAATCATAACCAAGAGGGTTACTCCCTACATAAGAATTTTATGAATGCCTCAAGTTACCTTTATGTCTTATGATTTCTATGATTTATTCATGATTTGATGAGGTATGATAAAGTGCTTATGTTTTATGGGTAATGTATGATTTCATTCTTATGTATATATGAACTCATTTTTCCTTTCCATATTGTTTTTATATTACCCATACTGAGCTTTTTATGCTCATCCCAAGTCTTTTTTGAATTGTTTTTCACGGTTCAAGGGAAAGGTACATGATATGATGATAGTGTCAAGGAAGTGTCAAGAAATAATCCATGTTTTATTTTATATATGATCTGTTGATGGGAAAAAATGAATACTATCTTTATGTAACCACTTTGTTTAAATGTGGAATGTAATGCAAGTTTTATGATCTAATTCTCTAAAACTCTAAACCTGAAAAGATCATCAATGTGTAATCTTGTAATAACTCAATATTAAGTAAGGTTTAAGGATAGGGCCTTATATATTTTTATCCAAATTTAGAAATCATATGGATTCAAAATGATTTATAGTGATGATATTGATCATAGATAAACTAATGGTAAAATTCAAAATTCCATATATATGTGATATTACAACCATACATTTCAAACATGAGTGATTCTTTTCTTGAAGAATAGTTATTACATGAAAACTATTACAAATAAGTTTATATACATGTTTATATAAAAAATTAGTTGATTTTTTATTCATGTATGGGTAAAAAATCTGTCACTTTTAAAAATATATATTTTTTCTATGGTATAGAACATTTTAATAATTGACTTTATAAACCAAAATATGATAACTAAGTGTTGGAAATAGATAATGAATTATGTTCAGCTAACTCATTTAATATCTTGATATGGAATCACTAAATAAATAACTTATATAAGAATCATATTGAAATCCTCTATCAAGATGGGTATTAAGATTATTTTGATCTTAAATTACATGGCATACATCATAATTTCTGATAGAAAAAAATGAACAAACCCTTTTTTTTAAAACATACAAGGCCAAAATAGCTTCTTGAATTAGTATACGTATATTTGGGAAGACCTGTTCAATTTAATGATAGATATGGATACCCAAACACCATTTCTTTTACTTAATACATGATATGATATGGTTATGTCTACCAAATGAGTTATAAGTTTGATTCATTTGATAAATTTAGGATGTTCATGAATGAATTATAGAATCCTCATGGTATTATGGTAATGTTTTGTCAGATCAAAGTGGTGAATATCATTAAAAAGTGTTAAATTACTATATAAGGAAATTTGGGATTCAATTTCAATGCAATACATACACACATTATTGTAATGGTGTTAGTAAAAGGATAAACCACAGCTTATTAGACATGGTGAGGTTGATGATGTGTCATAAAGTGTATTTATTATCCTTTTTCATAAATTCGATACTAAATGTGGATTACATAATAAACCAAATACCAATTAAGATGGAAAATGATGTTTTATATGAGGTAATGTATGAATGAAAATTTTTATTGTCGCGTACATCTATATAGTGTTGCAATGCATTTTTCAACGATACTTTTTGCAATAAACTATCTCCTTGGGGAAATATTTTTATCTCTATAGGATATCAAATGCAAATGTGGGGTTACTATCAAAATGAACTCATATACAAGAATACAATATGTACAAAACATACCATATTACATGGGAGGGGGAACATTTTTAAAAACTGAGTTTTGGGGAAATATCGACTAAAATAAATTTGACAATCTAGATACCCAGGAGTTGGCATAATAAGAAGGCCCCCCTAACCCCATAAATAGGTTATTCAATAGACACAAGTACTATATAAGCACTAGAGATATTATAATAAAATAAATATATGTATTATGTGGTCACCAAGAATGGAGACTAATTATTATTAGACACTGATGATATTTTTTTTTATATTGAGGAATAAATAATCATAGATATTATAACATCTAAATAAGATTAGAAATATGAGATTGATTCAATATATGAGAACCTTATTTTGTTTTCAGTTGCTCCAATAGAAGATGTGATTCCTCTTCGATGAAAATGGTTATTAAAGAAAATAAAATACATAGAACATAATGTTAGTTCCTATAAGTCTTGTCTAGTGGATAAATGAATTATTAATATTAAAGGCATAGATTATGGAAAAATGTTTTTTCAGTTTACATGATGAAATATATCAAATTTATGTATGAAATAACAGCTTTCCATGAAACTTATATTTGGAAGATAGATATCAAGATAACATTCTACTGTGGGAACCTTATGAAAGATGTATATATGAAACCATTGAAAGAATTTGTGAGTCCACATGATGTTAATATTAAATGAAAATTGAATATATCCATTTATGGATTAGATCATGAATCTATATCATAGATCATTTAAAATGTTCAATCTAATTTCAATTTTTTATAAAGAAATAGTGTGATACCTTTGTGTATATGTTGTTTAGTAAGAGAGAATATATTTTATTTGTAGTATGTTAAAATGGAATATTACATTTTTGAAACTAGATTGTAGTGTTATATCCAATAATTATATATTTTATCATGTTATTCATGATAAAAGACATAGGTGAAGTTTCCTATATTCTAGATATCAATATCATTCATTATTAATATAATTGGTTCCCTACACTAAGTCATGTTTCATTCATTAAACTTACAGTGAAGTCATTTAATATGGAGAAATATAATATGGGATTGGTACCATTGTCACATGGTATGTATCTCTCTAGGAAATTGTGTACTCAAACAAATAAAGAGTGAGAAATGATGAATAGAATTTCATACAAATCTATGATAGGATTTATCATGTAGGAATTGATATTTAGCAGGATTGAAGTTTCCTATTCCTTGAGAATAGTAGAAATAATTAAATAATATATTGAATAAAAAATACACATTTTATAAATAATATTATTAATTATCTATATTATAATAATTACACATTTTAGATTTATGGAAGAGATGAGGAGATACTTACTAGGGTGTATATATATATTATTTTATAAAAATATAAGAATGATCTACAGCTAATAGACATGAAATATTTTTACCCTTAATAGAATATTCATGACTTGGAAGTAATCAACCTAGGATGTGGTTATCGATTCTATAATAGGTCATGAGTTTATTTCATATTTTTATAAATATAAAGAATTATTTTAAATTTGAAACATTTTCATTATGGTTTATGTGAAACCTAGAGTTAATGAACCTATCATAGTGTATTTTTCTAATAATATAATTGTGGCTATATCCCGTGATACAAGGTCTAATTAACATATAAATAATGTAATTCTAAAGTGACACCTCTTGAGAAATTTCTCTCGAAGGTTTAAGATCAATGAAAAAAGAGTTTACTTAGAGTAAAATGTGGTAGAATCATTGAATAAAGCCTTATTATTGTATATGTATGTATATCTTGTGATATAAAATATACTAATTAATTAAAACATGGCTATAGTGTAAGTGGGGGTCTTTTGGAGTTTTTTCCTTGAAACTAAAAACTGTGTATATTCAATTACATGTACACTCACGGTTTTTAATATTAATAAATATTTGGATAAATTATAAATATTCTTCTAATTGAATTTTACTATGTTATTTTTTGTATAGTATTAGTTACATAAAATGTTCATAGAAGTTCCAAACAATATTTTGATGTTTTAAAAACTAGAAATATTTAAAAAAAAAATACATGTGTGATGAACAAATTACATATTTTAATTAGACAACAATGATAATATCAATTGGTTTTAAGGAGCTCAAGATACATTGATAATTTTATCATTATTCTCACCCTCAATTAGATAGGATGTTGTGAAAATATATCCACCTATAATAATTCCAAAAGTATAATGTATCAATGGTTATTTCTATATGATGACATGTTTATAGTCCCATCGACAATATTTAAGTAATAATAAAATTAATGTGTCTATACATTGATGTATTAATGAACATTGACAATATATTCTCAAATAAAGGTATGATATATTGGGATTTTCACAAGTGATATAAAATTAATAAATAATTCAATAAAATATTTTCACTTCTATGTTTCTAAAAATAAAAAACTTAGGATGTTTTATAAGAAAGTATCTATATAATTATGCCTATGTCAATGGTATTTTTATTGAAAAGTTAAATATAGAATTTCAGAGAAATTTATTAAAGAAAATAGGATGATGAAATGTGTATAAAACCAGCTTGTTGAGATATTATGAAAAAGGGAATATGTTACAATGTGAATGTTTAATAAGGGTTATTTTAATTGTGATATTTTACATCATTATATTTAGGTTCCCAGACACATTTTTGGATGAAAATATATAACATTAGTTTAGTTATCTGAATTTGATTGATAAAGAGACCAAGTTGATCAAAAACTATGTTTATTTATAGACTTAGTTAAATTCAATTTTAATATAGTACTATAATAAATAAAAATTTCATATTTTCAAGAATAATATTTCTAAAGGTTGTATTGAGGACATGTATAATGTCATAAATTATTTTGGAGAATAATATTTGATCAGTATATTAAATAAATAATTATTCAAATTTTTTATTAATATAAAATATTTTCTATTTATTTAATAATTTATTGATAATTTATTATATAGATAAATTTTATTTAGTTGATGGTTTGATAAATACTAAGAAAGAAAAATGAACTTAGACAATGGTTTGTTGGAATTTATATATTAAATATCATATATATATATATATATGTTTACATTTGAAATGGCTTTTTTATTATTCAAGAAACATGCATATGTTATGGAAAGAATAATAACAATAATAATAAATAATAATAATAATACAATGGTGTAGTGTTTTATAATGAACAATATATTGGTGACAAAATTATTTTTGATAAAAAATAACATTTCTATATAAAAAAAATTATATCATGTGTGGTGTAAGACATAGTTGTACAAAAAAAATCATTTAGGGAATTATCTCAACCATAGAGAGAAATGTGTCTATAGTTCTCTCATGAACAATGTTCTTTTATCCTTCTCCTCCATATGAAGACTTGAGAGAAATTTAATAAGCCCTTCAAACCTAAAAGGAATTATTATTATGATAAATTGAGATTGATACCTATGAGAATAGTATTTTGTGCAAGCACCTAGTGATTATATTGAAATTTTGAGAAGTTTTAAAATCTCTCATGGATACCACTAGAGGTATTGAACACTTTAATACATTGATGTAATGACAATAAAATATGAATAAGTTAGTCGATTAAGCAATGAAGAAAAAATAATAATCTGATGTAGTTATAAATTGTATAAACTAATTATATATTATGTGTGTTATCCCATCTTAAGGATTCCAAAGTTTCAATTTTTCATGTTCAACAGAGAAGTACTATAAAAATAATGGTAAACAATTGTTAGGAATGGGGCGAAACTCATTCACTACACCAAAAAAACCTTAATATTATCTAAAATATATTTTTCATCCTACTATTGAAAATACATGTATTTCAACTACCCAAATATATATTCATTATATTAATAATAACATATTACTTACAATTCCATATCCCTGACTTGATAGCTATACATATTTGAAAATTGAGATTCATTAATTATTCATAGATGATTATATAAAATTTTCATAGATACCCTTATTAATTATTTTACTGGGGAAATCTATAGACATTCCAAGATAAAATTTGGTTTTATATTGAAAAATATTGTAAAATGAGTTTCATTTTCAAATAATATAAAGTATTTTTAATGTTGATCACTATTATTTAAATTTCTAATAATGTTTTAGAAAATTTCGGAATTCACTTTAATTTTATGTGATGGGTAGGTTAATGATTTATGTAACCCTCTATTGAATATTTAGTTATAATAAGAGATTATAATGGGAGATTCTTTACCCTTTATATATGATTTCATTCCATATAGCTATGATGGTATTTTTCTGATGTTTAAAAGTATTCATCTCCATTAATTCCATCATTATGATATCATTTAGCACTATCCATGTGATTAAATATTTCATTTTTCATCAATGTATTTTTTTATTATTATGTATCCATTGAAAAGAATTCAATTTCTTATATATCCTCGATATATTATTTATTCCAATTTTATTCCATACTGGAATCCCCTCAATACTATCCTTTTTATAGTGTTTGATCTCAAAATTTTCTTAGGATTTATATTTCTCCAGTTAATTAATGGGAATAAAATGTATTGTTCTCCCAATAAAAAATATTAAATAATAATGATTTATGAAAAAATATGGTAATATTCAATTTTAATTTAATGATTATATATCGAGACTCTTGTATACTAATGGATACTGATCATGGTGATGTAACTAACATTATCATATTATAATTAATTAAATAACTCGCCATCTATGGGTGACCAGGGTTGGGGTCATTAATGGTTTTTTTATATTATAACTCAGGGACAATATTTATTATTGTATACCGTATGCTATAATTACATATGTCATACTCTAATGTTATATTTTGATTCAGATATTACTATCATTTAATCATATATACTAATATAATAAAAAATGTGTAGTCTCCTCAAATGGAATTTGCAATCCATTTTTTAGTGGGTATCATCTAGTATACCAGGGGGAACACTTATGGTTATGTAATAATTCAAATCATTAAGATGGATGGTTACCATGGTTAGGATGAAATAAAATATTTCAGTGGGGGTTCAAAAAAATCCATGAAGACATATTCCAATGTTTTATAAGTACAAAACATGGTAAATTGATTTTAAATGTCATATTTCATTCTATTTTAAAATTCACTTGATTGTTTAATATCAGAAAATTTATGTATAGAACAATTAAAAATCAAATTCCTCTTACTAAACATTTGAAATGAATAAGAATTTCATTATATATCTATATTATTTCATATCCAAGATTTATTGATTTCACCATTAAATAAATTAATACTCGAATATGAAAAGAGTTATATAAATATCATTTATTTTTAGATTTATATTATTTGAATCTAATACAATTTTTATTAGAAATATAACATATATTAGTTAAAAAATAAATAAACAAAAACCTCATCCAAAATGGAAAAAATACCTATTATATTGTGTTTCCAGAATTTATTATAAGGAAATGTTCTATTGGGAATAATAACTATTTTTATAATGAAACCAGATATAACTATCTTTCCTTTAACATAATTAAAAATTTTCCGAGTTCCCCTATTATATTTTAATTATTATTATTTTTGGATATATTTTTATTCACATTTTATGAGAAATTGTTACCTATATAAAAATTTTCATTAATAATCACCTATCAATAATTTAAATTACTAGATTTAATCGTTCCCATAATAAATTCTGTCTAATATTTTAGGAAATCAATGATTTTGGAATCAAATTTGCTATTAAAAACACACACTCATAGATATATATATATATATATTGCTAAAAATTAATGACTGATATCATCATGAAGCCTCATTATATCAGGGTTGATTCCTAAATTAGAGTTCTTATAATTTTAGATGATGATAACAATGTTTTTATCAAAAAAATATCATATCCTAATATGGATATAATTATGTAGAAAAACAATTGGTTTGATTCTAGTTAGTTTTTTATAATATATCTTATCTATAGTGTTATATTATTCTTTTGTGGTTTCTATTTAAGAGTGAATATTTAAGAAATTTGTTTAACTATGTATTAATGTCTTGTTACCACATAACATACATGTGAATTTATTTTTTAGAGATGAGATTATGTCATATTTATTAGAATAATAAATTATTATTTTATAAGGAATAATTATTGAGATATAATATTTGTTAGTATTCTTATACAATGTGCTTGTAAGAGATATTTCTAGAAGAAGGAAATGGATCTAAATTTCATAGAAAAAATAAATTTATGGAGTTATATTTTAATGAATGAATACATGACACAATAATTAAAGGTATTACATTATAACATGGTTATGTGATATAGATATTACATATAAGAAAATATTATCTTTAAATTGTTATATTTAAAAATTTATTTTGGATATTTGAAATTAGAAATGAAGATGTAATTGGAAAACTATCCCAAGATTTTTTATAGACGATGGTGGTTTTTGAAATGGGAAAAACAAATAAAATATCCTAGATCTTGAGAAATAATATTCTAATCTTGAGAGGATGTATTGAATATAGGTACATAGGTAATAATTTACGAATTTTTAATATTGTAAACATAGAGGCGTTATGTGCAGAGAGAGAAATACATGGTATTTCTGTTACCTGAAATTTGTGGATTTCATGGTGTTAATAAAGATGAAGTATATGTATACACCAAAAATATTTTAATATTTTTTTATTGTAGATATGAAGGAGTTAAAAATTAGTATAATTTATTTCTTCTCAAGTGAAGAGTGAAACTCAATCTAATTTTGATTTTGTTTATAAGACAAAAGAATTAATTTATCAATTATAACGTATATAGACATGTAGTAAAGTTATTGTAAAAATTATATCATCATCACATATCTGAGTGTAAAATCCATATATTTATCTTTATGAGGGTAAAAAAACTATATCAATTGTTTTTGTTCTCTATTATTTCTTACTACCATTCACTATTTTGGAGGAAATTGAGTTTTCTCTAAGAAGAAAAAAAAATATTTGGATAGTATTTTTTTATTTTTCATACCTTAATCCAACATATAATAGGGTATCATTAAATTTAAGATAATTGCAAGTTATATTAAATTATATTGTTACATTTTAAGGTATTCAAATATGGTGAAATCCATTGAAGAAAATGTAAATACTAAAATATTTATACTCTACAATTATCACGAAATTCAATTTTTGAGTAATTAGATGAAATACAAATATCAATCATATGTTATGGATTTTCTAAATATCTATCATGAATTGAATTACAATATATAATCCATTTAATTATTTGTTAGATGTAGATATTTTGGTACCTAAAAAATATTCCCTAGAAGTTAATTCACTAGAGGGGGATTTTCCCATCATAATAAACACAAAGGTGATATCATGTTAACTGTAAAATTAAAAGTTGTTGAATTACACAATATCCATAATGCTTATATGTATTTATGTGATGTAAAATTATTTATTATATGGAATAATTAAAATATTTTAGGATAGACCAAATTGAATCCATTAAATCTTTCATTGATCTAGCGAATATGTTTATTGGGATATATTTAAAATTAGAGAAACCCTTGATGATGAAATAATAAGGATTTATTTCTTGATAATGGTTTCACATAACATTAATAAAAATTACACAATAATTAAGGTAAATAGTCTAATTTTTTTCAGTGGATATTATTCATAATATTTTAAATGTATACCAGAGGATAAATAAGAATGATTATCCTAGTAGAAAGTACAAATCACAGGATGTTCTATTCAAATAAATTAAAGTTATTTTTATTTATAAAGACCCCACATAAAATGTGGTTTATAATGTTATTTATATTTTTTAAAAAAAAATTGAAAAGTGAAAAGGGTAATCCAATTGGAATATTCCACTCTGATGTTTACAATATTTAGTTATTGTCAACATAACATCTAATTATCTATAGAAGACATGTAATAGTGAGTTTGATGATGCACCTATGATTATTGCATTTATTTATATCATTTGAAGTGGAACTTCAAATAAAAAATTACTTAAAAATTAAAAAATCATTCATAATATGTCAATAGATTTACATAAAGGTGTGTGAATGAAATATAATTCTCAAGATACCATAATGAAAAAGAACCAATTGATATTGTTTTCAAAAAAGTAAGTCAGGCTAAAGGAGATAATGAAGGAGTATAGTTTTGTTTATTTAGATGATAGATATATTAAAATATTATTTTCATGAAGGATCATCAATATCTCCACAAATTCCCTTTATATTTTCACCCTTTATGACATATCAGACTTGTAACCTTCTATCAAAATTATGATAATGAAAACATAATAAATGATGAGTATAAATTATCAAAAAGGGTAACTATATAGAATATCAATCAATGGTCATGTGTGATCATGAGGGTTTGAGAACATGATAAAAACATAATGAAGTCATAACCAATCAATTACAAAATTTTAATCATGAGACATGGTATAAGACGTTTTCATAAAGTAATTAAAAAGAAATAAGATTGTGAAGTCATAAATAATCCATAATGATTAATGAGAGCATATAATAAAAATAGGAATATTCCACATATAACATAGTTGACCCAAAATACAGTAAAATGATGCTCTGGTCTAGGTTTCTACATGACCTCAGGCGTGTCTCCCCGCATACTAGAGGCCGACAACTTGGAGTGATGATATAAAAGAGAATATAGGGATAATATAGTCTCATTTAGAAGAGTAATCCACAATATATAATAATAATAAATATATATAAATATTGGAAAAAACAAAAATAAATTAGCAGCAATTTCACAAAATAGGGGACATGCCGACAACAGAACAATATGTATGGTATATCATCTCATACAAATTAAAGTGATAGAAAACACCAAACAAAAATTAATGGATGAATCCCCAATATGGGTCTTGAGACTGAGTCGGGATCCATCATTTGTGAACATCCAATGACAATATAAAATCCTTATAAAAGGTTAATCTACCATGTTCTAACCTTAAATTATGAAATCTTATTGGGTACCCAATGGCGGACCATGAAAGGTGTGAGGAAAACTCTGTATACCACCACCAATGGTGTCTACAAAATATCCAGTTTAATCAAATAGTGTATTCGAGTACAAAATTAATGGTGAGGTAACAAAAGATAACATTATTACATTAGTTAATAATGTTTACATTAGCTATTTTCATCATGTGTTTTATAGGTTTGGCATTCACAACGATTACACTATGAAATTATCCGGTAAATTATAATGTATAATGGAATAAGTAAAATTCTCTGTCTCACTAGGGATAAAATTTAATTTAACAAACACACCACTCTAACCATGGAGATTCTTTCTAGGTTGTGTCATTAAATTAAACCATTAGGGGTATAAGTCCTCAGTTCCCATCCCTAACTTGTGTATTCTGGTGCTGGATTTAGAGCCTCAGTCTAATCCAACCCATGCGAATAGATCCTTAAGTACAATAGCCCCAAAACATCATAGACATGTGATCATGCTTATTAATCAATTTACTACATATAATATATCAAAAAACCATACACAATCATTAAACATAACATCAAAATTTCATAAATTTTTGACATATAAACCAACATCAAAGATTACCCATTAGCACATTTACCATTTACAATGCATATCCCATTTGACTGATTTCCTGTTATGAGGCCTCAACTTTTTAATCATATTGAATAATTCACAGACATTAGTCTATATAACATATTATTAATTTTATATGATCTATCCCATTTATACATATCAATTTCCAACTCATAAGTTATTTGACACATTCACTTAATTTTATTTAATGCTTCCATATTATGCCAAGCAATCCGTTATCCCATTTCCAATAGCTAGTCACAACTAGTAATAATGATTGTTTATAATTCAAACCAATGTGCCAATATAATTATCATGGGATTTATTTCAACCTAATTTTTCTTTAGGCATGGCTTTCCTTTTACCTTGTTTATGAATATTATCACACCATATTTGCGCACTAAACTGTTTTTATCAATCTCAATGCCCCATAGGGATCACAAGAGGTTCTATTCATTACATGACCAATAATTTTACAAAATATCAACAATGTTCTCAATTAAACAACAATATTGAAGCAATAAAACAAAAAATCATGAACAAATCACTATCAAGAATACAATATATAACGTTTATCCCACCCACCTTGAATATATGAAAGAGCACTCACATAACCAAGCCATAGATCCATATTCAATGACCTATTAAATACCCAAAATATTATTCACTAGAAAAAGAGTGTTTTAGGGATTCAGAAGAAGAATAAGAACAACTCTTCGAGCCCTAATTTAAAAAAGATGGAAAATAGAAGCATTAGACTCAAACAGAGCTTCAATCCACAATAAAGGGCTATCAAAACAGCCTAGAAATAAAAGATATCAATTCTTGGGAAGTCGTTGTCATTTTTTGTTCATCACTTGGGTTAAAAGAGTACAAATGGAGGAAGAAATCAGGTAGGACACATAAATTCATGAGGGTAAATGTGTAAAATAATTCATTTAATGAGGGAAATATTTTTTCCACACAGTTTTCCCAACCATCCATAAACTATTCACCAGCCAATGTCCAAAGGGGGAAAGTAATACAATTACCTTGAGATCCCCATTTGGTTTAAAAAAATGTATTTTTATCATGTGGAATGGATATATCAAAGGCCACATGGTTTGAACACCCTCCTTTCGTGGTTTACATTACCATACACCCTTTTCCCCTTGTAATCACAATTGTTTTGCAATGTTACCCAGAACTATGTACCAACCACAGAACACGCTTTGAATGTCCTTGTTTCTCTTTCTTTCATGTATTGAACCCCCAAAACACCATCATTTGTCCATATACACATGTGAATCAATTAATTAACCAAATTAAATGGATTTAAAAAATGATTTAATTAGTAAAGTACTTCAAAAAATTCTATGATCTTAGAACCTCCCCATAATATAATGTCTCAGCCACGATCCAAAGAACCAATCATCATTGATCTTTCAATGAAAATATATTGGGTCAATAGGAATTCATATTAGTTTCCCTCTATTAGGTTTCTTCTCGAACATTACCATGCTTCCACAATCCATGGACCAAGGGAGATTTTTTTTCTCATAGTACCTTCTCACTATGATCCATGATAAAAACTAAATGGACCAAAAAAGACGCATCGACCTCAACCTCATCATTCTCAACATAAATCACATGAGATGGGTCGGGGTGATACTATTGAAGCTATGACACATTAAAAAATTCATGTGTACAACTATATTATTGTAGAGGAGACAATAGGTGCACCATAATCCCAGTACTGTCCAAAATATCACACATCCCCACATACAAAGGTGTCAAGTAAAACTTCTTTCAAATATGATGGTGAACCAACCTTAGTGAGAATTAGTCCCAAAAAACTCTTATTCAATAGTATCACCCCAACCCATCTCACGTGATTTTCATACAACATATACCTAATCTGAGCTATATCCAACTTCTTCATAATTAAATGAACTAGATATGATGTATCCTATATGAGAACTATTCCAAAAACATTGATTCCCCAACTAAAATCCAAAAAAATAGAGAATTACATGGTCTACCATAGGTTTCCTCATAAATGTCCACATTAATCATTAACTAGTAACTATTTTTTAGGTGAAGTCAACAGGTACCAAGTGCTTCTCCCATGATCTACAAAATTATAGGACACAATCTCTCATGTTTTCATGTAGTACCTAAATAGTATTCTCGGAATTCCTGCCTATCTATGCATGGAAATCCATACCTAATAACGCCAGCGTATCATGTGACTTCTATAATAACTTATATAATCATGATGTAAAATGAGAATCACAATATGAAACAATCAATCATGACACACCATGCAATCATATTACCACCCAAACATATAACTTACCAAAGTAATCAATGGTTATGGTCTCTTGAATTGGTATGGAATGTGTTACCTTGGTTAACGAATCCAAAACTACCAACATAACATCATTAATCATTGGAATAATTAAAAAAATACCACTTTATTTCATCCATTTTCCATTCTATAATGATAATAGGCTACAAAAAACCACACAGATGATAATACACAACTTTAACCTACTAACAGGTAAAGGATGACATCATGAAACCTTCAAATTATTTCTTCATCCCTAGCCACCAATACTGCATACGAAGATCATGAAGAATTTTAGTCTATCCAAGATGTGCATACCCCTTTAAGGCAAGAAAATCATGCATTAACTCTTCTCACATACATCTGGGAACAATAATACAAACACATACATAATGTATCCCATCGTCAACAATGGACCAACCAGAAGGTAGCTCACCACCTTCTAGAACTTCCATCAAAGAAAAAATTTATGGATCCTTAAATTTTCTCACAATGATCTAGAATAAAGGGTGGACTCAAATTCTAAGGCCATAAGGGACATATATCAATGTTCATCTTAAATATCTTGGTTTATTTCTTCAAAAAATTCCATCATATCATCTCAAAACTGGATTTCAAAACTGCTTGGTTTTGATTCATCTGGTTTAATGCATTGGCAACACATCCCCCTTTCTCGATGTTTATACCAACACAAAATCAAAGAAATTCCCATAATCGACCCATATTCACTAATGTGGAATCATATAACATTAAGATAAGATAAACTGAAGGATATAATGATATGTATAAACATTAAACTATTCTACCAGCATGTAATTCTTCTAACACTATATACAATAATGCACCATAGACATCTCAATATCTTGTATTGGGTAATCTCATTCACAAGGCCTCTATTTTCCTGACCCATATGATACAACTCAATCATTCAGTGTATAAAATTCATCAACCCCAACACTGAATGCATCATAAAAAAATGTATAGTCTCCACTGGGCTCAGGGGGAATCAAAACTAGTGTAGTATTCATACACTTCTTTAACTCTTGGAAAATGTCCTTATATTCCATAGATCATTAATACATGATTCCATTTTTGGTTAATCTTTAATGTGGTGAAACAAAATGATACAGGTTTTTATGAACATATAGAAATACCCTAATATTCCCAAAAAGCACCATACATAAAAAATGATACTCTTAAGATACAACATCATGAAATTTCATGGGGTCCATAGACACACCTTCTTATGAGATGATGTATCATAAGAAATGTTCCCTTTCAACTGAGAAATTTAATTTGGATAGATTTGTGTACATATTAGTGAACTTGGTAAGATTTCATGATGTTTTTCCTGATCATTATGAGTACTTTAATACACTAATATGTCATCATCAAGGAAAACTATGAACTGCTATAACTAAGTGATAGATATTCAGTTCATTAGGTCCATAAACACTATTGAAACATTGGTCAACCCGAATTCCCTGACAAAAAACTCAAATAATCCATAACTACTAACAACGACACTCCAGAGTATATTAAAATGTCTCACCCTTATTTGATTATACACCAATCTTAGATCAATATTAAAAAACAATGAAGCACATCTCATCTGGTCAAAGAGATTATCAATTTGGTGGAAGTAGGTATCAATTCTTAACCATCATTTTTTTTAGTTTTATATAATTAACACACAAACCAAAGGACCCATTATCCATATCATAAAAATATTGGATATCTCAAAGGTGAAGTGATTGAGAGAATAATAACCATGTTATCTTGTTCCTCTATCTAAGATTTAATATCATAGAGTTTTTCCATTGCCATTATATGTAGCAGAATAGAAATGTTCTACCCCAACAAAAAATCTGTCATGAACTCAAAATCCATATCTGGTGGTTGCTCGAAGAAGTAATATAGGAGAACATCCTAAAACGGATCCACAACACGAAGGAATACATTCTACCCTACATTCCTGTCATCAAGTATAATACAATTCACTTGGGTCATGATTTCACCCAACTTCTAAACTGACTAACCCAAAATGGACTTCTTGGATATCCCATTCCAAACTGTGACCATAGATATTCCCCTTCAAGGATGTGAACTTTACCCTATGGAGGTAAAAAAAATTTTGGGATGCTAAAACACTCACCAATAAATTCCTAAAATTAGATAAAATCCTAACATCTCTATAAAACAAAAGTAAAAAATAAAAAAGATACCCACCAACCTCGAGGGAATACCGCTCACATCATCAGATTTTTTATTCTTGCACCCCTAATGTTTTTTGAATCAACATAATCCCACATACATGTTCCACCTAATAGAGAAACTCACACAAGATGATTATATATAAAATAATGTGTGGAAAATGTATCAAATAAAGTTCTGGTGATCATGGAATCTATAAGAATCATTCCTCATAATGTCTATGCTCTATTCTCATAACCTCCATGTGTGGGATGAATTGTTTGAAGATAACATACACCTCTACCCTGGGATCCAATCTGAGTTCATGGTAATGTAATTCCCTGATAATATATGCACTCTATACCTAAAGAAAAAACCTTCCACCCCTATTGGATCAACAAGTTGAGATGCGACTAGTTTCTTACTAAGGGATTTCTGAACCCCTCCCAACACTCACCATGGACAACGATCATCTATCTATACATAACTATTGAGGGTTACTGCAGAACCTATGCACATGCCCCATTATACCACACACTCATCACCCAACTTTTTATTAGGGTCACTGACCATGAATGTTTCCTGGACTTCCACACTGAGAGAAACAGACACGGTCACCACCTTGAGGGTATTATCCTCTCTTCTGACTACTCTACACACTTCTATCTAGATTTCAATTCCCTAAATGATGTTTCTTACCCATGGAAGACATACCCCTAGGTCATCTAACTAGAACCATAAACCCACTACCCAAATCCTGAATTTGGTTCCCTTCTAAATCAAGGTCCTAATACAGGACCTCAAATTAGACTAAATCTCATTTCCATGCTCTCTTGAAAATGTATCTCTATTGTAGACTCGTCACCTGCCAACACTTGATCAAAGAATTGTAAGTTCATGAAGGATACCAAATAATCATTAATTGACATGGTCCATTGTGTCAAACTCATAAACTCTATATCCCACTCCTTTATCAAGGTCTATATAAAAAAATTATTGAGAAAATTATCATAGAAGTATTTCCATATCATACCACCTACATGTTGAGTCTGAACTAAAAAACCCCACATGGGATTTTATGGTCCCCACAACATATATGTTTTCAACATCAGTCTCCTACCAGGAGGAGACTCCAAGTGGTCTGAAATTGTCTGAATAGAATATAACTTGAAATCTATAGCCATGAATCCACCGTCACCAAAAAAAATTGTAGGGTGATACAAGTGAAACTATCTAGTCAGATCAACCTTAATTGGAATGACCCTACAAGGGTCTTGTTCCATCATCTAGATGAAATTAGTGATGTTATAAGAAAATTATCTCATATTTTCAGTTATCTTGGACAAATAGTTTTTCCTGCTCTGCTGTTGGTGAAAAATTTTCTATGATATCTTCTTGTCTCCAAAATAACACATGTAATCATAGTGGAATTTCTCTAGAGTTCTAAACTCATTTCTCAAAGCACATAACTTAAAACACCCATAGATTGAAAAAATTGAACTCTTCATTCCATAAAAACATTTCTGACATACATAATTCTAAAGGAAATCATCACACATAGAATAATAACTTCAGCTATCTCCACCACTGATCATGGTCAACATCGGTAAACCAACATATATAGAAACGAGTCCTCATTTTACACTCATTTCAATACATTTTACCTTTATAACATGAATATTTTTCATTTCATAACCTTTATATCTTTACAACAAGATACTACCAATGTTTTAACTCATTATTATCTTATCATTTTTCACAATTCCCTTTCCATTATTTCAATTTAGCCACTTTCATCACTATTAGTAGACACTAATTTCATAATGTTTTTAAGGAATATGAAATTCATTCTACCATTCATGTCTCGAAAACCCTTCGCATGTGTGTCTACTATGATGCATTCCACATATATTCCTTGGTTCTTATAAATAATAATGATTAAAAAACCTCATTAAATTTCATCCATGATAAAAATATAAAAAAATAATCACATTACACAACAAGTGCATCACCCATTGGTGAAATTCCATTCATTTATAAAACCCAAATCCATGAAAAACAATCCCACCACGTGAACATGTGTTTTTCCCCAAACATAGGTTAGCTACTCGTAAGGTTGAACTAATTTCTTGGACCTGAAACATTCTAATATCTCGCATACCATCAAAAAATAATAATTCCACTAAAAATAACCACTCTGATACCACTTTATAACATCCCTTACATGACAAAAACTAAACGGGTGTGTTGTTCCAAGTCACTATATGAACTAAGGCATGCCTACCCATATTCTAGAGGATTCCAAATAGGAATGATGGTTTAGAAGAGCTCATGGGGAGACTGTATTATCATTATCTGAGTATTAAAAAATATATAATAATAACAAATAAATAAATATATAGGCAAAAACCAATATACATGTATTAAATACCATTAACCAAAACTACCGACAATCAGACAAACATACCTTAAATATATTCTGTCATTTCATATTTTTTCAAGTGGTAAAAATGCACCACAATAATAAATAGAAGAATCCCTCAAACGTGTCATGGAAATGAGTTAGGATCTTTCATCCATGAACATCCCATGCCCCAATCAAATCCCTATCAAATTTACCTTCCCTTGTCATGAACATCAACTATGAAATATACCCTGGTACCTAATAGAGACCCAAGAAGGGTGTGAGAAAATCTCAATAGGCCATCAAAAATGGATTCTACAAAATATCCAGTCAAAATACATAGTTCATGAAATTACTAACTAGATAACAAGATAAAAAAGATAACGTGGGTTCTATTATTTTATAATATTCACTTTATTAATTTTCATAATGTATTCAATGGTTTAAGAATTTAAATAATTGACACTATGGACTATGATGACAAATTATCATGCATAAGGGAATAAGTCAATTTTCTTATCACACTAGGGAAAAACATTTCATATAAAAATAATTTTCATTTACCATGGACCCTAAGTCCATGAAGTCTCAACAAATTCATCCATTAGTGTTATAAAGCCTTAGTCCCCTTCCAAAACCTATGTATTTTGGGGTAGGGTTTATAGCCTTAGTGTAACTAGACCCATGGGCATAGATCATCAAGTCTAATAACCAAAAAATTCCAAGCAATGTTTAAAAATTTACTTTTCCATTTTACACATATACCATATCACAAACAATACACAACCATTTCAGATAACATTCACATTTCATAGTAATTTTAAATATAAATCAATATCAAGGAATACACATTATCACATTATCACATTTATTTTTCATATTTTATTTAAACCATTTATCTTTCTCGGGCCTTAACATACTAATCACATTCAAAAATTCACATACATTATCCCATTTAACAGATTCATTATTTCACATAATCTATCCTATTTATGCATTATAATTGAAAACACACAATCCATTTGGAACATTAACTTAATTCCAAATCCATTATTTCATTGCTAATATATAAACACATCTACGATTAGTAATTCATTATTATTTAAACCAATATTTCTATATATTTATAATGGTATCTATTTAAAAATAAAAAAAACAATAGGCATACCATTTTACATGTTTGGGAATATTGGCACAAACTACGGGTGGCCCTCAACTAGTCTAATAAATGTTAATGCATCCCACAAGAATAAAAATTGGTTCAATTCATCACATATCCAACCATTTTACGAAATATAAGTGAAGGTATACATTTCAAAAAAAATATAAGAAATAACACAATCCCACATGAAGAAATATACTTCAATACTATAAGATATAACTTGTTAACCACCTACCCCAAATTTGTAGAAAAACATTCACTTAACCTTAGACTTAAATCTAGATTTATTAATCATTTTAATCCATATCCTATGATTTAGTGGAAAAATATAGTTTTATGACATTAAACAAATAATAAATAATCTAAAATTCACAATCCAAAAAAGATAAAATGAAAAGTGTTCGACTCACCCAGACCATCAATCTGTATCCAACGAAACTCCAAACAGCCTATAAACAAAAGAGATCAATCAATGGGAATAATCAGATATTTTTGTTTTTCACTAGGTTTACTGGAGAAGAAATGATGGAAGAAATCAGGTGGATCACTTAGAATCACAAGGGTAAATGTGTGAAATTCCAATTTTAATGAGGTGCATGGTTTGGCTGAATATTTTTTCAAAGAATAGGCCAAACATGCACTAGCCGCTATCATAGAGTGTCTAGGTCTCATGGTTACATGGGTTTCCCCACATGGTTTAACAATATATACACCAACCTAGTGGAATGGCACTGTCCAAGAATTCTTAGTTTGACCTCCCCTATACATTTTTTACATAATAAGGAATCATTTTTGCTTAGAAATAATTGTTTCAATGCATGGTTACCCCTTACCATACTAAAACAATGAAACATTCACTCAATGGCCATTTATATCTTTCTTTTCTGTCTCAAACCATTGAAACACCACCCATCATCCTCATATACATGAAAAAAAAAATTAATTAATCAAAATTAAGGGATTTATACAAGGAATGAAATAACAACATAACTCAAAAAAATTATGATATCTTATATGATGAGAATAATTTTATTACAATGTAAAAGTTGATAAATATCAATAGGTTCCCTAATAATATTAAGGACTTAAAATCAGTTCCTCTCAAAAACTTGTAGACATCAAACCATGTCCACACATAAACATCAGGACATGCTACCGGGTCCATAGAAAATTTTTAGAACATTAAATTAGGTTCACACATTCTATATTCATATCATGAGTATTAAATCTTTATACAATTAAATTGAGGGATATACAATAACATATTACCCACCACATATTGAAAACTATATATATGTTATTCACAAGATCATTAAACATTCATAATTTCATCATAACATAACCCATGGGAAATAAAAAGTATTCATAAACATATCATCATCATCATAATAAAACATCTGTAGAAATAAAAAAGATAATATCATTGGACCATATCTATATTAAATAATATAAATCCTTAATAATAACGACTTAGATTCAATATAATTTGAAAATATCATTCGAATATTTTTTGAAAACATTATAAAATATCAGTTTGTTTTGGTAACATTTTAACTAATAATTACATCAATAATTATAAAATAATTTTCTTTTAAAATAATGAGTGAACTTATAAATTAATCATCAATTTAAGAAATGTTCATGGTCATGGGAATACCCTTTCATGTCATATATGTTACAGGGAAGCATTCCTTTCAACATTTTTTCAAAAATAAATGTAATAATTTTTTAGGAAAATATACTGTAAGATTAATTTTTAAAACCTTTTAAACAATGTAAATTACAATAAAAAAAGCTTACATTAAAAAAATCATGTATTTTAAGTGATTTTATAAAAAAAATATAGACTTGAATGAAAAGGTTCATCAACTAATGTGGAAATAAGGTTTGATTTTCTTTGAAGAAAATTAAATAATATTATTATGTACCAAATAGAGAATAATAGGAAAAATACTTTACAATTCCGTGAATAAACAAATGAAATTGAAGTACATGGGGTTTAAAGTTGAATATCTAAATTCAATGTATATATATATTTATATAATAGGCAATTCTGAAATGAAATTAGATTGTATTAAAAACCTTTAACACTTTTGTAGCTTTTGAATCATAACACCCATTAAATAAATTAAATCTAATGAAAATTTAAATACCATGAATATAAATATATATCATACATCTATTATCAATGGGGGTAGTATATACAGTACAGTGAATATGGAATATGTCTCACAAAAACCAAAGCAATATAAGAACCCCTTGCCTCATCTTTGAATATCATGTTTGGCCCTATAACATAATATATGACAAACATAATTATATTAAATATATATAATATGACTCTATAAATACTTACATATCATATATGTTTTACTTAAAATATATCAATACCAATTTATCAATAATTATTTATTAATATTGTAATTTTTGTGTGTTAACTTTTTGTTTTTGTTCTCATATTGGTTTCTGAAGTTTAGGTCCTTTCATCTTGATCATATATGAATCATATATATTTTTAATCATGATATAAATATCATATATGTTTTTTATATTCATATTTATAACAATCCAGAAATGTTATATAATGGTAAATTAATTACACTGTTCATATTGATGATAGTCAGTATGTATGCGAGAACATTGTTTTCAGCTTCTAAAAAAGATGGTAAGAAACCTAAATAATATTTTTAAAATTTATAATCATAATTATATCCTTAATATAATATATATAGTTATTAAATATATCTTTTTTATAAGTTATTTAATGTATAAATTAGAAAATTATTCCCATCGCTTTGTGGAGGTGGTAATCTGCATGTATGCAAAAGTGACATTTTCATTTTCCACTTGATGATAATGTATTTAGGTATATAATATATTATAATTAAATAAATATAATTATGTCATACATAGAATATAAAAACATTAAATATATAATAATATTCAACCATTAAATATGGTGAAGGAAAATGAATCATATCCTTACGTGGAGGCAGTAGTCCACATTCATATATAAGTGTAACATTCATTTCAAATTTGATATATATGAGATGGAGAATAGTTGTGATGTCATAATAATACATATTGACAATATTGAATATACTTGATAAATCATGTTATTATGGATATAATATGTTTATATATGGTGTAATACGAAATAAAATATTATGTTATCAGTTAAGGGTTATACATTTTTGTTGTGATTCCTCATTTTCCATACAACTTATGAATTTAATGAATGGTATTATGATCAATCCAGGACCTATAGAAATCATAAAAAGATTTTTTGAATGTATTTTGGAAGTTATTTTTTGAGATAATATGCTCTTGAATTATACTGAATAATATATAGGTTGCATACTTTTATAGGTGAGGGAGAGAAAATAACTAGATTTTTTCAAAAGATTAAAATCTATTAAGGTATTATTAATTAAATGTGTCTCTTAAATGATTCACGTTCAAATATTATATGATATCGGTACAAAAAACTCCATATAAATGGATTTAGAAAACCATTAGGTTACTTTAATCTAAATTATTTTATTTTTATCCCTTTTAATTGATTTGAACTCTTATCAAGATAAATGCATTTTTAATAAAGTTATTATTCATAATTACCAATAAATGGTATCCATGATATATATTTTTTCTAGTATGATTCAAAATACAATATCAATTTTATTGAATTCAATTCCTATAATTGGGAAAAATAAATCTAAAAAGAAAATATCAATACGCTCTAATAAATGGTTTTCGAAAAAAAATATAATTTTCATTATAGAAATGTTTGTATATATAAATTATGCATAATGTTGATTAAATTCAAATTAATTAGATTTATTTTATTAAAAATTGATTAAATAAATTTTAAAATCAATTCAATGAAAATTTTACCTTGTAATTATTTGTAAGTAAAATAAAACTTTCTATAAAATTTATATTCATTATGTTTATTTTTGTGCCTTCATGATCTGTTACCTTTAGGGTTTGTGTATTTAGAAGTGTTCGAAAGAGGATTTGAGGGACTTTGGAGACGTTAGGATACTGAATGCCGAAAGAAGGGGGATTACCCTTCGTGTAACTGGATTACATTACATGAAATCTAATTTCATGATTTTACCTGTATGATTTATGATGTGTAACATTTCAGGTTTAGAAAAAGAAACAAAATGGAGAGGTGATTCATTTTTCATTGAAAATCTAACCATAATTATTACACAACATGAAATGGTATCACATGTATTGGAATATCCTAATCATGTTTAGTTTTGAAATTCTTTTAATTTGACCAAACCCCCATTCATTAAACTGTGGTTTCATTTCTCATATCATTTTGGGTGAACCCTTGGCTCCATGAAGTGTTCTTAATTCTCTTTTTCTACCTCTTTGATCTATTGATCCAAATATATGTTCATTGGTGATCTATGGTTGATCCATGGTGAGTTATATTACCTTTATCATCAGTTTTATTTCATTATTCTCCTACGGATCCACTATGGCGGGGTACATTTGGTTTGGGGATGCATTGGGATGAATTAGGATGAATCCTTGGTGCAGTGTAGGTTGATATTCCATGTTCATGGTGAAATATTCATTCTTGGGCATTCTTCATATCCTGACGATGCACAAAATTATAAAGCTTCCTTTAAGTATTATTTACTTCATTTCTATTAGTTTTCCATCATTTGAGAGGAATTTTACTTTTATTTACCATTGAATCATTGTTGTAACATCTAATTTATGATAAATAATCAGTTAATTTAACTTGAGGGTTACATAGGGGTTTTTCACAATTTTTTACATCCTTGTTATTTCTTGTTATCTTGTGATTGTCAAGGCTCTATGATCCACTAGAAATTGTGGTCTTTGGCGGCTTTGTTTGCGCACCATAGAAATTAGGGAATGCATATTATTCATCCATGGTTGGATAAATATATATAAAAACTAGTCAATCATGTATATTGAGATAATTAATGTATTCCCTTAGATCAAACAGTTTCTTTCATATCCCCTTAATTAACATGTTTAATTAAATAATGGATGCATTATTAAATTTATAATTTGTGTTTTTATTTGGCATGTGTGGCGATGTGATGTTTGTGGGAGACTTTTATAGTTAGTGTTGTAGTTTTTTTTAGAGTACAAATATGTGTTGTGGGATGGATTGGGTGGTTTGATAGAATCTTAGTTTTAGATATTTATTGATTTTTTAATTGTTGAGAATTTTTTTCCAGTGTGGCTGTGAAACTAGTTGTGTAGAAATGTGTCATCAAATTTGGTTATGAGTTGGGGTTGATTACGTTGGTACGTGAAGTGAGTGGGATGAGTTAGATAAATGAAATTAGTGATTTGTATGGTTAATTCATTTAGAGTTTCTCCATTAGTAAAATGTAGATATATTCACCCCATATATAGAGATCTATATATGTTATAGTGTGAATGGGTGTCAAAAGTGGAGGTTGTAGAATGGTGTGTCTTAAATGTATAGTCAGATTCATTTATCAGGCCTCTCCATATTTTGAAAAATGTGTTTCTGATTCAATGCAATTCGTGGTAGTTTCCCAAGTAATGATGGAATAAATAAATAATTGATTAGTAAATCAGGGAATATCTTGGGTTTCATAATCTATTTGGATAGAAATGGTTAATTTAATTGGTTGGGAAGGTGAATGGGTTTTTTGGCCAGTTGTGTAGTGTTGTGTATTTAGAGGTTGCAATGGAGTTTGAAGTGTTGTGAGTAGGTATTTTTGTTTAAGGACCCATAGTATGGGAATGATTGGTTGGTTTTTTATAAGTATATAACTTTATTATCCTTTTGAAATCTATATTATGGAATCCCACCATTTTATTACATAACTTTTCATTACATTTTACATACATAGGATCTTCGAAGTCTAGTGTCTTGGAAATCAGGAACATATTAGATGAAAAAAACATAAAACATTCTTCTATACCATGGGTAAGGCTTCATAATAAGTTCATACTATGTAATATTAATGCATCTAATAACATGGAGATATACATCCAAGGAAAGGGTGAGCTAAAGGCTCAGTAAGGAAAATAAGTGAAACATATGACATGTGATCTTGAGCAATATTAATAAGAACATGTTAAAAATCTTAAAGGCGTCAGCGATGAAAGAATAATAATATCATTTTAAAAATAACTTGAATAATAACTTGAATATGTGGCTACAGCTTTTAATTTATACATTCATGAACATATCACCAAGGTTCATCTCCAAGGTGTCATAAAAATTACCATGGTTATTCACCAAGGTATTGTGAAGATTGTCATCTTTAGAGATTACATTTTTTTTCCAAATGAATTGGAGGACTATTATGGCACACCCTGAATATGTATTTATTATCATGTGATCCACACAGATCATAATAACGCATTTCATAAATAACGCATAGAGAATAAAATAAATGTGTTTAATTTCAAAATCATGACGTATTAAAAGTGCTTAAAAATAAGATCAATATGTCATTTATATACCATATAAATGTAGTAAGGGTTATATGTATGTCAATTACATAATCAAATATATCATTATTGTGCATTTATGAACATCCATTGAAAAGAAATTGGTTTGTGTATTCAAATAATTAATACAAGAGAATTTCTTGAGAGAAAGAGAGAGAAATTATGAGATGATATTTTTGGCAGCATAACGGTTATATAAAATGGTTTTAAAAAATAATAAAAAGAGAGGGGACTTGGGTCACCAATAAATAAATGAATAATTTTTCATTAGAGGCATAGAATAAAAAAACTAAATCATGGTATGTATATTTTAATGACCTACCACATGAAAAAGAAAACATGAAACAAAAGAGAAGATGTGATTTTTTTATCAAAAATTCGACAGGCTAACAGCATCGCTTATAAATTCAAAAAAATCAATTGTTTAAAGAGGAAAGGGTATCTCATCATTTTAAATTGAAATGTACAGTAGTAATGATATAGGAGACCAATCCACTACATAATTAAATGGAACTATAAGATATAACATAATGGAAGTCATGAGTTAAAAGAGGAGGGTGAAAGATTCCCTTACCTTGAAGAGTAACGTCGAAAGATCAAAGGTTGGGACCATGGGTGGCCTCAAGGAACCTTTGGAGAACTTCGTTGGAGGTAAGGAGACAATAAATTCCATGAGGAGGATTTTGGAATGAAATTAATGGGGGAATGGATTGGTATTTATATAAAATGTGAGGGAATAAATTATTAATTTCCATGGGACACCTCATCAGTGGTATTGGAAAACCCATAGGCTTTCCCAAGGTATTTGCCCATGGTATTGGACACATGAGACACCACATAGAATATATTACTATTCATAGGTTGACCATAATTATTACATCACTATTACATCATTAATGATGTAATTAAACACCCAAAATTCAAAACGGTATTTTTAATATTCTCCAAAAATTCAACTATTTTAGAAAAATCACAAAACTTCACCCTATCCTAAAATAAATGCTTTGAGTTCAAAAATGAACTCCATTTTTGGAAAATAATTTTCTAAATATTTTTAATTTATTTTTTATATAAAATCATTAATTATTCAAAAAATATGATTTTTAAATAATAACTAATTTTGTACCACCTTAAGAAAGTAATCAAGGTCTCAAAAAAATATCATATAACTATAAAACAATAAAGTAAAAATTTATTCTTAAATTTTATGAAAATAAATATCCATTTTAGATTATTAAATTAATTATAAAATTGTAAATAAAATATTTATGACATACGAAAATACCAAATCATATACTATGATTGTTTTTGAACTTTTAAGATATCGAAATTGTATTTATACATTCATGGGTGATGTTTCTATTTTTTGGCCGATTAACTATTTAGTACAATTCATTACTATTCATATGGTTATGTTACTATTCATACATTACTATTCACTTAAAATTAAGTTGATCTTATTAAATTCTAAATTTATTACTCAAAACAACTATAGAAGATGATTTTTTGAAAATCAATTCACATTATTAATTATTTAAAGAATAATAAAATATTTTAAAATACACCTTTTTTCTTAAATTCATCAATAATATACATCATATATTTATCCAGACATTTGAAATTCACATACATTACAATAATAAGAAATAACATCATTATTTATATAAAAGGATTACAAAATGTAGCTATGGTCACATTACATATCCCTTTATAACACCTTCATTGGACAAAAGTGTAAGGTGTGATATGGTGATTGAATCTTGGGGTGGCTCGGACAACATTTCCCATGTGGTGATTTCTATCATCTTGAAATTTTCCCTTAGGTGTTTCTGTTCAAGCTTCACATGTTGAAGTTCTACTTGGTCTTGGTCCATAGAGAATCCATGTGATGTTACCTACTTCCCGAGATCTGACAAGTGGGATTCACATGGCCGGAGTCTACTGGATGATGCAATCAACTCTTCTTTCTGTATTAATTAACCAAGATCATTTGAATTTATAAGCAGTAATTGTAACGTTTAGAAATTAGTTTTCACCAGTCATACTGACCAATGGAAATATAACAGTTAAAAACCAACAGTCTAATTTAAATATACTCACATAATTATTTGAAGGATATAGTTATGTTGAGTATAAAATAAAATAACACTCCAATTTATGAAATAAATATTATTAAAAAGTTCAATTTGTTACATTATTCCCCCCTTAAAAAATTTTGTCCCAAAAATTTTAACTTGTACCATAAGAAGAGAAAAGGTGTGGGTACTTCCACCTCATAGACTCATCTGGTTCCCATGTGGCTTCCTCACATTTTTGGCTCCTCCACAACACCATAACAAGGTGAGTAGTCTTGTTGCATAGAACCTTGTCTCTATGATCCAAGATCTCCACCAGCTACTCCTCATAAGAGAGGTCTTGTTCCACTTGTACCACCATTTGATTTAGTATATGTGAAGGGTCAGGTATGTAATTCATGACGAGAGATACGTTTAAGAAATCATTAACTTTTGATAGATTTTGAGGAAGTGTGAGCCGATAGGCCACTACTCCTACGCGATCAGGGATTTCATAGGGGCCAATGTACCTTGGGTTGATCTTACCTTTCTTCCCAAACCACATGACTCTCATCCAAGGTAAAATCCATAGAAAGACTTTGTCACTGACATCAAACTCCATGCCCCTTTGACGGTTGTCAGCATATCTCTTTTACCGACTTTGAGCTGCCTTAAAGTGTGGCTGGGTGGCATGAACTTTTTCTATAATCTCTTGCACATGATCAGGCCCAAGAAGATTTCTCTCAATAGCTTTATCCCTACAAGTAGGAGTTTTATAGCATTTATCATTTAGAGATTCATAGGGTGCCATTTGAGTGCTTGAGTAGAAGTTGTTATTGTAAGAGAACTCAAATAAACGAAGATGTTGACTCCATCCTCCATTAGACTCCATTTGAGCATGTTCTCATCTTGTCCTCAAGTGTTTGAATAATCCTTTTAGATTGGCCATTAGTTTTGGGTTAATAGGCCATACTGAAACTCAATTTAGTTCTCAGATCATGTTGAATACTTCTCCAAAATTATGATGTGAACCATGGGTCGCAATCTGATACGATAGAAATTGGAACTCCATGAAGCCTTACCACTTCCTTCACATAAGTTCTGGAATGTTGATCAAGAGATAAATCTTCCTAAATAAAGATAAAATTGGTAGTCTTGGTGGGATAGTCCACAATAACCAATATATCATTATTTTCATTAGAATTTCTCATGTGACCAGTGACACAGTTCATAGTGATATTATCCCGCTTCCATGCTGGCATGCATAGTGGTTTCAATACCCCTTTAGGAGGTTGTTCCTCCACCTTTAATTTCTGACATACTGGACACGTTGAAGTGTAGTCCGCAATCTCCCTTTTCATATTATCTCACCAATAATGATCACAAACGTCCCTATACATTTTCATTCTTCCATAATGTTTAGATAAATTAGAACTATGAACATCATCCATCATATCCTTTTTATTTGTATAATAGAAGGATCAAATAGTCTTGTATGAAATTCTAGTACACCTTCTTGATCAATATTGAACTTTAGAAACATCCCATCCTTTACAGACTCAAACTTCTTCTAAAACAAAGGATCTTATTTCTAAGGTATCTTTATCTTCTCTAGTAATGATGGTTGAGAAATTAATTAGGTTAGGGGTGATGATTTCCCTTCCATTATATTTCCCATGTCCGGTTTTAATTGGTCATTGATCAAAGGATCTCTTTGAATCCCCATAATGGAAAGAACAACATTGTGTTTCCTGTATAGTGCATCGACAACTTTGTTTACTCTTCTAGGATGATAATTAATTGAAAAATCATAGTCTTTAAGAAGTTCCAACCATCTCCTCTATCTCATGTTCAATTCCTTTTGGGTGAAAATATACTTCAAACATTTATGGTCTATGTATATATAACATTTCTCCCCATATTGATAGTGACTCCATATATTCAGAGAAAAAATGACCGCATCCAGCTGCAAATCATGCATAGGATAGTTCTTCTCATGAGTCTTCAACTGTTGAGATTCATAAGCAATGAATTTTCATTTTGCATGAGGGTGCACCAAATCCCCTTTAGAAATTCATCGTTAAAAATAACGAATCCTTCTCCACTTGGGGGTAGAGTTAACATTGGTGCAGTTACTAGTATCTTCTTTAGCTCTTGAAAAATTTCCTCACACTTCTTTTTCTAGAAGAACATAACCCATTTTAGAGGTAACTTGGTTAATGGATTAGAATTTTGTGAAAAGTTTTTCACAAACCTCATATAATATCCCATTAATCAAAGAAAACTATGAATCTTAGTTATTATTGTAGGCGGAGGCTACTCTTATATATCTTTTGTCTTTGCTGGGTCAACTATGATTCCTTCATTGGTAACAATGTTCCCCATGAAAGAGTCTTTTTGCAACCAGGATTCACCTTTAATAAACATCCAATATATCCTCTCCTTCCATAGAGTTTGTAAAATATCCCTTATATGATGTTCATTCTCCTCACGATTTTTGGAATATATTAGAATATCATCAATAAAAACGACAATGATGTTATCAAAGATGTCTATAATGACTCTATTCATCACATACATAAAAATAGAAGGTGCATTAGTAAGTCCAAAAGGCATAACAACATGCTCATAATGCCCATATCTTGATCAGAATGCAGCTTTTCGAATATCTTCTTCCTTCACCGTCAATTGATGATAACCAGATCAAAGATCAATCTTAGAGATGAATGGATCACCACGATGTTGGTCAAATAAGTCATCAATTCATAGAAGATTGTATTTTTTTCATTAATGTGATCCTATTCATTTATCTATAATCAATGCATAGCCACATCAATCTATCCTTCTTCTTTATAAAGTGAACATGTTCTCTCCAAAGGGACACACTCGGTCGGATAAACCCCATCCCCAAAAGATCTTGGTGTTCTTTATTTAACTCCTCTAGAATCACATTTTCCATCCCATATAGGGTATTTGATATCAAATGGGATCTAGGTAAGAGTTTTATTTAAAACTCTACCTATCTTTCTAGGGGACGTCAGGGTAACTCCTCATGAAATACATCAACGTATTCTTTGACGATGTGGATATTTTCTATCATAAAACTCTCATTTCCCTCATCTTCTTCACCGATAAAATCCATAAATAAGGCTATAGGAGGTTATTCTAGGTAAAGACCAGGTTGAGATATCTCTCCTTGTATGATAAATATAGGGTTTCCATTAAAAAATACTGATATTTCCTTGCTTCTGAATTTGATCTTAGAACTGTACTTTGAGATCCTTTTATCCCAAGTATATATTCGAATTCCAGAATGGGAATTACTACTAGATCTGAGATAATATTTTTCTCAATAAAGTAAATACTAGAGTTCCTAAACACTGATGATGCTTGGATAATCCCACCAGGAGCCTTGACTGATAACTCTACTTTTATCAAATCATGGGATGATTCTAAATTATTTTCAAATATGGAGGAAATAAAGGAATGCGTAGAACTAGAATAAAAAAAGTATTTGTTAGATTTGAGAGAACAAAAAGAGTACCTATGGACACATCATTTGGGGATTTAACTTCATCTGTTTTGATTCCAATGGTATGACCTTATTCTCCTGGCCGTTTCCGAGGATGATGGGGATTCCACTCCACTACCCTTGGATTTGGATAGTGATTGGAAAAGTGTCAAAGTCATCCACACATAAAGTAGTTGACATAAGTTAGAGCCTGCATCATATTTCCCTTGTCTTTAGTGTTTGGATTTTGAGGTTTCACCTCACTACAACAATTCCTCACAATATGGTCATCTTTTCCACACTAGTAGCATTTCCCACTCTAGAGCAAGCAGTTCTCGGAATGGTTCTCCCAACATTTATTACATGTTGGACGTTGCACTTGCTTTCCTCCAATTTCTTGATCAAAGGTCTTCCCTAAGCTTGGATCCATCGATCTATACTATTTGTTAGATTTATGAGACAACTATGTCTCACCAATTTATATCTCAACATTTATCACACTCCGAATGATCTCCTTGTAGCTATCATGGTCTCAGTTGGCAAGAATCATCCACAGATGAGGTCTCAGTCCACAGAAGAATCTAAAAACCTTAAAATTTGGATTCATGAAAAAGTAAGAGGTGTAATGTGTAATCCTTGTGATTTTCATCTCTTAGCTTCCCACAGATTCATTCTCTGTCTACTTCCACACAAGATACTCCTCCATAATTTTTCTCATCGATCGGGGGAAATACCTATTGAAGAATATCCCTCTGAACTCTTTGCACTCCAAAGCTTCAACTTCCACTCTTGGACTTTTTTTAATCAGTTCCAACGACTTATCAGCTTCTCCCTCTAAGCAATAGATAGTTAGGGTAACCTTGTCTTGTTCATAACATTAGAGCATAGAAAAGATCTTCTCGATAGAGCCGATCCACTATTCAGCAATCAAGGGGTCGGTAGATCCACATAAGGTTTGTGGTTATTGACATATAAAGGATTCAATAGAAAGTTTTTCCCTTCATGGTGAGATCGGTCTCTAAGCTTGATTCGAGTTATATCTAATAATTTGAGTCAGTAGGTTTATCATTTGTATGAACATTTCCATTCTGGCATCCACCGGAGGGCCGTTAGAGCAAGGTCCATTGTGATCACCATTTGAAAAGTTCCTCTTATTTCCCGCCATTTCCTAAAAGCATAAAACCATTGTAGGAAACATAGTTCATTTAAGAATATTTTAAATATAAAGGAATTTATATCTATAAACTTCTTGAAACAATTACATTTCTCTATAAATCCTTCATAACAATTCATAAGAATCTTATGATTAACCAAACATATCCCCTGTGATTGTCTAACTATGTGTACAAGAAGGCCTATTTTCATGTACTAGGATACCCCAGGTGAAGCCTGAAACTCTTTGTCAGTGTTTACACTCCTAGGTACATCTATGTTAGAGCCCGCTCTATTTACTCGTATCCAGATAAGGATGTATTTTCTTGATATACCACTTTCTTAATACTCACCAAAATACAAAGAAGTTTTGTTATATTTTAACTTTTCTATAAGATTATTCCAAAAATTTTCATATCCTATTATAAATAAATTACTAAACTTTCCTATGACACCAACTATGTAATCCCTCTTTTTTATTACATAAAGTTTCTTTACAATTTACATTCATTGGATCTTTAAAGTCTAGTGTCTTGGAAATATGGAACACAATACCTGCAAAACACATAAAACATACTTCTAAAAAATATGTAATTCTCTATAATAAGTTCATACTAATTAAAATTATTTAATATCTTAACCAAGAGATATACATCAATATAAAGGGTGAGCTGAAGGCTCAGTAAAGAAAATAAGTGAAACAATTGACATGTGATCTTGAGAAATATTAATAAGAACATTAAAAAATTCATAAAGGCATGAGCAAAGGAAGAATAGGAATATCATAATAAAAATAATTAGAATCATAACATGAATTTGTGGGTACACTATTTAATTTAAACATCCATGAATACATCACAATGGTTCACACCCCAGGTGTCTTAAAAATTACCCCTGTTATTCACAAAGTTATCGTGAAACTTGTCATCTCTAGAGATTAAATTCTTTACCCAATGCATTCGAGTTGTATATGGGTGAACCTTGAATATTTCTTTATTTTCATGTGATCCACATAGATCATAATCAAACATTTCATAAATAACCCCTAGAGAAAAAATAAATGAGTTTCATTTCAAAATAATGACGTATTAATAGTGCTTAAAAATAAAATCATTATGTCGTTTATAACCTCGGGAAAGGGATTGAGGGTTATATGTATATAAATTATTGAATAAAATATATCATTTTTATGTAGTTATGAAAATCCATAGAAATAAAATAGGTCTTGGTATTCACATAATTAAAACAAGATAATTTCTTGGGAGAAAGAGGGAGAAATTTTGATACAAAATGTCTACAGTATAACAGCTATATAACATGGTTTCAAAAAATAATAAAAAGAGAGGTGAAAAATGTCTCCCATAAGTAAATAAATAATTTTTCAGTATAGGTAAAAAATAAAAAGAAATAAGATCATGGTATGTATATTTTAATGACAAACCACATGAAAAAGAAAACATGAAAGACAATGGAAGATGTGATTTCTTTTACAAAAAATTCGACACCCTAACAACATCACTTATAAATTAAAAAAATTAATTGATTAGAGAGGAAAGGTTATCTCATCATTTGGAGATGAAATTTAAAGTTGCAATGATATATAAGAATAATCTCCCACATAATAAAATGGAACTATAAGACATAACATAAAGGAAGTCATGACTTAAAAGAGGAGGGAGAAAGGTTCCCTCAACATGAAGAGTAACTTCAAAAGCTCAAAGGATGGGACCTTGTGAGGCTTGAGGGAACATTGGGAGAACTTATTGAATTGTAAGGAGACTAGATATTCATTTAGGAGGATTTTGGAATTAAATGAATTAGGGAATGGATTGGTATTTATTGGAAAAGTGAGGAAATAAATTATTAACTTCCAAGGCACACCTTATCAGTGGTATTGGAAAAACAATGGTCTTACCCATGGTATTTGCCCATGGTATTGACCACATGGGACACCTCATAGTATATCGTATTATTTATTGGTCTAACAGAATGATTAAATCATTATTACATCATTAATGATGTCATTAAAATCCAGAAACTTAAAACTGTATTTTTACTATTCACTGAAAATTCAACTATTTCAGAAAAATCCCAAAATTCACCCCAAAATAAAATCAGTGATCAGAATTCAAAAATGAACTCCATTTTTATAAAATAATTTCGTAAATATTTTTAATTGAATTTTTAAATTAAATTATTATTTATTCCAAAAATATTACTTTAAAATAGTAAATCATTTTGTAACACATTAAGAATGTAATCATGGTCCCATAAAAATATCATATAACCATAATAAAATATATTACTAATTAATGAATAAATTTTATGATAATATATTTCCATTTTAAATTATTAAATAAATTATAAAATTGTAAATAAAATATTTATGACATAAAAAATACCGTAATATGTAATATGATTGTTATTTCTCTTTTAAGATGTATAAATTGTATTTATGCATTCATGGGTAAAGTTTTTATTTTTTGGTCCAATTTATAATTTGTTACTATTCATTACTATTCGTACAAGTATGCTACTATTTGTACATTATTATTCACAAATAATTATGTTGATCTTATTAGACTATAAATTGATTACTGAACACAACTAAAGAAGACCATTTTTTAAAATAAATTCTCATTATTAATTATTTGAATAATAAAAAATATTTTAATAAACCCCTTTTTTCTCTAAATCCATCAATAATATACATCTTATATTTAACCAAGATCATTTGAATTTACAAACAATAATTATAACATTAAGAATTTATTTTCCACTACTCGTATTGTCTAATGGGCATATAACAGTTGAATCCCAACTATCTAATTTAGTTATACCCAGTTAATTAATTAAATAGTATAGATTTGTTGAGTATAAAATAAAATAACACATAAATTTAGGAAATAAATATTATTAAAATGTTCTGGTCATTACATATATACTCCCCACCACAGTTGAGCATTATGTTCCTAATACCCACATGGCTAAAGGGAGGGTGCCTCTTCCAACCACCATGGTGGAAGGATATATGGATGGCCATACTCTCTTCCCACCTACCTCTTTTAGTCATTAATAGCCCATGTTTCTTAACGCAGGTAATGGTTTGTGAGGCCTAGGTTTGTAATGGTGAGCTGTTCATTTCTTGTTGTCTTAAGGATGAAATGTTTTGTGCTTTTCCAGGTGTCATCTTGATGAGATGGTGTTTGTGGACCATGTTTCTAGTGGTAGGATGTGATGTGGTATGTGTCACAATGTCTATGAGAGGGATGTGATGTAGAATGTGGCCCAAGTTTCTATGAGTGGGATGTGATGTGGTGTGTGGCCCTAGTGTCTGTGGGTGGGATATGATGTGGTATGTGGACAATGTGTTTGTGTAGGGGATATAGTGTTGTTTATGTGGCCCATGATTGTTTAGGATGGTTGTGACATGATACTTTTGAAAGAGGTGGGAGCATGATAATATTTTCTTTTAGGCATGAGCGGCTAAACAGTAAGAATTGGTGTGGGGTACACTATCATTGACATGCATTATATTAAATTACGTAAATTGTTCTATTTTGTGAGTATGATTTAGAGAAGTTGGGTAGGTTAATATAATTTTTAGGATATGTTTGGTTAAGCTATTTTATCATAGATTTATTAGTATGATTTTGTCACTTGTGCATGAGAAACTGTTCTTTTCCTACTGAGTATACATGTATTATTACCCTATGTATTTAAACATAATATAGGTTTCCAAAAGTATTATGTAAACCATGATTGATTTTACTAGCTATGTATTTGGGATAATTTTTGAGTACTTGATTTAGGTTTATTTTTTGTGCTTTAATGTTGAGTTTTATTGTATTTGAACTAATTCTATTTTAAGCATGCATATCGTATTGTTTTTGTATTTCTTTTGTATATGTCTTGGTATTTTTTGTGATGATCCAACATACATCTCGTTCTTATTTCACTAAAAATTATAATTTCTACTATATTATGTTATATGTATACCCATGTTTCTTGTTGCTGGAGTAGGGTCTCCTTGAGGAAGGACATAAATCTAATTATCTCCCTTTTTTCATTTTCAGCCAAGGAGGGATATCTTTGGATGAAGGGTGTTGTGGAACGTTCATTATTCACTGAAATTTTAATCTTTTCCAAAAAAAATCCAAAATATTAAGATTATTATTATTTTGATATTACAATTTTATACATGATATCCTTTTTATCAGAATAAATTAATAAAAGTATCTAGAAATAATTATAACATCATGGCCCAATATAAAAAAAATACTTTAGAAGAAAATGTAAGTTAGAAATATAAAAAGAATTTATTCACACTCTATTACTAGTAACAATAATATAATAATTTTTAGTAAATTCAATTGAATATACATGTAATTTTTTATTATAATCATTTACTAGTAGTGATTAATATATTTTATTAAGATAAAAATATATTATGCACTTAAAAATAGTTTTATTGAAAATATCCCCATTAGCTTCAGAATATTTTATCTTCATTTCCACAAAATAATAATTTAAATATAAATAATGACTATGTATATTAACTATTTATATTAATAAAAAATATGTGTCTTAAATATATATTTATTAGTCATATATCATTACCATATATATACTTACTCGCTTCACTAAAATATATTCATTTACTTCTCTCATATCATGTTAATTTTACTCCTAATTGTATAAATGTTTTCCATAGATTCTTTTTTGGTAAAAATATTCATGGGAAAACATGTAGAAGATGATTTTATGTGTTTGGTGTTTTTATATATATATGTTAATTTTTTCAAGTTTCACTTTTCTATATGATATATAGTTTTGTAAACTCGTAATGTAATAATTATTATATAACATTGTAATATTTTATTTTTATTAAAGTATGTCATTTTATTTTTATGGTGTTTTGTGTGTTTCAAGATATCAAACAGATTGATTTTATTAAATTTAAATATATTTCAAAATATTAGTGTGTTGTGATTTACCCCTATAAAAAAATTTCTCCATCGAATGTTTTATGTCTTGTTTTATGAAAAAGAGTATAAAACATTTTCAGAATAAATTCCATGGAGAGGAAGATAAATATACCTAAGTGCAATGAAATAAATTTTAATATAAATGAATCAAATTTCATTTTGAAAAGGTTTTGAATATATTATCACTGCATACATATTTATAAAACTATGTGTGTATAAAAAACCTTATCATGAATTGTTTTTGAAAAGCACATAATAATAACTAAGTTATATTCAACACATTGTACATAACAGATTTATCTTACATTTTCTTGTTTTTTGAAGAATTATTTTACCATTGATTTAAATAATTTGTGGAAATATACTTTATTTCCTTCTATGATTTCATTATTTTTTATGTTTCGAGTAGTTTTCCACATTTTCATCATGATAATTAACTAAGATTATTTTTTTCCATGAATAAAGCAATAAAATTCACATTTTATAGAACTCATAAAATAATGAAAAGTTATTCAATCCTAACAGTTGATGTTTAGATAATCCAAAATGGTTAGAAAAAAAAAACAAAATATGAATAAACCATAATTTAATGAATCAATACACTATTATTCAAAACCAAAATAATAACACCCAATGTCCAAACTTGGATATTCGATAAATAGCTAACCATTAAATATTATAAAATATTCATAATTAGATTTTAATACTACAAATCTAAAAAAGTTGATCACATATTTTACTAGGAGTAGCTTAACAATTATTTCTAAATAATGTCAATCACTAAAAAGGATATATACCAAGAATATATATTCCCTAATTACATACTCACCAAAACATGTTAATCATTTCCAAAAACATATTGAATCTCCATAAAGACCCAATAAAAGCCTATAAGATTCCAAAACTAAATACAAACAAAAATTTCAATTTACTTCATCAATATCAATCAACTATTTATCATAAATATGCATAATTATGTCACTAAAAGACAAATTTTAAGTATTATCTATCCATCAATCCTATATTTTCAAAAAATGTCATCTTCCAACTAAACCACATTTATAAGTTATCCATACCATTAAAATTAATTATTAAAATATTTAAATAAAAACTACTACAAGTCAACATTATATGTTTAATTACTCCTATATGTAGAATATCACTGAAAGAAAACTTTTACTATGTAATTATATAATGTAAATACATAAACACTTAAATCATTCAACTTAAATGATAGTAGTATAATAGGATATTTCATAATATTATTTATATCCCTTGTATCAGGGAATTTACTTTCATAATGTCAATGTTCCCCACACATACAACATTGAACTCTAAATGGTACCTTAGGTTGAACATCATTTTCCCCTATCAAAATCTTCATTTTCCATTAGTAATTACATTATATATTACATTATATTATAGATATAAAACATATTCTCATTCCATTGAGACATTTTACAAAGATATTATTCTCACATATATGACATGTAGGATGTTTAATCTTTTTCCCTCCATAAACATAATCAACTAAACTCCCTTGAAAATACATTTTTCTTTTATTAAGGGTTTTAGGAAACTCACCATTATTTAGGATATTGGTTAAATAATGAGATAAATGATTAATAGATATCATAGGGTTTTTCCATCTAGATACAAATTATTTCGGATTCTCAAGAAGAAAATAATCCAATTTTCAATGAAATAAATGTAGTAAATATTGTATTTTTTCTAAAAAACCAAAAGTGATTTCAGAACGAATTAGATATAGTATAAATTTCATTTAAGTCAATATAAATTACTATAAAAAAATTAAAATAAATTTTAATTCTATAAAATAAACATATAAATACTTATATTATCATATATTATCCACTTATTACATTTGAACACCCAGTAATTTTAATTTTATTGTTAAAGTCATCATTTAGGTTCGTTTATGGTTTCGTTTTTCATGTAAGATTTGGGTTTATAGTTCTAGTACATACATTTTAATCATAATTAAAATATATATAAAATGTTAATAATGATATAAAGATCATATTTTTTTATTATATATAAATTTTAAAACATACATAAAATGTAGAGATAAAAAAAATCCCACCATTCATGGAGATAATATTTTTTATGTGTGAATGGAAACTGTTATAATCTTTTAAAAACTTTTAAAACATAGATAAATAATATTTTATTCATTAATGAATAATAATTATATCATTAATTTCGTATATATACATTAAATAAATAATTATTTCAATTTAAAATACATAAATAGAAAATGATTAACATCGGTTTGTGGAAGTGGTAGTCCACATGATTACAAGAGAGACGTTATCATTTTCAAATTTATGGAAATGAAATTAGTTAGACAAAAATTATAATTCCTGAAAAATTAATCATTACATAAAAATGATCATTTGTTGAAGATGGTGATGGAAAATGAATCATATTGCTACATAGAGGCTATAATCCACATGTAAACACGAGCCATGATTTTAATTCCAATTTGGGAAATGGAGGTGGAAAATGTTATTAATAATAATAATAACATGTTAATATATTTATTATACTAGATTAATCATGTTATTATAATTAAAATAGCTTTATACAATGTGTAACAAGAAATAAAATTGAAAGTATCCAGTAAAGAGTTTTATCTATTTATGGAGAAGACTCTTTTTAATTAACCCTTATTCATTGAAAGGATGGTATTATGATAAGAAAATTACATCTAGTATTTGTTGAGGGATGTTGGGAAATTATTTTGATTGGATTTTCTGAGCAAATAAGCTCTTTATGTATAGAGAAGAGATGAGAGGTTGTTCACATTAATAAATGAGGGAGACTCCATATTGGACCTTTCAAAACTATTAAAATCAATGTATTATTTAAGAAAAATGTATAAATAATGACTCATATAAAAATAAGGGATGGTATAAGGTCAAAATTTAAATAGAGAAAATTTTTAAGACATAATTTTACATAATTTTATCTATTATCATTTTAGTTTTTACTATTTAATCCCTTTTTAACTCTTACAACAGTAACTATATATATATATATATATATATTAAAAATCTATCCATAAGGATAAAAATTTATTGTGGAATCATAACCAAATTGTATTATAATTATTGCAAATATGTTTTCCAACTTTTCAAATTTAAATCCTATTAGTGGAAGAAATTAATTTAATATCAAATTTGTAAAAGGAGTTGGGAAATTAAATTCCATAAAAATAAATTTTGAGGTATTATTGTTTTTAAAAAACCAATAATAAGATAAATACCAATGAAAATAATTTTATTATGTTAAATAAAAATTAAATAATTAAATATTAAAATAATTTCAATACCACGTGCGAATTTCTATATACCAAAATGGAAAAAACTATTTTTTATTAAATCATTATTTTTTCCAATATTCACTGAAAAAATCATAATTTCCGAAAAATTCCAAACTATAACAATACTATAATTTTAATCAGATTAATTAAAAAATTAAATCATATTTCTAAAATATATTATATTAAAGTGTATGAAATTTACTATAATATACATACACATAATACAAAAAAACATTTCTGTAGAAATTTTATTTTTGAATCACAACATGACCTTATTATCATATGTTGTTTATAAACATAATTACATTAATATATTTTTATTAAATTTAATATATATATTATTATTTCAAACTAATAATTTATCAATTGGGAAAATTTTACTCTTTTAAGATAATCATATATTGGACACTTAAAATATTTTTATAGAAAATGTATCATTTACATTCAAATAATTTTTCTTCATTTCCAAAAAAATTAATTAAAATATACCTAATGAATATATATATATATATATATAATGATCATATTAAATTACTATATATGTCCTATTATGTTTCCCTATGATTTATTCATTTACTTCTCCCTCATCATTTCTATTTTATTTTAATTCCATTCATAGTTTCAATAGTTTATGTTATGTCATGATCACCATTGCAAACCATGATTATATATATTTTATGTATTTTCTTTTTTAATATATATGTTCACTTCATCCACTATCACGTTTTCATTATGTTATTTCAAATAAAAAAATAATACAGTATTGTTTGAATTAAATTTTAATTTTTTATTTCAATAAAATCATCATAGATCATATTTCTTTGACGTAGTGTCTCTCAAAAGATATCAATCATATAAAATCTATTAATTATAAATATATTGTTAATTCCATGGATGTTATAATTAGAGGATTAAATTACAAATAAATATTACAATAGATTTAATAAAAATAAATCCAATTGAATGGTATATGATTCATATATTAATATGAATCAATAAAAAGATATGAAAGTTGAGTTGATGGATTAGATATTAAATAATAATTGCGTGAAGCTTGAAGAAATAGATAAAACTATTCAGCTAAATTGAAATATTTAAGTGTCATCCTGAATCATTTATATATTGACCAATATAGTTAATGGATGTTTCAAATGGTTGAATAGAATTGATGGAGATTATGGTGTGATTAGGTGAAATTTATAGGACCAAATAAAATATTATTATTGGAATAACATTTTGATGGTTGGTTATATGGGATATAGACAAAGTAATGGATCATCGCGGATAAATGAAAGATTAATTTGGAGGATTTAATAAAGAAACTATAATAATATTGTAGACGCCGGAAAAGTCCGTTGTTCCCAAACAAAGCTCCGGATGCGGAAAGATAGGTCATATTTGGAGTCGGAAGCATGTTTCGGAGGGCCTGGAGGCCTTGCGCGGAATTTTGGAGACCCGCGTGCAAAGTTGATGAGTCGCGCGCAAACCTCCCGGGATGCGCGCAATGCGCTGGACCGGCGCGCAATTTTGCGCGCCCGTGGCCCGCGCGACTCCCTTGCGCGCCGGGCCCGATTCCGCGCCCGCGAAGAGAATTTCACGCCCGCGAACCGGATTCCGCGCCCGGGGTTGCCTATAAATAGAAGGCGACCCCCGACGGTTTGAGGGTTTCCAGAATTGGAAAGGTCTCTCGTGCGCGCAATCCAACCCCTTCCGCGCGCAATGCCGATCTTCAGGTAACCTCTTTTCTTTCGCGCAAGAAAGCCTCGGGGTTCGCCTTCGCGCGCAATCCCTTTGGATCCTTTCCTTTTGAATAACCCTTCACTCAAAGGCATTTGCGCGCAAAAGAATCCTCTTGCGCGCAATTTCCCCCGGGTGCGCGCAATCCAACCTGATTGCGCGCACCCCCCATTTTCAAAGTGGCCATTCATTAAAGAATGAGTCGTTGCCCCCGTGCGCTATACGAAGCCCGGTGCGCGCAATATCTATCATTTGCGCGCAAAGTGCTGGCCCAATTGCGCGCCAGCCCGTCCATTTGTGCGCCGACCCGTGGTATTGCGCGCAAAGCTCCTCTTTTGCGCGCAAACCGCCAGGGTCGCCCCCCTTTGACCCCCTTTGGGTACCCGCCTGCGTGGCGCCCGATGACCCTCATTCCGGGTTCCCGTACCATGCGTTGTCTTCCCGTGCGGCCCTCCAGGCTTGCGCGAAGTGACACGGACCTATCGGCGACTTCTACGTCCTGCACGACGTTAAACTGCATACGTCCTACACAACGTTAAACTGCATACGTCCAAGCTGCATGAAGTTAAACTGCCTAGCCCCCATCGTCCGCGCTGCAAGACGTTAAACTGCCAAGCAACTTCGTCCTCAACACACGACGTTAAACTGTACTTTGTCCGGTAAGACGTTAAACCGTCCGCTTCGTCCTCAACATACGACGTTAAACTGTACTTCGTCTGGCAAGACGTTAAACCGTACGCTTCACCCGATCCCGTGCCTCGCACGCAGGGTCCTCCCGGTTTGGATGTGGCCCCCACCCGCTCGACTCTGCAGGGATGTCGGGATTGGAGTGGCCTTCGCCCACGGGGGTAGAGTGTTGCAAACAGAACGAACTACGTGGACTATGATCCCTGTCTTCTAAACAGGGTACGTAGGAAGCCTCTCCGAGGTTCAAGCCCACCACCTGGTCGTCCCGGTCGTATTTACGTCGGTTCGTCCATCAGTGGACCCCTCCCGGGTTCACACATGCGTTGATTCACCTATGAATCCGCCTCTGTGGGGGACTGCACGTGTGTATCTCCATTGTGCTTCCCCACTGCCTCGATCTCTTCGTGAGTCGGCTTGCCAACGTCCAGCATGACGTAAAACTGTGATCCACCCGGCCGTTCCATCCCCCTCTGTGCGAGGTGGTTCGGTTCAATCCTTCTCCAGGCAGCCTCGATCTCTTCATGAGTCGGCTTGCCAACGTCCAGCATGACGTAAAACTGTGATTCACCCGGCCGTTCCATCCCCCTCCGTGTGAGGTGGTTCGGTTCAATCCTCCGCCCGGCGGCCTCGACCTCTTCGTGAGTCGGCTTGCCGACGTCCATCATGACGTTAAACTGTATATCCGAACTACGCTGACTTTGATCCGCGCTAACGCACGGTACGTAGGAAGCCCCTACGGGGTCCAAGCTCTTCACTCCATCATCCATCCTGATCCCTACCCGGGCCGCCACATCCCGGTGGGGTCATGCCATTTCATCCCACTCCACTTCACTCGGGAAGCCGCCCATGTTCTGGCCCCAGCGTCGGAGGTTCCCCGCAAGGGGTTCTGTCATCTGATCCACTCCTCGTGTTGATCAGTCCGATGCCGTCCCCGCTGGACGTTAAACTCGTGGCATACCCCGTGTTAAACATGGGAAGCTGAGGAAAACCTCAGGTAACACAGTTCCCCGCACCCAGTGTGGGATGCCTTAGGCCATCACGCCTTTGAGAAGCCCTATTAGGGACGGAAGGCAGACATGCAGAGGCGCAGTGTTAGGACACGCCCCCAACACCCAGAGCCACCCGGTCTCCTCACCGCAGGTTGCTGCCCCGACCAGACCCCTTGGAGCGTCTGGGCGGAAGCAGCGTAATTAACCGGTGTCCATGAAGATATGGCACCGGGAACGAGATTCACGAATATTCTTAAATCTATGAGGGAGACCCGGATTAGGCGACGAGTTCTGAGGAGACGTCCACGGAAGGAGGAGCCGACGTCCCATCATCCCGGTTTCGATCAAGGAGCAGACGCCCCTGAATAAGGGACGAATGTCGCCCGCCCTTGGAAAACGGGACTGCGGGGCCACAAACCGCGCGCCCATCCCTTCGGGTCGTCGGGTGTACGCGCGAACGCATCCTGGCGGAACAGCGTAACCCGACGCACATCTGCACCGAAACAGAAAAATGGTGAACCCGACGTGAATCTCTTCTCCTCAATACGAAGATCGATGGCTTTCAGAGGTGTTGGAAGACCAGCATGCTGCTCGACCGAGCATTCAGTTTTACCCGCCAGGGGCTGGGGAAGGGAACTCGGGCACTCCGTCTCGCGACGTCGAGGGCCTGGGTCCCCCCCACGGAAGGCGTCGTGGCACTAATGGTTGGTTGTCGATTCCTTTTCCTGTCAGTGTTAATGGGTTCTTCTCCCTGCTTTCAGAAATCAGGTCGCCCAATCCAGTGCCCGATCGCCACCCGCCCACTGGTGCAGGGGTAGAGGAAACACTGACGCGGCTACTCCGCGCGGTCCCGCCCGTTCCACAGCCATGCCAGCAGCCGCAGCTGCGGGGAAACCACGCCCTCTCTCCCCCTCGGAGGTCATCCAAAGAAGGGTGATCAACAACTTGGTGCGGAGATATGTGGAAGAGGGAGTCATCCCCACCAGGGACATGGCTCGCCTAGACCTCGAGGGAGCTGCACCTCGCCACCAACGCCGCCCCCGAGGGCCGCGCAGGGAGGCACCGCTGCCTACCTCGACGTCCAACTGCTTTGGGAGTTTATCCCCGGAGCGCTCCGACAACTCCTTCCCCTATGCGGATGAGGTGGAAGATGCCCGGGACCACCCTATCCGGGATTCGCCCCAGGGATCCACGATGAGGGCTCCTGTCAGGCCACGGCGACATCGCCGCCAGGCCTCTCAAGGTGAAGAACGGGCTCTCCACCTGCCCGCGCCGCTCATCCCGACTCGTCTGTCCCGACGCCAACGTCGGGCGCGAGCGGAAGAGGATGCCCACCTTGGGGCCCTAGCGACAGCGGCCGCGTTGGCTCAAGCCACTGCTGGCTCCAGTCGCCAGGCCCCTGCGCATCCTGAGCAGGGGCACTTCTATGCCCGACCCGGATCGAGGCCCCGACCACCCCAAAGGCAGGTTGGGTTGACTCTCCCGGTTGCTGGTACAGACAATAGCCACCGCGGACCACCTCGCGGTAGCGCTATTCACCAACAGGGTCTACTCCGTGTGGCCGATCCAAGAGGCATGGGTCACCCCGCCTTCCGATCTCGGCCCGGAGGCCTGCCCGGAATCATCTCTCCCCGCGTCCCATTTGATATCTGTCCCGGTGCCCCTCGCACCTTGGTTTCCAGTCCTCTTGGCCCCAACACCAGTGCGGCCGGAGGACGCCAGGATAAAGATCAGCCATGCCCCGAAGAACCACCCAGGGGAAGGAGGGCGAGGAGTCGACGCCGAGGGAAGAATGTTACGGAATTCCGGACAGAGATCCGACCGGTTCGTTTCTCTGATACAGAGGCGGAGTATGATTCGGCGACAGAGCCCTCCCCCCAATCCCACCTGTCAGGGGCAGGGGTAGGAATGCGGCATGTCAGCCTCGTACTTCCCGAGAGCGAGATCGATATGATCCCCGCTTCTCTCCGAAGGTATATCCGGAGTAGCGAGGGCCTCGTAGACCCCCAAGGATCAAGCTTGCGGTTGGTACCAGCCCCTCTGGAAGCGCCTTCTGCCTCGATCGGAGAAGCCGGAGACCTTTTCTGGGGACCGACGGTCGAACCACGATCTAGGGCACCCTCGGCGAGCACCGACGCTATGGCAGGATGTTCGCTCGCCGGCCCGTCCTATCGTGATGTGGTAGCCAGGGAACCGCCACCTTCAGAGGGCGGCCCAGGATATGGAGGCCAATCGGCCTGCTCGCCGTATTCACCGCCGGCCAGCCCGTCGGCCCGGTGGCCCGCCTCGACACCACTGCCGGTTCTCCGTCCATTCCCAGTCGTTGAAGAGGACCAAGGAGACCTGGGTCCCGAGTTTGAGTCGCGGAGTTTTTAGACCGTCCTTGCAGAGGGCCACTTCCCTGAGAAGTTTTGGCCAGTCGCAGGACCGGACTTTGATGCACCTGAATCGCTCACCCCGGATGAGTTCGAATGCTTCCGCAGAACTATCCGGGAGACTCACTCCCATCTTCACCGCTTACAAATTCCATATCCCGGGAGTCAAGTGCACCTGGAGGATATTGGTGAGCAGTGCCGTCAAATTGACCTGGCCACGCTCCCCGCAGTTCGGCACCCCGGGTCATTTGGGCACCACGAGGCCCTCCAACAACGATGCGTTGAGTGTTTTCAAGTACTCTGCAAGGTTATCGAGGAAGCCACTCCCCACGTGTATATCCGTGGATGGGGGCAGTACGCTGCCCTACGCTTCAGTGCGATTCGCCGACAGCCCGATTCACTGGGTGGCCCTGAGGGTACATCCCCAGGGATGGAAACAGTCAATATGGCTGACCTGTCGGGGGAGGGGAACGGTTTGGAACTTCTCGACGGGGGCTCTCCCCCGAAGACAAGCCGTTGTTGGATCCATCGGCGAGAGTTACTCGTCACCGGAGGAGCCTCCTGGGTCTCCCCGCACCCACTGAAGCACTGACGTTGAGCCGAAACGTCAGTAAAGGTAAAGAGCACGGCGAGGCTATAAAGCCCGCCGACCCATCCGCCTCCACGCAGAGGGCGGATGAGGATCCCGAGAAGGCTATGCTACGTCAACAGCTCACTGAGTAGAAGAAGCTAGTTGACCAGCTCCTCGCCGAGCACGCTGCAGAGCAGCGGCCTGACTACGGTGATCCTAGGCCAGGACAGCAGGGACAGGAACAACCACCCCTCGATGAGGCTCTTCCGGGCAACCGTGATTATGCCGTGTTCGCCGACAGGAGAGAGGCCATCGCCTATGGCAAGAGGGCGCGGTATGTTTCACCACACCCTCCCGAGCGGCGTGACTACCTGAGAGACCCCGCTCGGATTCCTCCCGCTGCCCCAAGGGCCGCTCCGCCCGCCATCCCATGAGCTGCCGAGTTCGGCGACCCGGTCGACGACCCGATTGAAGGGCCATGCAATGCGCTCGTGGTTAGAGATCCTCGCCAGGACAGGAACCCATGTCAGGACGATCCGATGGCGGCACTCATCGCCCGCTTGGAAGCCTTGGAGACTCGGCAAGTGGCAATCCCACCGGACGGCAAGCCATACCCAGCATGGGTGGATGACATGCCGGCGCCTCCGGGATTCAGGAATCCCACTTTTTCCCCCTTCAACGGGACTGGAGATCCGCCACAGCATTTGGCCCATTTCAACTCGAGGTGCAGGCCTATGTTGGGGACTCCGGCGCAGCAAGAGGCCGCTAAGCTTCGCTGCTTTGTCCAGACACTGGAAGGGCCAGCATTTGTCTGGTACAGCCAGCTCCCCGTCGGGTCGATAACTAGCTGGGAGGACCTTCGTAGATAGTTCCTCTACCAGTTCAGTTCCACGACCCGGAAGACGAGTATCGCAGACCTCCTCAAGTGAAAGCAGAGGCCTGATGAGTGAGTCGCGGACTTCGTCGCCCGATGGAAGGGTCTCACGTATTCCCTTGACATGCCATTGACTCAGGAGCAGTTGCTGACAATGTGCGTCGGGAATGTCAATACTGAGCTGGTCCCTTCCTTGATCACTCAGAATTACCCCGGAGGGTTCAGGGACTTCTCAGACAAAGCTCAACGTCTTGAGGAAGCCATGAAACAGGCCAGACAAGCACACCCGCTGCCTCCTATGATTCCTGCAAGGAGAGCCAGCAGGGCTGAGCCCGCTGCTGTCGCCCAGATAGAGGCTCCCAGGCCGTTGGAGCTGCTGCCGGTGAGACCAGCTCCACAGCCTCACAGGAATCCGCCTCCACGGGCTCAGTTCCCGGCCCAGCAGCGGCAGCCTCAGAACCGGCCGGCCCCTCCGCGTAATGTACCGCCACAACCCAGGCGAGATAATCAGGGTCCACCTCCTCGGCAGGCCCCTCTAGCCCCTCGTCAAGACCACGCTCCCAGGGGCCCGCGATACCTGACCTACTCATTTCACGAGGATCAGGTCCCCGGTTATTTCCGGAGCGCCCTGGAGCAGAGGATTGTGCGACTGCCTGAGTGTTGGAGGCCGGAGGAGGCACATCTCACGGATAACCCCCGCTACTGCCCCTACCATCGGGCCCTGGGGCACACCATCCAGCGGTGCTATGTGTTTAAGGATTGGATCCAAGACCAGATTAACAACAATGTAATCAGGTTGGGACCAGCTTCGGCACAAGTGGCGGGCGTGTTCGTGGGATCAGATGATGATAGCGGCAATGAGGACGAATGGCAGCTGGTCTCCGACCGCGGATCCCAGAAGTATAAAAACTGGATGGCCCGCAAGTCGATCATTCGCGCCCAGGGAATCATCCGTGCGCACTTGAATCAGCCTGATCCCCCAGAATCTGCGGGTGCTGCTTCGGCATCGTCGTCCCAGCCTGCCTCTTCCAAGAAGAGCAAATGGCGGCGGCGCAAAAAGGAAGAGCGCACCCCTCCAGTTCCGCCACTATCCCGCACTCTCGGCGATTTCATGCCCCCGGAGATGGGGATCCCTCCTCGGATCCGCCCAGTGGTGAATGATTCGTCCGATGACAGTATTGGGTACGCTTCGGTTAATACCGTCGAGCTGGTAAATCCCTTTTCGGTTCCCGACGTTGAAGAACACCAGGTGGACCTCCCTAGTGTCCCCGGTCGTCGCCACCGTCGGAGGAGCCGCAACAACAGGAGTCGCCGGGGCACAGCAGTTGGTACCTCCAGTCAGGCCGTGCACGCCACTGAGACCAGGCAGCATGCTCAAAACCGAGCTCAGCGTGCGCAACCCCCCCATCCGGGGATGATGGATTCGCCTCCGCCACTGTTTGTGGTATGGGATCGGGCAGAACCGCCTTAGCCGCGTCACGATCAGCTCCGCCCTGCCACGAGTCCATCCCGGCCTCCTGACCCCAGTACGGTGACCATTTCCCGGGCTTCAACCAATGAACAGCGAGATGCGCCAAGCACCAGTCGGCCGTCGGCCCAACCGGCAAGGCCCGTCATGCTTCCAACCGCAGATCAACCTCCTGCAACCAGGGGTTCGCGCTTGGCCAAAAAGTATGATGTCCTGAAGCACTTGGCCGACATCCCAGCGAGACTCTCCATCCTTGAGGCTCTGCGCATGTCATCTGATATGCGTGAGGCACTCGCTGAAGCCCTGAAGAGCCCCCTCCAGTTTGAGACAGAGGTTGTGGCTGCAGAGTCCTTTGACACCGAAACGATTGAGGACGCCGAATGTCAGGCAATTATCTCGTTTTCTGGTAAGGATGAAGACCCTCCTATACAGGGGCACATTCGTCCGCTGTATGTTACCGGCCAGTTCAATGGCCTTGATGTCCGGCGCTGTCTTGTCGACATGGGGTTCGGGATTAACCTGATTCCCACTCGGACGCTCCAGAGATTGGGGTTGTCTGAGGATGACTTGATTCCCTCCGACCTCAGGATCCAGGGGTACGACCTTACCGAGCAAACCCCGGTCGGCAAGATACGTTTGAAGACCCAGTTCGGTGATTTGGTTGCCAACACCGAATTCATGGTAGTCTCTCAAGACACCGCGTACAACGCATTGATGGGCAGGCCCTGGCTCCACCTTCAGGCGGCGGTTCCCTCGTCATACCACCAATGCCTGAAATACTCCCTTAATGGTCGAGTAGGCGTGCTTCAGGGAGATGCCTCTCCTTTTGCCTCATGTGAAGCCCGCTATCTGGACGCTGACTATTACAAGAGCAAGGATAAGCAGATCTTGGCAGGTGAGGTCGAGCCTGTCGCTGTTGCAAGTGATCCCTGGGCAAGTTTGGATGACGCTTATGTCCTCCCGATTCAACGGTTGGACGTAGCCATGGTCTCGACGGCTTGTGAGTCTCCTGATGAGATGACCGCGACCACCCATGCCAGCACCAGCGGCCCAGCAAGATCTGGTAGCCCCAATGCAGTTGTCAACGCAGCCTCTCCCATGGATGATCCCTCCCCGAGTGGAGAGGACGTGGAAGATGCACCCCCAGCCTTTGAGGAGGGCGTCTCCGCCACGGTCGATGAGTTAGTACAAGTGAACCTTGGAACCGAAGCAGATCTGAGACCCACATTGGTCAGTGCCGCCATGCCCTCTGAGGAGCGGCAGCAGTACGTGGACTTTCTCAGGCAGCACCGTGATGTGTTCGCTTAGGGCTATGACGAGATGCCAGGGCTAGATCCTCAGGTAGCCGTCCACCGCCTTGGTCTCCCAGCGAACCATCGCGGGTTCAAGCAGCCTCCCAGGAAGATGCACCCATTCCACGGTGCCATGGTTGAGGCCGAAGTTGACAAGCTTATCAAAGCCAACTTCGTGAGGGAAGTTCAGTACCCCAAATGGCTGGCCAACATTGTGCCGGTCAGGAAGAAGAATGGGCAGACCAGAGTCTGCATCGACTTCCGCGATCTCAACCGCCACTGTCCGAAGGATGATTTTCCCCTTCCAGTGACAGAGCTGTTGATTGACGCCACGGAAGGGTTCCAAGCCCTCTCCTTCATGGATGGATACTCCGGATATAACCAAATTCGGATGTCCCCTGAGGATGAGGAGTTCACTGCCTTCAGGGCCCCCCAAGGTACCTTTTGATACCGGGTCATGCCTTTCGGCCTAAAGAATGCAGGTGCCACCTATCAACGGGCGATGCACCGCATATTCAAGCCAATCCTCGGCACACTGGTGGAATGCTACGTCGACGACTTGGTAGTCAAATCACGCCAGCGTCAGGACCATCTCAAAGATCTTGAGAAAGTGTTTGGCTTCCTCCGGTCTCGCTGCCTGAAGATGAACCCGTTGAAGTGTGCCTTCGGGGTCACCTCCGGAATGTTCCTTGGATTTGTGGTAAGATACCGGGGTATTGAGATCGACCCAGAGAAGATCAGGGCGATTAGCCAGATGCCTCCCCCAGGTAACATCCGGGAACTGCAGGGGTTCCAAGGCCACTTAGCCTATATACGCCGATTCATCGCGAATCTGGCCGGCAAGTGTAAGCACTTTTCTCGGCTCATGAAGAAAGGTGCCACCTATGTATGGGATAAAGAGTGTCAGACCGCTTTCAAGGAAATCAAGCAGTACCTGCTGCAACCTCCGGTTCTGATGCCGCCTGTATCCGGGAAGCCGCTGGTCCTCTATGTGACCGCCCTGGAACGGTCCCTGGGTGCCCTTCTCACCCAGAAGAACAACGAGGGAATAGAGAATAGCCTCTATTACCTCAGTCGCATGCTCCTCGATGCGGAAGTTAGGTATTCCCCCATCGAGAAGAGCTGCTTGGCGCTCGTATTTTCCGTACAAAAATTACGGCACTACTTGCAGCACCATGAGGTACAGTTGGTTTCTCGGGTAGACCCGTTGAAATATATCCTGAGCCGGCCCATGTTGACTGGCCATCTAGCGCGGTGGGCTGTGATCCTCCAGCAGTTCGACATCAGGTATGTGTCTCAGAAGGCCATCAAGGGGCAAGCATTGGCAGACTTTCTGGCTGCTGACCCAACCTCCGCGGATCAGCCGCTGGATCTAGGCTTTCCTGATGAGGCCATTCTCTCGGTCGATCATGCCGATCCATGCTGGCAGATGCACTTTGACGGTGCCTCCTGGAGCCCCACCGGTAGAAGACTTGATAATCCTAAGCTCAACAGAGTGGGTTTGGGTATCGTCTTCATTACCCCGGAGCAAGCTGTGCTGCCATACTCTTTCCTGTTGTCAGAGGGCTGTACCAACAATGAGGCGGAATACCATGCCCTCATCACCGGCCTCGAGTTAGCTCTCGAGATCGACGTGCCCCATCTGTGTGTGAAAGGGGACTCCGAGCTAGTTGTTAAGCAGATCAATGGCGACTATGTTGTCAGGAAGCCGGAACTTGTGCCATTGCTGGAGTGCACCCTCCTTCTGATGGCCCGGTTCCCTTCTCGGCCAGAGATTGTCCATATTCCCCAGTCGCAGAACGGTCGAGCAGATGCTTTGACCAGCCTTGTTGCGTCACTTGCGGAGCCTGAACAGGATAACCTGACCGTCCGCGTGACGTGCCACAGGCTCATCGCTCCCGTTGTCCCAGAGGGAGATCGCGACCCATCGGTAAGTAATCTCACCACGGTTGCCCCTGTGCCCGGAGCCTCGAGTACCCCAGATATGGCAGTCGAACCAGCCCATGATTGGAGGACGCCTTTGGTTGAGTACCTCCAACATGGCATTCTCCTGCCGGATCGGGCTGAGCGCGAGCGAGTTCGACGCCGCGCATCGCAGTTTGTCCTCCAGAGCAGTCCCGGCCTAGAGCAGATCCTCTATAGACGCGGATTTGATGGTGTTCTCCTCTGTTGCCTTCAGGGAGTTGAGATCCCGCGAGTCATGCAAGAGGTTCATGCTGGTTCATGCGGCACCCATCAGACTGGGCCGAAGCTGTCCCACCAGATTCGGAGGTTGGGATACTTCTGGCCCTCCATGATCCATGACTGCATCGAGTATACCAGGAGGTGCCATGCGTGCCCGGTTCATGCGAACATTGTGCATCGGCCGCCGGAGCCTATCCATACCACCAGGTATTCTTGGCCCTTTGCAGTCTGGGGGATGGACGTTGTGGGACCTTACCCGCCGGCGACGGCTCGCCAGTGCCGGTTCATTCTGACCGCCACGGACTTCTTCTCCAAATGGGCAGAGGCGATTCCGCTCAGAGAGGTCAAATCCTGTTCGATCGCTGACTTCGTGACCTCCAACATCATTCATCGATTTGGAGTTCCTCACGCTCTCCTCACGGATAACGGAGCCAATTTCCGAGCAGCCGAGTTGAAGAAGTTGTACGCCAAATACAACATTCGCTCGAACCATACATCTCGCTATCATGCGCAGGCAAATGAGCAGATCGAGGCGTTTAACAAAACCCTCTCTAACATTCTGCAAAAGATGGTTGGTCAGAACAAGAAGAGTTGGCCGGACAAGCTCCCCAACTCCCTCTGGGCTTATCGGACGATGACTCGCAATTCCACCCAGATGACCCCGTATTCCCTGGTGTATGGAGCTGAGGCCGTCCTGCCCATCGAGATCCAGTTACCATCCTTACGCACTACGGTCTACGACCAGCAAGCGCCAGACAGAGCTGCTGAAGCCCGTCTAGTCGAGTTGGAAGCACTGGATGAGAATAGACTTCCCGCCTTGCACAACTTGGAGAGGCATCAAAGCAGAATGGCTCGAGCTTTCAATAAGAAGGTTCGCCTCTGCTCCTTCCTACAGGGTGACCTAGTGCTAGCCCTAAGAGCGCCAATGATCCCCGGCAGGAAGCCACCCAAGTTGGAGCCCAAGTGGGAGGGACCTCTTGTCGTCCACAATGTTTATCCCAACGGCGCGTACTCCCTAGCGACTATGGATGGTGAGCGTGTCACTCCTCCCACAAACGCTAGGTTGCTCAAGCAGTACTTTGTCTGAGTGTACCACGTCCTGCACGACGTTAAACTGCATACGTCCAAGCTGCATGACGTTAAACTGCCTAGCATATCGTCCGCGCTGCAAGACGTTAAACTGCCAAGTGTTTCGTCCAACATGACGTTAAACTGTACCTTGTCCAAGCTACAAGACGTTAAACTGTTTAGCATTCGTCCAACACGACGTTAAACTGTACTACGTCCAAGCTGCACGACGTTAAACTGCCTAGCATATCGTCCGCGCTGCAAGATGTTAAACTGCCAAGTGTTTCGTCCAACATGACGTTAAACTGTACCTCGTCCAAGCTACAAGACGTTAAACTGTTTAGGATTCGTCCAACACGACGTTAAACTGTACTACGTCCGAGCTACAAGACGTTAAACTGTTCAGCATTCGTCCTGCATGACGTTAAACTGCCTCTCAAGAACTACGTGCGGCTTGATTCCCATCCTTATGGGATACGTAGGACCGCCTGAACATTCATGTTTCAGGCCCAGCCCCATCCTTCGGGAATTTCCATCCCACCTCGGGCCCTTGGCCCAGTTGCCTCTGGGTATGTGGCGTATGGTGTGAACGTGGGGCTATGCCCTCATTCACGTCAGTTTGCTCGCCACACTGTACGCCCCCCACGTTTGGGGATGCCTTCTGCTCCCCCCTTTTTTCTCTCTTTTCGTCCTGCATGACGTTAAACTGCACTTCAAGAACTACGTGCGGCTTGATTCCCATCCTTATGGGATACGTAGGACCGCCTGGACGCTTGTGTCTCAGGTCCAGCCCCGTCTCTTGGTTGATCACGGGGACCTGCTGTCTTTTGGTTGCTCTCAGGGTGAGTCCTCCGACCCTTTCCGGTGATCCGTTAACATGTTTTGGGTACTTTGGTCTATGACTCGTAGTGTCGAATGCAATCCCGGCATGTCCTGTGCTGCTTGTCGGGCCGTGCGCTTCCTCTTGTTCGAGACTTCACTCAAAGGGATCCTCGTTAGCGGTTTGGGTGCGATGCCTCAGTGCTCTCCTACCGCTCCGGGTCGATTTACCGGCGGGTCCTGGGCCGCAAATCGATATGAATCCTGCGATTGAGCGGTTGATGCTTGTTTGCTTGCCCAGTTCTGGGCTGACGCGATCGGATGTTGTGTTGCGAATATGGTCAGCGACATCCTTGATCTCCATGTCTGCTCTTTTAGGCTCCGAACATTGGTTGCACGGTCCTCATCACACTCCGCCTTTGTGCGTTGTATTGGAATCTCGACACTCTCTTCATACTGACCTTCAGTACACCTTTACACGTTAGGCAGGCCAACCAGGATAATGGTGTCTGTCGAGGCTCCCACGATCTGAGCACCAAGGGTATATGCTGATGTCCTCCCTAAGGGCCGTGTATAGCTGGACCCCCGTCCCCATAAGGAGGAAGGATTCGCCCGAACAATCGCGTTTTGGGCCCAGTATATCTGGAGGCTAGCATCTCTGCCCCTCGGGTGATGGACATACGCATGCCCCTATCCCAGGATCGTTCTCCTGGAATCGTGCGTGACCGCAAGGCTGGGTATTTTCCCACCTTCGCTGAGTCCGCCGTATCGCGATAAGCGGATTCCTCCATGGTCCGAACCACACAACCTTAAACTGTGTTGTCTGGTCCTACCACACGACCGTAAACTGTGATCGTCTTGGCCGCCCGATGAGAAACGACACTGCATCGTGATGTTCTCCTCAGGGGACACTCACGTTGGGCGCTGGTTAATAACCACGCCATTCATCAATGCCTTTCATGGCTTGATTATTGTGGCGACGCCAGGGATTCCTTAATCACAGGCATGTCGCTGCACGAAAAACCATCCATCTTTAAGGACAAACAAGAAATATCAAATACCGCTTCTTCTGTGTGTGAGGGTCAGACCCGCACCCTTCCCCGCGCTGGTGCCCGATTGTGTTGCACCGCGCTTCACGAACTATGTGTGGCTTGATTCCCATCCTCATGGGATACGTAGGAACGCCCGGATGTTTGAAACTTCGGGTCCAGCCCCCACCTCTTAAAGATTCCCCCCTTCTCTGGGGAGTCCGCCACCTTCAGGCCACCCTCATGGCGTGTCCCTCGACCCCTTGCAGTGGTCCACTGGTGTCAAGAGTACTCTGGTTTATTGCCAGGAGGGTCAGGTTTAGCTTGGTCAGGTTCCTTCCATTTTCAGGCTTCGTGCTCCCTTTCATTCGGACCCATCGCCTACGCCCTGGGTGGAGCCCCCGTGAACGGTTTGGACACAATGCCTCAGTGCTCTCCCACCGACTCGGGCTGGTGCCCCCAATGGCCTCGGGCAGCAAATCGATATGAATCCTGCGATTGAGCGGTCGATGCTCATTTGCTGCCTCATTCCATCAACGGTTAGTGCGATATTGATGCTGCTTTTCCGCCACGGTTGGAAGTACTCCCATATCGTTACGCCGGTCCCCCCAGTCCTTGAGTGAATGGCCGCATGATTCACATCACATTTTCCACCTCCCATTCTGACCAGGCAAAATCTCGACACTCTTGACACTATCCCCCAGTGCATCTTCGCATATCCAGGGGATAGGACCACGATGCGGCGTACTTTGAGGTTCTTATGGTCCGAGCTCTAAGACCTTAAACTAAGATCTACCCTTATAGTCCGAGCTCTAAGACCTTAAACTAAGATCTACCCTTATGGTCCGAGCTCTAAGACCTTAAAATAAGATCTACCCTTATGGTCCGAGCTCTAAGACCTTAAACTAAGATATGCCCCTTTGGTCCGAGCTCTACGACCCTAAACTAAGATCTCCCCAAACAGGGTTCTGCGTCCTGCATGACGTTAAACTGCACTCGCAGAACTACGTATGGCTTGATCTCCAGCCTGATGGAGTACGTAGGAACGCCCGGGCATTTCGACTCGGGTCCAGCCTCAGGGATCGCCAAGTCTCGCCCCTCCTCGTCGCCGGCCGTCTGGCCTGACTTCGGGTAAAGTGGCGCAATTGTGATATTCTCCACGATTCAGCTCGGGATGCCCCATCGCAATGATGGGAAGTGACGGTTTCCTCGTCAAAGAGGTTCTGTCTGAGAATTGGGGTGATTCACGACCATATTAGTGCATCCGCCTAATACGCTTTCCCCACGGTGGCGCAATTTTGAGAGCGTTGGATTCTATCCGAACAAATCGTCACTTCGCCCCACGCTTCGCATGCCCTGTTGATCTGGATTTCCACCCTTGTGCCTGAAGGAACCCCCAAAGCGGCATTGATGATGACATGTGATCCGCCTCCTGCAATATGGATGATGACATTCGGTCCGTCTATCGCAGTAGTATGGTCGATTGATCCATTGTCCGATTGCCGTCTTGGGCATTTCCTGGAAGGCCAACCATTTTGGATATCTGAATTCGGGACGTGCGATTCACCCTTTCTCATTTCCCTATGTTCGGATAAAATCTCAACGCCCCTAGCATTGTCCCGCTCGTGTGTCGGAACAAGTTGGGGGATGATACATTGATTAGGCTTGAGGTCTCCTTTCCTAGGAATGACCTCCCTCTTTTCTCTAGAAATCCAGGCCCAATTGCGGATTCCTGAAGCTTGGTTAACGCTCCCGCAAGACAATGAATTGTGGTCGAGCATGTTAAACCAAAAGATGCAGATAAATATGGTGAATCATACAAATGGATCAAAATATTGAGTAGCGGAAGCAAATGTTGAAGAAAATGTTCTGGGAGTGGCAAAAACAAAGCCCCTAGGAATTAGCGTGCTGGATAAGTCTTTCTAACGCCGCTACCCTTTGGCTGGCGGCCTCCAGAGCTGCTTCTCGCTCTCTGCGTGCCCTCTCCTCGTCAGCGGTCGTAGCACGCAGTTCGTCGATTCTGGCTTGTGCATTCTCCCGCTCGACTTGAATTGTGACCATCTGTTGGCCCGCCTCCGTCAGCTGTACCTGGGCGTCAACCAGCTGGGCTGCTAGTTGCTCCACAAGCTCGGTGAACGTTGCGACGAAGGCCTCCTTCTCTGCCGCCTGCCCTTCGAGACGCCAGACTTCCTGCTCCGCCATGAGGAGAGCCCTCGTGCTCTCCGACATGTCCCGACATTGTGCGACGTCGGCACGCCGGCAGCTCTCACGCATCTTTTCGGCCATGAAATCACGGACCGTCAGGTGGAGGCGTTGAGTATCAGCTCCCCCGGCACACAGGAAGCACAGCCAGGTTTGGAGTGACCCCATGCGCCCCAGCCACTCCGATGGGTCTCACTTGAGGAAGCGCTGGATGCACTTCCACCCCCTTCGGCGCGCTATCCGGCTCTCCTCGACCGCCTCCGCGTCCGAGTCGTCCATCTCCTCGGGGTCGGCAGGCCGGTAGGCAGTGAAGGCATCCAGCAGGTCTGCTGCAGGGTCCTCCCCTGGGATGTCCTCATGGGGAATAGGTTCCCCAACATCTGGGCGACCTTCTTCTCTCTCCCCAGCGGCGTTGACACCCTCGTAAGCCCCCGACCTCTCTCCGATGTCAGCACCGCCGACGTCCGCAGCCCCCTGATCAGCAGTTGGTGGGGCCGGCTCGGTGTGAAAAGTCTGTTCCGGAGCAGGCGGCATGTCTGCCACTGGTCCACTCGTAGATGGCCCGGTTCGGTAGCCCGACGGGCCTCCAGTCCTGAGATCACTGCGCAAGGCATGCCGTGGTTAGTCACGGATCGTCAACGGCAAGCACCAGCAGTAAAGTAAGGAGACTTACGGGAGTTCAGAGCGTCATCTTCCGCTATCCCGGCCACCGCAGGAGCAATTGCAGCAGGGGACCCCTTAGCGCTTGTCAGTTCAATGATGGGTGTCTGGCCCCCGCCTTGTCCTGCTGGCGCCTCTCCTACTCCCGCTGAGGACGCCTGACCAACATCCGTGTGCTCCTGAGAAAGATGGAGAAATGGGTTGGAAGCTGCATAAGAGAATGGATGAAGCAGGTTGAGTAGGGATAGAAGCGGACCTCGAGGAGCTCAGTGACATCAACATTGTCAGAGCCGGCCACCTCGCCGCTCTCCCGTGGGCTCCCCTGGTGGGATCTTCCATAGGAGCCTTCATCCTCCTCCATCTCCTCCTCTTCCTCGGAGTCGTTGCTACTGTCATCTTCCGCCGGCGACATCTGTTCTGGAGCGGGTTCTAGACCGAGCATCACCTTCACCAGAAGGGATGGCTCCGCACGCTGACCACGTTGGCGCGCGTACTCGTCCATGGCCGTCAGATACGCATACTGCCGGTTGAAGTCCACCCTGTCGGCGATATGGAGGCGCCCGACCTCTGGCAGATGGATTCCTTCTCTAAGTATCTTTCGCCAGATGGCGTTGGTCCCCAGTGACTGCCGCAGGGTCATCCAGGCCGACCACAGCGCCGGGAAGACTGCATCATGGGAGGGTTCGAGCAGACGCCTTACCTGCTTCCTGGGCCGCTCCCCGACCGCCGCATGTGCCCCCTCTCTGGGCGCTGAAGTCGTGGCGGCAGCTTGCGATGTGCCCGCCGCCGAAGTCCCTGCCCGCGCCGGCTCCGCTGCTTGGCGCGCCTCCGTTCTCCCCCGTGTGGCGGCGCCTCGCCTCCTTCCTTGACGCCCGGTCTCCGCACGGGTGACTTAGAGCCGCCGAACTGGCTTCCGTAAAAGCCCCTCGGGGTACGCGATGGCCCAGTGTTCGGCGTACTCGGTTGCCAAGCCTGCGTCGACCCCGGTAGGAGGGAGAGTGATGACGTCGCCAGAGCCAAAGGCGACGAACATCAGCCACATCTGGCGAAGGACGCCAGGGTTCGTCTCCTCCCGGACAGCAGCGAATACCCTCTTCGGCATCCGTTGAAGGCACCCGAACTGCCTGGCGAACCGGGTTGGCACGTAGGGCTCGCAGATCACCTTCCCGTCGATCCGAGCCACGAGCACCCCGCCCCGCATGTTCAGGAAGTACTCGTGCTGCTCCAGCGGACCCTGCCCGTTGTCGATCATTTGGCTAACGGGAGTGGGGAACGGGCTGAAGTTGAAATTGGCATGATTGCCAATCCGAATCCTCATGCCCTCTTCACTTAGGGTCATCGGAGCGACCCCCTCAATGTTCAGCAGGGAGGGTCGCAGGCCGTTTCCCGGAGGAATAATGGCGTTCGGAAATGTGTACCCACCAAGGTGAGCAGCCACCCAACCGTGGAAGAATTGGAAGGGCCCACAGATCCTTCGTGGCGACCCCCCCTCGTGAGATGCGTTCCAGGATGGCGTATAGCTTAGCCAACACTAGGACCCCGAGGTTATATCTTTTGTTGGCGGCCATAGCGCCCGCCATCGCCAGTGTCGCCGGGCGGACGCCCATTCTCGCGTCCCGCACTGGCATGAGCCACCCACTCAGAAAGGCGGCCAGGAACGCCGCGTACCGGACATTTGGGTCTCGGGCCTCGATGACGCGGTACCCCCATGAGCGGTAGTCGCCCGTCTCCAGGACCCGCCAGTACGACCCGTTCTGGCTCCTCTGAGCCGCGGTCGGGCACCGCTTCCCCCTGTCTGGCATCTTGACCGTCGGGTCATGCTCGAAGAACTGGCCGAACCACTCCTTGTAGGCTATGTCCTTCTGGAAGTCCTTAATCCCGAGCCGCTGCGTAGCCAGGTCAAGTAGATGCCATGTCAGAATGGGAGTCTGTGACCTGTCTTCCCAGGTGTTCTTCGGAGGCAGGAACTCATCGTACTGGTAACCGTCCAGCGGGATACCTCCGATGCAGTGGATGTCCCAGAGACCGATGCCGACCTCCCCATGGTGAAGATGGAAGGTGTTGGTATTCGTGGACCAGTGGGAGAATAGCTCCGGCCCGAGCTCGGACTGCTGGTAGAAGTGGAACTGCGACATCCACACCGCCTCAAACAGGCCGATGTACCGCAGCTCCTCCGCGAAGTGATCGCAAGTGTGGCGTACCCAGAACGCCCAGGCCCACTCACTGGTGAAATTACCCCCAGATCGCAAGTCCCAGTCCTTCAGCCAGCCCTTGGTGTCGTCGGTGACACTCTGGCGATATATGCTCGAGTAGAGGGCTGGAGAGTTCTCCGCAGTAGGCTCACTTCCGACGATGGTTCGCGTCCTCGGGTTCAGGACATAGACATCTAAGTGTCTGGTCTCCCTGGAAGGATGCCCATTGTTGGTGATGTTATAGCGGGGAAGCTCGTCCTCCCGAGTCACCCAGGTCCGTGGCGCATCAACCTCGAACCCTGGCACCGGAACCTCATCTAAGATGCCGAAGTTCCAGAGCGGCAGGTTGTCCGACAGTGGATATGTCTTCTGGGCCGGCGTCAGCAAGTCGAACAAGGATTTATTGTTGTAAACAATCTCCTTGGCTCCGTAGACCTCCTCGTTCGTCGCCATCTCAGCTTTGCGAGTGGCGGCATCCCCCTTATTTCCTTGATTCGCGGCCATCTCAGAAGCTTCGGGAGTCGTGCGGGTAAAGGGATGAAGCGTGCGGGAGCGGACGAGGCTGGTAGAGAAATTTTAGAGTTGGCGCGCAATCCTAGTGGACGGCGCGCAATCGGGAAGTCCGTCGCATAAAACCCCGGGTGTTCGCGCAAAAGCAGGCCGAATTCCGGACAGGTTTGCGCGACGAGCGGGCGAATTCCGCGCCGGAAAAGGCAATTTCGCGCATGAGAGCTTAGAGGCTTATCGCGCGGAAGGCTAGTGTACGGTGCGGGGGACCCAGGGCCCCTATTTATAGGCGAGGCCCGGTTCCGCGCTGCGCGGAAAGCGCTTTGCGCAACCGCAACAGCAAATTTCGCGCCTGACGTCCTTTTTTCCGCGCCACCGTCCCGCGCCACCCTGGACTTCGGCATTCCGGCGTCTCCCTCGGACCCCGATCGTTGCGACCTCTCGCCGATCAGATTCCGAGGGGGGCTTTTGTAGACGCCGGAAAAGTCCGTTGTTCCCAAACAAAGCTCCGGATGCGGAAAGCGAGGTCATATTTGGAGTCGGAAGCATGTTTCGGAGGGCCTGGAGGCCTTGCGCGGAATTTTGGAGACCCGCGCGCAAAGTTGATGAGCCGCGCGCAAACCTCCCGGGATGCGCGCAATGCGCTGGACCGCACACAATTTTGCGCGCCCATGGCCCGTGCGACTCCCTTGCGCGCCGGGCCCGATTCCGCGCCCGCGAAGAGAATTTTGCGCCCGCGAACCGGATTCCGCGCCCGGGGTTGCCTATAAATAGAAGGCGACCCCCGACGGTTTGAGGGTTGCCAGAATTGGAAAGGTATCTCGTGCGCGCAATCCAACCCCTTCCGCGCGCAATGCCGATCTTCAGGTAACCTCTTTTCTTTCGCGCAAGAAAGCCTCGGGGTTCACCTTCACGCGCAATCCCTTTGGCTCCTTTCCTTTTGAATAACCCTTCACTTAAAGGCATTTGCGCGCAAAAGAAGCCTCTTGCGCGCAATTGCCCCCGGGTGCGCGCAATCCAACCCGATTGCGCACACCCCCCATTTTCAAAGTGGCCATTCATTAAAGAATGAGCCGTTGCCCCCGTGCGCTATCCGAAGCCCAGTGCGCGCAATCTCTATCATTCGCGCGCAAAGTGCTGGCCCAATTGCGCGCCAGCCCGTCCATTTGCGCGCCGACCCGCGGTATTGCGCACAAAGCTCCTCTTTTGCGCGCAAACCGCCAGGGTCGCCCCCTTTGACCCCCTTTGGGTACCCGCCTGCGTGGCGCCCGACGACCCTCATTCCGGGTGCCCGCACCGTGCGTTGTCTTCCCGTGTGGCCCTCCAGGCTTGCGCGAAGTGACACGGACCTATCGGAGGCTTCTACGTCCTGCACGACGTTAAACTGCATACGTCCTGCACGACGTTAAACTGCATACGTCCAAGCTGCATGACGTTAAACTGCCTAGCCCCCATCGTCCGCGCTGCAAGACGTTAAACTGCCAAGCATCTTCGTCCTCAACACTCGACGTTAAACTGTACTTCGTCCGGCAAGACGTTAAACCGTCCACTTCGTCCTCAACATACGACGTTAAACTGTACTTCGTCCGGCAAGTCGGTAAACCGTCCGCTTCACCCGATCTCGTGCCTCGCACGCAGGGTCCTCCCAGTTTGAATGTGGCCCCCACCCGCTCGTCTCTGCAGGGATGTCGGGATTGGAGTGGCCTTCGCCCACGGTGGTAGAGTGTTGCAAACAGAACGAACTACGTGGACTTTGATCCCTGTCTTCTAAACAGGGTACGTAGAAAGCCTCTCCGAGGTTCAAGCCCACCACCTGGTCGTCCCGGTCGTATTTACGTCGGTTCGTCCATCAGTGGACCCCTCCCGGGTTCACACTTGCGTTGATTCACCTATGAATCTGCCTCTGTGGGGGACTGCACGTGTGTATCTCCATTGTGCTTCCCCACTACCTCGATCTCTTCGTGAGTCGGCTTGCCAACGTCCAGCATGACGTAAAACTGTGATCCACCTGGCCGTTCCATCCCCCTCTGTGCGAGGTGGTTCGGTTCAATCCTTCTCCAGTCAGCCTCGATCTCTTCATGAGTCGGCTTGCCAACGTCCAGCATGACGTAAAACTGTGATTCACCCAGCCGTTCCATCCCCCTCCGTGCGAGGTGGTTCGGTTCAATCCTCCGCCCGGTGGCCTCGACCTCTTCGTGAGTCGGCTTGCCGACGTCCAGCATGACGTTAAACTGTATATCCGAACTACGCTGACTTTGATCTGCGCTGACGCACGGTACGTAGGAAGCCCCTATGGGGTCCAAGCTCTTCACTCCATCTTCCATCCTGATCCCTACCCGGGCCGCCACATCCCGGTGGGGTCATGCCATTTCATCCCACTCCACTTCACTCGGGAAGCCGCCCATGTGCTGGCCCCAGCGTCGGAGGTTCCCCGCAAGGGGTTCTGTCATCTGATCCACTCCTCGTGTTGATCAGTCCGATGCCGTCCCCGCTGGACGTTAAACTCGCAGCATACCCCGTGTTAAAAATGGGAAGCTGAGGAAAACCTCAGGTAACACAGTTCCCCGCACCCAGTGCGGGATGCCTCAGGCCATCACGCCTTCGAGAAGCCCTATTAGGGACGGAAGGCAGACATGCAGAGGCGCAGTGTTAGGACACGCCCCCAACACCCAGAGCCACCCGGTCTCCTCACCGCAGGTTGCTGCCCCGACCAGACCCCTTGGAGCGTCTGGGCAGAAGCAGCGTAATTAACCGGTGTCCATGAAGATATGGCGCCAGGAACGAGATTCACGAACATTCTTAAATCTATGAGGGAGACCCGGATTAGGCGACGAGTTCCGAGGAGATGTCCACGGAAGGAGGAGCCGACGTCCCATCATCCCGATTTCGATCAAGGAGCAGACGCCCCTGAATAAGGGACGAATGCCGCCCGCCCTTGGAAAGCGGGACTGCGGGGCCACAAGCCGCGCGCCCATCCCTTCGGGTCGACGGGTGCACGCGCGAACGCGTCCTGGCGGAACAGCGTAACCCGACGCACATCCGCACCGAAACAAATATAATGAAATTATAATAGTTATATTGACTCATTTAAAAAACATATGATCATTATTGAAACCAATATACTTCCACATACTTCTATAAGAATGGTTGATTATCAGGAGTCTAAAAAACTAGATAAGTAGTGAAAAAACAATAAATCTACAAAAATTAGGTTTTATTACTTTATAATGATAGGGAAAAGCCAAATGGATTTTCCATTTGTGTGACTTATATTAAAAAAATTAAAAAATAAAGACATATTACATATATTAAGTATATTAAAAAAATTCAATGATTATTATTTTTCATGTAATGAATTTTTTAAAAATGACATGTCTTTATAATATAATAATTTTTGTAATATTGGAAGAGGGAATCAATGTTGATGTTTATAGAATCATATAGTTTTTTCAAGTATTATAAAAACCACACAATGGTTTTAATTTTTAAATGATGTGGGTGAATTATAATATCCAAATTAGAACCAATCTTATAAACCAACAATAGAACTCAAACAATTAGCATGGTTGAAGAATGAAATGATTGAGAATGTTTTTTAGAAGATATTTATTTAAAAAAAATAGGTTGAGACAGTGTATAGATAATTAATAAAAAATAAATTTTTTATATTATAAGAAACATGGGTCTTATCACTGAAAATAAATATAACAATGTATAAATTGTTTTGAAAACTGATGATTCGTGTTTGATGATCATTGGTTTTGGGAAAGAAAAAAATTATTGAAAAGAAATCTGTTGAATGGGTGTCAAGGATATTGATGGACATGTTTCCATATTAATATGTTAAATCCAATTTTTGGACTCATAACTTGATATAAAATTCACCTTGAATCTTTGTGGTATCAAGGGATGTATTTTTAAATTATGATAGATAAAAAGAGAACAATTGGGATTATCTACCTCATTAATGGAGAATAAAACAATCCATTTTTATCCATGCAAAATTAAAACAACAAACTAAAAAATGGTATATTCAGTTAAAATAATTATAATATATGGGGTAACATGATGAATTCTACAATATAAATTAGACCACATCTAATTATTCATATTTTTTTATTTTGAATTAGAAGGACCATATTGATGTTTTATAATCCAAATGATAATAAATATATTAGTTTTATAGAATTATCAAATGTATATTTTTATGGTTCTATATCATAATTTTCTATTAATTTATGGTTAGAATAATAAGTGTTTAAATTTTTAGTAATAAATTTAAAACAAAAAATAGAAAACATGAGACCTCAGAATCTACCACAATTACTTTTATCCTCTCTTCCCCCTATTACATTTAATCTACCACTAGGCATGGTCTCATTTTTAATCTATTGGATTCCACAATGGTGATGTCCATTACATTGTTGGAATAGGATCTAGAAGCCCATTTCTTGATCTCTCTCCATATTCATGAGTTTCCTCACCTAGTTTTATCCTCATATTTGGACTACAATGTTCCACTCTATGATGATTTTATAGTTATATTTTTTGGATCATTATCCTTAATTTATGATAAGGACACCATCTCTTTGAAATATTCTATGGTTTTTGGATAATCTTGATGTCTTCCACCATCCATCCCTATGTCCCCAAAATATCTATTTTTAGTGTTCAAATATAGTTACAGTCAACTAATGTATATCTTTCAATAATAATCAAAAATATTTTTCCTTTTCCTCATACTATCATTATAGGAATGACATTTCCATGTATTGGTCGAATCACCCCCTCTATTTTTCTTCATTCAATATAGATTACTACATTCATTCTTATATAATAGAAGTCTAAATTTTCAATTGTCAGTCCATATAGGTACACCTTTTCCCTATGAAAAATTCATCTCCACATGGGAGATAAAATATAGTGTTTGTGGTGGTAGTTATTTATTGATATTCTTTTGTTCAATAAATATCTTTAAATCAATTTATCTAGAAATAATCACTGTGTTGGTTTATAAGTATTGATTTCCTGTACTTTTCTATAATCGATGTACCCTTAATGTTATTTTAGATTCTTTTGGTTTATTTCTCTTGGATGATGAAGGATCTCTGATGATGCTTCTGGAATAATATTATGGAGAGATGAGAAGAGAGTGTACTTTTTTATATTCATTTGTGAATTGAATTTGATGAAAAAAAATAGTTTTATCAACTTTTTTTATAGATTTCAATGGGAAATTTCCCTCTAGGATTTCACTGAGATACTAAGAATGCCAAAAATCTAATTTTAATTGACCAAAAACATAAATTATGGGAGAATATATCTATAGAGTATTAGATTGAGTATATTAACTTTAAAAGTTTTCATCATCCCATTTATTTAATAATTGAAAACCAATGTGATTCACAGTTATTTGATACCACAATTTCCATTAAAAGATACTTTGATTTGATTGAAACATGGGAACCATATATGTGAGACAACCCATAATATTTTTAATCTCAGAATCCAATTTTTATATCTAATCTCTTCATTAGTTCATTTAATTTTTTACCATTTTTTGTTTTGTTTTATATATATATAATATATATAATATATATAATAATAAAATTTAATAAAAATTATATATTTTAATAATAAATTTAAAATTATATATATTTATATTTATATAGAGAAAACACTTCTCCATGCCTTTTTTAGATCAAAAAATCGTAGAGATGTTTTTCTTATTCATAGTGCATGATTCAAAAAGTTTTCATCCACCTCATTATTCCCCACCTAATATTTTTTTAGGTATAACAAAAATGTTTTTATTTACATTATCTGAATAATATTATAATAATTCCCCCTATTATTTTTAAATATCAACTATCTAGATAAATAATGAATCATCATACAGAGTGAAGGTATAATTCGTGTTAAAAATTTACTTAATGTCGATATCTCAATGTATTATCATATTTTCAAGTTGTTGATACATTAAAATTATTAATGTTTATGATAAATCAGAGATATCATTTATAAAACCTTTCTCCCATCTAAAAAATCATTTCAAAGAACTGTTACAGCCATTTGGTCATTTCATTTCATGAACTCTAAAATGAGTTAACCCATGGACTCTTTTACAAAGAGACACTATATCAATGTTTACATATACAAAATATTACAATATGTTTATATTATTAGAAAACATAACTCATTGAGTCTTAAAATTTTGTAAATTTTTATTAACTCATCCTCTTTCTATAACAATGATATCAATACAATCTATTTATAGTAATAATTATCAATATAAAAAATCATATTAATAATTCATTTTTATCCATCAAACACTTTATCTAGAATATACCTATATAATGTGTTTTTTCCATTACAGAAAATGAATTACTCTATAGGGGTTAACCCCATTTCTTTTTAAATTGTATTAATGATCTCTCTCAATAGTTATTTGGTAAATATATATAGAAGGTTTTTCCATTATCGCATATAGAAAATTGTTATGGAACCATCTTATAAAAAATGTATCACATAATCTTGTATCAATCTTATATATCTATAATTTTCATTATTCAGGAAACAATATTCTTTTAATAAAGTATATTTAGTATCATCATTGATATAAATAGAAGGCATAAGACTATTCTATATCCTAATATTCAATAATAGATACCTAATTTATCTATCTTCCTTCCACATGTCACTAAGTTGATAAACTCCAACTCCGTGGTTGAAGGTGGAATAATTTTCTATTTATTTCTCTGCTAAAAACTAACCTAACCTTAAAGAGTGTACTACCATCTAGATATGGATTTATTATCACTAATACTTGTATTATAAATCACATTATTATATCCTTATAATAAAACAAAATAATAATTATAGTGTAAACTATAATCATTAATCTTATTTAATTATCCAAGGATTCATCTTATACACTTCCAGTGATAGACACCCACATTACTATTATATATACTCATTTTATTTACCTCAAAATATATATTATGTATAGTATGTGAAATTTAATACATTAAATATCCATTTCAACTTGCATACTAGTGTTGTGTTATTCCTCTACCTTTATCCATAAAAATTTTAGTGATATAATATAATGGAGTTTTATCATCCTTGAAACAATGATTATCAAATTTACTAAAAATTATTTCAATGTAATGTGACTAACATAATAAATAACCCCACAATTTTTATAACATTAAAACATATAAAAATTTCAACTATTTAAGAATCCAACATATTAAAAATAGAGGATAAAAAATTGTTTTATCATTTAAATTAAAAATACTGGTTCCAAAAACTTGACATATAATAGACATAGAGATACATGATAACTCCATATTATTTCTTTATTCTTGAATAAATATATTTATCTACCATATTATGAAAAAATAAATTATATAATATAATATAATAGAAATTTAAATTGCAATAACTTGAAACTTGATTAAGGACTAAAAAGATGTAACTTGTTTACAAATATTCTTTTCACTAACATATAAGATAAACAATTTTTGGTTTTCCATGTAAATATATTAATTTATGTGTTAATTGATTTAAAAAAAATAAATTTAAAGGAAATTAAAATAATAATTTAATTTAATATAAAAAAATCGATATTTATTTAATCTTATTTATAAGAGAAATTGTATCAAAAAAACAATCAATTATTTTCTCTAAAATCATTTAGAAACCAATATTACTTTAAAATATTTAATATTATCATTATAATAATATTGAAATCCCATTTACAACCAATAGGATTTGAACAACTTGGTAAATCTATAATAACCAAAGTATTTTTCTGATAATGGAATTCAATTCTTCTTTTATTTCTTATTTTGAGAAATAAACTTATCTAGGTGTCATATTTTAGGATATATATTTAGAAGATAGTTATTTTTATCCATATCAACAAGGAAAACTATAAAATCATTAGAAATGAAAGATAGATTATGATTTTTCCCCTTCCTATGTCTTGTTCCCCATTTAGGTTTAACTCAAGAATCACATTTATTCTCTGGTATTGTGTTTGAACTAGATGGATTACAAGACATAGGTTTATAATGAATAACCTCTTTTACATCATCTTTATAAAATTTATTTTTTGAAAAATATGAATCCCATACTTTAACAATGACCATGGTTTCTAAATAATCAACCCTTTATTCATTATGATTTTTTGATATCCAATAGAAACACCTTTAATCACTCTAGGGAAAATTTTCATTATTTTAGGATCCATGACTCTATAGTAATTTAAATACCCCCACCGATTAAAATATAAAAGATTATGTCTTCAAAATTTATATATTCTATAAGGAGATAACTTATTTTTCTTATCTCCAATCATGTTATAAATTTGAAATCCTACCATAAAATAATCAACTAACATATTTAATGGTTACATATATTTATTAATCATGAAATTTTAAATTACTACTAATGTATGATTTTTTTCTTTCATATAATAAATCTCCTTAGGTGTATAAGAATAAATAATTTGTTTAATTATAACATTTTGTTTACATGACTAATTATAATTATTCATAATGTATTCACCAATTATATTTTAGAGTAATAAATTTATACTTAAATTTAATTGGTTTTCAAGTAAATAAGTATTCTTCTTAAAGATATTAATTATTCTTTTATTTTTCTAAGAAGATATATATTTAAATATATACTATAGTTATCAAACAAATTAATAATTTACCTTTTACATATAAAATCTAATAAAATATTTACTAACTAAATATCATAATGTTATAATTATAATATATTAGATTTTCTGTCAATACAGTCATATGGTTTTTAAATATTTTAGATTCTACATGTTTTTACAAATTATTAAATTAATTTACCTAGTTAATTAAGTATATTAGATTCATTAATTTTAATGAAAATTTATTATGATGTTCTAATCTATCATTAAATAAATTAAGGGGTTCATCTGATTAAGAATAATATTTAATCATATTAGAAATATATAGTTGACACATGCCATCATTTGTATACCCCTTAAATGTAGTCCACCCATTTGACAAGATAACCTTTCAATATTCAAATGAACATTAAAATATCTTAATACATAAAAGATTAATAGACCATAAATTCATTTGAATATCTTTTACACATAACACATTTAAAGGATTCAACTTCCTCCCAGATTTAAACTAGAGTTCCAAATATCCATGATAGGACACATTGAGGCATGAATTATTTTAATGTGTACATCATTCATGATTATACATTCATCAACTATGTTGAACATTGAATTATCCTTTCACATAATCCTCATTTATCTAATATTATTCCACCATCACACCTTTATCGAGTGCATCTTATATCCCTCAAGCAGACTATATTTACAGAAAGTAATCATATATATGGTTTTGTAATGTGTTGAGAATATGTGCATGAAATAAAACATTTTACAGTTTTTTAAATACATTATAAATAATTGTGTCATATATATATATATATATTAAGGGAAAAAAACATCATAATAGAATTCTTATATGGATGAATCCTTGAGTGTTTTTTCAAATTTACAATGTGGCGTTACAAATTTTTTTATACACCACATCAGTCAAAATTTCTAAATTATTTGGATCCCAAATAATTCTTTTAATAATTTTTTATGAATAATATTTTTACTAATGAAAAATATGATTGTTTCAAGGATCTAATCAAAGCTTGATCCATTTATATCTTTTCAAACACACAACCTATTGTACGTTGATTCTAACCCCACCTTTGAGAATTGACACTTATTCTCTTTGATGTTTTATCTCTATAAAGGCTAAGAGAACTGTAGACATTCCTTATCCATATAAAAAATGTTTAATGATCTTTGGGACTCTTGGGGTCTAAGACTGGTCCATATGTTTTCTTTGACTTCTTCACTTTTTCTATATAGTCAATCTAGTAAAATAATTCATAGAGAATTATTAGTTTAGGTTTATCACTATATTTTTATTACGACTCATGAAAAATTCCATGATATTCTATTTTTTCAATTATATAATAATAATTTTGGACTAGGGGTGATGTCACAAGTAGCCATATCCTTGGATTCTCCAAATCTCATAGATTTTGAAGTGCTACCTCCTTTTAAGATGGAACCTCCATCAGTATCTGTACATTTTTTTCCAAGTGTTCTCATTTGGGTATTCTTCCATCGTCAACATAATCTCAAATATTTGGATATCCCTAAAATCTATCTTATCCACCTTATCTTATTCCATAAAATACTATTTTTTTACTTCTCTAACATTGAAACATTATACTAACCCAATTTTTATATCTTTCTCAAATCATTCTCTTTCTAACAAATATAGTTAAATGATTGGTTACAATAAATCGATCAATATATTTTCCTTTATTTATGAGACCTACCTAGTTATAGTAGGTAGTAAGAGAAAAAAACTGACATGTCTAATAAATAATACCCTGGATTTGGTGGTTTTATAATATGATGTAACGCCACATCGGTATCATATAATCTATTTCCCTATGTAAATTTTTAATCTCTAAAGTATAAATGTACAGATCTATGTATTGAAATGGTTCTAGTTATCTTATTTAATTCTATGGTAATAGGGTCCCAAGTTAGTAGGAAATTAATAACTTCCAGAAACATTACATTTTTTGATAAATAGTTTTTTTGTTACTAAATAATATGTCTATTTCCATCAGTTATTTATCATCTAAACTAAAATAGTGGATGTTCCAACATGGTATCCTTGTGAATTAATCAATTGGGATATCATATAAAAAAATATCCATGTTGAAATTATAAACTAATCACAACAACATCTGATAGTCATGGTGATCTCTATATTGTAGCCTATATTCCATTATTATGTTTATTCTAAATGTGATGTTTGTGATTATGAATATTTATGGGAATATCATTCCATGATAGATATAATTTTCTTTCCTAGGTTTGTTTTGTGTGACTTCAACATGATCATAAACTATAATGAGAATAAATATCGGTGATATTATTACATTAAGTCTATGGATGTTTTAAAAATATAATTTTCCTCTAATAGTCTATTTGACATAAAAATTTATAGTAACTTTTTTATTCAGTTCAACAAAAAAATTAGTTAACCATAGGATCTTGATGCATCTTGATAGTTGACTCTCAAAAATAAAATTCATTTCTTTACAATATCGTCAATTTCTAGTCAAATGATTTCTTTATTAGACCATTATCCAATATTACTTACTATTTTAGGAAAAATTTAGTTAATTTTTTTTTTAATTATTTGTACACAATGAGAATATATGTACATTTGGTACCCTAATACTGTTCTATATCCACTGATAGAAAATTGTAGTATGTTCTGCATAGAAAACAAAAACACTTGAATAAAACAATAAAATATTAGTATAAAAAAAGAATTAATAGAGATTTAGAATAATTTTTCATAAAAAAAAACCAAAACCTTGGATAAATATATACAAAAATCTTGTAATAAATAGTTCATTGTGTTTTCAATAGACGAGGTCAATGATATAGGGGAAAAATTGAATATGTTGGAAAAAAATATTAATGAAAGATAAAAAATTAGGTGTAATATATATCGATATGAGAACACTATATTCTTAAATACATGAATCCAATTATAATATTATTATTAGTAATATAAACCCAAAACTAGGGTTTTACCCTATATTAAAAACCACAATGGATTATGACTTATAGTGTGTGATCATTTTTTTTCAAATATCTAAAATGACTAGACTGTTAGAGATGATATTCTTTGAAGGATCCAGAAGAGGAGTTTGAAATAGGATTATTTTTTATAATTATTATGATTTTAATAGAAAAAACAAAACCATTATATAACATATATGAAATTCTTGGAGTTGTCATGTCCATTAACTAAGAAAAATCCCCTAGTCTATATTAATTTTTTGGCTCAATATTTATCACAAAATGTGATATAATCGAGGATGAGTAAAAAATGAAAACCCAATATTATTTACATGGACGGTCTCTACAAGGAGTTTCAATTTCTACAAATATTTTTCTCACCCAATAGTGAATCATTATACAAAGTATTATTAATCCAAGATAAGCATCTTCAGAAACCATACTTATAATATATATTTATAAAATTATCAATGATTATATTTCTGCCCTTTTCCCTCACTTTTATAATGATGAATATCATATATTAATCCTAAAAAAATATTCCAATGTTTTATAAGATTATAATAGTAATGGATTCATGATACCATCCGACATGTTTTTAGTTTGAACATTATTGTTAAGGTGGATATTATAAACTCATATATTATTTTTATGTGAGGTTTCATTATCAAAATTATAGGACATCATGGTTTCTCATATTTTTTTTGTTATTTAATTTTTAATTTTTTCTCATCTAATGGTTTCATAGTCTTATTGATGGGATCAATATATATTTTCAAAATATTTTAGTGGAAATCATTAATGTGACCATATTTTACCTAGTTTATTTCATAATTCTGAATACTATTTATTATAAAACATCAACAAAACTGTCTCTAATAGTATTATAATTATTTTTAATCATTGTTATATCTATATTGGTATTTAATTTTTAATTTTTAATATTTTTTGTTACTTTTTATAAAGGGAAATAATTATTTAATTTTAGGATTTTCGTGTTTTTGAAAGAATACAAAAAATAATACAAACAAAACTATAAAAATATCAAAATGGAATATATATTTAAATTTAATTAAATGAGAAGAATTTAATTTATATTGAAAAAAATATTGGAAATAATTTACTCATAATCCAGATCCATTATCCATGTCTTCCTCTTTCACCTTGACGAATTATAATTCACATATTTGATAAGTTAGTATACAAAATTTTCCTAGAATAACTAACAATAAGAGATGACTTATTTATTTTCTAGGTATCATTACACTCATAAAATTTATATTATCATTCATTTCCATGATCATAATATTAGTCATTATAATTACTATGAATGATATTTATCACATTTAAAATGTATTCAATTCAATACAATAAGACTCCCATCATGAATATAGAACACACTGGAATAGTTTTGACCAATTTTATAATCCTATGAAATAGGTATTTATCATAATATGGAGTAATCAAGTATCCAGAATGTAATTTCAATCAAATCTATCATGGTTCATGATAGATGGTGACCCCATTGGAGCCATGTTTTCTTGTGTCATTTCTTGGATTTTTACAAACCATCGCTAGTCGGTTCACTCAAATTCATATACTTTATAATATACCCATAAAAAATATGGAAACCGTTATCATGTATTGGTGTTGGATCATTTTCCATGGATATGTAATCTTCAACAAATATTATTTCACTAGAGACCTTATTTTCTTTGATAACTTTCTTCCTCCATATTTCAGTATTTATGAGGGATAGAGTTAAAAAGGAATATTTTCAATTGGGTTTTTCTTGTGAATATAAAGAATCAATTATAGTTAACTCATTTTATAATGGCATATTTTATCAATGAGGAATATCAAAAGAAAACCCAATTTTCCCAAAAATTTTTGATCCCTAGGTCAGTTATGAAAATATGTGTACAATATATTGTTTATGAACTAGTGTGTGAGCTGTAATGATATATCTATAAAAAAATTATTTTATTATTGAAGAATCTACTTAATATTTCAATGAAATATTCTCATTCACTGTAAAGAAGAAACAAAAGAGTGTATATTCTTAATAAGAAATTAGTCATCGTACATCTAGTTTTTTATTTTAGATCGATTAGGTATCAAACTCTTCTATTAAATTTTTTATCCTTATTCTATTTTCATACTTTTTAGGTTCTCGTCTCTCATTGGATCATGGTCTCCTTTTTAATTTGTACATCTATATTAGAATTTCGATCATCCGGGAGCTCTAGATTGGTTATAAACATCAACATAAGCACCATACTCTTAGTAAATTGAAATATAATACTTTGTTTCTCATCTCTAGTCTATTAATAATTCTAAAAGGTATCTATCACTATAACCTACACATTGGCATCATATTGAATATCAAATGAAACTGATGTTGTTCTGACCACTAGGTCCAATGGACTCCTCCTTCCTACAGATAATTTTCAACACTAATGGATCACACATAAATAGAATAATATGATGTTGAGGTTATATTTGGGAAAACCATGGATCTCTCATTTTTTCCTTCATCACTTTATCGAGTGAAGGTAAATAACTTCACATAGAATATAAATCATTTTTAATGGTCCTTCCATTTTCAATTATTAGGGTATTTCATTTTCTTTGTTTGTATATGACTTTGTATTGAACATCAGTTTCTTGAAGGATCCATAATAATCCTTTGTAACATTAATTAATTAATTCTGGAGGGAAAAAACTTAATTACCATAATTTTATGATTCTTCAAGCCCAGCATGCAATAAACAGGGTGGGAGTTAAACTGTCTTTCAAAGATGATTATTTTATCCCTGTCATTATCATTTTTTCTTTATGATCTATACATTATAATGTAATTTTGTGGTGTTACAGGAATCTCCTTGAACCCACCATTTCATGCCACCATGAATTCACTCTTTGATTTATCCATTATTAAAAATATAATTTTCAGTTCATTATTCTATTAATATAAAGATAACTTATCATCTATTAATTGGTTATTATAACAACAAGATATGGTTGATTATGATATCTCACAAATAATAGGTTTTTAACTCTGTAAAACATTATCAAATATTATTTAAGATTATAAAATGATTAAATGTATTAAAATTATATAATAAAAATATAAAAAAGAGTTATAAAATCTTAGTGAAATATTCTCTCATGAAGTATGATGTAATACATAAATTTTCCATTGTGTAGAATCCAAAATAAAATGATATAGATAAGAGGATATTTTAGATTATTAACAGGATCGATTGAATAATTCTCATTGAGATTTTATTAATGTGAATCTTTTGGAATAAAGTGGTCTTGAGATTGTATTATATAATATATAGTTATTTTTTAATCATAGGTGTGGATACTACTCAATATGTGACGTGTTATGGGAATAATAAAATATTAATATAATTCTGAATCTGTAAATGTAAATAACTTTTTATATATAAATTAATTATCCACTAAGTGTATTACTCTCATAACAGTGTAAGACATGTAGTTTTTCAAATAGTGACCAAATTCAAAATAAATAAACTATTGATTTGAGAGTACAATGAGGAGTAAAAAGGGTGGGTATTAATTCCATGAATGAAACAAAAAATTCTTATGTTAAAGTAAGTTCTTAAATAACATAATGGTCAAGAATCTAGTAAAATGGATGATTAAAATAGTATTTTCAAGAAGATATGTCATGTGTAAATAAAGGGAATCATGATTCTATATTATTCAAAAAACATAGATCAATTCATCCAAGTATATTTGATGAGGATATTAAGTATGAGAATTGGAATAATTAAATTAATATAGAGGTAGATATAAATGAGTTGAATTAAACATCAGAGATTCCTTCTAGGTCAAAATATTTTAATGTTATTGTAACCAAGTGCGATTTCTAGACAAATCTGAACAAAAAAGTAAAAGTGGAGTAAAATGAAGCTTGAGACCTGCGTAGTGGATACTAAAAAATTAATGGCATTGAATAAAAAAGAAATTTAATTACAAGTTTAGATTTTATATTATATTTTTAGTCATATACATAGTGGTGAAAAGTAAAATAAAGGTATTTAAAATTTTGGTGAAATCATGGTTTCATAAGATATTTTTCAAAGAAAAAGTATTCATAGAACACCATGATGAATTAATTATTAGTGAATATGAGGAAAAGATATCTAACATGAAGAACAGACAATTTTGGATGAATATGAGAGAAATATAATAGTATTATATTATTGATCAATAATTGTAAAATCATGGTCAATATTTTTATTCATTAATAAAAATCTCTATGTCAATAAAATGAAGGATAAAGAAAAAATGGTTCTTTTTAAGGTAAATGAACTAATTTTTTGAAGATTGAATGAATATTAATGTTATTATTTTTCTAAATTCCTAAAAAGAAAGCTCCAAAGGATTGTTTTTGGTAAAATAACACTTTTATATGGATTAAAGTTGATATCTGGAAGGTATGGATAATTCAATTCTTAATACAAAAAATCCAATGTTGTGATAAACTAATTTAAAATATAGGATTATCGTTCATTAAATACATCAATTAATTTTTATATAATCATTTGGAGGAAAAAAATGGTTAAGAGGTTGATTTGAAAGATTAGAATAGAATAATTACCCTCATATTGAACTTTACAGTGACTATATATAATATAATATATTTTACATCTCAACTTAGATTGAATAAATGTTGTTCTAAATGACACTAAATACTATTTTTGATAAAATAATTGACTTATAGAGGATATATTTGATTATTTAATCTATATTGATAAATTTTATTACATGAGTTTTTGGGATATATGGATATAGATTGATTTGGTTTAGTGGATAACTAAAAGTTGACATTATGTGGTACAAATTACCATATATTTTTTGTATTTTTTTCTTTATATAATGGAATAATATATCTTATTGTGCATTGAAATTTATGATTACGTTATTTCTACTAAATCTCACACACAATAGTTTTAGATGAAGAAAAAATATATGAAATTTAAATTGAGGTAAATAATCCTATTGAAACTAAGTGTGACAACATGTGTTCCTTTAATATAAGAGAATATACATTATATCATTCACATATAAAATATATTGAGATTACATTAGACATTATCAAGTGGAATGATGAGGAATATTATTTAATTTTGGAATATGTGTCTCCTAAGATTAAAATAAAAGATATTATGAAGAATTTAGTTTCTAATGAATGTTTGGAGAATCACCAGTAAGATATTATGGTTTAGTAATCCCTATCGACATAAATGGTTTATGTAAGACCCCGATATTTTAGTATGAATTTTAAATTAAATATAAATGCATGGAATTAGTTATTTAACATAGAAAACTGAACCAAAATTAACAATGATACATTTTATTATGATAAAATTTTATAATACATGATAATAAATAATTAATTATGAGAATAAAAGATGAAAAATAATACATAAAATTATAAGATACATAATTTTACATGAAATTATAAATACAAAGAACATGAAATAATTATCCTTTAGATTATCCATTAACATTATACACTCATTTATAAATATTTAAAGAAACGTATTCATTAGAAATATAATTTTTATTATGATTGAGATATAAATTAATAGGATGAATGTTTCTGGAAAAGTTTTTTAGTGTATATATAAAAATTAAATTTGGATTCAATATATATATATATACATTAGATATATGGACATTAGAAACATGGTTGTAGGATATGTAGTCATTGTTTAGGCATGTATTCACTTTTTATATAGAATATGTGTAATTTTTATTAAAAAATTGAAAATAGTATAATTCAAAAATGACAAATATTGAAATAACAATATATCATTAATTAAATTATTTTGAAAAAATATATATTTCTATGTGATACATTGTATTATTATTTATCTTTTAGTTATTATTAATGAATAAATTAATATATTAATAATACTAAAAAAATATTCTAATGGTTTGTTGAAATCTAATAGTTAGAAGATAAAAACTTAATTATTATAAAATGTGATCAGAAAAATTTAATTGTGAAATAGAATATTCTTAAAATGATTAAGTTTTTCAGACTTTTTTATTTTATATTCATAAATTAAATTGTTTACATTTAATTTTTTATATTTCAAAAATATTTCAATGTATTATATATTATATAAAACAAAAATTAGCTAGTATATTCTATTAAATAAAATTAAGAACACATAAAGATTAAATTGTAATAATATATAAATTAATTTTTTATATATTTTATATTATCATTTAAAAGATAAATGTATCATATTTATTAATTGAATTAGATAAAATTGAGTCAAACATATGAATCAGAATTCCAATATTATTAAGTAATTTCAATTTTTTATTTGTTGAATTAAATTATGTCATTAAGGATAAAATTGAGTTACAAAAATAAAGGTAAAATGATTTAAAAGGGGTTAAATTATATGGTAACAACTAAAAATATAAAAATACCAAAATCTTAATGTATAAATAATATATTTATCAACAAAAAATTATCTAATATCAATTAATTTTCCACAATTTATCCATGGGACTTTATTATAGTCTTCGGTCAATGATCATTTATTAATAAATAAAACAAATATGGGAAAAAACAAGAGAGGAAGGGGCTAAGCAATTCATAAAATCCCTCAAACTAGATCCAGAGGACAAAAAAGATAAATTAGAGAATATAAAATTTTAAAAACATACTCAGTATTACAAGACTCACCTTCATCACCACAATTAGTGTCTTCACATAAAGTTAAAAACCTTTTAGAGTGAATTAAAAACCCAACAGTCATATGAGTAGAAATTTTAATAATCTTGGGTCTACGATTTTAATAGTCCTTTTTTATTCTTCTATAATTAATAGATACTGAATGTCCCTAATCCTAAATCTCATATACTGCATCAATCTAGATTTATCAGTCATTCCAGTCCTCTATATCTTTTCATCCATATAGAAGGTGGAAGTTTCTCCCAATTTACCAGGGGATCATAAAGTTATACATGTAACCATTGTGGTCCATATAAATTCAATTTTTTCCCTCTAAAATATCATAAAATCTACCACATTGGTCTATCAATAGTCCATTTCTTATATCACTATTCCGAACTCCATTATTTCAAGACATCAGTGCACATTCCAATACCAATGAATCACCAAATTCTATAGCTTTTGTTATGTGAAATACATAAACATAAAAGATACCCTACTTTATAATGAGACTGTATTTAAATTGTTCTTCCCCCTTTCAAGATATACAAACATCATCGATAATAAATATCTTCCCACAATATCCAAAACCCTAAATACAGGTAAAATATCTTATTTCCCAACCTAAGGATGAAGATAACACATTCATGTAAATAATATTGGTTCAAGGTACTTCTTCATACTGATGAAAACAAAAATAAGTCTCTCCAAAAAGACCAGGTTGATGCTAATGAACTAGAGGGTTTGAAATAGGCACTCCCTTTTTCCAATTGTTTTTACCCATCCCAATTAATGTTATTTAGGCAAGAAACATCAAAAACATAATCTTTCCAATCCAATCTACTTCTGAAAAAGGAGGCACTGTGACCTCGAAATGTGATAATTATGAAAGAATGAAACTTATTGCATGTATTCCTATCATGTTATATAATTATTGAATAAAAGGAAATGTATGGAAACTTTTCATATTAAACATGAATTCTAATATCATTAATATTTATTGATAAGACAACCCTTTTGGTTAAAATTGACATTAAAGAAATTTTAATTTGAACCCTTCAAATGTATCCAAATCTAGTCTCTTCCATTATTATATATATATTTGGATGTTCAGAAAATCCAATTCATGCCTGAGAACTTAACCCAAACATCCAATCATATATCTCTTACCTCATATGGGATGAAAGTGGAATTTCATTCTGAAATTTGGATGTACCTAGCTTTAAAAATAAGGATATAATGTTATATTCCATTGTCATTAAATATGCACTATAATATAAGATATAAATGAAACCAAATCATATTGGAATACATTTTCTAATGGAGAAATGCCAGATCGAGGATAACTTGCTAACCCACACATATAGATTCCATGATTGGTTTACCATTGGAAGCACAGTATGCCCTATAATGGAGTATCGACATAAATCATGTTTCTTAAATATTCCACCATTCCTTTAGATCACTCAACAATTATGCGATTTTTTAACATTTTACCTACAACAATATCATGAGGTGATTAGAACAATCGTTGATTTTAGTCGGATTATTTTCTATCACCATCTTACTTTGGGAATATCAATTAGAAATTTTCATTGGGGAGTGTTGTCGAAGAAAGATTATGATTCCACCACCTATAATCAAGGGAATATTCTATTGAAATATGATCCCCATGTGGCTTTTTATACTCTCTACCAGATATTGATGAATATTTAATCAAATGTGTTAATGGGATGTGTCCTATAAAGATCAACTCAATGACCAAAAAATATTGTAAAGTCCTAAATAAAAAGAAACATGGATTTCATAACCATTTCAATCATCGATTAAGGACTCCATACACATAATACTATATATTTGATCCAAAACATACATTTTTTCAACATGGCTCATAAAATGGAAACCATATACAGTAAATAATGATAATATTCAGTAATTCCACTCTATACACACAAATTAAAATTTACCACCTCTACCCATTCTTAACAACTCATTCCCATTAAATATCTAAAAATTACCTATAATTTTTTTCTCTACTTAATACTTATTTGATGTTAGGTAACTTATATTTCCATAAAGGATTCATAAATCATTCATTCTGAAGGAATCCATATTGAGAATGAATGAATTGAATTTTTCAGAAAAAATTCCTCAAGGTAACATTGAAGCATTTTTTGGTTGGTTGTGTTTGTTGAGAAAGAAGGTTTTCATGGTGAATTTCAGAGTTCCATATATCCTGTTGAAAAATTATGCTGAAAACGAACCATGAAATAAATGAATGGATTATTGGGAGGCACTATAAAAGAATAGACACAAAGTGGAATTATTTTCCAATGTTTTAAAAAAAAATTGGTCCAAAATTTAGAGTTTGGTGAGCATTGGAAATAGTTTATTTCCTTGATGTTCTCATCAAAATATATAAAAGAATTGATTTTTACGAATATGGGAATCATAAATTGGATTTTTCAAATACATGAAGAATTATTATGGTGATATATGCAATTAAGACAAGCTTCAAGAATTGCATAGATGAAGAGCATTACAAGGAAGCATTGTAGTATCACAAAACATTTGATATATAGAATTGTAGTAATGAAAGATTTCAATAGTTCTTTTGTGAAGGGAATATGCGCCACAAAGATGATTTTGACTAATCTAAAAATTATACCCTAAAAAGTAAATCTCTGCATTCGATCACACCTATAAATAAGAGGACACCCTTCTTCATTACACATTAGATTAGGAGATAAAATATTGAGTCATGATTTCACAAAGCATGTGGTTCTCCACAGAGAACTTTTTAGTGAAATCCTTGATCAGTGATAAAAGAAAATCTTTTTCTTGTCCATAGTCAATATACCTACGTATTGAGTGCTTCTCTAAGAAGGGGTGTTCCACATTGTCTTAGTGAAATTCATGAAGGAATTCGCCCTATGATGGAATGAGAACTGTAATGGAATGGGCTATATGAAATATTGAGCTCTATAAAGGATTGACCTCTACGAAGCAGAGTACTATGTGAAGCAGTGTTCTTGGTGAAGCAGTGTGCTCTGCGTAGCCGTGTGCTCTGTGAAGTAGTGATCTCTCCAAAGGTGTGTGTTTTGTGAAGATTCTAGAACATTTTAAAGGCTTGTTTGAGATTTGTAATATATGGAGCTTTATGATGCAGTGAGCTTTACACAAGAATATTAAATGTTATTTCATAGTATTCAGTGGAAAAGGGGTATTAATCAGTGGATGAAAATTATACTTCAATAGGGAATCTATACATAGTGGAGGATTCATTCATTTGGGACAATTAAAGGACTTAAAAGTCTCTAAAATATGAGTGGATATTCCCACAAATAATTAGATATCATCAGTTGAGAAAGTAGTGAGCTTTCAAATGGTGATTGGTTGTATACCATGAATGATAGAGAGTTTACTCCAAACTTTGGAAACAATAGTCCACTTTTAGTGGATTTGTTACATCGAAACATCGTCAGTGTATCCTACTTGGATGTATCACAGTGAGGTAGATACAAGAAAAATTGTTGTGTCTTGTTCAAGATTTAGGATTTGTTCATGCTATGCAATAAGCATGAGGGAAATTTTTTATTTAACAACAAAACCATATCAAAAGGATCAATTTATTTAATCTTTTATACCTTGATTCACCCCCTTTTAGGGTATCTAGAATAGTGGACCTAACATTCCTCAACGTTAGTTCATAGTTCTTCACTATCTTTTTCAATAACCCTCACATCAACACTCCTTCAAAAAATAAATCTTTAATACAATGATACTATATTAACATCATTAGGATTCTTAGAAATTTATATTAAAATTATATAACTATGTGATTTCACAAATTCATTAGTATAAAATATTCTTTTTTTTGGTTTGTTGAACAACCTATATGAATGATTCCAAATAATAATTATCATTTTCATTATTAATCATATTCTAGAATATAATACAGGTTATATATATGATATAATAGAGTAATTTTTATCAGAATTTTTTTAATGTTGAAATAGAAATAAATGATCATCATAACATAAATCTATGTTGTTGTAAATTTACCTGAAAATGGTAATCATTGATTATAATCTCCCAATCCATACACATTCCTTTCATAAAAAATTATGGTACTACATAAATATTGTGATCACACTTAATTCAATTCATTTAATAATATAAAAATGATGAATTTTGAATCATGGAATGTCTATTTACATCATCATTATGAAACATCTATGAAAATAATAAATATTACTAACATTCAACGATGAAATTAAAAAATAGTTTACTAAAATTCTTGTAGTGAATAATTATAATTGAATAATATAAAAAGAAATATATATCAATGGAGTTATCCAATAATTGATTATAATTGTTATATTTATTCAACAATCCAACTATAATCTTATTCTATGGTTTTTAATTTTCTTTAGATGTATTCTTACTATTATCCATAAATTTTTTAAACATTTGTACCAAAATAAGACTCATAAATGAGGACCACCCTAAACTTTCTTTATTGTGAACCATTAACTTACTTAATTGTGCTCCTTATATTTTATTATGTTTTTAGTCTAAATACATCAAATATATGTTAAAATTATTTTATAATATTTTTATCTTATATTAATTTTTTTAATGAAATCATTTTATCATTTTACATATGATCTATTTTTAATGATGTCGACTATTTTTATAAATGTGTGAATGGAATCATCATTTTTATGCATCTTCAATATGATTTTATTTTTCAAGATGGTTAATAAATTTTATTTAAGAAAAATCTTATGAAAGTATGAATGTATTCTAATGTACATTCTAATTACATTATTAGTAATAATTTTCCTCAGATTTAAATTTTATAAAATGTTAATGATATTAACATTTTTTAAAAAACTATTTCTTTAGGATTTTATAAAAAAATTCAACATTTTCAAAAAACATTAGTTTTTAATAAGACTCATTGTAACACCCCACCCCTACCTCATTGGATTGAGGAGGCGGTGAGGGCTACTTGGCCTTAAGTGATGTTTCCAAGATGCCAAAGGCTGGCAATAAATGCTGAGGGCTTCAAGATCAACGTGGCGAGTAATTTTCCCTTAAGACAAAACCAACCAAACCATCCAAAAACCACCACTATATGATGCGTGTAAATAAAACATTCCAACATGAATTCCCAAAAGACAACCGAATTTTCCACAATACCTCCCAAAACCAATTCAAACAACACAATATTAGAGTACTACACAGAAGACCAAACAACAAAGAACCATGTACCATGATACCACCACAGCTCTAAACCAAGCTCCAAGCTCTAAGCTCCACCCAAACATCACGATGCACCACTAAAGGAGGGTGATGCCTTACCATTGCCCACATCATGGTACACAACATCTACAAAGGCACCAACATTCCAAAGAAGGGGGTGAGTACTAAAACTCAGTAGGTTTTCCCCAAATGACATCCCTACACACGCCACTAGGATAACACCATTAGAAAATTTACATAAAATAATTTATATAAAATAGTTACAAGTAAAACCATTTTCATAAGCCAGACATTCCCTTACCAAGCCATCACACCCAAACCAAGCAACCATGGAAAATCAAACCAAACATGCCACAAGCCATTTCATCATACACACTGTAGCAAAACAATTTCAAACATGCAAAGAAATGCACAAAAAAAGAACCAAAAAATCCAAATGGTGGATATTCCATCCAACCCGTTCACCCATTCACACCTAGTCGTACTTCACGAACATATCCAAATGTCGGAGATTCTGTCCAAACTGTTCACCCATTCACAACTAGAGTCTCTTCACATCCACTTATTCATTGATGGTGGACCTTCTATCCACTATCCATCCCATTTTTATAATGGTACTTCTCGCCACTTCCAGAAAAAATTATCATCAAGCCATAAACAAAAATACGACCCACCAAGGTCACAACAACATGCAATCATCCAATTCTATCTCATACCAATCCACTTCAATAAATTATCCATTTATTCAAAACTGTTTTCCATGCCAAAAAAAATTTCAATAAAAACAACACCTTTATTGAAATCCATTTTCCATAAACAATTTTCCCAAATCAATCTCAGCAACCCATTTTAAAATCTCTATTTTGAAATCCACAACAATAGCATTTCACCAGAAAACACCATTTTCCCCAAAAATCCCCAAAACATCACCAAAGGGATTTCCACCCAATTTGGCACAACAACCACAATTAATTTCAAGCACAACAAATTAATTGAAATAAAAAACCACTAGTTGTAACCAAGTGGAGTCGAGAGAGAAGTCACCTAGCTATAGGGTTCCTGAGAAATCGACCCACAAGTACCCGCACATCAAATCCGGCGAACGAACCACTGAAACCTATCTAGATCCCCTTCCCTAACCATCAAAAGCCTTAGAACCATCATCCAAGGCAACTAAAACTCTATATCAACACAAAAAAAGTGTAGATCTTGAATACAAAGAATGAGGTAGATGTTAATCTATAGGAACCCACAAGAAAACCAAGAGGAGAGACTTACCCAAGAGAAACCACCTTCAATCCACCACAAAACCCCTTTGAATAACTTCAAGAATTAGTGGAAGATCACATTAAAACCCTGAGGACCCAAAATACCTAGTGGGGCTTGAGTGGGAGAGGATTTGGAGATGAATGAAGCAATCCCGAGTGAACTCGGGTTTTAAAACCCTATTTTATGTGGCCTCACGGTTAGCCCACATGGTTTGGCAAGCTGTGCGCTAACTGTGTGCATGCTACTGCCTTGAGAGGAAGGGGATGCATGGTTTTCCTCACATGGTTTCACAAACTGTGCGTAGACAGTGTGAAGCCTACTATCTCCCCATGCACGGTTTCCTAGAGCATCTTCACGGTTTCCCCTAACCATGCTCAAACCGTGCTCCCTATGCAAAGCCTCCAAACTCATTCAAAACAATTCCAAACCCTCCCAACCTCTTCCCCACTCATCCCACGTACATTAAAAACATAAAAAGATCGGGCCACTACTCGACCATCTCTTTCTCCAGCTCCCAAGTCTCCTCTTGAATCTGACCATGCCTCCACAAACATGAACTAAACTGATGATTTCACCTTGAAAGAATTTACCTTTCCTATCCACAACCTGCACTGGCATGTGCACCAACAAAGCATCTGGTTCTAGTTCAACATGATCCCATCGAATCACATTGTCATGATCTGGATGATAATTTTTCAACTACGACACATGAAACACATTATTCACCGCACTGAACCTAGGTGGAAAATCCAAACGATAAGCCACCTCACCAACTCGCTCAAGAATCTCAAATGGTCCAATATAACTCAGAGATAACATTCCTTTCTTTCCATAATGATGATGTTCCAACATAGGAGAGATCCTCAAGAAAACATGATCACTCACCTCAAACGACAATGACCATCGACGATGATCCACATATAGTTTCTAACGACTCTGAGACATCTCATTTCAGTTCCTGATCAAATTGGTCATCTTCGTAGTCCCCTGGACAAGGCTCGGTCCAACCCTAGAGGACTCACCTATTTCTACCCAACATAGTGGAGAAAGACAGGACTGCCCATACAATGCTTCAAATCGATGCATATGTATGGATTCCTGATAACTGTTATTGTATGAGAACTCAAACAATGACAAGTGCTACTCCCACGAGCCACCAAAATCCATAACACAATACCGCAACATATCCTCCAGAATATGAATCGTCCTCTCTGATTGACCATCCATCAGAGGGTGATACACCGTACTCACTGTCAACTTAGTTCCTAGGGCTAGCTATAAGGATTTACAGAAACGAGATGTAGAACTCATATCTCTATCGGATACAATCAAATATGGAACACCATGCCTCTTTACCACCTCCTGAATATAGATTTTGGACATATCCTCCATCATATGAGAAGGATGAATTATAATGAAATGGGATGACTTCATTAGTTGATCCACCATCACCCAAATGGCATCGTGGTTTTTGACCATTCTTGAGAGACCTGCGACAAAATCCATCTCTATTTCCTCCCACATCCAAACAGGGATTGGTAAAGACTACAACATTTATGCTGGCCTATGAGGATCTACCTTGATTTGCGGACAAGTCAAGCATCTCAAAACAAACTCAACAACTCTTGTTTTTATACCAGCCCACCAGAACATCTATTTCAATGTTTTATACTTTTTCTGAATTCCAGGATGAACAACCCACCTGGAATGATGATACGCCCTGAGAAGATCCTCCTGACAAGAAACTAGTATAGCCATCTGATTCCAAAAACACAAAACTGAATCTCCATTCAGTTTCCAACCCTCAATGGTATACCCACCATTGAGTACCGACCCCATGGTCACACACTCAGAATATGATATTTTTGCCTCTTTAACCAAGCCAACCAAGTCAGGAATCCTCAAAATCGGAAAGAAGACCGCTTTATCGCCCTAGTCCACACATTCCAACTGCACATTGGCTATTACTGACATCAACTCCCACTTGTCTGATGCATGTTTCACCATTTGAGCATATGATTTTATACTTAATAAATCCTCCAGAAAATTCCCCTTACATGGTGTGTAAATTAATTCAAAATCAAAAATTTGGAGATATTCCATCCATCTCCATTTCTACAAGTTCAAATCCCTTTGTGAGAAAATGTGCTTCAAGATCCTATGATCTGTATATACCATGAATTTATCACCGAAGAGATAATGACGCCACACATTAAAATCATTCACCCATGCTTCCAATTCCAAATCATGAGTTGAGTAGTTATTATCATGAACTCCCAACTGTCATGATCCATATACAACCACATGATTCCCTTGCATGAGAACACACCCCAAACATGACCCCAATGCATCACAATAAACCCCCGTACCCTTTTTCTGGATATGTAAAAACCAAGATTGGTGCTGATTTAAGGAGACCCTTTAGCTCTTCGAAACACTGTTGACACTGTTCATTCCACTGGAATGGAACATTATTTCTTGTCAATGCTATCATTGGCCAAGCCAAACATAAAAAATCACTCACTAAACACTGATAATACCCTGCTAGACCAAGGAAACTCTTAATCTCAAACACATTATTTGGTAGTTTCCACGAGTTAATAGCCTCTATCTTTTCTGGATCCACTAAGGCACCCCTTTCAGAAATCACATGGCCAAGAAATCAAACTTCCTATATCGAAAAGTCACACATTGACAATTTGGCATTCAACCGATGATCCCTCAAGATCCTTAGCACTGTCTCCAACTGCTTCTCATGCTTTTCCATTATCTTTGAACACACCAGATTATCATCCAAAAACACCTCCAGAAACAAATCCAGATATCTCAGAAATATCTGATTCATCAATTCCATAAACACTGTTGGAGCATTCATTAAACCAAAGGGCATAACCACATATTCATAATGGTCATGTATACTTCTGAAATCTTTTTTAGGAATATCATCGTTCCTCACCTGCAACTGATGATATCCAATCCTCAGGTAGATCTTGGAGAACCATTGGGCTTCCCTCAACTGGCCAAAAAATAATCAATTAGGGGAAGTGGATATATGTTATTTATCATAACCTGGTTAAGTCTAAGATAATCATCACAGAGCCACAATGTTCCATCCACCTTTTTCATGAACAACCCAAGCACTACCCACGGGGATATTCTCGGCCGGATAAATATTTTGTTTTTTAACACTTCCAACTGTACTTCCAATTCCCGCAATTCAGTAGGGGCCATCTGATAAGACAGGAGGGAGATAGGATTGGTACCCGGAAGAAGATCTATCATAAAATCCACTTCTATTATGAGAGGTAACCTAGATAATCCTTCAGGAAAAACATCCATGAACTGATCCACTACTACCGGAAGAACACTCTACACAACACCAATTACAAATTCCAACGACAAAACTTCCAACTAATATGATAATGTTCCTAATGCTGGTTCCAACAAAATCGTTGAACCTTGCATTTCATGCCTCTCTTCTCTAAAGAGATCTTTAAAACCATCATGTGTCGTAAAAGCCATTGTTTCCTCATCGTAGTCGATGTGGGCCTTAAAAGACACCACCCAATCCATTCCCAGGATTACATCATACCCATCCATCTCAAGCATTGAGAAATTCCACATTAGCTAAACCTTGCCCACAACGATACAAATTGCTCTACACAAGAAGGCTAGACACTCTCTTGGACCTAGATAAGTTTGATGTTTTAAAACTGGGGGCATCATTTCTACTCTTAAACCTAGAAAATCAACCACACGTGAACCAATAAAAGAGTGTGAAGCACCCGTATCAAACAAAACTTGAATCAAGGTATAATTTAAATGAATAGTACCTTGCACCGTGGATGGTCCCGAATGATCACCAACAAAAACTTGCTCAGCTCCAAAAACAAGTTTTCTTTCCATGCTCTGCTCTTTATTTCCTTGCAGAGGAACCATGTTATTCTGATAATCACCACGAACAACTTTAATCTGCTGATGAGGGGTGTGCTACTATCCCATTCTCATTAAAGCATATGACATCTCCGATCCCTGAGAAGTATCATGTGCACCCGACCTAGGAGAATTCCGACAATAATGCTGCAGATTCCCCTTCTTCTTACAATTATAACATGTTCATGGTTTTCCATACAATCTTGCTTGATGTGGCTTGTCAATCCACACTAAAAACATCCTGGTTTTCTCTAGGGCTTTAGAGGAAGATTCACCAATCCTGCCATTAGATTATGTGCCATAATCCCAAACTAGGAATAAATTTCCCTCATCTGCTTGAACCCACTATTAGATTTCCCACTATTCCCCATGGGTACCACTATGTTTCCTCTTCCTGGAGCACCCAACAGATCCCGCTCAGCCACTGAGGCTCTATTCACCATCTCTGTGTAATCATCTATACACAGTACTACTATCTTTGAATGGATTTCATTCCATAACCCCGCTTCCAAGATACATGCCTTCAACAACAGGCTACCCACCACCTCAAGTTAAAATGACAATATGTTCATAAACATAGTTGCATACTCTGTCACAGACATATTCTCTTGCTTTAAACTGAAGAAATGAGTCGTACACTGAATTCTTAACGTATGTGGGTAGAATTTTTTATTAAAAAATTCCTCAAAGCCTTCCCACATCACACCTTGGTCTATCCCCACTTTGACTACCAACTCCTACAACTAAAGGGTAGGATCTACCAACATATATGTGGCCAAATTCACTTTTAACTCTACCGGTGTTCCCAAGAACTTGAAAATCTTATTCATTCTATTCAAACATGTTTATGCCCTATCCAGCTCTGAATCACCCCTGAAGATGGGTGGATTCTGATTTTGAAACTGAACCACATGATCCAAATGCCTTGGTTCATCCATTTTATTTCCACATTCCACAGCATGTAAAGCTTGCACTATGCATTGCACCACCTTCTTGTTCACTAGAGGCTCAACTGCTACCACATTCTCAGCATCCTCCTCTAGTTGGTCTCTACGACACTAACCTAGTGACATTTCTATCTGTGGAAAAAAATCAACCATGTGTCTCACTTCCATAGAAACCAATAATTGTCATTTATAATCACATTACACAACACTATTGCACAAGGCTTTCCACAAGTTCACATTTTCCATGTTTCAAAATTTTGAAAACCAAACCAATTTCAAAATACCAATTTTTTCAAGTTACAATTTCACACATTCATATCACACCATATATCATTATATCGTAATGAAATATGCATCCTAGAGGGAATTCATTTTTAATTTATTTTCCATGAACATCTCATTGGCTACACCCACGATAATGATATTTCCAATGCTTATAAGTGTCTCCAAAACACTTCTGTACCCAACTCCCTGGTATCTTGAATTTCAACATAAGAGGGTTATCTATGTCCTTTTATGCTATAAATTCCAAGTTACGACCTTCCTACACCATTCTACTATCCCAACTCAAGGAATATACCACAATGAATGTAAACTCCAAAACCAAGGCGCCAAAGCGACTGAACAACTGCTATCACTTGAAAGCTAAGGACCGAACAAACTGATACCACTTGTAACACCCCAACTCTACCTCATTGGCTTGAAGAGGCAGTGAGGGATACTTGGCCTTAAGAAACGATCCCAAGTCTGGCAAAGGCTGGAAATAAATGCTGAGGGCTTTAAGATCAAATTGGGGAACTATTTTCCCTTAAGACAAAACCAACCAAACCATCCATTAACCACCACTATATTATGTGTTTCAATAAAATATTCCAACACGAATTCCCAAAATACAACAAAATTTTCCTCAATACATCCCAAAACCAAAACAAACAACACAATATCAGAGTACTATACAGAAGACCAAACAATAAAGCACAGCGTGCCTTGATACCACCAAAGCTCTACACCAAGCTACATACTCCAAGCTCCACCCAGACATCATGATGCACCACTAAAGGAGGGTAATGCATTACCTTTTCCCACGTCATGGTACACAACATCTGCAAATACACCAATGTTCCAAATTAGTGGGTGAGAACTAAAACTCAATAGGTTTTCCCCCGAATGACTTCCCTACACACGCCACTAGGTTAAAATAATTTGATCATTTATATAAAATAGTTTATATAAAATAATCACAAGTATGACCATTTCTATATGCCAAACATTCTCTTACTAGGCCATCACACCCAAACTAAGCCACTGATGTAAATCCAACCAAACATGCCATAAGACATTTCATCAATCACACACTAGCATAAAAATTTCCAAATTGCAAAGCAATAAAAAAAACCAAACCAAAAAAATGGTGTAGATTCCATCCAACTCGTTCACCCATTCACACCTAATGGTACATCCTGAGCACAACTAAATGGTTGAGCTTCTGTCCAACCTGTTCAACCATTAACAACTAGTGGCTCTTCCTGTCCACTTATCCTTTGATGGTGGCCCTTCCGTCCACTATCCATCTTCTTTTTATTGTAGTACTTATCCCCACTTCCCCACAACATTAAAATCAAGCCATAAACAATCATATGACCCACCAAGGTCACAAAAACATGCAATCAACCAATTTCATCGCATACCAATCCACTTCAATAAATCGTCAATTTATTGAAAACCATTTTCCATTCCAAACCACATTTCAATAAAAACCAAATCTTTATTGAAAACCATTTTCCATTAACCATTTTATCAAATAAGTCTCAACAACCCATTTTAAAATATCTATTTTAAAATCCACAATAATAGTATTTCACCATAAAACCCCCTTTTCCCCAAAAATTCCCCAAAACATCACCAAAGGGATTTCCAACCAATTTGGAACAACAATAAAAATTAATTTCAAGCATAAAAAAATTAATTACAATCAAACACCACCTGTTCTAACCATGTGGAGTCGAGAGAGAAGCCACATACCTTCAGGGTTCCTGAGAAATCGACTCACAAGCACCCGCACCTCAAATATAGAGAACGCACCACCGAAACCTCTCTAAATCCCCTTCCCTAACCATCACAAGCCATAAAATCATCATCCAAGGCAACCACAACCCTAGATCTACACAAAGAAAGTGTATATACAGAAAACCATCAAAGAGGGAGATGTGGATATAAAGGAACCCATAAGAAAACTAAGTGGGGAGACTTACCTGAGAGAAAACACCTTTAAACCACCATGAAACCCCTTTGAATAGCTTTATGAATAAGTGGAATATTATCTTCAACCCCTGGGGACCAAAAATCCATAGTGATGTTCAATTTAGAGTTGATTTGGAGAGTAATGAGTTAAACCCGAGTGAACGCGGGTTTTAAAACCCTATTTTAAGTGGCCGCACGGTTAGCCCGTACAGTTTGGAGAACCGTGCGCTATCCGTGCGCACACTAATACCCTGAGATAAAGGGTATGCACGACTTCCTTGTACAGTTTGGAAAACTGTGAGAGGGCTATGCGAGGCCTACTGTCCCCCCCCCCCCCCTGAACGGTTTCCTGGAGCTACCACATGGTTTCCCCTAACCATGCTCAAACCGTGCTCCCAATGCAAAGCCTCCAAACTCATTAAAAACCATTCCAAACTGTCCAAACCACTTCCAAACTCATCCATTGCACTTTAAACACATAAAAATTCATAACCAAAGGCCACATACCTCAAAACATGGGTACTAAACTCATAAAGATTATAATCTAACAATTCCATCCACCTTATTTCCATGTATTGTTTAAGTTAATTCCTTATAAATATTATCATGTATCTCATTTCATTCCTACATTTTAATTAAGATATGATGAATTAATGAATATTTTAATATTCATATATATAAACATTTATGGTCAATAAATTTATGTAATGTGTGCCTATTATTAACATTTAATGAATTGGTTATTGTTTTATATCTCATGAGATCAAACGGGTACATGTGTTTTGAGTCGAATCCCAAAAAGAGTCTTGAGTGGTGATCTGAATCCCAAAATTGTTCTTAAGTGGTAAAGAAAATCCTGAAAAGGTATACAAGTCGTTATCCCAAGAAAACTATATTATGGTATGGTTATTAGGATATTAAATTATTTTTTGAAAGTATTAGTTGTTAACTATAGCCCATTTTCTGTTTCCATATTCATTTCATATTCATATGTTATTCATCATTCCTATTGCATGTCCATATATTATTATCTCATGAATCCAAGCGCCCAAGACAAATGTGTAACACCCTCATTCTGGGTAGTAATATTTATATAATAAAAATAATGAATTAAGATATTTTTTATACTTTTCATGGGTTTTTATAGAGTTTCTAATACATATAAGAGGATTATAAAGATGTGAGAATCTTAGTATGGGTCTTTGAGACAACACTATCTAAAATAGGAAACACCAAACCTTGGTGAAAGCTATTTTCTCTTGGCTTATCTATTCGTAAAACGAGAAAAGGGGAAATGGCTTGGCTAAGCAATGGCCAAGGTGTGGTTCATGGGTTGGTATTTTTTACCACATCCATGGTGAATCCACTATTCTGATTTTTGTGGTTGTTTGTGGGGGCGGTATAGCATTATCATTGGTAGAAATTCATAGGGGAATCCATTATGGGGTATTTTTTAAAGAACAACATGTAAAAGGCCATTCTATGTTGTAGGAGATAGAAATTTTCATGTTTCCAGGTAATGACTAAAACACTCACCATCTCCCTCAAATCTCCATCAATTTTCCATGTTTTATCGTATAACTATGTTTTAAAATAATGGGGGATACACTAATTCCCTTTTCACTAATCTAACGTGATTAAAACACTTGATTCGTCACACATTTTGATAATTTGTGATTTGTAGGCATGTTTTATAGAAGGATTTGTTGTACTATAACCTTATTTCAACCCAAGATCTCTTCTATGTTTGGATTTAACTGGCCTTATCATTGAACTATATAAAGAATCATTTTGTCTTAATTTTTTGGATCATCGAAAATTTTGTGATTTTTTGGAGATATTTTGTGATTTATTCTTAGTCTAGTTGGGTTCTCTATTCCCTCTTAAAAGTCATTAGAATGTGGCTATTATAGTCATGGCCATGATATGTTGTAAAACAGAACGTTTTTATGAATCTTTTATTTTTAATAAGTTAATTATATTTAATGACTTTCATTTTATGCTAGACTATGTAAACAATTCTTAATATTCAATACCAAGTAAATCTTTTTCTACACACGACACCGACTTTACATGCTTTATACACAACAATTAGTATATATGAAACCAAACATTATTATATTAATAATTTAAACGAGATAGATATAAAATAGTAATTCAACAAAGTAATATGAATAGTAATAAATATTTATCTATGTATTATTTATAGTGTTTTTATATAAATAAATCTGATTGATAATAAGAATATTATTTTTAGTAATGTATTTATATGTTTGAAAATATAATTTTCCTAAAAGAACTTTTTTTTGTATTCATATAACCAATAATAATATTATGTTTACTGACTTTTTAATAATAAATTTAATGAAATTAACCTAATTTTTCTTATTCATATTGTCAAAAAGTATATTGGGGTGAGTGTTTCTGAAAAATATCAATTTTGGAAGAATAGTGAAATATAATGAATTTTAATTCAAAACAACATTTTCTTCTAATTTATTTATATAGATAAATTTATTTTTAATTTGGTTTTAAAGTTTAATTAAAAAAATATTACCTAAATTTCTCTAATTTTGGACAATTTAACCAATTTTACAATGAAATTGTATACAAAAACATGCCAAACATTTAAACATTTTGTCATAAAAACCCCACGATCGCAACAACTCTACGACATTAATTTCAAATTAGTTTCTTCCACTTATATGACTTGAAATTTGAATAATTTATTAAAAATATTTAATAATAATAAAAATTTATATTATCTAATATGGTTAAATTTGTTTTTGAATAAAAAAATTAGTGAAAGTGAATAAAATTAATTACTGTGATTAAGTAAAAAAAATAGGTTATTAAAGGATTAAACATTAATATTATAGCCCAAAATAACCTATAATAATTTCAAAAATCCAATGGATATTCTTATTTAGACCTTATACTTTCTTTTCTTGTATTGGGAACATTATTGGACTCCCCATTTCATTATACAAACATGGATCTAATTCCCTTTTAAAAAATAAACGAGAATGACACTCCTCCCCCGATATAAAGAGGAAGTTGACCCTCTATCTTATTCAAACCAATAAATCCCTTTGTATCATAAGAAATATACTCAAATATTCTACCAAAATACATTCCTTCATACTTTAATTTTATATTTTGGAATAAATCTATCCAAGGAATCCCTTTGGAGAAAAAAAATGAGTTACCCAAAGAAGAGGAAGCATTCTTCCTAAAGCTCCATTGTTTTAATTTCTCTCTCCAACCCAAACAATATTCTTATCACATGATTATATACAAAATATAAGTATCATAAATATAGTGATTTTTTTTTCTGATTATTATAACTAAATTTACACACATTTCCATATAATGGGAAATTAACTCACCATTATTGGGTACCAAAAACTACTGCCTCATGAAACAACATTGTTCCTTTTTTAATTCACCGACAATCATGGTTTGGATTAAGATGATCAAAATTTTTTTATATTTTTTTATTATTTTTTTATACTTATGGGATTATTATATAAAACATACATTCATTCATTCCATTTTATTTCAATATGATAACTTTTTTTTTTGGATGTGTGGACTAATGCCTCCTGAATGTGATCTGTTTCGTTCACACATTACATGAAATTTATTTTAGGATTGTTTTGGTGTAATTATACGATATATATAAATTTTTTTTACTATAATTAAATTATATATAGATATATAAATTTAATTTACTTTTAGTCATTTTTATGATAATATAAAGGAAACACCATTCAAGCATATGTATGACCTACTTTCTCCAAAAACGGGGTATTCCATTTCATATTTATGTATTTTATATATAATAATAAATAAATATATACTGATTAAATTTTATATTTTTATAATTATGTATTATATGGAAATAATTAAATCATGATCAAATTTATAGGATCAAGAATAAAAATTCAAAACATATACAGAAAAAGAAAAAGCTGATATTACCCGAAGCGTAACATTGACCTGGAAATGTTAATAAACTTTTAATATAAAGTCATCATTAAATAATATATGGTACTAGATATAATAATATGGTTACATAATAGATTTATAATAAAATTTTACATATTTTTAAGGATTTTAGTATAATTATGAAGATAAATAATACATAAGGTATATGGATTTCTATTCTCACTTTTATATCAGTGAAATTTATGCCTAATTCAACACTCTTTTATTTGGTGTCATGTATATACTACACACAAATATATTATTTTATTTTAATTATTATATTTATGGGTATTCAAATATCCATTTTATGACCTATATTTCATGTGGATTATGATTAAAAATTTACCAAATCAGTAATGTATTTTTTTCTTAATTTTCCTTCTTTGAGACACATGTGATGATACGGAAATATGTTCTTCTACGATGGGTATATAATACAAATTGAAATTTTATATGGTGTATATAAATTATTTAATGATATTTTATGCTTCATTTAATGTCAATTTATTATATAGGTATTATTATTCAATTCTACCAAGTGGTAATATTTTATTCCAACAATCTCATCCTTTATCGAGATTTTTTTTGAAATATTCTTTTATTGGTGAAATTTTATGATATATCATCCAGAGAAATTATGAATTTTATTATCATATATTTATTAATTATATATTAATTTATTAGTTTCATATTACACAATTTTTTACATAATATAATTAATAAAATGTTTTTATGAAAATCTAACGTCAATTCTATCTTCAGTCAAAAATTGGTTTTATTTCAAAAATCATGTTATAAAAAAAATAAAAAATAAGTTAAAAAAATATTTTTATGATCATTTTTAATTTTTTAATGGTTTAATAGATTAATTTATAATTTTCCAAATTTATTTTAAATTAAAAATGTTTTCAAAATTGTATTGCATTTTTAAAAGAATGTTTCAATGTAGAAGAGATATTTTCCTCAAGAAATTTTTTAAAATATATTCCAAATAATTTTTCCATTTAATATAGAATCCAATGGTGTTAATCAAGCCTTTATGGAGAAATTAACCAATGGTATCATCCTTATTCTATCTCTGAATTCTTTATGTATGGATGGAATGATATTTTTGAAACCTATTTATCTTTTATTAGTTTTATGTTTATGAAGCTCTTTACTATTGATTGGGTTTTATTCTTTAGAATACCAACTTATTTTCTAGTTTTATAATTTGATGATATGATTATGAAACCAATCTATTTTACACATTTAATAAAATAATTTCATGTTTATGACACTCACATCATTTCAAGGGTTGTGATATGACTGTTTATGGTCGTGTGAAACATTTATGTGTGATTTCATTAGGATATTCATAAGAAATATATCTCCATCCTATATATTGGGTAAATATTTATATATCATGATATAGACATGACCATAATGCAGAGTAAAATTGTTTCTATAAAGTACTCAATTTTCTAAGATGATATTGGGAGAGAACCTTAACTATTAGGATAGACATGTGATGAACCATGAAAACGAAGATGGTATTGGAAGTGAACCCATACTACTAAGATGGCCTTTTATGAAATTCCATTAATACTATGGATATCATTTAATATTCTTATGTGTCTACCAAAATTCCATTTCTTATTCATGTTTTAGTCATTCATGGATTATTATCTCTATTCCAATCTGATTAATTTCTTATAAACTAGCAATATTTATTCCATGAATCATGTTTAAGATATTTTTTATTTTGGATATGAGGTTCTAATTTCATGATCATGTTATCATACCTTACTCTCATGTTTATGCTTACATAAATATTTTGTTTACCCTTACTAAGAATCTGTGATCAACCCATTTTTATGATTATTTTTCCCATGTTATTAAGGTATGTATTATATATAATGTGTCTTAAAAGCTTGGTAGTCTTGAAGAACCATGTGGTAGATAAGGTCGCTCATTTATGTACCCGTGTTTATATTTCTAGAATTCCAAAGTCACTATACTAATACGGTCATTGTGAGTCTATTTTTTTAATGTAGTATGTATTATACAAATATAAAGTAATGTTAATGTTTGAAAATAGAGGTTATCTATAGTTGGAATCATATAAATAGTTTAATTAAACAATGAAATATAGTATGTAAAAAACCATAATTATAACCCTAATAACATATTCAAGGATAAGTATAAGGATACAAAAAAGTATAGAGAAATTTTTTGGAATTTTGGTAAAGGGTTGATTTATTGTTTTCATATTAATAAGTTATTATATTGATATTACATGTTGATGTAGATCTATAATATATTTTCATAGTGGAAACAATCATGAACATTTAATATTTATAAAGAATTGATCAGGGACTGGTGTATGAAAACAAGCCTTGGCACACCTAGAGGATTTTATTAAGAAATTCAAAAACTCTTCCTAAACTTTCATTAATAATTTATATAGATGTCAGATATGTATGAGCGATGAAAAAAATATGGTGCCATATATTATAAAAGGTGTCCTAATTTAGACAACCTATATGTATTTTTTCATGATTATGTGTTTTCTTGCTATGAATATTGATTCTTTATGATTTTTGGTAATATTCAGGTGATAGAACAAAAAGGAGTAATATCAATACATTGTGTGAGGGAAAATAAAATTATTTTTATCATAAGAATCAACATTCTATGGGATTTAGAATAAAACATTTCCTTGTTATTGTCACCCAACATTCTCAAGATATGAATAATGTTGAACTTAAAATGAGAAACAAAGGGAATAACATTCTGTTATCTCCTTCATGAGGAAACATACACCTTTATATGTTGGGTCTTATGATCTACTTATTTATGAATATTGAATAAGTACCACTGAAACGATATTATACATTCTCCAGTGATGGAACATGGGAAGGCCATTCTGGATTTTTATTAGCTAAAAGGTAATGCAGACTAGTGGTGGACTCTTATAATGGATATGTAGAAGCAAGATGAAAATGAATTCGAGTATTATGAATTGATTATAAAATTATTTTCCAATAAGTAAATTTCTTAAATTATTCATTCAGTGATATAGAAATAGTACCTTGAGATAAAGAAAAGGGACGATGAATCTATTGGTACCTATGTGGATAAATTCCCAAGGATTTTGAGGTACACTTTTGTAATTATCAAACAATCTTAAATTAATTTTGATAGACTCGACACTGTATTAAATACAAGTATTATAATGTAATTGTCTAAAAGATAGATTATAATATTTGAATAGATTAGAAATTTGGAAATAATATAATAATTGTAGGTTGGTATTATATTTCAAAGACGTGGATTTTTAAAAACAAAGAAGAGTAGGTTTAAAAGAAAATATAAATCCAATGAATAGAAGAAGATGATATTTTATTTATGATATATATGTGGAATGAATCATGGAGGTAGTTATTGTAAGTTGGGTAATAAACATTTAAATTTGATATGGAAGTTAATTTACCATTTTATTGCTGAAGTGATTGGATTAATTCATATATCAATGTGAATGGGGAAAAAACTAAACAAATGAACCTCACCCTCTTCAGTGTTTTATGTGTTAGGAGAATGGACATTTTTCTAACTAGTTTCCAAAATTGAGGGTAAGTGATGATGATCAACATTGAAAACCTCTAAAATAAAGGGACAAGGGGAAATCTCATTTGATCACAATTTCTAATATGGGGTGAGATAATTATGTGGTGAAAGGTATGCTTACCATCTACTATTGAGCTACCAATGTGTTATTTGATTCACGATCTACACACCCTATTATATAAAATGAATTTTAAAAGTGTATTATGATTCCAAAAAAATTATTATATGTGTAATTATTAGTGAAAAACCTTAATGGTATGATGATTTCATCTCATGATTATCATTCCTATACAGTTAATGTTTTTGGGAATGTGCCTTCAGCATATATTTTCATTATTACTTTAGTTTAATTTCATGACATCATTGGCATGGATTTAATTACTCTTGATTAATCCCATCTCAATTATCTAGTAATTGATTTTATATTTGATATTTCGAACATGATCATCTATCATGGTGATTATTAAGTATGAGAATCCTATGAATAATACATCCGGTTTGTGGGTCTTAATCCCCATTCATGAGGGATGTTATTATCAAATGGTTGGGAGAAAGTAGATATTGAGGATAAATATTTGGTTCATTCAATTTTGAATTAATTTCTTATAGAGTTTCCTATCCATCAACAAAAACATCAGGTTTAGTTCCCAATATAGATCATACCAAGTTCCATTACAATTTCAAAGACTCGCTATAGAATTCCCCAAATTTAGTTTCAGTAATTGAATAAGAAACACCATGAAATTATGGACTCATGATTCATTTGGCCTAGTGTTACAAATTGGGTTACATTATTCATTTTTTTAATAGAATAAAAATAAGTGTGACTTTGTAATGGTTATAGGGAGTTGAACAAGATCACGATCAAGAAAAAGTATCCTCTTCCACACAGTGATGAGTTTTTTGATAAACTACATGAAACTAAATACTTTTCAAAGATTAACCTCCATTCTGGATATCCTAAATTGAGGGTCACTAAATTAGATATACCAATAATGGTATTTTGTACAAGTTATGGACTCTAGGAATACATTGTGATTCCATATGGCCTTATTAATTATCCCTGCAAATTCATGTATTTTTTAAATAGATTATTTATAGATTAACTTGGTATGCTTTTAGTAATACTTATAGATGATATTATTATCTTTTCAAAGGGAAAGGAAGAGAATAGAGACCACCTAATAATTGCAATAAATACCCTAAGGATGTATAAGATGTATGAAATGTATACTATGTTTGAATTGTTTATTCAAAAGGTTTAATTTTTGGGCGACATAATCTTAATATATGGTAATGAAGTAGATCGATCAAAGATGGAGTTAATTGAATGTTGGCCTAAACCAACCATGGTGTCTGAGATCCACATTTTTCTTAGTTTTTAATGATTTTATTGATTGTGTTTGAATAATTTGACATGTAAATATAATCTTATAACCATGTTTACTTATAACGGTGCCATGTTCCTACAGACATTATAATGTATGGAAAATTTCATGTATCAAAAGAGAAGGTTAGTCATCACACCTATGATTAAATTATAATATTGTAGAGAAGCATCTGAATTATATAGTGATGCATCTTGGAAGGTATTCAGATGTTTTCTTATAGGTAATATAATGGTAATCTACTATTCCTAATGAAAACTGAAGAATCACAAGAAAATTACCCAACACATTATTTGGGGTTAGATGTAGTGAATTTTAATTAAACATATAGAGAAATTATCTTTATAGAGAAAAGTATGATATATATATATATACTGATCATAAAATTATAAAATATAATTTCACATTGAAGGAGTTGAAAGATGGACCAAAGAATATTGATAAAAATTCTAATGAAATATTACTACTCTATACATCCACCCCTAGGAAAGAGATCTAGGTGGATGATGATTTGAGTCGAAAAAATAATGCTAGAATATCTATGATCTGGATTTGAAAAGTTCTAATTTTTAGTATTTTCAGAGGATAAATCTAGAAATATTGAATGAATGGAAAGAATTTTATCTTTCTCAATTGAATGTTCAACCCTCTATCCAATTAATCATTATAGAGGAAAAAAAATTTTAGAGATAAAAAAATAATTTTCCAAATGTTTTTGTGTTTTATATTAATCAATATAAAATTATAAGGCTTTCTAATCATATATATGTTACCTACGTACAATATTTTAAGAAGGTTCTAGTAGTGGAAGCTCGTAGTTCATCATTATCTATTCATCATAGATCTACAAATATGTATATATATTTTAAAGAATACTTTTGGAGGGATCAAATAAACAGTGATATCGCAGGGTTTATATGTTAATGCTTGGTATTTTAGAAAGGTAAGGATGAAAGGAAAAATTCAAAGGGTATATTTCATCTATTACCTAAACCAGAATAGAAATATGAGAACATCACTATTGAATTTTTTGTCAGACTCCCCAAAAACAATTATGGGTTTAATTCTATATGGGTGGAAGTGAATCTCATTAAAATGATAGCACACTTAATTTATATTACAATAGACTTCTATCAAGATCATATTTTTGGGATATACATTAATAAAGTTGTACATTTACATGGAGTGACCCACTCCGTTGAATATCATTAGGATATAAGGATTACCTCAATGTTCTGGAAGCGTCTTCAGTAAGAACATGACATTGAATTGAGTAAAAAACACTAATTTTCATCCAAAAATGTATGCTCAGTCTGAAAAGAAAATTTAAACCATATATGTCATGTTGATATCTTTTTATCTGATTAAAAATGTGTTTGGGATCAACACCTTCGTATTTTTTAATTTTCTTACAGTAATAGAATTCAATCAAGAGTTCATAAGGCTCATTATGAATCCCTATATGGGAAGAAATGTTGTGCTCCAATGTACTGAGATGATGTTTGAGAAATAAATCTATTTGGACATGAGATAACTGAAGAAATGGAAAAGATGGAAAAATTCATTTAGCTGCACATCAAGGAATCTCAATGTTAGAAGAAATGTTATGTGGATAACCTTCAACATGATATAGAATTTGAATTTCGTGATAAGGTTTTTCTCTGAATATATCCCTTGAATAAAGTTATGATATTTATAAGGAAAGGGAAACTAATCCCTAGGTATATTGGACCCTTTAAAATTCTTGATCATATTATGATGAAAACCATTCACTTGGAACATTCTACATATCTCTCTTGATCCTATGATGTGTTCCATGTTTCTATTATGAGGAATTACATACCTAACACTTTATATGTACTTATAATTATAGTCATACCAATTAAGTTGGATCTTTATTATGAGAATAATCCAATTGAAATTATTTACCATAGGGAGAAATTTATATGGAAAAAGAAATCTCACCTGATCAATGTTTAGTGGATAAATCAGCAGTTATATGAAGCTATCTGTGAACTTAAGGATATGATGGGGTGTAGAATCCATGTTTTTATGTCAAAATGACTAATTTTGGGGGTGAAATTCATTTTATGTGTGAAATAATGTATAACATTGATTTTTATTATTTTTTATGAATACATTAATTTTCATTTATGTCTTGAATTGTACACTACACTAATTAAAGAATTATATATATGATATATTATTTTAATCTTGTTATATATACAGCACCAACTTGAAATCCTTTAAACATATTACTGAGTTTATTTAAAGAAAATTTTATTATATTAATTAATTGAATGATATTATTATAAAATAGTCATTAATCATAGTAATATCAGTAGAAATAACTACATTTAAAATATAATTTATAATGTATTGATATAAATAAATCATATCAATAATAAGATATAAAATTCTTAAAAATAACTTTATATGTTCTAAAATATTAATTTCCTATAATAAGTTCTATAACCAATAATAAAATTAATTTGATAAAATGACCTTCATTTTATATTAATTTCAAAAGGATATAGTATTTCTTATGTACTTATATGAACAATAAAAAAATTAATTTTTAAAAATTTTTGAAATTTAATTTGATAAAATATACATAATATTTAATTTATAATTAATTATCTTATGTGAATTTTTGATATTTATCACAAAGACGTCATTTTTGGATGAATAGTGAACAATAAAGAATTTTAATTCATAACTGTATTTTCATATAATTTATTTATATTATTAAATTATATATTAATTTATATTTACATTTTAATTATATAAATATTACATCAACTAATCCAATTTATCCCATTGGAACTAATTTCACATTGAAATTGGATATACAAATACCCCAAACTCAAAACAAATCCTAAAAAACCCGTCGTCGCGACACATCTCTGGGTTAATTTCAAATTAATTGCTACCACTTATATGATTGAAATATTAATAAATGGATTGAATATTTGGAATTAAATTAATTTATATTTTTTAAATAGTTTAAATTATTTTATTATAAAAAATATTACTAAAACTGATTGAAATTAATTACAATGATCAAGAGAAAATTTGATTAACAAATTACTAAACCTTACACATAAATAAAAAATGACATATATACGTGGAAAAAATACAAAGGATGTTCATATTTCCACCCTATAAACAATTTAATTAAAATGGGACTATTATGGAAGCCACTTTTTATGGTAAAACTATGGTTGAAATTCCCTTTTCAAAAGATTTCAAGAATGATACTCCTCCTACACTATAAAAAAGAACTCACACCTACCAATTGTTCATGACCATAATGAAATCTGGATCTCAAAAAATGTGCTAAAAAAAGATTAAAAATTACTCTAATAATCTTTTTATCCTCTATTTAAACATAAATCCATCCATCAAAGCCCTTTGGTGAAAACGAAAAGGAGTTACCCAAAGAAAAGGTAACATCATCTTTAAGGTCCATTGATTGATTTTCATTCTCCACCCACCCGAGACATATTATTATATGATTATATAATAACCATAGTATCCTAAATATCAATAAATAATTTTATTCTACATATTCTTCCTACACACAAACAAACTTCTATCTAATGGGAAAAAACATACCGTTCTTCTGAATGGAAAACTGTAGCCCCACGAAATGATGTTGTTTAATTTTCCTTTACCACCCCTAATGGTCAAAAATTATGATGAAAAATATATTTATATATTATATATATGTGTGTGTGATATTTATGAGTTATTTATACTTCTGTGATTATTACATAAAACATATGTTCATTCATTCCATTGTGGGTAAGTAGGATAACATTGTTTGTGGACGTGTGGACTACAACCCCCCCCCCCAAAGCAATGTGATTCGCCCAAACATTACATGGAATGTATTGATGATGAGTTTAGTAAAGTTATATGATATATATGACATAATAATAATATTTCAAAGAGATTATTTATATATATATACATATCTCATTTTATTTTTTCTTTTAGCACAACAATAAAAGGGAAACAGTATTCACGCGTATGTATAACCTACTATCTCCATGAATAGTCTATTTCATTTCAAATTTTCTTATTTTATATATTTTTAAAAATAAATATATAGTGAATATATATATATATATAATATTTATATCATGTTTTACATTATGGAAATAATTCTATCATGATATATGTAATATGATCTAGAAATATAATTCAAAACATGTTTGAAAAAAAATGAAGCAAATAATAACCATAGTGTAGAATTGACATATAATTGTTAATAAATAGTTAATATAAAGTCATTATAAAAAAATATATGAAATTAGATATAATAATATTGTTATATAATATATTTATAAAAATATTTTATTTATTAAACGTGACGTTTTTATGAGTATGAATAGATTCAATATAGAAGGTAAGGTGATTTCTAGTATCACTTTTATTTCTGTGAAATGTATGACTTATTCACTACTCATTTCTTTTTTTGTGGTGTAAGTACATCTCATGAATATATTATATTTTATTATCATTGAATATATTTTTATATAAATATAAATTTAATGATATATCTTTAATAGTGATTATGTTTTATATTTTACCAAATCAGAAAAGTAATTTTGTCTCAATTTTCGTACTTTGAGACACATGCCATGATATGAAACTATGTCCTTCTAAGAGTTTTATACACTATCATTTCAAATTTTATATAATTAATATTTTTAGTTTTATTATATTTTATGTTTCATTTTATATCTTTTTCTAATATGGGGAGCATGATTTAAAGATAACAATGGATAAGTGTTTATTGTAACAATCCCATCATTTATCTGGATTATTTATGATTATGATTTCATTGATGAAATATTAAGACCTATCATTCATTTAAAATAATAAATTATAGTCTCCTATGGTTATTAATAACATAATAATTTATTATTACCATTTCCCACTCTTTTTTACTTAATATAATTAATAAAATATTTTTAATAAAACATTTACTCATTTCTCTCCTTAGAAAACTGTTTTATTTCATAAACCATGTCCTAAATAAATTTACTTTTTTAAAAAAACTGGACATTAATAACATTTTCAAGGAAAAATAATCTAAATTTTTTTATGTTATCGAAATGTCGTTTATATGTTTTTGAAATCTACTTTTTATGATTTTTTTTTAAAATTTTCAAAAATTATTTTTCAATTGAGAAATGATATTATCCTCATGAAATGTTTTTAAAAGATATTTTCAAATTATTTTTCATTTATGATGAGATTCATTGGTGTAAATCAGGATTTTATATAGAAAATATCCAAATGTTCCATTCATATTGTCATATAAATGAAATATTTTAAAGTTATTTTCCATTAAATTTCCTTTAATGCATTGTTTTGGGGGGGGGGGGGGGGTTTCCAATGGTTTTATGGAGGAATATGTGAGTTTTCATGAATTGGTCCAAACTGTGAGCCCAATTCCAGATTTAAAAAGAATTTTTTTTTATTTTATAACTTTTTCATTTTTTAATAATTTTCACTCATTCCAACTCCTAAATTTCTTCCCCTAATATATTAAGTCCACCAAGTCAATTTGGGGCCTCTAGAAATCCATAACCAATGTTTAATGGTGTTTTTATTTAAGGGGTTGGGCCTGCCTGAAAGCCCAATTCTAGTTTTAAAATTATATTTTGTTTTTTTATAACATATTCAATTTTTTGGATGTTTCAGTGATTATAAGTCTTCTCCAAGACCATTGAACCCAGATACGTGTCTAAACTCTCTCCCCCCTCTTCGGAGCTCTGGTTCATCGCGAATTATTGCAGAACTCCACATGGTTTCTCAAATCATCCATATTTGTAGTGGTAACTTCTTTATTTCATAACTCTCCCAATTCTTAATATTTTTCCTCCATTACAGTTCCTAAATTTTTTACTGATTCTTTTTCAAAAGAAACTTGAATTGTGTCTATTTTAAATTTCAGATACTATTTTTTTCGAGTGATTACGTTAAGATATTTCATGTAAGTGATTCCATTTACTTCCTCATTCAAATGGACTAGAGTTTCATTCAATTTGACTAGGGATTCTTCCCTTTTTCTTGAATTACCAAATTTCTAGAGGGTAGGGTTTCAAACCTAGGGTTTATCGTTGGGTTTTCTTGGTATTTTATTGTGGATTTAGGTTTGATCTAGGTCCCTCTAGGGGCGTTGGTGGTACGATTTTATTTTTGCATAAAGGATTCAAGGTTTTAACTAATTTGGTAGGTGATCCCATTGTGAAAGAAATTTTTGTGACTTAGATTTCTGTGTTTATGGTATTTTAATGTTTATTACATTTTATGTCTTCTACAAAAAAATTGGTTTTTTTGAATTTATAAAGAAAATGAAATTTAACTACCAATTTTTGGTGAAATTGGGGGTTTTTTCATAAAAATATTTTATTGGTTCATTTGGGAGTGTCCTATAATTACATAGTTTATTTTATTGAATTTTATTAGGATTTTAAATCATGTTTTATTGTTTATTCGTTTTTGTTATCTTGCGAAGGGTTGATTAAATCTTGTATGGGATGCAAATGGGATTAAAGTGTCCTATTTGTGTGAAAATGGGCATTTTTAAAGGATATTTCTTCTTGGTTAAAATGGAGCTGCCCCATAACTGATTTTTTGGTTTCATTAAAGGTTATTGAACTGAAATTTTGTTTTTGTGACTTACAAGTGTTCATATAGTGTGAAATGTGGCTATTTCATTGAATTTTGGGTGCCAAATAATGTGATATTTTGAGAGGTTATTTTATTAAAAATCTAAGTGTTTTGTTGCATGTGATAAGTGGTATAAAATTTGATAGCTACTATATTGGTTGTGTTTGACCAGTAATGGTGTTTTATATGAAATTTTATTTATTTTTCATTCTGAAATTTATTGAGCACAAAAGGGGATTCCCTAGTACCTAGGTGGGGAAGATTTGTAGTAACACAACTAATGGACCAGATGAGTTTTGTCCATGTTTCACTTAGAATTTTGATAATGAACTCTAACTAAACTATGTGGATTATTATTGGGGACTAATAGGTTATGGTTATGTTCTCTACTAGTGGCTCATGCATGAGAACAGAATTTTCAATGGTTACTTTACATTGAGATTCGGGGTACATAGGGCCCAAGACAACCTAGTACCGAGGGGTGTTCCCAATGTTGCTACTCATTGGATTTTTAGTATTTAACCATCTGTTAGGGCATGTTTGGAAGTAAATTACAGTATCTAACCTTTCTATTTAAATTCATGAACATTCTGAAATTTTTTGATTGAAACCTATTTTCAAATTAAAGTTACAATTCATGGAATTATAACACTTCTCTTACTTGCCTATTAATGATGCTTTCTTTTTCACATTGTATTGCATGATTTTTGGAATCATTGTGTGGTATCCTATTGGGATTAGTATCACACCCTACTTACACCCCTTGGGTGTAAGTATACTTGGTTATGTTTGACTTAGGTAAAGGAAATACTAACGGTGATGGCGGTTCAGGGAGTTAGTTCTTATCCTTGGTGCGGAGTTGTGTAGATGGCTTGTAGGTGATTACCTCTTGTCATGTGGAGTCCTTGGGGCTGTCTTGCTGCTATATTTATTTGTATTTGGACCTCTTTTATTTTCATTAAACCAATGTATTCTGTTCTGGTTTTTGGTTAAGACTTGTTTGGCTAAAAAATTTCAGATTTATACTATAGATTGTTTTATTGTTCTTAGGACCAATAGGGGCCTATATACACAGAGAGGGGGGGGTGAATGAGGGTATGGATTTTCTTTTTCAAAGTTATTCCTACCCCACTACATCTTGATCTCTTTTTTACAAGGGTCACTTTGTTTTCACTTGTGTGTTTATTATGATCACTTATTTTCTTCATTATCTGATGATGATGCTTTAAATGAAATTCATGGAAGTAAGAAGGTAGACACATAAATTTTTACTTGGATCATCGTCACTGGGCTACATCCAAGTAGCATACCCCGACAATTTTTCAGTCATACCAAATTCCACTAAACTACACTAGTCGTGGACACAAAGTTCGGGCACAGTCACTCTATCCTTGGTTTACTGCCTTTACAAGGTTTAGGGTCATCTCACTGCTTTCCCAAGGGTCACTCCCTATTTCTTTCTCTATGGATCACTACCGGTGGAGAGGATCACCTTCTTTATCTTAATTTGCTCACTGCTCTAGAAAAAATCCACTCAAAGTTTATAGACATGTAGGTATCTTCATTTTCATGAAGTAATGCATCTTTCTCTTCATGTAGAAGCTTTGTTGATGTCCAACATTCACCCGTAGATGAATATATCTTTGCACCAAAAGAAGCGGGAAAACATCCAACTTCCACGCAGCACGAAAACACTACTGGAAAATCAACCTTACATGGCATGCAAGTCTACTCTGGCATGCATGTATCAGCTCGCAATTCACAACTGGCGTGCAAGTCTACCTCAACCACTTGCGTGACACAAGATTATTCAACTCCGAACATGTGCAACTCACTTCCTTCCTCACCTAAACCACCTCAGGCGAGAAACTCACACTTGGCATGCAACTTCCTATTCTGGCATGCAAGTCCCACTTTCGCGGCACACCACCACTTTTGCTACTTCCACACTTAAGCGACGTGAGCTCTAATTTCTCAATGTTTTGAACTCTAGTGAGAAATGAGAAGGGGTGCTCTAGTATTTATTGGCATTTTGAATACCCTACTTGACGGCGCGCAAGTCACCCCTCGACACGCAAGTTTTGGCACACAAGTCTTCTTTCCTCCTAGACACTTGAGCGACCAAACCAAATACCTACGCAACCCTCTTTCTTTTTCCATATTTTGATCTTCTGATTTTGAAAGAAAACAGGCACGCATGTTCCCAAGCCTTCTAGGCATTGGCGCATAAGTCCTTTCTCTTGGCGCGCAAGTCACATGCGCGACCTAACTCAATACTTGAATGAACCTTATCCCTTTGCCATATTTTGATGATATGATATTGAAAAACATATGGAGCACAAATTTTCAATCCATCATGTACATGGCGTGCTAGTCCCTTTTCCAAAAACCACTTGTCTTCATTTGTCTATTTGCAGGCCCAAAAATTTGGAAAACACTGGGAAACGACACCATCTTGTATCTGTTCATTTTGTACCTCCTCCAGATCATCCATTCCTTTGTCGATGTTCTTGAATCAAACATGGATTGTTGACCACAGCTCATGAACTCAAAATTCCACCATTATGTCCCCTTTGTCAAAAAATTTGTATGTCATGGTTTTCATTGTCAACAATCACAACACAGATGTTCACTTTGTCAACAAACACAATCACCTCAAACATAATTCAATGAGGCCTTGTGGGATTTTTACCCATCTAATTTGTTTTGCTTTCATACTCAGGTAAATCGTTCCCAAACCTAAATTAATGATACCTGAGAACTTGTTCCAGCACGTGGGGATAGGGAACGCCCTTCGGGCCTTATCACGGGATAGGTTTGGTGCCAATATTGGTGGCAACCAGATTTGGTTCGTGACAAAATGGTATAATAGGGGGTTAAAGTTTTTGGGTTATATTGCTATTTTGGGTTGAGTCGGGATAGACAGGAGCTAGGAAAATCGGGGCTTGGGGTTTTGGTTGTGAGTAGGTTGCCTGGCCCGCACCTCTCATGGAAGACCTTGAGTCTCCACGGGATGTTGGAATTTACAGATTGACTTCACTTCTAGGTGAGACATGTGGGCTACAGACCACATGTGGACATCAAGCGAATGTGGAGTAGTTGTTTCTTTTATTTAGGAAATGTGTTTATTTTATTTATATTTTATGTATATGATTAAAATTTTCATAATTGTGGTATTGACTATTGTTTTGTTACTGTTTAATTTTATAGAAACATGACTCCCTAGAAAGATCCCACGAACCCACATGGGGAAGCTAGAAAGAGTTCTCCCACCCCGATTGATCAGAAGCTCGTGGAGGCTATGGTTCGGGCTATCCAAGCATTGGTACAGGGACCAGCTCTTGCTCTTATTCATGTTATGGCAGAAGAGACAGATCCTAGAAAAGATAAAACACAAGAGTTTCTAAAAAACAAGCCTCCTACCTTTCGAGGTAGCTCAGAACCCCAGGAAGTAGAATAATGGTTCAATAATATCAAGCATATGTTTGAGTTCCCGGAAACTCTAGAGGAGCTCAGGGTGAAGTGTGACTCCTTTCTGTTGGAGGGTCCCAACCGTAAGTGGTGGGAGTCAGTGCTTTACGCTGGGAAGAATGAGAAGATGCACTGGGGAGATTTCATGGTTGTCATCACTGAACAGTACTGCCCTGAGGTGTTGTCTTATGATAGGTCTACAGAGTTCATAGATCTTTTTTAGGGGAATCAATTTGTGATAGAGTATGCAATCTGTTTAACTGAGTTTGTTCAGAATGCTCCAGAAATTGTCTCTAATTAGCAGGCGAAGGCCCAGAGGTTCGAGAAAGTCTTGCGACCAAATATATACTCCCATGTGTTCTTGTTTAAGCTAAGGACCTATGCTGAGGTCATTGATCGAGCATGAATTGTGGATATTGAATGGAAAGGCAGGGCTGGTTTCTATGGTGCAGTATCACCAGTGGGTAGTGGAAGATCCTTAGAGAAAAAAGTAAACGGGGTGATCATGTGATGAAAGGAGGTGGAAGTTCAGTCCACTCCTCCAAGAAGTTTTCTTTTGTGGCTTCTGATGCGTGATCGGTCATGTTCCACCATTGTGGGAATCTTGGTCATATCCGACCAGCTTGTCCACTTCCTCCGAAGCCTTATTACTAGTGTGGAGGTATGGGGAATTTGCAGCACTTCTGTGGTGTGGCACATCCACTCCCATGTGGGGAAGGGTCAGTGGCTATAAGAGGAGTGCCAGCACAGTCCGATCCATCAAGGATTGGGGGATCTATATTTGGAGGTCATGGTGGTAGGGCTGGATCATCTTCTAGGAAGATCCAGTTTAGGGCCCAGCCATAGACTAGCGGTCATCCTCAGGAAGATACTTGACATCTCCATGTAGTGGATCAGGAACCAGCAGGATCAGAGGTGGGACCGTCAATAGTTTTAGGTACCGTTTTGATTTCAACTTCTATAGATGTTGTTCTTTTTGATACTGGTGCCTCTATTTCATTCATTTTTTCTCATTTTGTGGACATGCTGAATTTTCCAACTGATTTAATATCTTTCGTGATTGGGTTGGTGACATCGCTGGGAAAGAAGGATCAGGGTCTTAGGTGCCTGCCGTGAGCGCTTTCTGTGTCATGGGTCGAGATGGAGTGGGACCTATTGGTATTAGATATGGACCTTTTTGATTTCATATTCGGGATGGATTGGCTAGTACACTTCCAGGGACACATCAATTGCTACCGACGGTGTGTGAGTTCCACAGAACCTGATGGGAGTCGTTAGGTTTTTCATAGAGAATGGGATCCTTGGTCAGGTAGCACATGGAATCCACTCCCAGAGTTGGGAAGCATTATCTTACAGTTATCATAGCTCATGCTAGAGGATGGTATTTCCCCTGATGGTTCACTACCTCATGTAGTGAATGAGTTTCCAGAGGTATTCCTGGATGATTTGTCATGTTTTTCCTAGTGAGGGATGTGGAGTTTTCGATTGATCTAGAACCAAGAACACAAGAGATATCTCTTCCCTCTTATCGCATGGCCCCCACCGAGCTGATGGAATTAATGATACAGTTGGACGACTTAGAATCCCAAGGATTCATTTGCCCGAGCATCTCTCTTTAGGCCTCTCCTGTGTTGTTTGAGAAAAAGGTTGATTAATCCCTCCGGTTGTGCATTGACTACTAGAAGTTGAATAAGGTAAAAATTAAGAATAAATACCCTTTGACCCAAATATTTGATTTGTTCAATTAGTTGAAGGGGGAAATGTGGTTCTCAAAGATATACCTACGTTCGAGGCATCATCAACTTCGGGTGAAAGAGTCAGATATCCCAAAGACAGCCTTTCGAAGCAGGTACGACCAATTTGAGTATTTGGTCATGCCCTTTTGATTGACCAATGCTCTAGTAATCTTTATGGAACTCATGAATAGAGTGTTTCATCAGTACCTCGATTCCTTTGGTGTGGTGTTCATGGATGGAATTCTGGTATACTCTAGCTCTGAGGAGGAACACGAACATCACTTAAGGATCGTTTTGGGTACATTACAAGTTCACCACCTCTATGAAAAGTTGTCAAAGTGCACTTTATGGATCAGGGAGGTGATATTTCTGGGGCATGTGATCTCAGATCATGGTGTTTCAGTGGACCCTGAGAAAATTAGTGCGGTCATGTCATGGGAGAAACCGAAGAATGTGTTCGAGATCAGGAGTTTCCTTGGATTGGTTGGTTATTACAGGAGATTCGTTTGGGATTTCGCTTTACTTGCTTCACCGATGACTGCCCTCACCCAGAAAGGGGTGATGTTTGTATGGGGTCCAGAATGCCAGACATCATTCGAGGAGCTGAAGAGGCGGTTGACTACCGCCCCTATGCTGATTTTTTCAGAGCCTAGAAATAGATATGTGGTCTATTGTGATGATTCAGGTATGGTTCTTGTGTGCGTGCTTATGAAGGATGATCACGTGGTCACGTATGGATCTCGTAAACATTGACTACATGAAAAGAATGTCCTGACCCATGACATTGAGTTGGCAGCAGTGATGCATGCCTTGAATACATGGCATCACTATCTCTTTTGGGAGAAGTTTTTGGTCTACTCTGATCACAAAATCATGGCTTATATCTTCTCAAAGAAGGACCTCAACATGAGGTAGCGTCGCTGGATCGAGTACTTGCCAGGGTTTGAATTTGACATTATCTGTACCCCAGGCAAGGGTAATGTAGTGGCCAATGCCTTGAGCAGAAGGGTTACTTTGAAGGCATTGATGAAGTCTAGTGATGAGTTGGCATTGATGGGGCTCTTTTCTCAGATGGATTTGGAGACCAGGAAACATAGTGGATTGGAATTCTTAGCGAGAATCTAGTTGAATCATTCTCTGTTGGAGTTGATTTACCGGGAACAACCCAGTGATGAACTTTTTCAGTGGTCGAAGATGTTTCTTCATGGTGGGGATACATCCTCTGATTGGTCATCGTCTCCCAGGGGAATATTGTGATTCAAGGGTCGTTCAGTAGTGTCATTATCTCTACAGAATGTGGTGATGCAGGATAGAAACCAGTCTCAGTGGGCTGTCCATCCGGGTTCCATTAAGATGTATTATGAAGTTTGTTGATAGTTTTGGTGTCTGGGTATGATACGGGACAAATCAGACATTGTTTCGAGATGCTACATGTGCCAGTAGGTGAAAGCATAGAACCAAAGGCCCTCCGGGTTTCTCTAGCCATTACCCGTTTCTACCTGGAAGTGGGATGAGGTTGTTATAGACTTCATTGTTGGTTTACTGCATACACCTAGGGGTAAGAATTCCATTTGGGTGGTGATTGATCGTCTGACCAAATCCAACCCCTTTATTCCGATCATAGATATATCTAAAGTGGATGAGTTGGGCCGTTTGTATCTTAAGGAGGTGGCGAGACTCCATGGTGTTCCATCAATAGTTGTCTTAGGTAGAGACCTCTGTTTCAATTCTTGGTTCTGGAAAGGACTTAAGAAGGCCTTGGGGTCTCAGATTAAGATGAGCACAATATACCATCTTTAGATGGATGGTCAGACAGAGCGAGAAAATCAGATATTGGAGGACATGCTTCATGCCTTTGTATTAGACTTTTGAGGTTCCTGGGATAACCATTTGGTATTAGTTAAGTTTTCATATAATAAGATCTACCAATCCTCAATTCAAATGGCTCCTATTGAGGTGCTCTATGGTCAGCCTTGTTGTTCCCCCCTATGTTGGTCTGAGATAGGAGAGACTTCACTGTTGGGGCCGAGCTTTGTGCAGGAGACATATGAGAAGGTCAAGTTCATCATGAAATGGATATTGAAAGCTCAGAGTTTTCATAAATCATATGTTGACCAGAGGTGTCGAGACCTAGATTTTTCTTGTGGGTGACAGGGTATTCTGGAAAGTGGCCCCTCGTCTGGGCCATCGTCGATTGGGGAAGAAAGGTAAGATAATGTCACGGTATTTAGGTCCCTTTAAGATCACCAAGAATATTGGAAAGGTGGCATACATGTTGTATTTACCTTCTCAGTTGACATCCATCCATGATGTCTTCCATGTCTCCCAGTTAAATAAATACAACCTGGATCCATCCCATGTGCTGAGTTGGGAAGAACTGGAGTTAGAGCATGACTTGTCTGTTATTGAGCAGCCGGTGAAAATAGTGGACTCCCAAATGAAGGTTATTCAAGGAAAGTCCCTTCCATTGGTCTGAGTTCGTTGGAAACATGGTAAGGATACACATGAGACATTATAGTAGAAGTCATGGGTTGAGGAAGAGTATCCATTCCTGTTTTCTGATCAAGATTCAGGTTGACGTTCCGGGACGGAATGTTTTAATGGTTGAGATAATTGTCATATACATGACATATTTTAAAGGTATTTTTCATTTAATTTCCATTGATGCATTTTTTGGGGGGTCCCCAATGGTTTTATGGTGGAATAGGTGATTTTTCTTGAATTGGGAAAAACTGTGAGCCCAATTCCATATTTGAAATTAAATTTTGTTCCGTTTATAACATTTTCATTTTTTAATATTTTTCACACATTCCAACTCCTAAATGTCCTCCCATGATATATTAACACCACCAAGTCAATTTGGGTCCTTTATAAATCCTTAACCAATGTTTATTGGGGTTTGTATTTAAGGGGTCCAGCCTTCTCGAAAGCCCAATTCCAGTTTTAAAATCATATTTTTTTAACATTTTCAATATTTGGGATTTATTGGTGATTCCATGTCCCCCCCCAAGCCCATTGAACCCAGACACGCATCTAAACTCTCTTCCCCCTCTTTGGAGCTCTGGTTCATCGTGAATTGGTGCAGAAATCAATATAGTTCCTCAAATCATCTAGATATGAAGAGGTAAACTATTTCTTTCATAACTCTCTCAATTATTAATATTTTTCCACCATTACAGTACCTAAATATCCTATTGATTCTTTTTAAAACGAACCTATAATTGTGGTTATTTTAAATTCCAGATACTATTGTTCTGGAGTGATTACTTCAACATACTTCAAGTAAGTGAGTCCATTTCATTCCTCTTTCAAATGGATTGGGGATTCATTCAATTTGACTAGGGATTCATCCCTTTTTATTGAAGTAAAAAATTTCTATAGGCTAGGGTTTTGAACCTAGGGTTTAACTATGGGTTTTCATGGTCTTTTATTGTGGATTTAGGTTTTATCTAGGTCCCTCTTGGTGTGGTGGTGGTGCGATTTGATTTTCACACAAAGGATTCAAGGTTTTCACTAATTTGGTAGGTTATTCCATTGTACATGGAATTATTGTCACCTGTCTTGCTGGTTTTATATAATTTTAATGTTTATTTCATTTTAATGTTTCTGAAAAAAAAAAAATTAGTGGCATTTATAAAGCAAATGAATTTTAAGTGCCAATTTTTGGTGAAATTGGGTGTTTTTCATACAAATCTTTTATTGATTCATTTGGGGATGTCTTATAGTTACATAGTTGATTTTATTGAATCGTATTAGGAATGAAAATCATGTTTTAAGGTTTATTCTTTTTGTTTGTTGCTGTGAAAATTTGTTTAAATGGTTGTTGGGAAGCAAATGGGCTTAAAGTGTCATGTTTGTGTGAAAATGAGGGTTTTTAAAGGATATAACTTCATGGTTCAGATGGGGCTTCTCTATAACTTAATTTTTGGTTTCATTAAAGGGAATCAAACTGAAATTTTGTTTTTTTGACTTACAATTGTTCAAATAGTGTGAAAAGTGGATATTTCAAAGAATTTTGGGTGCAAAATAATGTGATATTTTTAGAGGTTGTTTTATTAAAAATCTAAGTGTTTTGTTGCATGTTTTATGTGGTATAAAATGTCATAGATACTATATTGGTTGTTTCTGACTAGTAATTGTGTTTTATATGAAAATTGATTTATGTTTCATGGTGAAATTGATTGATCACAAAAGGGGAAGCCCGTGTACCTAGGTGGGGTGGATTTGTAGTAGTACGGCTAGTGGACTGGATGAGTTTTGTCCTTGTTTCACTTAGAATCTGGATAATGACAACTCTAACTCATCTATGTGTATTATTATTAGGTACCACTAGGTTATGGGTATTTTCCCTACAAGTGGATTGTGCACGAGAATAGATTTTTCTATGGTTACTTTACACCGTGGTATGAGATGCATGGGGCCAAAGACAACTTAGTACCGAGGGGTGTTCCCAATGTTGTTGATCATTGGATTTGTAGTATCCAACCATGTATTAGGTCGTTTTTTGGAATTAAATTACATTATATAACCTTTCTATTTAAATTCATGAACATTCTGAATTTTTTTGATTGTAAACTGTTTTCAAGTATAATTTACAATTCTTGGAATTTTAACACTGCTCTTCCTTGCCTATTAAAACTGCTTGTTTTTTCACATTATATTGCATGATATTTGGAATCATTAGGTGGTATCCTATTAGGATTAGGATCACACCATACTTACACCCCTTTGGTGTAAGTTTAGTTGGTTATTTTTGACTCAGATAAAGGAAAGGCTAAGGTTGATGGTGGTTCAGGGTGTTAGTTCCCATCCTTGGTGCGGACTTGTAGAGACGGCTTGTGGGTGATTACCCATTGTCATGTGGAGTCCATGGGGCTGTCTTGCTGCTGTATTTATTTGTATTTGGAACTCTTTTATTGTCTTTAAAACAATGTATTCAGTTATAGTTTTTGGTTAAGACTTTTTTGTCTCGAAAATCTCAGATTTATACTATGGATTGTTATAATGTGTTATGCTTTCATACTCAGGGTAAATTGTTCCCAAACATAAATTAATGATACCTGAGCACTAGTGCCAGCCCGTGGGAATAGGAAATGCCCTTCGGGCCTTGTTACGTGCTAGGTTTGGTGACAGTATTGGTGGAAACCAGATTTGGTTCGTGACACATATTCTTTTTCTAAATAAATTATGCATTAATGGAATGATGTTTATGAAAACTACTTCTCCTTTATGGGTTATATTTTTATGAAACATGTCCATATTTAATATATTTTAGTCATTTGAATCCTAGTTCCTTTCACAATTTATTCTCTAATTAATGGATTTTGAAAACAATAACTTTTCCAAAGTAAATAATATGATAACATTTTCATGACACCCATTCCATTTCATAGTTTATGATATGACTGTTTATGATCTTGTTGTACATGTACGTATGAGCTCATTTTGAAATGGGTTATAAAAATATATCATTAAAATGAATTGGGAAATTATTTATATCTCATGAGTTAGACATGGAATGGATGGGGATTTATCTATGTTTAGTGAAAGACGTTTTTCAATAAGATGGTAAGTGGAGTGAACCATGACTACAAAGATGGTCATGGGAGGGAACTATGACTACTAATATGTCATGGGTAGTGAAAACATAAAAATAAGTTCTACATTCTAGAAATTCCTTGACTAATATTGAAATAAATATATAAACTTATGTGTTTTCTATAATTCTATTTCCTATTCCTATGTCATGATTTCATGGATTAGACTCATGATTCACTAATGATTTATATATTATGAACTACCAATAATTATTCCATGATTTGGGTTTAGGATATTTTTTATTAATTGTATGATCTTCTAATTTCTTTATCAAATTAAGATATCTTATTCTCATTTTTATGTTTACATATTCCCATTGTTGTCCCTTACCGAGCATCTAAGAACACCAATTTTTAATGGTTCTTTTCCATAGTTTATTAATATATATATTCCTTATTATTTATATAAGAATAGTGAGAGTCAGGAAGAACACAATGTGAGTTGATGTAGCTCAATTAGGTACCAGTGTTAATGTTTGCATGTTTCCAAAAGCACTATACTAATAAGGTCTTTCAGAATTTGTTTGTGAAGTATATTATGTATTCCATGAATATGTTTTAATATTGTGGTTTTAAAAGAGAGGTTCTCTATATTTGTCATGTAATATAAAAATAGGATTGTTTATGTTAATTAGAAATCATTTTTTATCTCAGATCTTTTTCATTTTTCAATGCCATGGTGGTGAATTAGTTGGAAAATTTCTCCTAGGCACAACCAATTATTTATAGTTTTAGTGTTCCTCTAATAGAATCACCATTCATGAAACCTCATGTGATTTTGGATATAGATCTTGGGGCTATGGGTGTATGCTTGTTTTGGGTGACAACATTCTTGAGAAGACTTGATGTTGAATTTTATGATCTTATGGTTGGATGTTTGTTATCGTATAAGGCCTTGTATATGTTTATTTTATGATATTCTTGTTTATTATTGAAAATACATTCCTGATATGTGCATCCATGAGGGTGAGTGAATAGACCATGGGACCCATGATATATATTTTATGATGTGATTTGTGTGTATCCTTTTTAGAATTGTTCATAATATAGCTAATTTTTTGTTAGTATGATATGTATTTATTATGTTAACAAAAAGGTCATCGTACATTTCATTATGTATTCAAATGATTTGGTAAACAAAATTTGGTTAAATATCCCTTTAGAGGGGGGATTATGATAACTTGATGATGGTTATAGAATGTGGCTCATTTGATGTCATGGGTCAGATCATGGAAATGTCATTTGACATGGAAGTATACCATGCATGGAAACTAAGAATCCATCACCTATAGTCCAATGTTTGAGAATTCAAAGATGTTTGACATGGTTTTTTAATTATTTCCAACATGTCAAGTTGGAAATATAATCATCTGAGGGTAATGACAAACATCAATGTGGGGAATGAAGTGATCCTAATAATAATCACTATAAGCATGTGGTGTGTATAGTTCTTTCAATGAAGGATTTTGGAATGATCTACCTATAGTTCTAATCGATGATGATACATGTGGCATATCCCATTACATGTGGTGATATACATTGACATCCTTATTGGTATCATGAAAAAGAAAGTGGGGTTGAGGTTTATAGGGGCATGGTCAGATCACAATGAGTCCATGGATTGGTGGATATATGTTTATATATCAATTTAATTTTTTTAACCTGATATAAAATGTTATAGTTTCATGTGAAATTATGTAAAGGACAAAATTATGGCACCGTACAGGGTTTATTCAGGAAACCTGTATGAGAAACATGATTTGCATGAAATATGTATTATGCGAGATAAATGAATGGGAAAGTCCCCAACTACATAATGCTAAGAGATTGAGAAATGTTTTCAGAGGTGTTATTTGGGATGGATCTGGAAGAATGCTATAGTATATTATTTTAATTCATGCCTTGGTCATAACTATGCTTAACCTTACACTTAGTGTCCTCTATTTGTTTATTATTATTTATCTGAATATTCCAACATGATATTCCATATCTTTTATAATTTATTCCATTTTGTTTATTTGTTTTTTTATTTATGATTACATTTACTAATAATGAGTCTATGGACTCACTGCTAAAATCATTTAATCCATTTATATTATTCATAACCCTCTTTCAAAAGAGGAGAGACACATGAGGACATTTTTCAAACTATACTCAACCCACTGACTAGATATGGGGTGCTACATCATGTTTTATGATATAAAAATTATATCATGATTTATGATTTTGGATCTATATTTTATTAAATATTATTATATTTTGATTTTTTAATGAATAATTATTATTTTCTCACACCCATAGTCTCATCACATGTTCACTTATGAAATTTAATTATTTTATCTTATTTTTTTTAATTATTAACCTATGATCTAAAACATTTTTTATGTTTCCATTCACCATGATTTCAATATGATTAATATTTATGATGTGTGTAAATGTGAATCATTTTAAAATTTAATATTTGTAAAATATTGAATTATTATTTTAAAATATGAATATCATGTTTCTGATCTCTAGAGACACTAACCCTATAGCATCTAGAGTGTGTCTTATTGTAATATTTACAAAATAATCATATCAAATGATATAAAATTAAGGAATACTATTTTTTGTTAATTTATTATTGTATCAAAACATTTTGTGAGTTTTTAATAAACTATATTATAGAATTTAGGTCAATAATGTCTAAATTGGTATCATATCAGAGTTTTCAGTATTATTGGGTATTAGAATATGATGAACCAAAATATGTAACTGAAAATATATTATAATTAACTACTTATGATGTTAGATGAAAAAATGTGGCAATTTTTAATGAAAATGATCATAATTAAGTTATATTATGATTTATTTCTCATATCATATTATTAATTACCTTAATTATTATTTTTATAAAACAATACAAAGATTTATTTTTTTATTAAATCGACAGAACTAGGAGGGAAGAAGTTAAAAATGAGTTTGATTGAATATGTGGTTGTTTTCCAAATGAGTAACCAAATGATGTGGGAAATGATAATCAAAACATTAATGAAATATTATCTAAGATTGTGATCAATATCCTAACCATTATGTATTCCCAAAAACAAGAAAAAGGTGGAAAATTTCTATAGAGTATTTTATGTGTCAATGATCAACAATTATTAGTGGGTATTTCGATCCATTAATTTTTGAGTAGTGGATTAACATGTTATAAAGAAGGTTTTATATTAAGCAAAATCTAAATAAGAAAAAGTAATTATGGGTCTCTATCAATGGGAAGGTGAAGTAAACTAAGGGTGGACATTGATAGTGAACATGGGACTAATGGATAAAATAAAATCCATGAGATGGTACAAGTATATGGAGGTATTGTTTTAGTAAATATATTCGCAGAATGTTCACACTAAATTTGAGAAAAAATTACTTGATTTGACATAAAAGGAGGATGAATCCACTGCTTCCTATGAAAAAAAATCACAATAATTTTAATATACACTTCTGTTTTTATAAATTTACATCAATGTATAATGAAACATAACATTTATGGATAAAAACCAATTTTTTTATTGTAATTGGATATATTAGTCTTTGGTAGCTATAAAGAAATTTTTTGATGTTGTAAAGACCCATAAAATTCAAGGGAAATTTTTTTCTTCATTTTCTAAGGGATTTTACAAGAACACAGTTTCTGACGGCACCTGATTCCGAGGCCCGGTGTGCCTGGAATCATTTTCCAAAATTTTGCTCGGGTACGTTCAATGAACGAACGAGCGGGTTTTTATATCTTTGGAACCGATTCTCAAAATCGAATTCTAAGGGCACCGATTGAATTGCAGTGCCGATATTTTCTTGGAAACACTTTTTCTGGAGTTTCGTGTGCTCGGGTGTGGTTTTTATTTTTTGGGGTTAAGTAAATAAATAAAATAAAAGTGGTGCAACCAATTTTATTTTATTTTTGATTAACCTAAGCTATGTGGATGAAGTGGGACCCACAATATCCAACCCACTAGGTAGGATAATTGTGAGGTGGGGCCCACACAAGCCCCACCTTTTCTTTCAACTTTTTCAACCCCCCTCATTTAATTAAGTAATCCACCCGCACCCCCTTTTTAATGATGTCTACCTTTGTGTTTATTCTGGGTAATAAACGCCTCATTAATTGTGCGGTTTAAACTCCTCAATTAATTCAATTAATTGATTGTTTCTTTTTTTGAAATTCAAATCGTTGGCTTGTGTGTTAATAAAAAAAAGTCAACTCTTGTTTTATTAAAGTTTTTGGGTTGTGAGAGGCTAGGGAGATTACACTCAGGTTCTTGAAGTTCTTCCTCCTCGACGAAGAACATGAAGAACACCGACCTCCGACGACAGTGAGAGTCGCCTTCCTCGGAGATCGACTACCTAACGCGCGTCACCTCATTCTTCCTTTCCATGTCAAAGAAAGGGATACTTTGTTCCTCCGCGACGCGATGATCCGCCTTCTTCCACGACGCCTTCTTCCGCGACGAACCCTCGCTCAATGAATTCGATGAGGTAGGGGTTTATTTAATTTGTTTGTTCGTGTTTACTTCTGTCGTTTCCTCGTTTTCAATTTGAGCCGCCTGATATCGCCATAAAGGGAGGAGATCGGGCCGCACAAACGTGGCCAACCCTCCTCCCTCTTTTTGATTTGATTTTTTTGTGGCACGTGTAAGGAGGCGCGTTGTCGAAGAAACACATGAATAATATTAAAGGAATGATGGAGAAGCACGGCGCCGTGGCGCCGCGCTGTTGAAGACAAACTAAACCGCGACACCGTCGTGCCGCATCGATGAATCACAAAAGCACCACGGCCTGAGTGGGGCCACGGCGGAGGGACGTGGTGCCATCGCGCTGCGCCAGACGGACCAAGGTCGTGGCAAAGTAGGGACTTGAGGCCGATTCCTGGCCGCCGGCGTCGGAGCAGGGGGACCGGCCCATGCCGGTCCCGTGGCGGCAGTAACCGGCCGGCCAGAACGGGCCGGCCGGTCAGGGGAAAACCGGGGGTTCGTAACCGCCAGTCGGCTAGCAGGTGCGGCCCCCCACATGGGTGTCGCGGGTTCACTACGCGGGGGGCACCGCCTCCCCCCCCCTCTTCGCTCGGCAATAACCGCCGAGCCACCTGGCCGCCTGGTCTCCCGGCCTGTGCCAGCGTGCTGGGCCGAGCCGCCCCGCTGGACCGCCAGGCCAGGCTGCTCCTAGGCCGGGCCGGGCCGCGCCGGCCGGGTCGGGCTGCGCCCAAGCTGGACGGACCCGGACCCGGGTCGGGTCGACCCAGTTCAGGCCGACCTAGGGGGCAACGGGCCGGGTCGGACCGGGCCCGAACCCCCTAATACCGGACCTCTCACGATCTTTTTCCCATAACATGGGTTTCGTACCTCCGATCGACGCACCATCAGCTGTGATGCGATCCTTGGATCGAGACATTCATTTCGGTATATTACACTCAAGGTTTCAGAGAACTTTGGTTCGTTCGGGTTTCTTCATACACGAAACCAACCAGGCACTCAGAGCGGAAACGCTTATAACTTGAGTTCTGGACGACCGATTGACGTGCCGTCGACATTGTTGGATTCCTCATAGTTTGTAACGCCCCGACCCTAGTTACCCAGAGTCGGTGTATTATTACATAACATTGGCATGATCACAAGAAAGATCAAATCTCGAAAGACCGATTGGTTTAGTAGCCTTGGAAACACTAGATATATTCATAAGTTTTACATTACACCATAAAATGAAAAAAAAACTACTACAACAACATAATGTCTCCACAGTCCACACTATTATCCCCTCATAATATCCCTGCAGGTCATTCATAACTTACTTCTTCCCTTCCGGGGAAAAATAAAATATAAAAAGGGGTGAGCTCAAATGCCCAGTAAGGATAACAATATAGTGGAACATTCAAAATAAGCATAAACATTTAAAGCAACGAATTACTAAAACAAAAGCCTTTTAAACATGAACTTCAACATAGTATGGAAAAAGTAAAATGAAATAATGCCATTTACTTATTCACATGGATATTCTACTAATCGAATAATCACATGAAAAAATCAATAACCACTTTCATAATGTTGGAATGCATAATGCCAGACTATCATAACCAAATAGTCAAGGCCTCGTGCCAAGACTACAAATAAGATTTTTCCAAGGCCTTGTTCCAAGACACTAGTTTGTCTCATGAGACCAACCGATGCATCGAGGAGCTATAGCGGGCTCCACCCGTCACATATTAAGTCCAATGCATTCCCATATGAAAAGGTTTAAACATAACATAAACATTCTTATTAAAACTAGCATACGAAATGTCAATAATTTCACCATAAACTATGAATGGTATAAAAATAGCACATCCACAGTCAAACATATCACAAAACCTTCAATAAAATATAGAAGTTTTGTATCATAATATATCAACTTCAAATAAGCGTAAAATTCATCAAAGGATGTTGACATAGATGAAATCAAAACATTTTTTAGAGAAATATCTCTTTATATTTTGAAATCCTTTAAGATCCATATAAAATAAAACATTTTCTTTGAAAATATTCTTATAAGCTTGTAAGGGAAGCTTTGAAGATTTTATAACGGCGGAAAATAGCCTCTCCCGCCGTATAAGTTAAAAAAACATTCTTACCTTAATTCTGTCGAAAAGGTTAAAAAGGACCTTGTTTTGAAAACGACGAAAAGATTCCTCTTATAAAAAGTCAAAAAAGGGTATAAATTACTTTAACCCATATTCTTGTAAATAATAAAAATGTGTTGAAATACATTACTAAGAAACATGGATGTGGATGATAAAGAGATCCCAGTAGATTATTACGTATAAACAACCTCGAATAATGAAGAGATTGTGAAATAACCCTTACCTTGTACTTTTCCGTGGTTAGGGTAGGTTAACCTCCTGTATAATGGTGAAATAATTGTTATTAAATTATATAAGAATCATATATATTAATATGATATCATATATGATCTTTTAACATTGATATGTTAACAATATCTTAAAATTATCGTCGTTTCGGGTGTTAACTTACTCATTTTATTTTATATGTTTTGTTACATAACCCATGTTTGTTGTATCTTATTCATATCCAGAATGATATCAAGTCCTTAAACATCATTTTTAAATCATCAAATGATAATTATACTTGAATGGATACGATGGAGAATGAATCTCATCGCGTTCGTGGAGACGGTAGTCCGTACGTACGCACGAGCGACAATATCATTCTTTTGATATTAAAATAATATATAAATGGATGGTATATCATATATACAGAATCATTAACATGTTATATTTATTATTTACATGAGTTACACATCATTATTATACCCATCCTAATAATAATATATTGAATAACAATTACACCACGACGTGGAGACGGTAAGCCGTACGTACGCACGTATGGTGACTTGTTATTCAAAGGGTGGATAGAAAGATCACAGTATATATATGATGCTGGAGTTATTATTTTAGAATGGTAATAACAAAGGAAGAAGAAGTGGAAAAAGAAAGGAACTTGGAAAAGGGTGGTGAAATCATTACCTCTTCTTCGGGTTCTTCCTTTTGATTTGATCAAAAGGGCTCCGTAGGTTGGCTTTCTGATCAAACTAAGGCCTCTAGGTTGTAGTGAGGAATGTTGGGAGATTAATTGGGCAGAGTTTTGCCGAACCAAAAGGCTTTGAAGGTGTGAAGAAATGAGAAGGAGGAGTGCCCTTTTATAAGAGGGGTGAGGGGCACCTTTGGAAAAGCTAGAAATATTAATTTATAATAAATTCATATTCGGTTTCTAATGGCTCAAAAGTTGATTATTCAAAGGCTAAGGTGGGGATAGGTCGAAAACCACTCAACCAATAGAATTTAGACAGGTTTGGGTACTTATATTAACGTTATCTTTAAGTATTAACTCTAAGTTAATTAGTTTCACTTTTACAATGTCTCTTTGTATTTTTATATAATATGGTTAATAAACTAACTATATACATCCAAGCGACCCCCAAGTGGTCCATTAATGATGAAACTATAATGATATAAGTCTCTTGGCCGATCCTTAGATTTTTAGGAATTTAATATCAATTAATAATATAATATTTGTTTTAAGAACTCTTTTATGTCAATTTTGACACTATTCAATAGTTGATTTCTGTGAAACTCATAAAAGATTGATTACTTCAAACAAAGTCAATTAAATCAATACTAATATATCATATTATCCTAGAAAATTAGTTTAATTCATTAAAAGTTTAATATTATATTTATTTGGGTATTTATAATATCAATTATTTTAATTTTTCACTATTATAGTAATTACTGCATCATCATTGTGTCATAAATAAAATAAATTATTTAATGTCTAAAAATTATAAATAAAATATCATTATGTGGGAAATCTTTCTGTCTTTCTAATTAATATTTATAATCTAAAATCCAACATATATAACCCTATGTAACAATTGTTTTTCTATACGATATATGCTTGTGTCATTTTTGTATTCATTTTAACTTAATTAAAATAATGTGTCATTATCACTTACAAGTGGATCCATGGGGTCCCAAAATCGACCCAAAGATTCCCATGGTCGACCATGTATCAACCAATAGGGTTAAGACGCGTTTTAGGGTAATATAATATTATTATAATATTATTGTTTAACCCTTATTTACCGGATTTACCCTTAACCATGGTAAATAAAATATTTACCGCATTAATTATTCAAAATGTCTAAAAATAAAAGTTACCTATTTACACAATTTGAACATCCTGATTCCAAATATGGAATCCCTTTTCATAAATTCAAAACACAGAAGTGGAAGAAATTAATTTAAAATTAATTCCCGCTATCAAAACAAAAAGCGTGTTTTAAAGAGATAATAACTATCAAAAGATTGACACTTGTTTATGTTCGGTTTAATTGTAAAATTATGTCTAATGACCAACATTATATTAAATGGTAAAAATATATTCTAAATATACTTTAAAACTACTAAAATTCATAATTTATCACTATTAATTATTTTGATTAAAAAAGTTGTTTTTAATTAAAATTTAGTAATTTTCACTATTCATCAAAATATGAAAGTTATCCGAAAAGTACCAAAATTTCACCTTAGGCTAAATTAGATATTCCGAATCCAAAAATGAAGTCCATTTTGAAATATAAAATATATATAATTTTAAAAAGTAGGTATTACTATTCATAACGGCTAGTTTAATTGGTTATGGTGTGTTAGAACTCGGTGTTGCGTACAACACACACTATCACATTATTCAATGAGAAGCGTACCGTAGAAGCTTAGGGTGTTACATTCTCCCCTCCCTCAAATAATTTCGTCCTCGAAATTTCTAGAATACTACCACATGAAAAGACTCGGGTGGTTCTTCATCATAAGTTCCTCGGGTTCCCATGTTGCCTCTTCCATATTATGGTTTCTCCACAAAACTTTTACCAAACGCGTCGTCCGGTTTCTCAGTACTTGTTCTCTTGTATCAAGAATCCTGACGGGCTCTTCGCAATAAGACAGATCGGGTTCCAGTTCTAATTCCTCATAAGTGAGTACATGCGTTGGGTCAGGCATGTATTTTCTCAACAGAGATACGTGGAACACATCGTGAACTTTAGAGAGACTTGGTGGCATTGCCAATCAGTAAGATACAACCCCAATTTGTTCTAGAATTTCGAAAGGTCTGATGTACCTGGGACTCAATTTACCTTTCTTACCAAAACGTATGACTCCCTTCCACGGAGATACCTTCAGGAAAACATGATCACCGACTTGAAATTCCAAATCCTTCCTTCGATTATCGGCATAGCTCTTCTGCCTACTTTGAGCTGCTTTGATGTAATTTTGGATTACATTCACCTTTTCCACCGTTTCCTCCACCAGTTCTGGGCTTACAAGTTTTCTTTCACCAACGTCATCCCAAAAGGTTGGTGTACGACATATCTTTCCGTATAACGCTTCATATGGTGCCATCTGAATACTCGAATGGAAGCTATTGTTATAGGAAAATTCTACCAGAGGTAAATATTGATCCCACATACCCTGAAAGTCAAGTGAGCAAGATCTCAACATGTCTTGTAAGGTTTGAATAGTCCGTTCTGATTGTCCGTCTGTCTGAGGGTGGTAAGTAGTGCCCAATTGAAGTTCAGTATCCAAGGATTTCTGAAGACTTTTCCAAAATCTTGAAGTAAAACGGAGATCACGTTCAAAAACAATCGATAAGGGTACTCCATGAAGTATCACAACTTCATTAATATATTGACTTTCTAGACGTTCTAGGGGTAGATCTTCTCTTATAGAAAGAAAATGTGCTGACTTGGTAAGACGATCAACAATAACCCATATTGCATCGTTCCTTCTAGGAGTCTTTGGTAGCCCCATGACAAAGTCCATTGTAATATTGTCCCATTTCAACTTCGGTATGGGAAGAGGTTGCATGACTCATCCAGGCTGTTGCCTTCCAGCTTTCACTTGTTGACAAACCATACATCTTGACACAAAATCAGCAATCTCCCTCTTCATGTTGTCCCACAAAAAATGTTCCTTCAAATCTCTATACATTTTGGTGCTCCCAGGGTGTATAGATAAATTGAAACTATGAGAATCATCCAGCAATTCCCTTTTTAGATCAGGTATATCGGGAACACAAAGTCTCTTCCCAAATTTCAAAATTCCATCTTCATACACAAAGTCTCTCAATCTCCCATCATTCACAGCTTTAATCTTCTTTTGAAATTCTTCATCATCAGTCTGAGTACTCTTAATCCTTTCTATTAAAGATGGTTTGGCAACCATTTGAAAAAGAAATGATGTTTCTCCTTCCCTGGTTATTCCCATGTCCATCTTCACTAGATCCATGAAAATTGGATCCCTTTCAATTCTCATATTGTTCAAAACTCCATGGTCTTTTCTACTCAAAGCACCTGCCACCTTGTTTGCTTTCCCCGGGCGGTAGTGTATCGTGCAATCATAATCCTTGAGTAATTCAAGCCATCTCCTTTGCCTCATGTTGAGTTTTTTTTGTGAGAAAATATACTTCAAACTCTTGTGATCAGTATAAATCTCACATTTTTCACCATAGAGGTAGTGCCTCCATATCTTCAAAGCAAAGATCACAGCTTCTAACTCGAGATCATGAGTAGGATAGTTTTGTTCATGAATTTTCAATTGTCGTGATGCATAGGCAATAACTCTATCATTCTGCATAAGGACACAACCAAGTCCTTTCTTCGATGCATCAATATAAATAACGAACCCATCATTCCCCGATGGTAGAGTCAATATAGGAGCATTGACTAATCATCTCTTCAGTTCTTCGAAAAATTCTTCACACTCTTTTGTCCAAAGAAATTTAACGCCTTTACGTTTGAGCTTCATTAATGGGTTAGCCAATCGGGCAAAATTCTGGACGAAACGTCGATAATAACCTGCCAAACCAATAAAACTGCGTAACTCAGTTATACTCGTAGGTGCTGGCCATTCTTGGATTGCCTTGGTCTTAGAAGGATCAACAGAGATTCCATCTTTAGAGACAATATGGCCAAGAAAAGAAATCTCCTGAAGCCCGAATTCACATTTTCTAAACTTCCCATATAATTTATGCCTCCTCAGAGTCTTCAAGATAATGCGCAAGTGATTTTCATGATCTTCATAGGTTTTGGAGTATACCAATATATCATCAATAAATCCCACCACAAATTCATCGAGATACTCCTTGAAAACTCTATTCATCAGATCCATGAATACAGAGGGTGCATTAGTCAATCCAAAAGGCATTACAGTAAACTCGTAATGCCCGTACCTGGTTCGAAATGCTGTCTTCAGAATGTCTTCCTTCTTTACACACAACTGATGGTATCCAGATCGATGTTCAATCTTTGAAAAGTATTGAGCTCCATGTAGTTGGTCAAATAAATCATCAATACGAGGTAGGGTATACTTGTTCTTTATCGTTATAGCATTGATCTCCCTGTAGTCGATACATAACCTCATAGATCCATATTTCTTTTTAACAAAAAGAACAGGGGCTCCCCATGGAGAAACACTAGGGTGAATAAATCCCTTATTACTCAATTCCTCTAGTTGTTTATTTAGTTCAACTAATTCTACAGTGGCCATTCTATAAGGGGTCTTCGATATAGGCCTTGATCCAGGAATTAAATCAATGGAAAACTCAACTTCTCGTTCTCGAGGATGTCCAGGTAAATCTTTCGGAAATACATCTACAAATTCTTTCACAATAGGTACATCCTCTATTTGAACATTCCTTTCCTCACCAACAGTTATTTCATTCTCTTCCTCCCCAATAATTGAATTAAGTTGAGCTACAGGGGGTGGATCTAAATAAGAATTAGGTGGTGACGATTCTGCTCTAAAGATAAGGTGTTCCTTATCATTATCATCAAGAATCGTAACCTCTTTCTTCTTACAATAAATCTTTGCATCATAGTCCGAAATCCAATCCATACCAAGGATTATATCAAACTCAATCATAGGTATGACGATGAGATCAGCAGATAACGAACATTTATGTGCTCTAATGGGGACTGATTCACAAAACTTTGTTGTAATGATATTTCCCTTAAGAGTTTTAACTGACAACTCCCTTGTTAAATCAAATTGGAAATATCTAATTTTCTTATCAAACTGGGAAGATATGAAACAATGCGATGATCCAGAATCAAATAATTCATTTGCTAAACTTGAGGAAACCATTAAATTACCTGCCACCACGTCTTTCGGAGCTTCTACCTCAGCAGTAGTAATAGCATAAGCTTGGCCTTGATCCCTTGGCCTTTTCTGAGGTTTGTTCTCCTGACGCTTAGGACATTCATTCACATAATGTCCCATCTCCCTGTAATTGTAGCACTGAACGTTGGTGGCTTCCTTCTTCCCTTTGCAATCACGAGCTTGGTGGCCTTTTTCACCACACTTGAAACAGACTCCCATTGCCTTCAAGAAAGCACCAGGGTGTTTCTTCCCACATTTACCACAGGATGGATATTAAACCTTTCCTTTCTTCCCCTTATTTCCATTCCCAGATTGATCAGCAGGCCTCTTCTTCTCTTGCTTTGCTTTAAAGTCATAAGACTTAGATAATTCCTTTTCGGTCTTGATAGCACATGAGACAATGTCTTCGTACGATGAAAAGGATTGTGAGACTAATGCTCGACGGAGAAATGGTTTTAACCCATCAAAGAAACGATCAATATTACTTCTTTGGTTACGTATATAATCACCAGCGTACCTTGCTAACCTTGTAAAGTTAGCCTCATACTTTGTGACATTCTCATCCTCCTTCTTTCTCAGACTTAGAAATTGCCTTTCCATATCTTCTCGATGGTCGCGAGGAAAGTATTTTTCTAAAAACAGGTTTTTGAACTCCCTCCATTCCATATTTGATACTTCATCATCTTCCTTCGTATTTTGAATCAATGACCACCATTGATCAGCATCTCCAGTGAGGCGGTAAACTGCCATGATAACTTTTTCCCTTTCACTGCTCCCCAAAGCCTGAAATATTTTCTCTAGGGAAAATATCCATTGCTCAGATAATAATGGATTTGTACTCCCATTGAACGTTGGTGGTTGTTGCCTCATGAATCGATCTAACATTGATCCTCCACGCTGCGGATCAGGGTGCTCCATACGGGTAAGGTTATTATTCATAACCTGAGTAAGTTGTCCCAGTATGGTGATTAGCCGATCGGCTCTAGTTGCATCACCAGCTCCACTATAATTATCTTGAGCAGGAGGTCAATCCCTACATGGAGTGCATGCATTGATACGGTTTCCATTTCTTCCACTGGGAACCATTTCTATACAATGGCATAAACTAGATCAGTTTATGAATCAAAATACATAATCCCATACTTATAAAACACTTAACATAAATTGAACTATTTATGGATATAATCCATAATCATAAGAATGTTTTCTTTGAGGAAGTATATACTCATAATCCCTTCAAAATGATTTGTAAAGAAAAATGAGAGTTATCCTAAGAATATCCCCCCGGAGTGTCGTAACCAAGAGTGCAGCAAGGCCCGTTGTCGTGCACCAGTTCCCGTTCGTGTCTAGCTCAAAGCGGTGTTTTCGCGTTTTACCCCTAGGTACATATGTGCCAGAGCCGCCTCTACCTGCTCGTATCCAGACAGGGATATATTTTTCGGAAAACTCGCAAAATCTCTACAATACCAAAATTCTAGGAAGTTCTTCTATACTAATCCTCAAGGTTCATCTTAGGTCTACGTGCTTTAATCATAGTTTATCAAAATATAGCTTCCAAGGTTTGTACTAAACTTCCTCTGATACCAACTGTAACGCCCCGACCCTAGTTACCCGGATTCGGTGCATTATTACATAACATTGGCATGATCACAAGAAAGATCAAATCTCGAAAGACCGATTGGTTTAGTAGCCTTGGAAACACTAGATATATTCATAAGTTTTACATTACACCATAAAATGAAAATAAACTACTACAACAACATAATGTCTCCACAGTCCACACTATTATCCCCTCATAATATCCATGCAGGTCATTCATAACTTACTTCTTCACTTCATGGGAAAAATAAAACATAAAAAGGGGTGAGCTCAAATGCCCAGTAAGGATAACAATATAGCGGAACATTCAAAATTAGCATAAACATTTAAGGCAATGCATTACTAAAACAAAAGCCTTTTAAACTTGAACTTCAACATAGTATGGAAAAAGTAAAATGAAATAATGCCATTTACTTATTCACATGGATATTCTACTAATCGAATAATCACATGCAAAAATCAATAACCACTTTCATAATGTTTGAATGCATAATGCCAGACTATCATAACCACATAGTCAAGGCCTCGTGCCAAGACTACAAATAAGATTTTGCCAAGGCCTTGTGCCAAGACACTAGTTTGTCTCATGAGACCAACCGATGCATCGAGGAGGTATAGCGGGCTCCACCCGTCACATATTATGTCCAATGCATTCCCATATGAAAAGGTTTAAACATAACATAAACATTCGTATTAAAACTAGCATACGAAATGTCAATAATTTCACCATAATCTATGAATGGTATAAAAATAGCACATCCACAGTCAAACATATCACAAAACCTTCAATACAATATAGAAGTTTTGTATCATAATAAATCAACTTCAAATAAGCGTAAAATCCATCAAAGGATGTTGACATAGATGAAATCAAAACACTTTTTTAGAGAAATATCACTTTATATTTTGAAATAATTTAAGATCCATATAAAATAAAACATTTTATTTGAAAATATTCTTATAATCTTGTAAGGGAAGCTTTGAAGATTTTATAACGGCAGAAAATAGCCTCTCCCGCCGTATATGTTAAAAAAAACATTCTTACCTTAATTCTGTCGAAAAGGTTAAAAAGGACCTTGTTTTGAAAACGACGGAAATATTCCTCTTATAAAAAGTCAAACAAGGGTATAAATTACTTTAACCCATATTCTTGTAAATAATAAAAATGTGTTGAAATACATTACTAAGAAACATGGATGTGGATGATAAAGAGATCCCAGTAGATTATTACGTATAAACAACCTCGGATAATGAAGAGATTGTGAAATAACCCTTACGTTGTACTTTTCCTTGGTTGGGGTAGGTTAACCTCCTATATAATTGTGAAATAATTGTTATTAAATTAAACAATAATCATATATATTAATATGATATCATATATTATCTTTTAACATTGATTTGTTAATAATATCTTAAAATTATCGTCATTTCGGGTGTTAACTTACTCATTTTCTTTTATATGTTTTGTTACATAAGCCATGTTTGTTTTATCTTATTCATATTTAGAATGATATCAAGTCCTTAAACTTCATTTTTAAATCATAAAATGATAATTATACTTGAATGGATACGATGGAGAATGAATCTCATCGCGTTTGTGGAGACGGTAGTCCGTACGTACGCACGAGCGACAATATCATTATTTTGATATTAAAATAATATATAAATGGATGGTATATCATATATACAGAATCATTAACATGTTATATTTATTATTTACATGAGTTACACATCATTATTATACCCATCCAAATAATAATATATTGAATAACAATTACACCACGACGTGGAGACGGTAAGCCGTACGTACGTTCGTACGGTGACTTGTTATTCAAAGGGTGGATAGAATACTGAATATGGTTGTACCATATTATAATAACATCACAGTATATATATGATACTGGATTTATTATTTTAGAATGGTAATAACAAAGGAAGAAGAAGTGGAAGAAGAAAGGAACCTGGAAAAAGGTGGTGAAATCATTATCTCTTCTTCGGGTTCATCCTTTTGATTTGATCAAAAGGGCTCCGTAGGTTGGCTTTCTGATCAAACTAAGGCCTCTAGGTTGTAGATACGGATGTTGGGAGAGTAATTGGGCAGAGTTTGACCGAACCAAAAGGCTTTTAAGGTGTGAAGAAATGAGAAGGAGGAGTTCCCTTTTATAAGAGGGGTGAGGGGCACCTTTGGAAAAGCTAGAAATATTAATTTATAATAAATTAATATTCGGTTTATAATGGCTCCAAAGTTTATTATTAAAAGGTTAAGGTGGGTATAGGTCGAAAACCACTCAACAAATAAAATTTAGACAGGTTTGGGTACTTATATTAACCTAATCTTTAAGTATTAACTCTAAGTTAATTAGTTTCACTTTTACAATGTCTCTTTGTATTTTTATATAATATGGTTAATAAACATACTATATACATCCAAGAGACCCCCAAGTGGTCCATTAATGATGAACCTATCATTATATAAGTTTCTTGGCCGAACCTTAGATTTTTAGGAATTTAATATCAATTAATAATATAATATTTGTTTTAAGAACTCTTTTATGTCAATTTTGACACTATTCAATAGTTGATTTTTGTGAAACTCATAACAGATTGATTACTTAGAAAAAATTCAATTAAATCAATACTAATATATCATATTATCCTAGAAAATTAGTTTAATTCATTAAAAGTTTCATATTATATTTATTTGGGTATTTATAATATCAATTATTTTAATTTTTCACTATTATAGTAATTACTGCATCATCATTGTGTCATAAATAAAATAAATTATTTAATGTATAAAAATTATAAATAAAATATCATTATGTGGGAAATCTTTTTATCTTTTTAATGAATATTTATAATATAAAATCCAACATATATAACCCTATGTAACAATTGTTTGTTTAAAAGATATATGCTTGTGTCATTTTTGTATTCATTTTAACTTAATTAAAATTAAGTGTCATTATCACTTACAAGTGGATCCATGGGGTCCCAAAATCGTCCCAAAGATTCCCATGGTAGACCATGTATCAACTAATAGGGTTAAGACACGTTTTAGGGTAATTTATTATTATTATAATATTATTTTTTAACCCTTATTTACCGGATTTACCCTTAACCGTGGTAAATAAAATATTTACAGCAGTAATTATTCAAAATGTCTAAAAATAAAAGTTACCTATTTACACAATTTGAACATCCTGATTCCAAATATGGAATCCATTTTCCTAAATTCAAAATACAGTAGTGGCAGAAATTAATTTAAAATTAATTCCCGCTGTCAAAACAAAAAGCGTGTTTTTAAGAGATAATAACTATCAAAAGATTGACACTTGTTTATGTTCGGTTTAATTGTAAAATTATGTCCAATGACCAACATTATATTAAATGGTAAAAATATATTCTGAATATACTTTAAAACTACTAAAATTAATAATTTATCACTATTAATTATTTTGATTAAAAAAGTTGTTTTTACTTAAAATTTAGTAATTTTCACTATTCATCAAAATATAAAAGTTATCCGAAAAGTAAAAAATTTTTACCTTAGGATAAATTAGATATTCCGAATCCAAAAATGAAGTCCATTTTGAAATATAAAATATATATAATTTTAAAAAGTAGGTATTACTATTCATAATGGCTAGTTTAATTGGTTATGGTGTGTTACAACTCGGTGTTGCGTATAACACACGCTATCACATTATTCAATGAGAAGCGTACCGTAGAAGCTTGGTGTGTTACATAGTGAGACGTACCTTTTGACTTACTCCGCTCGTGGTTTTGATTCAGTTGGATTACGGTCCGGTTGGATTTGAATTAAAACCGAACCGGGCCCCTGGGACGAAAAAGCCAATATCTCTCAGACCGAGCGTCTGATTGATGTGTCGTCTGTGTCGTTGAGTTCCTGTTGATGATATGGAACTTTTGGATACATCAACTCTGGAGTATGTGTCAGTTGATGTATCAGCCCCTCGGCTCGTGGAGCGGACCCTCCCGAACGAGCATACTGTGTGTGGGAACCCTAGAGCTAGCTGCGACTGCGACGATGATGACGACAGTGCAGAAATCCTCTGTGGATTTGACGGCGACGACTACAGCACTCAGCGTTCCTACGTGGATCAGTGCTACCGATCCTGTGTGGGTCAGATCCTGTGTGGGTCAGCGCTCAGCGGTCCTGTGTGGGACAGCGCCTATAGATCCTGTGTGGGTTGGATCCTGTGTGGGTCATTGCGGGGGTTAGTACCTATCAATCCTTTGTGGGTCATTACGGGGGTTAGTACCAATCGATCCTTTGTGTGTAATTGCGGGGGTTATTACCTTTTGATCCCATGTGGGTCTGACGGCTTAGATGAATCAGTGGCTACATATGATCATCTCTATCGCCTTATTAAGAAGTTTACCTGTGTGAGCTGAATCTTGTTTTGCTTTACTATGTGGATTGAGTTGTGCTATACTGTGTGGATGTGATCAAACTTGGGCTCGAATGTTGGAGACGAACTGGAAATGATGACTTTGGTATATGTATGGGCATATACCTAAGTAGTGTCAGATGATACTTCATGATTGTATCTTTCCTTTGTGGATTATCCTTTGTGGATTATGGGAGACCTTTTGGGGTATCAGGGTCCCTAATGAGTAGCTTATACTCACCCCTTCAGGGGCTATGCCCACACTACATTTTGTTGGTTGTAGACGACGTACAAAACTGATCGTGGTTGAGGCATGAGGAGCAGGTCCGTACCTGGAGGTGGACCACTGGGCGGGACGTACTCGGAGCAGACGGTTGGGCCCGAGGAACATGGAGGCTATCTGTACCCACCCTTCTGGTGGGACTTCTAGTGGATGGCTCGAGGCTGCAGCTTTACTTTTCGGTTTCTGTACTCTTTTTTTTCAATTGTACTTGCTTTCAGTTTGGGTTTTTATTTTGGCCCACTTACTTTTCTACACTCACTGTTGTACCCTGTTTTTACTTAGAGTTTACTTATGCTTGCTAGCTCTATTGTGTTTGTTTCCTTTACAAAGGTAATGCATTCCCTTTTTTCTGGGAATTACGCCTTGGTTCTAGTCGCCAGCCCCTGGCCTATGGAAGGCAGGCTTGGGGTAGTCACGGAACAGGCCCCGAGGACTGGTCGTGACAGATGTGATCTTAAAGTAAAAAATAGATATTGGAAACACACATTATCCTAGAGTTCTTAGAGATAAGTACAAAAAATAAATTATTAAATAAACTAAAATAATCTTTCCCATAGAGAAATGAAAATTAATTTTCCTATATTTTAATGTTTTTAGAGGATATCCTCAAAGAAACAAGTAAATGATTCAAGTGTAGGAGAGAATGAATTCATGGATAGAATTTTTGAAGGGATATAACGAATAAAAATATGATTACATTAATGAACCACCCCATCTTTATGGATTTGTTTTAAATTGAATTCACATTACACTCACCATTACTCGAATATAGGGATTAATGGTGATAGTCCACATTAATAATCAATTAACATAATGTATCCTAATGAATTTAGTGTAATCCGAACAACTAATTCTAGTAAAAAAAATTGTTGTAAGGTACACTCTATTTCCTCTCTAAAAATATATATTTTTCATTTAATACAATATTTACCCACTCAATAATATAAATAATGTTTTATAATATAATCATATCATTTCCCCAATTATTATACATTAGATTATAAATGTAAATTTATAGAGGGAAAATTATTTTATCTCAATTCTAAAAATACTCTATAATTATAGTTTATGTGAATGTGATTCTTGTGAATTTTATTACTCTATCATTGTTTAACTATAATGCGAATTTGTAACAAATGAAACTGTTATGAATAAAATATCCATTGTGATTTAATTAAACATTTTATTAAGTAATATGGTTACAGAAAACACATTTATACATGGTATTATGATATCCTATCAGATATAAATGACCATTAATAATCTCTACCATTGATAAATTAATTTTTGAATATTGATCACATGATTAGGGTTTTTAAAAATCCAATTGAGAAAGACAAAGGAACTGATGGCCTCAAATAGTATGATCATACCCTATGAAGCCCATTTACCAGAGCATCCGAGGAAGGTAGAATATATGAGATTTTTTATAAATCATTCTCAGTATGATATCTGAAAACTTATATATAGTATAAATCTTTTATGGGAGATGTTCAAGTTCATCGACTTTACAACCCAAACCGTGCACGATGAACCACCCCATGATAGTCTTGTTGTCGTATAACTTACTCTTAAGTCATTTTATATTGTATTAATGTGATATGTGTCAGTACGCTATAATAATGAGTATCTATATTATTTTTTATATAATAATGAATTTATTTTTACCATATTACTAATATGTTATAAATTATTTTTATTTTGATGTAATAAAATAGAAATTGAATTTTTAATTTGTATTCACTTTCAATGAAGACATTTATTTTGATGAATTAACGGTTTTTTGAAATATATTATATTTTAATAAAATCTTTTTATTAAATAATTTATTTAAATAAAATTTTATTATTGTTTGGTGATGTCAAATGTAGTTTTTATAAAAGTGAAAAAACGTTTATTGCAAAAAAATTAACAATTTCTAAATAAATTTCATTTCATGTTTTTAGTGTTAAAATACACATATTTAGAAAATTATTTTTAGAAAATGAATATTAATTTTTGAATCAAAATTTCCAAGTGATCTAGTGTTTACTTTTTCCTAATATTTTGAGATGGTTGAATTTTTTGGTAAATATTAAATATTTTATAAATATACCGTGTGTTTTATAACAACATAATGACTCAAAAGTTATGTAATAAATATTGTAAAAGATACCCATTACCAAATATGTTTTTTAAATTAAATTCTATGTGATTTTATGTTTATTTTATTAATTTTATTAATCAATTATGAATCCTCTAAACCAATTAATATATTTTAAGGTATTTAAACCATTTCCTTATGATTATGAATCACTTACACATATACAAGGGTTTAATTTTATCATTTTATACAATTAGAGTTATTAAATAAATTAAACCGACCCATTTTGAAGTAATCCATGAGAAAATTAATGGGTTGTATTATCGTTTTGGATATTTTATTATATATAGCACAAAACCTATGCTAGAAAAATATTTATAAAATAACCACTCATATACTATATAAAACCAGAGAATATAACATTTAGCGTCACTATAAATACCTAGATCATGTTCTTAAACTATCCTTCCCTCCATACAGTCATCCCGAGGCTCCCCCAATCACACAAGAAACCTACACCATATATTTGGAGTCACACACTCAAGTAAAGGATTTTCTACTCTCCTCTTTTTACAAAGAACCTCTTTGATGTTATGTATCATAAATTATATTTTTTTCATGTTGGAATATGTTCTTCCATATCCCAGGTCTTTTTAATTTTTTTTTACAAATTATGAAAAAACCATTTCTCTCTAATTATTTCATCCGTTGGACACTTTTGATCACCAGTTACCATGTTGAAATTTAGTAAGGGAGCCTTGTCTTATCTTATTTACTCAAGTTTCTAAATTATATCATGCCTTATATTTTAAAATAATATAGCTGGGATATGTATTTTTGTGTCCCTATTATTTCCCATTCCATGTCCGAATTATGAGATTCTCCATTCTCAATCATCAAACAATTTTATAATTTTTTAGGTGACATTGTTCTTCTGTTGAAATTTCACCTTTATTTTTCAATGCCAAAATAATCGTGTAGTGAATACCATACCCATTTTCTATCATGGACATTAAACATTATACATACAATCATATTTTAATTGGAAGATACATGTATTTATTTGACTCTTATTTATCATGGAATAGAATATGATGATGAATGAATTATTGGTGTGTAATCTATATGACATACTTGGAGATGAGAATGATATGAAAGTGAGGGGTGAAACCAGAATTACAAAGCGCTCCATTGCATTTGATAATGTTTAGTCTCATGATATGTCATGTTATAATAAGGGGTGAACTATATTCGTTTATGGGACATTTTCCACAATGATGTCTTGGAAGTTATCCCTAACCCATGTTTATGATGCTTTGTTTCAAGATGTTTCCACATTTCCGATGTTATCATGCTATACCATGTCTTATTATTCATGTTTATGATTTTTACCCCATTCATGCTCGATTAATATTCCTATTGTATAAATTTTATTATTTTCTTCATGTTATGCAATGTCGATTCCTTTACTAGGCCTTATTTCTTACCCCTTCCTTATAAATGTCCCTTGGTCATCCCATATTGTTTTAAGTGTAAGAATGTTAAGGAAATTTCAACAAAGATGATGTTTTTTACATGTTATGTTCTTATGTAATGTAATAAATTCCCAAAGAAAGTATACATCTCGATCTTCCTGGTTATATTAGTTTTGATGTTATGTAATAAATAAAGAATTAATGTGCAATAATGAGTATGGTTCTCATAGTAAGTATGAGATGAAAATTATAATAATTTTTTGGATTTGGATTAGAAAACTCTATATAATGACTTAGGGATTAGAATATATTGAACAAAAAATCCCTAAATTTTTGTAATTATAGAGTAAGTGGTTTATCAATTAAATACATCATAGTTTGGATTCTATAAGAGGACATGTTTTTGAAAAAGATGTACCTTGGGGTAACAAATCTAACAAGGTGCAATGATACTGACTCGAAGTAACCGGGTACATCAAAATATGATTTAATACGCACCTATTTTGAAACTCCCTGGTGATATAATTTGATAAATTCGTAATCTCATTATGAAGCATTATTGGGGAAAAAATACACATAATTATAAATGATATAAAATAAGTCATGGATAACATATATTGAAGCCTAGAAATCAATAAGTTACGTAAATAAATTTATGTTATAGTTTATCCTTTTAATGTCACTGAATTCCCATTTATGTTCTTAACATTTTAAAAATAATCATTTGTAATTTTCCCTTTCATCATATCCAATGGACAAAAATAGGAGGAATTAAGTAAATTATCAAAGTGATGATTGCCCCAACGAGATGCCCATACCAATGGTATTGGTAATCACAAACATTGTGGTGAGACTCTCTCAATTGAAAAATGTTTTGAAAATAAAACTATATTAGGAGAAGCACCCAAATCCCTTTAAAAGATTACAAGCTACAATTGAATTCTCTAGTAAAAAAATTCCTTTGATATTCAATGGATCATCTTATCCCTTAATTTACAGAAAATGGGTTATCTTTAGTAAGATGAACTTCTCCATCTTTCAACATTTTGAACAACATTAGGTTATACTAGCTATTTATCAAATAGATGGAGAAAATGATCAATGGTGGACATTGGTCATTAATATGAAGCCTATGGAAGAGATCAATGTTATGGGGTGGAAGGAATGCCAGAAAACTTTTTCTGATATATATTTTCCATCCACTCCTTATTTAAAGTTGAAATGGATTTCCTTGACCTCATGAAAAAATCCATGTCTATTTGGGTGTATGAGGTAATATTTTATGAAATTCATGATATGCCTCTATTTTGTTCATTACCTCTAAATGCACAGTTGACCACTTCATTGGTGGGATAAAACATAGCCGATTAGAATTCCTGGAGATCTATGAATTCAATATCATTGATTTAATTGTCTTTTTCACCCTCAAAGTCGAAATAGATATTGGCGAATATATTGGGTATCATAGGGATAGGCAGTATAATGTGTATTTTAATTTAGGTTTTCCAATGGAGAAATATAATCGTTATTTTAAAATCCCACATCCCACATGTCAATGTTGTGGAAAGAAGAACCCGATATATTTTATAAGGGGGCAATGAAATGCATTAGGTATGAGAAGCAAGGAAGCCCAAATAATGATTTACAATAAGAAAAAACAACTAATGCTATGAAAGAAAGGAATTTGCAGGTTAACCATTTTTAATTGTTCATTTCTTCAATTATAAGGAACAGGAGAACTTTGTAAACCAAAACACTATATCAAGGGTTTTCAAATATAACCAACTACCTCTTACGTTGAAAGGGTGATCATTTTTTTCCACAACAATTGATCTTTTTATTGAAAAATAAATGGTGATAGGAAAACTAGTTTTTCATTTATTAATAGAAAACATATATTATAATTCTAGTTCTATGCATTCTTTCATATCATGAAATTGTAGTATAATAATTCAAATGCAACCATAAAGAATGGAAGTATATCTATTAGTGAAAAAATGGTAAAATTATTACATCCAATGTACATAACGCCTCCCCTATAAGCATTTGTGGGATAAGAATCCCACTGAACATTGTCATATTACCTTTGGTGGAATTTGAAGAAATTATGGTCATGGATTGACTTTCCCTATATAGAGCCAACATAAATTTCCATAATAAGGAAATCACTCTCTGTATTGTGAATCATCCCCCGATTCTATACATGTTAAAGGAGGATGATGAAGATTCATTAACACCAACATATCAAGCATGGATATTAATAACATATTATTAAAAATATCTTTCTCAAATGATTGAATATATGGAAATAATTATCCTTGAATACATGCATATTGTGAGGGAATATGATTTTGTGTTTCTTAAGTATTTTCCTAGTTTTCATGTTATCTAAGTGGAATAATTTTCAATCCAACATATAACTAGGTCCTTACCATTTTTTGAGAATCCATATAGAATGGATATTGTGGAACTTGTGGAGAAGGAGAAAAAACTATAGGATAATCTGGATAAAAGGATCATATTCACATGTTCTTCACCATGGGGTTTCACCATTTCTCTTCATCATAAAAAATTATGGTTTAATTCCCAATTGAATTTATTCTTCAGAGATCAACACAGTCACGATAAAGAAAAAGTATCCTATAACATATATTGTCTAATTGTTTGATCTACTTTTTGTAGAATGATACATCTCCAATGTAGATTTGTGGTTGGGATATTTCCTTGATAGGGTAAAGAAAGAGGATATCCCTAAGACTATTTTTTTACAAGGTACGAGAACTATGAGTTCATATTAATTCCATTCAAACTCAGAAATTCAACAAAAATATTTATTGACATTATGAATATGGAATTTTGAGATTACATTTAAAAATTGAGGAAGTCTTTATAGATGATGTTTGAATATATTCCAAAATCAAGGATGAGTATGATGAGAATTTGAATACTATGCTAATGTCTTTGAGAAAGGATAAGATTTATGAAATATTCAAAAAATGTGAGTTCTTGTAGAATGATGTAACTTTATTGGGTAATTTCATCACATAAAATCAAATATCTATAGGCCCTTTAAAAATTGAAGCAAACAAATTATTGATGTTGTTAACATATGTGATAGATATTCATAGAATCCATGGATTATAAAAGTCTACTATCATTGATTTGTTAGAAATTTATTGTTATTTTTAGACCCTCTCACTAATATAACTCGGATGGGATTCATGTTTTATTTGAATGATGAATTTGAAGAGATCATCAAAGCGAAAAAATAAGGCTAATCATTTCACCAATTCCTATACTACCAACAATGGGATAATTTTTCATATAATTCAGTGATGATTTGAAAAATGTATTGGGTTGTATATTATTTAAAGATTATAAATTGATAGCCTATACATCATGTGACTTGAAAGTTACCTTACAAAACTACACAACTCATGATCTAGAGTTGGCTACAATGATTCTCTATTTGAAAAAATGGCATAATTATCTATTCGGAGGGAATTGGGAAATATATACAGTTCAAAATGTATAAATAATATTTTAATATAGAAGGATCTAAATTTATGCTAAAAAATATGGTTAGAGATGACCAAGGACTATGACTACTCAACTCACTACCATCTAGGGAGATGTTTTAAAATAGAATATACTCTAAGTAGAAATGATCTAGAAATTATATCACTATTGATATTTGAGAGGGATATGATCTTCATTGATTTGTAAAGGATGGACATGGAAAATATAAATGAGGGAACATCACAAATCCAAACACAAATGATTACTTTAACATCCTTTCTAGAGAATATAGATGATTCTCAAAGAGATTTTATGAGAAATAAAAAAAGGTGAAAACTATAAGAAAAGGGGAATACTTAAATTTAATGTCAATGAATATGTTGTGGTATAATTTTTGTCAATAATTTTTATACCATCAAATCCTGATTCAAAGAATGAGCTATTTGATGACCCATATATTTATACCTTTTATATCCATCCTGGATGGAAAAATTTGTATTAATCTCTTTGAGAAAAATATTTGCGGGCCAATATAATGAAAGAGATCACAGAATATGAATCAATATTTAATGTATTATTGTAATTGATAGAAAATAGGAAAAAATCCAAGTGGGTGATGAAACCATCACCCATAACAACATGGAATTAGGAAAAATCACCATAGACAATTCAAAATTTTATTCCATATACATAAAGGGGAATAATTCTATATGGTCTATAGTGGATCATCTTAGAAAGACTATCCACTTTATTTAGATTTATGAGTATTTATCACTAGAATGACTTGCACAGATATACATTAGATATGTTGTGAGGATGCACGGTATACCATTATCAATTTTATAAAATTGAGATCATATATTTACCTATATCTTCTAGAAAATTATTCAACATGATTTAAACACTGAGTTGATATTCAGTATAGACTATCATCCTAAAATTAATTTCTATGATGAGAAGACTTTTCATACATTGGAATACATGTCGAGAGAATAATCTATGGACTTAAAATGAGGATGGGACCAACATATGCCTCTGGTTGAGTTATCATACAACAACAATCTCCAATCAAGAATAAAAATGTCCCCCTATGAATCCCATTACAGGAAAAGGTGAAGAACACTGAAATTATGGGATTGGGTTTTGGAAAAGAAACTAATAGTTTCTGAAATGGTTTTGGAAATTTTTAAAAGGGTTAAGACCATTCAGCAACACATAATGGATTCTCAGTGTCGATAGAGGAGCTATTTTAAAAATCATAAATAGGACCTAGAGTTTTATTTTAAAGGAATTATATTCATATGAATATATCCATAGAAGAATATAATGATAATTTTTAAGAAGTTAATGCTTAATCCGAGATACATCAGACCCTCTATGATCATTGATCGCATTAGAGTTGTGTTTTTATGACTAGCACTCCCACATAACCTATGTCAAGTGCATTATGTATGAAAAATATCACCATTGAGAAAGTAAATACCATACCCATAACATGTACTCAATATTGAGGTAGTACCACTCGAAAATGATCTCACATATGAATACAAGACAATGATTGTATTAGCTCTTAGAGGCAAGGTTATACAAAATAAGACAATGCAGCTGGTCAAAGTGTTGCGGAGAAACGAAAATTTTGAAGAAGTTATGTGGGAACTGGTGGATGTGATGAAATAATGTTACCCTCATCTATTTTAGTTTGTGAAATTAAAATTTATACGGATAAATTTCTTTAGGGTGGATTTTATAATAACTCGAATAGTAATAAAAAAAATTTCCCTTCTGATTTAATTAAATGTCTTATTATGTAATATGGCTATAGAAAACACATGAATATTTTTTAATTATATATTATAATATTTCAATGAAATTTGAAATTCATTTCCATTTATAAAATATGCATTTAATTATGATTACAAGATATGGGTTTTAAAAAATCTAATTGATATAGACAATGAAAGTGATAATCTCAATTAGTATGATTATACAATTAGAAGTCCATTTATTAGAGCTTCTTAGGGAGATAGAATCTATGGAATATTTTTATAACCAATCCCAATTTGAGAACTAACAAATTAAGATGTTGAAAACACATTAAATTTATAATTTCAAGATTACCGAGATCACGGCCCGAAGGATGAACGTCGAACTAGCCCATGAAAGTATCACTTTTACAATCCTTACTCTTAAGGAATTTACATGCGTGTTAAATGGATATGTATCAAGACCCTAGAAATATTATTATGTAATTTAATTATTATATAATAATTACTATATTTTCATACTATTAGTATTACTTTATAAATTACTTTTATTTTGATTCAAAAAATATGTATTTATAATTAGTATTAAATTACAATGAATACTTTAATTTTTAGGATTTAAAGGATTTTAAAAATAAATACTATTTTAATAAATTATTATTATTATTATTATTTTAATATAAATCACCACATATTTTTTATGAATTCAAAGGAAATATTTATAATTATTTGAAAACTATTATTTTTATAAAACCAAAAATTTCTCAATAAATAAAGATTATTATTTTAGATGTAAGAATGGAAGTACATATAAATTATTTTGAAAAAATTAATATTAATTTCGAAATTTTAATTTTAAAATTATCAAACAGTAGTATTTTCATAATTTTTTTTATTAAAAAGTATTTTTTTTGTAAAAATTAAATATTATATAAATTTTCGGTGTGTTTTATGATATCATAATAATAGAAAAGTTATGTAATAATTACTATAAAAGGTATCTATGCCAAAATATATATTTTCAATTTAAATTAATTTTATTTTATGTTTATTTTTTAATTTTATATATCCATTATGAATCTTCCAAAAAATCATATATTTTATGGTGTCAAAATAATTGTTTTAATAGTATGACTCACTTAAACATAAAAATGGGTATTTTTTTATTTAGGCACATGGAATTATAAAATAATTGAGAAAATACCATTTGGATGAAACCAATGGAAAATACCTTGAAAGTTTTTGTGCTTTTGGTAGTTTTACTATATTTAATCTAAAAACTTTGTTTGAGAAATATTTGAGAAATTCCTACTCATTTCATATATAAGACCACCAAATATACCTTTTATATTCAGTAAAAATCAATATAAAACATAATTAATCTTCCATCCCCTATCTAGGGTACTACCTAGCACCAAAAAGCTCTCATTAAGCCCCTAAAATACATTTGGATTTGCACACTCAAGTAATGGATCTTCCACTCTCATATTTTTATCAAGAACCTCTTTTATGTTATCTCTCCAAAATTAAACTTTTTTATGTTAGGATATGCTATTATATACCTCTTTACATTAAATTGTACATATAAATTATAATATAACCATTTTAATCTCATTATTCCCTCCTAAAGACCATTAAGTACACTAGTAAACATGAAGAACTTAAGTAATGGATCCTCTCATTTTCTTATTTATTCAAGATTCTTTGTAATTTCATTCCTTATATTCAAAAATTGTAATGTTGGGATATGTATTTACATGTACCTATTATACAACATATATTACATAAATTATTATAGACCCTATATCTATCATAGAAAAATTTTATAAATTTTTATGTGATGTCGTTATGTAGTAGAAAAGTCATCATTATTTTCCAGGCCAAAATAGTTTTTTAGTGAAAACCAAAAAAGTTCCCCATCAATGGTGTTTTCCATTATAAACATATAATTATTTGAATTTGGAGTTACATTTATTTATTCCATGCATCTTCATCATTGAATACTATGTGACGACTAATGAATCTATGTTGTATGATCTTTGTGGCACACTTAAAAGAGAAAATGAAATGAAAGTGATGAGTGAACATGGGATTATATAGCACTCCAATTCATTGGGTAATTTTTGGCCTCATGATACAACATTTTGCGATATGGAGGGAACCTAATTCCTTTATGGGACTTTTCTATCATGATTTCTTGGCAATTACCCTTGAACTATGTTTTTTATGCGATGTTTTAATATGTTTCCACATTTCCCATGTTATCATGTTATATCATGTATTATTGTTCATGTTTATGATTATCACCAATTTTATGATTCATTTATATGAATATTGTCTAAAATGTATTATATTCATGTTATTATATGTTTATTCCTTTACTGGTCTTTAAATTTCATCCCTTTTCTATTTATGTCACCAGGTTTTCCCATGTTGTTTTAAGTGCAATCATGTTAAGGATGTTTTCAATAAATTTGGTGTTTTCCTCTTTTAAATTGTTATCTAATGGGCATAACTCCCAAATACACTAAACTTATATATATATTGGTTTGTATTATATGTGATATTATGTAATAAATCATTTATTAATGTGTATTGAATATTAATATTGATATAGATTATGGGATTGTATTTTCACACGTTTCATATATCTCTTATTAATTAATAGAATATGGAAATCACATTTTATATGCCAAACCAGCCTCTAATCATTTATCAGTGAACACATGATTATGAAAATCCTTTTACAATTTCTATCATTATATGGGTCACAGTAATTTATCATGGGGATATTTAGGTTAAATGATTAGTAAAATACTAAAATTGGGGTTTCTTCTTACTAGAACGAAAAATATAAATTTTATAGTTTTATTAATGATAGAAATGTCTTTGTCTAGTTATAAATTTTATCTTAAGTCTCATATAACATGTATAAACACTCAAATATTTATTTTATTAATGAGAGATAATTCAAATCTAGAGAGAACAATTATTAATAAGAGGTTGAATGTAACACCCTATGTTGTTAGTTTAAATATATTAATAATAATTACTAGTTGAAATATCATTGTTCATGTGAACCAGTGAAAAAAATGAACCAAAAAACATTTTTTGAGATAAAATATTATAATTGAGATAAATGATAATACCTTATAAGAATATAATATGAAGAACCATTATAAAATATACAAGAGGAATAAATCCAAAATTAAATTAAAATTCCATAAACATGAAATATTAATCATTGTTATTTGATATGAAGGTCATACATTTTATTATAACTATAGAAATATGGGAAATAAATTGAAATAAAATATAAAATATGAGTGTTTTGTAAATTAATATAGTGAAATATTTCAGTGAAGTCTATATGGCTATATATAGGAATGAAATATGACTGTTATATATACAGTTATTAGTCATAAGTCCATTGGAAATGTTGTTATTATATATATTGTAATTGGGTATGTTTGTATCTGATATTTACATTTAAATGTGTAATTTTTGTTAAAAAATTACAAATAAAATAATCCTAAAATACTAAATAATGAAACCAAAAAGATAAAAAAAAATTAATTACAATAGTTTATGACAAAAATATATTTTTTTGAATTACATATAATTATTTGAATTTTTATTAATTTCTTATTTGATGAATTTATAAAATAAAAAATATTAATGGTTTGATAAAATTGAATGGATAGAAGATAAATAAATAATTTCAAGTGGTTATGATTAAAATCTTTTAGAAATAAAAGTATAAAATTTTTATATTTTTTATTGTGTTGTGATTTTTTAAATTAATAAATAAAATTGATCACTTATAAATTATTTTTGTAATAATATGTTTCTTTTATTAATACAATATATTATATGTAATTTAATTATTAATTTTTAATAATAGTATTGACTACACATTATTTTTAAAAAATTATGCTTATAAAAAAATTCTCATTATATTATATGTTTTGTTTTAGAAGATAAATATTATATATTTAGACATATAATTAGATGAAATTATTTTAATAATTTGAATTACATTCTAAAAATTAAGGAAGGTACTCAATTTCAGTTTTAGGTATAAAAACAAGTTACCAAGGTAAAAGTTTAGTAACTAGGATAAATGTAAAATGAGGTAGATCAAGTTAAACATAATTGTAAATATTTATAATATCATAAAAACCAAACTATAAATGTGTGTATTGGGTATTAATCAACCAAGTAATATCCCACATTCAATAACTACTATCTTTATAACCATTTTAATTTTAAAATGATAACCTTATACATTCAAGAATGGGAATTTATGGATTTTAAAATCAAAAAATACATATAAAAAGATACAATATACCCATTGAAACTATATATTTACCTTAATATATATTCAGAGTACCCACTGTAATGGTCTGTGACATCTTGGTCTGTTACATTGTGAGTTTGGTAATTATATGTTCTTGTAGGATTCTTAGAGTGAATTTGAAGAAGTTCGGTTGTTAAAAGATGAATGCATGGAGGCTACACATTGTGTAACATGATTTAATGGTAAGATGGATGGTTTCACAACTTGTGCTATAGAGAATCATGATGTGAAATATTTTATACATTTTGAAATTTGGATTCATGGTTTTAAATACTTTTGTGTATGAAAAATGAAATTAATATTGGGTGGAAACACATTTTTTGGGTGGATGTGGACCTCAATGTATTATATGACATGAAAGGGGATTAAACAACTTGTAATCCTTGATTCTATAAATAATTAAAAAATTATAGATATTCATATTTTTAAAATTCCTATATCAATAGCAATTTATCTCATTCAAGATGAACCCTAAGCACCCCGAGGAGTTCTTTGAATTATCACCCCCCTCTTCGATATGTTGATCTTAGAGATCATTAGATGGTAATTCATGGTGATCCAAGTCACATTTTCCCTTCATTTTTATAGAATTATCCCTCATTTTGGTATCTTTCTCTTCCATATCTCCTCATCATTTAATGGAATGTTCTAATCCATGATTCTTACTAGGTTATCTTGAGTGTTTTTGGAGTAGTGGTGGTGCGACATCTTCTGATGGATGCAGATATTGCAGGATAGGTAACTGACGGACCATTTTGTGATTCTTTTTCATTTAAAGAACATTGAAACCCATTCTAGGTAAGATTTACCTTGTTTCTATCTATTTTTAAATATACATGAGGGGTTTTCATTTTAATGCCCTTGGATTTTAGTTATTCCTATCAAAGATAAAGAAATAGAAACTAGAATTTTCAAGGGGCAATGGGTTTTTCTTGGAATTTTTTTATAGATTTGAAATTGATTATAATATTTTGATTATAAAGGCTGAATGACCCACTAAAATGGTGGTTGGTGGTGGATTTGTTTTCTCACTAAATGGATTAAATGTTCTTTAGTTCATGTTGAACACATATATGCGGAAATGTTTATATCAAATTCACTTGGATGATAAACGAATGCCCTAGGATTACCCCAATATTGTGATAACCCTAAAAAACATGTGAAATTTAATAAATTATGCCTTTCTTAATCCCCAGTTGTGTTATGCTCTGTCGTAAGGGGTGATGTGTTGTCCGGGATAACAATGGTTGTGTGTGTGTGACTGGTGAGAGGTAAAGTGTCTATATTGTGATGTGTGGGTTTTCTGTAGTTCGTGTTGTAGTCTAGTTGTGAAGCACAGGTACGTGTTGTGGGTTGGTTGAGGATGCAATGTAAATAAAATTATAGATGATGTATTAACATGGATATGCAATGAAATCTTTGGTCAATAGATTGTTTTTTGTGTAATGGAAGAGAAGATTCGTGTGGCAGGGCTATGATCTATTTTTGCTATGTTCTGTCACTAGATGTAGTTGAGAGTTGGGGACTATATTGGATAGTATGGGTATTTCACAAGGAGTTTCTCCATGTTAGACTATTTCCATGATTCATGTTATGTGGTGTTCTTGGATGTTTCCAGATATTTATGGAATAATTGAATAAATAAATAATTAATAATGTTTGTGACTTCCGTGGGTTGGTCTGGTTAATGAAATGAATAAATGAACTATGATAGAAGAATTTTAATGGCTAATTAAATTGGTTAGATATATGAATTTGAATGTGGTATGATGGGTGGTGATGCGTATTTAGAGGTAGCAAAACGTTTTGATGTGTATATATATTGTTTTTTAGAATCTATAGGATGGAATTGAGTGTTTGGTATTATATATATATATACTTGTATTTTCAGTGTGATTTATATACACATTCCACCATAGTTGACAGCTATGTGTTGAACACCCCCATCATCATTGGCGTGGATTCCTTTCAAAGAACATCTTAGTGGGATGATGGATGGATGGCCACTAGATCATCCATGATCCCTCTCCTAAATAGAGATATCATATGATTATTTGGTTAGGATGTGGGTTGTGATGCCCAGGTACGTGCAGAAGAGTTGAACATTCCCAGGTGTCTTCAGGACGAGATGTGTTGTACTTTACAAGGTGAATTTGGGATGAGATGTGGTTGTCGCTCAGGTGCCTCCCAGAGGGATGTATTATGGTTTGTGGCGTATGTGTCTACGGGCGTGATGTGATATGTTTTGTGGACCAGGTTTTTTCTAGTGGGATGTGATTTGTCTCGGGCTCATGTGAAGGGATGAGATGCAGTTTGGATCCCAGGTGTCTGCGAGTGGCATGTTATGTTACTCGAACTCATATGACATGATGAGATGTTGTTTGTGGGGCCTAAATGTGTATGTGGGGGGGGGGGGGTGGGGGGGTTGTTTTGTGGTTCTTTTAGAAGACGTGGGAGTGTGATGATGTTTTTTACTAGGTATGACCGTCTAAACTAGAGGGAAGTTGTGTGAGTAATGAAAATTATTTATGTGACTAATATATTACTTTACATGACATTTTTTACTCGGTGACTGTTCCTGGGTGAGGATAGGATGGCTAGTATAACTTTTTATGTGTTGTTTGGTTTAATTATTTTCCTATAGTATGCTTCCTTTCACATGTCCATTACAGAATGGGGTTATCCTACTCAGTATTTTTTTATTCTCACACTACATATATAAAATAGTTTTTAGGTTTTAGGATGACTTCACATTCTATGCCAGACTTTACTAGCTCAAATCATGATAGTTGTTATATTGATACCTATACATACTTTTGGCACTTAGTTTGGTGGTTTTCAATATTTGTAACATTTTTATTTTAGGAAATCATGTGGGATGGATTATAGAATTCTTTTATATATGTCATGGTGTTTTATAGGTCGATACATCTTATCTCACAATCTTGTTTAATATAAAATGGCCAATTCCTTCCATTTTTTGCGATTTGTATACCCTTGGATCTAGTCATCACCCCAGGGCCAAATGTAGGTGGGACATGGGGGTTGTAATATCTGATTATTCATTTACATTCTAGGAGGGGTATATTTATAGGGATGGGCCATGATAAAATTGTATCCAAGGCTGATGGCTGAGAGATAGGTTTGAGTTTTTAGTTAATCAGTTTGAGTATTTCATAGTTTAGTAGGGAAACGGTGTCAGGTGACCTCAATATGTGGAATTGGATAGGGAATAAGAGCTAGGATACGGATTTCAGGGACCCCATGATCTGACATAAAGAATCTGGGTCTACTGAATGAAAAACTGAGGACACGCTATTTTCAAGGTATAGAATCATGGAAAGGTAAATTATTAATAATGAACTGTGTTCTTGTTTGAATTAGGATGTTTTGGGAAAATTTAAATTTTTAAAAGAATAAGTTAAAAGAAGATAAAATTAATCTAAAATAAAATTCTATAATACCTAGGCATAATGATTCATTGTTTACCATTTCAGCTATAGAACCAGAAAATCGTTTATATGTGGCTAAGGTAGTAGAGGATTATTAGACAAATCTAGTTCATTGTTGGTCTGTTTATCCTTGGGAGAAGGATGATTAGTGGCATATAACATTATGTTCTTTCCAATGGATAACCTTGGGAATGTATGAGGGAAGTGTTTTAGACATAAAGATGGAGAGAATGCTTGAGGAGCTTGATATCACCTTCATTTTGATCTGAGACTTGATGGAGTACAAGGTTCTATTGGTAGTGATTTAAATGTAGAGAGTTGGGCATCAGTTTTGGATTCTTTAACTATAGGAGTAGACATATGTTAACGTTCTATGAGTTTATTTTGAGAGGTGTTTCAAGAAGAATTCTATTCATCGACCATGAAGGTTGAGAAGACTCAGGAGTAACTCTCCCTTCATTATGGGAGTATGTTGTTTCGGGAGATGGTGATTATGTTTAAGGATCTTCTTATATTATCCCCAAATATCTGTTAGGATTAAGAGTCTCATGAAAAATGCCTAGAGGAGCCACTTTTTCCTTCGATCCAGTCCAAAGACACTCCCCTTATATTGCTGACATTATTGGATGTTCAGAAAAAGGTGAGAGTGATTGAAAAGAAGCACTCATGAGGAGGCATACCATGAGAGGGGAAAAACATGATTTTTGAGAGGTAGGGTTACCAGTAGCAGGTCTTAGGCGCCAAGGACATTAGGGTTTCAACCAATAGGGAATCAACCTTAGTATTTGTTATTTTTACATTCTAGTCCTCATGATTTTTTTTTGTGAAATTAGGAACGTGGTGTTTCATATGAGGAGTCTGTGGAAATCTTCAAAACCATTGTCTTATGGTTTTTCATACCAAGTATGGTAGAGGTGGATATCATCAACACCAAACTCACCAATAGTTTCTAGATTATCCATTTTAGTAGTAGGGCCAATTGGCTCATTCATCGCTATGGGGAGGTTGAGTGGGCATAGACCAACCTCATGATGCTCCCACAGGACCTCGGCCTGGGCATGATAATGGGGGTGGTCATCATTAAAGGTTTAGATGATTTTGGCATGGTTTGTTCCACATATCAGAGTCCAAATTCCAGTAGGTTTAGAGATTGTTGCATGTATGATTAGTATTTTTAGCACACTTTCTTGTGAATTGTTTGATTATGGAGATTCTCACTCCTTTTTATCCCAATATATCCCTTTCATTGAGAATATAAATAGAGAGGGTCTTCCTTCCCCTTGTACTGAGTATACTAACAAGAGTCCACAATAGTTTTTTTGATGTGTTTCAGGGATATATATTGATGGTGGGACCACATTAGTCATGTGGTGATCTTTTCTTGCTACAGATGTAGCCATACACTGTCATTTTTGACATTTATTATTTTTATTCCATGCATTATTTTATCAAGTACATATTGAGAAGAGTGGTTTTATAAACAGATGGTCAACATGGGGTTTTAATTGGTGACTGGAGTTCTAAGGTGGGGTACCAGTGTGTAGAGAATATTCTTTCCAAGTTGTTAGTACTGTTAGTGGAATCATTAGATACTAGGATGGTGGAGGTTACATAGTTATTGGGGAGTTCCTTTATGATTATAGGAAGTTGTACATCTAACACCTCTACATGAGGTTGATTTTGGGATAGACTTATGACACAATGCTTCTCTAATTTCTGTGGCACCATATCAAATGAAACCTTCTAATTTGTTGGAGTTTAGGATTCAGATAGATGATCTGATGTAGAATGGTTATTTCCATCTTATTGTGCCCCTTTGGGGTGCCATATTCTTGTTTTCAAAGAAGGAAGAAGGTATCTTGAGGTTAGGAATAGACTAACAGGGGTTAAATTAGGAGATGGTCAAGAATAGTACACCTCCTGAGGATATATGATCTTTTTGACCTGTTTAGAGGGGGATGTGGGTTTTCTAATATCATTCCATGGTCTGGATATCACCAGTTGAGGTTGAACTAAGGTGACATGTTGAAGTCTTCTTTAAGATGTAGTTATAAAAACATTGGGATTGTAGTCAAGCCTTTCGAGGTTATGAACTTAGTAGACATATTTGTGGGACTCATGAACACCATCTTCCATGAGTTCTTAGATCAGTTTTTCATCATATTCATCGATGATATATTGATTTACATGATGTTAGAGGAAGATCATGTTGTGCATCTCAGAATGATCGTATATGTTCTTTGATGTAACTAGCTCAATGTAAAGTTGTACAAGAGTATGTTCTGGACCGAATAGGTTCATTTCTATGGAAATGTGGTGTCATATAAGGATGTAGAAGTAGAACTATCAAAGGATTAAGCAGTTGTCTATTGTGAAGCACCCAAGAATGTGGTAGATGTTTTCAACTTTCCTAGTCTTGTAGGCTATTAAATAAGGGTTTAACCCAATTTCTCTTGAGTTGAAGCTCCATTGATATCATTTAATAGGAATTACCTATCTTTTGTGTGGATAGATTAGTTCCAAGAATTATTTGGCTCTCTGAAGAGGAATTTGGCCAGTTCTCCAAAAATATTTTTTCCAAAGGGAAGAGTGATGTTTGACGTGTTCTATTATGATTCCCATCAAGGTTTGGAATGAATCATAATTTATAAGTGGTTAGTTATCTCTTATGTGTCTAGGTAGTTATTCTCCCGTGATCATTACTATTCCACCACTTATCTGAAGTTGGAAGAATACTTGTTTGCACCGACATTTTGGAAGAATTAGTTCATAGGGGATCACTTTTCAGTCTTCACAGAATAGATTATGGTATATTTTTTCCTATCATGATCTAAATCAATGACAGTAAAGTTGTATGGTGTTTCTTAAGGAATATGATTTGAAGATTTACTATAACTTAGAAAAGGTGAATGTTTTGGTTCATTCCTTGAATATGAATCCATAGAATGTGGTTTTTTGGGAATATGTGGATGCTTGTAAGTAAATGGAGGAGTTGTAAAAGTTTCACATAGATGCTGGAATAGATAATGGTAGAGGAAATTTGTTCAAGATGATAGTGTAGTCTTCTCGGATGTGCTAGGTGGATGAGTCTTAGTGGTAAGACTTATAGGTAGAGGTGATTACCCATTGAATTGAAAATAGTGATTCTTTATAAGGATGGTAAGAGGATGGCCCATAAAAGTTGTTGTTTCAGTGGAATTTTTTGTCCCAGTGGTGATGTGGGAGGGAGTCCTCCCTGTTTTTGACAACTCACACTTAGTCGTACATGCAGAATTTTCCAACATAAACCATGGCTTGAAAATGCTGTTTTGGTTTCCCATGATGAAATGGGCAGTGGTGGGGTTTGTGGGGAAGTGAAATGTGTACCAGCAGGTGATGGATAGGCACCATGTTCTCGGTGGATTTCTTAAAACCGTTAGACATACTTGAGTGGAAGTGATTCGATATCTCAATGTATTTTATCATAGGGTTACCCATAGCTCAGGGAGGCTATGATTAGATCTAGGTAGTAGTGTATAAGTTGATGAAATCTGATCACTTCATAGCAATTAAGGAGTCAGGTGTAGTGGATTCCATGGAATTGAGGTATGTGGATGAGGTTGTATAATTTCATGATGTTCCAAGATCCATTGTCAAATATTAGGATACACGTTTTACCTTATGAGTCTATACGGGATCATAGAATGCTTTTGGCACCCAGTTACGCCTCAACACTACCTTCCACCCTTAGATAGATGGGTAGATAGAATAGACTATCCAGATGATGAATGATATTCTGCAAACATACATCTTTGACTTTGTCAGATATTGGGTGTGACACTTTCCATTGGTCTATTTTAATTTTAATAATAGCTATCACTCTTCCATTATCATGGCTCTGTTTGATTATTTTTTATGAAGACCATTTCTTTTGAGAAAATTCTAGATAGTGGTTGGGGAGACAAGAATTCATGGTCTCGAGGAAGTGTAGAGCACGATAGATAATTTTGATCTCATTCATGAGAGTATTAAAGTAGTGTAGGACCAATAAAATCATATGCCTGTCATAGGATGAGGACCATGGAGTTTTAGTATGGGGACCACATGTTATTAATGGTTTCCCATCAATTTAGGAATCAGAGGTTTAGAAGAGGATATAAACTATCTCTGAGGTTCATTACACGCTTCTATGTGTTGGGATGAGTTAATGAAGTGGCGTACTAGTCTGAGATTCCACCAAATATGTAGAGGATCCATGGTGTCTTCCATGTCTCCCAACTTCTTTGGTATCTTCATGATGAATCTCATGTCCTTGATGGGGGAGAGTTGCTTGTCGGGGATGACCGCCCATATGTAGAGCGTCTCGTAGAGATCTAAGATTGTTAAGAGACAGTTATTAGTGGATAGACCATTCATTTTTTTCTGTGTCATGGATGCATGGTGGCCTAGAAAAGAGTACATGGGACTTGGAAATGCGGATGCATTCCCAATGCTAAGAGTATTATTGAGTTTTTACTTATTCTGTTTTTCTTTTTGATATGATTCTTGAATGTTTTTTTATATAAGATGAGTTTAATTACCTTGTGTTGAGATGTGTGTGGTGAAATGTGAAATAATGTTCTGTTATGTGAAGTGGGGATGAATAGATGCCTAATTTATATACATTAACTTTGATGAAATTATCCTTGTGCAGGTAAGTTAGTGCCACCCAGATTGAAAAATATCTTGAAACAGGGGATGAAATTCTCCTATACGTGTGCTTGAGATGGTGTGGTGGTTGTTCTTGTGTGGTTTGTTTCATTGTCATTTGGGTTAGAAGATGTTAGTGGCAGTGTTTTTGGATATGGAGGTTTCCACCCAAACTATTGAAAAACACTGGGTGGTTTATCTTTGAATGTTAATGTGTTTCATTAATAGTGATGTTTTAGGTGTGGATAGATACTTGGGAGGTATCTTGGGTGGTGAAAATTCATACCTCTCTTTCTCCTAGTCATTATTTTGGATTCTTGAGGGTGTGAAACGTTTGAGAGATAATTTATGTAATGGTTTATGCCTTCCCAGTCTGTTATATTTTGATTTTAGTTGTTGGAATTTCATGGAGGAGGTATCGAGGGTGTTTAGATAATTTTAGTTGTTAAAAGTTTCATGTAGGGAAGTTACACGTCGTGTAGCATGATTCAATGGTGTGACACTTCGATTCACAGCTTGTCCTAGATTGATTTATGAAGTGTAAGATTTTACATGGTGTGAAAGAGGGATTCACATCTTGAAATACTTTTGGATCTTAAAATTAAAATTAAAATATTGATGTGATGAGTTTTTCATGGAAAGTAGACCTCATGGTATTACATGATGTGAAAGGGGATTACACTTCCTTTAATACCCTAACACTGTAATGATTTAAAACGTTAATTCTCCTCATGCTTTCAAATATACTATGACTGAATAAATCTCCCTCATTTGAGATGACCCTATACACCCTGAGGAGTTATTCAAACCCACTTCCTCCCACTTTGTTCTATAGATCTCAGTGATCATTCATTGGAAATCTATGGTGATACATGGAACTCTCTCCCTTTGTTTTTCTAAAAGTCCCCCTCGCTTGGGTCTCATTATCTTCCATATCTCCATGTCGTGCTATGGTGTGTTCTTATCTGCGATTATTAATGGGATCTATCTTGGTTTCTGATAGTGTAGTGGTGCTACAATGTCCTCATATGGATGAAGATATTGCGGGATAGGAAATTGAGTAATGTTACATGATCTGTTCTCATGTGAAGAATGATGACACCCAGTGAATGTATGATTTCCCTTTTTCTCTTTATTTTGAAACACATGGGAGGGGTTTTAATTTTTCAGCCTTAGATTATAGTTATTCTAACTTAATATAATATACAGAACTTCATAATAGAATTTTAAAGGTCTGATGGTTTTTGTATGCTTTTTATATCTTTGAAATTGATTGTAAAGTGATGATAATATATATTGAACACCCTGCTAAAAATGGTGGTTGTTGGTGGATTTGTTTGTGCACTAAATGGAATTCATGTATTTTCATTCATGTTGAACTCTTATATTTAGAAATTTCTAAATAATGTAAACATGGATAATAAATAGATGACCTATGATTACCTAGTTTTTTTGTGATAACCCCTGAATTAACAAGTGAAACAATATAAGGGATGCATTTCCAAATTTGGAATTGTGTTACGCTTCTGTGAGTTTGGTGACATGTTCAGTGGGGTAGTTGTGGTTATGTGTGCATGACCATTGTGAGGTGAAGTGGATATGTTTTGACGTGAGAGTTTACTCTTGTTTGAGTCGTGGTCTAGTTAGGAATCACAAGTACATGATGTGGGTTTTGTAGGGTGGTGTTGTAGACAAACATGTTGACAATACATAAACATGGATATGTAATGGATTATCAGGTTGAGAGTTTGTGATTGTGGGATGGATGATCAATGTTGTGTTAGGGGAAGTGATCATGTAGTTCTATGCTATGTTGATGGATATGATTGAGAGTTGGGGAGTTGTTCTCAATGGTAAATGAAATTCACCTGTAGTTTCTCCATGTTTGACTTTTTCCATGGTCGTTTTTGTGTGTTGTAATTGATTGTTTCCCAGATAGTAATATAATAGATGAATAAATAATTTATTAATAATGTTTGGGACTCTCTTGGGGTGAATTTGTTAATAGAATAAATTTATAAAATGTGAATTAAGAATAGTAATGGATAATTAAATATTATGAAAATATGAATTGGGTTGTGGTTTAATGTGGGGTGTTATGAATTTAGATGTAGTAACAAGGTTGAAAGTGTTTCGACCAAGTTGTTTGTTTGAGAACCCATATTATGGGCATGAGTTTTTATTATTATATATGTATATAATTTTATTTTACTTATGATTTCTATACACACCCCTCCCTTGTTGAGCACTATTAGCAGAATACCCCATTGTCATGGGGGAGGGAATCTTTCTCAAACATCCTGGTGGGGGTGGATGGTTGGCCACCCAATATTCTATACCCACTCTTCCAGGATGATATATCCCAAGATAAATTATTATAGTTGTGGTTAGTGAGTCCATGGTGTGTGAGGGTGAGTTGTGCTTTCCTGGGTGACTTCAAGACGAGATGTTTTTTGATTTCACAAGTTTTTTTGGGATGATGTGGTTGTGGTCTTGTAGTATATGGGATGGATGTGATGTGGTTGTGGACCAGGTTTCTATGGGTAGGATGTGATGTGGTTTTTATCCTAGGAGTTTTCAGACATGAATTGATGTAACTCTAGCTCAAGTGATAGGACGAGATGTGCATTTTTGGGACTCGGTGTGTGTGAGTGGATTATGACATGGATCATTTGGAATAGGTAGGATAACAAGGTCGTTTTTCGTTAGGAAGGATAAGCTAAACCTATGGGAAGTGGTGATGGGTACCCAAATCATTGATGTTCTTACTATATTACTTCATTCGACTTTTTTACTTAGTGACAATGCCTTGGTATGGATGGTATGGGTTGTACACCTTTTGAGGTGATCTATTGTTCCCTTGAATTCTCATAGGGGAATTAGTGTACTTCCTTTCACATTTTCATGAGAGACTTTGGTTATTATTATGTCAATACTTGTTTTCTCACCCAAAATATATAAAAATATTTTCCACATTCTAGGAGGAATTTATGGACTGTGGTGTACTTTACTAGCTCTGGTCATGATATTTTTTAAGTTGCTTCCAAACCTCACATTTGGTTCTCACATTGGAGTTTGATGGCATTTTAAATTGTTTTATTTTAAAAATGCATATAGGATAGATTTTTTATTTGTTTTATATAAGTCATGGAGTTGTTTTGAGGTTGATAAATGTTGACTCATGTAATTGTTTACTAATAAAAGTGTATTGCATGCAATTTTGTGAGATTTGTTTACCCTTGGTGTTGGTCTCCACCCTGAGGCCTACTAAAGGTGAGACATAGGTTCATCATCTCTCTTTCAAAATTTAAATTACATGAGGGGTGTATTTGGACTAAGGGGACATGACACCTACCAATTTATCCTATACTAAACCATTATTATTGTTTTGGAATAATCTAGTTCAATTAAGGAATCATAAATCCTTCTTTATGAAGAATCCCATTTTAGGAAGGAGACTCTTCAAGAAAGTAAATACATAGTTATTTAATATATTTTTTTAGTCACATTATCATCTATGAAAATTATAAATATAAATATCCACTTTAATGTTGTTAAATTTACAACATTATGTTTATAATAAAAATAATATACTATTATATAGTTGTAAAGATTTACTAATTCATTTGTATAACATGTTTTTCTGTCAGTTTAACCTCCTACGTGAATGATATCATACCAACATCATCATTTTAATCATGAATTAGTATATAAATTTTATAATTTTCACATTTGATTTAAATAAGTAATTTATTACTTGAATTTGATTCTAAAATGATATGATTTAAAAAATTGATAATTATAATTTTACTCAATACTATTGGTAAAATACCCACAAAAATATTCACCATGGATATCATTATCCTGATCCAAATCCATACCTATCATTAAATGAAAATTTTTCTTCGCAAATAATTGGTGAAAAATGATTATATTGCCTTTAATAATTCTAGAATTATGAACTTTGTATATGGGAATGAGGATCGATATGTCCATTACAAAATGTGCATGAAACCAGCCTAAATTACTAATACTCGTGGATGAAAATATAGAATAACTAAATAATATATCTTTAAGGAATGATTAAATTAATTATTATAAAAGGTAATATATATAGAAATGGTTTCTAATTAAGGTATTAATATGGTTATTTTTGTAAGACATGGATTTAAATTCTTTACAAGGATGTTGGGAGTAATGGTATGGTTTTATTTTCTAATGTCACTTTAAAATCATGATATTTTTACATTAAAATTATTATTTATTTAAATTATGACATTATTCAATATAAAAGTGCACATATATTATTATAATATTTTTATTCATTGGATTCACATGTATTTATTCCCTTTTAAATTTCGTTGGTTCATAGATCAATCCAAATATTTTTTAAAATTGAGGGTTGTCTATAATTTTTTGTAATTCAGGAATCAATACCCTCTAGGAGAATATTTTTTGTATTATTTAATTAATTTCCTTCTCTACAATTCAATGATATCATAATTTCATTTTGTAATTTATTTGAAATTATTTTAATAATATGTAAAATTAATCATTTTAACATTTTAATAATTTTTCATAATTTAATTCTATTCACACACTTTACAAAAGTGTGAAATAAATCAGAATTTTTAAACATTTCCCAAATTAATTAATTTTTCCAATATATTATTTTTCATTAAGAACAATCCCTTTCGTATCTTCATCAGTTTTGAGGAAATTTCTATCCAATTTTTTTAATTATTAATATTTAAATAAAATATATCTAATGTATAGAAAATTTCTTCATATGTTCCATTAAAACTGTCAAATTTTTTAGTAAACATGTATTTAATCTATGTGGACATATTTTATAGTTTTATACATAGGAGTGGGGATAAAATATAATCATACCTTCCACCTTATTTCTATTTAAAAATTATGATAATTTCTTATAGATGTTTCTAGGACTCATGTTTCTTTCCTATGAATTAATTAAGATACGATAGAATTAAGAATGATTTTATACTCATGTGGCACATATATGTATGGTTAGCATTATGTGATGTGTTGATATAATATAACCATCCAATTAATGAAGAAATTTTTTTACACTACCAGAGATTCTAAATTTTGTGACGTGTCATTGGTGACAGATTCCCATCGCTGATAGTCTTTTATGACAGATTCCTTTTACTAATTCAATTTTTTTAATGGATTCTATTTCTAGTGGACTATCTCAGAAAATAGAGTCACAATTCTGTTTTCTTTTTGTGATGGATCATTGAAAAAATTATGATATGAGATATATAATTCATCATTCATAGGTAATACCCACAATCATTATAAATAAACAATTGTTATGTACCCTTCCTAAATAAAATTATTTTTAACAGATGCCTTTTCTGACAAAAATATGTTGTAGATTTTTTCAATAAATAAATTTCGATGAATATATAGATCATTGTTAGTTTTTAATATTTTAGAAAAAAAATATAAAAAACATTTAGAAAACAATTTTTTAAAATCTAAAAACAACTAAAAATAATAAAATCATATATAATAGTTTTAAATCAATTCTTACATTATATATCTATTACTATAAAATAAAAAATAGTGATAAAAACCCGTGTAGTGTCTATTGAAATTATTAGGTAGAAGAGGATCACTTAATGGGTTAGGGGGTATAAACTCCATTCCAAAACCTTTCACAATCCATATCATGTACTCTAACATCTACTAATCTCTTAGACACTCCAAATCATGCTCCTCCTCCATATCTCTCTATATATGCAACATTAACTCATTCAGATCACTCAATATCTCCTCATATATTGTAGAGGAAAAGGACTAATCTCATTGAGATCCCTTTTAAATGTCCAATAACATCAAAAAAGTATTATAATAATTCATAGGTATTAGTAATGAACTAGTAATGGTCCCCCAACATTTCCCAACACTATTTAATGTCATATATATCCAATCTCCATCATCGATACATAACTCACCAGTGAAATATTCATCATTATCAGCATGAATGTATCATGAATAAGATGTTGTATTATCATAAATTTCCATAAAACATAACTAATAATAATAATAATAATAATAAAATTAATATCACTTTTTTAAAGAAAATTACCATCCAAAATACGGTGCTGTCAGTTTTTGAAAAATTGTCTTGTATAAAGATTATTGTATATATTCTATGTGTATCATCATTTATAATAGAGGGTCTAGTAGTGGCTTACATAATATAACTAAAATTTAAAATTTAATGTTTATATACATTAATAAACAAAATTACATACAATATTATATTGATGTATACCAAATGTACAAATCATGGCCCTATGGGTAACCTCTTTCCTCCCCTAGTTCTGACATCCAAATTTCATTCTGTTGGATAGAGTAGGAAACTCAAGAGGGGGTGAAATGAGATCTTATAATTTTTTTTGTTACAAGTTTTATTTCAATGAATCCCCAAATTTTAAAAACAATATAGCCGAGTTAATCAATGTAGTAAATTTATAATAGTCTGACTGTTCAATTAATGTCCCAAAAGATTGATTATTTATCAATTAAAATAATAAGATATATTGATATAACTTTTGAAAATAATTTACTAAACATAAATAGTTATAAAAACTGTTCAAGACTAACTATCATAGTAAAACAAAATATTCAGAAATATGTGTGCAAAAAAAAGGTAAATATGAAAAGCACAATAGAATAAAACAAGATTATTAGTCTCATTTTAATACGTAATCCTCTCCACATGGTGATCACATACCACCATGAAGTTTAAATAATTAAACATTGATCTCGAACGTGGATCTTGGTTTTATAACAGCAAACAAATCTGCCCTGGTAAAGTTAGACCCCTACAACAGTTCTATGTGGGCAACAGATTGCAACCACATTTCACATAGACCTATTCCACAGTTCATTGTAGGAGAAATATGGTGTAATAGAATTGTTGTGTGAGGAAATCTTGTATTATATATTTTTTTGAAGAAGAACATTGTGTATTTAACATAAAGATTGACACACTACTCTAATTGTTTTATAAAATTACACTATAGATAAGGAAAAAGGTGATTGAGTTTAGAAGGCTCTATGTGTTTTGAAATGCAGATTATGACTATTTGGATGTAACAAATGTGAGGATTGATTCCTCTTCTAGAAACAAACACTGAAAACAGAGTTCAGGGAAGCTTTTTGTTTTGGTTTTCTAGAAATATGGCATGCTCTTCATTAGTTATTTTTTTTGAAAGGATGATTAATGATTTTATACACAAAAATCCTCCTTTAGTCCACATCTAACAAGAATGAGTGCACTTCGTGTGTTCTTCGTCTTGGTCTGTTATCTCTGCCTGAATGTTCTTTTTGTTCTTCTTTTAATCTATGCTGCTCATGTGCTAAAATTTCATTCGACTTCATGTGTCTTCTTTTGGCCAAAAAGGAGAATGGGGAGGTGCCTCGTCCCTCATACTTTCCATTTACATTGTTATTGATATTTTCTTCAAAAATAATTAATTTAATTAGTGGATTTAATACTATAAAATATGACTGTTAAAGATAATTTTAAATAAATAAAAATTTAAAGAGTCTGTTAATGACTCATATATTTGTGAGTAATTCTATGAGTGACTCATTCTATTAGTTAGTCCTTCTTTTTGTATCATTGAATCATTGTATCAGCAATTCATTCTATCACTATCTCCATGCATTAGTGACACGATGTGTCTATGAATCATTTTGTTCTGTACGTGAGACATTCCTTATATCGGTGTCTCATTTGTACTATCACTGAGTCCTCTATCGGTGATCCAGTTTATACTATTATTGATACATTTACTCTATCGGTGACTTGGATAAAAATTCGGTGAGGCATTTACTCTGTTGGTGTCTCAGTTGATCTTCCAGTGAGTTAGTTCGTGATGTTGATGTCACACATTTTATATTAGTGTCAATGGCTCATACATAGAAAATTTTTCTATTTCAACTATCTTATAACATGAATAGACATAGAATTTGTAAAATATTCATTTTATTATATATAATAATTATAAAACATATTGAAACATAAAAAATTATTGAAATGATTGGACATGATTTTACTTGGTTGGTAATTATTAAAAGATTTAAAAAATAAGAGGAAGTATAATGGATTTAGGAATAGAATGGGAAACAGTTGGTATGGTGGATGCATGAGGATGATTCTACTCTATGATGATAGGCCAAATCTATCTTATCTCCCAAGAAACTGGCACAGATTAAGGTTGAGGTGGAAAAATGGTACAAGGAGAGTCTAAAGTGGTCAGAGGCATTATAAGAGCTATAAAAAATGGAAACACTATGGCTTTAATCTAAACATGGAGATAGGTCTTCAGAAGATTTATGAAATCTGTGATAATCATCCCACTATATTGAATTGCCTTTTCAAAATCATCACAATTCTCTATAAATGATTGCAGATTAGTTGTGAATTCCTTCAGTTTATTAATGCGTTCCTTAAAAAACTGAGTAACTAGATTCAGTAAGAGATTATCAAGAAAATATTTAAATTTACTTTTAATTGGTTTTTTCTTTGTGCTCTTAAAGTAATAGTCCACATTCTCTATGATCTAAGAATTTTTTGTTTCAACACTCTTCGAGTAGAATCTGACCATATCATGAACATGATCACTATTTTTTTCAACCTTTTCAAGTGTCTCTTGATCTGTTCCACCCTACATATCTCAAAACCCTTCTGTAATCACATTCCTTACTACCTCAACATCTGGTGAGTGAGATAAACGATCTCCTGATCTAGATTCCTCTTGTACAATGTCTCTAACAACCAATCTCAATAGGGTAAAATCAAGAACATAAATGTTGGAAATAATACCCTTGAGTCCTTTCATGATTATATCCATGGATTTACTATACTCAGAGGTAAAACAGTAGATAGTGGAATCCATTTCAATCAAATCATTTCTCACCTTCTGATATCATTCACAATAGATTCAATGCGTGCAATTTGTTTGAGTTCCAATTGATAAATAATAGTTCTACAGTGATTATTTGCATAAATTCTATCAATACTAACATGAGAATAGGTACTGAAAAGTTATTTATGGTGGATTAATTTTCTAAAATAATACTTTCAAAAACAACTTTAGTGACAGAGTAACATGGAATTTGAACTACTAATGGTGCAGGAGTAGAAGAAGATGCTCATATAAGAAGTGTATCAGACTATGCGGGCTCCTCCACCACTAGTCTCATTGAGACTGCTCCATTAACTTCAACACCATAATCAGAATATTCTATGCTATGGAAAACATATCTTGGATACCTTATTCTATTTATACAACACATAGTCCTCTAAACGAGTGATTGTGTTAACTATCACTCTTCCAATTTGAGGCCCCCCTCAACTTGATATATTCTTATTTTATGCTCCCCTAATCTTCATCTCTTTTTATTTTCTTCTCCCACATCATTATATTTTCTTATAGAATAATACAATTAAAGCCTTAGGATGAATTGATCATATACTTCTCTTTAAACTTCAACCATTTCATGTTTTAAAGTATCAAATATTGAAGAAAAAGGAGGGTCTATAATGGGTTTCTGATTCAAAGTATCATCCATCTCTACTGTATCATATAGATCATCACCACGATGATCTTAATTACTATCACTCTCATTTCATTCATCTTCTACATTATTAGAATTTTTAGATGCATCTCTTTCACTACCACTTTTCTCAACATTTTTGTCATATTTATCTTCGTCACTGCCAATACTACTAAAACATTCCTCATAATCTTTTTTCTTCTTCTTCTCCTCCAGATTCATCTTCAACACCACTTGATCTTTTCTCATACTAAATAGTACTAGATTCCTCAGTTTCATCATCATCACTCAAAATTGGTTATTTTGATGAAAGAGAAAGAGGTGTACTTGGTGGTCCTGGGGTTATTCTCTTTGGGATTTTAGTAATGTTTGGTTCACTCTTATCCCTTACCAGAGATCCTTACTCTCTAGAAGGTCCATCTTCCTCTTCTTCATAAAAATATTCATCTTCATCATCTAGTCTGAGACTACAATTGGCTACATCTATTGGCCTAGATGGTTTATTAATGAGAATTAAATTTTTATAAATTTTCTCCTCATCTCCAACCCATTCAACATTCCATTGATTCCAATGAATTTTCATTATTTTTTAAATATACATATTCAAATATATTCCACTTCAAGTATAAACACTCTCCTAATATTCCCTAACACATCCTTTCTCCTTTAAATGTAATAAATCAACCTTGGTTAGAACAAGGAATCTGTTTTACCGTAGGGATTTACTATCTCACTGATGTGAACAATCAGGTATCTACATAGATTCACCTTGTGTCCTTTCATTAGTATATATAAAAAGTATACATATTGATACATAGAAAATGTAAAGGTTCCTTTACATGGAAAAAGGTAGTTATAAATGAACATAAACAATAATCAGATCTAACCATATAACATCTTAGCTATTCGTCTTCTATGCTATTCATTTCTAGTGAGATCCCTTAATGTTGTCTCAAAGAAAAATGTGTCACATTCAAGTGGACTGCATCAATGATAACCCTCAAATATATTCCTTTAAGATGAACCTTAATATATTCTTCCCAATGAATATAAGAAATAGGAATTATTATTCCTTTAACTAAATATTTGATCCAATATTCCTTATTTCCTTCTAAAATAAATTTAGAATTTTTATAGAACTCATGCACATGCTTTGGATAGAATGGCCTATCAGTTTTTGAAAACAAGTCCATTTAATATTGGGTTTGTAATGCCTTTAATAATAGAGACATAATCTATGACATCTGTTTTGTGAAAACATCCTTCTTTGGTTTTACATCAAAATTCTTAATAGTTGGATTGATATAAAGAGATATGCTTGACTCTCCATTATTCCTTTTTGCGGGTTGTGACATGTCTCTAGATTCTACTTCATGTTTTCACTTCATTCTCCCCATTTCTGGTGGTTTGGTTGAAGGTTGTAAGGGGAAATGTTGAGGGTAAAGAGAAATGATATGATAATGTATGGGTTAAAGTGAGAGGGTATAGAATAGAGTGGGTAAACTGAAATTTATCTTTTAGGGCATTACAAATTGTATATTTGTAATTCAGGTTTAATAAAATAATTTAAACAATGTCATTTTTGTTAATACATAAAATAGGTAAAACAATGAGTTCTATCAGTGGTAGTATGATAGTATAAGCATGACACTATCGATGTCGGCTTGACAAATGTTTCTATTTAACATGACATTATCATCGTGGCACTATCATTTTTGGCATGATAGATGTGTTGGTGTCTACAAGACATTGTTTGTGTCAGCAAGGCATTGCCAGGGAGACATAACCAGTCAATTTATCAAAACAGTGTGACAATTAGACTTCTTTTAAACAAAGTATCATCAACATAAGTTCCTCACAAATTAATCATCACTAATTCATGTTTGATGTAGTTTATTCTTTCAAGGTTTAGTTATTTAGTGAATATGTTAGCAAGATGATATTCAGTGCAAATGAACTAAAATGTATTACCATGTTTTTTAGAATGATCTCTTAAAAATTTATGTCTTACAAAAATAAGATTTATTCTAGAATGAGAAACAAGATTCTTAAAGGTGTTATTATCACTTTTATTACCAATGTTTACAGGGACATGTCAAAATTGATATCCATAGACTAGCAAAGTGTGTGTCGTCGACAAATTCTAAGCACACCAACTACTAGAAGAATTGTATTTTTCTTGAAAGTAGATAATGAAACATAAATTTTCTTCTTGTTACACCATGGAACTAGATACATTCCCAAAAATTAACATGTTCTATATGCATTATTTCTATCTAAATTATAACCACCAAAATTAGCATCAGAATAACACTCTAAATAAAAACATTGTACTCTAGGGTAGAAAATCCCAATTTTTTAGTATAGATGAGGTATTTGAAAATTATTTTGACAATATTTAGATGAGAGTTTTTAGTGTTATGTTGAAAATGGGAACATATACACACCCTAAACATAATATTACGTCTTCTAGTTGATAATTAGAATAAAATCTCTATCATTCCTTTATAAATGGTTTGATCAGTAGATTTACCACTTTCATCAAGATCCAATTTATAGTTGGTACTCATTATAATATCACTACTTTTTGTAACATCAAACACAATATTTTTTAAAATATACTTTGTGTATTTACCATTATTTAATCTAATAACTTATTTATTTTGGATTATTTTTAATCAAAGGAAGAATCTGAGTTATCCCATTAAACTGATTTCAAATTCAATCTGTATCATTTTTAAAAAACTGACACATAACGAATTTTTTGAAGATCCAAAACTAATATCATTAATATAGATTTTAAAAATTAAAATATATTTATAAATTTATTTTATAAAAACAATATTATTAAAAATATATTTTGTAAAAAATTTGGAAAAAAGAAAACCACTTTGTCTATCATAGCATGCTCTTGGAGCCTCTTTTAAACCATGTAATGATTTTTTTAATTTAAAAACAAGATCTAGAAAATTTCGGTTTATAAAAACCGTGGGTTTTTCAACATAAACATCCTCAACTATATATCCATTTAGGAATGCAATCTTATCATACAATTGATATAGCTTGAAATATAGATGTGTTGTATATGAATGGATGATTATAAATTCCTCAAGTCTAGAAACTAGTGACTAAATTTTATCATAGGTAATTCCATATTCATGGATATAACATTATGAAACAAATCTTGATTTATTTATTACAATATTACCAACTTCATATACATTATTTATAATCACCCATTATGAACCTATCTTCAAGATATATTACTGTCTATCTATAAGTTTCCATATTTCATTTCTTTCAAACATATCCAGTTCATCTAGAACTGCCATTGCCCAAAAATCATCATTGATTTAATCATAAATTATATTAGGTTCATGTTGTGACAAAAAGTCATGATGTTCATTCTAGTTTCTCATAGAACCTGTAGTATATGTACCTTTATCTAGGTATCCAACTATAACATCTAATGGATAGTTTTTTAGGATTCTTGTGGTTTGAGAAAAAGAAGGGATGTTTATTTTAGGTTCAATAGTAGGTTCATGTTCATAATGACTAGATTCTAGAGAAGTTACAAAAATGGATGATTTATCAAATTTATTAAGAGGAGGGTCCTAGAAGTTTTCATTTATATCCACATTTAACATATCAACGTCAATATTTGCTATGGCGGACTTAGGTTCATGAGATTCCATTTCAACAAATTTAACATGGGAATATTCTTCCACACTCTTTTCTTTTACTAAATCATATAAAGTATTTAATAGAGAATTATTTACCACTAAATATTCCTCCATCATGTTTGGATGGAAATTTGAAAATGTTTCCCTTTTTATTAAGGATATAGATTTGTCAACCAAAGTCATTAAAGTAATTGAACTTTTGTTTTCTGTTGTTCCATACCACAAAAGGGGTTCTCTTAAGAATTGGTTTGGTTATGACTCTATTAAGTATATAACAAGATTTATTGATAGCTTCTTGTTTGAAAATTGATAGAAAAGTCATATTCACTAAGTATAGTTTGGGATATCTCTTATAAGGTTCTATTTTTCCTTTATACAACACCTTTATGTTGGGGTTTCCCAGCAGAAGAGAAGTTATAAATATATCTATTTAGTGAGAAAAAAATATTCAAACTCTTGGTTTTCAAACTCATAACCATGGTCACTTCATAAGGATTTAATTTTAATACCACTTATGTTTTCTACTATTCAAGATACATAGTTTAATGAGAACAATATTCACTTTTGTGAGAAAAAATAAAGTCGATGCATATCTACATTAGTCATCTATTAGAATATAGACATAGTGATTCCTAATATAACATGAAACTCAAAAATAGTCCAAATAAATCCATATGAACAAACTCAATTAGTTGATAAGTTGAAATTTTTTTCTTTATCTTGAATGATTTTTTATATTGTTTACCCTATTGATAGGGATTATAGACATTATGATTTGGAAACTCATATCTGGGTAGATCCATAACTAATCCATTACTAATAATCTTTATATGAGATTTAGTATTACAATTTCCCAATATCTTCTGATAGATTAAAGACTCTTTATAAATGTCACTTAAGAATGAAACATTTTGAGACACTAAGGAAGATAAGTTTACAACATAAACATTTTCATTTCTAAAGGCAGCAAATATTAACAAATTTTTAGAATTAAAGACATTTTATGCATCATTTTCATATTCAATATTACAATCATCATCACACAACTGATATATACTAAGAATATTTTACTTTTATATATAATAAATGTATTTTTAAATTAAAACTGAATTATATTTAGAAATTTCGCCAATGCCAATTATTTGGCATCTAGAATTTTCATAAAAAGTGACATTTCCACCATCAATCTTTATCATATTTTTGAATCATGAATGATCACTTTTAATGTGTCTTGAAAATTTACTTCCTAATTACTATAGACATCTACAGGTACTCATTTATAATCGTTACAAGAAAAATTTATTAGAAAAGAAATGTTATCAGTACCTGATTTTCATGGGTCCAGTAACCTTAGAAATAACTTCTTCGGGAACCAACATTTGTCACATGGGTTTCCTATACATAGTTTATCATGTATTGATAAAATAGACATTATTTGTTCCAAAAAATCAAGAAATAGTAGATAACGATTCATGCCTGGAACATAAAAAATTTATAACACTAGGAATATAACTAGATTTTACATATTTAGATATAGAATTAGTTTTCAAAAAATTTAATTTACCAGGTACATAACCAATACCACTAGTGTATTTGGGTGAAACATGATTACAAATAATTTTAACATAGATATCTCTTCCATTTTTTAACATTTATAAATACGTTTTCAATTTCTCATTGGAAAATTTATGCACAATTTTTTCTTTAAAAATTTATCATTTTGTTCCTTATTTATGGAGGGATCAGATTCAACAGAAAAGGTAAGAGCATGCAGTTTCATTAATGATTTATATTAATCATTTTATTCAATACTTTTACCTCGAATAATTTTTAAATATTGAAACATCTCCTCAATTTTAATATTTTAATATTCACTGTTATATCCCGAATAATAAAAATTATGTACAAGAGACTCAAGGGTTACCTCAGATGTGTTTATTAGGGAACACATGTCTTCCTTATCACCTTTATTATTATATTTTTATATAAGACAATTAGATTTTACTTTTCCTATTCACTAACTTTCATACCAAACTATTTCATTTTATTTGTCATTCCTTTTCTAATCCTTTTTCTATTTTCCCTTATAATCATATTTACCATTGTAGTAGGGCTTCTTGAAGAATTTTTTTCTTCTATAATTTTTTAACCTTTCTTCTTACTAAGAAATTTCTACATCACTTATAGATAATTAGTCTTCATTAATTTTATTTTTATAATGAATTTGAATCCTTTATTTTTCTTTATGTTTGGATGTAGTGGTTTGGAAATGCATTGATTTTCTCATTGGATCCTACTCCTACTCATTATTGTCCTTTAATTATTCCTCATACATCATAAGATTTCTTATTAGTTCATTAACTGGAAAATTACTGATATCCCGAGCTTATGTAATTGGTACTGAGGTTTCTCACCAACTTTCTAGTAGACTTATAAGTAGCCTCATGATTTGATCTTTGACATCCACTGGCATCCCAAGAGAGCGCATTATATTGACTATCTCATTTAACCTGAGATACAAATCCAAATTTGTCTCATCAGGTTTCATATTAATGTTATAATATTTATTGGTATAGGTTTTAAGTCACATTAATTTGACATTAGTGGTTCTTTCAGGTGAAATAGCTATGGTATCCCAAATTTCACAGGTTGTTTTACATGATAAAATTATATTGAATTCTTCAACTACTAATGAATTATATAAGGGATTCATAGCATTGGAGATATTATTATAAGTATTTTTTTGGGTAATCCCAAGTATTTCAAGTAGTAGTTGAAATCATAGATTTTTCAATAATGGAAGACCAAATTTTAAAACCCATACTTAACAAATGCATTCTCATCATAATTTTTCATTAGGTATAATTATTTCAATTGAATAAAGGATTTATGTTTTAAGTCTTATGTTCTAATATATTATCCAATATAAATAATAAATAATATATTTTTAAAGAGATAAAAATATAGAACTAACAATTAGTGATATTAAAAAAATAGTTTAAAATATTTTCACATTATTTTAAACATCCTCTGATACCAAATGTTGGTCAGAGTATAACACACATGAGGGGGGTGAATTATATTCCTTTAAAATTTTATATTAAAAAATTATTTAAAATAACCCCCCAATGTAAAATATAAGACACCCAGTTAATCGAAGTAGTAAATTTATAATAGTCTTACTATTAAATTAATTTCTTAGACAATTGATTATTTCATGGTTATAAAAAATGATATATTGATATAAAATTTGAAACTAAGTTACTAAACCCAAAATGATATAAATACTATCCAAAACTAACTATCAACATAAAACATAGTTTAATGAAATATTAGTGAAAACATAGTTAACAAAATTTGAAAAGAAAAAAGAATATAAAAAGAGGTTTGATTTAAATTCAAGACATAATCCTCTCAACTTAGTGATAACCTACCACCAATAAGTTTTAATTAATAAAATTTCATCCAAACCAAGGATTTGGGTTTTATAACATTATATAAAGCTATCTAAGTCCAGCTAGACCACAACCACAGTTCTTTTATGGAAACGTAATACAATGAGGTCATAGATAGACCTATTATACAGTTCTTGGTGGGAGAAATAAGGTGATAGGGAATGGTAGTGTGAGGATAACTAGTATCCTATAGTTTAGTACAGGAGAAATTGTATATAACAACTCTTACTTTACATACAATGTTATTACTTCCGAATTGAAGCATACTTATTACAACATATAACAAAACCATGATAGGACCGTGTATGTATAGTTTCTTTAGAAACTGGGAAACATAAACAACTAGTTCATAAAGCATCTACATTGTCTCCCATTTATTTCACCATATCTAGAGTCCCTTTTGGAATATCCTACTTAATACCCTTCTTCCAGACCTGGGAAAGAAAAAATACAAAAGGGTGAGCTCAAATGCTCAGTAAGGGTAAACAGAGGAAATATCAATCATATCATATTCATAAGAACATAACATTTTAAAAATCTTATCCCGCAAAAGAGATCATAATATCATAAAATTGGATAAATCCTAGTAGTGAAATGTAATCCCAATAATCATAACATAAAACATGAAACATTGTGTGATGCACACATAATCAGAGAAAATCATTTCATATTAGTCAAGACTGATTTCCAAGACTATCATCGTAGACCAAGTCCATTTTTGAACCGAGTTCACTCCTCGTTCCAGTCCAGTATCACTGAACCAGATTAACTTTCTGTTCCGGCCATTTCTATATCTTGAGATATAAATATTTACCCAATGAATTGGAGGGATATATAGGTTTCATCCATCACATAATTAAATCATTCTTTCGTGTGCCACAAAATAAACATACATCATTCATAATAACCAAATCAATAAAATGGGTTTCATAAACATCATCCCATCATAACATAATCTATATGAAAGAAATGGATATCATTTCATCATAAGAAAAATCTGTCTTTGTAATCAATAGATACATTATACTTGGATAAAAAACATGCTAAATAATGTCATCTTAGATGGAAAATAGTTTTGATAAAACACTAGAAATTAATTCTTGAAGAATATTTCGTTTTTTATTAAAAATCATTATCTTTTTACAAAATGCCATGACATTTTAAAGGAAAAAGATTTTTGTTGAAAATAATCATGAAATATTTTAGAGGAATATTCATGAAAATAAGGAGTTATGGAACTATAAAACCCCGTTCATGCCGTATGAGTTAAAAAACATTCTCCCGATACTTTTGCCGGAAAAGTCAAAAAGTTCCTCATATGGTAAACAAAGAAAATATTCCTTCCATAACACAATCTAAAAGTCAAATAGGGGTAAACATAACATTAAACATACATGGAGAAATATTAAACACTTTATGAAAAACATTTTTATAGACATGGATGAAAAATATAAGCCCTGACAATACGTACGTATAAGCAATTTCGGATAAAAATGAGATTTGAAAAATCATCACTTACCTTAGGTCTGATATGATTTGTATGTATACAAACCTCCTGTATAATTATGTAAATAATTTGATTGACTTATTATAGAATCATACTCATTGTTATGATATCATATATGGTTATATTCTTATCTTCTTATTAGTAATATTTCATTGCTACTTGTCATTCAGGTGTTCATTGATTTATGTTCCTATGCATGTTTTGTTGAATAAAATCTTATTCCACATTTTATGTTATGGATACCTCATTTTAAAAATTCTATTAGTTTAATATATATAATATTTATTCATTAAATTCATTTATATTATCATTATTCAATAAAGACCATGTAGAACGAGTCACATCACATTGTGGAGACGGTAGGCCGTACGTACGCACGAGCGATGATATAATTATTTTGATAATATAATCATATATAATTGGATGGTATATCATATATAAATAATAATAATAAGGTTTAATTTATTATTTTTATCATTTATACTCATTATTATACCCATCCAAATGATGAAATGTTTAAATAACAAACTACACCACGACATGCACACGGTAAGCAGTACGTACGCACGTGTGGTGACTTTTTCATTTATAGGATGGATAAAACAACTAATATGTTTGTACAATTTTTATAATAACATAACAGTATATAGAAAATAATGGAGTTGTTATTTTAGAATGTAAAAAACAACGAATTAGTAAGTGGAAGAAGAAGGGAACATGAAATAGGTGCTGAGATATTTACCTCTTCCTCAGGTTCTTCCTTTTGATTTGATCAAGAAATCTTCATAGGATGTCCTTATGACTAAATTAAAGCTTATAGTATGAAGGGATGATAGTTGAGAGGATATTTGTGCATGTTATGGCTGATCCAAATGGATTTGGAGGTGTGAATTAGAGTGAAGGGGTAGTGCCATTTTATAAGAGGGGTGAGGGGCATCATAGGAAAAACTTAAAATATTATTTAATAATATATTCATATTCAGTTTAAAATGGCTCCAAAGTGACTTATTTAGAGGATAGGATGGGGATGGGTCTAAATCCTCTCAACAAATAGGTTTTAGACATGTTTATGTTACAATTTTAACCTTATCATTTATATTTATCTCTAAGTTAAATAATTTAACTTTTACCGTGTCTTCTTGTATTCTTACAATATATGGTTAATAAAATTACTATAAACTGCCAAGCTAACCCAAATTTGTTTATTAATGCCATATATATTATTATATAAGTCTTTTGGCCGATCCTATGATTTTTAGGAATAGACTATCAATTAATAATTTAATATTTGTTTAAAAACTCCTTTATGTCAATTTTGACACTATTTTGTATTTTATTTTTTCTAAATTCATAACAACATTATCACTTCTATGAAAATTAATCTAACCAAACCTAATATGTTTTCTTAACCTAGAAAATTAGTGTAATTCAATAAATGTCTCCAATTACATTTATTTGGATATTTATAATATCAATTATGTTAATATTTCATTAATAAGGTAATTACTGCAACATCATTGTGTCATAAATAAATTAAATTATATAATGTTAAAAATTATAAATAAACTACCATTATGTAGGAAATATTATTATATTTCTAATAAATATTTATAGTTTAATTTATCTTATGTATAACCCTATATTAAAAATGTTTTACTTTTTAGACTTTGATTTTAACTCTTTTAATACTTCTTAGAATTAAATAATAATAAATGTCATAATCTAATCCATGTAGACCTAAATGGTAATATTTTTTCTCTAAGGTTTTTTTGGTCAAATTACAGTTATCCAATAGAATTATGACATGTGTTAGGGTAATACTAATATCATTTTTACCCTTAATTACCCTATTTACTTTTAACCCTGGTAAATAAAAGTAAAAAGTTACGATTCCCGAAAAATTAATTTTATCTTATAGAAAAACATATTACATACTGATATCAATCATGTAACTCAGATTTTTGAAATTCCACTCACAAAAGCAATAAAATAATGTTTTATATAAATTTGTGAATTCTCATAGGAGGTGGGTAAAAGATGGTAAAAAGTTCACTAAAATTTTAATATATCTAAAATTATTATAAAATGACTCCAATGAATTACAGTGAACTTATATAGGAATTATGTATCTATATTGAAATAAAATAAATAATTATAAAAAAAAATTCGATTTTGAACAACAACTAAGTGTTTTTACTTTTCATCAAAAAGTAAAAGTTTTCATAAAAATACCAAAAATTCACCCTAAGATAATTTTGATATTCCAAATACAAAAATGAAGTCCATTTTAAAAGAAAAAATTTATAAAAATTCAAAAGGTGGGTATTATTTTTCATAACGGCTCGTTAATATAATATTTTAACAACATATAGTTGTTTATTTAAACTCTGTATTGCGTACAATGCAAGCTATCAAGGAAGGTTGCACCTACGTGTTATGCAAGCCTAGATAGTGTTGTGTGTAGTGAAATATTCCTTTGGTGTTTTGTATAACATAATATATAAAAATAAAATATTTCTCATAAAATCTCAGGGTGTTACATTCTACCCCCCTTAAAAATAAATTTTCCCTCGAAATTCGTCACTTAGTAATAAACAGATGAGGATACCACTCCCTCATCATTTCGTCGAGTTCCCATGTAGCATCTTCTAATTGGTGGTTCCTCTATAAAACTTTAACCAATTGAGTGGTATTGTTTTGTAGAAATTTTTCACCACAATCCAGAATCTCTATTGGTTGTGCTTCATAAGAAAGATCTTGCTCCAACGGTAGAACTTCTGAGCTTAGTACATGGGAATGATCAGGTGTGTACTTTATTAGGAGAGATACATGGAACACATCAAGAACTGGAGAGAGATTCTGTGGAAGTTCCAATCAGTCATCTTCCTTCCCAACATGATCAAGTATTTCAAAAGGACTGATATACCTAGGGCTTAACATGCCCTTCTTTCCAAATCTCCTTACTCTCTTCCAAGTAGATATTCAGAAGAACACTTTATCACCCACTTCAAACTCTAGGTATTTTCTTCGGTTGTCAGAATATATTTTTTTTCAACTCTGAGCCACTCCTATGTGTTGTTAAATATATCTTACCTTTTATACCATCTCATCAACATGATCAAGTGCCAATACCTTTCTTTCCCCAACATTATCCCAGCAAGATGGAGTTCTACATTTCATTCCATAGAGATCTTCAAAAGGTTCCATCTGAAAACTGGGGTGAGAGATATTATTATAAGAAAATTCCACCAATGGTAGGTTTTTATCCCAACCACATTTGAAATCCATAGATCAATATATCAACATGTATTCTAGAGTTTTAATTGTCCTCTTAGACTGACCGCCTGTCTGAGGATGATAAGCAGTGCTGAAACTCAACTCTATATCTAGAGTATGCTAAAGACTTCTCCAAAACATTGAGGTAATCATCGGATCCCGATCAGATATAATGAAAAGTGGTACTCCATGAAATCTTACCACTTCCTTCACATATATCATGGAAATCTAATCAAACGAGAAGTCTTCTCTAATAGCAATAAAGTGTGCCGACTTTGTAAGACGATCAACTATAACCTAGATAACATTACTGCCTTTGGATGTTTTAGGATGTCCAGTGACAAAGTCCATAGTGATGATTTCCCATTTCCATATGTTATGGGTAATGGGTGTAACATCCCTTTAGACTTCTGTCTCTCAGCATTAACTTGCTGAAAAACCAAGTATTGAGAGACATATTCAGCAACATCTCTTTTCATGCCGTCCCACCAGAAGTACGCCATCAGGTCCCTATACATCTTCGTGCTTGCAGGGTGAATAGAGAATGAAGAACAATCAGATTTATCCAATATTTCCTTCTTTAATTTTGTATGGGAGGAACACAAACCTGATTCCAAATCCTTATTATTTCATCACAATCAATGTAGAATTCAGGAAAATTTCTCACCTTCTTTTGTAAACCCGCATCTTATTTCTCTGCCTCATTAATATTCACCTGTATAGATGGTTGAACATTCAATGATTAAAGATAATTATTTTTCCCTTCCATTATAATTCCAAGATCTATCCTTTTTAAATACATAAATATTGGATCTTTTTTGATCCTCATCATGGATATTCTAGTATGGTCTTGTCGACTTAATGTGTCTGCCACCTTGTTTACATTCACAGGGCGGTAATGAATTGAGCAGTTGCAATCCTTAATTAGATCCAACCATCTTCATTGGTGCATATTCAGCTCCTATTGTGTGAAAATATATTTTAAACTTTTATGATCAGTATAAATATCACACCTTTAACCATAAATATAATGACTCCAGATATTTAATGAAAATATTACTGCATCTAATTCCAAATCATGAGTTGGGTAATTTTATTCATGGATTTTCAATTATCGTGACACATAAGCTATCATCATATTGTTTTTCATGGGAAAAAACCCCAATCCCTTCATGGATGAATCACTATAGATCACAAACCTTTCTCCAATACAATTCAGTGTGAGCATAGGTGTACTGGATAACATTTTTTAACTCCTTGAAATTCTCTTCACACTCCTCCGTCGAAATAAACTTAACTACTTATCGAGTAAACCTGGTGATTGAATTAGATAATCATGAAACATCATTCACAAAACACTGATAATATCCAGACAAACCAAGAAAACTTTGGATCTCATTTACTGTTGCTGGTCTCGACCATCTTTCGATAACCTCTATTTTTGCTGGATCCATAGATATCCCCTCATTTGAGATTATGTGACCCAAAAATGAAACTTTGAAGCCAAAATTCACACTTGGTATATTTGGCATAAATCATATCCTTTATTATGGTCTTTAATAGAATTATCAAGTGATATTAATGATATTCCTTGATCTTTGAGTAGAAAAGAATGTCATTTGTAAAGACTACCACAAACTGATGCAGATAGTCTCAAAAGACTCTATTCATTATATCCATGAAGAAAACAGGTGCATTACTAAGACCAAATGGCATCACTATAAATTCATAGTGTCCATACCTTGTACGGAAATCTGTCTTTGGTATATCATCCCTTTCGACCATTAATTGAAGATACCCGGAATGAAGATCAGTCTTGGAAAAGTATTGAGCTTTGCGTAGTTGGTCAAATAACTCATCAATGCATGGGAGATGATATTTGTTCTTGATAGTGATCTTGTTAAGTGCTTGATAATCAATGCGGAGTCTCATTGATCCATCTTTCTTCTTAACAAAATGAACAGGTGATCCCCAAAGTGATGCACTAGGGTGTATGAATCCCTTTTCAAGATTCTCTTAGAGTTTCTTCTTCAATTCCTGCAACTCCATTGGGGCCATTCTATAAGGTGGATTTGAAATTAGCATAGCACCCGGTATGAGTTCCATTGAAAACTCAACTTCATGATTTGGTGGAAGACCGGGAAATTATTCTGGAAAGACATCATCAAACTCTCACACAATGTGAATATTCATAATCATGAGTTTTTATCCAACCATTTGAGATAAATAACCTTCATATATTGCAATCAAGACCCATAAGATGGAAGAAATTTCCACTGGAAGGTTATATTCATCCTTGCATTGATAGATGATCATAGATTGATCAGGAATATGAAATGTGACTTGCCTTCTTTAGAAATCGATATGAACTCCATATAAAGAAATCCAATCCATTCAAAGAATCAAATAAAATTCCACTATATGAAGGATCACATGATTTTCATGAATCACTTTCCCACAATTGTCAATTAGAGAAGAATTATAAACTTTTGATGCAATTGTTGTTTCATTACGAGTTGTCACAGCTAACTCAATAGTTAATTGTTGAGGTAGTACTGCAATACCCTTTTAAAATTCATTAGAAATAAAAGAGTGGGTGGATCCAAAATCAAATAAAACATTTTCTACTTTAGAGTGGATGGTATGTGTACCTTTCACCACTTTGTCATCGTTCTCCACATCACTGATAGAAATTGCATGTGACATTCCTTTGTCTTTATAATTAAGAGTTTGTTGACGTCGATCCTCATCAATAACCCTTGGTTAGGGCATTGATTGGCATAATTCCCCATTTCCATGCACTTGTGACATTGAAGTACATGAGGTGCATTCTGTGTAGCCTTTTCATTGTTCACATCACTAGACATCTTTTCCCCATAATTGCGGAATTCAAATGCCCGATGACCTTCTTTTCCACATTTGAAACATTTACTTATCCTTTTAAGACAATTCCTTCCATGTTTCTTTCCAAAATTTGAGCATAAGGGAAAATTCATCTTCTTTTCAGTGTGGGCTTTATATTTACCTTTGAATTCCATTTTACTCTTCTTATCAAACCCATATGACTGATGGGTTACTCTAATCTTCATATAAACCTTGAGAGCACATCAAACAATTTCATCGTAGCTATTAAAGTCCCTTATGGCTAACGCCCTTCGAATACTTGGTTTTAAGACACTAATGAATTGATCGACCTTACTCATAGGTTCAAAAATATATCCGGATGCATTCCTAGACAGTCTTGTAAAATTTTCTTCGTAGGTACCAATAGATTCATCATCCTTTTTCTTTAGTTCAAGAAACTATTTCTCCATATTTGTTCGAAGAATGCGAGGGATGTACTTATTGAAAAATATGTTCTTGAACTCGTCCCATTCCGTGGACTCAATTTTTTCTCTTTGCCTTGTATTCTTGATAAGATTCCACTATTGATCCGCTTCAACTTCTAAACGATATACTACTAAGATGAATTTATCATGTTTAGAACATTGAATAACTGGAAATGTATTTTCAGTTGTATTGATCCATTGTTCAGCCTCTAATGGACCAGTAGACCCGCAAAATGAGGGTGGATGCTGCCTTATGAAGGATTTAGTAGATTTTTTCTCCTTCATTAGCTCGTTTTAAAGTCCCACATGATTCATACCTTGAGAATGTTGTGTGAGCATGGCTATAGGTTTTTTTATTCCGGCTCCCATAACATTTGGTTTCTCAGGGGGACAATCATTTCATTGCCTGCCGCATTCAGAATTAACACGGTTCCTTCGGGTTCTAGTCATTGACCAAAACCAATAATCATAGGGTGAGAAACACTAATCCTAATAGTAAAACCACATAATCAAGAATTAAATTTCACACTCTAAGTTTTAACATAGGTTATTCATGTTGATTTCTAAAACACTAATATTGTGTTCTATTATTAGACATATCATTAGGGTTTTTATTAAGGCTTACACTTCATAGTTTCCAATGATTGACTATACCTTTCCTCTAATACCTACTATAACGACCCATACTTTACATACATAGTTATTAATTCAGAATTGAATCATACTTATTACAACATATACCAAAACCAGGATAGGACCATGTTGGTATAATGTCTTTAGAAACTGGGAAACATAAATAAATGGTTTATAAAGAATCTACATTTTCTTTCATTTATATCATTATATATAGAGTCCCTTTTGGAATATCCTACGTAATACACTTCTTCCTGACCTGGGGAAAATAAAACATACATTAGGGTGAGCTCAAATGCTCAGTAAGGGTAAAAAAAGGAAATATCCATCATATCATATTCATAAGAACATATCATTTTGAAAATCATAACCTGTAAAAGAGATCATAAAATCATAACAAGGAATAAATCATAGTATTTAAATGTAATCCTAATAATCATAAGATAAAACATGAAAATTTATTTCATACACACATTATCATAGAAAATCAATTCATATTAGTCATGAATCACTTCCAAGACTATCATAGTAGACAAATTCCACTTCAGAAACGAGTTTACTCCTCATTCCAATCATGTATCACTGAACAGGATTAACTTTGCCTTCCAGCCATGTCTATCTCAAGAGATATAAATCATTTTCCAATTCATTGGAGGGAGATATAGGTTCCACCCATCTCATAATGAAATCATATTTCATGTGCCACAAAATAAACATACATCATTCATAATATCCCAATGAATAAAATGGGTTTCATAAACATCATCCCATCATATCATAATCCATATAAAAGTAATGGATATCATTTCATATAAGAAAAAACAAACCATGTAAATAATAGAGACATTATACTTGAAACATAAACATACTAAATAATGTTATCTTAAATGGAAAATAGTTTTGATAAAACATTTGAAATGAATTCTTGAGAAAAATATCATTTCTTCTTCAAAATAACTTTCTTTTTACAAAATGACATGATATTTTAAAACAAAAGTATCTTTGCTGAAAATAATCATGAAATAATACAGAGTATGTTTTGTGAAAATAAATCGTTATGAAACTGTAAAAATCTGTTCATCCCGTATAAGTTAAAAAAACATTCTCCTCGTACTTTTTCCAGAAAATTCAAAAACTTCCTCATATGGTAAACAAAAGAAAGATTACTTTCATAAAATAATGTAAAATTAAAAGAGGGGTAAACATGAATTTAAACATACATGGGATAATATTAAACAATTTATGAAAAACATTTTTATAGACATGGATGAAAAATATAACCCCAGTAAATACTTACGTATAAGCAATCTCGGATAAAAATGAGATTTGAAAAATTATCACTAACATTAGGTCCAATATGCTTCATACTTATCCAAAACTCATGTATAATTATTTAAATAATGTCATTTACTTATTACAGAATCATATTCATTGTTATGATTTCATATATGGTGATATTCTTATCTTTATGTTAGTAATATTTCATTGGTACTTGTTATTCAGGTGTTCATTACTTTATGTTCTTATGCATGTTTTGTCGAATCAATTATTATTACACTTTTTAGGTTATAGATACCTCATTTACATAATGGTATTATTGAAATACATATAATATTTAATAATTTAATTCATTTATATAATCATTGTTGAATGAAGATCATATAGAACGAGTCGCATCACATCGTGGAGACGATAGGTCATAGGCACACACGAGCGATAATATCTTTAGTTTGATATTAAAATTTTATATAATTGGACAATATATCATATATAAAAAATCATAATAATGTTATATTTATTATTTATATCATTTATACTCATTAATATACCCATCCAAATGATGAAATGTTTGAATAACAAACTACACCACGACTTGGAGATAGTAATCCGTACGTACGCACGTGTGGTGAATTTATCATTTATAGGATGGAAAAAATATCTAATATGTTTTTATCATTTTTATAATAACATCATAGTATATAGATGATATTGGAGTTATTATTTTAAAATGGAAACAACAAGGAAGGAGGAAGTGGAAGAAGAAAGGAACTGGAAATAGGTGGTGAGATATTTACCTCTTCCATGGGTTCTTCCTTTTGATTTGATCAAAAGGGATCCTTACGTTGGATTTATGACCAAATTAAGGCCAATAGGATTAAGGGATGATATTTTAGAGGGTATTTGGGGAGGTTTTTTCCGAGCCAAATAGCTTTGGATGTGTGAATTAGATAGAAGGGGGAGTGCTCTTTTATAAGAGGGGTGAGGGGGACCTTATGTAAAAAATAAAATATTATTTTATAATAAATTCATATTCAGTTTATAATGGCTCAAAAGTGTCTAATATCATGGATATGGTGGGGATGGGTCTAACTCCTTTCAACCAATAGGTTTTAGACAAGTTTAAGTTACCATTTTAACCTCATCATTTAGATTTACTCTAAGTTAAATAATTTAACTTCAATTGTGTCTTCTTGTATTCTTACACTATATGGTTAATAAACATACTATAAACTGCCAGTAGAAGCCCAGTTGGTTGATTAATTTTATGTATTTTACTATATAAGTCTTCTAGACGAACCTTAGATTTTTATGAATATAATATCAATTAATAATTTAATATTTGTTTTAAAAACACTTTTATGTCAATTTTGATACTATTTGGTATTTTATTTTTGCTAAATTCATATCAGCATTATAACTTCGAAAATAATTCATATAACCAACCCTAATATGTCCTATTGACCTATTAAATTAGTGTAATTCATAAAAAGTCTCAAATTACATTTATTTTGGTATTTATAATATCAATAATGTTAATATTTAATTAATAAGGTAATTACCACATCATCATTGTGTCATAAATAAATTTAAATATTTAATATCTAAAAATTATAAATAAAATACAATTATTTAATAAATGTTGGTATATTTCTAATGAATATTTATAGTCTTATTTATCTTATGTATAACCCTATATTAATAATTTTTTACTTATTAAACATTGATTTTAACTCTTTTAAGACTTCTTTGAATTAAATAATTATAAAGGTCCAAATCTAATCCAAGTGGTCCTAAATGGTCATATTTTATTCCTAAGGTTGTTTTTGGTCGAATTAAACTTATCTAATAGAATTAGGACATGTTTTGGGGTAATAATAATATCATTTTTATCCTTAATTACCATAACTACTTTGAACCGTGGTAAATAAAAGTAAAAAGTTACTATTCACCAAAAAGTAGTTTTAGCTTATTGAACTACATTTTACTTACTGATATTAACCGTGTCTCTTGGATTTTTTAAATTCCACTCACATAAGTTGTAAAATTATGTTTTATGCAAATTTGCAAATTTTCATAGTAGGTGGGTAAAAACGGTAAAAAGTTCAATAATATTTTTATATATCTCAAATTATAAAAAAATGAATCTAACAAATTAAATTAAACATATATAGGTATTATGAATCTATATTGATATAAAATAAATTTAAATAAAACAAATAATTATTTAAATAAATATTCAGTTTTAAACTATAACTCAATGTTTTTCACTATTCATCAATAATTGAATCTTTTCAGAAAAATACCAAAAATTCACCTTAATATAATTTTGATATTCTGAATCCACAAATGTAGTCCATTTTGAATGATAAAATTTATAAAATTTCAAGAAGTGGGTATTACGATTCATAACGGCTAGTTTATATAATATTTTAATAACAAATCGTTGTTTAGTGAAACTTGATAGTGCATACAACGCAAGCTATCAAGGAAGGTTGCTCATGTTTGTAATGAAATAAAAGACAGTGTTGTATGTAGTGAACCATTATTTTGGTTTTTCATATAAAATAATACATAAAAACAACATATTTCTCATAAAATCTTAGTGTGTTACAATGTGTATTTAATATATATATCAACACACTTCTCAAAATGTAGTAAAAAAGTACAAAATATGGCAGTAAATAAAGAGAGAGTATATAAGGATCCTTGTGTTTTCAAATATAGATATGGACTCTTTGGATGTATTATATGTGAAGATTGGGTCCTCTTCTGGAAATAGACACAGAAAATTGAGTGTCGTGAAACTTTGTGTTCTGGTATTTTATGAAAATGGTATTATCCTCCTTAGTGTTTTTTTCTACAAGGATGATTGAATCATTGATTCATGTCAATATTCTTCAGTTCAAATCTAATAGTAATGAGTGTTCTTCGTGTGTTCTTTAGCTTGGTCTGGTATCTCTTATCATATGTTCTTTTTTTTTTCTCTTCTTTGATGCATCTCGTGCACAATGATTTAATTTTATTTCTAGTGTCTTGTGTTAGCCTACAAGGATCATTTTGAGGTACGTCATACATAATAATTTCAATTTACCTTGTAATTAGTGTTGTTAGAAAAAATCATTAATTTAATTAGTAGCATTTAGACACTCTAATATGACCGTCAGAGATACTTTTAATAAATGAAAATTTAAATAGTTTTCCAGTGACTCCTCTGTCAGTGAGTCATTCAATCAATGACTCATTCTATCAGTGAGTCCTTCTATTGGTATTAGTGACTCATCCTATCTGTGATTCATTCTATCGATATCTCTACGTGTCTGTGACCCAATCCATCGATGAAACATTTTGTTCTGTCAGAGAGTCATTCTGCCCATCATTGTTTCATTTGTACTATTAGTGAGTCCTCTATCGATGAGTCAAATTATACTGTCCGTTAGAAATTTAATCTTCCAGTGTCTCAATTGAACATTAAGTGAGGCATTTCCTATTTGGTGTCTCATTTGAACTATTAGTAAGTTAGTTTGTGTTGTCAGTGTCACACATGTTCTGTTGGTGTCAAAGACTCATACCAGGCCAGTTTTTTTCTTTTCACAATCTTATAAAATTTATATAAATAGAACGTGTTAAATACATATTTTATCTTTTATAATCATAATTAAATAAATTAATCATAAATAAAAATGATTGAAATTATTTTACTATATTTGACATGATTTTTGATAATTAATACCATTAAAAAATGAGAGGGACTAAAAATTTCTTACTCCAAAATGTTTCTCCTTCAAATAAGTATCACAATCTAACCCATACCTAAGATGAGATAAATACAAGTGGATGGGAGCGGCATGACTGGTGGAAAATAGTGGTAGAAGTTAAGTCTATGTATTTATTTCTGAAATTGTGTTAAAAGTAACATGAATTTTCATGTATACAAATCTATCATGCCTCCTAGAAAAGAGATATTGGGATATTAGTAATAGGAGACCCCAAAATTTTACAAGAAAATTAAAAATAACATGTCACTAGATAGACTAATTAAGAATAAAATATATTATTTGAAAACATATAATCAATTTGTCAAACATTTGGTGAAAATGGAAATGGGAACTGTATCCCATGAAACCCATTACCCCGAAAATAAATTTCCCAGAATCAAATTTCCCATCCCAATAGATAAAGGTGAAAATATATAAAAAATAAAAAATAATAATAAATACATTATTAAAAAATAAAATAAAACAGAATATAAAATAAATACCTTATACAATTGAACATTCCTCTCTAAAATAGGATCAAAACTAATAGTTGGATGTCTCTCCAAAACAATGTTTGGAATCATCAATTGATTAAGACCATATCTCTTTATAATTTGAACAACCTTATATGGATAATATGAACCATGGACATCATCGTGAAGTCTAACATCATTGATAGAATGAAATTGACCATCAGGAACACCTCTACCCTCCTGAAATAAATAAATCTTATAAGAAATTGTTAATAAAATCATCAAATATAAAATACTAATATGTTTAATAATATAATAATCGTACCTACTATAAATTTTGAATACACGTACAATATATAAAAAAAAATAGATACAATATTATAAAATTTATCTCTAAATAAATTTCAAAACATAACAATCTCACCTATAAATATTTTATAGTAAATAGAAAGAAGGATGGGTGGGCTGACACCCATCATCCAGCTGTCTGTCCTCTCTTGGATGGATGGGTACTCAGTTAGTTTCTACATTGTGCATTCTTTCTAGTTTTTTTCTGCATCAGGTTGACATTGTAGTGATCGTCTCTTGAATTTTTGGGTGGGTGGCACACTTGAGTGATAGGTTTGATGGAACCTATCATCCAGTCCTCTTATTACATTTTCGTGTTGGATGGAGGTGTTACTTGCTTGGATTTTGTGGCCAGCACGACACATTCCTTGGCAAGGTGGGTGGCACATCTTTATTTATTGATCTCGTTGTTGCATATACTAGGGGGAAATACCCTTGGCTACTTATCATATTGATTTATATTTCTTATTTGGCTTTTGGATCTAGTTATGGTCTTGGTTCTTATAGGGTTCTATATGTTTAATTGTAATGGGTTTCTTAATTTCCCAGTCTTTAAAAGGGGAACATTCTTTGATCAATAAAAGGGGTTTATCCCTATATATCTTTCAAAAAAATAAATTCTATGTAGTATATTATATTCATACCTTTTAATAATAGTTAATGAAGATATAAAATGAAGAAATAATTACTGGAATCAATGGATAATCAGAATAGATTTTCCGTTCCATCTATCTGAAACTCATAAACACTCTTAAAAATTGATTAAATACAATTATAAATACTATAAAAATAATAAATTATTTAATATAATATGCCACAGCCGCCTATTTTACAGTAATTGTGTTTTAAATTTTTTTTGTATTGGGTAGTACAAGTTGAAGCCCAACTTTAAAATTTTGAATTGTTATTAAAAAATGTTTGTTTTTTCCTTGACAGCATTCAACGCACCGAGAGGGCGCGGTCAAGGTAACACAACTTCTCCTAGGTCACCGCGCTTCTTTCCCGATGATCAACACGAATTAATAAAATGTATTGAATAATAAAACTGAAATAAAGTGAAAAAATAGAATAAAAAATGTAATTAACTTATTGAATTCTCTTAATGGTAATAATAATAATATTAATTATGGATATTATTATTATAATTATTATTATATTAATTGATATAATTTTTTATTTTATTTTAGTATTATCAAATGAGTTTTATTATTTTTATCATCATTATTCATAATTTAGTTTATTATTAATATTAATAATATTATAGTTATTACAAGTGTTTTGGGTTTTGCATCATTAGACGCATGGGGGAGGCATAGTTTTAAGACTGCATGGTCTGCCCGGCTTTCATAATGAGTAGAAACATAATGGGAAAATGAAGTAATAATGAAAAATTCAAAAGAAATAAAATGTAAATAAGAAGTTTAATAAACATTATGAATTTTTTTAATGATAATAATAAAAATATTGTTCGAGATTAATAAATATTATGGTTAATATTATGTGATGTTATTACAGTTTTTTGTTATTACTATTTTACTTATTTCATTTATTTATTTATTTATTTTTTATTTTTTTATTTTTTTTATTTTTTTATCTCTTATTTTTATGTTTTTTATGTTTTTTTTCTTTTCTCTCCCTCTGTTTTTCTCCCTCCACCTGGTTGTCTCGAGTGGCCTCCCCCTAAACCTAAGTGTGCCGCGCCTTGGCTACCCAGCCAATCCGCTGCTTCGCGACCCTCCATCACGATAAAACTCCCCTCTCCTGCTCTATCTGGCGAAGCCCAACACCCACTACTCCTACTCTGTTCGGCCACCCCGACCTCTTGGCCACCCGTATAACCCCCTGGCTTGTCTGGTGAACCGTAGTGCCCCCTCGCCTTGTCCTATGAACCATAGTGCCCCACTTTCCTGGTCCAAAAAACCACGGTGCCTCCCTTTCCAGATCTGGTGACCACCACCCTGTTTCCCACCTTTCTTCTTGATGCTCCATAACCCCCTTGAACTCTTACGCACTACTTCCCTTGTTCGGTGCCTCTGGTTCTGCCTGGAACTCCTGCTTAGTCAAGCTTGTGCCAACGCACAGAACCTCTGCTATGCTGTATTGCAATATCACATGACCTACCCGAAAAACCCAGCGTCACCCCCTTCCACGGCCATCCTTGTTGCGATGCATCCATACACCCAGCCAATAACCCTTCTAGTAGTCCTCCGATGTGATACCACGGCCTGCTCGACCCTTCTCCAGGCGTCATCCCAGTCACGACCACCCTTTCAGCAAGGCTCTTTGTCGGCACTACCACCACTGGTAGACACCTCTTTGGGTGATTTTTCATTTCAATCCTTTGGTGTTTGTTTTAGTATTTGTTTTTTATTTTATTTTATTTTAATTCATGTTTTAGGGTTTAATTTATGATCTATGTGGTGTGTATTGCACGAGATTGGAATTCCACACCAATTTTTTGGAAGATTCGATATCAATGTAGGTGGTTCTGTGCGAGTGTATTAATCGATAAATTCACTTGTTTATTTAACTTAGTATGTTTATTAAATTTGTAGTTTGGTGAAAATTTGATTTTACTTATGGTTTAGTGTGTTTTGATGTGTTTAATAGTCTGTTTCATGATAGGAGTGTGTTTTTTTGAAATAAATGTTGAATTGATTATTAGTATTTTTATGAAAACTATGTAGTTAATTTATTAGGGCGTGAAAAGGGTGAAAATGTTGTTTTAGTATTGTGTCTGTTTGCGTTTAGTCAGAAATGAAATTTGAAAGAGTTTTTGGTGTTTAATGTTAGGAACAATATCTCGAAAATGATTGTAAAATGTTTTTGGAAGTTTGTTTAATTATAGAAATGGTCGTTCTAACTATGCGGGGGTTTTCTTTAATCGTGTGCGTGATGTCGATTGGGTTCTCGAGGTGGAATTGTGTGCATTTGGTTATGTGAGGGGGTTTGGTTCAGTCTAGTGTGTAAATCATTGTTTTTCTATCAAAAAATTATTTATGAAGCATTTGGGTTGTTTTATTAAATAATCATTGAGGGTGAAAGATTGTTCTAGTCAAATTGGGTGAATTTTTGGTGTGCTAAAAGTCATGCGACGTGTGTGGAATTTGTATAATAAATTCTATTAGTGGCATGTTTGATAATGAAAGTGCTTTCTTTGACTGTGTAGTTTTTTTAATTGGTTGTGTAACTGATACAGAATTAGTTTTGATATATTTTTAGTGTGTGCCTTATTTCAAAATGGTGTTTAAATGTGTAAGTTGTGGTTCGTTTAGTGGTGTGTGTATTTTAAATTACCCTGACGGTTTAGTTGAGTATGCCACCTATGTGAATTACATTTTGAAAAGATTTTGGTGTGTTTATGGTTTTAAAAGCGGGTTTGGGTGTGCAAATTGTGATTTTGAGTGTGTAAATACACTATTTGGCTTTTATTCATTAGTGTGACATGTGACATGAACCTTAAACTTGTTTGACCACAAACTTGGATGCCCGAGTAGCTAAGAGGGTGGACTAGACTCGTGGGCTATTGTTCCGGAAGTGACTCGACCCGGTTTCACTGGCAGGACTGACGATTGAAACACTCACTAAACATATGATTTTCTGAGGGTTATGGCCTTTTATGCCACATTTTCTGAGGGTTGTGGCCTTCTAAGCCATGTTTTCTGAGGGTTGTAGCCTTCTAATCCATGTTTCACTAAGACACGATGATCTAGGGACCCAAGGTATCTAACACCCACGAGCCCTCTCCCACATTAGTGATCATTGGTTGCTTCATGCTGATCAGTGTGACTCATTAGTTATTTTAAAAAGTAAGGGTGTGTGTGTTGTAATTTAAGTTATTCCTTTTGAGATTTTTTTCATTAATCTTGACATCATTAAAACTCTGCAATCATTTACTTATTTTCTTTAGTTAATATTTTAAATGTATTTGTCATTTAATAATTATGCATGGAACCATTTTATTGGGTGACTTCATACTGGGATTTTGGCTCACACACTATATACACCTTTTGGTGTATGTAGACTCTATTTCTTTTGTATTCCACGTCGATGCACTGAACCTAGTAATGGTGGTTCGTGTTGTAGTTGGTCTTCTCTTTCAGAGTGGTGTTGATGTGTTCTTTCTTTTTCCAGGAGGTTTGATTCAGTGATTTAATTTTCTCCATTGTCTTTTATTTTTAGTTTTGGAATGAGTTGTAGACCTATAAGTTTGTTTTTAGTTTAATTTCATGTTTGGTTGTCTGTTTTATGTTTTATTTTATCTATCTTGTTGATTGATTGATGTATCTTATTTTGGGTAAACCATTCCCAAATTTTACTCTTGATGCCCGGGCACTTGTTCCTGCCCGTGGGGATCGGGAACTCCCTTCGGGCCAAGCCACGTACCGGGTCGGCACCGGGTCAGATGATGACCCATCCTGGTTCGTGGAAAATTTGTTTCAGAGAATGTTTTCTCTGTTGGGTAATTTTATTTTGGGATAGAGTCACGATAGATTGAAGTTAATGTTGTTGGAACCCGACGTCCTGGCTATGAGTAAGGTTCCTGGCCAACACACCTCGTGGCGGGACTCGAGTTACCAAAGTAGGTTGAGGTTTGTCTGAATCTTTGGTCCTTGCAGTTAATCTTGTCTAGTGGAAATGAAAAGGGCATATGGTCAGTGGTCCTAGTGAGATCACAGGGTCTGGAAAGCCTTTTGGAGTTAGGAACACTGTCCTAAAATACTCTCTATGGACAGTGGTGTTATTGGCGTATAGACGCCAGCCATATATTGTAATCAACTGCTGACACTAGTTTCCTCGAGCATTGTTCCTCACCTCTTTTTTCTGGATTCATGGAAATATAATTGTTAAGAAAAAAATGATTTGGTCTATAAATTTGTTTTTAATTTAAGTGCTTAAAAAATGATGATGTGTAAGGTTTGAAAAGCGTGGGATGAATGTTTTGGTTTTGAAAAAAATGGAATGTTTTGTTTTTTATTCTTGGTGTTCTAATGGGAACCCACATGCATGAATGTATATGGGAAAGTGGAATGGTTAATGACATTAGTGGATGAGTACCTAGATGGACATGAGGTGGGTGAAGGTGTGGTAGAAGAACATGCATGCGCAAGGCCCATGGGACACCATTGTGGTTTGTGCAACCAACAAGCCTTTCTTATTTTACGAATTTTTTGTTAAATGTATGTTTGGTTTTTTAGTAACTGGTGATTTCATGGTGTGTACTTGTGATTTTGACGTGTTTTATGTGAGGCATTTTGAGTCGAGATTCCTTTTTGACTAAATTGTGTTCGAGTTTGAATTTTTTTATAAGTTGGAGTGAAATCGTGTGGTAAATTTTTTCTTCTAAAAAGTACCTCAAGAAGCCCATTTTGTGGTCCCCCCTACATGCTTAGTGTTCAATTGCAATATGTCTTGGCCATTGGACCAGTTTGATTGGGTCTGCAGTTATCTATCTTAAATAGTTTATGCCCACATAATGCACTGACATGCAGTTGAAGCGTGGCCACATGTAATTCGTTGTTGGCCGGACCTCTAGTTGATTAATGCAAGGACTCTCACTTTTGAGCGATAGTGATAAGTTTGTTCATTATCCTTTTCGGTTAAGCAGATCATCTCACAGTGGAATGGCAAGCACGAGATAAGTTGAATGGAGCTTTATTCACCTTGAGTTGTCTGAGTCATCGGGTATGAAGTTTGAAACTGTTGTGTCTAATGGTCCCCCTAGAAACAGTGAAAGGAATTCCAGTGGGAAGGGTGAAGGCGGATCAGGATTATCGAGGTTGACTGATGTTTAGAAAGGCTCGTTTTGCTTTCATTGGACATGAGGGTCATGTTTGGTAACGTCTTTTAGTGTGAGTTCTCTTCAAAGGGCAAAGGTAAATTTCATAGAAACCTTCAGGAATCCCTATTTTCATAGGAGTGTTTTGTCCTTTTGGGTAGTTATAATTTTAATGTAGTAATGTGAGTGTTTTCTGTGTGACTTTTATTCTAATGATTATTGGTTAAAGTGAAGAGGTGATGAATTTGAATCATCTAAACACTTATTTTGGTAGATATGTTGTGAGTGAGTGGTTGGATGTTGTGGTGTGTTGTGGTTATTGGCATTGTCTCAGTTGCAGTGTGGTTGTGTGTGGCGCCAAAAAGGAGAAGCTCCGTTCGAGTGTCTTTAATAGCTGACTACGAAGTAGGAGATGCTTCAAACATCAGGGCTCCAGCTAGAGGTCTCAGAGTGAAGCTAGCGCGTGGTTAGGAACCCCAGTGTTGTATGAGACCCCAACTTTATTTCTATCGATGGTATTGAAGGTGAAGGAGGTTTAAATTGATTCATGTGGTCCCATTCCGAACAACCCATTTGGGTGCATGGGATTTCTGGTGGACATGAGGAGTTGTTGTCGTATTGTCACCATGAAGTCTTGGTGGTCGCATCTCATCAAATGTAATCGCTTGAGTGGTCCTTATGGGGTCTGGTGGGTAAATTGCTCTCAAATTGGAGTAGTGGTCATCCAAGGATGTGGAGAAGTTTTTTTTTCTTAGGTCATGGTTTTTAAACCCCAGTAGTTGGAGCCCGACCTCCCCTGCCCTTGTGGTGGGGTGTTTGGCCACCATCAAGAAATTTTCAAAGTTCTATATGTCATGTTAGTTCTAGTGGTGGGGAGACCCACGATGGGACTCTCATAGATGTCTCTAGAATGAATTGGATTTGGACTCCCCTTTAATGGAGGGGAGTCCACTCAAACCTCCCCATTTCGGTCTTCTAGTATTGCCTTGGGCATTGGTAGGTTCTTAATGGTAGGGATCCCCTCAGGCTGCCCCCATGTAGACCTTTTGGTTATGTTACTAAATATGGATTTGTGATAAGGGATAAGAGTGTTCCTTGGATGTGGTTTGATCTTGTTTGTCTATTCTATACAAATGGAGAGGTTTTCATTCGATGGTTCATGAGGTGTATCAGCTTATGAAGTAGTTTTAAAAGGGTGCGAGAGTTTTTATTCTTGATTAATCAACTGGAGGTGTTCTAGATCTTTGGGGCGGGCATCACATATCAGAATGTCTTTTTACGCATTTCATGAAGTTGTCTATAATTTACCTTTTTCTAATAATGGTGTGTTTGCCTCTTCTCACTTGTTGTTTGTGAGGATCCACTTTGAACCTTGAGGGAGTGTGGTTTTCTACTAGGGGGTTTGGTCGTAGTCGTGGCTTTTCAGGGGTGGAAAGCTTTACAGTGTGGAGAATTGTCGGACCCGCCTCTTTTACACTAATTATATTATTAAATTTCTTAGAATCGTATAGTCCGAGTTGAATCCCAACTTTAAAATTTTTAATTCTTATTTAAAAATGTATGTTTTTCCTTGAAAACATTCAGCACAGGGGGAGGGTGCAATCGCATCCGCATGACTTCTCCTGGGTCACAGTGCTGCTTCCCCGATGATCAACACAAATTAATAAAATGTATTGAATAATAAAATTATAATAAAGTGAAAAAATAAAATAATAAAAATGTAATTAACTTAATTAATTGTCTTAATGTTAATAATAATATTAATTAAGGATATTATTATTATTATTATTATTATCATAATTCATATAACTTTTTATTTTATTTTAGTATTATCAAATGAGTTTTATTATTTTTATCATCATTATTCAAATTTTATTTTATTATTAATATTATAATTATTATGAGTGTTTTGGGTTTTGTGTCACCGAACACATGGGCGAGGCACAGTTTTGAGATAGTGCGGTCTTCCCGGCTTTCAATATGAGTTGAAACATAACGGGATAATGAAATAATAATGAATAATGAAATAGAAATAAAATAAAAATAATAAGTTTAATAAAATTTATGAAATTATTTTAATGATAATTAATAAATATTGTTTTATATTAATAAATATTATGTGATGTTATTACAAATTTTGTTATTACTATTTTACTGATTTCATTTATTTATTTTATTACATATTTTTTTAACTCTTCTTTTTATATTTTCTTTCTTTATTTTCTTTTCTCTCACCCACTTTATCTTCCTCCCCATGGTTGTACCGCGCAGCCTCCCCACAAACCATAAGTTCATCACACCCTAGCCGCATGGACAATCCACTACTTTGTGGCCCTCCATCACGCCGGACCTCCCCTTTCTTGCTCTGTCCAGCGAAGCCCGACACCCCATACCCCGGCTCCGTTTAGCCACCCCGACCACTCAGCCGCCCGCACAACCCCCCCACCTTGTCCAACGAACTAGAGTGCCCCTTGCCTTGTCCGGTGAACTACGGTGCCCCCCTGCCTTGTCCGAAGAACCCCAGTACCTCCCTTGACTGGTCCGGAGACCACTACCCTATTGCCCTCCGCTCGTCTTTCCAGAACATCACCCCATGGAACCCCTACTCATTGTTTCCATTTTCTGGCACCTCCAGCTCCGCCTGACACTCTTTCTTCATCCGGAATGTGCAATCACACCAAAACCCTACCAGGTATAATTACACCATCACTTGACCTACCCCAAAAACCCAGTGTCGCCCCCTACCATGGATAGCCTTGTCGCACCGCACCCCTGCACTCGGCAAAGAACCCTTCTGGAAATCCTCTGAAGCGATACCCCAACCTGCTTGAGGCTTCCCCTAGTACCATCCTATTCGTGACCCCCCTTCCGGCAAGGCTCCTTGTCAGCGTGACCACCACTGATAGACACCTCTTTGTGTGAGTTTTCCTTTGCATCCTTGGGTGTTAGTTTTAGTATAAAGTTTTTATTTTATTTTATTTCAATTCATGTTTTAGATTTTAATTTATGATCCATGTGGTGTGTATTGCATGCAATTGGAATTCCACACCAATGTTTGGAATATTAGACATCAATGTAGGTGGTTCTTCAAATGAGTAGTAATTGATAAATTTATTTTCATATTTATCTTAAAATGTTTATTAATTTGTTAGTTTGGTGAAAATTTAATTTTACTTAAGGTTTAGTGTGTTTTGATGTGTTTATTAGTGTGTTTCATGATATGAGTATGTTTTTGTTAAATCAATGTTGAATGGATTTTTAGTTTTTCTTACGAAAATTGTGCAGTTAATTTGTTATGTCATGTAAGGGGTACAATTGTTTTAGTGTTTCTTCTGTTTGCGTTTAGTCAGAAATGACATTGAAAGAGTATTTTTTGTTTAATGTCATTCGGCATATCATGAAATTTTTTGTAAATTTTTTTGGAAGTTCATTTTATTATAGAAGTATACTTTTAAACTATGCATGTGTTTTCCTTAATCGCGTGCGTGGCGCAGATTGGGTTCCTGAGGTGGCGTTTTGTGTGTTTTGTTATTTGAGGGGGTTTGGGTCAGTCTAGTGTGTAAAGCGTTGTTTTCCCTCAAAAATCTATTTATTAAACATTTGGTTGGTTTTATTAAATAATTATTAAGGGTGAATGATTGTTCTGGTTAAATTGTGTGAATTTGTTTTGTGTGTAATGTCATGCGACGTGTGTGGGATTTGGTTAATAAATATTTTTAGTGGCATGTTTGATAATGAAAGTAATTTCTTTAACAGTTCATTTGTTTTAATTGTTTGTGTAACTGATACAGATTTAGTTTTAATATATTTTTATTGTGCGCCTTATTTCAAAATGGTGTCTACATGTGTAAGTGGTGGTTCGTTTAGTGTCAAGTGTCTTATAAATTATCCAGATGGTTTAGTTGAGTATTCAACCTATGTGAATTATGTTTTGAAAAGATTTTGGTGTGTGTATGGTTTTAAAAGATGGTTTGGGTGTGAAAATTGTGATTTTGAGTGTGTAAATACCCTGTTTGGATTTTATGCTTTAGTGTGACATGTGACATGAAATTGAAACTTGTTTGAGCACAAACTGTGATGCCTGGGTAGTTAGGAGGGTAGACTAGACTAGTGGGATATTTTTCCGAAGGTGACTCGACCCGGTTTCACTGGTAAGACTGACGATTGAAACACTAACAAAACATATTCTTTTTTGAGGGTTGTGACCTTCTAAGCCACGTTTTCTGAGGGTCATGGCCTTCTTTACCACGTTTCACTGAGACACGAAGATCTACGAGCCCAAGCTATATAACACCCACAAGGCCTCTCCAACTTTAGTTCTCATTGGTTACAATACTCTCATTTGTGTGACACATTAGTAAATTTAAAATGTAAGGGTGTGTTTGTTTTAATTTAAGTTATTCCATTTGAAATTTTTTTCTTCAATCCTGTATTCTTTAAACCTATGCAATCATTTACTTCTTTTCATTAGTTAATATTTTAAATGTATTTGTCATTTAATAATTATGTGCATAACATTTTTATTGGGAGATGTCCTACTAGGCTTTTGGCTTAGACCCTAGATACACCATTGTGTGTATGTAGACTCTATTTCTTTTGTATTCCTGGTCGATGCGTTGAACTTGAAGATGGGGGGTTCTTTTTTCCATTGGTCTTATCTTTCAGAGTGGTGTTGATGTTGTCCCTCTTTTTCCGGAAGGTTTGAGTCAGTGTTTTTATTTCCTCCGTTGTCTTTAATTTTTAGTTCTGGATCAAGTTGTAGACCATTATGTTTTTTTATTTTAAGGTTCTGTTTGGTTGTCTGTTTTATGTTTTAGTTTATCAATATTGTTTATTGTTTTATGTATCTTATTTCAGTTAAATCATTCCCACATGTTACTCTTAATACCCAGGAACTTGTGCTAGATCATGGGGATCGGAAATGCCCTTCGGGCCATTCCGCAAACTGGGTGAGTGCCAGTTCGGATGGAGACCTAGCCTGGATCGTGACATAATCCACCATTCATCATTATCTCTCCCATTATGATCAAGAAAAACATCTCCATATTCATTTTAATCCTTGTCAAATTCCATATAACTTTTTGTTTCCTAATCTCTTTTTTCTACATCGACATTTATAATATCATCAACCCTTAACTTGGTGTTCTACCCGTATGTATTTATATCTCATTGGGAGAAATATATAATTGTGGTTTTTTCTTAAAAATTTATCAATATGTAGCAGATACACGGAATCATTAATATTTTTAAGAAAATGATTTTAATGACATTTTATTATTACACTCTACCAGTCATTAAAATATCAAGAAGAATCACAATAATTTTCATAATAAACATTACCTTCATGATGTTCCAACCAAAATGGTTCATTATATGCAAGAATAATATTATATTTAATTTCAATGAGTCCATATTGTGGATGGACTCACAACCCATTGTCAGTATCAATCATATGGAATTTAATCATTGTTAGATAATTTAGTCTCATAAAAATAACTCAATTATTTCATGAAACAAACGAGAAAATCATTCTCCACTTTCATTAGGATGTTATCCTATCAAAAAACACCAATATTCATGTATTTCTTTTAATCACTATATATGAGTTTATGGAACCAATTCTTGATAACGAAATACCTATGAAAATATTTTTCTAATTTTGATGGATGTTTTTTGAGAACACAAAATAATCAATTAATTTTACATTCATGATATATTTATTAAAATTAATAAATATTATTAATAGTAGATATCAATACAAAATTAATTTTATATTCTATTGAAAGAAACATAACGTATAAATTTTTTGAACCAATATCAATATTTGATGGAAATAATTATTCATGAGAATCATATGTATTTTTATATTTTGTTTTATGGTCCTCATATATTCTACAAAAAATAACCAAAATAATTGTATCTATTATAATAAACTAAAACATAATAAAATTTAGTAAATACTACAAAAATCACATAATTTCTTTTAATTCTACTGAACATACTCATGATCTATATTCAATTACTCTTCTAAAATCCTCTATCATTATGAAAACCAAAAATAATCTTTGGATAATTAAAAACTATTAGTAGATTGTTTGTGACATCATCAAAATTTCCCCCACTATGACCTATGGGATTTTGTTTTAAAGTATATTCCTATTAAAAATAAAATGAGATTAATTTTCAATTTCCTTGTGAAAATTAACTCATGAAATCAGGCCTTCAAGTAATTATTTATTATATATTATCTTCTCTAATTTTTATATAAAACTATCATACTATAACATTATTCAAAATTTATCCACCCTCGAAAAAATAATTCATATGAAATATGAAATATAAAATGTCCCATTGAGTCAATGAAAGATGATATGAAAATTTTAATCAATTTACATGAAATGGGCAAAAAAATTGTAGCATACTCAATTAATCATAATCCATCATTTTAACACAAATATATTTTAAGAATTAAGATAAGTCAGTTTAAATGTCTTTTATTTAAGAGTTCAACAGCAATCAATGAACAAAAAAAAATTCCTTTATGACATGTCATTACTGACTTTTTAAATCGGTAATATTCCCATTTCTGACACAACAAGAAAAATTAGAGGTTTGAACATGTACTAAACACAAATAATCCACTAATATAATAATAATTGTCTTTCTTTAGAAGATTTATAAGTTACTTTTGGATTGATAAATTTTTTGATCAGTTATCTTTGAATAATTGATGTTTAGGATGTCTAAAAATTTGTGTAATGTCTATCGAATCCATTACATTATCATTCGTCTTACTATATGTGCCCAGACTTTTATAAAATGTGTTATTAAAAAACATTTCTCAATTTACATTACATATAACATGTGATGAACAAACATATTAGACTAATTTGGAAGGCCCCAAAAATACATGGCATTATCCAATTATGATCTCTCTCCCTAAAATATTATTTCTTATTCATTTATGTTTTGACTAAAAATAACATGATGTAATAAAGAGATAATATATTTTACCTTAAAACCTAAGAGCAGTACTGGATGTTTCTCTATTTCAATTCTACATTTCATAATTAGGTCTATCAATTCAACAATTGATATCCATAGGAAGGAATATATGATGAATTTAGAGACATTAGCCTTTCATATATAACATTACAGGATTCTAAGCATAATTATACATCAGAGTACAAGAAAAGGTTCATAATTCTAGTGTCTTAGAATAATAGGTACATAAAATTTTAAGCATGGAACTAAATAAATCATATATTTATTTAATATTTAAATTGAGATCCTAAATTCAAATATTCTCAATCATCTACAAATGGTACCTTAGGGAACACATGAACAAAAGGATGAGCTAAATATATGAGTAATGGATAATCCATAATAACAAACAATTAACACATGGGATATAATGACATGACCTATTAATATAAAAAATAATGTAACATATAAACATGGAGTCATAATACTATATAATAAACATAAAACACATCTTTAACATGAGTCAAGGATAACCACCATGATTGTTTCACATGGTATAACAATCCAAGGATAACCACCTTGACCATCACACATAATGTTTCATGAGAATCAATTTTCCCCAATGCATTGAAGCACTATTTGGGAACACCCATCTTAAAATTTTCTCAGTATGTTTTCTAAAAAAATAATCAAAAAAATAAATCTTACATAAACAAAAGGGTCACCCACAGAAAGAATGGGTACCATAATCATGGAAAAAATCATAACAAATGGGCGTATAATAAAATATTCTATGAAAGAATGAAACTATAATTTACATGGTAATTCATAAGTTATAATAGGAATGTTTCATGTTATGTTGTGTCAAGTAGAATTGAAAACATGTATGAAATGATTTTAAGTTGTTTTAGAATTATTACATTTTTGTTCGGTTTTAATGTATATACTACAGAGCCTTTAAAATAGAAAAGTAAAAACCCCTTTATATAAAACCAAAAGTGAGCCAAAAATTATTAAATAATAAAATACTGATTTTATAAAGACAATGGCGGAATACAAAATTTAGAGTGCACTTGATATCGGGTAAGAATTCAGGATGATCCCTCAAAACATGTTTGCTTATCAGCAAATATTAAGGAGAGAATCACTTAAAAACATGTATATACAAAAAGAAGAATGGAAAAACGGTATTGATAAATTAATTTTTTAAATTTTAAAAGAATTTACTATATTTACATCAAATTATATGATTGCTTCAATTTGTTAAAAGGGAGATAATGCAACCAGAAGGAACAAAGGATCGCATAGAATCCCTTCCAGATTATCATCATGGTATCAGGTGTACATAATAGGGAATAATAAGAGATAAAGGGATTTATCATCACTTATAAATATAGAGGGAATTATTGAGATGTTGTGATATCATAACCCATCATTATGAATTATACATAAAAGATCATAACATAGAGGACATTCGGGAATATAAATTAAATAGAGATGATCCCTTACTATAAGTTCTATAGTGTTATCCACTTGATATTATTGACCTGAATAATTAAATTAGGGTCATTAATTAATAATTAAGGAACCTAATTTACATTTAAATTATTTAGTATAAAATTTTTGAGTTTATTCATATCATTTTTTAGTGGTTAAGATGTTCAAATTCATTGATCGGGTTCATTTGTTTTCTTGGGTTTTATGATCAGTTTATTTATATTCACGAATAGATGTGAAATGGGGATGGTTGTCCAAAATAGAAGTTATATTTTATTACTGAATTTTCATAAGGATACATGGTTTTAAATTTAATTTGATTATTTTGAGTGAAGTTGAATCATTATAAAAAAATATTGATAAATGCTTGAACTAATTTGGCTCAATTTTAACATGTTTTGTACTATTATTTTATATTATGTGTGAAAAAGGATTCCAAAAAAACACATAAGATAAAATATATATTTATAATTATTTTTCAACCAATAAAACATTTTGATGACCCTAAGAGAATATGGTAATAGAAATTGATAAACAATCATCCTTGAATGTGATAAATTAACACATCTTGGACGGTGTATTTGTTTAATTTTTATAAAATATGGGGAAATGAGAGATGGTAAATAATTATCCCTTTATCATAAAAACATTCCAGAATAAGTATGTTACTGGATTTATCAAACCATTTGGATGAATTTTGGTGAAGAAACAAAAAAATAAAAGGAAAGAACTTGAAATAAAATAAAAGAACCTGAAAGAGAAATTTACCTCTAGAGTTTATCTCCTTTGAGAACCTCTTAAGTGGAGAGGATTTGGTATTTTGAGGAATCCAAGGGCTTCCGGATGTGGAGTAGGATTTTTGGAAGAGATATTTTTTTAATTTAAGGAAGAAGCATGTAATTAGAGGAGTAAATAAAAGTGGGATGTTTTTATAGTGGAGGGGAGGTGGGTTTTCTTAATATTTTAAGCCTTAATTTATAATTTTTACACAATAAATGCAATAGTAATAATTATTGTGACCTAAAAATGTAATATGTACATGTGTGATCGAACCAATTTCCATTTACATAATCCATCACTAATGCATGATGTAGAAATTTCGGTTTTAGCGTATATTGTGAATCATCTTTTTTTATTATTAAAAAAAATTCACATATTTTAAAAAAATCCTAAAAAATCACCCTAATCAATTTTCGACATGCAGAATAAAAAAAATTAAATAAATTTTTCAAAATTATTTTATAAACATGATTAATTTAATTTTTTACTTAAAACCATACATTACTAGAAAAACATAGATTTTAATACAATAAATGATTTTATTATGTTTTTAAAAATAACATAAGGTCATATAAATTATCTTATAAATAAAAGATATAAAATTTTTACATTATGAACAGCATTTAGAAAAATAATTTTTTAAAATTAATTAATAAATTATATTTAATTATTTATGACTTTGAAAAATACCAATCCATTTACTATAGTCAGATTATCACTTTCGAGATGCCTTAATTTTATTTATACATTCATGGGTGAAGATAATATTCGTTTGGATGATATACGATTCACAAAGGTCTTATTAATATTAATAAGTGTAGGTTTATATTCAAAAGAGTAGATTAATATTCACCAAAAATTATGTTTTCTTCCATAATACCCCAAATAATCGCCCTAAACACAACCGTGTATGTTAGATTTTTGAAATTAAAAACTGAAAAGTGACAATATTACGTTTAAGGTTTACAGAGTTCTTAGTAGTTTATAGTTTTGTTATATAATTTGATTATATGAAATAATTATAAGAAAGAAATTTCTATTGATAATACATTGGGTCATTACAATTTTCACCCCTTATGAAATTTCACCCTCAAAAAATCGTTTTACATTCTAATCAATAAATTGGTGTTGGTACTATTCCTTCATTGCTTTATATATTTCCCATGTTGCCTCTTCTAACTTATAGTTCTGCCAAAAGACTTTGACTAGATGAGTAGTCTTGTTGCATAGAATTTTATCTCGACGATCCAATATTTTCAATGGCTGCTCCTCGTAAGAATGATTATTCACCAACTGTACCACCTCTGAAGAGAATACATGTGAAGGGTCTGGAATTTAATTCCTTAATAGTGATACATGAAAGACATCATTTACTTTAGACATGGTAGGTGTAAGTATTATTCGATAGGCCACAGCCCTGACATGATCTAGAATCTAAAAGGGGCCGATATACTTGGGACATAACATTCCTTTCTTCTGAGATCTCATGACCTTCTTCCATAGATATATGCATAGAAATACCATGTCTCCAACATTGAAATCAAGGTCTCATCGAAAATTGTATTCATAACTCATATTTAAACATTGGTTGACCTTAACGTGATGTGAAATGGTTTTCAAATTATCCACCATTTATTAGACCATTTCAGGTCATAGTATATTATGGTCACCAAAATCATCCGGATACATCATTGTTCGACACGTTTTGCCATAAATGGCTTCATATGGTGCCATTCAGATGATCAAGTGGAAACTGTTATTTTAGAATAATTTGACCAGTGTAAGATGTTGGTCCCATCATCCTTTGAATTCCATATAACATACTGTCAACATATCTTCTAGTGTTTGAATAGTCTGCTCAGAATGGCCATCCGTTTGAGCATGACAATCTGTATTGAAGTTCAGTTAAGTTTTCAGATCAGGTGGGATACTTTTCTATAACTTCAAGTTGAATCACATATATCCATTGGATATAATATATAGTGGTACTCCATGAATCCTTACCTCTTATAAGATATATATCCGTGCAATTTTATCAATGTGAAGTCCACTAGACTCATGATAGTTTTATATTTCTTTGTAAGATGATACATAATGACCTATATAGAATTGTTTCCTTATGATGTCCTTGGATGTTATGTGAAAAGTTTCATGCTGATGTTCTCCCACTTCCAAGCTGGCATTGGTCATGTTTGCATCATCCCCTATGTCTGTTGTCTCTCATCCATCACTTTTTGACATACCAGGCACATTGATAATACTCAATAATCAACTTCTTCGTATATTCCCACCAAAATTTCTCTCAGATATCTTGATACATATTTGTGCTATTTGGGTGAATATAGAAGGTTGAGCTATGTGAGTCATTCAAAAGATCCATCATTATCTCCAGATTGGATGGTATACATAATTCTGACCCAGATATCACAACTCCTTCCTCATCAATCAGAATCTCATAGGATTCCCATTATTAATGGCTTCCAACCTTTTTTGAATTTCCACATATATTCTTTGAGAATCCTTTATTTTAGACATAAGGTATGGTGGAGTGAAAATTTTAGAATGGATTTATGATGTTCATCCCTTGATGATCCACATGTATATCCTCTTCAAATCAATGAAGATCATATCCTTTTAAATTATATTCATTGATAACAATGTAGGATCCTTTCTACATAGAGAATCATCCACCTTGTTTTCATTTATGGGATGGTAGTGGATTAATCAGTCATAATCCTTCATGATCTCTGTCCATATTCATAGGTACATATTAATCTATATTTGTGTGAATATAAATATTATACTTTGGTGATTTGTATATATATTATACTTCTCCCAGAGAGATAATGCATCTAGTTTTTTAATGAAAGGATCACAACTGTAAACTCTATATCATGTGTAGAATAGTTTTTCTCCTGGATTTTTAGTTTCCAAGAGGATTAGGATATTATTTTATCATTTTTCATCAGAACATGACTTAATCCCTTCTTTGAGGAATTGGTGTACACCACAAAGAGTTCTCCCCTTTGTGGGAGTGTTAGTATTCCTGTAGTGAGTAGCATCTTTTTCAACTCCATAAAATAGTCTTCACATTCTTGAGTCTAGACAAACATTACTCATTTACTTATCAGCTTGGTCATTGGGATTGATAATAGTGAAATTCTTTTCAAAAATTGTTGATAATGCCTAGCTAGACCTAGAAATATTCGATCTTAGTTAAAAAATTTATCCTGGAAAACACATTAATTTCATTTGTCTTGGAAGATTCCATGGATATCCATTTTCTGGTTATAACATGCCCTAATATTGATAAATCCTGCAACAATAACTCACATTTACTATACTTTTCATACATCTTATCCATTGTCAAATTCTTTAAAATAGTATTGAAATGCTACTCGGGTTCCTCCATTCTTGTAGAGTATATCTGAATATCATCAATAAAGACTACAACGAATTTGTCAAGATAATATCTAAGTACTCTATTCAATAAATCCTTGAAAATTGATGGAGCATTAGTGAGATAGAAAGGCATCACTATGAACTCATATTGTCCATTCATCATTATAAAGTGATTCTTGGGAAAATATTTCTTCCTCACTATTAATTTGTGATATCCAAACCAAATTTCCACCATAGACAAATAACTAGCCCCCGAATCAAATCAAACAAATCAATTGTCCATGGAAAGGTATAGTTGTTCATTATTGTGATTTTATTGAGCTCACGATAATAAATGTAGAGGCACATTGATCCATCCCTCTTCTGGACAAAGAGTACTAGCGCACCCCATGGGAAGGACTCGATCTTATAAAACCCATCTCTATGTTCTCTTGTAGCTGCATCTTTATCTCCTCTAGCTCTATGTTGGCTATTACATATGAGGTATTTGATATAGGTAGAGTTCCAGTAATAAGTTCAACTGGGAACTCAAACTCTCAGTCATTAGGAAGACAAGGAAACTCCTCAGAGAATACATTTGTATAATCTATCATGATGGTTGTGTCTTTAAACATGATCATCTCATATGTCTGAATCATTTGAGTTAGACATTCATACTCTAAGATAAATAATATCTAATTTTGAGACAATGATTCTAAAAGAGATTTATCATCCTCCTTACATATGTAACGAATTGGAGGATGCTTTGGTATGTGAAAAGTAATCACCATTTCTCAATTTTTGATGTTCTCTTTGAATAAATATATCCAATCTAGGCCCAAGAAAGTGTCAAACTATACTAAAGGAAGTATGGAAAGATTGTTTTGGAGTTTCAAAACACAAAATTTAAATAGGGAGGCGTTATAAACCAGGGATGCAATAAATTCCCCATTCGCTGATGTCATATATAACTTGTCCATCATGTTTTGAAGTGGATCTAGAATATTTATATTATAAATTCAAGATATGAAATAATATGTAGAACAAAAATAAAATAGAATGTTCGCTATTATTTAATGAATAATTATCGTAGATGTTACCACGTCATTGTCTAACACTACCTCAGTAGTAGTGATAACATAACCCTTCTTTTTTCCCTTAGAGGTTGTTGTCGATTTCCTCTGAAAAAACCCAGCTTAGGAAAATTATTTGCATAGTCCCACGATCCTTAAAGTTGTAACAATTCACTAAAGTTGATGTTTGGATTTGATCCTTCTATTCTACATCCACATTATAGAGATTCTTCATATCATGTTGGCTGTTTTGAGCTAGATATCCAAACGTTTTGCATTTGAAGTAATTCATAGTTCTCTTTAGACAGTTCCGTGATACTTCGACCCACAATTTTTACATGTGGGATGATCGAGATTCTTTCCATCAGGGAATCTATTTGTGGGACCACCACCATTAGATTCCATTTTCATCGTTTTGTCACCAGGCCCATGATTATATAGAGAGTCTCCAATCACTATTTAAACCTTTAGGGCATAGTGGAAAATCATTCCATAACATTCAAAGTTTTGAATCTCCAAAATATTTCATAGACTGGGATTTAGTCTGCTAAATAAACAATCCAAATTACTTTTGGTGTTCCATAGAAATCCATAGGAATTCCATGTAATACTTATAATGTTTTCGTCAAACACCCTGATGGACTCATCATCATTATTCTCGAGTATGAGGAACTCTCTTTCTATCTTGAGATGGAGGGATCAGTGAATTTTTTTTTTGAAAAACATTTTTCTTGAATTCCTACAAATCCATGGAGCCAATTTTTACATGGGGCTTCGTAATCTCAGTCAGTGTCCAGCACTGATCAGCTTCCCCATCAAAACGATAGACTGCCAGTATGAATTCCTAGTGTTCTGAGCATTGCTGGAAAAAAATATATTATCAATGGAGTTAATATAATATTCCATGAGGAGGGGATCAGAAGATCCAGTACACAAGGGAGGCCTTTTCCACATGAAGGATTCAACGAAAACCTACTCTTTCCAAGGAATATGAGGGTGTTCCACATATTTCATGTTATTATTCATAACTTGAGACAGATGAGAATTTACTTTCAGGATTTTTGATCACCCGTTCCAATCATATTTAGTATATAATTAGGGAAATCCTCAAATTTTTTATAACCATTATTTTTGGAACATGTTCTTCTTTTTTCCCTCCATTAACTAAGAAAAATATCCAATAATTAAAGGTCTTGAATTCTTAGCAATTGAGCATAAAAATAAACTTTTGAACATTTGTGGATAAACCTGTAAAAGAGAAGTATATCCTAACATGTGATTCTCTATGTTTCAATCTAGGTTATCCTTGATATATATCTTAACATATATTATTATGTTCTTTTTTCATTCCCTTAATAATTGCTTATACCATGCATACAAATTTATAGAAGCATATCTTCCATGCGTATCAAACCATGAGTGCAGAAATGACCATTCTTGTGTACCAGTTCCCATTTGAGTCTATCTCAATGTGGTTTTCTATGTTTATACCCCAAGATATTCTTGTTCCAGAGCCACCTAAACCATTTTGTATCTATATAGGGATATATTTTCTGGATAAACAATGTACTCTATACTTACGAAAACTTAGTTGTATTTTTCGTGTACTTAGTCTCATCCACAAGGTTCTTACTAAAGGGTTCTATTCCCAATCCCTAAAAATAACTATACCATCCCCTCATAAAAACTATAGTGACAATATCCTTTTACATATAACATTTCATGATTTTAATAATTACTATACATTGGAGTACAAGATATGGATCAAAAATATATTGTCTTTAAAGTCAAGGTAACTAAAACTAAAAACATGGTAATAAATAAAAAATTTCATTATTTAATCTTCAAATTGAACTAATAACATCCATTGTGCTCAATAATTTTCATAGGGTACCCTAGGGAACACGTGAACAAAGGGATAAGAAAAATAAACCAGTAAGGGTATAACTATAAGAACAAAATGTTATCTCATGGGATAGAAGGCATGAAATGATGATATAAAAAAGAATGTAACATATAAACATGAAATTATATAAACATAGAGTCATAATAATTTATAAGAAACAAAAAAAATTGAATTTAGCATGAATCAAGGCTAACCACCATGATCGTTTCACATGGTATAACAAGCCAAGGCAAATAGCCAAGAGCATCACAAATAACATCTCATGAGACTCAACTTTACCCAAAAAATTCGAGAGCTATCTGGGTGCACCCATATTAACATATCATGAATATTTTTCCTCATAAATAATAATACATAATCAATCTTACATAAACGTAAGTGATACCCACGGAAGGAATTGGGTACAATAATCATGACATAAAGCATAACAAATGGGTGTATCATAAAATAGTTAATGAAATAAAGAAACTAAATTATACATGGTAATTAATTAGGTAGAATAGGAATGAATCATGGAAAGTGATTTATTGTTGATGTGACTACATATAAGAAAAATATTTATGAAATTTTAACGTTATTACATTTTTGTATGTTTTTAAGGAAAATAATATAGAGCCATTAAAATAGAAAATGTAAAATTATTTTTTATAACACAATAAGTGAATTAATATGGTTTTAATAATTAAAATACTGATTTTATAAAGAAAATGGTGGATTAAAATAGAAGATAGTGTGCACATGAAATCGGGTAATAATTCGGGATGTTCGTTCAAAATAAGTTTCCTAATATGGAAGTATTGAGGAGTGAATGATGTAAAAATATTTGTATACCAAAAATATAATGATGAATGTGTATTTATTAAAGAATTTGGTGCATGTACACAATATTTAGAAAACCCACCTAAAAATATAATATTACTTCATTTTGGTGAAAGGATGATAATGCAACTTGAAGTAATAAAGGAGGTTCTGGTAGAATCCTTTACAGATTATCAACATAGAATCCATTGTACTTAAGAGGTATTAAATAGAGATAAAGGGTTATATCATCACTTATACATCATGAGGGAATTATAGGAATGGTGATAAATATTAACCCATCATTATGAGGTTAAATTTCATTGCATGGATTCGTTTGTTTTCTTGGTTTTTACGATCAGTTTACCTATTTTCATAAATAGAATATCATTTATTAGAGGGATAGTTATCTAGAATTGATGTTATATTTTATTATTCAATATCCAAATGGTTAAATGGTATTAACATTAATTTGATAAATTGGAGTGATTTATATTGATTATATAAAACATTAATGATTAATTCTACAATTAATTTGGAAATTTGGCTCACACTTAACTTGTTTTGGATTATTATCATACATAATTTGTGAAAATGGATTAAAGAAAAAATTATAAGATAAAATGAATATTTTTTAGTCTATTTCAACCATAAAAATTGTTTTATGACCTGGATATATGATAGTAATATAAATTGATTAACTTTCTCTCTTGAAGGTGATAAATTAACATATCTTTGACGGTGCATTTGTTTCTTCTATATAAAACAAGGGGAAAGAAGAGAAGATAATGAATTATACCATTAGAATTAAAATATTTCAGAACATGTATTTTAATTGAGTTATCATAACATTTAGGTCAAGGGATATGAGGAAAAAAAAAGAAAAAAATAACATGAAAGGAAATAAAAGATTTAGAAAGAGGAATTTACATCTTTAGTTTATCTCCTTTGAGAACCACTTATGGGGAGAGAATTTGGTATTTTGAGGAGACCAAGGGCTGATGGACATGGGGGATCATCTTGGGACGATATTTGGGAATAATTTATAGAAAAAGATAGGGTTTCTTGTAGTGAAGTTAAAAGGGAATGGTGGGTGATTTTTATATTGGACGGGAGGAGGGTTTTCTTAATATTTTAATCATTAATATATTATTTCTTTCACTATACAAGAAATAGTAAGGATATTTGTGACCAAAATTTGTAATATATTCTTTTGAGGTTAAACCAATGGACATTTACATCATCCATGCCTCAAACATGATTCTAAAATTCAGGTTTTAGCATATATTTTGACTTATCGTATTTTATTATTCATAAAAAATTAAAGTACTATAGAAAAATTCAAAAAATTCACTCTAACTTTTTTTCAACGTGTAAAATCCAAAAATGGAATCCATTTTTCAGAAATATGTTTCTGAAAATGGTTAATTTAATTTTTAATAAAATTTATGATTTATTTGAAAAATATAGATTTAAATACAATAACTGATATTTAATGTGCTTTCAAATAGCACACAAACTCTTCTGAAATTATATTAAATCAAAAGACGTAAAATTGTAAATTTATGAAAAAATTTAAGAGGAAAAACTTTTATTTAAAATTAATTAATTAATTATAATTATTTATTTATGACATAACAAAAAACCAATACTTTTACTATGGTCTTATTATCTCTTATAAGAATCCTAAATTTTATTTATACATTCATGGGTGAGGCTACTATTATTTTGGATGATATAATATTCATAAGGGTCATATTACAATTTATAAGGGTAGGCTCTTATTCATAAGGGTAGGTTACTATTAACCAAAAATTATGTTTGTTCCATCGAAGCCCAAAAATCACCTGGAATGCATATATGTATATTATATTTTTGATATTCAAAACATAGAAGTGACATTATTATGTTTAAAGGTCACATAGTACTTAGTAGGTAATTCTGTTTTGATTTCGTGTGATTTTATGAAAAAATTATAATAAGGTAATTTCCATTGAAAAAACATTGGGACGTTACAATGATAATAAAAATAATTAGTTTTTCTTCCATTTCCTAGCATAAATGCCCTTTTCTCAGCCATACAGACGGGACATGATTTTATACCCTGTGTACTCCATCTATGTCACACCCCAACCCATGCAGTTAGTTTATTTTATGATTTCTTTGGCTTTAAATTTTTTTTCGATGCGGTTCGTGTTCAGTATCGGACCAGGTATTTGAGATTTTGTTAAAAAGTGTCTGTTTCGGGTTGACGTCATTGGCACTTGGGCGCAACGCATTTTGGAAACCTCGCACGGCTTCGCCCATGAAACGGAACAGTCCGCCTACCTTCGGAAAACGAAAATGAGTAAACTTTGTGATTTATTTTGTTATTTAAAGTTTTCATTATTGTTGATAACTTTATAATTATTATTAAAGGCCAAATTACAATTATAATAATAATTATTATAATTATTACTATTCTAGGCCAGTGTGTGCGCACCGCACGGCTAGCTGAAGTCGTACGATTAGCTTGGATACTGCATGATTTCGGTATTTGTATCAGCTAAAAGAATATGAATTGATTGAGTTAAAAATAATAAAAAAATTAAATTAAGTAAATAAATTACTATGATAATAATGTTATTTTTTTCATGAATAATAATAATGTTATTAAAGAATTGTTGTTATTGGATTTGTCCTTTTAACCATTTTTATGTTATTATTAATGTTTTTGATTATTATTATTATTTTTCTTATTATCATTATTGTCATTATTTATTTATTTATTTATTTATTTTATTCTTATATATATATATATATCCCCCTTGTTAGTAGGGTTTGCGGCAACCCCTCCTTTCCCCATACTTCCTTCTCCCACGCGCCGCCACCCCCTGGTTTTTTTTCCTTCTCCACGCAGTAACACCCATGGTTCTCTCCCTCCTTCAGCACACCGCCGGCGCACCTTCCAGCTTAGCGCTACACCCCCCCCCCCACTCACCCTCCTTCGCAGCAGTGCCCCCCCACGCATCGGCTCCTGCACAAGGAAAAAAAAGCCCAGTAGCGCGCCCCTGCTGTAGTGTCCTCGCCGCACAGAACTCCCCTGCTCGGCCCCTCTAGTCTCTCTCTCTCTCTCCCGTGTTTTTTTACTTCTTTTCTTCTTCTTTTCTTTCTTCTTCTTTCCGTAGCATTTGTGTCGCCTTCCCGTCACCCTCCTAAGCGCAGACCCCCGCCCCTGCCACCTTCCGCAACAGCAGCCGCAGCACCCGACGCCGCTGCACCCACGCCAGACCCACGCCCCCTGCCTCCTTCCGCAGCAGCAGCCGCAGCACCCGACGCCGCTGCTCCCCTGCTGCACCCACGCCAGACCAGCAGCTGTACCCCCTTCTTCTTCTTCTCTCCTTCTTCCTCTTCTTCTTCTCTTATTCTTCTTCCCTTCTTCTTCTTCTCTCCTTCTTCCACTTCTTCTTCTCTTCTTCTTCTTCTTTTTCTTTCTCCTTCCTCCGCTCCGCCGCGCAGGTCAGTTTTTTTTATTTTAATTTATTTTGCTATTTCATTTATTTAATATGTTATTAACATTTTATTATAAAATTATGATTTATGTGTTCATTATTATTATTAATGTTAGTATTACTATTATTATTATTATTAATAATAATAATAATTATGATATTATTAATATTATTATTGTTATTATTATTATTATTATTAGTGTTATTATTATTAATATTATTATTAATATTAAAATTATTTTTTTTATTATTATTATTATTATTATTATTCCTGCTTCAGCCTTCGGTTTGTAAGGGTTATCAACTTATGTTTGTTTTGGTTGGATCTTTGTTTCAGAGCTTGCGCGGAGCGATTCTGAGTTTTCATCATCGTCGCGCTTCAGTTTCGAGGTGAGCGTTTCTTCCCGCCGCTTGGCTTCGCCTGCTATAGTGAGTTTTTTTATGTGTCTGAGTCCTTGGTTTTGTTTATGAAGAGTGTTAGACTTTGTCACGTAGTTTCGGACACACGTCGTTTCATCGCGCCTTGGATCCGTGGTTGTTTTGTCGACGCGCTTTATTTTGAGGTAGGTTCCCTTTGCACTATTTTAAAAATTTAAGTTATATTATTTCATGCTGTTTGCGCACCCTAATTGTTCAAAATCAACATTTTCTTAATTGTAATAAATATGAGATAAAATACGATAATTAATTTTTAATATAAGAGGGTCAATTTTTAAATGGTTATTTAATGTCAAAAGTAGCCGTTTATTTTATACACGACACATGAAACATACTTTTGACGAGCGGACACCAAATAATGAAAGAATGCCCGTTTTGATTTTAAACATAATTCACGGAATATAAAATAGAGTTCTGGTTTAATGAGAAATGATTTCTTTTGAAGAATAAACAAATATTTTGGTTCGTTTGAGAAATTGCCCGGTTGGCTCTTAAAGATTATTTGAAAAAAGAAAATGGTTTGGTTTGGTTTATGAAAATATTAGTAGCCTGTGAAGTAGTGTTTTGCGGGTTATTTAAATTGTTTTATACTGGGTTTGGTCTTATAATGATGTTGTACTTTTTTTTGAGTAGTGACTGTATAATGTATTAAATGCCCGTTTGGCACTTTACTGAAAGAGATGAAAATGTTTTGACAAAAACCCTCTTAGGAAGACTCTCATGCCTTGGTCCCAATTGATTGTTTGGGAGGCCTTTCTTAGTAGCCCCCTGGTACGTGAGTAGTTTAAAGGCATGAGGTTATTCCACGAAGTGGCTTGGGTGATGCATGTCGTGCCTTATATATATATATGTATATGATTGGATTCTAGGTTGGCATCAGTTGGCTCACCCCTTTTTCAAACACTTGAGACATGGGAATCTGGCATATTGAGAGAATATTCTAAGTACGATTGCTGCACTGGTAGGTTATGGTACTGACCAGTGGCCCATAGTAGGTGGATATATTGGGTTTATTACTATGGGATTTGCCCTCGACCTGCCCGAGAGTGGATGGTCGAGCATATTGTGCGTTTTGATTTCATCGTGACATGTCGACAAGGATAATTTCTCATGTATTGGTGTCTTCTGGTTTATTCTCAATCTCCTAGGTTCACCCATGTCTATTCAGCTTTTGTATCTTTCAATAATGATTATGATGCTCACATGTATACCTACATTGCCCTTACTATGTGTTTTACTTTGTGCATTCTGATGTATTGTTTTCCTTGAAAAATGGTAAATTGCTTTTGATTAGTTTTCTAAAAATTGTTTTCAAATGAAATTGTTTAACCCCCTTTGTACAAATTTGAAAATTTAAACATCACTTTCCCTTTTCCTGAAATGTCATTGACACTAATGAAATGAACCCGAATTTCGAAATGGCTAAGGGAAATGGTTCGTACTTTGTTTTTAAGTAGAATATTATTAAAAACATACTTGTATAGATTGTAGTTCAAACTTGAAATGATGTTTCTTTTATTTTAAAGTTAGTGAATTGGGAATAGATATCAGGCTAGCCTACTATGTTTTAATACTCACGCCTATAGTTCATTTCTATTTTTAGTGTTTGTGTAGGCTATAGCTTGAGTGCACTGGCCTAGGGCGACGCTTGATCGTTGAGTCGAAGAGCGACCCGAGAGGTCGCACAGAGTTTGTTCGGACGTCGTGTTTGGTTAGTTTGATTCTTGTTTATTCTGGTTTAGTCACTTTATTTGGTTTATCTTTTCTACGCTTCCCTATATTATTTTTTCTGTCTTATTTATTTATATTGGGTGAAATCGTTCCCATAGCCTCTGTTGATGAACTGGCGCTTGTCGCCAGCCCAGGAGGATTGGGACCGCCTCTCGGGCCATGTCGCGGACCGGCTTGGGTGACTGGTTCAGGGTCGACCCGGGTTGGTTCGTGACAAAATGGTATCAAAGGCATGTTTGGTCTTAGCAGACCTCAACGTTCAGAGTGCCCTTTGTTATTTGGAACGTCAAGGTAGATGGATTAGGATTGTCGGGACTTGAGGGGTAGGTGCGAGAAGAGCGTCGTGAACTCTTGCCCGTACTGATCCTCAGGTTTCCATGGGAAGTCCGGTTTAATTGGTTTTTTGGGGTTTTTGTGGAAATGTTTTGCAATTGGGATATGACAAAGAGAGTTTGGGCCACTAGTCCTCCTAACCCGCACGACATGGAAAGCCATGTAGAGCTAGGGGCATGGTCCAAGAAGGCTCTCTGTGTCAGTGACATGTTTGGCATATGGCCGCCAACCATATGGTCAAGACACCCACTGACACTGGTCCCATGTTTGAGTTTCTTTGGGTTCCCCTTGATTTTTGAAAGTGGTTTGAATTAGAAAAGTTGGTTTTAAAAAAAATGTCGTTTGAAATGACATGTTTAATTTGTAGATTGTTTTAAAAGAAGTGGTATGAATAAGTTGTTTTGGAAAATGAAGTTACTTTGTTTTGGCCTTTGTGTTCCGATGAGTACTCACATGCATTTTGGTATGTTGGAAATGTGGATGGATCTCTGGTATGGTGGATGGATGCCCTGGGTGGAACATATACATGCATGCGAGTGAGGCTCTAAAGAATACCAATGACAAAGGTCTAACCCACTAAGCTTGTTCTAAATTAAATATGTTTTCAAAGAGAAAACTATTGATGTTATAATAACTTGTTTTCTCGGATTTTGAGCTTGTCACCTATGCAGTGTTTGATTTTGAGGTTTTTATTCATTCGTTGAGTTGGCCTTGATTGGGTTTTCAACTTTTCCATGTCCAGCGGTTATCCCTTTGATGTTTTGATGGGTGATCATAGTGCGGTTGATCAACCTATGAATTTTATGCTTGAGTTTCAGAAGTTAGATCCACCTCTCTTCTATGGTCAATCAGAAACTTCTGTGGAAGAGGAGTGGATGCGGAATATTGAAAGGGACTTTAACCTCAGTGAGTATCCCGAGTCGTTGAAGGTCAAGTTTGCGACCTTCTTGCTTGAAGGTTCACCGTGGATGTGGTGGAAGTCAGTGTCTCGGAACAAGCCCCATCAAGAGATTACTTGGGTGTTTTTCAAGGCCTCGTTCATTTGTCAGTTTTTCTCTGAGGAAGAAAGCGTGAGAAAGGGGATGGAAATGTGTTATCTGAAGTAGGGCGACGGGTCCGTGTTAGAATATTTCCATCGCTTTATGGAGCTAGTCCCTTATGATTCAGAGTATGCCACAAATGACCCCATGAAGGCTTGACACTTCGAGGCGGGTCTCTGCCCTGATCTGCAGTCGAAGGTGTCAGAGTCCAACCTAACTTCTTTTGTCGATGTGGCAGGACAAGCTTTTCATGTCGAAGCCGCGATGGCAGGAGTGCACGAAGTAATTCTCCCTCCTTCGATCCCTATGAGCAGTGGTGAAGATTCTGGAATGGAAATGAGTAAGAAAATGAAAGTGGATGGAGCAGGTTGTGGAATCAAGAGGCCTCGAGATCTTTCATCAACCTCCTCGGAGTGAGAGATTATTGTGTGTTATTAGTGTGGAAAGCGGGGTCACAAGAAGTCATTGTGCCCAAGCACTCTGAAGCCCAGCCAGGCATGTGGACGCCTGGGTCACTTGTGACGATTTTGTCGGGCCGTTGCAAGGAAGCGTCGCAGAAGAAGTTCTCAGAAGTAATGTGTTGTAGGGTCTTTTCTCAAAGTTTCCAATGTTAGTTTCTTTTCATTGTAAGTGATCTGTTATCGTGGCCTTTGTATGGGTGTTGTTTTGGGTTTGAAATGTATGGGAACTTCATGGGTCTTTTGACAAACCTCGGATTTCAATGCTGGTACGTTTTTAAATTTTAAAATCTTGTCCTTCAATCTGTCAGATCAAAAGATGTATGCTTCTTGTTGGGATTATCAGAACCTGACTGCAAGGCAGGAGATGCTTCATCCATCAGAGCTCCAGCCAAAAGGTCTCAGAGTGAAGCCGACGCGTAGTCAGGAACCCCCGGGGGAAATTTTAAAGAGTCTGGTTAAAGTCGTGCCTCTATCGTTGTGGTGAGATAGTTTTGGTGTTGTTGCTCAGGTTCCTCTGTCGCTGTAGTTTTCTCTTGTCATAAAGCGCACGATGAACTTAACCCTCACACAATGTCGATAATTGTGTCCTTTTGTTTGGATGTGTGGTGTCAATTGGTGGTCATGTGTGGACAACCCATGTAAATCAATTGAGAATTTGGGTTGTGTTTATCACGAATTGATGGGTCGTGGATAGTCGTACGTCGTAGTTTTAGTGATCCATACCTTGGGTCCTCCCTCCCCACCCATGTGGTAAGGGTTTTTGGTTTTCTCAAACCTTTCAGATCAACTCCGATCCCCCTTTCGGATGAGAGTAAGTGTTCAAAATGTTCTTATTGTGCTCTTTCTAGCTGGGGTTAGGCCTGATGCAGGTCCAAGTTGGTTTTCTGGTTGGGTGCTAGTGGGTAAGTTCTTTATGGTGGGGAGACCCACCATGAGTCTCTTTGGGTTTTCTCTTAAGTCGTCATCGGGGGCTAGTGGAGTCCTTATGGTGGGGAGTCCATTCAACCCTCCCCTATACTGTTGGTTTGTTTTGAGAAAAGGTTGAGTCCCGTAGATGGTTGATGAAATGTCCATTGGTTACGAGGTTGGATCTTGTTAATGTAGAATCCTTAGGTGTTGATCGATCGGCGGGATAGTATGGTGGCTTTCCGGGGGCGGAAAGTGTTATGGTGGGGAGAATTGTCACACCCCGACCCGTGCAGTTAGTTTATTTTATGATTTCTTTGGCTTTAAATTTTTTCGATGCGGTTCGTGTTCAGCATCGGACCAGGTCTTTGAGTTTTTTTTAAAAAGTGTCTGTTTCGGGTTGACATCATTGGCACTTAGGTGCAACACATTTAGGAAACCCCGCACGGCTTCGCCCATGCAACGGAACAGTCCGCCTGCCTTCGGAAAACGAAAATGAGTAAACTTTGTGATTTATTTTGTTATTTAAAGTTTTCATTATTTTTGATAACATTATAATTATTATTAAAGGCCAAATGATAATAATAATAATTATTATTATAATTATTACTATTCTAGGCCAGTGCGCGCGCACCGCACGGCTAGCTGAAGCCGTACGGTTAGCTCGGATACTGCATGATTGCGGTATTTGTATCGGCTAAAAGAATATGAATTGATTGAGTAAAAAATAATAAAAAAATTAAATAAAGTAAATAAATTACTATGATAATAATGTAATTTTTTTCATGAATAATAATAATAATGTTATTAAAGAATTGTTGTTATTGGAATTGTCCTTTTAACCATTTTTATGTTATTATTAATGTTTTTGATTATTATTATTTTCCTTATTATCATTATTGTCATTATTTATTTATTCATTTATTTATTTTATTCTTATATATATATCCCCCTTGTTAGTAGGGGTTGCGGCAACCCCACCTTTCCCCATACTTCCTTCTCCTGCACGCCGCCACTCCGTGGTTTTTTTCCCCTTCTCCACGCAGCAACACCCCTGGTTCTCTCCCTCCTTCAGCACACCGCCAGCGCACCTTCCAGCTTAGCGCTACACCCCCCCTCCCCCCACTCGGCCTCCTTCGTAGCCGTGCCCCCCTCGCGTCATCTCCTGCACAAGGAAAAAAAATCCCAGCAGCGCGCCCCTACTGCAGTGCCCTCTCCGTACAGAACTCCCCTGCTCGGCCCCTCTAGTATCTCTCTCTCTCTCCCGTGTTTTTTAATTCTTTTCTTCTTCTTTTCTTTCTTCTTATTTCTGTAGCCTCTGTACCGCCTTCCATTCACCCTCCTCAGCGCAGACCCATGCCCCCTGCCTCCTTCCGCAGCAGCAGCCGCAGCACCCGACGTCGCTGCTCCCCTGCTGCACCCACGCCATACCCGCGCCCCCTGCCTCCTTCCGCAGCAGCAGCCGCAGCACCCGACGCCACTGCTCCCCTGCTGCACCCATGCCAGACCAGCAGCCGAACCCCCCTTCTTCTTCTTCTCTCCTTCTTCCTCTTCTTCTTCTCTTCTTCTTCTTCCCTTCTTCTTATTCTTCTCTCCTTTTTCCTCTTCTTCTTCTCTTCTTCTTCTTATTTTTCTTTCTCCTTCCTCCGCTCCGCCGGGCAGGTCAGTTTTTTTTATTTATTTTAATTTATTTTGCTATTTCATTTATTTAATATGTTATTAACATTTTATTATAAAATTATGATTTATGTGATCATTATTATTATTAATGTAAGTATTACTAATATTATTATTATTATTATTATTATCATTATTATTATTATTATTATTATTAATTATGATATTATTAATATTATTATTGTTGTTATTATTATTATTATTATTATTATTAGTGTTATTATTATTAATATTATTATAAATATGTTTATTATTATTATTATTATTATTATTATTATTCCTGCTTCGGCCTTCGGTTTGTAGAGGGTTATCAACTTATGTTTGTTTTGGTAGGATCTTTGTTTCAGAGCCCGCGGGGAGCGATTTTGAGTTTGCATCATCGTCGCGCTTCAGTTTCGAGGTGAGCGTTTCTTCCCGCCGCTTGGCTTTGCATTCTCTAGTGAGTTTTTGTATGTGTCTGAGTCCTTGGTTTTGTTTATGCAGAGTGTTAGACTTTGTCACGTAGTTTCGGACAGACGTCGTGTCATCGCGCCTTGGATCCGAGGTTGTTTTGTCGACGCTCTTGATTTTGAGGTAGGTTCCCTTTGCACTGTTTTTAAAATTTAAGTTATATTATTTCATGCTGTTTGCGCACCCTAATTGTTCAAAATGAACATTTTATTAATTTTAATAAATATGAGATAAAATACGATAATTAATTTTTAAAATAAGACTGTCAATTTTTATATGGTTATTTAATGTCAAAAGGAGCCGTTTATTTTATACACGACACATGAAACATCCTATTGATGAGCGAAAACCCAATAATGAAAGAATGCCCGTTTGGATTTTAAACATAATTCACGGAATATAAAATAGAGTTCTTGTCTAATGAGAAACGATTTCTTTTGAAGCGTAAACAAATACTTTGGTTCGTTTGAGAAATTTCCCGGTTGGCTCTTAAAGATTATTTGGAAAAATAAAATTGTTTGGTTTGGTTTATGAAAATATTGGCAGCCTGTGATGTAGTGTCTTGTGGGTTCTTTAAATTTTTTTAAACTGGGTTTGGTCTTATAAAGATGTTGTACTTTTTTTTGAGTAGTGACTGTAAAATGTATTAAATGCCCGTTTGGCACTTTATAGAAAGAGATGAAAATGTTTTGATAAAAACCCTCTTAGGATGACTCTCATGCCTTGGTCCCAATTGATTGTTTGGGAGGCCGCGCTTAGTATCCCCCTGGTACGTGAGTAGTTTAAAGGCATGAGGTTGTTCCACAGAGTGGTTCGGGTGATGCCTGTTGTGCCTTATATATATATATATATGATTAGATGCTCGGTTGGCATCAGTTGGCTCACCCCTTTTTCAAACACATGAGACATGGGAATCTGGAATATTGAGAGAATATTCTAAGAATGATTACTGCACTGGTAGGTTATGGTACTGACCAGTGGCCCATAGTAGGTGGATATATTGGGTTTATTACTATGGGATTTGCCCTCGACCTACCCGAGAGTGGATGGTCGAGCGTATTGTGAATTTTGATTTCATCGTGACATGTCGACAAGGATGATTTCTCATGTATTGGTGTCTTCTGGTTTATTCTCTATCTCCTAGGTTCACCCATGTCTATTCAGCTTTTGTAGCTTGCAGTAATGTTTATGATGCTCACATGTAAACCTATATTGCCCTTGCTGTGTGTTTTACTTTGTTCATTCTAGTGTATTGTTTTCCTTGGAAAATGATAAATTGTTTTTGATTAGTTTTCTAAAAATTGTTTTCAAATGAAAGTGTTTAATCCCGTTTGTACAAATTTGAAAATTTAAACATCACTTTCCCTTTTCCTGAAATGTCATTAGCACTAATTAAATGAACCCGAATTTCAAAATGGCTAAGGGCAATGGTTCGTACTTTGTTTTTAAGTAGAATATTATTAAAAACATACTTTTATAGATTGTAGTTCACACTTCAAATGATGTTTCTTTTATTTTAAAGGTAGTTCATTGGAAATAGATACCGGACTAGCCTACTGAGTTTTAATACTCACGCCTATAGTTCTTTTCTGTTTTTAGTGTTTGTGCAGGCTATAGCTTGAGTGCGCTCGCCTAGGGCGATGCTTGATCGTTGAGTCGGAGAGCGACTTGCGAGGTCACACGGAGTTTGTTCGGACGTCGTGTTTGGTTTGTTTGATTCTTGTTTATTCCGGTTTAGTCACTTTATTTGGTTTATCTTTTCTGCACTGCTCTGTATTATTTTTGCTGTCTTATTTATTTATATTGGGAGAAATCATTCTCATAGCCTCTGTTGATGCCCTGGCGCTTGTCGCCAGCCCGGGAGGATCGGGAACGCCTCTCGGGCCATGTCGCGGACCGGCTCGGGTGACCGGTTCAGGGTCGACCCGGGTTGGTTCGTGACAATCTAGATAACATAACATGCACTAAAAATTTACTGATCATCTACATTAATTCATCCATTAGTGTAATGTTATAATATGTAGCATTGTCAAATATACTTGCACCATTGTTCAATAATGAAATTAAATCATCCATAAGTTTTTTCAAATAAACATTGATATTAATCTTTGGATATCCTAGAATTAATAACTCCCAATATATATATTTTTTCTTCATCGTCATCCAAGGAGATAATTTGTATGATGTAATGAAAAAAGAACATTAATAATTTTGAATGTCATAGGAAAGAGTTGGATACAAAAATGATCAGAAATTCCAGAACATATGTTTTGTGATTTTGAAGAAAAAGAAGGATGAATCTGATAAAAGTGTTTCCATGAATCACCCTCACTTGGATGATTTAATCTTATTCTAGTAAGAATATTTAATTTATTCAATTTATTCAATGTAATTGTGTTGTAAAAAGATAAATAAATGATGTAAAATAGGTGTACTAGGAAAACCCCAATACAATTTCTTAATAAGAATTGAATTTCATTATTATGACTTTTTATTCCTTGATTATCCACATGTTGGACAATTAACTAATGATTCATAATTACCACAATTTTGGTATCAGTCATTTGAAAAATCATGGATCTTCTGATAACGTAGACTTAAATTATATTCCAATGTCTTAATTTTTTTGAAATATATAAATAAATTATTTCCATTAGGAAACACTGATTTAACAAAAGAAAATATTTGATCAATGAAATTATTTGGAATTACAAAATATGATTTAATGGCCATAAATTTTTGAACACATTCATATGTTCTATTCTAAAATCCAAGATATAAGGCCTCCTCAGAAGATTTCAACAAGTTATACAATTGAGAAGGTTTTGATTCATGATTATTAATAACTATATATAGTTATTTTTCATTAATAGAAAGGCTAGTATTCTCATTTACTAAATTTTAATAACATGGATTCATAACCAAAAAAATTAATTTTCTACTTAATTATGTTCAACTTGTTGATTCCAAAAAATATAATCTCTTTGAAAATCAAAATTCAGTACAAGAAGTCCAACATTGTCAAATGTTTCGAATATCTAAATATGACATTTCTTAAATGGAAATTTAATTGTTCCGTTATAAAAAATTATGAATTTGATGATTAAAATGATAAAATTGTTTCAACACTCTCGACGTTGACATGATTTATACCAGATCTATTAGGAATTATATAATGAATTATCCAAACATGATTATGTAATAGAAATTGATGTCTAATTTTTGGGTTTACAATTATCTATAAAAAATAGAAATATTAATAATTATTACTCATCATGACTAATAAAAAATTATTATTATATTTTGATTATATCTAACTGGTATATCTTATATCTTAGTTTATAATTTATTACAAATTATTATTAATTACTAATATTTGAAAAATTATTAATATTATTTTGTAATTAATAATAAAATTTAATATTTATTACTAATATTAACTAATTATTTATTTATTGTTAAAAAATATTTAATGATTAATATAAATTATTTTCTATAATACTACATTTAATGTAATCATTGTTAATTTATAATAAAATTATAGAAATCATTACAGATAATTTTTTACTAACTAATTCAATTATTTTTTAAGTAATAGTAATTAATTATTAATTATTTATGTAATATTAATAAATATTTTTAATTTATAATAATTAATATTATTTCATATTTTTTTACATTTTATTAAAAATTATCGTAAATTTCCCAATTTTAAAAATTATTAATAATATTTTTTAATGAAAACTAATATTTACTAATTATTTATAATATTGTGTAGTTAAATGTTAATTATTACCAATTATTTAATGATTATAAAAATTTATGTAAATTATTATAAAATTATTAATAATTACAAATTAATGAGAAACTTTATTAATTGTTAATATTTTTTATTTTTTTTACAAAACATTACAAAATTGTTACTAATAATTATTAGCTATGTCTTTAATAAATATTAATTATTTTTAGTTATTGTTTTTTTTTCATAACGATTATTATTATAACTTTTCATTCATGAAAATTGATATAAATAAAAAAATGTAAAACATTTTCTTTAAAATGAATTCTTATCACATTTCTAAAATAATCAATTCCTATTTATTTTATACCATATATAAATATATATACGTTTATATATATATTAATTTTTTTTTTAAAAAATATACTGACTTTAAATTAATTTTACTTGTTTTTAAATAAAACTAAAAATCATATATATATATATATATATCAAAAACCATACACATTTTTTAAACGTATGTATATGCATATTGAAATGGGTATATATATATATTACAAAATATCTTAATAAAATATATTTTTATATGTTAAAAAAAGTCACATCAAATCTATAAAATCACATACATACATATATATATATATATCAAAGACAATACATGTTTTTAAATGTTTATATATATTCACATGATAATATATATATATACATATATTTATATATATATATATATATCATGATTTCACAATAAAATATATTTTTACATGTTTTTTAAACAAATATATATATCAAATCAATATATATATATAACCAGATATGTTTTTTTAAAATATGTAGATAAATATATTCATATGTTAATATACATACCTACAATTATATATATATATATATATCAAAAAACATACATGTTATTTTAAAATGATTATATATGTATAGTCACATGTTTATATATATATATATATATAAAATGATTTCATAAATAAATATAAATACGTCAAATATTTTCCGATGTATTTTAAAAAAATTATAGATATCAATTCAATATATACAAACTTACGAATGTGTATGTATATATATATCAAAAATATTATCCATTTTTTTAAAACTATTTATATATGTATATTCACAAGTTAATATTTCTATATATATATATCCGTATATAAATTTTTTTCACAAATCTATATTCATAGGAATAAAAAAATGAAAACCAACCCTAATATAACAATCAAATATGGTTTAACATCACTGTCACAATTAATGTATTATCAAAATTAATCAAAGGGGATGTTGTTGTAAGCATGTAATACAATTAAACAATAAAATAGACTGATATAAACTCTTTCAGTTTGAAATATTCCAATGTAAATTATATAATAAACATATTTTTAATAATAACATAAAATAATATACTGACATATATGTAAAATAGATAAAATAAAAATCTATAAAATCCAATTGTTAAATAATGAGGAAAATACAAAACAAATAGCTAGAATAACCCATTCCAAGCTGATGGATAGTAAAATTGGAATTAATACATTTATAGAAACACTAAATATGAAATAAACCATATAAATTAAATGAATATCTTAACCAAGGGTTTTCCCAATATACATCATGTATGATTGAATGAAAAAATCACAAACAGAACAGAATAATATAATAGAGGAGTCTGTACCAAGATGAATAGAAACTAGATTCTAAACCATAAATGATAACTAATGAGGATCTGTGAAGGGGGCATCTATTTGAGTTTTGTTACATAATAGGGGCGAGGTGAAATCATGAGAGGTGGGGAGGGGAGGAAATAATTTTTTTAAAAACATTATAGTTAATATTAATGGGTTATTAACAATGGTTTTTATTTCATCTCTAAAGTAAAATTTTTAGGGACATTTTGTGATGGGCTTCATGACTTGTTTGAAAAGGTCTCAATGGGATAGAAAATAGAGGTGGATATAAAAATGTGTCTTTAGTAGTCAATAAAAATATGTTTCCCTTGTGATAGTAAACATTGGTTGAATATTTTTTTTTGATGGAACTAATTTTCCATTTTGAATAATGGACATTTTCAATGAAAAGTTAGTTATGTCATATATTAATTTTTTCTCATGACTATTTGCGATGCGAATCATCATTATTGAAAATAACCCATCATAATTAACTTTTTTGGTAATGATATCTCAGAATAATAATAGTTTATAGACATGGTGATCCCAATCCCAAATGAATACATGAGTGGTGAGTCGAGGGATAAAATTGTATACAGGTTGTTAAACAAATCCAAAAAGGTACATGGTTGGTTTTTGAATGCCTACTGACCTATGGTAAGATGGTTATCCGAGTTTATTATATAATGAATACCATGGTATTCATCCTTTTCCAAAATTTTCATTCTCTTATAACACAATGTTTTCAAAAAATGAATTATACCTAGGTAATGTTCATATAGTATTTACTCAAGTATCCACACTCTGAAGACTAATGTTTTCTAAATTAAATATATTTTATATTTTATTATTTAGGATTTATTTTTTATTAGGTATATTAGTTTAATGTTTATAACATGAACCATTTTTATATTCTATTACCAACAAACTCATATTATTCTCACACATGGTCATTTATTTTTCTCTTATTTTTACTCCTATTGAGCATGCAATTTCACCACTTTATTATGGTTCTATTCCATATGTTTTGGAGGTTAGAATTATATATAATATATATAAAATGGTATCACAAGATAGTAATATATTTATTAAATGATGATAAATTATTATAAAAACAAAGTATCATGTAGATAATTCATAAATATGCTAAAACTATAGGTTATGTTGCATTTTTTCAATTATATATAATTAATGATAATATATAATAATGGAAATATATGTGTGTTATGATCAGGTAATATCAGAACATATCAAATCACATTTTTAATGTTTATATTTTTATAACATATTCAGGGAGTATAGGTATGAGGCATCACTGTATGGAAAAGGGATCCATACTCCGGAAATGTATTTTTTATTCCATGTTTGGAATTTATTTTATAAGGTGTTTCAATTAGTTCATGGGAATTTGTTTTCCCCCTTCTATTATATGAATTAGATACAACTTCTATCCTATATCCTATAAAAATGTATTCTTAGGGATCTTTTACAAAGGCTAGATATATAGTCCCTTTTTTTATAGAGGGATTGATCTGATCAGTGAGGTATGATTCATTCCTATTAATGTTGAAAAATTGAAAATTTCCCAACTATTATTGACAAATAGAGAGAATTTTTTTAGAAATATCATTAGAGATTATAAATGTTTTTTAATATTTTGAATCATTAATACCTATACTATATGTGTAAAATTAATATTTCCTAGGGAAATAGTTGACATTAATATAAAATATGATATTGCAATGTGGTGTCAATTCATGTGGTTTAATGTAGTTTTTCATTCAAGAAATTTTTAATAGTTTTTTTCTAAAATGATCATGGAAATTTTAGTATTCATGTGGATGATAATTTAATCATTAACTAAAACATGTAGTTTTCGAAAATCATTATTGAGAGATAGTGTTTGATGAGAACATGATGTGTCACATTAAGAAATCCATCCAAAATGGGGAAATTGTTACCAAAATTGATAGATGCATTTTTTGGTTGTGTATATTGAAATATAAAAATTAAAATATTGTAAAAGAATAATTATAATACTGTAGATTTATAATTTTATATTTTGAGAGGTTAGGGGAATGTTAAAATTTTTTTTTGTGGAATCACAGTTCACACCTCAATTTTCAAATAGTCACACCATAAAACTAGTGGTGTTCTAATGGGTAGTTCTATGGAATGGAGTTACATGATAACATTATAAGATTAGACTATTGTTTTCAATTAATATATAGTCTGAATAATTTTTCTTAGTGGTATTGATTATAGGAAAGTTGTTTCACTATAGGATTAAGTGTTATGTTTGGATGGATGGACATTTTCTTTAATGTGAAGGCTATTGAATTTCAATGTTAATACTTGAATAAGTTATTCTTATATCATGTTTTTAATACCTCATGAATTTATTGTTAGATATATATCTATAGGAGTTAACATAATGTAAATTCTAGTGTAAAAACTAATCAGATCTGTGATTTTTCGAAGAAAATGACATTATACCATGAGAGGTTTCATTATGCTTTAACAGGGTTGAGTCGATATGATCTTACAGATTTGTAAATAGAATCATTATGTTTTGAGATATGATATTTATCTTGGATATCTTGACAGAGATTTATGGTATTAATTGGATGATTTTTTTCTTAATATTTGAATAGGATTGAATACATTAGAAATGAGAAACATAGATTATCTCCCATGGACTAAGCGAAACATATTATCCCATAGTAATTAATAATTGATAAAAAAAGAGTAGAGAATTTTGTAATTTATATTTATACAAATAGATAATGATAAGTTTAAATTAAATCATTCCCTGGGAATATTCTTTTGTGATATCCACTGATATATTAATGTTGATGAATATAGAGTGTTTAATTATGCTATACATAGTGTAATAATTTTTTCAGTTCAAGAATGATTGAGGGTTTAATTGTATGAACACTTTGATTATATTGGGGGAAAAGGGAATTCATTCCTCATTTAGTTTTTGGTTGTGATCCTAGAGGGAGATTGAGTCGACTCTAAATTATAGGAATATGTTTTTATACATATAGAAAATTTATTTATACATTTTCTTCACTGAGTGTTTGTTCCATAACGATTTTTTAGTGATAGATGACCATGTAGAATCACATATGTAAATTTTAATTTTTTTATTTCATTTATAGTGAGAAAATTATATTTTTGAGACTAATCAAGATATATGATCATTAGTAAGGAACATTTGTATTTATTATTCCTTATATAACCCTTCCCATATGCTTCATTAATTGTGTGAACCGAATAAAAATATATTTATTTTTAGTAATTTTAAAAACATTATTATAATAAAAAATTATTACATATAAATTGGATAGGTTTACTCTTTGATAATAAGATAAAACCCTCATAAATTCACCATAAATGGATTAAAATACATTGATAATGACATTATTCAGTAGTAATATTTTTTTACATGATTTGGTATTAAATTATTTTCCTAAAAAGATATATTACAACTATAGGATAAAATTTCATGTTAATGTATTGAATTTGTTAATTATAATAATATTATTTAATGGTTCCTACCTTTGATAAAACTTCATAATATATAGTATCAAACTATTACTCTTAGATATAAGATCATTAAATTTTATTTCATTATCTGTAGTAAAAGTAATAATGGAAAAATATAATTATTTAACATAAAAATGTTACATTAACAATGAATCATTCTCTCTAAAAATAGAATAAAAATATTTCCATTGAATTTTATACACCCTTAGTAAATAATGATTAGTTTAATAATAGAAAAATAACTATTCATCACATAAGGCACTAATTAACATACTTATTTGATTGATCATTTTATGATTTAAAAATTTTATTATTTTTCAAATATGTAGAAGCATTATAAATTTAATACATATATTTTTTACATTTATATTAAAATATATTCTAGTTTATATTTTCAATTGAAATTTATTTTATCCATTCAATAAGGAATAATTACTCTTTCTATAAAGATTATTCGTAAATTCAAAATTCCTAAATTATATAAAATTTCTTTCAATCTTCATGATGTCATATGATGCATTTGAGTAATTTTATTCTCCTATGATTTCTATTGAATCATTAATCAATTTGGGAAATTTAAACCCCCAAAATATCTCCACTATTACCTTCATTAAATGAATATTATAATTTCACTTTTTTATCTATTTAATCAAAACATGATTAACCCTTAGGGGAAAATCATTCTTCTCTAACTAGATTGTAATCATATTCTTTATCTTTCATGTTATAGTAACAAATAATTTTACATACATTTATCATTTTAATTATTTGATCATTTATACATGTTCATTTTTATCATAAATAGATATGTTACACCCTATTGAAGTTAAAATGTTGAACACATTGAAATGTGGATTTGGATCATGAGTTTTAGTTCCCATAATAGTAATGTTGTAAACAACATCAAGGAAATATCCATACATTTGAGTAATTACTTCTTCATTAATCATTATCAATGATTCTAATTTTAATGCTTCAGTACTATTTCTAATATCCATAATATTATAATTTTTTTTATTGGAACTACAAATTCATGCTAATATTTAATTCGATTTTAGAAACTGATAAATCCTTTAAATTTATCTGAACTAAGAATATAAACAATATCATTCACATCCCTTGAATTCAAATAATATTATACATATTTATTAATATGATATAATATAGGTTCCCTTATAATAATATTTTGTATTATAATATCTTTTATTGACATATGCATGCTCATGTTATTATGTCTGGTTTTCATTACTCTATTCAAAAAACTAAAATTTTATTATTTAAATTCAATTCAAAAAATATAAAGGTCATCTATGCGATGAGAAATTTTATATGAATATTTTATCCCTTTATACATATTAATATTGAAAACTAATGGTTGATCTTTGATACATTATTTTTTTAATAAATTAAATATGATTAGTGGGTGTGAATTCAGATCCTCAAAATATCTACACATTGAATAGTTAAACTATAACATTCTTAATAAATATTACCATTTTTTATTTTATAATTTATTGAAATATTATAAATCAATCCATAAAAATAAACATTCATTTTTGTTGATTTTTATGGTTATAAATACAATTCACGGCTCATATTTACTAATTACTAATGTGAGTTGGGTGATTTTGATTATAAGGCCATTCTGTATAGATATTTTCAATGTTTTGTATTAAGAATATATAATTTGGTGTCTACAAAATTATGAAATATTTTACTATAAAATTATGTAAAAATACCTTCAATAGATCTTCATCCCTATACTAAGTATAATTATCATTTACTTTTTATAAACTAAGATAGAATTTATTTTTTGATAGTGATTAAAAATTATGTACATATCGTAATTTAAAAATACCAAAAAAAGTAATAATTTTTTTATAATATTTTAATCTATTCATCAATATAAAAACTAATTATTTAAAATTGAAAAATATACCTTTATCCCATTTAGTCTCTCTAATAATCAAAGTCTAATTTAAAAATTCATCTCTATAATATATTAATTATTTTATAAAAAATACAATATATTATTATTTTAAATCATTAGAATTTAATTTAAAGTACCTCAAAATACTCCCCTTTAACATATATTAAAAAATATGGAATAGATCTTTAAGAATCTAATTGAATTATACTAAGAACGGGAAATAAAATCTATAAAATTAATATAAAAATGGAAGATAAAATATAATTTTTTATAATGTTAACATGAAATAAGAACATTTAATATATATATATATATATCATTATTATATAGATAAGGTGTTTGTAATGCTTACTTCTCAAGTAAAATATTCTTGCATGTTTTTAATATATTTTCAATTGATGTGAAAAAAAAAATCCACATAAGACTATATTATATAAATGTTAACAATAAATTAAATTTTTTTAACATTAAAATAACAATCATTGAAATTAAAAAATTCCAAAATCCATGTTTCAGAATGTATATAATAGTAAAACCAATGTATAGTAATCTATATAAATGTTATCTCGTAATTTAGTCTTTACGCAATCGTAATATCAGAACCACACATATTACATCATAATGGATCTCAGAATTAAAAACAATATAAGAATGACTTTAAACATCAATAATTTATATCATTGAAATACAAAGAGAACGTATCAATAATGTCATTTTTCTAATTTTTCATAATAATATAAATTACTCTTGAATGTTTTCAAAATATTTTTCCATAATTAAAAAAATTAATTTATTTAGGAAAATTTATTATCGTTCATAATTATAAAAATTAGAAAATATTTTAGTGAATAAATATTAGTCTATTATCAATTTAAAATAAACTATAATTATTAAATATGTGGCTTATTTTAAAACTCAAAACTATTATTTTAGAATTATATATTTTAAAAAAACCCATCCAACACATGTCCAACCATATAATTAGTGATTCACAAAAATAAACCTAACATAATGGTAAATAAAACACTCAACTATATGATTTTTCATCTATATCGATACCAGTAGATTAGTAAATTATTTTATTAAAAAAATCAATTACTTGAAAATGATACTACCAAGATCGTCCATGTCCTAGGTGGGTTCAAATATTATTCTATATTTAAAATAATATCTAAAAATATATATTTTAAAGAAACATAAATTTGAAATAAATAAATTATAATTAATTTTATACATAAATAGTATATAAATGGTTGATATTAGATATATTAGTCTATAGTGGTCTATGTAAACTCAACATATTCACCGCATAATGACCTGTAGAATATTCCATTGATATATAGTATCTTATTTATATTTAATTATTAGAATTTTTTCAAATGATATAAAATATCTATAATAGTTTTATAATATATAATATCCCATTGAAATTTTATCATAACCACTATAGAAACAACCTCCAAGTTATGATGATAATATTATTAGTTGTATAATAAACATTTAGGTTATCAATAAAAGATTTTACATATTTAATGGTATGATGTTTTTATATAATAAATGATGTATCTATATTTTTTAATTATTATAAATAAACCTATTCAATTCCTGATAAAAATCTATTATTCAATTAATTAATTTCTATTTATAATATGAGGTCATTAGATCTACCCCTTAACATCCCTATTTGGAATCTATTTATCCCTATAAATGAATTAGATAATATTCTCTTTCTTTACTACCATTAGAGATATATATATATGAATAATATAATGGCTTAATACATTCGTATGATGTTTTAAATACCATGACACTACTAATTATAATAATAAATAAGACACAATAATTATTTGGTATAAAAAAAGAAATACTATCTACCACATCAATTATAAAAATATAGTTTATAGTTTCACTATAATTAAATACTTCTCTCATTTATATCAAATAAAATCACTAAAACCTATCAAAATTGAAGCATATAAAACCAAATTTTTCATAATATGAAAATATAAGATCTCAAAGGAACTGATATGAAGGAATTTTACTAAGATTTTTATCATAAATTCAGTTACATTTATTTTCAAATTTAGATAAAAATTTAATAATTAGTGTTGGAAATAATATACACTCTAATTAAATATTGTATTAATAATTTTAGGGAGTAAACATATGATAAAATATCATGGCCATGAAATTTCAATAACCAACCCAAGTACCCTAGTAACTCGATAACTGATCAGATCCTAACATAACCCAAATGGCATTACCAACCCGTATAGGTTGGATAATATTAGCTATAATCATACAAACAGAGAGTCGGAATGAATTTTCCACAAAATTAATAAATAATGAAAAAATGAGTATTTGTAAAAAAATAAAATCCCAATGGAAATGTGTATATGAAGTCAAATATTTATAAAAAATCTAATGCAATATAAAAAATTACAGGTAAAATAGGATAGATAAACATCCCTTGTCCTAATGTACATAACTCTCCAAGTCCTTGAATCAATAGCCAGAACCACATCCAAGTCATTCATTACCCCTACACGAACATGGATGGAGGAAATCTACCCACACCCAATGGTACAGGTAGGGTATGAGATACAATCATAGTAGGGTATCACAAAGGTTTCAATAGTAATAGGCCACCAATTTAATCATCCAAATAAATAGATCATAATTTTTAAAAAATAGGTTTGTAATTTCAATTTAATATTTAAATAAATCTACAATATCAATTGAAATAATTAAAAAACTTTTCAAATGATGAAAACTCTTTTCAAACAAATATTATTTACAAAAATTGATTGAAAAAAAAAACTTATATATATAACAATTTATATACCATCATAAGTCATGTAAAATTATTTACAAAAATTGAATAAATTTATATAACATATATAAAAAAGTGAGAAACGTGGTCATCTGCCAATATGTGTGATAGTTATAGTTTATGAGATCCTATAAAACCCTTGTGATAAATTACATTGTTTAACACTTTCCTCAGAACTAGAAAGATAGAAGTCATCCATGAACCACCAGGGAAATAAGATGCATTAACCAATGTTTTTAGTTTTTTAAATCATCAATCCATTGCATGGGAAATTCCAACCTAGTGGATCTGTCATAAAAACACACTAACTACATAGTCATACATGTTCGCGAATACAATTAAATGAAGTGAATTTTAATATAAAAAACCACAACAACATAATTAAGTCCCATTCACCCATTTCAAAATTTCCAATTTTGATTTAAAAACAAAAATGTGGTTTTAATGAAAAAAATATTAATTTTTAGAAGATAAAACCCTATAGTTTTTATCAAAACAAATTCAATAATTTTTTTCAGAAATAGGAATTTGAAATCAATTCAAAATTAATTTCACAATTTACAATCCCAATTAAATAAATTAATTTTATTGCAATCAATTTCCATCAATTTCATAACAATCCCCCAATTCAATTGAATTGTGGGTTTTTCAAATTTTATCCATCAAACTCAATCAAAAATTTAAATTAAACAATTTTAATATCCAATTTCCATAAACACACACAAATTTAATGTAAATGGGTTTTACCTAATTTCATTCCAATCTCTTATTTCAAAAACATAATTAAATGGAATTGGGTTTTTCTAGACAAACTAATTTAATGAAGTATAATTGAAATCAATAAATTTCATTTAATTCGAAAAATTAAAATTAAAAAAGAAATTTAGGGTAAATAAAAATTAGGAACCATGAACAAACCACATACCAAAGGATCATGGAATCTCAAATCACAAAACCCTAATTGGGATCCGTCAACAAAGAACAACGACCATAGATTCTAGGAAACAAAGATAAAACCAATGTATAAGATTCAAAACAATAGGTATTATATCCAATATTCATCATGGGTATCTATAAAACCATAGTAATGATAATAGAGTTAATAAAAGATAGGGAACATTGTGAGGAAACTAACCAGGAAGCCATTGAATGACATTCATCTTGATTCACTCATGGAATGGTGCAGAGTGGAAAAAGTTACCTCTTAGATCCTGCCAAGAAATTAGAAGTTTTTTGGGGTAATTGTAGGTCTATCAGAAAACTAAAGTGAGGGTTTTATTATATTAATGTTATATTTTTGGATTAATGAAATATCATGCATGATTAGCTGGGAAGGGATGCATAGTTTGAAAAATTATGTGGACTAGACATAACCGAATTTAAATGGGATGGATAATTTAAAAAACCATTCACCAATTGTTAAAAAACCCACAACCTATGTCTGCATGGTCTAGATTGAGTGGGAACATAGTATGGGAAAACTATGAGCCAATCGTGATCTAACACCAAATTTTTAAAATATTCAAAATTTCATCCTGAAACAACCCCAAATGAAACCCAACCAAATCAAAATAAAAATTGGGGTTTAGGAGTATATATAAATATTAACAATATATTACAACCTCCCCACCAAAGAAACATTTTATCCATAGAAATCATAGTCCCAAATTACTAAGCCTAAATGATGAGGCAATTTCACTCTCATTAGTGCCTCCCACTCCTATGCATCATGATTATCCAAACCATGATTACATATCTCTTAAAAAAGGTATCATCCTACCACCAAGTTCCATTCTTTTAGAATCAACAATAATGACATGAAATTCAGTGCTGAATATATCAATATCAGCATTTAGATCACACCATCTCAAAAAATGATATTAAATAGATAGATACTTTCGGTGTTGAGATGCATGAAACATGTCATGTATCGACATGAAACATGGTTTAAGTGATAAATAAAGACATTTTTGAAGAAAATCATCAACAAAAAACGTCCCAAAAATTGATTGAAATCCATACATACCTCGTTTGTCGTCGACAAACAAACATGTGTAAAAATTTAAAGAACAACTGGTCACTGACTGAACACTCGAATGATCAGCATTAGAATTATATCGGTTCGCTGTAGTAAAAATCCTATTATGAAAAAATGTAATATTTTTTTTCATCTATTTAACTAATATCAATACAATCAGAGAAATTTCAGAAATCTTTTTCCAATATAATATATATTTTCACGGTCGACCATCCAAGGACCTAAAAGGGTCCATTCTGATCACAGGTCGGTAACTGTTGTTATATAAAAAGACAACCATCCCCAAATGATCTTCCCAAACCCCAAAAAATTAAATAACACAATAACAATGAATTTCCACAAGAATCTAAATATATCATTATATTTGATCATCCTACTATGGATGATATGCCATACTAAAATGAATGTGAGATCCCCGTTCCTCCTAAAGGCCATTAGAAAAATGAGAAGTGAAAAAAGGATCCCACTAAGAGAATATAGTTCTTGGATGTTCATGAAAATGAACAATATATCTCGAATATATATTTACAAACACTTCAACATTAGTTGTATCCCGAATGGGTATAAGTTAGTTGAATTAGTCATTTGAACGATCTCAACCCATGCATCATTCTTCATTCTATAGGTATTTGTAAACCTGAACAGATGGTCTATAGATATTTCATCTCACTTTCAATTAGTTAGTTTATGTGGAATAAGTAAACCTGATGGTTTATAGTTCTTTCCTAGGACATGTTAGAAGATATAAAAATGAGAGAAAACCCCTCAATTTCTAGTCTCATACCTAGACACTAGATTTTATGTTTTATGTAATAAAACATATTTATGTTTCCAAGGGCCAAAAACCACCAGGAATTATAGAAATCCCCCATACTAGTTATCATACCTGCTAAAGGTACAACAAATCTATTCCAACAGCAAATAATTCAATCTTTATAGAATGATCACCCATCAAATTCTTCCCCACTATAAAGAGATTCTATAACGCAATAGAACCCATCATTGAGATGTTGTTCTTAAAGAATCATCTCATGAAGGGAAAATGTCAACCAACCACTAGCCAAATATACTACACCCCTAATTCTTGGACTCCAATATACACCTATGTAATGAGAGCCATAAAGTTTCACTTTTATGATGATTTTCTTCACGGGCCGGGTCAGAAGATTCCTACTCAAAGAATCTCCAATGACATTCTGATTCCCTGGCGTATAGGCGATGAAAATTTTTAATGATTTAATTTATTCCAAAAAATACTTTAGGTTAAGATTCCTATACTTTTAGAGAGGATATAACTCAATATCATGTGTCTGAAAACATGGAAATCCATTCTTCAAAAAGGTAATGTCTCAAAATCTTAATTGTGTGTATTATAGTTCCAAGTTTAATTTTAGGGGTTTGATCATTCTTATCATGTGGCTTAATATTAAAAGATCTATAAGAAATGAAATTATCACATTTCTTATTAACTCAGCTGAAACAAGGACCTGATGAATAACAAAATACCATATTTCCCTACCTAGCCTCTGTAAGAGTTAACACCAAAACAATAGTAATAATTTATTTCATCTCAACAAAATAACATTGAAATTTATCATACTATGAATATTTTACAACCCTACAATTTAACATAGTAATTAGAGAATCCAAATTCGATAAGTCCTTAATGAACCGATGATAATAACTAGATAGATAGAAGAGTATCTAAATCTGAAAAACATATATTCATTGTTCAAACGACACAACAACATTTTCCATGCCTGGATCAACAGAAATAACATTTTAGGACACAATTCTTCTGAATAAATTCACTTATTAAATCCAGAAATCACAATTCTAATGTTTATCTTAAAGTTATTGATTTATTAACTATTCCAAAATAGATCGTAGATGTAGAAAATGACCCACCATGACTTAGAGATTACAAGGATTTCAACCACAAAGACTACCACAAATCTATCAAGATACTCATGGGAAATAATTTCCATTAAATAAATTAATAATTTAGGAGTATTGGTTGACCAAATGGCATTAAAAGGTAATCATAATGTCCATACCTAGTCTGAAAACCTTTTTTTAATGTTAGACTCTATTATCCTATATTGATGGTAACCAAATCGAAGATCAGTATTTGAGAACCAAATTCCCCATTTCAACATATCATTGATATCGTAAATTCGTGGGAATAGATATTTGTTATTCAGATTCACTTGATTGAGTTTTTTGTAATAAAAAATAGCCATAGTGAAAAATCATCCTTTTTAGAAAAGAGAATTGGCCCCACCCAAGGTGACAAACTCCTGCATATAATTCCATTCTATAGAATATCATCCAACTAATTATTCATCTATTTAATTTTACCATGTTCTATGTGGTAAGAATAAATAAATATTATTTGGGTATGAAACACTAAATCAATAAAAACCCCGACTTTCCTTAATGGTGTAAAACCATTGAATTTGATAAAAACACATTGGGGACTTGTTGAAAACTTGAGGGAGATTGAAACACAAGTATTCTTAATCCATATCAAAAGAAAAGACTCATATTAATTCCCCTAACATTGTATAACATGTTTTTCCACTAATATTTCTTGGGTCCCATTCCCCTTGAAAGACATAGGAAACAACATTGAGTGTTTTAAATGATACTTTTACAAGATAAAAATCCATTAGGTCTTTATTGGAAATGTGCATATCTATCCCAAAAATGAAATTTGGCTGTTACATTTTGAGATCTAGATAACTCTATGAATTATTTGCAACTAATAGATGGAATACATATGTAGGGCTAAAAATGCCCTCATTTCTCTTCATTCAAAGGTGTGTATTAATATCAATTACATAAGATAAAATATTTTTATAAACATTTAAATGATTAAAAAAATACATGTTGAAATAAATAAATGAGGTGCACCATTATTGAATAAATCAGACTCTTATGACAGTGCTATAATTATGGTATCTCTCAAGATTGCTGGACCTGTATCTGCTACCTCTAGAAACATTTAAACAACATTAAGAATATCTGATCTATATGAATGTGGTTTGAACACTTTTATACATAAATAATCTTATTTCCACGTTGTTTTAGGATGATATTATGATCACATTCCTCTTATCGGATTGGAATAAACATGACACAATTAAGTGAGTGTCTTGATCATCAACAGTAACTATAAACCCTGGGTTCTGTAGTGATAACTTTCATAGAATTCCCAGGATTACCACACTAGTTGGAAACTAAGGGGACACTTCCAGGTACTGTCACAGATCTATAATGTTCCTAGTATTTTGTACCACCAAAATAAACATAAAAATTCTACATACCATTAAAATAACCCATGAAACCACTTGGATATAAAGAATCTCCCAATTGTCATAATTTTATAGATAGTTCCATTTCATGAGTCATCACTCTATCTTGAACATCACCCTAAGAAAAAATCGTTAGCATGAAAACCTAAGAATTAATATCACGTTGATGTCCCAACTAGAACTATTGATCCCTCATCTTCTCATTTGATATTATATTAGGTATTAATTATCGGAGCTCGAAAAAAGAGTATACATAATCTATCACAGTCTAGTCAGCCTGGTCAAGTTTGAAAAACTTCATAACCTTGGACAACAACATGAAATCTATATAGAATTGGTCAGTGAAATGATAATTGATGTCTTTTCACTCTAAGCCATCATAATTCTTCATTATCACCATAGTGCCTCACCATAATTTGCTTGGTTCTTCCAGCACAAGGGCGGCATACATCACCTTGATTTATTCCTGTGTCTCTAGGAACCCAAAAAATGATTTGTCCTTCTCAAACATTCCCCATCCTCTTGAGGATAATTTGATCATTTGAACAGTATCAGCTTCTGAAAAAGGAATTAGTGATAATTTTACTAGATTACATCCCTTTGAGGTTCCACAGCTGAAGCCTGAATGGGAACTCATGGTGTTTCCTATCCAATATATTAGGTAGTACACACAATCACCTCAAACTAATTTTGGTACCCAAAAGGATTGTCTATATGATTTTCGATAGTAGCCTCCACTATGATCTAATTTACATGTATTCTCAGAGGCATGATGATAAAAAACATCAGGGGTCAAAAAATAACATATCACCTTAACACTCAAGTATATAAATATGGGAAATTAATCGAAACATATAGACATGAAATTTGGATTTCAGTCTATCCAAATCAAAAGTACTTAAATTTCTAGAACTATTCTTCAATAAATCATCCTCTAAGAACCCCATGTGACTTATGTTTTATTTTTGTGAGATCCGGATAGACATTTAATCATAAATACCTCCAAATTGATAATATGAAAATAAAAAAGTTACTAATTTAAAGAGAAGAAGCTCAACCAGAGATCTGATATCAATTTTTCATAAACTAACCCAAATACCTAGGTAAATAGATAACAGATCTTGTCGTGATATAGAATGAAAGACATTCCTAGTCCCCGTGTGTTAGTGAATAGAACATTGAATCATAAAAACGAATTTGGGAATGAATATTGCACAAAATTTATAAAAAAAGATAAAAAACTAGTATGCATCAAAAATAAACACCACTTGGAGAGGTGTACCAAAATTAAAATAGGTGAAAACAAGACACTATACTATAGAAAAGTACCCGTAAAATAAGAAAGATAAATATTTTATGTCCCAATAGGTGCAACAATATAGTTCCAAGGATCAACATCTTGAAGCACCTCTAAGTGGTTCTTCACCCCTACTCAAATTTGGAAGAAAAATATCTACCAAAACCTGAAGGAATAGGTACAGTTTAAGATAAAGGCCCAATCTAGTCTCACCACGAATTCCACAATAAAATGAAAAAATTTATTTAAATAAATAAGAGGAATTAAATTTTCAAATAAAAATGTTTGGAATTTTAAATAAATAATTATAAAATCAAGTTGAACACTTAAAATGATGGAAATTGTTTTAAATATGATGAAAATACTTTTAAACAGATGATTCTTTACAGACATGGATTATGTAAACAATTTTATATAAAATGGTTTATATAAATTCAAATGTAATGTAAAACAATTTACTATAATGGAATGAATTTTTATCTAATATATAAACAACAATGAAATATGTTCATATTCCAAGAGTTATAGTAGTTTTAGGTTATGGGATCCTCAAAACATATGTGAAAAATTGTTAACCTAATATACATACCTCAACATGAGAATAGAGGACTCATCCATGGTGTACTGGGTAAATTATATGTGTTAACCAATGTTTTTTAGTTTTGTAACGAATCAATATGTTGATAGGAAAATTCCAATGTAGCGTGTTTATCACAATAACTCACCCACTACCTTAGTTTTAATGTGCTCTAGTAATATTCAATGATGCACAGTTTATTTTATGAAATTTTAAAGTAAAATTTAATCTGATTCCCCTATTACAAAAATTATAATTTACATTAAAACACAAATACGGTTTTTATCAAAAACATGCATTTTTTCAAGATAAAATGCTAAGGTTTATATCAAAACCACATATTTTTACTTTTAACCAATAGAAATTTTTAATCATTCAAAATTCAACATCACAACTCAATTTCACAATTAACTAAAAATATTTAGTTTAAAAAAATTCACCAATTCCAAAAAAGAATCCAATTTAATTGAATTGGTGTTTTTGACATTTTTTGCATCCAAATCATTCCACAATTTCTATTAAACAATTTGAATATACAGTTTTATTAAATACAATCTAAATGAATTGGGTTGGGTGTTTTCCAAATTTCATGCCAAAAACCTGTTTTAGAACTACAATTCAATAGAATTGGGTTTTTATAACAAACTAAATGAAAGAAATATAATTAAAATCAATAAATTTAATTCAATTCAAAAAATTTAAATTAACATGAAATTCAGGTTAATAAAAATTGGAAATTTTGTTTGAACCACCAACATTGGGATCATATTATCTTGACTCACGAAAACAAAATCATGATTCATGAATGAAGGATAATGATCACAAAATCTAAAAAAGAAGGATAAAATCTAGGTTTTAGATTCAAAATAGTTGGAATTAGATCCATAAATCAACATGGGGATCTAAAAACCCTAGGGAGGATAAGAGATATATCATAAATAGAGAATGAGGTAGCGAAACTAACTGGGATAATATCAAAAAACAATTTTAATGATTGAATATGCTTTTGGGAGTGTGTATATGGAACAAAATTGCCTCTTAGACTCTCCCAATGAAGAAGAAAATGTATAGGGTCCTGGTAGGTCCATCAAGAAATTAATGTGATGGTGTATGATATAGAAGATAGATTTTTGTATTAATTAAACATAGTTCATGATTAGCTAGGCAAGGCCGTACAATTTGACATAATGTGCGAGCTAACTATATGGACCATTTACATAGGTAACATAGTTTCTTCTAAGCGGGAACATGGTCTAAAAAACCATGTTCCCAAAAAGAAAATCACACTTCCTATACTTACACAATTTAACACAGTAGGTCACATGTTTTGTGAAAATCATGCGCCAACAGTGCACCAACCCATAATTTTCAAAACCAAAAAAAAATTTCAAAACAAATCGATAGAAAATGAAACCCAAAAAAATATTAGAAAAAATATGGGTTTAGGAATAAATGAAAATAGTAACATGATATTTCATGAAATATATAGTTATATTAACAATGCCTTATTTGTTATTATTTTTCTTAAATAAATACTTTCTTATAAAAATAAAAAAAATTGTTTTTCTAATAAGAAGTTATAATAAAACATATAATATATACCTTAATTATGTAATTTAAAAATAAGTGCATTGGTAAATTTATGATTTAGGCATTCAAATGATTCTTGTCACTAATAATTCTATAGAAATTTATATACTGATATAGTCTAATATGTTAATTCTGTTATTGTTCTAGAAACAATATTCACAAATCTCTAGGAATATATAACCCAAAATGAGAATCTGAATATAAAAACCTAAATATTAGTATACATCCAAGAAAATTATGAATATATTAATTTTATTAAAAAATTAATCAATATTCGGGAATAAAATTAATAAAATAATTATTTTTATGTTTTTGGAATTTTTTATTTTAAAAACATATATATTGTAACTACCATGGTTTTAAAAAGTATGAAATCTATTTGGTATCCAATATTTGATGTGTATTATATTGGATTTTCATATAGTAGAATATTACCAAGACCCTAGTTTTATCTCACTAGTATTCTAGTAGGAGTATTTTTTGTTATGTAAGCCTGATGCCTCTACTAGTTTTGTAGTTGATTCCAATAGGATCATGGTTTTCCATTAGGATTCTGGTGGAACCCCTAAAAAAATATTTAATGGGTTTCATCATTGTTTTTTTTCTTTTTTTTTTGTTTTTTAACACTTCATATTTCTCCTCATTATATGAAATGAACTATTTACTACCCCCATAGGGTTCACACATAAATAAAACTCAAATCTTATCATTTTTCATGGGATTAGTGTTTCATTTGGTGAGATGAGCCTCTAGAGGCATGTCAACCTCACTTGATCATCTGTCTCTGTTTTTATCTTCAATTTATTATTTCATTATTATAAGTCCACAACCTATGGGGTTTTTATATTGTCATTTATTTCAGTGGGTAGAGGAAAAATAATCATATGTTCTTCAACAAGCTATCTTATACTATCTTAAGGTAGGTCATACTTAAGATTATATTTCATTATGTTTTTAATTAGTTTATTATATGATGCGAGAGAATGGGTTAACTCGTAAATGAAAATCATTTGATAAACTAGTTGTTTTAGTTATGACTTTTATAAAAATTGAATCCTATTTGAAATATAATTTATACTCCACGCAATCAAATTTTATTTTAGTGTTTTTGTCAAATTTTAAAAATTTGATACATCATCGATATTAGAGTAAAGAACCAATTTTGTGTATCAAATCATGAGAAATATAATTTTAATCCTTATATTTTCTAGTACTATAAATTTGGGAACCTCGTTATCTGTTTATGATGGGTGTGATAAATTAGCATTGGGTTTTGTATGTGGTATATTACTGTAATATAGGTAGAGAAGCATAAGAGTTTGGGTATCTGAGTCACCTTATTAGGGGAATGTTATAAAATTATTTTATAAATAGTTATTATATATTGGGAATTTTCGTATTATCAATACTTCTAATTTTAAATATTAATATTCATATTTGGGGAAATTGTATGAGTTTTTATTCCCCCAGGGTATGGTTAGTAAATATATTAGGGGCCCTATCCTACTATCGTCAAACTAATTCTATGTTTATGTGTATATTATTGGACATATACTATATAATCCATAGTTTAGATGTGAATATGATGGGGTGCATCACAGATTCATATTTAATAGGTTGTGATGTATAACATAGTATCTGTGTAACAACACTATTACTCTATATGTTTAATATATAAAGATTTTTTGGGGATTTGTATACAATCATTCACATATAATATCATATATTTCATGTAATATATGTTATTATATTGGTGGTGGCCGAATGATCTTTATAATTACACCATCTAGTTAACCTTAGGGGAATTACATACATTATATTTAGAGAAGTAAGTACGGGAAAAAAATAAATAATAATTGATTATCCTTTTGTAACATTATGTGGAGTGTGAGAAGGTGCCAAGGTGATGAATTAGACATTATTTGTATAGTTCCATTTAAATTTTTTATTCATATATATATATATATATATTCTTCTTGGGTGATTACACTTTTGATTTTTAAATTATGAATTTAAATGTGTATTATTTGATACTATTGGGAGTTATAATAATTATATGGATATATTATAATTTTTATTCAATATAATATTACTTTGAATGAGTTATGGTTCATATTTATTTTATTAAATTTTGGATATGATATCAAGGGAATAATTTCACCAGTTTATGGATTATTCATCTTCCCTATTTGGTATCCTCTGTCTTATAAATAGGAAAGAGGATATATGGGAAATATTGTCTTGGGTCCTAAGTGGAATGTGAGACCATGGATGATACTAAATTGAATCATATTTATTTTTCATTATAGGAAATAATTATTTGGGTATTTTATATGAGTTTTAACTTGTTAGACGATGGGTTTGGTTGTGATATATTGTTTGTTCCACACTACCACAATAAAAAGGGCCTATTTCTAATGTTTTGGGATTCTTGGTATTTGTATTATTAATATTATTTCATGATTTTATATATATCAGTACTATATTTTATAACTTATTTATTTTTTATTGTATTATAATGTTAGGAGAGAATTTGTACATTTTTTATAATTGGAACATGGTTTTTCATGAAATATGCCTTAAAATTTGTGATTATAATTTTTTTTTATGAAATTAGATTTTATTTCTTAAATTACAATAAGAACTTATTCTATGATATATATAATAGATTAATAGTGAAATATTAATTATATAAGAATAATATATACACTATTTATGGTTGACTATTTCTAAAAGAAATATTTTAGTGTGAATATGTACATATTGTGTGAATATTATCCCATTCATGGGTAGTGTAGTATAACTACGTGGACCTATTAACAACATATGCATGCCACATTTTTAATATGGATATCAGATCTTGGTATACTAGGAGCCACTAGTTTCCACACAAAAAAGTGTTGTTGCCACCTGGGGCCGAACGACATTCCAAAATGTATCATCAGACTAATAACTATCACCATAGGCCAACACATGGTTTTTCAAGATACATTTTCCTCACTCACACAAACTCTATGATAAACATAATATGAGGTCACCCTTCCCAACACTACTACAAGGAAACCTTACATAAATTTGGAGTTATAATAAATTATTCTCTAAAAAATAATCATAAACCATTTTTAAATGTGTTTTATGATTTACTCTTTTTAAGTGTTACTTTTCAAGGGTTGTTACATGCAGAATTTAGATGTATGGGTAAAGAAAAAAAAATTTCTTATTTATGAAGGAATATTTATTTCATATAGTGTGTATCATGATAGAATAGTTTATCAGTACTCAATGTGTATTGATTGCATACAGAAGTGATATGTATAGTGGCTAAGGAGTATTCTCACGACTCATCCTCAGGGCCCGTGTCGTGACTACCCCAAGCCCGCCTTCCATAGACCAGGGGCTGGAGACTAGCACCAAAGGTGTAAATCCTGATAACTGGGAAGGCATTACCTTTATAAAAGTAAACAAAACATCACCGAGTACAAGCATAAGTAATACAGTAAGTACAAAAGGAAGTACTAAAAAGTAAATGGGCCAGAATACAAACCCGATCGAAAGTACAGCTACAACTGAACAAAAGTACGACAAAAAAAGACAAATAGCTGGAAGAATGGAAGCAGCTCCTGGGTCGTCCACCTCGGATCCTACCTGAAGGATTGGTACAGATAGCGCATCTCCTAGATCATCCACCACAGATCCTACCTGAAGGGTGGGTATAGATAGCCTCCACGACGCTCTCTCCTGTCAACCTCCTCTGAGTGAATTCCACCACCTGGTACCATCCAGTCCGCAAACACTCGGCCTCCGTCAGTGTTTCCCGTCGTCTGCAACCAACACAATGAGGTGCGGGCATAGCCCGTGCGGGGGTGAGTATACGATACTCAGTAGGGACCCCAAGACCCTCAAGGTCTCTCTATATCCAACAAGGATAACCACAAAAAGAAACCCAACAGATAGCCCTTACTTAGGTATAAGCCCATACTTATACCTAAGTTATCAAGTAACCCATCTCAATCATTAGGAAACACAATGATTAGGAAATCAATGGATAACCACTACCCAGGTATATGCCCATACATATACCAAAGTTATCATGTGACCCATCTCAATCATGAGGAATACACAAAGGTCATTAACTCAGCTCAAACCAGGATATTCATTATCGAAACTGTAACTGCTGAAGAGACCTGTCTCTAGAGTGTATAGTGATCCTGTCACGACTCCAAGGTACTGCTCACTAACCTAAGACTGCTGAGGTACTCCTCATGTTGAGTACCGCGGGTCAGCCACCCAAACACAGTAGTGTTTCCCGCCGGGGTATGCCACCCAAACACAGTAGTGCATCCCCCCTAATAGCCTGCAGAGGTACTCTCTGGACGAGTACCGCGGGTCTGCACCCAAACAAGTAGTGCTCCGTCCGCCACGGTTCTGCACCCAATCAAGGTAGTGCTCCATCCATTGGGCTAGTCAACTCACTCCAAGTCGAGTCAGTCAAGCAGTCGTCAGGTCTCAGTCTAATACACGGTCTCTATACTTTATACGCTCATCTCCGGTAGGGTCTGCTCCACAATCTACTGGTCGATACTCCACGTATCTCAAAGGACCTCCTCGTCTTTGGGGTCTCAACACAATAGATGGTGCATCAATCGGACGCCTGGTCCGTGAGTTACTAGCCTTTTCGTCCGAGGGGCCCCGTTGGTTTCGTGTGCGAACCAACCCGGCTGTATCTCAACTATACGCCGCACTCTCATAGGGTAAGCTCATAGGGACCATTTCTCAATGTGAACACCAACACCACTAACGGTTCGTCAAATGGACGTCCGGTCTGAAAACTATCATCTTTTCCGTTCTAGGGGCCAAGTTGGATTTTGGGTTCAATCCAACCCGGACACTATCCAACTGCAACAAAAAATCAGGTGAATTATTCCAAAAGTACCATCTCATCAAGTGGAATCCAACAAAGTCGACGGCACGTCAATCAGACGTCCGGAGCATAAGATATAAGTATTTCCGCTCTGAGGGCCCTCTTGGTTTTGTATCTGAACCAACCCGTCCATATTCAAAGATCTCCGAAACCTTGAGTGTAATATACCGAAACGACCTTGACAATCCAAGGATCACATCCCAGCTAACGGTGTGTCAATCGAAGGTTTGTAGCCCAAGATATGGGCAAAAGACCGTAAGAGGTCCGCGAATAGGGGGTTCGGGCCCGGTGTGACCCGACCCGATACCCCCTGGGTTAGCCCGAACCAAGTCGACCCGACCCGGGTCTAGGTCCGGCCCAAAAGGGCACGGACCGGCCCGGCCCAAGCGGCCCTACCCTGCATGCTGGCACAGCCAGCACGGCCTGGTGGCTCTGCCAAAACGGCCGAGTGGTTTGGGGGGGAGGCACTGCCCCCCCCCCCCTATTTAATGAAACACGCCGTCCCATGTGGGGGCCGCTCCAGCTTCTAGCCGGGGGTTTCAAACCCCCGGTTCTCCTCCTGACCGACAGGCCTGCTCCGGCCAGCCAGCTGCTGCACCACATGACCTGCGTGGGCCGGTCCCCCTGCTCTGACGCAGGCGGCCGAAAACCGGCCGCCGCTCCCTGCTCCACCATGGCCTTGGTCCGTCCAGCACGGCACGACAGCGCCGCGCCCCTCTGTCACGACCCTGCTCCGGTAGCGGTCTCTTCCAGGTTACCCGGCAAGGCGCGACAGAACCACGACTTGTTCGACTTCAATGGTGTGGTGCGATGACGTCATTCTTCTTTGCCCAAACTCATAGCTTCCGCGCGGTGCAACGACAATGCGCCGCCTTACACGTTCCGTAACAAAATCAACAACGAAGGGGGGAGGAGAGTCAGCTGTGTTTGTGCGGTCCGACCTCCTCCCATTATTTTGATATTAGACGGCTCAAATATGGACGATAAACAGCGATGGAAGTAATCATTAACAAAAAGAAATAATCTCCCTACGTTTTTTCCGCAATCAAAATGAAATTCCAAACCCGCAATCAAAAACTTTTGCAGATAAACTTTATAATTAGTTGACGACATTCATGTTTTAGATGGAAAACAATCATGAGATTATTAATATTCTCATATTAAACACCTAAATCGAGCGTAGTCGTCGAATGAGGTTTTTCGCAAAAAGGGATGTCGCGAAATTGATCGTCGCGGAAAGAGAGGTTGCGGAAGGAGGATCATCGCGTCGTAGAGAAAAGATTATTTGGCGTTGAATCGTCAATCTCCAAGGATCCGGATTTCTTATTGACCTTCATTGGAGGTTGGTGTTCTTCACGTTCTTCGCGTTCTTCGCGTTCTTTGCGTTCTTCGATGAAGAACATAGAACATCAAAACTCCCCTTTTTTCTCCCAAAAACTCAACACAATAGGATCCCACCATAATAAATTAAGAAACCTTCTTATTTTATTACTCAAGCCTTAAGTTAGAAATTCAAAATTGAATCAAACAATTAATTGAATTATGTTCAATGTTTAAACCGCCCAATTAATAGTGGCGTTTAATATTTAATTAAACGCACGAGTTGACTTTATTTTAAAAAGGGGGGGGGGGTGCGGGTGCGTTACCTTAATTAAAAAGGGGTGGAGTAAGTTAAAAGGGTGGGGCTCATGTGGGCCCCACCCCACTAATATCCTACCTAGTGGATTAATAGGGATGTGGGTCCCACTCAACCACTTAGCTTAGGTTAACACTTCCTTGAATAAAAATAAAATATGTTGCACAATATTTTATTTTATTCTTTAGTTAACCCAATTAAGTAAAACTCCACCCGAGCAAACCAAACTCTGGAAAAGGTGTTCTTAAGAAATTATCGGCACTAAGATTCCATCGGTGCCCCTAGATTTCCATTCCGAGCACCGGTTCAAATGTTAGAAAAACCCGCTCGTTCATTCACAGAACGTACCAGAGATAAACTTTGGAAAATGTTTCCGGGCACACCGGGCCTCGGAATCTGGTGCCGTCAGAAACTGCGCTGTTGTAAAATTCCAAAGAAAATTAAGAAAAAAATTTCCTTGAAATTTTTGGGTCTTTAAATTACTCCCACCTTAGGGATTTACGTCCCCGTAAATCTTTAACACAAACTAGGGATACAAAAGCGGTAATGAGAACGCATCTGAGCCTTTTGCTCCCATGTGATCACCTGGAGGTTCCCGTACTGCCAGTGAAAGCCACCTGAGGAATTGACCATTCTCTTAGGATACTCTCCGGTTGATCCTAGATCCCCACTAGAACCTACGTGAAAGTCACCACATCGCCAACATCTATCTCCTCATGGCCGATGATATGCGTTGGGTCAAGCACGTATCTCCTCAGTTGAGATACATAGAAGTCACTATGCACCTGGTGCAGCTGAGGTGGATGGGTAAAGAGGTAAACCACCTCTTATACCCTACTGAGGACCTAGAAATGTCCGTTGAACCTCGGAGATAACTTGTCGTCTCGGCCACATCTCTATAAAACTCGTCGAGGTGAGACCCGTATAAGGACGTGATCGTTATCCTCGAACTCTAAAGGCCTCCAATTCTTGTTTAGAACTAAAACTCAAAACTCATACTGCCACGAGGGTAAGGGTGACTGACTCAAGAGTGATCGACCGCACCCTCCTATGAATGAGTTTATCCTATGCTGCCTGGGGTTTCCTTTTCGCCGACCCAGGACAAATCATCCTGATGTTGTAATTAAACCACAACCTTTTTTCCTAATACCGTCAATTTGTGTATGAACTGTGATTGGTCGGTCCATACTCATACCAACTTCATAAGGCCTCGACACTACCACCAAGAGATTCCAACAAAAACTCCCGCCTCGAGGGTCTGACCACACTATCGGCGTAAGTGTGATTATCGATTCTTCTCCCAAGGTATCTTCAAACATGAGGGTCAAGTCTACGGCTTACTGGAAAATCTAGGTCTGGGAAAAGATTTGTTAAAGGAAGGAATGATTCATATTGACGTCTGTTACTACGAAATCTAGTAGTGGACACAGACTGTCCCTTGAATAATTTTTTTAGAGCCATTGGGTCACACTCCTTGGCAGCATGCCGCCGCATTCTTCCCCTACCCTACATCTCCCTGACCCTGGTGGGGACAACTAAGGTGGGTGGTTGTAGCATGTTAACATGTACACCACCTCATGCTGCTCTCCTAGCTCTACCTCCACATCTGCAGCTTCGCAGACTCATCTCTCCTTAAAGCTTCCAATTCTTGAAACTTTTAACATGACTGAGTCTCTATGACTGGCACAAGTTTCCTGTTTCTTACTGCACTATGCAGTCTTCATCCGCCCCTAGATGAACTGCACCTTCTTTTCCTATGATCCGTAAGAGCTTCTAATATTTCTCCTTTGCTGAAAAGAGAAACTAGGTCTCATCCCCTGGATGAAGCACACTTATTGCCTAAAACAGTCAATCCGGACATGAATGATGTATTCATGTAGTGGATAACGTGGTAAGGCCTTGACGTAACTACCAAGAGATCCAACTATCACTCTCACCTCCAAGGGTCGAGTCACATAGTCGGCATTAGTGTGAGGTCATTGGGTCTCCTCCAGTAGAAATCTCGAAAGTGAGGGTCAAGTCAATAGTTTTTAACCAGAACCTCTCAGTATCAACCAAAAAAATGGACCGGAAATTAAACATCACAAAGAAAAGTGTCTTTTTATTACTAGAACTCATAGTACAAAGACATGAATAGAACAACAACATGGAACTATAAGTACCAAGAACAAAAAGTAATCCACTAGTTCTGCTCATGTCCTCCTGCTCCTGGAGCTCTACTGTCTTGTCAACTGCTTGGCTGTTGCTCAAGCACCCGCCGCTACATCTGTCTCAGTGGCTCCTCCAACGCCTGCAGATCAACTATGTGAGGATTCGGAATGTCTTGTGCCATGTGACCCTGTCCACCGCACATGTAACACAACATGGCAGGTCTGGCTCTGTTACTCCCCTTGGTGCCTCGCACCACCGATCCTGAGTCATGCGGTCGACCACCTGTAGGTCTGGTCCTCCTAGACCTCTACATCATCTTTCTACTGCCTACAGATGACTCGGCAACTGATGGAAAAACATGCGGCAAATGCAGAAGATCCTGAACACACTCGGGGTGCATAGCTACTTGAACAAACTCAACCCTGAAAAAGGCCTCGAAGTCCCCCCATGTGAAGGTCATCCCATCACAAAACTGGAACAAGTGGCTCCACCATCTCTCAGTTGCTTCTTGAAAGAGGCTGGCAGCAAAGATCACCATGAAGACTACCAGCGTCCCCACTAGCCTGAAGACTCTCAGCATAGCCTCTAGCCAATCCTCAGCCGCATGCGGGTCCATCTCTCCTTGGAACCTGGGTGGCCTCTAGCGCTGGAACACGAGCAGCGCACTCAAGAGGCGTGCATCACCTACTATTGGGGCTGGTGGCATCGGTGGCCCAACGTATGGTAGTACTACTGGTGCCTCCACTGGTGCCTTTATTGCAAGAGGGCCCAATATCAAAGCCTCGTCACTCGGTAGGCTGTCAGTACGCACATCCCTCTGGGCTCTAGATGGTCGTCCGTGGAAAGGCATCATGAAAGAAACAACGTGACACAGTCAAACGATTTATTCCTAGTGAGCTGAACTGGTTTGAGCTGTTTTAAGGGATAACCTTTGAAAACACACACGCGATCAGTGTTTTCATGCACAAAGTCGGAAATCAGTTGTCAAGGTCCTGGTGTAAGGATATGTCGGCCGCCCGCACCAACACTGCACTCCATGAACTGAAAACCACACTCGGTACCCTTAACACTATTGCTCCACAGAACGAAAAAGTATCAGAGTTATAAGTTCTGTGGTAGAACCAAATTCCCCTGATACCAATTTGTCACGACCCGTCCTCAGGGCCCGTTCCGTGACTAACCCAAACCCGCCTTCTATAGGCCTGGGGCTGGCGACTAGAACCAAAGGCATAAATCCCGATAACTGGGAAGGCATTGCCTTTATAAAAGTCAACAAAGCATCACAGAGTACAAGCAGAAGTAATACACTAAGTACAAAAGGAAGTTCTGAAAAGTAAATGGGCCTGAATACCAACCCAATCGAAAGTACAGATACAAATGAAAAAAAGTACAACAGAAAAAGACAAAAGGCTAGAATAATGGAAGCATCTCTTGGGTATTCCACCTCGGATCCTACCTGAATGGTTGGTACACATAGCGCAGCTCCTGGATCATCCACCACGGATCCTACCTAAAGGGTAGGTACAGATGGCCTCCACGATGCTCTCGCCCGTCAACCTCCTCTGAGTGAAGTCCACCACTGGGTACCATCCAGTCCTCAAACACCCGGCCTCCGTCAACGCTGCCTGTTGTCTACAACCAACATAATGAGGTGTGGGAATAGCCCGTGCAGGGGTGAGTATACGATACTCATTAGGGACCCCAAGATCCTCAAGGTCTCTCTAAATCCAACAAGGATAACCACAAGAAGAAACCCAACAGATAACCCTTACTTAGGTATAATCCCATACTTATACCAAAGTAATCAATTAACCCATCTCAATCATGAGGAAACACAAAGATTATGAAATCAACGGATAACCACTACCCAGGTATATGCCCATACATATACCTAAGTTATCATGTGACCCATATAAATCATGAGGAAAACACAAAGGTCCTTAACTCAGCTCAAACCGGTATTTTTATTATCAAAACTGTAACTGCTGAAGAGCCCTGTCTCTGGAGTGTATAGTGATCCTGTCACGACTCCGATGTACTGCTCACTAACCTAAGACTGTTGAGGTACTCCTCCGGTCGAGTACGGCGGGTCAACCACCCAAACACAGTAGTGCTCTCCGCCGAGGTATGCCACCCAAACATAGTAGTGAATCCCACCTAATAGCCTACAGAGGTACTCTTTGGAAGAGTACCGTAGGTTTTCACCCAAACAAGTAGTGATCCGTTCGCCATGGGTCTGCACCCAAACAAGGTAGTGCTCAGTCCACTAGTCTAGTTGACTCACTCCAACTCTAGTCGGTCAAGCAGTCGTCAGATCTCGATCGGCTACACAGTCTTCGTACTCTGTATTCTCATCTCTGGGTGGGTCCACTCCACGATCTACTGGAAAATACTCCTAGAATCTTAAAGGACCACCTCGTCTTAGGGGTCTCAATGCAACAGACGGTTCGTCAATCAGACACCCGGTCAGTGAGTTACTAGCTTTTCGTCTTAGGGGCCCGGTTGGTTTCATGTGCGAACCAACCCGGCTGTATCTAAACTGCATCCCTAACTCTCATAGGGTAAGATCATAGGGACCGTTTCTTAATGTGAACACCAACACCACTGACGGTTTGTCAAACGGACATTCGGTCTGAAAGTTATCATCTTTTCCAAACTAGGGGCCCGGTTGGATTTTAGGTACAATCCAACCCGGCCACTATCCAACTGCAAGCAAAACTCATGTGAAGTATACCAAAAGTTCCTTCTCATCAAGAGGAATCCACGAAAGTCGACGGAACATCAATCGGACATCTTGAGCATAAGATATAAGCATTTCTGCTCCGAGGGCCCGGTTGGTTTCGTATCCGAACCAACCCGGCCATACTCAAAGTTCTCTAAAACATTGAATGTAATATACCGAAACGACCGTCTCGATCCAAGGATTGCATCACAACTAACAGGGCGTCGATCGGAGGTCCGTAACCCAGGATATGGTCAAAACACGGTAAGAGGTCCGCGAATAGGGGGTTCGGGCCCGGTCCGACCCGGCCCGATATCCCCTAGGTCAGCCCGAACCGGGTCGACCCGACTCGAGACCTGGTCCAGGCCAAAAGGGCACGACCTAGCCAGGCTGGCATGGCCCGACCCGACCTAGGCGCGGCCCGGCCTGACGCGCTGGCGAGACCAGTGCGGCCAGGTGGCTCGGCCGAAACGGCCGAGCAGTTTGGAGGGGAGGCGATACCCACCCTGTTTATTGAAACGCTACCCCCCACGTGGGGGACGCTCCTGCTTCCAGCCAGGGGTTTCAAATCCCCGATTCTCCCCCAACCGGTCAGCCTTCTCTGGCCGGCCGACTACTGCACCACGGGACCGACGAGGGCCACTTCCCCTGCTCCGATGCCGGCAGCCAGAAACTGGCTGCCGCTCCCTGCTCCTCTGCGTCCTAAGGCCGCAACCTTGGTCCGTCTGGCACGGCGCGACGGCGCCACGCCCCTCCGCCACAGCCCCACTCTGGCCGTGGTCTCTTCCAGGTTCCCCTGCGCTGCGCGATGGCGTCACAACTTGTTTGACATCAACGGCGCGACGTGACGGCCCCACACTTTTTTGCCCAAACTCATAGCTTCCGCGCGGTGCAACGGCATTGCGCCACATTACACGTGACACAAAAAAATAAATAACCAAGGGGGGAGGAGGGTCGGTCATGTCGGTCCGAACTCCTCCAGTTATTGTGATATCAGACGACTCAAATATGGATGATAAATAGATATGGAATTAATCAGAAACAAAAAGGAATAATCTCTCTATGGTTTTTCTTCAATCAAAAGGAAATTCCAAACCTGCAAACAAAAACTTTTGCGGATCAAATTAATAATGAGTTGATTGGCATTATTGTTTTTGAGGGAAAAAAATAATGAGATTATTAGTATTCTCATATTAAACCCCTACCTCGAGTGTAGTCGTCATACGAGGTTTGTCGCGAAAAGGGACGTTGCGGAATTGATCGTCGCAGAAAGAGAGGTCGCGGAAGGAGGATCGTCACATCATGGAGAAAAGATTCATCGGCATCACATCGTCGATCTCTGAGGATCCGACGTTATTGTCGACCTTCTTCGAAGAACGGAGTTCTTCGTGTTCTTCACGTTTTATGCATTTTATGCGTTCTTCGATGAAGATCGAAGAACTTCAAAACTCCCCTTTTTCTCCCAAAAACTCAACACAACAAGCTCCCACCACAATAAAATAACACAACTTCTTATTTTATTACTCAAGACTTACGTATTAATTTGAAATTGAATCAAACAATTAATTGAATTAATTGTAATGTTTAAACTGCCCAATTAATAGAGGCGTTTAATATTTAATTAAATGCACGAGTGGACTTTATTTAAAAAAGGGGGGTGCGGGTGCTTTACCTTAATTAAAAAGGGGTTGAAGAAGTTGAAAGGGTGGGGCTCATGTGGGACCCACCCCACTAATATCCTACCTAGAGGATTAGTTATGATGTGGGTCCCACTCATCCACTTTTCTTAGGTTAACCCTTCCTTGAATAAAAATAAAATCTGCTGCACAATATTTTATTTAATTCTTTAGTTAACCCAATTAAGTAAAATTCCACCCTGAGCAAACGCAACTCTGGAAAAGGTGTTCTTAAACAATTACCGGCGTTGCGATTCCATCGGAGCCCTCAGATTTCAATTCTGAGCACCGGTTCAAAAGTTAGAAAACCCCGCTCGTTCGTTCACTGAACGTACCTGAGCTAAACATCGGAAAATGATTCCTGGCACACCGGGCCTCAGAATCAGGTGCCGTCAGAAACTACGCTATTGTAAAATTCCAAAGAAAATTCAGAAAAAAATTCCCTTGAAATTTTTGGGTCTTTACATGTATGATCAAGGTTATTATGTGGGGTGACTCAGGAGGGTATAGTTCAAGTATTTTAGTAGAGTCATACTCAATAATATGCCTTTAATGTTACTATTGTATTGGTATTTAGGATCAATATTGGAAAATTTTCTATTTTGTGTCTTTAGAATTTGAAATACATGTTACTATGAATATGTCTTGTATGGAAAAAAGAGGGTGGAGTTGAGAATAATCGATGTATGACCCAAGGAGATCTGGGTGAAGTTTCACCCATAGAGGGCATGATTTGTGTTTTACATTATATTTAGATTGGATTATATATGAATTATTCCATATTTTCAATTATTTCTGGAGAATTGTTAGTGCATTACCAATATATTGTCAAGGGTGATCAAGGGTAACCATGTATAACTGACTTGAGAAAGATGATCTAATTTTTATTTGTTTTTTTTAAGAATCAAAAAGAAATAATGGTGAATCAATATTCCTTTGTATAATGGAGATATATTAATAAATGGTTTTTATGTACAATGAGTGATTAATAATTCATAATTGTTGTTTTAGTTGTTTTCAAAGAATAATTAAATGATTTCAGAATCCCATTTCAGGATTCACTATAGGTTCATATTCACAGAGGGTGTACATGAGGACTTTTTAGGTTATCTGTGTGAGGTAGTATAGATATTATGATTAGTTAATGTCTTGGGGGAACTATATAGCTTGACCACAGTTATGGATACACAATCAATATATAAATCAAATAAAAAATTTATTTCATGATTTGGATTATACATCTCAAAAATTTTATTACAACCCGAGGGACGATAAGTTTAGTGTCATGGAGATTAGATGCAACAAAATTAAATTTAATGTTATTTGGATCATTTCTTATTAATTTTACAATACTAAAACATATTTGAAATATTTCCTTCGTAAAACCCATCCACATAACATGGGAAATGGAAACCAAATAGAGGGGTTATCTTGACCATCCAATAAGGGAAAACTCATTAAAATTTCATCAATGGTATGATAAATAAAATATGACAAAATATTAGCCACATGAAATATCTTATTAAATATAACATATTGAAATAAATGTTTTCAATAATACTTAATTACATGAATTGTAATATCAAATGTGGAAACATATACAATATAATAAATGTGTGGAAACATTTGATAATTGACATGATCCAAAAAGAATACTCATAGACATAAAGATATAAAATGTATTGGAAATAAATTATAAAAGTAATGTAATTAACTAACATATTAGTCAAATAATAAAATATTGGAGTTGTAATCCTTACAAATTTTCCATAACATAGTAAAGAAGGTATCACTACATGATTCACATAGTGGAGTATACATCACTACCCTGTTCCTATAAAATGGTCGAACATGTATCACTACCTCCTTCAAATTACATAGTAGAGTGGTTATTAATTCGTGACTCCCATAGTGGGGTGACCATAATTAGTTGATTCCCATAATTATATAGCCGTATATAAATCCAAAACTAAATCTTCAAAGGGTGTTATAGGACTCCACATGCCATCATCCATATATAGGTATGCCACATGAAAATAATTATTAATAACATAAAAAATAAACCACTAAATTAAAAATGGTTTTCATAATATTTCTATAGGGTATCATAAACAATTAACCTTAAGAATGTAACTTGTCGGTACCCAAAACTCAATTAACTCAAAAGATAAGTCCGTAAGAACAATTAGATGGTGGTTTATGAAAATAAATTACCAAAGAAAAAAGGATTCATAGATAAATGAGAAACGTTATCCCAATTTGAATTAATATTTAGAAAACATTTATATCATTTCCGTAAAATGTGATCATATAATCACATTAAATTTCATTTTTGAAATAGACACTTCATAGAAATTACATAGAAGGAATTTAAAAAATGAATATTTGGAATTATATATGAATAATTAAACCTTGAGAAGGCATTTTGTTTTCCAAAAATATGAAGTGATTTTTTAAAATAATTTTCTTTCAAAAATAATTTCTAATAATATAGATTTCAAAAAGAAATATAAAGTGGATGATTAAACATATGATTCTCATAGGATATAATTTTTTTGAAATAAATTTGTTGAAAAACACATTGTAATTTTATTAATAAAAATTCATATTGAAATGTGGATAAGAGAAATATTATGTTTCTATGATAAAAAATATAATTCAGAACCTAAATTTATGGGAGAAAATTAGGGGGAAGATAAAATGCTGATATATTATAGAAACCATTCTTAAAGAGGATGAAAATTATTCTCTACATTATTATATTTTTTATGGGATTATATTCGTCAAAGAGGAATAATAGAATCCATTGTGTCATTTTACACAAAACATATAATGTATAATGAATGAAAATATCAGGGTGTGTGAAACCAATTTGAAATAATGAAGTCTAGGAATAAGTATTATAAATTTATAAATAAAGATGTGTTAAAATAAACATTTAAAACGTTCTAATTTTAAAATCAAATTCAATTTAAAGAAATATCATTATATAGATCTTATAAACACATTAATTTCAATAACATATCAGTATATATTCATTAAAAATTTATAAAACCATATTAATTATATTATGGTACGATAACATAGAATCTATACTCCTTGACCCTACACTAAAAACATAAACTTTATATTTTTAGATGGGATACTTTTAAGGTGACTTAATTTTTTACATCCATACAGTAAAAATTAAAAATTAGAAACTGTATCCCATACATTCTTAATGACCAATTATGATTATTGTTTTAGATAATTAAGAAAAAATCTTATAAACCAAATAACCAATAATTCAGGAGAGTATTATTACGACTATTCTCATCTTATCATATTCCATATTATGTTATCAACATCACCCATATGAAACACTTATAGACATAACTATCTCAAAATAATTCTTGATAACCTAAAAGAATGAAACATAGGAAGGGTGAAATCAAATTCTCAGATAGGGTAATCATATGCAATAACATTTTGAATTTAAATAGTGATAATACGTAGATCATAATAGTATAATTTCATAACCATTTGTATGACTATAACATAAGAATATTTATACCCATAAATATCTTGATAAAAAATCATTAAAACAATTAATAAGGATTTAAAAAAATATTCAACATAATAAATAGTCACAAGCCATTTGATATCAATCATGATCATATGAAACATTATAAACCCCTAGGAAGATTAAAAAATATATATGTATCTTGGAATATCATCCTTATAGTATCCTTAAAGAACCATTATAATTAGAATAATTGAATGACTTAATTTTGATTTAATTATTTTAATATCCTCATCATTTACTAATGTAGTGGAGCATTATATGTGTTCCCCCATCATATAAGCTATATTGGTCTCCCCCAGTTCTATTTGGGTTTACCCATCAAATATGAAATAATGAAATTATTTGGGGATATCTCAGTGAAACCATAGTATAATAATGTCAATATAACATAAATAATGTTTATAGATCATTTGATTCATTGTAAAACTCATAAAAATAATTATTTCTTCTATAACTTGATTAAATTATGGAAAATAAATGGGATATATTAAAATAAATTTCAATTATTATTAGATTATTATAAATTAATGGGTTCTATAAAAATTGATTTGAATAATGATTAACCCATGGAAACGAAATGAGTAAAAGAAAATATTTTTTAAACATGATTAAACCAAAGAAATGAAATAGTTTCCACAATAATATATTAAAAAACAATATTAACTCACTTAAAATAAATACTTTCCATAAAAATGTCATTGAAATGTAGTAAACTCATAAAATATAAATTAATTTTTAAATATCTAGTTATAATAATCATAAGACATTGATAGAATGAATCATAATGGTCCCTTGGATCATATCCCCAATGAAGCATAAGTTATATAAATAGATGACATCTTATATAAAAAATGTTTTTTAATGGAAACATGGAACATTTCATAAGAAAAATAACTATTATTTTAAAATCATTTTTTATAAAGAAAATTCATATAATATTTTGGAAATCCCTTTATTTTGAAATTACATTGAAATTTTTTAAAAGAATTATTAAATATATTTTAACAAATTTCACGAGGAAAATATCTATTTCAAATTAAAAAAACATTTAATATTTTTTTTCAAAATCCATTAATTTTAATTTAATCCTAAAAATTTATAGTGGAATCTTAAATGAAAATAATGGTATTGAATGTTGTCAATTCACTTCATACCTTATATGTTGAAATAAATATTCTATTCACATTTTTGGTAAAATCCAAGTGATCATTTTATAGAACATGACATAAATATATAATTAAAAAAATATATATAAAATTCAACCAAGGGTACAATATTATATAAAAATTTATTTGAGGAAATTGAAAAACATGTTTATAAAACTGTGGTCGAGAAGAAAAATGGATTTCGATCAATGAGAAAAATAAATATTATTTCTCAAAGAAACATTTTTTTAAAACATTGAGTACAAAAGGTGAGGAATGTGAAAAGGAAACATTTATTCTCTTGAAATAACAAGAGGAGATAAAAATACATGCATTTCATGATATATGGATACTAATATTTCATTATTGAGATCATTAAAAAAAATAATAACGATAAACTATGAGATTATATCCTTGCACATTTAACACATTAGTTGCATTCAATCATAATATATATGAAGGAATACAATTAAAAGAAACTTAAAAATCATAATAATAAGTAAATTCATGATATTTCACGTCAATGGGGTTGTATATATACTTATTAAAATAATATTTTTACATAACATACCATATATACCACAAAAGATAAATTGAGACAAAAAACAAATAAAGCTTTGAAAAATTTTCAAATATAAACCCCATGAAAGTGATATCTTTAAATAGTTTTTTAAATACAAATAACATTCATTATAATCATAATAAAATAAATTCTATTATATTATATAAACCATATAAAATAAATATCTTTTGAATTTAAAATGTGTCTCCTAGAAGTAAAAATTTTGGCAGAAATCCTTAATCTCTTTGTAATCTATAGACTTATAAGACCCATTAAAGAATAACATGAAATGAAATATTAAATACCAATAATTTAAGTATATTGATGATATAAGATGTCAAAATTTTACTTAAACACCACATAAATTAAAAAAGTGGTGAATACATAATAAGTCTCTCAAAAACAATATAGAGACTACAAATCACATACCTTGAGTCTGGACATTATATGGATGCCTCTTAACTACATTATCATAAACTGAAATAAAAAATTTGATTTATTAGGAAACTCTTACAGGTATAATACATTATAACTAAATTATTTATTTTATTTCTTTTTAATTACATACGTAAAAGTCTATTTAGTTATGTCCCCATCAGGTGTTTTGAGGAAGTTTGGTTCAATGTTTCAAAATGGATTTTGTGTGATAACAATGATTAAAGTTGTAATTATTTAAATATATCTACAGTAATAATTCTGAAATATGTATGATAGTTATTCAACAATTATACTTTTATAACCAATCATGAAATATGATTATGAAAAATGAAATATGTTAGAATCATGCAGACGATAGGTCGTACCTATGACTGTGTAACATTTCAATTTTTCAGTGAAAATTATAGAATGAAGGTATATTTTTTTTTATATTTATATATTGATAATAATATCATAAATAATCTATTATTTCTTTAAATATACTTATATATTTCATTATTATGACATGGGGATTATAAAATAACTACATTACTTAATGGAGGAAGTTTTCCACACATAAACGAGCGACATTATCATTTTTAAGTGTAATAAATAAATGATATATTACATTTTAAGAATTATAAAAATTTAATTTCAAAAATTATAATATAATTTATTTCACATATATTCATTCCAACTATCCATATTTTTTTCTATGTAAATAATTAGATAAAGATGAATCACATTTCTTTGTGAGGTGGTTATCCAACTTACACACATGTGATGTCATCCTATCCCTAATAGAATGTAGTCTATAAAAGTTATATATGATATAAAAAATAGATATGTATAATTGTATATTAAAAAATAAAATATATAATTTTAATACATCATTATCATATTTTATGAGAGGTGATGATGGAATACAAATGACATTAGTTCACAAGGTAGTTGTCCATCGTACACACGAGTAATGATTTTGTATCCCATTAGATGGAAGTGGAGATATATTTATATTATAAAAATAATATAATAACATAAAAATATATATTATATAATTTTCTTATTATATAATCAATTTTGAAAAATAATTATGTTGGAAGAAGAATGAATAAAAAACGCCAGGTTAGAAATTTTACCTCCTCTCAAACAACCAAGTTAAGATTATAACTAAAGTATTCCTAGAAAAAATTTCAAACAAAAAAACGATTATAGGATAAGGGATTGTAATTTGGTAAGTTATTTTAGTAGTTATTTTCTAATCCATAATCAATGGAATATTTGAATAATAGAAGAGAGGAGGATGCCTTTTATTAGTGAGGTGAGTGGAACACTTCTTGATATTTTATTCAAAAAACACATACCCCAATTTTTTACATTAAAAGGGGTAAACATTATGTATTATTAAGCCTTATACATGATAATTTAAAAAAATGTCAATAAAATATTATTCAGACACATTTTATGACATCTTTACTAATATTTTATTATATTAACTGTTCGGTAAATCTGTTTTCAACTTTACCACGATAATTTATTTGTAACGCTCTACTATAAATTATGGAAAAATGTGTTTTAAATATTTGATATTATAAATTATTATGATCACATATATGGAATCCATTTTAAAAAAAATTCAATTTTTATAAGTGAAAAGAAATTAATTTATTATTAAACCCATAGATATGATGAAAATGATGGTTTTGAGACGTGTATATTTCAATGCTATAATGATTTTAGATTTAATCCATGACTAATAACAACAAATTATAAATAATAATTAATATTTATTGTTATATAATCTATAAATTTCTTTTAAATCATTTCTCCATAGTAATTTTTTTAATTAATTAAAAATTATAACCGTTAGTACAATAAAAAAATTTCATAGAAAATATTATATATAAACCCAAAAAAACATATAATAATGTCCATTATGATATAGTTTGAAGTGGTAATAAAGTGTATTATTTATAAATTAATAATACCTATGTTATATAATGTCACATTCAAATCATAAGGGGACTTTTAAATTTCTTAATTTATAGACAATAAATGATATGTTTAGTAAAATGGGTATTTTCACTATTCATCAAAAAATAATTTTTTTTAAACCAATCTCAGAATTTATCACAAATTAAATTTTTATATGAAAATTTAACAAAAATTTAATTTTATTTTATAAATTTTATAAAATTTTCAAATATTAATTAAAATATTTTTTAATGAAATTGAATAATAATTATTTTTGAAGATGGCATATTTATGAAGAATAATATAACATTAATAAAAAATTGAGATATTTATTATTATTAATTTATCAATAACGTAAATATTATAATATATATATATATATATATATCTGTGTGTATTTCGTAAATTTTTTAACATTATTCATACCCACCAATTTAATGGCTTCATTATAACCGTTTTATATTTCATGTTCCATTTATGGTCGGTGTTTTGTGTCAAATACACTATCAAGATTTATTTTATATTTTATATATAATGGGGTGTTATACATGATCCATAATAAGAAAAACTCTCCATGGAGTTAAATTTTATGCAAATAACCCACATACTTTAATTCTAGAATTATTCTAAAGAGATTTAATGTCTTTTAAAATCAAAATAACTATCTAAATTATTTATTATGAAACCTTATTCAAATATATATATCCTTTTATCATTATTATTTATAATTATTATATATATATATATATTCCATTTATTTTTTTATCTTCAATATCAGTTGAGATTTATCTTGATTGTTTTGAATTAGATTCCTATTAATGGTGTTGTTTTATACTGTTTTCTCAATGTTATTCTTTCCAATATAATACATCATACATTAATTTATATTTAATTATTTTTTATAATTCTATAATCTGATTCATTGATATCTTTAGTCATATTTTATATAGATGAAATTTGAAACATGAATGTTTCATTGGTCTATAACAAACCATGGTATTTTAATTAATTTGTTTTTTAATAATTTTACCATTCTAGAACCATTATTTAATCATTATTATCTTATTTACATAATATATTATTTATAATTAATTTCTATTAGTAATGTATGATATTTTTTTATACCATTTATTATATAGGTGGCTATAGAAATATAAACATGAAAATACCAAAATTAACGAATTTTAAGATTATGAAAATAGTTTCTTTAAGAATATTTTATTTATTCCTGAGGAATAATTATATAATATTTTTTTTATAAGTTGAATAATATTTTGACTCATTTTAAAAAATAATAAAGAATATTTTTGAAAAACGTTATCTATAACATCATGGAGGGAGTAGTACTCACAATTTACAGTTAATATTTTCATATATTAATGAAATATGATGAAATAATGTCAATAATAATATTCCATTATGTAAACATATTTATAATATGAATTCCATATTTATTCTTCAATTTCACCGTTAGAGTCATTGTTGATAGGCAATGCAGAAAATGGATATCGACACTTCATGAAGGTGGTAGTTCAAACAATGCAGAATGATAGTTTAATATTTATAATCGAAAAGGGGAAATGTTGTTCACAACTATTCCATTTGAATTATAAAATTAAGTATATAATAATTAATAATTTAATTTCTTATGAATAAGAAAATTTTAATTGAAATAGTGAGATATAATGTAAAAGAAGTTAGAAAATATGAGGACACATGTTGAGGAAATGAGTACTCCATAAGGTGAATCCTTGAAAATATAGGGAATGGTATAAATCTATTTGAACTAAAGATAAATGAAGTGAAAGTGGATTCTATGGGTATGAAAAAGTTTATATTTTCAAGCTGAAACAAAATTCATTGAGTGTTCTTGATGGAATGGTGGGAGATCCCATTTATAAGTGCTGATAATGACATTTGTATAACCATTTCATCATCTTATTAAGTGGACACATGATTTACATGTGAAGTGGCTATGGGAATTGACAAAACTGGATTATGGTATAAGATAAGGTTGTGAATACAGAATATATTCATTTTAACAATTTTTTAATCATATTTCAATTCCATTACTTTTACAATCTTCATTTTTAGTTTTTGTTACCATGGTAGATAATTTTTACCAATGTAAGTTACATTTAATTCCATAAAATTAAATGGAACTTTTTATATAATTTTTTTTCATAATTATTCAGAATATTAGAAAAATTATGAGATAAAATATATATGTTTAATAATATTAAATTTTACATTGTCACATGTAACATGTAAAAACCTTTTTCTAGAAAACATGTATTTTGAGGAATAAAATTTATGTGTTCGGTAAATTTATAAGTTATGTTTATTTTCATTGAAAAATTTGGTTTATTTTAAAATAATAAAATAATATTTATTTTAAAGTAAAACAAACCATAAATTTTCTTAAAAATAATATTTAATTAAAAGAAACCAAAAATGGATTTTCTATTATTGAAAAATATAGCTTAATTTTTGTATTCAAAATTTATAATAGTTTTCAGAAATTTTTATTTTTGTCATTAATATATATTTATTCATTCATAGTGGTTTATTAGTTTATATGTTACAATTACATACTCATATATTCATAAAATCAACGAATTTTAAAATAAAATGTATTTATTACTAGTCACCTAAAAATCAAATATTTAACAAAAATTACAAAAAATCATAGTATTATAATTTTTATTATTTATATTTTCTAATGAAAATTAAATTTTAAAATTAAAATTCAAAAAAAAATATAAATTTAGTTTTAAATTAAATATTAAAAATATAATGAAATCATGTATTATTTAAAAATATCATTTTTTTAGATTATGTGTTATAAATATTATTCCATAGAAAAATATATCATAATTAATTTTAAAATATTTTTTGTGTATTTTAATTTGATATTTTATAAGTATAATCATTTAAATTTGGGTGATTTAAAACATTTACACCTTAAAATATTATTTTAGAAAGAACAATCCTTTTTTAATATAAAGTCATATTAATTATTTGTCTACTAAAAGTATGATATGTTAATTTATTAATTTATTATTATATATTATTTGTTTTGTTGATATTATAATTACATATTAATTTTTATGTAGCATGTTTAAACTCATTTTGTTTCAATGTTTTATGTAAATATTTCTATTGAAGACAGTATTTAGAAAAATGTACTCTAAAATCATGGGGTGTTACATTCCCCATCACCCATTTAATAAACATAATTATCTAAATTTTAATTATTGTTTATGAATTTAAATATCCATGATTATCTAAATAATATATGTTACTCAATATACAATTTCTATAATGATGTCAACCTTACGGGAAAAGAAAACATATCTTTTTCCCCAAAAAAGCTTATCCCTAACATTGAGGTTTTCTCAAACAATTGCAGACACGATTTTATCATTAAATAGTATCAAGAACCACATTGTACAATTTACTTCTATGGCTGTTCATAGTCATATATAAAATTATATAATAACATAATATGATATCAAATGTGATATCCTTATTCAAAATAATTTCCCCCTCTATCTGGACATAACCAATAAAAATAAATTTTGTTTATTGATGGTTAAGGATATTTTAACTAAAAAATTCCAATAAACTCCATATAATAATACAATTATTATAAAACTATAGTTTTATAAATATTAAAACCATTGGTGTGGTGTTTTAATTCATATTGAAAATGCTTGGATATACTATGGTTATTATAATAAAATAGAAACAAGACATTATAAATATAGAGTAGATGATAATAAAACTATAACATTCGAGATCAAATTCAATGTTACTGATATCATATTATATATCTTATTTTACTATATTTTGAGGTTTTTTAGTCATATTCTGCCCCTTATTCATTGGGTTAGGGTATCAATTTTAATAACTCAAAAAATCCTTGTAGTTGAAGCACAGGAGTGTGTGTGGACTATTCTATTAGATCTTCTCTTCCTCCGTGGTATTAATTGGTCATTTTACATTACATCAGAAATAGTGTACCACATAGAAAACTATACTTCACTAGTTTCATAATCTATTTCCATGTATATAATTACCTAGTATTTTTTACAACACTCATTCCATGTAGGTCATTATATATTATTTCCTATATGAGATTTATCCATTTAGTTTAAATAAGATCTCATTTTCTTTTTCTTATCTCTAAAATGATAAGAGTCTCAAACTTACATATCCTACTTAAATTGACTCAAAATAATTTCATCATCATGACTAAAATATCAAATTTTTATTTTCATTTCAAGAACATGATTTATAACACCGAAAAATTGTTAAATAATTCTATCATGGTTAGTATCAATACTATTGATGTACGTTGAGGGTCTCATGGTTCCTTATTTATGGATACCAATGGATTAATTATCAATTTGTTTCATCTATATAAATTAATTCTCCAATTTTTATTAAATAGTTTAGGGAAAATATTATTAGTAGAATAATTTATTCATATCATCTCATTTCATAGAGTCTAAAACCTTATTTTTGGATGTATTCATAAAGGAATTCTACCATTTTACACTATCAAAATTGACACGATAAACAACATGAAAAAAACCATCATTTTTTTATAACTAGAAAACATAAAATATATTTTCCATCACATCGATCCATTTTAAATCAATAAGTTTATTAGGAGAGCCACTAATGGAAGGTGGTTGTTTCTTCAAGAAAAAACCTGATATAAAGCTTCTTTATCCTTTGTTTATATAGGATAATAACATGGTTTTTGTTTTAATTAGATGATTGTATGAGTTAAGAGAGAATTCCCCCATGATTCAACACTCATTGTCCCATATCCGTATGTTATTCATTGGTACAGTCACCACATTTTATGTCATACTCTTTTTACCTCAATTTTCACAATATTCATCTATTACAAAAACCATAATGGTATTTCTTATGCAATGAATGAAATTATACATATTTTCTATAAAAAATCTCATATAAACCTAAACATTGAATTGTAATACTCTTTGAAAACATCATTCTAGATTTAATTTCAACGAAAATCAATATCAGTTCAGTCTATGTTTATTTATGTTGGGTTCCCATATATTCCTTAACCTAATTCTATAACAGGATAAATCAATTATTTTTTTCTTGTAAATAATACATCATTGACCAAAGCATACCCACCAGGACAGTCAAAGCATTTGTAAAATTAGGCATTTATATCGTATATGGGGTGATGATTAATTTAATACAGAACACACCAATTTTATAGTTTATGCCCCATGTTATATAATTTCTTTATATTTTCCCCTTATAATATCCATAATGGAATGTTATTTCCATGAGAACTATATAATATATCCTTAACAAAAATTTTAGATGTTATCTATTACATAGATATACCCATTAGACTTATCCATAGGGCTTTCCATAAATTTATCTAATGTAATCTATAAAATAAATAATCTTATATATGATACATACTATTGATACCCAAGAAATAAACTAAAAAATAAAAACATTATTTTCACGATTTATGTATTACATACCAAAAATTGGAACACAACTAGATGGTAATGTCATATATATTCGATATATAGAAAACATACCTTCAATTTCAAGTGATCCTTCCATTTATAGTTCATTATATTTGACCATAATAAAAACAATAAATTAGTTAAATTAATATTTATTAAAACACTAATTGAAGCATAAGAGAGCAGTGAACTTTAACACTCTAATTTGGAAACACTCATCAAAATGTCATCAAGTTTTATATCATAATAGAGTGAAACATGAGATGAGAGAAATGTATTATTGAAAACAACCTAAAACAAAAATATTTTTCTAAAATACATTATTACAATACATGTTATAAAAAATATAAATAATATACAATGGAATAATGGTTTGTAATTTATTATAAATTAATTTTAAAAATAAATTATGAAACCTACATAGGGGTTAAAACAATAAAATAGTGGAGTTGGAATCGTTACCCATTTTTTATAACATGGTGGTGTAAACATAACTCCCTAATTTCCATAATAGATCTAGAATCACAACTTTATCCCCATAAATATAGTGGATCTGGTATAGAAGCATTATTCCCATAACATAGTGGATTTAGTTTTCGTTAATGATGCTTATTGTGGAGTGACATTCAATAATTGATTCCCATAATTATCTCATGAGATATAAATAAATAACCTAGAGATTTGAGGGAGGAATAATAGACCACCACCATCATCCATACATGTGTGTGATACTTGAAAACAATAATTAATTACATCATAAAGAAACCATTAAATTAATAATGAATATGACAACATCCATAGATAGTATAAAAAATACCAATATAATGTAAATGGTTCATATCCAAAACAAAATAAACATAAAATATTAATTAATAAGAACAATTATAGGTTGGTTTTTGAAAAATAATTAATATAAAATTGAATATTATATGGATTATTAATAAATGATAGTAAAATTGGAAAGGTGTATTTAGAAATCATTTTTATCTTTACCATAAAATATGATGTTACTCTCAATTCAAAATCCTTTTTATAAATGGTTAATCATGAGAAATTGAACAAATGACAATTAAAAAAAATAAATATTTAGATAGATAACTCTATAATGAATCCATGAAAAAATAAAGATTTTTGAAATCTAAATTGAATACATTTTTATGAATTTTATTTCTAAAAAAATAATAAATAATGGTGCCTTTAAAATGTACATAAATGATTAAAAATGATATATGGTACAGAAGATAAAACATTTTATTTTCAAAGGAATAATTATTTAATATATATTTTTTTAAAAAAGAATTGAAAAAAATATTAGAAAATAATATTGAAAATAAGATAATGGAAATATGATGGTCACATTTTATAACACAGAATTGGGTTCCCAAATATAAATAAAAACAAGGGTAGTAAAAGAAAATATAGACATATAAGTGATACTAGTATTAAAGAGGATGAAAATTATTATCATGAACATTAAATTTTTTATAATGATGAAGTAGATTAAGAATGAATATTTAAAATAAATTAATTTTTTACAAATATAATGCGAAAATACCATGAAAAAGTATTATGGAGGAAGAGATAAATCATACAATCATGATGTTTAAATAGAAACATTGTAACTTAATGAATGGAGTTGAGTTGAAAATAAAACATACAAATTTAGTATCTATTAAATCAATGGAAATATAAATAAATAACACTATATGAATATTAAAACACTATGAATTTCCTGTATATGAAAAAATAAATTCTTTATATAGTAATCCAACCATATTAGAGATATTGGAGTGCATAATAATGAATATTTATCAACTAATTAAATTGGAGACAAAGAATCCAATTTCTGTAATTCCAGTCTTCCACTATAGTACTTGAAACTTAAGTTTACAAAAATCACTATAATAATCAGATATTTTTAAACCAATTTATATATAACCATTTATAAACTATATTTATAATTAATATCTACATGTATATTAGTTTATTTTTTTTATTTTCAATATCAATTATAATTAATCATTATTGTTTTGTACATGCTTCCTAATAGTAGAATAATTCTTAATTATTCACCAAAATATTTTCATTTTAGATTATAAAATATAAAAGAATTTATTTTCAATTATATTTTATAATGATATAAATTTATTCAATGACATGGAATTTGATATAATAATATTTCATTGATCATTATTAAATGAATAATTTGATATTAATTTATGAGTTTAATATTAGTGGTACAATAGAAAAAAATAATTATTTATTTATTTTAATAATATATAATAATTAATTATGTTATAATTTTTATTCCTGATATTATTTTATATCATTGTTCAATAATGTGGTCAGACATGACCAAAAATGAACATGCCATAATTAATAGATGATTATGATTAAAAAAGTTATCTATTTTTCAATAATTTGAATTTTACATAATCATTCTAATATTTTTTACATATGTTTAATTCATTTAATGGTATTTAAATATATTTTAATAAATAATAATGAAACTATTTTAAAAATGATATAATTTAATTTATCAACGCAATAGATTGAATAATGAACAATTAATGTTATCATTTCTTAAAGAAAAAGGGGAACAAAATTGGATTATATTTTAAATATTTATAATAATAACTATATTATCTATTTTAAATTTATACTAAAAATTCCCATTTATTATTAGTAATGATATATGGTGGTAAAAAATGGATTTCTTCACTTCTGGGAGGAGGTATTCTACACAATTCCGGAACGATAGTTTCATTCTTCTTTATATAAAAGGAGAAATGTGTTTAATATTCATAATAATAATATTATAATATTCAGTATTGTAAAAAATTAATTTCATTAAATTTAAATTAGTAAATTTTAATTGAAAATGTATGATAGAAATGAAATTAAGTTGTGAAAAATTAGTACACATGTAGAGGACTTGAGTATTCCATTGGTGGAATCCTCGAAAATTTAAGGCTTATGAGCAATTAATCTTACTAGAAGCTGAATGAAGTGAATGGGGATTATTGGGTTATGTTAATTACTTTATTTTCATGAATAAACAAAATACATTGAGTGGTGTTGAAGCAATTATGATATGCCCCTTTTATTACTAGTGTGAATGAAATTTTTAAATATATAAATTTAGTAAAGGAGAAAAAATGTTTCACATGTATTAGAGATCTGGAAAATAAAACATATGTACTGGAGGATGAGACGGGGTTGGGAATACTTCATCTAAAAATTTATATATATTTTCATGTTATTTTTTCACATATTTTTTAGTTTTACCTTTCTTGGTTTTAATATGGTATGCAATTTTTTACCTATGTAATTTAATTTAATTGAATAAAATTAAAATTTCACATATTAGATATTTTTTCCCTAAAAATTATATATTAAAAAATTTATAAGTTTTCCCTATGCATTAAAAATAAATTTTATAATTGTTACATGTAATCCGTAAAACCCCATTTCTACAGAATGTGTATATTTAGCAATAGAATTTATTTATAGGATAAAAAAATCAACACATTAGACAATAATTATTTAAATTGATTTCTTATAAAATAGTGAAATTTTATGAGGATTTCATGAAAATCCAAAAAATTTTTTTATTAAAAATAATTTATAATAAAAAGAGAAAAAAACAATTTTGTTATCAGAAAATATAGTTAATGATGGGTTTTACAAATTCATAATAATTTTTAAATAAGGATACTTATAGTCAATATTACATATTTTTCAATTAAAAATTTTATATGCTTTCATGTTACACATGCTTCTAGATATAGTCATAAACACGATGATATTTTTGAAAATTATAATTTTCAATATTCTCATAAATTTCAATTATTTTAGGAAAATAAGAAAATCCTACTTAGAATATTTTATAATTATAAATTATAAATTTTTATTTTATTTAAATGAATAAAATTTAAAAATTTACAAATGTAGTTTATTAATGAAATTAAAAAATATAATGAAAATTATTTTTAGAGAAAATATCATTTTGAGCATTAAGTGTTTCTAATAGTTTTCCATACCAATTTACAATTTAATGAATGTAAATATATTATATAATAAATTTAAATATTATATATTATTTTTATAATTATTTAAACAACATTGATTTAAATTATAAGCACTATAAATAGTTATTGGAGAAACAAAAATACTTTTTTGAAATATTAAATCCTATTAATTATTTATCACCCAGACATATGAAATTTTAATCTGTCCCTATGTTTTTATTCCCTATATTTTTTATTAATAGTATAATTTCCCTATAATGTTCACCAAATATTGCATGACTCATTTGGTTTGGTGTTTCTTATGAAACAAGCTACATAACAAACTATTTAGAATAATATAGTTTAAAATCAAAAGGTATTATATTATGGGCCTTTTAGGTGAGTCGGTAAGTAGTGGAGAGTCAGAACCATGATTTAGATAATTTTTCATAATGGATTTGGATTTTGGGTTTTTTGGGAAGTGAGTGAAAAAAAATTACAATTATATTCTCAATAATTTATATCCAAATTTTAGTGGGTTCCACAATAAATCCATTGTGTACATTATCCTTAATGATTTTAGTGATTTACATATTGATTTTGGGAAACATAGAATTTAATTATTTAAATATCTCATTTTTTGTATATATTTGAAACTCCCTTTTATTCAAATACTAAATTCATTCTCAAATACAAAAAATGATGGGTTTTACTTATTTATTTAAAATAATTAAATTTTCATCATATTTTACCATTAATTAAAAATAATTTTATGTCAGAAAATATACTTATTTTTATATTTATAAGAATTAAATGTAGATAGAATCCTTTTGGAAAATCTATTTTACTCCACAGTTTAGAGAGTGTCACATGGAAGAATATTGTCTCAAGGTGGAACAACATAATGTATTAAATAGATAATGTGTTATATTGCGAATGAAAAAAGTATTCCATTGAGTCAAAAGTGTCCAATTTTTTCACCCACTTCAAGGTCAAAATCAAACATATCTATTACTGGTACTCAAGACAACAATGGAAGCTAACATATATCTTGGATTCAAATATAGAAATATTATTGTAATTTATCCCTAAGTAATAATTAAAAAATAAAACCAAATGAAACAAAATGAGCATTTTAATGTAGATTTTTTGTTAATTTAAATGATTATAATGATGTTGTTTTCCACACATAATAAAAAATTCTTCATCATGGTATGTATTGTCTAAAATATAACATAGTCCAAGGACCCAACACTTCTATATGTCCATATATTTCTCCATATGCAACAAAACATCACAAAAATCCATCAAATAGTGCATGCATTAATTCTTAAGATAATTTCAATAAAGGCATGTGGTATGTATCATTCTGTAGCTCAAACATTATTACTAATCATTTATGATAATAATTCCCGTCAAATTTCAATACCTTACACATAGAATGTACTATAAATTATGAGAAGAAGTAGATCCATGTATATCACTCCAAGTACGCATTAAATAATAACATATCATGTGGGAGAGAAATATATTATTTATTCCAAATTCTTTTAATAATTTTTTAAATGAATTAATAACCCAAAATTGGTTAAATAAATCATATATAAGATAAAATTAATGAGTTTATTTTAATGGTAATAGACTGTGAGGATTAACAAAGAATAAATTTCATTTATTATATAAAAAAGTGTCAAGAATTTTCTATTCTGTGTAAACATTTTCCATGAAATACTATCAACAATGGATATTGGAAGGATTTATCGAGAATTTGAAGAAATTGTGGAAATAATTCATCACAACCTTGGTTAACTAAATAATTCTTGGTATGGATTGGTAATTCATAATCCCAGACTATATTGACTATTTTATTCGAAGGGTGTGGTGTTTCTGGAGAAATGGAATGAGTTTTTCATTTGTGGTGAAAATGAAACCTAGGAAGCACAACAAGGAATCATGTATAAGAGGGGGTAGATAATTCATCATTAGTTGGGTAGAATGATCCTTGGTGTTGTGGGTGATATGAGTTATGAGTTTCTTGTAGTGGTGGTGGATTATGAAGATGTATACCTTGATGATATCATGGGATTACCTCCCTGTCAGGAGATTCAAACAAGTATTTATTTACTCCTCAGGATGACACTAATATCTATAGTTTCATATCATATGCTTCTTTCAGAGATTCACAACATGAGGGTGATGTTGGAGTAATTTTAGAAGAATTGATTCGTGAGACATAGTATTTCTTCCTAGGCAGACCCAGTTTTTGTTTCCAAAAAGGTAGAAGGGAGCTTTAGGTTGTTATGGACTATCGGTAATTAAACCAAGTGTCCATGGAGAACAAGTATTCAGTAATGATAATCTACGATATCATTTATTATTTGATATGGTAATGGTGGTTCTATAAGGTTAACTTCAGATTAGACTATCACTAAATGCAAGTATGAGATGAGGATATACCAAATAAAGAATTCAAATGTCATTACTGTCATTATGAGTACTTGGTTATTCTATTTGGATAGTTAAAATCCCTACAATTTTTCATTGGACTCATGAACAAGATCTTCCATCCATACATAGACTGGTTCAAGATATTCTTCATCAACGATATCCTTGCGTACTCGATGTTTGAGGGAGATCACACACTATATTTAATGTTGGTTTATGATGCACTCTCAGAGAACCATATTTATGGGAAACTATTAAAGTGATCATTCTGAACTCATGTGGTCTGCTTCATGGGGAATTTTATCTCAGTGGATAGAGTAGTTATGGACTTGACCAAGGTTGATGCAATGGTATCATGGGAGCCACCTAGGATCCTGACGAAGGGGAAGAGTTTCCTTTGGCTATGAGGCTATTATAGGTGATTCGTACCGAATTTATCCAAGATATCAGCACCTATGACAAATTTGAATCAAAATTGGCGGTCTTTCGTATGGAAAAAGATTTGTTATCATGTTTTTTAGTAAATGAGGCTATGCTTTATGAGTGCTCTAATCATTAGATTACTAGTGAAGGGTGTCGAGAAAAAAGTGTTCTACAATGCATCAGGAACTGGGCTTTGTTGTGTCCTAACGCGGAGTCAAGAAGTGAATGAATATGGTTCAAACCGTTTGAGAAAACATGAGAATAATTACATGACCCATGATCGTGAGTTAATAGTGGTAGTCTTCACATTGAAGTTGTGGTGAAATTACCTAATGTGAAAGTGTTTTATCGTATACTATAGTCAAAGGATTATCATGTATATCATCTCTCAAAAGGATTTGAAATGGAGACAGAGGCATTGGATAAGGTTCTTGCAAGACTATGACATTTTGATTTTCATACTCCTAGGAAGGGGAACATGGTGGCAGATTCTCTTATCAACATATCTAGTTCATAGTAGGAAATAGAGTAGTTGGTCTCATTACATTTATCTTTAGTGCATAGAGATGTAGGAGCTTACTCTAGTCGATTGTTGTTACCCCTCTACTCCTATAGTGAGTTAGGGAGGAACATATCTGGGATACCGACTATTAGAATCTACAAGATCATATATAAATAGAGAATTCTCTTTATGGACATTCAAGTGGTGGTTAGAACATCATCCTTTTCAGAGAACATATAGTAGTACGAGGAACATTGCAGGAGGATGTTCGGAGGGAGTTTCATATTTACGATTTGGTGGTATATCTTGGTGTGTAGAAAATGTACCAAGACCACTGACATCAATTTTGGTGTATGGTAATTAATAAAGGAGTGGAAGTGTTAGTTTTTCAATGCCCTATCAGCAAGTAAAGGTTGATCCCTAGGTTCCAGAAGGTTTATCTCAACAAATTAAGGTACCATAATGGAAATGGTATGGGATATCAATTGAATTTGTGATTATTTTTTCATATATATCTAGGGGACACGATTCCATTAGGGTTATTGTTGATCCACTGACAAATTCTACCCACTTTCTAGATATTCAAGAGCATATTTTAGTAGATATTCTGGGTTGTCTCTACATTTATGAGATAGTTAGACTATATAATGTTCCATAGACAATTTTTTCTAAACTCGATGATTGTTTTACATAATGGTTATGGAAGGGATTTCATGATACCTTTTAGACTCCGTTACAATTGAGCATAAAATTTCAACCATATATGGATTGGCATACAAAGTATAATATTTAGGTTATGTAGAATATGTTTCAATCATGAATGTTGGACTTTGGTCATAGTAGGGTGGATCACCTAACACAGGTGGAGATTACATACAAAAAAAGATACAATTCCACCATTTGTATGACACCGTTCGAGGCCTCATACAAGTAACCCTACATGTCACCACAATGATGGATTGTCCTATGAGAGTTAGCACTTTTGAGGGTGAATATGGTGTGATATACTATTGAGAAGGTTAAGATCATATTGGAGAGGAAAAAAGACTATCTAGATCAATTAGAAGTTTTATTCTAACAGGCGATAGATGCCCATTTGAGTTCAATAAAGGAGACTATGTTTTCTCATAGGTTTCACATTGATGAGGACTATAGATATTTGGAATGGGGAAAATGTTAAGTATGAGGATTATCATCCCTTTTCAGATTCTTCCTAGAGTTTTCCAGATGGAATACAAGAAATTACTACCTTTGTAGTTTGATCAAGTACATTATGTCATTCATGTGTCATAGATTAGGATGTACATGAATGATCTGTTACGCATCAATGACTGGGGACAACTTGATAATGAGGATTGATTGACTCTTTATAAGTACCTAGTGGAGAGACATGATCGGCGGGAGAGTTTCTTTCATAGAAGAGAAATTCATTTAGTGCATGAATAATGAAAGTATAAGAATCTCCATAAGACTACTTAGGAGGGAGTGGCTATGATTCATGCTTAGTAAAATCATCTTTTTTATTATCATTTATTTTGGATTTTTGGGATGTAAATCCCCAAGGTGGGGAGAATTTAATGTTACAGATATTTTGAGTATTATTTTTAAATATTATATTGAATAAATTTTAGACCAGACATAGAGTTGGCATGAAATTCTGAGGCTTTTTGTGACTCAAAAAATGGTTTGGAAAATAATAAAATATTAATTACCACGTGTGTATTGTTTTCCTAAAAAATGGAATAACATCAAAACAGTTTCCTAGATCAGATATCTGAAGGTACCATTGTGTTTAGAGCAGTGTCTTTACCCTAGTTGAGGCCTAAAATTAGTCGGCGAGGGCCAGATGTGAAAAGTAGATTCAAGAATTTTTAATAAATAAATAAATTGAATTTATTTTATATTACCATTTTGTTGAAGAAATGAAACATTTAATTTCTAAAAAATCCTTTAGACAGGGATTCAGGGTTAGGATCATAACCATGGATATTCCATGGAGGTTATAGAGAGGAACTCGATAGAATTATCTCAGCAGTGATGACATATACATGGATTGAGGATCATTCTAGATCGAATTCTCTAAAGAAAATTGGTCCTAAATAGTGAACCATCAAATTCCTAGGTAGGTAATGTTTTTTGATATTCTTTTCCCTATTCTTAGATTCATTAAAGAACATGAACCAAAAAACGAACAACTTAATCCATGATTCAATTGTATTTGTGGGATCAGATTTAATTTCAAGATTTGTGTGGTTTGTTATTATATTTAATAATTTTTTTATTATTCTTATGGGAACCAGTTGAGGTTGGAATGAACAAAGGTTTAGGTTTGTTCCTATAGTTTTTTCCATGTGAAATTATCTTCCATTTTTTCTATCTGTGTTTTTCATTCTTCCTGGGTTATTAATGAATGATCATTGCATATCCATTTCATGGAACAATGATCTGAAATTAGATATCCAACACTGGGATGACCCATCTTAGAAGTGAAGTTGATAAAGGCATATGAATCTTTTTGATTTGGGAGATATCGTTCATCATAAGGTTTTCATTGGAGGGATTTAAAGTTTCTTTATGAGTCGATCGAAGCTCTGAAACTCCTTGATTCGGTGTTAGATTGTTTATAAGACCCTCAATCATCAATTTTTAGGTGAACATACCACCGAAGTGGAAGTCGAGAGATCGGTTGAGTTGTGGGACAATGAACATGGAATTATGGAAATTTCATTCCACACGACAAGTAGTATGGGATAAACGGTTTGTTTTTTCATTGAAACACACATCTTTATCTTCAGAGATACACATACATAAGGTAGAGTACATGGGTTGTCTACAACAATTGTGCCCTGCCACACGACTTGGCCTTGATCAAGTACACATACTACTATGTGTACTGGTAGATGGTGAGAGACACACGGGGTGACACCATGTTCTAGAACATGAAATGTATAAAATGGTGAACCCTAAATGGTAGGAAATGTTATATTAATTATTATACCAATTGTGTACCAATATTATAAATGACAAGTTATAATGATTGGGATCGTTGTACTCTGGAAATACATAGGGTCAAGTGACATGACGTGTGACCCCACTACACACAGTGTATCCCATTTCAGGATGTCTTGAGCCATTATTCCACCCTATCGTGGATATGTTTTGTTAGTGTTTATTCCCATTATCTCTTCCCTAATGGTTAGTGGGAATCATTACCTACTCATGGGAGTATATTCCCTTCTTCAAGACATCTAGTATAGTGTTGTTCAAATCACCAGAGAGGCCTGATACAAGATCTTATATTCATCTTCGTTCCCTAGATATAGTCATTGGAATCAACGGGACAAATACTACCAAACATAAATACTATATATAGAAGGTTAATCCATATGTAGTTGTTGGTATCTCCCCATATCCCTAGTTTTGATCCTCATCTATGTATCATACCTATCTCTTCAGATCTATCAGTGAATCCCTCTCATGATGGTTCCTGAACAACAATACATTTTACAAGGATTTCATCAGTGATTTCAGACTCAGGAGTTCATTATCCCAGATGAGTTCATCATGGAAACATCGAGCTGTATCCATAGCATTGGTATGTGGTAGTTGTGACTTACCTCTAGAATTCATGTCCTAGGTTTAGTTTACCTTGTTATAATTGATATATGTGATGTAGGAATAAATTTTATTGAATTACTATGTCTTTAATTCGTGTATTTATTTATGTTCATGGGGTTTCTTATAGAGTAATTTCATACTAACCCCTATATAGGATTTTACACATGTGTTTTGTCTTTTGTAGACAAGAATCCTTTTTATAGAGTCCATTTCATAATAGTACGTGACAGTTCCCTATGAGATTAGACATGCCAAGGTGTATTCCTATGACTTCAGAAAATAGTTTTCATACCTCTTCATATAGGTTGGACTTGTGGTTACATACTTCATTTTGGTGGGGGTTTTATTCTGTCCAGATTTACTTTACTACACTATAATTTCTTGTCCTAATCTAGTAGGTATATAGTGTTATTCATGCATTTGGTGGTTAGTGTTTTTTAAATTCCATCATTTTTTGGTCTTGGAGATGTCTGAGTGCATAAAGGTACATAGAAAATTCCTCCCATGTTAGTGATATATTCCAACTCAGTGCTGACCACCAGACCGTGGACTTTTAGGGGAGGGCTTAGGGAGTCAAAACACAGGGCCCACTGGGATGGGTCATTCCAAGAAATATCAATTGATCACCAATTATCACTATGTATTTTCAATGGTTATAAATATTTACTTTCAAATCATCCATGTGATTATTAATCGACATAATTTTAGTACAATATTGAGTAGTTGCAACATACTTGAATTCATATATATTTGATGTTAACCAACATTGTTGCTTACTATGTCAACTCATAGAACATTCATCCAAGTGAAAATTTCCATATGAGGTCTACTTTCTATCATTAAAATATACAAACCAATCAACATCAATATAACAATGAAACCTAGTATCACAATATCTTTTGTAAAAAAATAACTTGTGAAGTTGTTAACTGACATATCTCAAAATGCTATTTTTTATAAAATATTTGATTCTTTCAGCTTATATTGATACCTAGAACATAAATTCAAAACATGAAAGATATCAGTCTATATAGAGGTAAGATAATGTAGAGTTATTATCAAATTCTGAATGTCTTTCGAATTTACAATTTTTCCAAACCCATATTTACTAAACTATCTGATCATTTACATAGGAGTAGTAACTTCTTTATATTTTTCTATTCTAAAATTCATTAAAAATTACCAGACATACCTTTCTTGACAAAAGAAAAAGTATTTTTTTTTTTTTGAACTTCTAATCCAAGGAAGAAAATTATTTATCCCAACATTGACATTTCAAAATTATCTTTGATTTCTTCATAATTTTTTTACAAATATCTTATCCATCCCCATAAATAATTATACAATCCTTATAAAAAATTATAATTAGAGTCCTAGAGTCATCATCTGTGAAATATAACTATATATCATCTTTTACTTTAGAAAACAAAAAATATTAGCAAACAATTATTAGGATTTGAATTCCATGAAACCTAGTTGTTAGATGCAAAATTTTTCCTCAATGTCACCATTTAAAATATTTGATATCACATCTATCTAATAAAAATTTTAAATATTATGTTTTTTCACTGGAAAAAACATTACAATAGTTTCTAATCAGACAATTGTGAAAACATTTCATCAAAATCCACACCATCCACTTCTGTATAACCTTTACAAACATTCAATGCTTTGTTTCATGAATCATATATAGGTTTATTAACAATAATTTTATAAACCCTATTTGTTTTTATAATAATACTATTTGTGGATCATTGAAATTTTTCGCATGTGTCCTTTTTATAAATTGGATCAAACTCTTCATTCATATAATCCTATGATTCTTGGTATTCAATAGATTCTAAAAATGATTATAGTTCAAATTTTTAGGTAAGTGGAGCCTGATTTTTTAATATAACATTCTAATTTGAAAAACTCGAGCCTTCAGATTTACAAGGTTTTAGACTAAACATGTCTTTGTAAAGTCATAAATTTTAATGTTTCTTTCCAATATAAACATTCTCATCACATGAGTTTTTTGAACCCCAATTAAGATGATTTGACACAAATTCACATTCTTCGAAAATCACATGGTTATCCTCCTCAAAATTCTCAAATATAATAGTAGTGGGATTTTAATTTTAAATTAATGTAACATTATATGAGATAACTAAATTTTATAAATGTTTGTTCCAATATTTGTATCTTCATTCCACTTGTTAAAGATCCCATAAAAGTTACTTCCACAAATTTCTCATCAAACTATTCAAAATATAGATTTTTAATTTTATGTAAACATGGAACTTCAAAACTATTTATGTACTTCAATTAATGCTTTTTATGTAACATCTCATAAGATGTCATATTGAATTCCTATCTCAACAAGAATCTGTTCTGAATATGTACATTAGTACAATCGACATTATTCTAGTAAAACATTAAAATTTTATATTTTTCAAACATACTTTATCCCATTTCCAAAAAGATTATATTACTCCTTTCCAACAATTAATTTTTGTGTGGAAAATAAGGACCATTATATTGATGTTTTATACCATTTTTTCATAGATAAGACACAAAATATTTGTGAATTTAGTACCATTATATGTTCTTAAATTCTTTGTATAATCCAATATTTCATTATCATCTTCGTTTATAATAATCATGTACATTTGAGTAGCCTCTAACATTTTGTTCATAAACATTATTGTTTTCATTTTACTGTCATTATCAATAAAAGTGAAAAGGAATAAATATTATTTTATAGATTGATGTCTCATTGAACAACATAATTTGGGTTGAGTTAGTTTAAATGGTCTGGTGGACTGAATCTCATCCCTCTCATGTTTTTAATAGTAAGTTATAATTTTTATTAAAGTAATAAAAAAATATTCTTCTTTTCTTTACAGTTCTTCAACAGTTCTCATAGAATAAACATTTGAATATTTTATCTTGTTTATTTGTAAAATATGTCCATGTATTTAGTGGCAAAATTAATTTTCATCTTCAACAATTATGTAACATGAATTTTTTAATTCTTATATTTTGAAAATATCCCCACAATTTCTTTCTCATTTTGTAATTACTTTTCAATATTTCACATTCTTGATATCATAAGAATCTTTCTAAAGATTACATCTTTTTCATTGTCACATGGTTGACATACACTAAGTACATTATGTTTTATCCCAACAACATGTCAAACATCCTTATATTTGTACTTTTCTAAATCAATCTCAACCGTTATAATTAATATAATTTTTAAAGAACTATCATTACTAAATTTAATTTCTCCTCCATCACTAATTTAAAAATGTTTTAGGAGTTTCATATCTCTTATCAAATGTGAAAAACTACAACTACTAATTATCCATGGTTTGTTCCTATTCCATTATTTTAAGTCTAGATCAATAAAAAATATATTTCAATAAATTAATTATTTCAATCTTATTTTTCATTTCTTCAATAAGAAACTTGTTTCAGAAGGAGTGCCTTGAATTTTTTAGCATGAGGACTAGTCTCATCACATCGTCCTCAAAAATCATCCATATATTCAAATTGTATTTTTCATTGATGGTTTCTCACATCGTGATATTTTTATTTTAGAATTTCCAATGGATTTGGAATTTAATTCATTATTCATTGATAAAACCAACTTCAGAGAAGATGTAAGTTATTGTAAAAAATATAAACAATAGGGACATAGATTCTAAAATACTAGAAATTCACATCAAATAAAAATTTTCTATTCAATAAGATATTTATTTGTTGAAGCCTAGATGAGGATGAAAAATTCATCCTATTTCAATAAACTCTGGTCATAGACCACCATTCCTCTTTGGTGGGGTTTAAGATGTTGTAGACGTGATAGCTTTATCACATCCTTTTTTTACAAAATCATTCCTAATACATTTTCTTGAACCTAAAATGTTAAGAAAACCAGATAAAAAATTATATTTGCGGGGGTGAGGAATTCACTTGATTTTTTATTTGATACTCTTGACCAACATTAGAAGTCTCAACATTTACTTCCATTTCATTAAAATATTAATTGATATTTATCAAAGAATTTTTGGACACAAGATGTTTTGATTTAATCTTTTTGATATGTTATACCTTAACATTAATCTTCTTACTAATATCTTAAAAAAATATTTCCTAATGTAAAAATTATATGTTTGGAACTTAAGATCTCATGAATTTATTCATCCTCTAACATTATGAAATCTTTTCTTGCTTGTAAAACATCTTCACTATCTTTCTATATCATTTCTATTTATCTCTTGAGAGATTTGTTTTGTTCAATACAAAAAGAAAGTTATATATTGAGCTATTATTCTTTGAATGATTCTTCATTAACTAATTCGTAACTATTTAAGGAGTCTGCTACTTTCTCATATTTTTCAATAAATGTTATACCCTTTTCTATGATTTCATCTTCTGATGAGTTTTTTTTCAATTGAGTCAGATTCAGTTTTCTTTATGAACATACTTATCTTGTTTCTAGTAAACTTTTTCTTACATTTATTGGATGAGTTTTCTTCTTCATATTTTATTCCAATTATTCCATTAATGTTTTTCGCCAAAATCATATTGATATTAACCAAATTTATTCTTGGTGAAATTCATCGCAAGTTGTTAAATTCAACCACACTCAAAACGATTTATAAGAAGTTTACCTGCATATATTATCTTCCCCTTCGATGGTTACTAGATTTAAGAGACACAATTTTATCATTCGAATCATCATCACTTTTACCTTTAGAGTCACAAGGATCAACATTTTAAACATCATAAATTTTACACATTATCATTTATTAAAAATCTATTTCACATATTGTCTTCTCTTTAAAAATTTGAGATTTTCTAATTTAATATGAAACAAGAAATTTACGCTATTTATCAAGAGATAAAAATTATTATATTCTATAAAGGTAATTTTAGAATCAAACCTGTAAAGGAGGTGTCACAAAAGGACATTAAAATTTAGTAATCTTCTGGGATATCAATTAATCCAAGAATGTTTCATAAAAATTCATTTACATTGTTGATGTATTCGTCCCTAGTTTTATCATCTCTCATTATGCTGTCTTCATACTAACTATGCCATATTTTTATCTTTTCTTCACTGAATATATTATTCCCATCAAAAATAAATTCCATATTTTCCTACATACTTCTTGTTGTATTAATACCCATCAAATTCTAATAGAAAATATATAATAAGGTAATAAGTATTTCATTTATCTATATTCTATAAAATTATATATTTCTCTTATCAGAAAATATATTAGGATAATCATTCCCAGTAGGTGGAAAACCAATAGTACCAGCAACAATAAATTCCAAGCATGGAGTTAAGAGAAAATTAACCATCATATTTTCCTTACATAATTATTTTTGACATTAATTTATAAATTCATATACTTTTGATAGAATTTATATTATCCATGATAATGATTCAAAATGGGAACCTTAATCTATTCTATACTTTTATGTTCTAAAGGATGAAATAACATCTTAAAAGGGGATGGGTTGAATTTGTTTTTCACTTTTTATAAGATTCTATAATTTTAAAAGATAGCTCCTATAATCTATCAATATTTACCTCTTTATAAAATTTTTAGTAAAAAATCATCCATAGAAAGGTAGGAAACGAATTAGAGAACAAAATATTTTCATGGTTTGGCCTTAGTGTGAGAACCCACATCCTTTCCATAATATCTCAAATGGGTCTATAACAATCCACTTTTATAAATTAGTGAATAAAAAATTTTCTAACTCTCATTAGACACATTATATCTCCCAATATGATAAATGATAATGATTCCTATTAATTTAAAAAGTGGGATTACAAAATAATTGTGCCAAAACAAAATAATACGACATTATTCAATTCGCTCCACAAAAGATCAGCCATGATCCTTTTTCCAATTTTACTGGATTTGATTCTCTTAATCTGACGAGTTAAATATAATTCTACCTTACAAAATATAAATTTCTCTAACTCTTTATAAACACTCAGTCTGATCTTCTTCAATATATTTAACTATATAAATTTTGTAAATATGATGAACTAATTCTCAATTTACAAAACAAAGACTCTATTAAAATTATCAGTGTGATCTTCCTTTTTTCGATTGAGTGAAAATGATTCTCTTATATGTTAAAAAAACCTTCAAGTGTCTGATCTTATTTTTTATATCCTTCTAGAAATAACATTCACATGAATTCATTAATACTCCCCCTTTTATTTTTTATAGTAGTTACAACAAATAAATGATCTGATAAAGTATTTATATGTTACTTTGGAAAACATGTACGGTAAAATTTAAAACACTACCCACATTCACATATTTCAAAACATGAAGAATCTATCACATTTAATCATTCACTTTGACTTATTCAATCATTCTCTAATTTATATAATTTTAATGAAAAACTAAATTTCATTTTTAACATCTTTAACTTTTCTAAAAAATTTATTTTTGAGTCTTATTTCTAACCATCCTTAGTTGAATTTCTAACCTTTATTCAGTCTGATTTAACTTATTTGGGTTCTATACAATGTATATTTCTCAGCTTCAGTAGAATGTATCTTTTTCAGCTCATTATGATCGTCATTATTTCTCAACTCATTATGAAATTTCATTCTTTATCAGTTCATTACGGGTTTCCTTTCATTCCAAGATCATTACAATGTTTCTTTCTTTTAGAATTTATTATGATCATCCTTTATTTCTCCTCTCATTATGATTGGCCTTTATTCTTCATCTCTATATGAAAATATTCATCACATTCAGCCTAATGAAATACTTATAATGATAAAATTATCATTATTATTGAATTTCCATTATGATTGATTTTATAATTTTTATAGAAATATAATTATGAATAATACTCAATAAGGATGGAAGGAATTCAATGTAGAATATTGGTAGAAACATTGAAATTATTCAAACATCATCTGCATCATGAATTATTCTTCTTTATTAAGGATTCTATCTCTGATGAATATTTCATTATGATGGAATCCCTGTTATGATGGATTCCTCATTTGCATTATGTGTATCTGATGATAAATCCACTTAATAACATTGAAATAATTTAAAACTCCTCATCTATTACTCATTGAAAAACATTTCCTTGTTTTCTAGAACTGATACACCCATTAATATTCCTCCATTTCATCAAAAGATTTTAACATGATATATTTCATTATTTTTATGAACTTCATGAATAGAAAAGAATCATATGATTTTGTTTAGAAATTATGAAAACTTTATAAATCCAAACTTCACAATCTTATTTCAAAACACATCAGTAATATTATGACTACTTTCAACCACAACATATAACTATCTAACCAATTCTACGTTTTATTGAACATCATGGTAATGAATCTGAATCTAAAAAATAATCTGACCAAATTTTTCATCTTTCCAAATGGTTCTTCATCTGGAGTTGTTCTATCTAAAAAGTGTGTTAAAAACGGAAGTTCAAAAAATAAATTTCTAAAATAAAAAATCATTTCTCCCCATTTATGTTTGGATTTAAATAGTAATCAATGTTCAACTTTCTTATAGAAATTATTATTATGGACCTGTTCCAATTACTGAATAACATAAAACATTTTCCCATAAAAAGGTTAGTTGTAAAAAAATAAAAAAAAATAATTGTTGAAACTATTTATCACAATGTTTATTCTGTTTTTATTATGAACCTACTAATTATGAAGCCCAAAGAATATATTTAATGAGTATTTATAGGGATAAAATCAGGGTTTCTAATTTTTATAAATATATTTTATGTGGAAGATCATTATTTAAATAAAATTACACTTATCATTTTTCTGTGTTTCAAATATATTGAAGGTTAATTCCATGATTCTGAAAACTAGTATTGGAAAATATCTTATTTTGAATCCACTTATGTTCAACAACATCAATTTCATATTACTTATTATACTATTTGTTAATAATTTTTCATCCATGAGCACTTTTATTTTTACCTATCAATGTGGCTGATGTGAAATCCAGATAAAAATATTAATTCTCTCATAAATAGAAAATGAAAAAATTGGTTCCATTTAATGGGATAGGTCCTTTTTATTACTTATTTTTTGGGGATAATTCTTAAAAATTTTGTAAAATATAAAATTAAAAAAACAAAACAAAGAAAATATAGTATATTATAAACTTCAACTGTAATATTATTTTAGATAAATTGATTTTTAGTGTCTTATTTATATTAATAATTTTTTAGATTTTTTTATATAATTACATTTGTATATATTTACTAAAATTATTATTTTTTTCCTATAAAATAATTTTTCTTTTGATCAGTTGTCAATAAGGGACAGCTTGTGACATTTATTGAGACTCTAGAATCCTCTTTATATGATATACTATAATCTTATAGGGGGAAAATTATGAGGGGATAAATATTATACTTATTCATAAATGAAACATTTGATTATGGAAGCTCATGAGGTGATAATGGGATTCAATGAAATTCGGAGTCTTGATAGAAAAAACTATCTCTCAATATATAATCCAAGACAGATATATGGATTTAAATACTTATTTTGTAGGAATCCATTTCTTTTGATATAAAAACATAAAATATAAATTATTGTAAATGTTATAAATGAGATATAATATATATAATCCTCAAGAAGAACACATTGGAAAAAAAATTTAAGAGGTTCCCAACAAGGAATAACAAGAAGAAGAGGATGACAGAAGTAAATTGTCCTAAGACTATGAAGTGATATAGGAACCTACAGAGGGAACTGGAAAAATTTCCCCCTAATGAATTAAGTTAGATAAAGATGGATTCATCATTCATGAATTGTTTCAAATTTTATTTTTCATTGTTCTAAGAGAGCATAAATGGTATGGTCTTCCACAGATCAAGAGTTTGTTACCATGATGCCTAAAATAAGAAATTATAGCATCTTGATCATGTGGAGTTGATTATAAATATGACTTTTATGGTATCACAAAAGGGAATAGAATACAAAAATCAAATGGTTATAATTATACACGTAATTATATCTAATGGCATTTAATCATTATTTCTCATGTGTTGAAACCTGAGGAAAAATAAGGAGTTTTATTTATTTTTCAGTTTTTTATTTAACATTCATTCTAAATTATTTTCAATAGAAATATAAATTTTGAATCCCAACATTAGTTTTGTAGGAAATAGGAGTCTCTTGATAAATAGAAGAAGGGATACAACCCCATACTAGAGTTAAATCTATACATAATAGTTGGAGAGTAAATGCATTTATATTTATTTTTATTCATCCATTCCTATATTAAAATTATGAATAGATATTTTTGGATACATATATTAGACCAATTATTTTTATAAATTATAGGTAATATATGTGGGGATAAATTAATAATAGGAAATCTATTTTAACTATAAATAATTAACAAATATTTCAAACATGTTTCTTTAGTTATAATTTATTAGGCCTTTGATTATTTGAGAGGCATTGACGTTATAATATGATAATAAAATATATGTTATCTTATTAAGAATGAAAAAGGTTTTACCAAATGTGATATATTTTATTGTCTAAAAAAATAACAATACAATGTTACACATTACAAAAAGGTTTATCAGATAAAGAATGTTGGCGTGATTTTTCAGATTGAGTCCACCAAAGGAATGTTATCAATTAGATGTGATTGTCCAAAATATTTTTTTAATGTTTCTATCATATTTCATACAATTTTTATCATAAATAGTGTAAGGTGAATTCTAATATGGTTGTTCTTTTCTATTAATATGTTTATGAATATCATGAGTACTAAAATCATTCATGACTCTATCCTAACTCAAATTGTAGATACTAATTTGATTTTTAAAAACCTCATATTATAATGAACTGTATAAAGTTCACAATATTTCAATATTCTATGATGTTTACAATAATTATTTTACTAGTAAATTATGAAACTCTAAAGAGTTTTATTTCTATGGTTATTAATATTTAAAATAGATGTGGTATGTTATTTTATCAGTCAATAATTTTTTAAGATGTATGATCCAATGAAACATGTTGATCTATAAATGGGATTCAATAGTGAATCACTCAGTTGAGGACCAATATAATCATTCTCATAATTTAAACTATTTGACTCCATCATACGGTTTATTTTAATTTTTTAAAAAATTATTTATATAAAATTGTTATTAGATGCAGTATTAGTATTTCACCATTTGAAGATATTAAAGAATGAACAAACAGAAGATTCTGAGTCTTCATATAGATGGTTTGGTTGAAATAATAATATTTATAGTCTTGTATAATGTCAATAAATTATAGTTTGACATGTGAAGGTAGCATTTTTAGTTTTTTGATTAAATTGATTGGATTTTTGAGGTGTCTGGAAGATTATTTTTGAGTTATTACAATGAAATTGTGTTGGAATATCAAATGGATTTACATTTTTCAGAAGTTCTACTATGTAATTTTAACAAAAAAACTAGTGGTATTAAGGTGTATCTATTTATAATAAATTACAATTATTTCATAAGTATATCAAATATTTTGATACTAAGCCAGTCATTAATCATTTCTAAAATTATGGGGAATGGCATGTGATTCTCATCATGTTGTAATAATGATTTATAAAGATCATTGACATCAGTTATTAAGGAGTGATCACATATTCGGTATAATTGAATGTGGACCAAGGTGGGAATTGACCAAGAGGAACACTCAAACATTAAGTTAGGAATGGTTTAAATAGTCTTCGTGTGTTTCCTTAATAAATTTAGAGGTTCTATAAAAATATAAAAACAATCTATTTGACATGATGAATTTATGAATTATTAATGTGAGGAAATACACAATAGAATTTGAATGATACTATGATAAAAATTAAAATTAATTTATGTTTGATTAATAATGATAAAATAATTCCCTTCAATTGGTATCGAATGAAGCCTTTGGAAAATTAATAAGATAAATAAGTTGATAAGGTAATTTTCAGAATGATTTTTAATATATTTTCTTACCAGGTTGTATGAGATGAACAATTTTTTGAGGTGATCAGAAGAATATTTTGTTTGAATAAATATCAATCTACAAGAAAGAAACATATAGAGTACATTGGATTGACCTCATATTTAATATACCCGATGAACCCATTGAACTACCATCAGAATGAATAGTTTCATGGCCATTTTTTTGAAGGAATGTGATTAAGAATAATTTAATTCTATAAAAGAAAGTGGAAAGAGGTTTGTTACACATAATTAAAATTCAATGAATCTTCTTGGAGGGGGTTCTTAATGTTATTGTAATAATTTTTATACCATTTTTCTATTCTTCAAGAACATGCAATACAATTTTATTATAGTATTACATAGGTTAAAAGATATTCCAAGCTTACTATAACCACCTAAAAATTATTCTCAAATGGGTTCTGTGGTAATGAATTATTCCCAAACCATTCCAAGAATAAGTAACATTTTAAATACATATTTAAATGTTATTATGCTTAATTCATTTTTTTCAAAAAAGTTATATCTCATTAATAATATATGAATAAAGTTTCTTATGTAAGAATTCATTAAAAATAAAACAATAATGTCTCAACTCCTCAACCTTATAGTGATCACACATATCCTAATTTTTTCTTTCAAGTTGTATCAAAAAAATATTTCCATTGAATAAGTTTAGATTTATTTGTACAAAAATGAAGTCTTTAATCGAATAAATGACTTCAATAATAGAAAGGGGATTCTTTTTTATTGAAAGAACAATATTAATAAGTAAGATAAAATGTTACCTTACCATATTTCTTTTATTAATGAATTTCCTAATGATTTTATAGTATATTTCCATCCTTAGGAGAATAATTAACCCCTAATATATAATAATAAAAATAATTTTGAGAATGTGGGGTGAGATAGAGATTCCATATTTTCCTCATTTTATGAAAATGTGTTTCATGGAGTTAATATAATATGAAATAGATAAAGGCATCTTGGACATGTTGAATAATATATATGAAAAATAAATAAAAAGGTGACTAGGATAATGTAAAAAAATCTTGGATATTGATATGTAATGTACCAAATATTCATTGTATTATTTTTAAATATTATATAGAATTATTTCAAGCCTAGGCATTGGGAAGGAATGGTATTCCAAGGCCTGGTGTTCTTAGAATAAATGTTGAATATATATTAATTATATTAAATAGAACATGTGAGTTATTTTATTGAAAAAACTGTAATAAATTATAAGGGAATTTTTGCATTCATAAGAGTGAGATTAGCCAAGGTGAGGCCTAACTTTGGATAGCATTGGTCAACTGAAAAAGTATTTTTTGTAATTTTAAGTAAAAAAATTAATAGGGAATTTATTTTGTTTTAACATTTCATCGAGGTAGTGACACATTATCATTTTTTAATGAACCTAGAGGAAGGGGTCCAGGGTTATACTCATAACCCTGGAATTCTCTAGAGGCTATGGAGAGAGGAACATAGATAATTATCTCATCAATAAATGATGATGGGAAGTTGGATTGAAGATCGACTAGAGCCATTCTTGAGATATATCATCAACAAGGACAATGAAATAACTGATGTTCATAGGCATGCGATCCATGTAGCATTTAGGTTATTTTATTTCAATGTTTCCCTCTAATTCATGGATTCAATGACAAATGCGGGAAAACCAATGAACATGTTGATCCATGGTTCGATCATCCTTATTGGATGGGATTAAAATGAGAGATTTATGGGGTTAATTATTGTTTGATATTTTTTCCATTCTCATGGGAACAAATCGAGACCAAAATGAACTATGGTCAAGATATATTCATTAGATTTATTTACATGTGTTCATTTTTTCTCCCCCATATGTTCTATGTGTTCTTCATTTATGATATATTTTTAATGATTGATCATTTCACCTTTGTGTCTCCACACAATAATCCAAAATTAAATATATGACATTGGTATGACATAAATGAAGTGATATGATGATGGAAACATATGGATCAAAGCGATTCAAGAGATATCATTCTGCAAAAGATTTTTGTGAGGGTGATGAGAACCAGTCTTTGAAGAGAATCGAAGGCCCGAAAATCACCAATTCAGTGATATAATGAAGACATGACCTTGGATATCTAGTTTTGATGTGTGATGAAAATAATATAGAACACCAGAGGACATGTTGAGGAACAAGGAAAAAGAATGAGTGTTCTGAAAAATTCAGAAGAAGATGATTTATTGTACGGACTACCTAACATGTTCAACACACCGAGCAATGGCTATGATTTTAGGAGGTAGTCAAGTGTCACACTACATGTGACCCATGACATATGGTGTGTTACTCTTATAAACTAGCATGTGGGACCTTTCTTGAGACTCATCATGTGTCACGAACCAGATCCAGTCACCAACGAAACTAGTGCCAAACCTGGCCGGTGACAAGGCCCGAAGGGCGATCCCAATCCCCATGTGCTGGCACAAGTTCCTGGGTATCATAAAATGAAAATTGGGAATGATTTACCCGAGTTTATAAACATAAAACAACAAAATAATCCAATAAAACAAATCTGGATTTTTCCAACCAAAAAATCTTTTACAAAAATTCTTAACTGAATTACATAGCATAAAACAACTCAGAAAGACTGTAACAAAGGTACAAAACCAAAATGAAACAGTCCAAGAATCTGAATGGAAAGGGGAACTGCCCTCAAGCCATCTCTGCAAGACTTCTCCACCAAAGACCTGCAAGAAACCCAAACCACTAGAACAAAAACTATACCCAACCTGCGACATCAAAGATAACCAAGTCTACTTACACCCAAGGGTGTAAGTAGGGTGTGATGCAATGCCCAGTAGGATACCACCAATAAGATATTCCATGTGATAAACATTCAATGACGAAAATCATGCATGTTTTCAAAAACATGTGATTTATAGTTACAATTTACAAAAGATAGAACATAAAAAAAGGATTTCAAGTGGGCTAATTTAAAGAATAAATACTTTTTAAATAGATTCAAAAGCTACTGAATTTTTCAGCCAAAAATATACCATATTCCAATAGTATGTATAAAGGATCTAATGAGCGCATGCAATAGGAAATATCCACTAGGCACTAGCTAGCTGTGGGTCCCAGGTACCTCGTATCTCGGTGAGGGTAACCACAAAAAATATATGTTATCCTGAACGAGCCACTAGTAGGGAACATACACATAACCTAGTGGTCCCCAATCATCATCATCATAGTTTACTTAGAGTTGTAAGCGTCAATATTGCTATGTGAAACTAAGGCCAAACCCCACGGATTCACTAGAATACTAGTACACGTTCACCCACCTAGATACCTAGGTTTTCCCATTGTGCTCCAACATGTTCAACAAGACAAGAATATAGTTTTCACATGTAGATATAACATCCACATCACACATTAACCAAACATCCCCATGTACATCTCATAAGTCACAAATTCCAATTTTCATTCAAATGCATTTTGAAATCAAACTCACACCAAAATTACCCACAACACTTTTTTCATAACGTTCACAATACAATACATCCTTTAACATTTTTATGATGTACCAAAAAATATGATAAACATCACATAACAGAACTATTCACATTTAAAATGGCTCATTTGAAAGTATAAACAATCCAAAACAGTTTTCCAATATGGTTTCACCTCTTACATAAATCATTAAACAACTCAAAACTTCCATAATACAATTCTAAATAGTGTACCAAAGCTTTTCAATTAAAAAACATTTAAAAACCATATTTCAAGGACAAAATCACACCAATAAAAATTCCAAACAGAATTGGAAGCCCCAAAAACATTTATTAGACAACCCCCATGTGTTATACAAACACCTCAAACTATAGCACAAAAGATCCACATGAAACACACACGTTTTCAAAATCACTTTCAAGAAGTACAATAAAGTTTTACACCATAAACCCTTAAAAAACTCTTTAGACCTAGTGGCACATTAATACCCCACCAAATCAGAATTTTCATCCCAAACAAGATTTTTTAAACCAAATTCATATGTTATAAAACAATCCCAAACAATAGCCAAAGGATTACACATGAAAACACCAAATTTTATGGTAAAATGAAACTATAAAAATAAATGCTTAACCAAATACAACATAAAAAAAACTTTCACCACACACAGCATATTATGAAAATTCATAATAAGTAATTAATTAAAACTAACTCATCTAGAAATGATTACACATGGAATCACCTATCAGAAGTGTCAAATCGCTAAAAACTTGGTTCGAAACGTCAGCCGCACAACCTCCGCACCACAAAGAATATAAATTTAGACCTACATCACAATATTTGACCACAAATATACCAAATGAAACCCTAGTATCAAACCCTAACTTCTGAAAATTTTAGAATATAATGAAAGAGGGAGGAAACCCTAAGGGAAAAGGAAGAATCCATGAAGGAATCACTTACCCAAAAAAATCCTGACGAAAACAACCCAAAATAGACCACAATCTGAATTTTAAAACAGATAAAAATTTAATGGAGTTTCGAAAAATAATTATGAGGTCATTTAGGAACTGGAATGGGGGGAAAATAATAAAAATAGAAGGAGTTATGAAAGGATCAATTTACCTCCTCAAATATGGGAGATTTGTTCAATTCAGAGAATTTTCTCCCGATTTCTTGATGCAACCAGCTCAAAATAGGGGGATGAGTGTTTTGGGGCCCAGATAAGGTATGTGGTCTCGAGGGAGAGTTGAAATAACCGAAAAAACGCAATTAGTTAAAGAGATATAAAAAAATTAAAAATTATTTTTACTGCAGGAAATGGGATTTCAGGCAGGCCCAATATCTTAAATAAAAACCCATATCCAGCATGATTATGGATTTATAAAGGCTCCAAATTTATATTTTTGTGTTAATAGGTCAGAGGATACCATTTAGGAATTGGAATGGTGGAAAAATTTAAAAATTGAAAAAGTTATAAAATAAACAAAATTTATTTTTAAATCCGGAATTGGGCTCACGGTTTGGCCCAATTCATGAAAACTCATCTATTTCTCCATAAAACCATTGGAAACCATACAAAACAAAGAATGAAAGGAAAATAAATGCAATTTAACTTCAAAATAAGTCATGTATGTCACAATTCTTCCCACCATGAAAACTTTCCATCCCCGAAAAGCTACAGAAAGGCTAGATAAAAAAACCAAACCCAACCGATAAACCAAGATGTACCTTCTTGACAGGTTTTGCCCCCAAAGGCCAAAACACCTCAAGTGATCAATTAAGGAAGGAATAAATCACAATAAAAACATACACCACATTTGTCAAACAATCAACCACATTCAAGCTTTATCCCAAAGGAAAAATCCTCAAACACTATCTGAACAAGACTCAAGCAATTCACCCAAACGAACAACTACATTAAACAATGTTACACTTACCTTGCTATAAATAAACCATTGGGAACTCTCCAATCTCAATAGTTAACCAAGGAAGATTTAGGTCTCTTGATAGATATGAACGAGACTACCTACCACCAATCCAAGACCATGGATAAGTCTAAGTTATTGGTACGGGGGAACAAAAATAAGCTCCCCACCATGATAACCAACCATCTTAATCGACCAGCATGGGCCGGTACCGAATGTCCCCAAACTATAAAGAGTTGGGACGACCACATGGTTAGTGTACACGGTTTGGAAAACCATGAAATAATAGTGGGGATTCTTCTATCTACATGGTTTTTTGGGGCATGATCACTACTAACCAAGTGCAAACCATGTGGTCAACCTGTCGAGCCAAACTTCATACCATTCTCTAAAGACTCAATGGAATCCAAGGGGGAGGGAATAACATTGGGCGATGACATGGGTACAAGGCCCTCCACCTATTTCCACCTAACATGAATAACAAGAAGATAGATGATGACACCATAGGTTTAAAATCATATTATATTTTATACTGAGGATAGGAATTTGTACAGTGGTTTAAATGACACTGGGGTTTCCCCTAACTATGCGCCATCTTCTCTTGGGACCTATGGCTGGAGCTCAAAATATTGAAGCATCTTCGGCCTCACAGTTATGTTGTGGAAACCCCTATATGAAACCTCTTCTTTTTATTCCACCAACAACTACACTGCATACCCCGATGGGTTCATCAAGACATAACACACTCCATAACTCACATTACCAAAACCTGACATTTCACTGAAACAAGGGATCATAATATTCACATACACCGCACCTTGTTTCTTTGGGTGAGAAACAATAGAAGGGCAGGAAACATATAAACACCTTCCTCTAAGATTGTGGATTTGATGTTTTACCCAAGGGAGACATACTCCCAACATAACATAGAACCTCTGAAGGTTGTGTGACCTTCACCTTTATAGTCAAAAGAGAACACGAAATCACAATATGTCACCGAACATGACCCTTGCGATTGATAGAAACCGTACATGGAACGGGACCATATTCCGAGTCCCTAAACAACAGACAAGACCAAAAAGTGGACACAATATCCAATCATGACCAAAATCTCAAAATTGGTGGTTTAATAATAACTCTTTCTTCAAGGAAACTATGAAGAACCCAAATTCCCTCTTAGACACCATCATGACACTCATCCACACTAACAACCAAAGAACACTTCCACCTTCGATGAATCATGAAACTTAAGAAACTAAGGTCTCTTTTAACCCTCCACAAGAACTATCCCACTACAAGAGGAACCACAATCAACGAAATGAATGGGTGTAGACTCAATCAAAAATGATAGATAAAATATTCCTTATATTGACCAACTTGAGGATTTTCCAATGGAAAAATAATATGGGTTTCACTTCAGTTGTGCATTAACCCTTAATGGGGTCGTACCATATCCAATGAGAGAACCCAAGGACCCAACCAAGCAGGTCCATTGGTCAAAAAATTCCACAAACTAGATCCAAACACATGAAGGGAACCACCATGAAGGCATCCCAATTTTTTTTTCAAAAGAGACCACTAACCATCCCAACAACACAGCTTACTGACCAAACACAAACCCAAAACACAGTTCAAACAGAATGGGTTCTTGGACTCAAAACATCCCACAACATCAATAATTTCAAAAACCCATAATAAAAACTATACCAAAATATTCTCAAGACATCATGTTTTTTTCCAAAACCAATTCTTTGAAAACAAACGGTTTAGCAGTAAGCGTATCCACCAATGGTACCCCATGGGCCTCACACATGCATGTTTTTGTGCCACACCAGGCACCCTTCTCATATCCGTCTCGGCACTCATCCAGTAATGCGATCAACCATCCATCATCCCATATAACCCCATGCATGTGGTCACTCATGGAAATAACAAAGGTTAAAACAAAGATTCTTTCCAATTTTCAGAACCAAAACGGTCAACCAAAAAATCCTTTTTCTCAAAACTGCTAACCAGGAGATCCAAATCCCAATTCAAATATTACTAAAATTTTCAAAAAGACACAACCATTTACAAAAGAACTCAATTTCATGTTATTCACATCAATTTCATAAAATCTCATCCCAAAAAAACACCCTATTATAGTTTAGAAAACACTATTGGAAAAACTTTTTCAAAACCAACTTCAGTATAGTTTCTGCTTTCAAAAGAGGTGTAAGAACACCATTTTCCATTTCAAAATAATTAGGAATATTTAGTTCCACTATTTCATAAATCAAACCATTCCATTCCTATTTGAAAATCATTTCACAAAAACTGTACACTTCTTAAAACTAAGTCACTTTAAAACCAAAGTTCCCAAATTTCCAAACTAAACAACACAAGAAAATGCGAGAGGAAACTAGCTTCAGTGGGTGGCTTGGACATATGGTTGGATGCTATATTCCAATAACTTAACTATCATAGAGAGTGTTCTAGGGAATATCCCCAGCTCCACATGGCTTTCCAGGCCTTGCGAGCTTACTGAGACCATTAACCCAACTCTCTTTTCATTTCCCCTAATCATCATTAAACAAAAAAACCAAAGGACTACGAAAGGTCCCGAATTCCCCTAGAGACATGAATCATGTCATGAGGTGTGGTGATCAGCCACACTAGTCATAAAAAAAATTCCATGTCCCAAAAATCCTAACTTCAGACTATCTCTATTGTTCCCCAAATTACATGACCCAAAGAGAGAAAACCTCCTCTGATACCATTTTGTCACGAACCAGATCCAGTCACCACCGAAACCAGTGCCAAACCTGGACCGTGACAAGGTCCTATGGGCATTTCCGATCCCCACTTTCTGGCAGAAGTGCCTGGGTATCATAAAATAAAAATTGGGAAAGATTTACCCGAGTTTATAAACCTAAAACAACAAAAGAATCCAATAAAACGAATCTGGATTTTTCAAACCAAACAATCTTTTATAAAAATTCAGAACTGAATTACATAGCTTAAAAAAACTCAAAAAGTATATAAAAAAAGTTAAAAAACCAAAATGAAACAGCCCAAGAATCTAAATGGAAAGGGGAACCTCCCTCAAGCCATCTTCACAAGACTTCGCCACCAAAGACCTGCTAGGAACCCGAACCACTAGAACAAAAACTGTACCCAACCTGTGACATCAAAGATAACCAAGTCTACTTACACCCAAGGGTGTGAGTAGGGTGTGAGACAATGCCGAGTAGGATCCCACCGATAAGATATGTGATAAACATTCAAAGACAAAAAACATGCAATTTTTCAAAAACATGTAATTTCTAGTTAAAATTTCTAAAAGATGCAACTTAAAAAAAATAGTTTTCAAGTGGGATAATTTAAAGAATAAACAATTATAAAATAGATTAAAAAGCTACCGAATTTTCCAGCAAAAAATATACCGTATTCCGAAGGTATGTATAAATGATCTAATGAGGACAAGCAATAAGAAATAACCCCTAGGCACTAGCTAGCTGTGGGTCCCAGGTACCCCGTATCTCGGTGAGAGTAACCACAAAAAAATATATGTTCTCATGCACGAGCCACTAGTAGGGAACATACCCATAATCTAGTGGTCCCCAATCAACATCATCATAGTTTAGTTAGAGTTTTAAGCCTCAATCATGCTATGTTAAACTGAGGCCAAACCCCACAGATTCAATAGCATACTAGTACATGTCCACCCACCTAGATACCCGGGTTTTCCCTTTGTGCTCAAACATTTTCAACAATTCAAGAATATAGTTTTCACATGTAGATATCACTTACACATCACAAATTAACCAAAAAGCCCCATGTATTTCACATAATTCAAAAATTCCACTTTTCATTCAAATGCATTTTGAAATCAAACTCACGCCAAAATTGCCCACATCACTTTTTTCATAACTTTCACAATCCAACACATCCTTTAACATTTTTATGAAGTGCCAAAAAATACGATAAACATCACATAACAGAACTATTCAAATTTAAAATGGCTCATTTGAAAGTATAAACAATCCAAAACAGTTTTCCAATATGGTTTCACCTATTACATAAATAATTAAACCACTAACAACATTCATAAAAAATTCTAAATAGTGTACCAAAGCTTTTCAAATAAAACCCATTTCAAAACCATATTTCAAGGACAAAATCACACCAATACAAATTCAAAACATAATTGGAAGCCCCAAAAAAATTTACTAAACAACCCCCATGTGTTATACAAACACCTCAAACTATAGCACAAAAGATCCACTTGAATCACACACATTTTCCAAATCACTTTCAAGACGTACAATAAATTTTGACACCTTAAACCCAAAAAAAAATATTTAAGATCTAGTGGCACACCGATACCCCACCAAATCAGAATTTTCATCCCAAACAAGATTTATTAAACCAAATTCATATGTTATAAAACAATCCCAAACAATACCCAAAGGTTTACACATGAAAAACACCAAATTTTAAGCAAAAATGAAACTATAAAAATAAATGATTAACCAAATCCAACATTAAAAATTTTCACACCACACACAGCATATTATAAAAATTCATAATAAGTAATTCATTCAAACTAACTCATCTAGAAATTATTACACACAGAATCACCTACCGGAAGTGTCAAATCCCTCAAAACATGGTTCGAAACGTCAACCCCAAAACCGCCGCACCACAAGAAAGATAAATTCATACCTAGATCCGAATATTTGACCACAAATAAACCAAATGAATCCCTAGTATCAAACTCTAAGTTCTGGAAATTTTAGAACATAATGAAAGAGGGAGGAAACCCTACGGGAAAAGGAAGAAACCAAGATGGAATCACTTACCCAAAACATTCCTGAAGAAAACGACCCAAAATCGACCATAATCTGAATTTTAAAACAGATAAAAATTTAATGGAGTTTCTAACAATAATGATGAGGTCATTTAGGAACTAGAATAGGGGTAAAATAATAAAAATCAAAGGAGTTATGAAAGGATCAATTTACCTCTTCAAATCTGGGCGATTTGTTCAATCTAGAGAAGTTTCTTTCAATTTAGTGATGAAACCAAGCTCAAAATAGGGGGATGAGGGTTTGGGGGCACGGATAAGGTTTGTGACCTAGAGGGAGTGTTGGAATCACGGACAAAACACTAATATTGAATTAGATATAAAAACATTAAAAATTATTTTTAGTGCAAGAAAAGGGCTTTCGGGCAGGCCCAATATCTTAAATAAAAACCCATATCCACCATGATTATGGATTTATAAAGACTAAAAATTTATAATTTCATGTTAATAGGTTAGAGGAGACCATTTTGGAATTGTAATGGGAGAAAAATATGTAAAAATGGAAAATCAATAAAAGAAAAAAAAATTATTTTTAAATCTGGAATTGGGCTCACGGTTTGGCCCAATTCATGAAAACTCATCTATTTCTCCATAAAACCTTTGGAAACCATTAAAAACAAAGAATTAAAGGAAAATAAATGAAATTTAACTTCAAAATAAGTCATGTATGTGACATCATGTACCCTAGGAGTACACATACACGAGGTGGGGTACATTGTTTTCCTAAACGATGTGTAACCCGCCACACGACTTCGACAAAACTGATTACATTGACTACTCCATGTATTGGTACATGGAAAAGGGAACACTATTAGAATAGTTGTACTATCACATGACTAGTGTACATGGAGCAGGCCTTGGATAGTTAAACATGACATGTGAACCACTCTACATTCCATTTATACCATTTTCTACAAGACATTTTTTCGGATACTGGTCATTGTGTATAGGTAGTACCTGGGATCGAGGGACACATCGTGTTTATCTACATCACATTATATAATATATGATACATGGAATTATCTCCTTTTCCACCAAATATTAGACATGGTTTGTTAGGTTTGGTTCCCTTGATCCATCCCCTGAATGTTATTTGGCAACATTTCTTATTCATAAGAGTATGATCACTTCAGTAGGACATTCTAGATAAAGTAGTTGGAATCCCATATAAGAGGTTTGGAGCAGGATCCCCTATCCATTCTAGTACCCTAAGTAGAGTCTTGGTATCAGTGTGACAAATCCTACCAGACGCTGATCCTCTACTTAGCAGGTGCATCCGGATGAGTTGGGGTACCACCCCATGGGGCGGGCAGTGATCCAAATCTATGTATCATTTTCCATCCAACTAGTGGAGTGAGTTCTCACTGAGTTATTATATCATAGCCCTTTTTAGATCATTCATAATATCTCTGTCATTATGGTTTTTGATGAGTATCACCTCTTAGATGGACTTCATTAGTGATATTAGACTCATGAGTATGTGATCACTGATTAGTGCTTCATGTATCATCAAAATAAATATCCAATGATTGTATATAGTTGTTTCAACTAACCTCTAGACAATAGTTCAAGGATTGATTATATATGGATATCATTTTTATATGTGTTGAATACAAATAATTGTGTAGAGCTTACTATACCATCACATTTTTTGTTTCTTTATGGTTTTGTGGTGTATTACTGAGTATTGTTATACTCACCCCTATACAGGCTTTCCCATCATGTGTCATGTCTTATAAAGATAAGATACCTTTTTGGAAGAGTTCTAGGTGGACCAAGACAGGTAATAATTATTTATTTTTTAGTTCATATAGGCCAAGGTGTTCTACACCATTGAGTAGTAGTCGAAGAAACGTTTTATTTACAGGTGGTACATTCTAGGGTACAAGGTCTTTCTTTTGGGGGGATATTATTCTGGCTTAGTTTCATTTACTGCAGTTTACATTCTCTGTTGTAATTTTTTTTCATTTTAGTCATATTCATTCATTTTTTTGTTATTGGTTTTTACGTTTCATCATTTATGGTCTTGGATATGTGTGTGTATACAGGTACTTATGGAATTCCCCCCATGTTGGTGATATTCCTACTCAGTGCTAGTCACTATCCCCTAGCCTATAGGTGGCGGGCTTAGGGAGTCATGGAACGAGCCTAACTGGGAAGAGTCATGATATATGTATGATGATTCTATGATGGGTGATGTAGAATCTATTAGTGAATGATATTTTAATGACCTCAACATGTCTTTGTCGTATATTGATATAATCAACCATTGTACAAATTATCTTAAGAAGTATTCTAGATAAATTTTATTCTAATATTTAATCCTATGAATATATATATAAATATATATATATATATATATACAGTAAAATACTATATTTGGATGATCTATATAACACTTTCTTCACTTTTTAAATGAAAATATAATATACCATTCTAATGAAGGATATACAAGATTTTGAAATCAATTTCAAGGCTAAAATGTAATGAAATGTTTATAAAGTTGTAGTTGAGGAAGAATCCAATTACACTAACCTTGAAGATGAGGTAATTAAATATTTTATTTTATTATTTTTTTCAAAATATGTTAAATGATGAACCAATATGTAGAATAGATAATTATCTCTAAAAATCATTGGCTCTAGTGAAATTGTAAATGTTCAAAAAATTGTCAAAAAACAATTAGAGATGGAATAAGTGATAATGATCATAGAAAGATAGGAATATATCTAATAAATAAGGAAGAATAATCCATATCACATAAAAATTTAAACCATAATATATTATCTAAATATAAGGAGAGCGTATTTTTTTTAAAGTACGAGGAAGACAATGAAAATGAAGAAGAAGCTACAAACCCAAATGATGATGCTATAGAAAAAAATCTTATTAAATAATTAAATGATGAAATATTAATCAGTGATGAAATAAGTATCTCCAAATAGGAAAATGAAGATGATAAGTTGGATTTTATTTGTAAAATCGATTTGTAATAATGTTCTATGATGATTGTAATATTTTAAGATGAGAATAAGAAGTTGAAGAATGAAAATATTTTATCAAACAATGAATAATAATATAATGATGAAAAAAATTATTTCAAATATATTTATCATATAAATATGTCACTTTAAGAAGATAAAAATGTTAAAATCGGTCTCAAAGAAAAGTTATAATTAAAGGATAACAAACTTAACATTCTTAAAAATAAACTTTTTGAGGATAAGAAACAATAAAAAACATAAAAAATTCAATTTTAGAAGTCATTAAATGTTATATAATTTTTAAAATTCATAAGGATAGAAACAATTTTCATAAAAGGTTAACAAGAAGGATGAATAAATTTAATGTAAAAAACAAGTCAAGATCAATATGTATGAAAAAAAACAAGAGTTGTGGAAGAACCTGGTGATTATATGGTTTTAAAGTCTGAATCAAAAGCTATTACTACATGGGATTCTATTGTGTTTGAGAAGAATTAATATATGAAGTAGAAAATTTTAGGAGCTAAATAATTATTTGGTACTCCACAAAGATCCAAACTTGAAGGTAATAATGTTGACAGAAAGTAGGGGCATAAATATGGATAATATGAATGTCAAAAATGTATATATGATTTATTTGGTTATTAAAGGAATTTTAGAGTCTTATGGAATATAGTGAAGATACATTGGCTCCATAAAATACAATAAAATTATTCCAAGAGGAAGTGGATGAAAATATTTATGTGGATTCCACAAACTCAATGGAAGCAACCTTAAAAATATATTTTTAAAATTAAAAATTGTTTTCTACCCATGGATTTTTTTTCAAAATATATTATCATCATGGAAAACATGAAAATTTATTCATTCTTATTTTACTATCTCTCTAATATTTATATGAAAATTAAAAAAATTTAAATGTGATAGAAGATAGAGGAAAATAAAAGTTCTTAGTTAAATAAATTTCTCTCAATGATAAAATAAGAGAATAAACAAGGATATTGGATAGTGTGTGTTATTCACATTTGATATAATATTTCACATTGTTAAAGAATATAATGATTATAAAGAATATCTAGTGATTTTTTGTAGAGATGAGTCACTCAGAATAAATAGTATTGGAAAAGATATCATTGCGGAAAGAAATTTATATCATGAAGAGGATTCTTTTTCAATGGAATGGATTTATTTCATTTAATTATTTCAAGAAAAATTATAATGTTACTGAATATATTTTGAAAAATATATAGTTTCATTGATAAATTAACTAAATATTGATAATTTATTAGAAGACGATAACAATTTCATGGAAACTTGTTGAATGATGGGGATGCGTTGAGTTTAGGATATGTACATATTATAAAATAAAATCATATATAGAATAAAAGGTTAGGGAATATGTGTTAGTGTAATACAAGAAAAAAAAAAATAGGTAAACGATTCATGATATTCCTAGAAAGATAATAATAAGAAATTTTTGTTATTTTATATTCTAGAGAAGAATGATTTTAAAATAAGAATATAAGAAATTTAAAGTACATTAAACTCATCCCATGGAGTTGATATATTCTGATATTTATGAAATATGTGATAGAAATCAACACATATATATAATTAAATTATTTCTTTAATTTATGATCTTACTCACATTACTTGTATATTTTTTTTGAAACATAAGTAAGAGTCTCTCAATATTTTTATGTTTTTCATGATAAGTGCTTAAAGAGAATTAGAACTTTTAATAAAGATAATACAAAATCATAATGGTGAAATATATGTTAATTATAATTTTAAATTTTTTCTTAAAAAGTATGGATTTTATTATTAATTCAGTTCACCATAAAACCACAACATAGTTGTTTTTCTAAAACAAGAAATAGTTTTTTGGTTGAGATCTAATGAACTTTGTTGATTGAATGTGATACATCTTAATACATTTTTGGGATAGTAATCTATAACATAGATTAACATTATGAATTAATGTGTTTATAGTAAAAACCATTTAAGTCTTCATATGAGGTAAATTACAATAAAGAACATCATTTTATGTCATAAAGGGTATCTGGAAGTCATTATATTATAAATTCTATGTGTGAGAATATTCCGATGTTTTATGAGAGAGGTGTTGATGAATAACTTCTATGATAACCACCTATGTGTAGCGGATAAAAATTATATAAAAAATAAATATAATAATATTTATCGCTTTTTATATTCCAAAATTATTATTATTTTTATAATAATAATTTTCATAGGATGTAGTAAAATTTGGAGTAAGAAAAGATGATTTTTTTGTAGTTGAAAATGTGAAAAAGGTATTATAAATTATAATAATGTTAAAGTTACAGGAGATGAATATTCTAAAATTGCTATATGAAATGATGAGGAAAAGGTTTTTACATGTAATATAAGGCTATGTAACCATGTTGAATTATAAAACATCATTAGATATCAGTTACAATATGTTTAATCTGTACGAACACTAAGGTAATTTTTCCATAATTTATTATGAAATAATTATTTGTTATAAAATTTATTTCATAATTTATTACATAAATATACATATAATATGACTCTTGAATATCATGAGGAATAATGGACTAGTTTAATTGGGTACATGACCTACTAACACAAAACACGTGTACAATCTCATTATTTAAAAAACTAAAACATCTTCTTATATTATTGGGATCTTCTAAAACCGAATGTTGTAACGTGGGGATGTACATATAATTGGGATGATATATAAATCCTATTAAGTGAATAATAAAAGAGAAACATGATGAAACTAATACATATAGTAATTTCAATGATACCTATAATGGTTTAGAATGATAAACAGTATTATCAAGGCATGATGTAATATGATAACTTTAAGGAAACATACGAACGTGGAAATAACAAAAAACATGACATCATAAGAATATATAATGTGTAAAACCAAATAAAAAATATTATAACTCTCTTATAAGGAATTATCATGCACCAAACATGGTATGTCATGAGATAAAAAATTACCCAACTCATTACAGGATTACATAATCCTAGATCCACCACAAAATTTCATCTCATATACATCCGTAAGTGTGCCCCATAAATCATACAACTTATGGATTTATTTTATCAATTTAACCCCAATATTAAAGAATTTTTGATATATATACGTATATACCAGACCAATTATTGATATGTATAATTCCGTAAATAATATTGAGTGGAAATAAATATAGTTATTCACTATATAAATGTTTGTCATGAAATGTCGCAAGATAATTTTGGAAGCATAATGGGGGTATATAAAATATTATAGATTTGGTGAATGAGAGAAAAAGGTGTCTTTCAATTATTGTGAATCATAAGAACAATAATATGGTTGAGTAATAACATATCAAAACATTAAAATTAGAAATTATAAGGCATGACATAAAAAATTTTCTTGAATAAATAGGAGTGGAAAAGGATACATTACCTTTAGGGGGTGGATTTAAAATATTATGAGAACCATATTAAGTGAATATAGGAACTTTGGGATGTAAATATAGAGGTAAGTGATGATTCAAATCATACTATATTTTTTTTGCAATGAGTAATGGGATGTTTGGTGGGTTTATAAAAAAAATAGAGACTAATTCATTATTTATTTTTGAAGATTGGTTTTGAACTCTATATAATAAATTAATCTAAACCACAAAACTAATAAAGGATATTTCCTTCAGTTTGAACCAATGAGGAGTTGGTGTATTTATTTTATGAGAACAATAACTGAACTCATTATAATAATACAATTGGTGACATGTAACTGAGTCATGTTTATAGTGAATTGATTTTGAAACCATAAAAATACATTATAGGATTGGGAGGATTCATTTAGGGTTAATAAATTTAATCCAAAAACCCAATAAATTTAATAGATTAAAGGGGAAACTATTTTCTTTGATACCCTTTATACTATTTATTAATTACATTTTTGATTTAATGATTTCATTATATATAGTGTATATATATTCTGTATTTATTTTTGAACAAATAAATTCAATATTCTCCAAAAATTATGAAAATTCATCATTGGATAATATGGATACGCTGATTTTAAAAATACCATTTCTTTTATAAAAATAATAATTAAAATATGATAGTTTAACCTTTTAAATCAAATAAATATTTATTGAAAAATACTAGTTTTTTACAATAACAATTTTTTGACAATTATAAAAATTACATCTGACTATATAATATTATATTATCAATTATAACTAATAATTTTTTTAATATTAGTTTTGAATAAAATATTTTTTCTCTAAAAAATTAATGAATTACTCAAATGAGTTCCTTTATTGAAACTATATATTTCCCAAAAATAAAATTTGGGTCTAACCATACCAAATTTTATTTTTATCAAACTCACTATATAATCGTTTATATAGTAATAATTAAAATGAATAAAAAATGAGTACTTTACGGAAAATAAAAAAACGTCATATTATTAGGGTTTAGATACATATCTATTTATTACATCTATAAATTCCCTTTGGTAATGTCTGTGGTGATGATATTTTCATTAGGTGTTTTGGTGAATATTGTTTTCTTTGTCATCTCGATCTGATTGAGCTTCTCTTGTAATAGGTATCAAGTAGGCTTTAGTTATTTAAACATGAATTCATATTGGTTAAGGGAAAATCTTGATGCTGATATATCCCTTGAAATATCTAAATGATTGACTTCATATTGTACAATCCTAATGTTTGAGTCCATCACTTCTATTTTTCTTCAATTGGATTTTATGATATCCCTTAATATACTCATATTAATGGTCACTATATAATATCTATATTGTCAATGGATATGATGATTAATTATATTTTAAATTTGATATGATATAACTTATAATAGTCCAAAATAAAAAATATTGTCCATTGTTTTCTTTAGCTACGTCACATAAATATGTAATTATTTATTTTTAAAGATAATTTAATATATAAATGTTTACTTAGTTACATTCTTCACCTAATCAGATATTTATCCCTTGATATTTTATCTTCATATAATAAAAATATGAGAATACTTCTATTTCTTTACCTCTATTAATTCACATACTTATTCCTAAAACTTATAATTCCTTCATAATAATTTGACCATGTGTGTTTTCTTGATTCATATAATATTTTACCTATGATGTAATATGTTTAAAGGCTACTAATCATAAGAAAGATAATTATCCAATGATACCACCTTTTAATTCATTGCATGTGAGGGTTATCGTATATACTTCATCAATTGGGATATGTGGAACACATCATGTAATTGAGATAGGTTTGGTTTGTTTTCTAGTTTATAGGCCCCCATTATATGGTGATCAAGGATCTCAAAGGGGTTGAGGAATCATGGACCATGAATTTAATTATTGGCAAAAATCATGATTCTATTCCATTGTGATAAATGAATGAGAACATTATCTCTTACCTAAAAATCCAAGTCTCTTCAATGATTTCCATTATTTTGTTTCTATCTACTTTTTTCAGATTTCATCTAATGCTGAATGGATTGAATCTTATATATTATATATTCGATGTGATCAAGTGCCATAAATTTCAACTCTCTAACTATATCCCATCATGTTGGAGTATAACACCTCTCCACCTATAGGGAATAATAAGGATTTATTTTATTACTAGAATAATATTTTTTGAGAACTCTTATATGGGAAGGTGTTTTAACTAATATCCTTGTAAATCAACAGAACATGATATCCAAATATCCTCTAGAATTTTGACGGCCCTCTAATAATGACCTTCTATTTAAGGGTGATAACTAGTACTGAAACTCATCTCAATATCTAATGATTTCAAGAATATTATACAAAACCTCAATAAAATCCCATGATATCAATAAGATATAATTGATAGTGGGACTCTATTTTTTTAAACACCTACATAATATATTACATGGTGATTTAGTGTAGAGAGAAATCATTTGTGACTGAATAAAATGTATGGACTTGATAAGGTGATATAATACCACCTATATAGTGTTATTTAATTTAGGGATATTGGGGAGTATTAACATGAATCAATAGTTATTCTTTCCATTTCAATAATTTATGGGATGTGGTTTCATTATTCCCGTTTAATATCTTTTATTCATCCTTAACATGTTGGGATACAATGCATCAAAATAAAAAAATTTCATTCTCCATCATCATGTTATCCCAAATTTTTGTTTTGATTACTATACATATTAGTGAATCCTAGATGAATATATAATGTTGATATATACACATCATCTAGAAGCTCATCCATTTTATTTTGTTTTATGGGACAAATATTTCCGTTCCACACCCTATAACTCCATATTTAACAAAGATTAACTGTAGAATATTCACCTCATTTTTCTGAAGCACCCAACCACCTTCATGGGAAATTTTTTTCCTATAATAAGTGGATATTTGAGTATTTATTTGATCAAGTTAAGATGGATATCCATTTATTATTCCATTTACACACTTTTTATAATTGAAAAGATCACATCTCTTATAATCCTCATTCTAGGTAGTGTTAAATTATCTATTCTGCATAGAGTAATGTCTATTTTGTATGCCTTTTTATTATGGTTATAGAAATAAAAACCATAATCTGTGATCTAATTTAACCACATTCATTGGATCATATTAAGCACTATTTTTTAAAATATACATTATGATTTTATAATTCATATATATGTCACGCATTTCTCTATAGAGATAATTTCACCAAATTTTCAATTCGAAGATCACTATATCAAATTTCAAATCATGAGTTGGGTAATTCTAATCAAAGATCATAAATTTTTGGAAGGCATAGGATATCACTTATTTATCTTGCGTGAGTATACACCTTAATCCCATTTCTGACACATCACTATAGATCAGAAATTCTTCTTCACTAGTGGGTAATGTCAGAAAAATATTAGTGATTAGACTCTCTATCAACTTTTAAATATATCTTCATATTCATATGTCCAAAAAACATGACACAATTATGATTCATCTTTGTTAGTGGGGCTAAAAACCACGATATGTTTCTAAAAAATATATTATATTAACCATCTATTACAAGGAATCGTTGTATTTCGAACATGTGGGTTGGTCTTGACTATCCATCAGTTTTCGTATTTTTTAAAGGATCCACATATATCCTTTTACCAATGATGACACAAACTAGGGATGTAACATTATCTATCGTAAAATCCCATTTTATATTCTTCAAAGATAACTTTTACATCAACAAAGTCTTCATTAGAGAATTCAAATTCTACTCATGTTCCTCATTATTATGAAGTATAGACGAATATCTTCTATATAGACTATGACAAATTTGGTGAGGTAATCCCAAAAGACTCTATTAATTAATTAAATAATATTTTCTATAGAATTATTATGTCCATATGGAATCAATATGAACTCATAGTCCTCGTACAGTGTACAAAAATCTATCTTGGGGATATACCCA